>JAPDNY010000001.1:328718723-330169947 GCA_029375565.1 Gekko gecko | reverse complement strand
CCTCTCCTCTTATCTGGAGACGCTGGAGATTGAACCCTGGGTCCTTCGGTATGTAAAGCAGGGGCTCGACCCCTGAGCCCTGGGCCCGCCTCTCTTCTCGTAGAACCATAGAATGTTCGAGTTGGAAGGGACCTTGCAGGCCATCGAGTCCAACCCCCTGCACTCCCATTGACCTTGTTGTAACCTGAACGAAATTTCCCCATGTGGTGATTGTTTGTTTCTGAAAAACTGTTAGTCATCATCACTGGCTGTTATCGTGAAATACATTAGTCATCCTGACTGGCTCTTAGCCCTGAAAGCAATTAGTCATCCACCCTGGCTCTTTGCATGTTAGCTGTAAATTGGTGGCTGGTTTCCCCTTTTCAATTATAACCAGTTGATAAAACATGTGTCATTGAATGAGGGAGCCACCTGTGTATCAGAATAGAGAATGTATGTCCCTAAATTTTTTTAATTTAAAAGAATAACACTCCAGGGAATGAGATCTATGGGGCAAGATGTTTTGGGCGTGTGTGTGTGTTTTAACTGGTTTCCTTTTTTATTGCCTAAACTTTTAAGGGCTATTCTGGCAAAAAGATACACGTGCATAATTGGGATTTTAATTACTTCGTCACGGCCTTTTAGGTGTCAAAGCAGAAAATTCGGTTGGCCACTCTGAACGGAGCTTTCCGCTGCGCGAACAGGATGATGAATCAAAAATTGCATCTAAGGTATCCGAATAGCTCCTCTGAAATCAGTACCTATGTGGGTTTAAAATCTGTGAACTTTCTTTTCGTTGTTTTCATTTTGGTCATCTCTTCGCTTCCATGCGTGTCTCCTGGTGGCCTAGTTCTCTTCCCCTGCTTTCGCTGTGGTGGGCCAAACCTATGGGTTGCCTCGTGGTGGCTAAAGTTGTGTATCCTGTCCCTCACATAACCTTCCAACTCTGGCCTTATTTGAATAAAGTAATCCAAGTAGGTTAGTGCAGATCTCTAGAAAAGCCCATAAAGTAACGGTCAAGCCATGATGGGGGAGACATTGCAAGCGGCTGAGGAGATCTGTCCTTGGGAATAATACTCCTGTTTCCATGTTACTGTAATGAAAGCCCTTTTCAGGCCTTTGCCAATGTGCACAGGGGAGAAATCGATACCTGAGTTACGCACAGTTTTTACTTTGTCCGAAAGGTGTGTTGCCTCTTTCAGAAAAAACGGTGCTCTTGTGTACTGGGGGCTGCACTTTCTCCCTTGCATGCACAACCCTGAAAAAAGCTTAACTAGAGCCCATGTTTTCAGAGGCACTGTGGTAAAATGAATGCCAGGTACAGAGTGGGGAAGGCTGTAACTTTCAGGTAGAGAATGTGGGTTTCTTGGCCACGGTTAGAATGTTGGCCTAGGTCAGGATTGGCCAAACCTGCTTAACGTAAGAGCCACACAGAATACACACATCAGAGGTTTGAGAGCTGCATGCCATGAACAAATATTACACATATGCTTTTATTGGAAAATAGGCAAATTTGCTTTTTATTATCATCAAACGTGTCTGGCAAAAATAAAAACAAAAGGGAGGAAAATAGATATTGATAATGATATTTATTTGTCCAATGATATTTGGGGGAGGGGGCTTTGAGAACGCATTTAAAGTTAAAGTTGCTTTCTTTCTCTGCTCCCCCTTGCCTCAAGCCTACCCAGGAGGGGGAACCGGCTGGGGAAGAGAAGACCGATCGGGGTGGGGAGGCACGCCTCCCCTTCGCTTCCCCAGCCGCCCTGCCGGGAGCCACACGATATGTGTGAAAGAGCCACAGGTGGCTCCCAAGCCACAGTTTGGCCACCCCCGGCCGAGGGGGACCTTTGGTCTGATCCAATAGGGCTCTTCTTAATTTTCCGATTGGCTTTCTAGTAGGGAATAAGGAAGTTGGCATAGAATAAACTACTGATGCCAGGAGGACATACTTTATCCTAGGATTGCAGATATTGGCACGCACACACTGTCGAAATTACACTGTTGTGATGTATATCTTCTTTGGCGTCCTGTAGCTATTGAAATGAGCTTCCAGTTGAATGGTAAGAGATTCTTGTGTTCCAAGATACACATAAGGCCTGTCTTCTTGTTCCACAGAGGTATAAAATGGATGGGCCGTGTAGAGGACATTGCCTCATTTTTAATAACGTCAACTTCGAGGGACATCTTGGACAGCGGATGGGATCTCAGAAAGACGCCGGTAAGCAAGCGAAGAGGAAATGCTTGTGTTGAAAGCGGTTGACATCTCTGACGCTTGGACTAAAAGTTCTTTATTTGTACGCAGCAAGGAAGCATTGCTAGTTGCTTCAACAATTTTTATGCCGTTTCCAGCTACAGAAAGCCTTTTTTGTTTTGGGTAGGTCCAAAATACTTGTTTGGGAGTTTGGAGAAATGAGCCAGTTTGGTGTGGTGGTTAAGTGCGCGGACTCTAATCTGGGAGAACCGGGTTTGATTCCCCACTCTTCCACATGCAGCTACTGGATGACCTCGGGCAAGCCATAGTCCTGTCAGAGCTGTTCTCTCAAGGACAGTTCTGGAAAGAGCTCTCTCAGCCCCGCCTACCTCACAGGGTGTCTGTTGTGGGGAGGGGGAGGGAAAGGAGTTTGTGAGCCACTCTGAGTCTCCCAGTGAAGGGCGGGGTATAAACCCAATCTCCTCCTCCTCCTCGCCGTCTTTTCTACCACAGCTTGTTCGACAAAAGATAGATTTTGTGTGTGCGTGTCGTGAACGCCTTGATTTTTGTAGCTCAGAGATGGGAATATTGAAGAGTTTGCTGCAGTAAAGGGACACGTGCCAATAAACTGGAAGTAATCCTGTCAAAAGTTGGAGAGGTGCTTTAAAAAAAAAAAAAAAAGGCTACCAGTCTCTCTCTAATGCACCATTCGTTGTTGCTGCTGTCAGGGTCAGCATCAGCACAGCCAGAGCTGGGGCTGCTCCGAGGGCCCATTGCTCTAACCCCCTCCTGCTCCTTTACTAGCACTCTCCCATCCATGCTCCCAGCTGCACACGCTTCTCGGCGTCACCAAGGAAAGGGTTGCAGGCCGTGCAGGCGGCTGTGAGCGTGGGCGTTGGGTGGTCTCACAAGCAGGCAAAGGCAGGGGACACAAGGAGGTGTGGGAGTGGTGAGGGGTGTGAGTTGGGAAATTCCTGGAGATTTGGGGGGTGGAGCCTGGGGGCAGGGCTTGGGGAGGGACCTCAGCAGGGATGTGATGGGAGGGCATAGAGCCCACCCTCCAAAACACCTTGTTCTCTCCAGGGGAACTGCTCTTTGTCCCTTGGAGACCAGTTGTAATCCTGGGAGATCTGCAGGCCCTTAGTGTGAGCGGGGCCTGGTGGTGGGCAGGGGGGCTTCCAGAAACCTGGCCCTGGCCCTGACCGCTGTTGCTGATGGATGCTGGGTAGGTGCTAATTCTTAATGCCAAGAATTACCAGTTCAAGAGAGAACCATGCAAGGTGGAAGTTCTCCAGTGGTCCTGGGCGGGGCAGTCCGACCTCTTACTCCGTGCCCCAGGAGGGCCCCTCCTCCAATCCAGGGCTCTCTTCCCCCCTGCTCAGCCCCTTATTGGTGGGTCTCAACCAGAGACTGACCCTCCAGGGGTGGCAAGCCTGGGCCTTTGGGGGGGGGAAACGCCCAACCTCATGGAACAGGGTTAGGAGGGAGATTAGAGAGGCCATCTCACGAGCTGAGGTCCCACCAGGTCCCACAGTAGACGTAGGCACAGCTCTCCCTTGAGTAGCGGCTCAGGCAGTAGGTAGACGGACCCGGCCTCTCATTCTCCATGCCCCCCCCAAGAGAAGGCAGAGCAACAGGATTTTCAGGATACGAGCGTTCAAGAGTCAATGTTCCCTTCATCAGAGGACTGACTCTCAAAAGCTTATAACCCCCCCTCCAAATAAATCTCGTGGGTCTCTAAGGTGCTCCTGGCCTTGTATCTACATCTTATAGACCAACACGAGCTACCCTCAGAGAGTTCATTCAAGCTTAATATTTGATTGCAGTCCAAAAGGGCATGGAAAATGATGTCAGCTCTAAGGAGTGCTTAGGAGATAATTTCCTGAAAGACTAAAATAGATAATCGTATCTTGTTGGGCACTCTTGGGCAAAGGTGTGTCCTTACCACTGTTAAAAGAGTCCAAACGTGAGTATTATACTCCAAAGGCCAGCCTAAACAATTCAGTTTTGCAGGGCCTGCGGAAAATAAACAAGTCCGGCAGGGCATGGGTATCATCTGTGAGTTCACGCCATGGAGTAGGGCCACAACGGAGAAGGCCCTTCCTCTGGTCACAGCTAACCAAGCCGTCCTGGGGCTGGGCAGCTGCAAGAGCCCCCTAGACGATGACTGTAGGGAGTGGTGTGTGTGTCTGTGTAACGGGAGAGGCGGTCCCATAGGTACGAGAGTCCCAGACCGTTAAGGGCTTTAAAGGTTAACACCAAGACCTTTGGCTGGATCTGGACTGTGCTACTTCTATGGCAACTGTAGTTTGTTGCCAGTGTCAGTTCATTTATTTTAAACATTTCTATGCTGCCTTTCCACCCAAATGGGGTCCCCAGTCTAGCTCCACTGTAACTGTGTCATTTGCCTCCAGATCAGAACAAGTAAATAGTCCAGGGCGCTCCGGATTGGGAGCGGGGAGAGGCCTCGGGGGGGGGGGGTGTTGGACTGCCGACCTCCAAGTAGGGCCTGGGGATCCCCCAGAATTACGGCTCCCCTCCAGACCGCAGAGATCAGTTCTTCCGGAGACAAGGGCTCCTTTGGAGGGCGGACTCCACGGCATCATACCTCGCTGAGGCTCCTCCCCTCCTTAAACCCCACCCACCCCCAGGTTCCTCCCACAGATCTCCAGGAATTTCCCAGCCTGGAGCCGGCGATCCTCTGTGCGGGCGGAGTGTGCGAAATGAGCTTGGACTGGGGAGCTTGTTTTTTGGGTTTGTTAATAAACCACATCCTGAGGAGGTGACTAATGACAGCAGGCCTGGGCCGTAGAGCGGCCTCTTCCTCACGTCAGCCTTCTTTGTTTGTCACTTACTGGCTGGGACCCAGTTTCTCCTCGGCTGCTCTGCCTCCAGTTCGGTGTAGTGGTGAAGAGTGTGGATTGATTCCCCACTCTTCCACGCGCAGCTGCTGGTGTGATCCTGGGTCAGTCACGAGTTCTCTCAGAGCTGTTCTCTCAGGAGCAGTCCTCGAAAGAGCTCTCTCAGCCCCACCTCCCTCACCCGGTGTCTGTTGTGGGGAGGGGAAGGGAAAGGAGGTTGTAAGCCGCACTGAGGCTCCTTTGGACGGGGTATAAATCCAAATTCACAAATACCTGCCCCTCCACAACCCCAGTGACAGCTGTTCTACACCCAGAAGATGACAAAAAACCTCCAGGATCTCTGGCCAAACTAGCCTGGAGAAAAACTGCTTTCTAACCAATGTTCCCTCTGAGTTAAGTGTGAGCTAGGCCACAGTTTTTTAGCCTCCGGCGCACACATTTTTGTCTTCGCTCAGGAAGGAGGGCTCCAGGGCAAACTAATTTATGGAGCAGCCAAATCGCCTGCTCACAACTTTAATGCCAGGAGCTCACTAAGTAGAATTTTTGCTCAAAAGACTCCATAGCTTAGAGGGAGCATTGTTCCTGACCCCAAAGTGGCGATCAGCATTTCCCTGGGCGTGTAAGAAAGGGCCACGAGAACTAAGCCCTGAGGCAGCCCTCCCTGCCCTCTCCCTCTCATGAACTGCCTAAGTTCACAGAATCAGCACGGTTGTCAGATGGCCCTCTAGCCTCTGTCGGAAAACCTCCAGAGTAGTGGAGGGATTTTGCAGAGATCTTTTTCAGACTAAACTCCGCCTCCCTCCCCTTTTCTCAAACAGAGGAACTGGAGCATGTGTTTAAATGGCTCGGGCTGGAAGTGGTGACGTACGATGACCAGACCTCGATCGAAATCCAGAAACACCTGCAGGAGTGGCAGTCTTCTGAGAACTGGAAGGACAGCGACTGCCTGGTCTGCTGCATTCTGTCCCACGGCAAATCGGGAGAAATCTACGGCACGGACGCCCAGCTGATCTCCATCCGTGACATCATGTCCTACTTCACAGCCGACCAGTGCCCGCTGCTGGCCAGGAAGCCCAAACTTTTCTTCATCCAGGCGTGCCAAGGCGAAAAGACACAGAAGGCTGTCTACCTCGAAGTGGACACGGAAGACCAACTGGGAGCAGATGCACAGAGCGCAGGATGGCCCTCTCCGCAGCCAAGCATTCCGAAAGAAGCGGATTTCCTCCTCGGCATGGCCACGGTGGATGGTTATCTCTCGTTCCGGCACACGCGGGAAGGCACGTGGTACATCCAGGCACTCTGTACCAAGCTGCAGCAGTTGGTGCCGCGGTAAGGCTTTTATTGATGCCTGGTAATCTCTTCATTATCTCTGGAAAAGAGCCAGAGTCCAGGAGCACCTTAAAGAATAAAAACTTGTGGCAGGGTAGGAGCTTTCTTGAGTCTCTGCTCGCTTCTTCAGGCTCTCTAAAATGACTCATGAAAGCTCATCCCCAAATCCTGTGAATCTCAGAGCCAGGAGGCAACATCAGGGAAAGGCCTCGGCCTCTGCCCTGTTGTTGGCCCTCCAGAGGAACTGGTTGGCCACTGTGTGAGACAGGATGCTGGACTAGATGGACCCTCACTGATCTGATCCAGCGGGGCTCTTCTTATGTTCTTATACAGGCCTTGGCCTCTCTGCCCTGTTGTTGGCCCTCCAGAGGAACCAGTTGGCCACTGTGTGAGACAGGGTGCTGGGCTAGATGGACCACTGGTCTGATCCAGCCGGGCTCTTCTTATGTTCTTATACAGGCCTCGGCCTCTCTGCCCTGTTGTTGGCCCTCCAGAGGAACTGGTTGGCCACTGCGTGAGACTGGATGCTGGACTAGATGGACTACTGGCCTGATCCAGCAGGGCTCTTCTTATGTTCTTATGCCTTTAAATGCAGAACTAGGTAGCAATAATTGGGAAACTTCAAAGAGAAATCTGCCAAAAGTTTTTCTCAATGAGATTGGTGCTTTAACAGGTTCCTGCTAAGTATTGTAACCAGAATCATGGAATTATGCCGTCTTCTGCCTTCCGCATAACTTGTGTTGAAGGACCGATGTGTTGTTGATATCCCGGTCGCTTTTAGCTCCCAGTTGTGCAGGTTAAAACGGGCCTTCTGACATTCTGATGGCAGCAACAAAAGTTTAATACTTCATTGATGCAGATTGAATCTTGTGCGAAGAGAGTGTCCTAAAACCACAAGGAATTAGAACCAAAGATGTTACCCAGCAGCTGTCTGGGAGGCAGGGAATGCTCAGTGGGAAGAGAAATCCAAAAACGCTCTTCATCCAGCTTGTGCGGGGCAGTAATACCACTGTATGTAAGAGAGGGTGCCCCCCAGTGCTGAAGGAGTTCGTTCTCTGGCACCTACGATAGGGTCCTGTAGTGCTGCATTCGTTACCCACCCATCCTTGTTGCTCAGTTGGGGCCAGATGTTACGCTGGAAGAACAACTCGAGTGGGTTGGAGCACATTCGTAGGCTTTCTGGATTTTCTAGGGCAGGAGTGCCCAACGTGGTGCCCGCAGGCACCATGTTGCTAGCTGATACCTTTTCTGATGCCCATCAGGTGTTTTTAGGGAGTGGGCAGGGCTGGGTAGGGGTTTTGCCCAGCATGGCTTCTGAGTGGCTATTTGGCGTTTTGACTGATTGTGCAGGGTTCTCTTGAAAAGCGACCGCCATAGTGCAAGGACCTTTGCTGCGTGACTGGATATAAGCGGCAGCGATCGTTTTGTGGCTGGCTCCGCCTCCTCCTGTGGCAGCTGTTTTGTGGCAGCCGCTTTGTGGCTGTGCCCACCACACCGTGTCAGAATTCCGAAGGTGCCCACAGGCTCGAAGTGGTTGGGGACCCTTGTTCTAGGGTGATAGGTCAGAAGAAAAATGTGGCGTATGGCTTTCAGAGGATTGAACACATTAGAATAGCTTGAATCTAGCGGCACCTTAAGACCAACCAAGTCTTAGTCTGGGCATGCGCTTTCGTGAGGGCACACACACTTCAGACCAACACGGCCACCCACCTGAGTCTATGAGAATAGCCGTTAGCCTTGATAGCTGAGCCAGACTTCCATTTCTGCCCCTGAATACCAGATCCTGGGGTACAGTCATGACCTTTCCTGCCCTGCCTCTGCATTTCCTCAAGGCAAGGGACTGGCCACTGTAGAAAGCTGTGCCGAGGATCTTGGGTAGAATCCAGAAAGACTGTCCTTAGCATTTTCACCGGTCCTTTTCTACCCCATTTCTTTACCGTGTTTTATTATTAGTTACTATTTCAATGTAGTTATTAGTTGAAATAATAACAATAACATCATCATCATTATTATTTACCTCGACAGGAACTTTGTGAATTTGTGTATGTGTGTGGGGGATTAAACATCTAATTCCACCCATAGACTTTCACAGCCGAGCAGAAGTTAAGAACATAAGAACATAAGAGAAGCCAATGTTGAATCAGGCCAGTGGCCCATCTAGTCCAACACTCTGTCACACAGTGGCCAAAAATATTACGTGCTATCAGGAGGTCCAGCAGTGGGGCCAGGACACTAGAAGCACCTCCCACTGCTGCCCCCTCCAGCACCAAGAATAGAGTGCATCACCTGCCCCAGACTGAGAATTCCCATCTAATTCCCTCTTGAAACTGCCCATGCTTGTAGCTGCCACCACCTCCTGTGGCAGTGAATTCCATTGAAGTTCACTCCTGTGGCAGTGAACTTCCATTGAAGTTGAATACAGTAGAGCCTGCTCCTAAATTCAAAAGTTAACTAAAACAAAAAAAGTTAGCAGTCAGCCAGCATGGTTTAATGTTCACAGTTTGCAGTGTTGGACTAGGTTCTGGGAAACCCGGATTTGAATCCCATCCCAAAGTGGCTGTCTGATGAGGCTTTACACATAGCAGAGGAAAGAAGGAAAGCTAAAGGCAATGGGGAAAAGGAAAGATTTGCCCAACTGAATGCAGATTTCCAGAGAACAGCAAGGAGAGATAAGGAGGCTTTCCTGAATGAACAATGCAAAGTAATAGAGGAAAACAATAGATTGGGAAGGACTAGAGATCTCTTCAAGAAAATTGGAGAAATCAAGGGAACGTTCTATGCAAAGCTGGCCATGATAAAGGACAAAAACGGTAGGGACCTAACAGAAGCAGAAGAGATTAGGAAAAGATGGCAAGAATACACAGAAGAACTATACAAGAAGGACCTCAATGTCCTTGACAACCACGATGGTATAATCACTGACCTCGAGCCAGACATCCTGGAAAGCGAAGTTAAATGGGCCTTAGAAAGCATAACTAACAACAAAGCTAGTGGAGGTGATGGTATCCCAGCTGAGTTATTCAAAGTCTTAAAAGAAGATGCTGTTAAAGTGCTGCACTCAATTTGCCAACAAATTTGGAAAACACAACAGTGGCCACAGGATTGGAAAAGGTCAGTTTACATTCCAATCCCAAAGAAGGGCAATGTCAAGGAATGTTCAAACTATCGCACAATTGCACTCATTTCACACGCTAACAAGGTCATGCTCAAAATCCTACAAGCTAGGCTCCAACAGTACGTGGATAGAGAACTGCCAGAAGTACAAGCTGGGTTTAGAAGAGGTAGAGGAACTAGAGATCAAATTGCCAACATTCGCTGGATTATGGAGAAAGCAAGAGAGTACCAGAAAAACATCTACTTCTGCTTCATTGACTATGCTAAAGCCTTTGATTGTGTGGATCACAATAAATTATGGCAGGTTCTTAAAGAGATGGGAGTACCGGACCACTTCACCTGTCTCCTGAGAAACCTGTATAAGGGTCAAGAAGCAACAGTTAGAACCGGATATGGAACAACTGATTGGTTTAGCATAGGAAAAGGAGTACGACAAGGATGTATATTGTCACCTTGCTTATTTAATTTATATGCAGAGTACATCATGCGAAATGCTGGCCTGGATGAATCACAAGCTGGAGTTAAGATTGCTGGGGAAAAGATCAATAACCTCAGATATGCAGACGATACCACTCTGATGGCAGAAAGTGAAGAGGACCTAAAGAGCCTCTTGCTCAGGGTGAAAGAGGAGAGTGCAAAAGTGGGCTTGAAGCTCAACATCAAAAAAAACTAAGATCATGGCATCTGGGCCCATCACTCCTTGGCAAATAGAAGGGGAAGTCGTAGAAGTAGTGACAGACTTCACATTCCTAGGATCCCAGATCACTGCAGATGGTGATTGCAGCCATGAAATTAAAAGACGCCTGCTCCTTGGGAGGAAAGCGATGGCAAACCTAAACAGCATGATAAAAAGCAGAGACATCACCTTGCCAACAAAAGTCCGCATGGTCAAAGCAATGGTATTCCCTGTAGTAATGTATGGCTGTGAGAGTTGGACTATAAGGAAGGCCGAGCGCCGAAGAATAGATTCTTTTGAACTGTGGTGCTGGAGAAGACTCTTGAGAGTCCCTTGGACTGCAAGGAGGTCGAATCAGTCAATCCTAAAAGAAATCAACCCTGACTGTTCCCTGGAAGGCCAGATCCTGAAGCTGAAGCTCAAATACTTTGGCCACCAAATGAGAAGGGAGCCCTCACTGGAGAAGACCCTGATGCTGGGAAAGATTGAAGGTCAAAGAAGAAGGGGACGGCAAAGGATGAGATGGTTAGACAGTGTCATCGATGCAACGAACATGAAATTGAGCAAACTTCAGCGGACAGCGGAAGACAGGAGGGCCTGGCGTGTTCTGGTCCATGGGGTCGCGAAGAGTCGGACTCGACTGTGCGACTGAACAACAAAAAGAATGTAAAAGTATCTTGAGATAATTACAGGGGTGAACTTGCATGTAGTGTAGAATGTAAGTTCGGGGACAGGATTGAACCAGGATTTAAGGTCTAGTCCAGAATCACCCCTTCTCTTTCATAGTGCAGACCACTGCCCCCCCAATTTTGGTACATGGATTGGTCTTGGAGTTCAACAGACCTCGAAAAATGGCACTGGGGGGCAAAGGAGGCGTCTGCAGTGGGAGAAGGGCAATCGCCCCTTCTCTTCTGATGACAGAAATGCCCTTAATGCAAGTGTCTACATCAGGGGTCCCCAACATTTTTGAGCCCAAATTTACCTTTGGAACTCTGACCCTGGATGGTGGGAGTGGCCCCAAAATGGCTGCCCAAAGAGGCGAAGCCAGCTTCAAAATGGCTGCCGCAAGAAGCGGAGCCAACCACAAAATCTTATGCACGACTCTTCAATGTTTCGAGCAGAAGCTCTGTTTGACAAGAAGCCTTTTTAAAATGAGCAGATTTGTTTTAAAACATTTTCCTTGCATACACACAGCTTATCTTCAGTCAGAAAGATCTTTGTGCTGCAGTGGCAGCTGCTACGTTGTTTTTACTGTGAAATCGGAGAATCACAGAACCACACAGAGTCGGAAGGGGCCACAGAGGCCATCTAGTCCAACCCCCTGCTCAGGGCAGGGTCGGCCTAGAGCACCCCTGACAAGGGTCTGTCCAGCCACTGCTTAAAGACTGCCAGGGAGAGGGAGGCTCACCACCTCCCCAGGCAGCTGATTCCACTGCCGCAAAACTCTTGACTGTCAAAAAAAATTTCCCCTAAGATCCAGCCGGTACCTTCCCCCCCTTCATTTCAACCCATGATTGTGAGTCCTCTCCTCTGCTGCCCACAAGAACCGCTCCCTGCCCTCCTCTACGTGACACAGCCCTTCAATTACTTCAAGAGAGCCATCCTGTCCCCCCTCCACCTCCTCTCGGCGGGGAGGGCGGGGGTCAAAATCAAGCAATCAAACGAGCAAATAAATAATAAACTTGCTAAAGAGCTGCTGTGGCTCAAGTGGTTAAGACGCTGAACTGCAGGCTGTGGAAGGTCGGTAGTTCAGCAGTTCGAGACCTGGGTGCCGCAGGACGGGGTGAGCTCCCGTCTCTAGTTCCAGCTCCTGCCAACCTAGCAGTTCGAAAGCAAGAAATTGCAAGTAGATAAATAGGCACCACTTTGGTGGGAAGGTAACAGCGTTCCGTGCGCCTTGGTGTTTAGTCATGCCGGCCACATGACCACGGAAATGTCTTCGGACAGCGCTGGCTCTTCGGCTTTGAAACGGAGATGAGCACCGCAACCCTAGAGTCGGATCCGACTGGCTTTCGAGCAAGGGAACCTTTACCTTTACCTTTACCTAAAGATCTGCATGGCCAATCAGAGCTCCAGGGGCTGATCAGAAGCCCTGCCTGGCCAAAAAAAACAAAAAACACTGGGTCCCACACAGTTTCTAAAACTCCACTTATTACCATCAACAAGCCCGGCCCTCAGTTTTTAACAACTGGCTCTTTTCCTTCGAGCGACGCGGGACGACAGAGAGCTGGAAGTTAGTCGTTGCTTAGACATCTGATTGTGCCATTGTAGCAATGAACTGTATAATTAACAGCACCTTATGGTTTTAGATATTATATTCCTATTAAGTATTGTATTGTTTTATACAGGGCTCTTTTTGTAGCAGGAACTCCTTTGCATATTAGGCCACACACCCCTAATGTGGCCAATCCTCCAAGAGCTTACAGAGCTCTTCTTACAGGGGCTACTGTAAGCTCTTGGAGGATTGGCTACATTAGGGGTGTGTCGCCTAATATGCAAGGGAGTTCCTGCTACAAAAAGAGCCCTGGTTTTATACTGTTTTATTGTTAACTGGTGCCATCACTGTAAGCTGCCCTGAGCCCATTCGTGGGGAGGGCAGGGTAGAAATCGCATTAAATAAATAAATAAATAAAAACTCTTGGTGGGTACCAAGTCGGGGAACCCTGATCAACAAGAATGTGGTACAGTCCCTGCCACTGAGAATTCTGGGGAGGCAGAGGCGTTGGCTGGCTCAGCCCTGCAGGCAGGCGGGCCCTGTTTCTTTTGCACTATTTATCAGCACACTTAATGTATGTGGGATTTTTAATCTCAAGCATGTGGACCATTGACCCGAATTGCATATCATGCTTAAGTACATCCATTCGCCAGCGGAGTTGCTCCCTGGGAACGCTTTAAAACAAAGTGCAAGATCTGCTTTATACAAAAGCCGGGTCTTTTCCCCGTTCTAACTCTCGCAGTAAACACTGCCATAATTAAAATGCAGATGGCTGACACCCCTTCCTAAAGACCGTGTTGTGGTTATCTGATATAATGAGAAAGCACACCTGTGCTCACCAAGTTTGGCTGCCGAAAAATACCTGTAATTCAAAATGAATTCACCGCATCTGTTTCTTTTCAGTGCAATCAGTAGCAAGGCACTCAATTATGGAGTCGTTCAAAAGACACATTTGAAAATCTGATCTTTTTTATTATTATTATTCCTGTAAAAGGAGTCAGGAATGGCTAATGTGGAATTCGCGGCATTTTCACACAACTCCAGACGACATAACTTCACGCCAGACATCACACAAAATCATAGTTTCATTCAAGTAACCGTAGTTAGTGTCAGCTGGGAAGCTGTGTTAGTTGGAAGCAACTGTGTTAGTTGGAAGCAACTGTGTTAGTTGGAAGTCTGTGTCCGGTGGTACCTTTAAGACCAACAAACATACTTCTTCTAAAGTGTGCGTGCATACAAAAGCTTATTCCCAGAATAAAATTTTGTTGGTCTTAAAGGTGCCACTCTGGACTCAGACTTGGCTCTATGGTTTGTTTGTTCCAGGTGTCTACTATGTTACAATTTCAACTGGAACTAGCCAGCTTTTCAGCGCAATCCACGTCGGAGGACTATGTCCCAGCTGAAATGGTAACAGAGTGTACACCTGGAACAAAATTTAATCAGATCTATTCTTTGAGAAAGCATATGGGAAACGTGTTTGGAATAAGCTAGCGTTCATGTTAGAGAAATCAGGAAGACCTGTATGGTGAAAGAATATTTTGTGCAGGCTAAATCGGAACACCTAAAGGAGTTGTTCTTTGTTGTGTGACTTGGCAGTACGATACTCACACTTCTGTACATCCTTTTGAAGAAGTCTGGCGTAGTGGTTAAGTGTGCGGACTCTAATCTGGGAGAACCGGCTTTGATTCCCCACTCCTCCACTTGCAGCTGCTGGATGACCTTGGGCAAGCCATAGTTCTGTCGGAGCTGTTCTCTCAAGGACAGTTCTGGAAAGAGCTCTCTCTCAGCCCCACCTACCTCACAGGGTGTCTGTTGTGGGGAGGGGAAGGGAAAGGAGTTTGTAAGCCGCTCTGAGACTCCAAGTGAAGGGCAGGATGTAAATCCAATCTCCTCCTCCTCCTCCTCCTCCTCCTCCTCCTCCTCCTCCTCCTCCTCCTCCTCCTCCTCTTCTTCTTCTTCTTCTTCTTCTTCTTCTTCTTCTTCTTTTTCTTCTTCTTCTTCTTCTCCTCCTCCTCCTCCTCCTCCTCCTCCTCCTCTCTTTTGTGTATTCATTTGTGTAGTACAGTCTTTGCGTGCATATAGTATTGCAGTGTGCATTAATTTGCTTATAATAAGAAGAATATTTGAATTTTATGAACAGTGTTGGACCGCCTGGAGGTTGGCAAACCATGGTTTTAAGTCATTTTGTGCTCCATGAGGAAAAAAGGCGGCTAGTAGATGTTTTAAATAACTCTTTTAAAATTAAGATTTTTTGCTGGGGTGCAAGCCACACTGAGTCAGATAGAGGTTATTGGCAGTTAACCGATTGTGGCCTAAACTATTTAAAATTTACAGACAATCCATACTCTGTTTTAGTCTACTTTTTTGGAGATGTGAAAGTACTGAGTGTGGTCATTGCTCAAAGCAAAGGAAAAGTCTCTTTTGGGGGGGCGGTCAAAGGCCAGGCTTTAAGAACATAAGAGCACAAGAGAAGCCAACGTTGGATCGGGCCGACGGCCCATCCAGTCCAACACTCCGTGTCGCACACAGTGGCCAAAAATACCAGGTGCCACGAAAGATTGTTGGCTCCTTGACATGTCGTGAAAGTTAATCGAAGCCTGAGAATTTTTGGCTTCTTCTGCACTTTGGACTGGTAGGAGAGGGTTCCAGCAGCACCCTTGTAAAAAGAGATTTATCCTTCAACCACGAGCACAGTTTTACTGTAAGGGTGGAAAGGGTAAGGAGCGTCTTTGTGCTCAGGGCGACATCTCTCAAACGCAGCCATTACGAGAGCCGACGGTTCTGCCTCGTCCCACAGAACTCCGCCGGGACTTACAGTTTTCTTTTAATCACAGCCGCCCCCGAAACAAGCAATTTCCATGTTTGTGGTGGTACATTTTTCAGACACGGTGATTACAGAAATTGCCTCCGTGGAGGGGCCTGGTTACTATGGCTACTGCTTTCGGCATGGGAGAAACCTGTCCATGAGGCAAAGGAGGGAAGGTTCTACTTGAGGCACAGCACCATGTTGTACCAATTTCTGGACCTCTGGTCATCACCCGAGCCGGGCTTTGCCGTCCCAGTGCTTACTGAGATATTTGGCTAATATAGCAGAGTTTTGCCCAGTCGTAGAAGCGTACTCCTGAGTGCAGGAAATAAATTTCCCAAGAAGTATATTGAGAAAAAGGGGAACGTATTCAAGTAGATCCCGTTCAGATGCAGGTTGCAGGCGAAAGAAGAGAGAGAAGGCTAATCTAAAGAGGACTTTTCCCCATCGCAAACGGCCAACTTGTTTGGCATCATGCGTGCGGGAGTATGAGGGCTTAGTCTCCACAGGAGAGGCCTGCAGAGACTTGTGTCTCCGAGGAAGGCCATGTGCCTAGAGGGAGAGGACAAAGGGAGAAGGAGCGGTCAGAGGGCAGCTCCCAGGTTAACACAAAGAGAGGCATCCCATTCAAGGAGATGACACCTATACACACTTAGAGTGATGTAGCGCCCCCCAATGTCCAGGTATGCTGAGTCACTCACTCAAAAAAACGCTCGCCCATTGTCTAGCAATGTTAACGTTATGGGCGAAATCCAGACATGACGAAGAGATGGCTGGTGGGCAGATCTTCCGGTTTGACAGCACCAAGGAGTTCAAGACCAGAAAACATAATTGGTGGATTCAATCTCCTCTGGTTCCTTAGGTTTATTTTACAGCCGCGGAGAGTCCCGTGGGTTCCATCACGGTGCCTGCAAATTGTCATTTGGGAGTCGGCCAGAAGGCAACGTCTACTACCGGATGAGGAAGGGGCAGGGAGACCGGCATCTGGAGAGGGCAGCCTGACCCCTTCCGACTGGGGGGTGAAGCTTTGTGTTACGTATTGGGATTGAATCGCCCCTGATCGAATCACCCCAGAGGCTGGCTGAGCTTGGCGCACAAGAACAGTAGCCGACCAGGACTCTGAAGGTCACCGATCAAGTAGCAATGTTAGGTAAATAGCTTATCGCTGGGAGCGGGGTGTGTTTGGGTGTGGCCACGGCATGCTATTTAACAGAGCTGAACCTGTTCGTAGGGAGGGCAGGGTATAAACAGAACAAATAAATAAATAAAATTGCCGTGTAGTTTTGCTGAAATCACTGAATAAACCTGAGCCGATCACTGCAATGCATCCAGAACCCAGTGTGTATTTAACGCTTTGATTCTCTACTTCAACGACGATACTGCTCAGCCTACAGCTATGAAGCTCTGAGTCTCCCTTTTGGGTTTCAGAGAGACAGGATATCTGGCTCTGAATTAGGGTTTCCAGGTCCTGCTCTGCCCACCAGCGAGGGATGGGGGGGTCGGGTTGCCGGTTCCAGGCTGAGAAGACCCTGGAGATGCACTCTATTCTTGGTGCTGGAGGGGGCAGCAGTGGGAGGGCTTCTAGTGTCCTGGCCCCACTGCTGGACCTCCTGATGGCACCTGGTATATTTTGTCCGCTGTGTGACAGAGTGTTGGACTAGATGGGCCATTAGCCTGATTCAACATTGGCTTCTCTTATGTTCTTATGTTCTTATGAGATTTGGGGATGGATCCCAGGGAGGACAGGGACCTCAGTGGGGTACAGTGCCATGGAGTCCACCCTCCCAAGCATCCTTTTTCCCCAGGGGAACTGATCTCTGTAGTCTGGGGATTTGCTGTAATTGAAGGGGATCCCCACATCCCACCTGGAGACTGGCACCTCCACTAGTTGCCAGAAGTGGCAACTGTAAACACCTCCAAGCTCTAGCACAGGGGTGTCAAACATGTGGCCCGGGGGGGGGGTGGATCAGCCCCCCCCCAGAGGCTGCTATCAGGCCCGCAGTAGAACTAGCTCTCTCCTGCTTCTTCTTCCAGTTCTGCTGCTGCTGCGGCGTCATCGTAGGTTTGCAGCTTACAGAGACACACAGCTGAACAGCATACTCAAGATTGCAACAGCACAGACATTCTGATGCAATCATTCAGAGCAAGGGGTGTCTGTTATCAGACACTGTTCAATAAACAAAATATTGCAAGAGTGCTGATGTTTTAAGCACGTTTTTTATTTTAAGTTAAAAAAAATCCCTTTGTGTCTGTGTCCTTTATAAAGTTTATCTCTCCGCTGCCTGGCATTACATTTTATGGCACACGTAGCCCAGCCCAACGAGGTCTCATTTATGTCAGATCCGGACCTCGTAATAAATGAGTTCGACACCCCTGCTCTAGCATATTCTTGAAAGACTATTTGTATAAAAGTCTCCCGATGGCCCTTTCTGCACTTGGACTTCACCCGGGGTTTTCTCTGTGTTCGACTCGCGGCCATCTACCTTGCTGTCATCTCTGTTTATCTGACGTTTTCTGCACTAATTTTGTCCTGCTACAATTTGCTTGCCCGCCCCAGGTTATAAGTTCTGCATTGCAAACAGTAAACCCGGGTTTAATGTCTTAGGTATGGCAGGAAAGGGGCGGGGAGGATCGAAACCGAGTTAAAAATCCTACACTTAAATCTGCACCGGGGCCACTCCGGATCGAGGGAAAGCCCACGGCAAAACAGGAGCCATCCGTACACCCTGGGGCAGCAGCAGTCTGAAACCGAGGTGACCACAGTGTAATGTTAATTAACAGCAACAAAAAAAAAACAGATTAAAAGAGGGGTGAACTTTAGTGTAGTGCAGAATAGCTAGTAGGAGATGTGTTGAACCAGGATGTGTGTTGGGAAAAATAGGCAAAAATACTTAAATACTTAAGAGTTTCCAATGGAGCTTTACTTCACCGGAGAGCAGACATTTCTTTCTGTGTAAAAAGCTTTATTTCTAAGGGAAGGGTTCACATGGAAAGCTACAAAACAAAAAAAGACATCCAGACCTACATTTTTACATCCTTACAGCACAGAACACATGGTCACACAAACAATGGAGATTCCCCTTCTTCTTGTCCCCTAGAAGGCAGTCACCTGAACACAGTAACCAATGATTGCTAGTAAACAGACTTCGATTTTCCCGAGCTTTCTTCCATTGGCTCTGAGCCAAGTTTCCCTTCCAGGTCAGTCTAAGCAATAGTACAGAAGATAGAATAGATTATGCTATAATGACTGGAATCTAGACCTTGCCAGTCACACATTTCTAACATAGTGAAGAAAGGACCTATATTTACAACACACTGGCATATAGGGTTGTGTACTCTGTGCCTTTGTGTCGCATAACACTTCTCTCCGGGCACTGCAGGGCATGTTCCTTTTGTGCTCGGCAGTTTGGGGCTCCTTGAAAAACATTGGTCGAACACCAGCAGGAAGTACCTGGGGCTACAGGAAGTGTGCTCTGCAGCGGAGGTCCACCTTCACAGCAGCCGGAGAGAAGCACAGCGGGAGCAAAGGTATAAGATCTGTGCCTCAGCTGAGTTGGTTTAGGCTTTCTCTGAACATGGCGAGTTGAAGGTGAGTCCTTACAATGTCACACAAGACATTCTAGTACTCTGTGGTTCATTGCTGATGCTGCTCAAGAGGCCAGTGTTGTGTAGTGGTTAGGAGCGCGGACTCTAATTTGGGAGAACTGGGTTTGATTCCCCACTTCTCCACATGCAGCTGCTGGTGTGACCTTGGGTCAGTCACAAGCTCTCTCGGAGCTGTTCTCTCAAGGGCAGTTCTCTTGAGAGCTCTCTCAGCCCCACCTACCTCCCAGGTATCTTATTGAGGACACCTGATATATAGTGTCTACCTATACCTGTATTCCCTATTTTACCTGCTATTTATATCTTGTGAAGCATCAAGCTGAAATGGGCTCGATAACTGTATAGTTACAAGTCCAGGCACTGTATTTTCACGTTTGGATCAAGAGAGCCTGTTTGGTGTAGTGGTTAGGAGCATGGACTCTAATCTGGGAGAACCGGGTCTGATTCCCCACTCCTCCACATGCAGCTGCTGGTGTGACCTTGGGTCAGTCACAAGTTCTCTCAGAGCTGTTCTCTCAAGAGCAGTCCTCAGAAAAGCTGTCTCAGCCCCACCGACCTCACAGGCAGTGTTCCCTCTAAGCTGAATTAGTGTGAGCTAGCTCACAGTTTTTTAGCCTCCAGCTCACAGTTTTTTTTACTTAGCTCAGGAAGGGATGGCTCCAGAGCAAACTAATTTAGGCAGTAGCCAAACTGCTCGCTCACAACTTCAATGCTAGTAGCTCACAAAGTAGAATTTTTGCTCACAAGACTCCACAGCTTAGTGGGAGTATTGCTCACACGGTGTCTGTTGTGGGGAGGGGAAGGGAAGGTAAAGATTTCCCTTGCTCAAAAGGGAGTTGAATCCGACTCTAGGGTTGCGGTGCTCATCTCCGTTTCAAAGCCAAAGAGCCAGCGCTGTCCAAAGACATTTCCGTGGTCATGTGGCCGGCATGACTAAACACCAAGGAGCACGGAATGCTGTTACGTTCCCACTGAAGTGGTACCTATTTATTTACTTGCAATTTCTTGCTTTTGAACTGCTAGGTTGGCAGGAGCTGGAACTACAGACGGGAGCTCACCCCGTCGTGCGGCACTCTCGGGTCTCGAACGGCTGAACTACTGACCTTTCACAGCCTGCAGTTCAGCGTCTGAACCACTTGAGCCACCGCAGCTCCTGGGGAAAGGAAAGGAGATTGTAAACCACTGTGAGACCTCTTTGGGTAATGAAGGGCAGAGTAAAAATCCAATCTCCTCCTCCTCTTCCTCTTTGTCTTCTTCGCTTTGATGCCAGTCGGTCCCAGACCATACACAGTCTTCCCAATTAAAGCATAGACCAAAGTCATCGTCGCAGGGCTGGCCGTCTCACAAAAAGAGCATCTCAAGATGTGCCCTTTTGTGCTGCGGAACGGAGATCTCGGCAAACAAGAAAGGAGGCACATTTATTCGTTCTTTGGCATTCTGGGCATGTTGCCTCCGGTGGCATTTGCAGTAATTAGAGTGTCATTACCTTGTCAGCGCTCGGGCGCGGCTTGCCAAAACTGTCGGCTAACTTACCCCAACCACCACTGGATGTCGTGACTTATGGGAAAGGAGCATTCCGAATGTCTTTCGGTCCTTGTTCTCCTTCTGTAACATGCAGGCGTTGATGTCGACTAAACTGTCGGCTGTTTAATAAGATTCCACACACACACCCCGTAACAATGGCAATAAGGAACAATAGAAACAATGGAATTAGGAATGAAGAACAGAACAATCACTTGAAGTTTTGGCAAGCAGGTAGATGGTCCCCTTTGGAGGATATAAAATTAACTGGGAAGGAAACGGGCTCCTAATCACTCAACCGTGGTCTTGGTGTTAGAGCCGAGAAATTCAAGCGGAGGCTGGACAACCATCTTTTGGGTATGTTGTAGCTATGTAGGGCTATCTTTTAGCTATGCTCCTACAAAGTGCAGGGGGTTGGACTAGATGACCTGCAAGGTCCCTTCCAACTCTAACATTCCATGATTCTACTGAATGCCCAGCCTTTTGTTCTCATTCAGCTAATCAGGAGAACAGGAAGCAAGAAAGTCAAAGGGAAAACAGAGGTGGGAAAAGCAGGGAGGGTATGGGGGAAGTGTAATGTGAACAAAGAGGTTTATATTCACCTAGAGTATTGTGTTCAGTTTTGGGCACCACTGTTTAAGGATACAGACAAGCTGGAACGTGTCCAGAGGAGGGCAACGAAGATGGTGAAGGGTCTGGAGACCAAGTCCTGTGAGGAAAGGCTGAAGGAGCTGGGTAGGTTTAGCCTGGAGAGGTGATATGATGATCATCTTCAAGTACTTAAAGGGCTCTCATACGGAGGATGGTGTGGAGTTGTTTTCTGTTGCCCCAGAAGGTCAACGGGTTGAAATTAAATCAAAAGAGTTTTCGGCTAAACATTAGGAAGAACTTCCTGACAGTCAGAGCGGTTCCTTAGTGGAACAGGCTTCCTCGGGAGGTGGTGGGCTCTCCTTCTTGGGAGGTTCTCAGACAGAGGCTAGAGGGCCACCTGGCAACAATGCTGATTGTGTGAACTGAGGCAGATTCTGAGAGGGGAGGCAGGAAGAGTTGCCTCAGTGCTTAGTTCTCGTAGCCCTGGGAGGTATTTGTGAATTTCCTGCATTGCGCAGGGGGGGGGTTGGAGTAGAAGATCCTAGCGGTCCCTTCCAACTCCATGATTCTATGACATTGGACCAGGTTGTAGAAGCTATTGGCCTACAACCTGTTGGATACTGCAGCTCTGCTCACACGAGGCTCTGGGAGGGAAAGAGTTCAGAGAATTCTCTCACTGGGGTACCCTTGGCAGTTGCCCCCCAAAAAATTGGTTAGATGGTGAGCCCCTTTGGCTGTTGTTTTCCTTCTGCGTTTCGTCTTATATAGGACCTCTCTTCTTCTCCTTCTTACCTGGGCTTGGCACTGTAGCAAGTTAACCTTTCTGAACTTAACACGTCACGTGAGAGGTGCTTCTAATTTTTGTAAGTAAAATTTCTTTCTCTTGTTACCGTTGGAGTCAGATCATCTTTGCAATTTTGTTTGAACAGCATATTCCCATTAACTGGGAAACACGGAGAATCGTGGATATGGCATAAAGCTTCTGTACTTGCAAGGCAAATTATATATAAGAGCTGTAGACCACTGAGATCTCCAAAATTGTGTTCGTGGGGCTCAGCAGATCCCCGGGAAGAGCACCGGGGGCATTACAGGGGTCTGCAGAAGAAAGTCCGTGAAAGTGTACAGGGAGAAAAAACATTCTGTCAGCGGAGCTGTCTGGTTGGATGCGTGCCATTGTTTTGGGTAAATATTGTTGTAATCAAGGCACTCCAGAGAGCAATTAAATTTGTGCAAGGAACAATCGTCATATAGATCTCTTTTGTTTGCAACATCCAGCTTGATGAAGAGGTCTGGAGAATGTGAAAGCTCACACTGCGTGCTGTGTTGGGTTTTTGTTTTTTTTTAAGGGAGGGGGTGTTAACGAAAGGTATTACGTGGCTTTTGCCTTGGTGTAGTGGCTTTTGCCAGTTTGGCGTAGCAGTTAAGTGTGCGGACTCTAACCTGGGAGAACTGGGTTTGATTCCCCACTCCTCCATTTGCAGCTGCTGGATGACCTTGGGCAAGCCATAGTTCTGACAAGAGCTGTCCTTGAAAGGTCATTTCTTGAAAGAGCGCTCTCAGCCCCATCTGCCTCCCAGGGTGTCTGTTGTGGGGAGGGGAAGGGAAAGGAGTTTGTAAGCCGCTCTGAGACTCTGAATGAAGGGTGGGTCATAAATCCAATCTCCTCCTCCTCCTCTTCTTCTTCTTCCTCTTCTTCTTCTCCTAGATATATGTTTTTTTGATAGACAAAGGTCTCTACAGGTGTCCTTGAGAAATCCAGCAATACTGTTGGGTGCATTTCGAGAGGCCTGCAAAAGAATCGAAGGTAAGTTCACCTTTCAGTTTTAAATGCCAACCCAAGTCCAGTGTGGCTCAGGAGTCAAGGAGCCACATGCAGCCGATTCCGAACCAGCTAAAGTTACTGAATTAGAGATACAGGAGCCTTGAGATTCATTGCTGACAGCTGACCTTGACCCACCCACAGCTCTGAAGGAGCCCACAAAGCACAGCTGCAGGAAAGTCGCCCACCAAGGGCCCCCTCATTAATGGAACAGCGAAGGGAAAGGCTCCGGCAAGACTTAAGGACACGGCAGACAGAGCGCTCGCCTCTCGGCTCAACACCAGCTGCTTCATGATAGCAGTTCTGAGTCAGTGTGGGAGCACCTCCAAGCAGATGGCTGTAAGTCAGGCTTGTTAAGGAAGGCCTATATAAATCAAGCCTGGGGGAATTGTGGAGTGTGGAAGCAACTGGTCACGACTTTGTGAACACAACTCTGGACTCCGCCTGCCTCCTGTGACCTTTGGACTGACCCTCGACTCTGCATTTTGGGCCTGCCTGAACCTTGCTGATCGACAGCCTCAGACTGCCTTCACTCTGCTTCCCTGAACAACCCGCGGACTCTGATTGCTACTAAACCGGTGTTTGATCTCTGGACTTGACTCTCCGCTGTGATCTAGCTCTGTTGCCTTGCTCTGCCTGGATTCTAGGATACTGTGTTGGGATCCTGAGCATTCACATAGCAGACTGCAGTATGTGGACTCTGAGACTTTATCTTTGCTGGATGGTTTTTGCATGACTTGTACCCCAGACTCAACTACTCTGCATTGCTGCCAGGAGCCTTGGTCTAGTTCAAGGCACAGGACCAGAAAGAAGAGGTTGGATTTATACCCCGCCCTTCACTACCCAAAGGAGTCTCAGAGCGGCTTACAAACTCCTTTCCCTTCCCCTACCCACAACAGACACCCTGTGAGGTAGGTGGGGCTGAGAGAGCTCTGAGAGAACTGTTCTTCCAAGGACAGCTCTTGTCAGAACTATGACTTGCCCAAGGACATCCAGCAGCTGCAAGTGGGGGAGTGGGGAATCAAACCCCCCTCAGATTAGAGTCTGCACACTTAACCACTACATCAAACTGACTTTCTTAGGCAGATCACGAGAGGGAGGGCAGGAAGGGCTGCCTCAGTGCTTAGTCCTTGTGGCCCTTTCTTACACGCCCAGGGAAATGCCTATGGCCACTTTGGGACCAGTTTGGCTGGAGATCCTGGAGGTGTTTTTTTCACCTTCGGGGTGTGGAACAGCAGTCACTGGAGGTGTGTGTGGAGGGGGAGGTATTTGTGAATTTCCTGGGTTGTGCAGGGGGTTGGGCTAGATGACCCTGGAGGTCCCTTCCAACTCGATGATTCTAGGAAAGGATTGGGGCCTGTGCTGAGTGACATACACTCGTACTTATCTTACTCACATCTCTAAGATATTATGCATTTGTAGACCCGGCTCATATGCTTCCTGCTTTGTCTTGGCACTGGGGAACGCTCTGCAGCTATAAGACTCCTTTTCTTCTCTGGCGCAGCCTATCCTGTTTTCTTTCCTACCTCATTGCCTGTCATCCCCACACAGCATGTTTTGTGGGCTCTGTACTTTTCGCCTCATTTATGATTGAGACATTTCTGCCATAGCTGGCAGCTGCCAAGCATTTCAAGAGGGGGAAAAAAATTCTGCAGGCTTTAAAAAAGAAAACCTCTCGGATGCGTCGACAGCAAGGCCCCTCCGAGGTTCCGACTACGCGTTCTGCAGAATTCTGGGGGGATTGTTTTAATTCCTTAACCACCTTCAAAAGCTGTGATCCGAATTGGCACAAAGGCACGTGGAGAGACTGCTGAATGTGTTCTTCTTTAGAGCTTCTGTACTTCTAAAACACCCGCCCGTCTCTTGGAGGCCAGCCGATGGTCAGTGGGAACGGACTGCGGCTAAAAGACTTCTAGGACAACACTGGAGAGATGAATGCCCACCTCCGGTAAATTCAGGCCCTGGTCACACGGGCCAGACAATGCGGGGTGGAGGCGTGGCTGTTTGCCCCAGAGCAAAATAAAGCGTGGTAGCCCGATCACACGGTCCCCTGAGTCTCTGCGCTTAGCCTGTTAGCTGCCGATCACACGGCAATGCTGAAGCGTGGCAAAGAAGTGGCGTGGCGCGGCGCAATCATACAAGCGGCGATCGTAAGCCACCGCTTCCGGGTCAGACAGGCAATTGTTTTATTCCAACAGAGTCCCCGCATGCGCATGATCAAGGAATGAAGGATCGCATCATGGCAAGTTGGTGCAACAGGTCGCGTTTGTGCGTATGCGCAGTTCGGCGTTTGTGCGCATCCTATAGAAACTTACAAAAAATATCCGGTTTGCGACGGGACGTGGACGGGCGCCAGATAAGAACATAAGAGAAGCCAATGTTGAATCAGGCCAATGGCCCATCTAGTCCAACACTCTGTCACACAGCGGCCAAAATATACCAGGTGCCATCAGGAGGTCCAGCAGTGGGGCCGGGACACTAGAAGCCCTCCCACTGTTGCCCCCCCACCCTCCAGCACCAAGAATAGAGTGCATCACCTGCCCCAGACTGAGAGTTCCCATCTATACCCTGTGGCTAATAGCCACTGATGGACTTCTGCTCCATATGTTTATCTAATTCCCTCTTGAAGCCGTCCATGCTTGTAGCTGCCACCACCTCCTGTGGCAGTGAATTCCATGTGTTAATCACTCTTTGGGTGAAGAAGTACTTCCTTTTATCTGTTCTAACCTGACTGCTCAGCAATTTCATGGAGTGCCCACGAGTTCTTGCATTGTGAGAAAGGGAGAAAAGTACTTCTTTCTCAACCTGCTCAATCCCATTCATAATCTTATAAACCTCGATCATGTCAACCCCTCAGATGCCACAGGATACTAGCGCTCCCACAATCAGATGCCCACCTTTGCCCCACATTTTCCGAATACTAGTGCACTTTCCGCAGTACTTTGGCGGGATGCCATGGTTTGGCCATGGGAGCACTACGATTCCCAGATGTTGTGGTGTGATCACGCCCCAAAAATCCACCTGACATTCGTGCCTTCCGCACAGCAAATTCTCCATGTGATCAGGGCCTCAGGTGGGCAACCGTGTCGGTCCGAAGCAACGCAACAAAGTTTGAGTCCAGCCAGGCACCATGACGACCAACAAAGCTTAATTCTGGGTGCGCTTCCACATAAAAACTTAAACCCAGAATTAAAATAAAGGGTTTTTTTTTAAAAAAAAAAACCCTTTCTTCTTTAGTCTTTTTTTTGGCTCAAAATACACCCCCCCAGCTGCTCTTTCACTTGGGGAAAGCTTCATGGCAGGGATGCCAGCCTCCAGGTGGGACCTGGGGATCCCCTGGAATTACAGCTCATCTCCAGACAACAGAGATCAGTTCCCCTGGAGAAAAGGGGTGCTCTGGAGGGTGGACTCTACTATGGCCTTGTGCCCCGCTGAGGTCCCTGTCCTCCCAGGCTCCATCCTCAAATCTCGAGGACTTTCCTAACCTGGATCTGGCAACCCTGCACCCCCATCCCCCGCCAGTGGGAACCTGGAAACTCTATCATCCCTTGGGAAAAAATGGCTGATTTGGAGGGTGGACTCTAGGGACTGGTACCCCATTGAGGCAGTTTGGTGTGGTGGTTAAGACTCTTATCTGGGAGAACCAGGTTCGATTCCCCACTCCTCCACTTGCACCTGCTGATGTGACCTTGGGTCAGTCACAAGCTCTGGCACAGCTGTTCTCTCAAGGGCAGTCCTCAAGAGAGCTCTCTCAGCCCCACCTACCACACAGGGTGTCTGTTGTGGGAAGGGAAGGGAGTTTGTAAGCCGCTCTGAGACGCCTTTGGGCAGTGAAGGGCGGAGTATAAATCCAATCTCCTCCTCTTCTTCTCCTTCTCCTTCTTCTTCTTCTTCTCAGGCTCCACCCCCAAATCTCCAGGAGTTTCCCAGCCTGGAGGAGGAGGAGGAGGTTGGATTTATACCCCTTGCCCTTCACTCGGAGTCTCCGAGTGGCTTACAAACTCCTTCCCCTTCCCCTCCCCACAACAGACACCCTGTGAGGTAGGCAGGCCTGAGAGAGCTCTGACAGAAACTGCTCTTTTCAAGAACACCTCTGACAGAACTCCTCCACTTGCACCTGCTCTGGCACAGCTGTTCCTGAAAAAGAGCAGTTTCTCTCAGAACTCTCTCAGCCCCGCCTATCTCACAGGGTGTCTGTTGTGAAGAGGGAAAGGGAAAGGAGTTTGTAAGCCACTCTGAGACTCCCAAGTGAAGGGTGGGGTATAAATCCAGTCTCCTCCTCCTCCTCCTCCTCCTCCTCCTCCTCCTCCTCCTCCTCCTCCTCCTTCTTCTCCTTCTTCTTCTTCTCCTTCTTCTTCTTCTTCTTCTGGCTTTAGCTGCTGGTTGGTTACTGGGTTTTGTTTGGGCTGGAGGCCCTCTGTTGAATTTTGGATGATGAATTAATTTGTGGGGTTTCAATGTATTTGCTGCCATGGAGGCATAATTTTGTAAGCTAACTTGGGCCCTTTGGAGATATATATACATGTTTATTTTCATGTACAGATTACCCTTCTCGCTTGGACTCGGAATATAATAAATCACAATTTGTCCACATTTGCAAGAAATTATGCAGGTGGGACAATTTCATTTTTCCCCCTGTTTATTTTACTTCTCTAGTTGGGGGAAATGACGGCGTGTCACGGAAATAATTGTTTCATTGGTATAAGCATTTTAATTCAAACAACACTAGATTTATTACTGTCATTATGAACTGTTAAAATACATATTATCAGCATCACATGCCAAAATATACGTGCGCCTATAAATCACCATTTTCATATTTACTTTTCAAAATGTACTTCACTTAACAGTGCTAAAATATATGTAATTTATCACTCATTGTTTTGCCTTCTGTAGGTTTGGATTATTAGCGATGGAAATGACTTCCCAGCTGACTGCGGTGTGTTTTGCAATGCCAGCCCTGATCTATTCTTATCCAGGAAAAATGAAAACCTGTCATGTCTAAATATAAAATATAAACAGAGAGAGGATGGTTTTATTTTCCCTACTATACAGCTCACACATATCCCGCACAAGGGGAAGGGATCATGGCTCAGTGGAAGAGCCTCTGCTTGGCATGCAGAAGGTCCCAAGTTCAATCCTTGGTATCTCTAGGTTGAAGTAGCAGGCAGTGTTGTTTCTTGTTCGGCCGCACAGTCAAGTCCGACTCTTCACGACCCCATGGACCTCCTGTCTTCCGTCAGTGCTCTGGAGTGTGCTCAACTTCATGTCCGTTGCATCGATAACACTGCCTAACCATCTCATCCTTTGTCGTCCCCTTCTTCTTCTTTGACCTTCTGTCTTTCCCAGCATCAGGGTCTTCTCCAGCGAGGGCTCCCTTCTCATTGGGTGGCCAAAGGATTTGAGCTTCAACTTCAGTCTCTGGCCTTCCAGGGAACAGTCAGGGTTGATTTCTTTTAGGATGGACTGATTTGATCTCCTTGCAGTCCAAGGGACTCTCAAGAGTCTTCTCCAGCCACCATAATTCGAAAGCATCTGTCCTTTGGCACTCAGCCTTCCTTATGGTCCAACTCTCGCAGCCATACAGTACTACTGGGAATACCATTGCTTTGACCATATGGACTTTTGTTGGCAGGGTGATGTCTCTACTTTTTATTATGCTGTCTAAGTTTGTCATTGCTTTCCTCCCAAGGAGCAGGAGTCTTTTAATTTCATGGCTGCAGTCACCGTCTGCAGTGATTTGGGATCCCAGGAACGTGAATTCTGTCACTGCTTCCATGACTTCCCCATCTATTTGCCAAGGAGTGATGGGGCCAGATGCCATGATCTGAGTTTTTTTGATGTTTGAGTTTCAAGCCCACTTTTGCGCTCTCCTCTTTCACTCGTAGCTAGAGACTCTTAAGGTCCTCTTCACTTTCTGCCATTAGAGTGGTATCATCTGCATATCTGAAGCTGTTGATCTTTTCCCCAGCAATCTTAATTCCGGCTTGTGATTCACCCAGGCCGGCATTTCATAGGTGATGTGAAAGACCCGTGCCTGAGATCCTGGAGATCCACTGCCAGTCTGAGCAGACAAGATTGAACTTGGTGAATCAATTCAATATAAGGCCGCTGTATACGTATGTACAATGCAAGCATATCCATTTTTTAAAAAATCAATTTAATTATAAGACAAATAAAATAAAAAACAGAATCACAGGAAATTGTACTTGGAGGGAATCTTTCCCATTTCATTCCCTCCCAGTAAGAAACAAGAGGCATCCACTTGTCTGAAAAGTGGGATAACTTAGAATCTGAATCCGAAGCTAAAGTCATAGGATGGGGAGGCTGAATAGGTGGGGTCTGAAGGCACATGATGCAGCAACGCAGGTGAATATAAGTGAGGATGGATTGGGTCCCTGCCTGGATGAGAGAGATCTCATGGAGGGAGTAGCTATCCATCACGGATAGCCCTGTTCTCTGTGAATTGGTCCCCTCCCTTTTTAAAGCCTTCCAAGTTGGTGGCCGTGACCACATCCTAGGGCAGCCAGTTCCATTTCCAGCTCCACATCCTGGGGCAGTGAGTTCCAGTTCCAGCGAGAGCCAGTTTGGTCTAGTGGTTAGGAGCGTGGACTCTAACCTGGGAGAACTGGGTTTGATTCCCCACTTCTCCACATGCAGCTGCTGGCGTGACCTTGGCTCAGTCGTAAGTTCTCTCAGAGCTGCTCTCTCAAGGGCAGTTCTCTCCGAGCTCTCTCAGCCCCACCTACCTCACAGGGTGCCTGTTGTGGGGAGGGGAAGGGAAAGGGATCGTAAACCACTCTGAGATTTCCTCAGATAGTGAAGGGCGGGATATAAATCCAATCTCCTCCTCCTCCTCCTCCTCTTCTTCTTCTACAGTGTAATTATGTGCTGTGTACCATACCCTGTATTTTTTGAGGTTTGTGAAAACCCTCCTGTAAGGGTCCTGAGATTACTTTCATTGTCCGTCCTAAGAGTTAGACGTAGTGTTGCCAAGCATTACCCAGACTGCAACTCTTCCTTCCAGCCTTTTCTACGACACTCAGCTAACAGTTGCCCATTTGCCTGTAAGTACCCTTTAGAGACCGCACTCACAGAAAGCCCCCAGATCCCGGCTAGACTAATTCCAGAAAAGTTTTTGAAAGATCAGTATTCTATAGCCGTTGGTTTGATTGGGCAAGAATAACGGTGACCTCATCTTCATAACTGTGCGCTTGGGGAAGAGAATGTCGTAACACTGGCATATATTTTTTCCCCGAAACGAAATAAAGATGGCATTATCTGGACAACAGACAGATACATCAATAATGGAACCAGAAGATAAAAAAGAAGGCTGAAGTCTTTGCTTTTTAATTCTGATCATTCTATTTGGGAAATCTGTAGACCGCTAAATATTTCATGTTGCGTCCCTGTCCGAATGAGCACACCCAATAAACCTTGTTCCCTGTCACTATACGGAGTGTAGTATACTTGGAAGTACTGATGGTGAAATTCCTGTTTTCTTGTTCAACCAGTAATCAAGAATTCTGCGCATATATATAAGTACATTGTGACCATATCCAATAGTAATGTGGGTAGTTCATGTGGATAATGAAAGTATCAAAAACAGGGAAAACACGGCAAGAGCAGAACAGCTAGATTTTGAGTCCAGTATCACTAAGGCAGGGGTGTCAAACATGTGGCCCAGGGTCCAGATCAGCCCCCCCCCCCCGAAGGCTTCTATCAGGCCCTGCAGTGTTAGCCCTGCCGCCTTTATTGGGCTATTTCTGGACTGTTTTTATGAGGTTATAAACCTGATAGTGGGCCAGAGACTGTGCGATAGGCACCACGGGGAGAAACCCAGAGAGGAAACAGAAGCCAGCCAAGGACGATGAGATGCTGGCTGAATTCACTCCAGAGGTGCTCCATAGCCTGCCTGCTGCTTGTCACGTCTTACACTCACAGGTTTACACTCAAACAAAAGACTCTTGCATACAGCCCAGACTCCTGGTCTCCGCATAATAAAGGGACAGATGTATTAACCCCCCCCCCATGTGCCAACTCACACGTTCCTCATGGAGAATCTGCCTGGATACTGAAGAGTCATCCTCCTTTGTTTCCAACTTCCTCTTTTCCCACTCCCAGGTGTCCAACGGTCAAGGTAGCCACTAGTATTTGAAATTGGCCCTGATAACCAATCCCTAGCCAGCAGGGAGTGTCCCCGGGTGTAAGCCGCCTGGCCTCCCACGCCCACTGCTCGAGAAGCTTTAAAAACACTCGCACATGCTTCTCAAGGGTGAGAGAGCTCTGCCGATTCCGCCCACTCGCTGTCTACCCCCTACCAATGACCTCTCTCAGCCTGCTATTACCTCTTACCCCAGCTTACTTTACCCAAACCCTTATCTCGCTTTAAGGCTTCAGTCTGCAGCTGAAGTAGCGCACGTGTCCTTAGCAGGTCTAGTACACGTGTTCCCCATTTTTCTTCCCATATTCCTCCCCACCCTGAACCTCCCGCTGGAAGATTTAGGAGCTACGCATCCCGGCAGTAAATATTGCCCCTCATCACTTCAACACCTGCTCATGCGAATGTGCTATTTATTTATTTCCTGTTTGTATTAGTTTCTTGTATGACTGTGTGTGTGATTGTCTGTTCTGATGGATATTACTGCACAGTAAACAAAAGATTTATTTTACTCCTGTCTCTCGTCTCTTTACTGGGAAATAGCGTGGTAGCCCATCCTCAGTATATACAGACCAAAGAATCCCGATATTAAATGCTGTTCCGAGTGCTCTATTAATTATTGATCAGGGCATTTCGGTTAACAGCAGTGGAACTGGCTGTCTCCTGCTTCTTCTTCCAGTTCTGCTGCTGCTGCGTCATCGTAGGTTTGCAGCTTACAGAGACACACCTGAACAGCACACTCAAGATTGCAACAGCACAGGGGTTTCGGTTTCGGTGCTGCGAATGGCGGCCGCTTCTCGGGAAGCTCCCGGAGGCGGTCAGCCCACGCGCGGAATGGGGGGTCTTCGCATATGCGAAAGACCCTAGTGAGCCTTAGTCAAAGGCTCCGAACCGGGGGCGCATGAGGAGTAGCCTCTTTGCCGGCACACCGCCGGGAAATTGAGGCTTTCTCCCCGCTCCAATCGGCCCCGCCGCGTAGTGCGTCCCGGATGGGACTTAGCAGCCCTGCCGACTTCCAGGAGTGAGTTAAAGCGGTCTGGATTAACATGAAACGAAGAAATGGCATCTAATCGTGAGTTGAAGATCTGTTTTGAAGCGAAAATTTAAACCCCCCGCAAGCGCATAAGCATATGGGAGGAGGGAAGATTCCCTATCCTCTTTAAGAAGCGAGATTTAAAAGAGAAATGCGAGGGGGGTAAAGATAAAAAAGAGTGTTGGTGAAGGTACCGTTGGGGTTTTTTAGAAGACTGCGATTTCAGCAGCTTTTCGGGGGATGCGGCACAAACTGTGAAAAAGTAAATAAAAAAGAAAATGTCGATGCCGGGGAATGTCCTGCGCAAACCGGAAAAGAAGGAAGGAGGGACTTCCGGTCCGGACAACCCCCCCCAGAGCTAGCTGTCAATCAACAGGAGAAGGAGATACTGCGCCACCTGCTGGAGTAAATGCATCAAATCAACGAAATTTTTTAAAATGGAATGTGTTCTCATCAGTTGTCAAAAAGAAATGTCGGAAATAACAAGGAAGATGGCAAAAATTGTACAAAAGGACAATTTGACTCTAAACTTTCTGGTTATGAAAAAAGAAGAGAAAGTAGATCTCAGATTTACTGTGGCGAATGTCTTGACACCCCTAACTGGCAGTGAAGCGAATAAATAAAAAGAAGAGGTGGATATGGCTCTCAAAGCCTGTTCTGCCTATAAAAAAAAAAAAAGGAAATCTCTGCCAGTAGAATGGGGTGTTGAGCTTAGCATGGAGATCTAATTTCATGAGTAGTGTTTATGGAGCCAGCGGGAATTGATTGCCAGAAACAGCAGGAAAAACAAAGAAAAGAGAGAAGATGGACTAAAATATAGAATTTTCTGAAGAGACACGCCAGCATGGAAGACGCAGCACTCAAAACTTGGATAAATGAAGATGACGGCAGCCCAGGGGAAGGAGGTGACGGATCGGGAGACATCAAGTTAAAAGGACTCAATTTGTAATTGGAGAGACTCAAAAAGAAGTTGTTCGAGTAACATCTGAAGGGAGCAGTAATAATTAACCCCAATGGACTTTACTAACTTTACTAACAGAGTTGTTTTGGACTTTGGAAAGTTAAAAAGAAGATCTTCTAACCGTGATGGATGCCAAATATCGGATTGAATATTAACTAAAACTAACCTTTACTAACAGGAAAAAACTCACTCCGCTCTTTTTCTTTCCCCACCTGTCTACCTTACCCGTTTCTTATAAAAAGAATAAAATTCTCTCCTTTTTAGGAGAGTTATTTCAAAAAAAAAAAAGATTGCAACAGCACAGACATTTTGATGCAGTAATTCAGAGCAAGAGGTGTCAGTTATCAGACACTGTTAAATAAGCAAAATATTGAAAGAGTGCTAATGTTTTAAGCTTGTTTTAAGTAAAAAAAAAACCTTTGTGTTTGTGTCCTTCATAAAGTCTATATCTCCACTACCTGGCATTACATCTGATGACACACATGGCCCAGCCCAACCAGGTCTCATTTATGTCAGATCCGGCCCTCATAACAAAAATGTTCAACACCCCTGCCTTAGAGAGCAAGAAAATGGGCAGGGGGGCAGATTTCGAGAGTCAGTGCTCCCTTTATCAAATAGTAGGGAGTTTTGACTCCCAAAAGTTCATACCACCCAAAATGTTGTTGGTCTCTAAGGTGCTTCTGGATTCTAGAATCACAGAATCCTAGAGGTGGGAGGGACCTCCGGGGTCATCTAGTCCAACCCCCTGCACCGTGCAGGAAATTCATGAATATCCAGGTGTTCTACTTAAGACCAACATGGCCACCCTCTGAAACTGAAAGGGGGGTGGTGGGGTTCTGCTTATCTGGGGGATGCCTTTCAGTTATGCAGGGGGGAAATATTACATTGTACATTTTATGAAGAAGCGGCTGACAATCTCCTTTCCCTCCCTCTCCCGACAACAGGCACCTTGTGAGGCAGGTGGGGCTGGGAGAGTTCTGAGAAAACCGTGACTGGCCCAACGTCACCCAGCAGGCTTCAGGTGGAGGAGGAGGTGGGGAATCAAACCCGGCTCTCCAGATGAGAGTCCACCACTCTTATCCACAAAATACATTCAGTTTTCCTTTTTTGAATCGCAGCATTATAATCGCACAGCCCTTAATAAAGCAAAACAGAAAAGCTCTTCAACCGGAACGCCGAATTGTGCACGACCTAATTGCGGTCCTTGATTAATACATCGCTGGCGCAAGCGCACCGAGAGTCGGCGTTCCCAAGGAGAGGAAACGAGCTGCTTCGAATGCGGCTCCACCCGGAGAGTGTCACGGGCACTCAGAAAGACACACTGCGCTGCTGCTGATGGGGTCGGGAGGCGCCGGGGCCATCAGCGGAAATTGGCAGCCGGATTCTCACCCTGCAGGAAAGACGGAAACGGCGTTCGCAGCCAGTCATCCCTGAAAGGGAGGAGGCGCAGCAAATGTGAAGGATGGAAACATGTCACCAAATTAGTGCTTCAGCACAACTCTGGGGAGATCAGCGACATTGATAGACGTGTCATCAGGCACCACTACAGGCATTAAACATGAACAAATTTGTCATACTTCATTTATTAGTCGTGGATAGATTTGTCCTGTCCTTGAGTGACGGGCCTTTGTCCTAGAGATGGGGGAGGAAGACAGAAGAAACTCAAGCTGCCATTTGGGAGAGGGAGGCGAGTGCATTGGTCAGATGTGGGGAACTGGAAAGACCCTAGGGGTCGAATCTGCATTTGCATTTTTAAATCAGTTTCGTGCTGCTGTGACACCATCAAGCATCGAGAAAGACAGCGTCACAGCAGCACGCAACCAATTTAAAAATGCAAATGCAGCACGAAGCTGATTTAAAAATGCGAATGCAGACTCGACCCCTGTTTCCTTAGGAGCTGTGGCTCAGTGGAAGAGCATCTGCTTGGCACACAGAAGGTCCTGAGTTCAATCCCTGGTTATCTCCAGTTAAAAGGACCAGGCAGTAGACATGTTAAATCCTGGGTTCTAGATGCATTGCAGTGATCAGCTCTAGTTTATTCAGTGATTTCAACACACTATAAGAAGAAGAGACCTCCTGGTATTCGGAGGAGTTGGTGATCTGTTCTACCCAGGCTTCCCAGAACTCGGGATGAGCTGGGTCGAATGCAGCAAGGTGACCTCATTTGGAATACTGTGTACAGTTCTGGTCGCCACACCTCAAAAAGGGTATTATAGCATTGGAAAAAGTGCAGAGAAGGGCAACTAGAATGATAAAAGGGTTGGAACACCTTCCCTATGAAGAAAGGTTAAAGCGCTTGGGGCTCTTTAGCTTGGAGAAACAACAGCTGAGGGGTGACATGATCGAGGTTTATAAGATTATGAATGGGATTGAGCAGGTCGAGAAAGAGGTACTTTTCTCCCTTTCTCACAATACAAGAACTCATGGGCACTCCATGAAATTGCTGAGCAGTCGGGTTAGAACAGATAAAAGGAAGTCCTTCTTCACCCAAAGAGTGATTAACACATGGAATTCACTGCCACAGGAGGTGGTGGCAGCTGCAAGCATGGACGGGTTCAAGAGGGAATTAGATAAACATCTGGAGCAGAGATATAGATAGGAACTCTCAGTCTGGGGCAGGTGATGCACTCTGTTCTTGGTGCTGGGGGGGGCAGCAGTGGGAGGGCTTCTAGTGTCCTGGCTCCACTGCTGGACCTCCTGATGGCACCTGGTAATTTTGGCCACTGTGTGACAGAGTGTTGGACTAGATGGGCCATTGGCCTGATTCAACATTGTCTTCTCTTATGTTTTTATGTTCTTATGTTACACTGAGCAGCAACCATGACTCCAGAGCAATGTGGGGTGTGGTATCTTGTTGGGGATTGGTGCATGGAGCAGTGATGCATTGGATCAGTGCATGGCGCAGTGTCCGGGAGATCAGTGCGCGGTGCGGTGCTGGAGTCGGCACCTGACTGGCTCATTCGGATCCCACCTTCATCGCCAGTATAAAGTACTGAGACTGATGCACCGAAGAGTAATTTCAGCTCATGCTTTATTAGTGCACAGGAGAATGTGAGATAACAAGCGTGGCCCGTGGCCCGCTTATATTTCCATTCAAAACCACACCCAACACACACACAAACATCCCCTATTGGTTCCTGTTAGGATCCGAGCTAGCCGATTGGCGAGTTCTCGGATCCTGCTCTTCTATTTTCCTTAGATGCGAAGCTTAGCCTGTTTACCTGGCCACCTGCGAGCCCGACTGAGTGTGCGGTTTACCTTGGTACACGACAAAGAGATTGGATTTATACCCCGCCCTTCACTACCCAAAGGGGTCTCAGAGCGTCTTACAAATTCCTTTCCCTCCCCCTCCCCACAACAGACACCCTGTGAGGTAGGTGGGGCTGAGAGAGCTCTGGCAGAAACTGCTCTTTTTCAAGAACAGCTGTGCCAGAACTATGGCTTGCCCAAGGTCATCCAGCCAGGTGCAAGTGGAGGAGTGGGGAATCAAACCCGGTGCTCCCAGATTAGAGTCCGCGCACTTAACCACTGCACCAAACTGGCTCTCACACCAAACTAAGACAAAACTCGCAGGGCTTGAGCCCTGCTTATAAAGCCTGCAAACACCGCATCCAACACACTCACACTCCCAGTGATAGGCTACTTACGTTACACCGCTTATCTGTTGGTTTGTTCCAGGATTCTGATGATTTATGTTTCTAGAGTCTAACCAGTTTGGTGTAGTGGTTAAGTGTGCGGGCTTTAATCTGGGAGAACCTGGTTTCCCACTCCTCCACTTGCAGCTGGCTGGATGACCTCGGGCAAGCCGTAGTTCTGATAAGAGCTGTTCATGAAAAAGAGCAGTTTCTGTCAGAGCTCTCTCAGCCCCACCCAGCTCACAGGGCGTCTGTTGTGGGGAGGGGGAGGGAAAGGAGTTTGTCAGCCGCTCTGAGACATCTTTGGGTAGTGAAGGGCGGGGTATAGATCCAATCTCTTCTTCTTCTTCTTCTTCTTCTTCTTCTTCTTCTTCTTCTTCTTCTTCTTCTTCTTCTTCTTCTTCTTCCCCTCAAGCATTAGGGGTTGAGATCCGTTTTCCTCCAGTTTTGTGGGTTACCAAAGCAACACCAGTAGGGACGGATTCTTCCCCAGAGAACCAATCCAGAACCTGTTTGTGATGTCGGCTCAGAACCTTGGCCACCTAGTCAGTTGGGAGCCCAGCCCAGATTGTTCAACCGACAGCTGGACCAGCATCTAACAGGGCAGGAGAAATCAACACTGCAGCTTATTAAATGATAAACGGTCCTACATCAACAGGACAACGGGGAGAAAGAGTCCAGAGCTGAGACCAGACTGATGGCTGAGGAAATGGTAAGGGAGATTCTCTCTCTGTCTCTCTCTGTCTCTGTCTCTGTCTCTGTCTCTGTCTCTGTCTCTGTCTCTGTCTGTCTCTCTCTGTCTCTGTCTCTGTCTCTCTCTCTCTCTCTCTCTCTCTCTCTCTCTCTCTCTCTCTCTCTCTCTCTCTGTCTCTCTCTCTCTCTCTCTCTCTCTCTCTCTGTCTCTGTGTCTCTGTCTCTCTGTCTCTCTGTCTCTCTGTGTCTCTGTCTCTCTGTGTCTGTCTGTCTGTCTGTCTGTCTGTCTCTCTCTCTCTCTCTTTCTCCAGGTGGGGTGGCACAGACACAGATGCCATTGGAATAGACAGAAGGCCAGAGAGATCAGGCTGGCCAAAGGGGGGGTGGGGAATCCAAAATGGCTCACCCTCAGGTGGTGGAAACACTCTTAGAAATTGGTTACCTCACGTTAGGTATTCTCAGAGGGTAATCGGGTTCTCCTGAATGGTGGTTCTGCTGCAGAACATGTTTAGTATGTTACAATAAATAAACTGCAAAGAAGAAGAAGAAGAGGAAGAGGAGGAGGAGGAGATTGGCAGTTTGGTGCCCTTTCAAGGTACCCAGGAAGGACTCTAGGGCGGGTCCCCTCCTCCTGCACAAGCGTAAAGCTGGCCCCAGTCTGTGGGGATTATGGGCTTTTTTCCGCCTGAGCTGTGCCTCTGAGGTGAACAGACCACTTTTATGCTGGATTCACCACCACCCCAAACTCCACTGGACCTCCTCTCTGGACTCCCAAAAACTCTCAGTCTGGGGCAAGGGATGCTCTGTATTCTTGGTGCTTGGGGGGGGGGCAACAGTGGGAGGGCTTCTGGTGTCCTGGCCCCACTGGTGCTGGACCTCCTGATAGCACTTGGTATTTTTGGCCACTGTGTGACACAAAGTGTTGGACTGGATGGGCCACTGGCCTGATCCAGCATTGGCTTCTCTTATGTTCTTATGTATAGGTAGGAACTCTCAGTCTGGGGCAAGTGATGCTCTGTATTCTTGGTGTTTGGGGGGTCAACAGTGGGAGGGGCTTCTAGTGTCCTGGCCCCACTGCTGGACCTCCTGATGGCCCCTGGTATTTCTGGCCACTGTGTGACACAGAGTGTTGGACTGGATGGGGCTTTGACCTGATCCAGCATTGGCTTCTCTTATGTTCTTATGTTTTTATGTATAGTTAGGAACTTTCAGTCTGGGGCAAGTGATGCTCTGTATTCTTGGTGTTTGGGGGGTCAACAGTGGGAGGGGCTTCTGGTGTCCTGGCCCCACTGCTGGACCTCCTGATGGCACCTGGTATTTCTGGCCACTGTTTGACACAGAGTGTTGGACTGGATGGGGCTTTGACCTGATCCAGCATTGGCTTCTCTTATGTTCTTATGTTTTTATGTATAGGTAGGAACTCTCAGTCTGGGGCAAGTGATGCTCTGTCTTCTTGGTGCTTGGGGGGATCAACAGTGGGAGGGCTTCTAGTGTCCTGGCCCCACTGCTGGACCTCCTGATGGTCCCTGGTGTTCTTGGCCATTGTGTGACCGAGTGTTGGACTGCATGGGCCATTGGCCTGATCCAGCATTGGCTTCTCTTAGGTTCTTATGAAGAAAGGCCAGTGTGCCTATCTACCTATCCAGTCTCTCTTGCCACGAAGTCTGGAGGCTGAGGGAGGGACGTCGCACTTGGAACTTCCAACTGATATGATCTGAGTGTGGATCATCATGGCCAGATCGTACTTTCGAGGAATGGCCGTATCCATACCAATAATCAGTGCATGGAACTCCCCTTCTCGGACTGGCCAATCCACTCAGGTCTTTTTGATGTGAAGCCCAGTAAGTCCCTTTGTGCAGAAAAGGAACCAGCATTCCAGTAAAGCCAAAACAGAGCCTTCAATAAATAAATAAAACCCCAAACGGAGCTGTAGCTGGGGTATCCTCTAGATTCCAGCCCGTCACATGCATGAAGTTTCTCGCAGCCTCCCGTTGCCGATTCTGGCGGTTTTGAGTGGCATCCTTCTGACATTCACACTGACTTCAATGAATCTCTCCTCATTCTTTCTGCATCGGTTGTCAGAGCGTGTTGAAATGCGGCTCTTGATTCTCTCGACAGTGGAGCAGAGCAACACTAGTAAGTATTGTAATTTGCACCTGAGTGAAGGTTGTCTGAAGTTGTTCCACAGAGGAAACTCTCTCTCCCCCTCCCCCACCCAGACGCACACTCCTTTCACTGCGGGAACGCTGCAGAGAATTGCACCGTTAGTAACTGTAAGCCTGTGCTTATATTAGGTGTTTTCCTGTTTCAACTTAACAGTGGCTCCCAGTACTAAAATCCTAACTATACATACATGTTGATGGGGTCCGAACTGGTAGAGACTGACCAAGAGAGTGATCTTGGAGTCGTAGTAGATAACTCACTGAAAATGTTGAGACAGTGTGCGACTGCAATAAAAAAGGTGAACGCTTTGCTGGAAATTATTAGGAAGGGAATGGAAAACAAATCAGCCAGTATCAAAAGGCCCCTGTATAAATCAATGGTGCGACCTCATCTGGAGTACCGGTCACCATCCCTCAAAAAGGATATTATAGCACTGGGAAAAGTGCAGAGAAGGGCAACTAGAGTGATCATAGGGTTGGAACACTTTCCCTATGAAGAAAGGTTAGAGCGCTTGGGGCTCTTTAGTTTGGAGAAACGACAGCTGAGGGGTGACATGATCGAGGTTTATAAGATTATGCATGGGATAGAGCAGGTAGAGAAAGAAGTAATTTTCTCCCTTTCTCACAATACAGAAACTCGTGGGCACTCCATGAAATTCCTGAGCAGTCAGGTTAGAACAGATAGAAGGAAGTTCTACTTCACCCAAAGAGTGATTAACACATGGAATTCACTGCCACAGGAGGAGGTAGCAGCTACAAGCATGGACAGCTTCAAAAGGGAATGAGATAAGCATATGGAGCAGAAGTCCATCAGTAGCTATTAGCCACAAGGTAGAGATAGGAACTCTCAGCCTGGGGCAAGGGATGCTCTGTATTCTTGGTGCTTGGGGGGGGGCAACAGTGGGAGGGGCTTCTAGTGTCCAGGCCCCACTGCTGGACCTCCTGATGGCCCCTGGTATTTTTGGCCACTGTGTGACAAGAGTGTTGGACTGGATGGGCCATTGGCCTGATCCAACACTGGCTTCTCTTATGTTCTCATGTTCTTATGTACATGATGTCCCCTCAACAAACTATTTCTGGCTGAGAGGCCGACAAAGATAGCCAAGAGAATCTGCCTACCTGAGGTAGCTAAGCAGGGTCAGCCCTGGTTAGTCGTTGAACAGGAGACTTCCAAGGCAGTCCAAGGATGCTATGCAGAGGAAGGAAATGGCAAACCACCCCTGTTCCTTTCTTGCCTTGCAAACCTTAAAAGGGTCATCATAAGTTGGGTGCGACTTCATGGCACTTTCCACTACCACCAGAAGGTACACGCACTCAGTACTACCATACACAAATGGGAGAACATCTCTATCATTTTCTTACAGAGACCTCCAGGCATGAACATAAGAACATAAGAGAAGCCAGCGTTGGATCAAACCAAGCACTGGCCAAAAATACCAGGTGCCATCAGGAGGTCCAGCAGTGGGGCCAGGACACCAGAAGCTCTCCAGAAGAGGACGCTAGAAGCTCTCACTAGAAGAAGTCCAGACATGTTTACTTGCGAACTACATTTTTATCCTGCCCTTCCTTCAAGGAGCACAGGAGAGGAATACGCCATTTCCCTCTCTTTCATTTTAGCCTCACAACAAGCGTGTGAAGTATGACAGGCTGAGAAAGAGTGACTGACCCCAGTCCACCCAGCAAGCTCCCGAATATTTGCACACATCAAATGTGCCCTGTCGGCCTGAATCCAAAGACCCAAGGGGAAAATACTTGTGCCCATGCAGGAAGCGTATAATCCCTTCCCGTAGCTCAACCTGGGTCTAGAGAGTGACAGGAGCCCTCCAGAGCATCTTTTCATGGGGTGTAAGGGCAGAGTTACGGTGTTCCGTGCACCTTGGCATCTAGTCACATGACCACAGAAACGTCTTCAGACAGCGCTGGTTCTTCGTCTTGGAAACGGAGATGAGCACCGCCCCCTAGAGTCAGATTCAACTCGCTTTCAAGCAAGGGAAACCTGAACCTTTTTTAAGGACAGGTCCATCCACGTAGCAAGTGAAAGGATCTCTGAATCTAAGACATTCTCTTTTCCCAAAGAACTAGTTGTAGCCCAGAAACAATAACGAACGATGCATATGATATCTGTATGGGCTAAGTGCCTAAAGGTAAGAGCGGTTGAGCAGTGGAACAGCCTGCCTCGGGAGGTGGTGGATGCTCCTTCCCTGGACGTTTTCAAGCAGAGGCTGGACGACCATCTTTCGGGTGTGTTGTAGGGCTGTCTTTCAGCTCTGCTCCTGCAGAGTGCAGGGGGGTTGGACTAGATGACCTGCAAGGTCCCTTCCAACTCTTAACATTCTATGGTTCTATGATTCTAAGTCAGCTCTGATTTATGGCAACTCTATGAATTCACGGCCTCCCAAGCATCCTATCCTTAACAGCCCTGGTCTTGCAAACCCGGTGGCTTCCTCAGTTGAGTCAATCCCTCTCATTCCAGGCCTTCCTCTTTCCCTGCCGCCTCCGACTTTTCCTAGCATTATTGTCTTTTCCTATGAGTCTTGTCTTCACATAATGTGACCAAAGTATGGTGGCCTCCGTTTAGCTGTAGAAAAGGGCCAGAGTCCAGCAGCACCTTTTGTTGTTGTTCAGTCGCACAGTCGAGTCCGACTCTTCGCGACCCCATGGACCAGATCACGCCAGGCCCTCCTGTCTTCCGCTGTCCGCTGAAGTTTGCTCAATTCCATGTTCGTTGCATCGATGACACTGTCTAACCATCTCATCCTTTGTCGTCCCCTTCTTCTTCTTTGGCCTTCAATCTTTCCCAGCATCAGGGTCTTCTCCAGTGAATGCTCCCTTCTCATTGGGTGGCCAAAGTATTTGAGCTTCAGCTTCAGGATCTGGCCTTCCAGGGAACAATCAGGGTTGATTTCTTTTAGGATTGACTGATTTTATCTCCTTGCAGTCCAAGGGACTCTCAAGAGTCTTCTCCAGCACCACAATTCAAAAGAATCTATTCTTCGGCGCTCGGCCTTCCTTATAGTCCAACTCTCGCAGCCATACATTCCTACGGGGAATACCATTGCTTTGACCATGCAGACTTTTGTTGGCAGGGTGATGTCTCTGCTTTTTATCATGCTGTTTAGGTTTGCCATCGCTTTCCTCCCAAGGAGCAGGCGTCTTTTAATTTCATGGCTGCAGTCACCATCTGCAGTGATCTGGGATCCCAGGAACGTGAAGTCTGTCACTACTTCTACGACTTCCCCTTCTATTTGCCAAGGAGTGATGGGGCCAGATGCCATGATCTTAGTTTTTTTGATGTTGAGCTTCAAGCCCACATTTGCGCTCTCCTCTTTCACCCTGAGCAAGAGGCTCTTGAGGTCCTCTTCACTTTCTGCCATCAGAGTGGTATCGTCTGCATATCTGAGGTTATTGATCTTTTCCCCAGCAATCTTAACTCCGGCTTGTGATTCATCCAGGCCAGCATTTCGCATGATGTACTCTGCATATAAATTAAATAAGCAAGGTGACAATATAAGCAGCACCTTAAAGACTAACAAAATATGTGGCCAGGGAGGAGCTTCCGCGAGTCACGGCTCGCTTCTTCAGATATCTGTGAGCCGTGACTCACGAAAGCTCCTCTCCTGCCACATATTTTGTTACTCTTTAAGGTGTTCCTGGACGCTGTGCTCTTTTCTATGGTTAAACGGAGGCTACTTTGGTCACATTATGAGAAGAATCCTAGAATCACAGAGCTGGAAGGGACCAAAGAGGCCACCTAGTCCAACCCCCTGCTCAGTGCAGGATCAGCCTATGACATCCCTGACAAGTGCTTGTCCAGCCGCTGCTTCAAGACTGCCAGGGAGGGGGAGGCTCACCACCACCTCCCAAGGTGGCCGATCCCACTGTCTTTAAGACAAGTCTTGAAGGTGTTATTGGAGTCCTGCTCTTTTCTCCGGCTACAGACAGACTAACACATTGTCGGTATTCCGTCCGTGCTAATGTAGGGCACACTTCTGGGATGTGATCAACGCACAGAAGCCATTTGATGGACTTTGATCATCTTCACTGAACTTCACATGCAAACAGAAGATCATTTACTTACGATCTAGCTGATATCTAGGTCGATTCTTTGGCCATGCGGTGAGAAAAGATGAATCTCCCTCTCTCCGTGTGATAAGGACAGACAAAGAAACGGAAGAAAGCAATAAACTCCCATCTTCGTGTCTCTGAGCTCAGGAAATCACTCTTGATGAGCCAGTCGGAGGGCTTCTCGGAATCCCAGCTGAGAACTACGATTCCCAGGTGCACCACTCTTAGAGATACACAGCAGTTTTACTAACCTACAGTTAACGCTGACTGAGGCAGCACAGTCGGCTATCCATCCTGATCGATCTCCATTTAGCCATTTGAGCTCCAGGGAGAGTTCAGGCTTGATTTGATCTAGAAGTCATTTGTTTGTCTTTTTGGTGTGCCGTAAAACTCTCCTGCAAGACCATATTTCAAAGGAAAACTTGCTTCCCACCAGCTGTCTTCATTGTCCAGGCAGAAGAAGGAGAAGGAGGAGAAGGAGAAGAAGGAGGAGAAAGAGAAGAAGAATTTATTTATTTATTTATTTGGATTTATTTATTTGGAAGAAGAAGAAGAGAAGAAGAAGAAAAGAAGAAGAAAAGAAGAAGAAGAACAGGAGATTGGGTTTATACTCCACCCTTCACTTGGAGTCTCAGAGCGGCTTACAAACTCCTTTCCCTTCCCTTCCCCTCCCCACAACAGACACCCTGTGAGGTAGGTGGGGCTGAGGGAGCTCTGACAGAAACTGCTCTGTTTTCAAGGACACCTCTGACAGAACTATGGCTTGCCCAAGGTCATCCAGCAGGTGCAAGTGGTGAAGTGGGGAATCAAACCCGGTCCTCCCAGATTAGAGTCCGCACACCTAACCACTACCCCAAACTATAGTATGAACTGTCTTGGTCTTGTTCACCAGCAACACATCCTGACGCTTCTCTAGTTGTTGTTTCTCCCCCCCTTCACGATCTTTTCTAGTGCATGCGATATGGGAAATGGAAATTGTTGTGTTCAGGTTTGTAGAGAAACCCAGAACGTTCGCTTTCCCTCCACAGGAAATCTCCCAAAATGTCTTGTGCGCAGCAATGAAATGTCCTCAGCAGTGAGTTAGTTGCTCAGCTGTGGTAACCCGGAGGAGAAACAAAATCCTCCTGCAACTTGTTTGGAGGGGTGTTTAAAAATAGTATTGAGATGAGAAGAGGAGGGTGGCGAGCCAGTTTGGTGTCGTGGTTAAGTGCGCAGGCGCTAATCTGGGAGAACCGGGTTTGATTCCCCCCACTCCTCCTCCACTTGCACCTGCTGGATGACCTTGGGCAAGCCATAGTTCAGACAAGAGCTGTTCTTGAAAAAGAGCAGTTTCTGTCAGAGCTCTCTCAGCCCCACCCACCTCACAGGGTGTCTGTTGTGGGGAGGGGAAGGGAAGGGAGTTTGTAAGCTGCTCTGAGACACCTTTGGGTAGTGAAGGGCGGGGTATAAATCCAATCTCTTCTTCTTCTTCTACCTCACAGGGTGTCTGTGGTGGGGAGGGGAAGGGAAAGGAGATTGTCAGCCGCTCTGAGACTCCTTTGGGTAGTGAAGGGTGGGGTATAAGTCCAATCTCTTCTTCTTCTTCTACCTCACAGGGTGTCTGTTGTGGGGAGGGGAAGGGAAAGGAGATTGTCAGCCGCTCTGAGACTCCTTTGGGTAGTGAAGGGTGGGGTATAAGTCCAATCTCTTCTTCTTCTTCTACCTCACAGGGTGTCTGTGGTGGGGAGGGGAAGGGAAAGGAGATTGTCAGCCGCTCTGAGACTCCTTTGGGTAGTGAAGGGTGGGGTATAAGTCCAATCTCTTCTTCTTCTTCTACCTCACAGGGTGTCTGTGGTGGGGAGGGGAAGGGAAAGGAGATTGTCAGCCGCTCTGAGACTCCTTTGGGTAGTGAAGGGCAGGGTATAAATCCAATCTCTTCTTCTTCTTCTACCTCACAGGGTGTCTGTTGTGGGGAGGGGAAGGGAAAGGAGATTGTAAGCCGCTCTGAGACACCTTTGGGTAGTGAAGGGCGGGGTAGAGATCCAGTCTCCTCCTCCTCTTCTACCTCACAGGGTGTCTGTTGTGGGGGGGGAAGGGAAAGGAGATTGTAAACCACTCTGAGACGCCTTTGGGTAATGAAGGGCGGGGTATAAATCCAATCTCTTCTTCTTCTTCTAATTGAAACCCATGAGGGTCATTTCGTCCTCAGCAAGGCCATCTCTAGCCGGAGGCTCTACTGATCTCTTTAATGGCAAGGGAGAGGAAGATTATCAGGTCTAATTTGTAAGTGTGAATGTTACTGATTGCGAGCAGGGAGGCAGGGAGGGAGATGAATAGAAATATCAGACAGATGCCACAGCTTAAAATGCATTCCTTTTTTTAAAACGCAAGGTAGGATTTTTTCCCCCAGGATAGTTAACTTTCCCACAAAAACAAATTATTTTGACCAGTATCCAGCCGTGTTTGTCCAGCCACTGCTTCAAGACGGCCAGCGTGAGGGAGATCGCCACGTCTCGAGGCAGCTGATTCCACCTGTGGCACAACTCTGGCTGTCCAAAAAGTTTCCCTAATTTCCAGCCGGTACCTTCCTGCCCTTAATTTAGACCCCTGATTTTGAGTCCCTAATCCTCTGCCGCCCACCGGAACAGCTCCCTGCCCTCCTCCGAGTGACACTGCCCTTCAGATACTTCAAGAGAGCCATCATGTCCAATGTTCCCTCTAAGCTGTGGAGTCCTGTGAGCAAAAATTCTACTTTGTGAGGTACTGGCATTAAAGCTGTGAGTGAGCAATTTGGCTCCTGCGTACATTACCTTGCTCTGGGGCCATCTTTCCTGAGCTAAGACAAAAATCTGTGAGCCGGAGGCTAAAAAACTGTGAACTAGCTCACACTAACTCAGCTTAGAGGGAACAGTGACTCATGTCCCCCCTCCGCCTCCTCGTCTCCAGACTGAACATTCCCAAGAAGTCCCTCAGCCTTTCCTCACAGGGCTTCTTCATCTCCAGGCCCCCCGATCATTCTCATCACTCTCCTCAGCACCCGCTCCATTCTTTCCACCTCCTTTTTGAAGGGAGGCCTCCAGAACTGCACACAAGACTCCAGGTGCGGCCTGACCAATGCAGTGTACATCAGGACTAAGACATCTTGTGATTTAGGTGTCATTCCTCTGTTGGTACACCCCAAGATCACATTAGCCTTTTTGGTTGCTGCGTCACACCAGCTGCTGCTCATATTTCACTTTTGGTCCACCCTCACCCCACGATCTTGTTCACACACACACACTGTTACTCAGAAGTGTATCCCCCATCCAGTATGCGTGTTCCTCATATTTGTTACCCAGGTGTAGAACTCGGCACTTATCCTTGCTAAACTGTGTCTTGTTCATATCCACCCACTTTTCCAGTGTGTTCAAGTTCTCGTTGAATTCTAGAAGTGTGTTTGCTGCTGTTCCCAATTTGGTGTCATCTGCAGATTTAGTGAGCAGCCCCTCCACACCCTTCGTCCAGGTCATTTATAGAAATATTGACAAGCACCGGGCCCCGAACCGAGCCCTGTGGCAACCCACCGGACACCTTCCTCCATTGAGATGAAATGCCATTGATCACTGCTCTCTTAGTGCAGTTCTCCAATCAGTTCCCCATCCACCCGACTAGCCTAGAGTCCAGTTCGCAGTCTACCCATCAGAACATCATGGGGAACCCTGTCAAAACCTTTACTGAAATCCAGGTGAACAACATCAACAGCATTCCCTCGATGCAGTAAGCTTGTCACTCAGTCAAAGAAGGAAATGAGGTTGGTATGGCAGGACCTGTTGGGGACAAATCCATGCTGACTTCCCCTGATCACCAAGTTGTCCTTTAGACGCTTGCAGATTGATCCCTTTAAAATCTGTTCCAGTATCTTCCCAGGGACAAAGGTCAGACAGACTGGCCGGTAGTTTCCTGGGCCATCCCTCCTCCCTTTTTTGAAATTTGGGATAACTTCTGCCCTCCTCCAGTCTTGTGGCACATCTCCCGTCCTCCAAGAGGTCTGGAAGATGATGGACAAAGGCTCTGCGAGCTCTCTAGAAAGTTCTTTGAGCACTCTTGGGTGCCTACCATCTGGCCCAGGGGATCTGTACTCATTCAATGAAGTCAGGTGCTTCTCAACTACCTCTCTGCCCATGTCAACCAGCAGCCTGGCTATATCTAAAAAAAAAAAAGTGACTTTTGGAATAAGAAATTCCTTTCCCTTTTACAACCAGTGCTCCCTCTAAGCTGCAGAGTTTTGTGAGCAAAGATTCTACTTTGTGAGCTGCTGGCATTAAGGTTGTGAGCGAGCGATTTGGCTGCTGCATAAATTAGTTCACTCTGGAGCCATCCCTTCCTGAGCGAAGGCAAAAATGTGTGAGCCGGAGGCTAAAGAACTGTGAGCTAGCTCACACTAATTCATCTTAGAGGGAACACTGGTTACAACCTGTGAAATTACAGCAGAAAATCATGCCAAAGTTCCAGAGAAATTCCCCCTTAAATTGAACACATTTTGAATCAGGTGGCACCTTTAAGACCAAGAAAATTTAATTCTGGGTATAAGTTTTCATGTGCGTGCACACAGTTCTTCAGATACATTGAAACAAGGATGTTTTCCACAGTGTAGATTTTCCCCTGCCTGCTCTTCTATTCATCCACAGCTTTCCCTTGTTTCCAAAGATAATTTCTCCCTCCCGGGAGCAAAACGCAGTCTGCCCCCTCTTGCAGCACAGCATGGGAATTCCCAGAAACAGGGAAGTCTGATGCTGTGGAGCAACAGGGGAACAAACTGTGTTTTTGCACCTGGGAGATGTTTTGCAAAAACATCTGCGGAAACAAGGGAAAGTAGCAGAGGAATACAAGTGCAGGCGTGGGGAAACTGAAGACTTCTTCAGCTATTACATATAGGAGGGGGCATGAGTTGAAAGGAAGGGCGAATTAGAGTCAAGATGCAGAAGTAACTGAGCTATAACTATAGCTAAGATTGGATTAAAATAGCTGACAAGCAGTGCTCCCTCTAAGCTGAATCAGTGTGAGCTAGCACACAGTTTTTTTAACCTCTGGCTCACACATTTTTGTCTTCGCTCAGGCAGGAGGGCTCCAGAGCAAACTAATGTATGCAGCAGCCAAATCGCTTGCTCACAACTTTAATGCCAGTAGCTCACAAAGTAGAATTTTTGCTCACAAGACTCTACAGCTTAGAGGGGGCATTGCTGGCAAGACCTGTGAATAGCAGCAGATTAGCATACAAACGAAAGAGTTAACAATCAGGCGTGAGAACTAAGTTTGAGTCTGGTGGCACCTCTAAGACCAATGAAGTCTAACAAAGTTTAATTTAACCCGAATCCCACTTAAATTGTAAGGAAAACTACAGCATTTCCTTTTTGCTTCTTTGATACACAATCAAAAATATATAAGCCCTAGCAATAAAATGAACTCTTTGAAAAAAGACTCCCCGGGGTTAGCTAGGTTACTGCCGCAGAAGCGTCTCAGTCTATTATTGCAAGGATCCCGTACAAATATGCCTCGAAGTGTGGAGACGTTGTTCTCTGTTTCTCATTTTGCCTCACATTGTCCTTTAACCCTCCTGGCACATAATCTACTCACTTGAAAGAATCCCCCTGCTTCCTTTTGATACAGGGCAGAGTCCGTAGTCGGAGGCCCTTGCTGAAAATCAATCGAATTAGTCTTGATTGGGTGGGGACGGAGCTTAATAAAAACTGCCCTTATGGATGTGACTCCGAAACGGCATCTATTCATTCTCCCCTTTGGGCACAATGAATGAAGGCGTGGATTGATTTTGACCGTACAGTGTAGGAAGTCGGGGCTTTGGCATGAATCTCGCAAAGTAAGACAAATGGTGTTCTGCCTGGCATAGAACTGTCGTCCTTGACCGCCATGCTGCCTACTCGGAGTAGCACATAGGAATGCTGAACAATTAAATGCCTCTTAGGGTGTTCGAATAACACTTGTTTAAGGGGAACAAGAGAGATGTAGACAGCCGTCTGAAGCAGGTCTACTCAGAAGTAAGTCCCATTTTATTCAGTGGGGCTTACTTCCACCAAAGTGTTCTCAGGATAACAGCTTTGGGCAGTTTCTCTGCAACATACAGAGCTATCTTCTTGGTGGGGTTGAGGGAGGTGGAGGGTCTGCTATTTTTATCTTTTTTATAAAACGGAAGGGGGAATGCTTTTATTATTCAAACTGCATACCGTTACCGAAGTACATGTAATTGAATCAACCATAAGACAAAGATCTTGGCTCAACGGTTCCCAAAATAGCTACACAATTACTCTACAAAATAGAAAGGGGAGACCTATGAAGTTTGAGGCTTGTGGTTCGTTCCATTTTTCCGTCCTTTTCTATTGTGTTAATATTTTGTTCCCGGTTTCCGTAACCAGACTGCTGCATGCTTTGGAACGATGAGTAATCAGCTTTGCCCGTTTTTGTCATGGTGAGGCAGTCAGGCTAAGATCTGTGAGTCTCAGGTTGGAATCTCTGCTCTGCCGTAGAATGTTACTGGGTGACCTTGGATTCCTCAGTCTCTCTCAGGCTAACCCTCCCATACAGAAGACAGCCAGAGACCAGGAGCACCGTGAAGACTAACAAAATGTGTGGCCGGGGAGGAGCTTTCAGGAGTCATTGCTCACTTCTTTGGGTACAGCGAGAAGGAGAGTTCGGGTGCGGTCACACGGTCCTTTTGATCGGGGTTCGCCGCTGTTCCCTCGGGCATGTAAATTTCACATTCACATGAGCTAATCCGCCTCCCATGCTGAAGTAGGCACGGGGCAAATCTGCATTTAGCGTTTTTACCAAACCCACACTGGAACAGAAAAAGATGCAGTTCAAAACCACGTTCAACTATCCTGGGCCAACACCGTACTGACTGCGGAGTCACCCCCCCCCAAAATGGCCATAAATCTATGCAGACAGCCACCATTAAACCAGAGATCAAACGAAGTGAAAGCAGCCTGCAGTCTGGACGCTGCCATAAAATGCGACACTCAATCAAAGTGAAAGCGGCCTGCAATGCAGATGGGGATTTCTGTTCCAGTGTGGGTTTGGTAAGACAGCGGAGCAAATGCTAGATGCAGATTGGGCCTTATTCTCGCAATTGTTCCGGTTTTTCCTGCCCCCTGGCAAATCAAGTATTTTCCTGGCACTTGTGCTTTGAATGTGCAATTTCGCCAATCTGGACAGCCATCTTTTGCAATGATTGTGATTAGGGCCATCTGACTGCTCTTTGTGCGTTGTTGTTTTTTTGAAAAAAGCTTCCAGTTTGAGCACTTGAGAAATCATGTGCTTTATTAAACGTGTGCATTAGTAAACATTATTTTATGTTCATTTCTCTGTTTAAAGAGTCCACCGTTCAGAACATCCATTTTCTCCCCGGGGAACTGATCTCTTTAGTCTAGAAAGGAGGCGGGAATGAGAGGCAGGGCTCTGGCAGCCTGGATGGGGGCCAGCAAGGAGGATGCTGGAGACGGTGGGGCTGAGCCTTTTTTCGTGGGGCAATGGCAGCAATGGCAGCAGCGGCAGCAGTGGCACTGTCCCCCACAGTGGCGGCAGGAGCAGCAGCCACCCAAGCCTGCCCCGTGGCTGACAGGTTTGCCTGGAGGGACTTGGCATGGCGGCAGGCAAGCGGGTAGTGAAGAGAGGGGCCGGCTGCATCTAGCCAGCCCAACCCGAAGGAAAAATGTTCCCGATTTAATTAAAGCAGGAACAAAGCACAATTACCTTGCCGGTGTGACCACAGCCTTCATCTGTCCTTATATCTTGGAAAGTGGAGTGATTTCAGATGCCGAATGACTGGATAAACATCTGGAGCAGAGGTCCATCAGTGGCTATTAGCCACAAGGTCTAGATAGGAACTCTCAGTCTAGGGCAGATGGTGCTCTGTATTCTTGGTGCTGGGGGGGGGGCAACAGTGGGAGGGCTTCTGGTGTCCTGGCCCCACTGCTGGACCTCCTTTTTTTTCAAATTCAGACAAAAAACAGCTCATTGCACTAAGTTATGAGTACAGTACTGGCGGAAGTTGAATCCACTTTCTGTTATAGCTTTCTGTGTAAGTATAGTTTTTTCTAATTAACTTTTATTGAAATTTCATAATAGAGAAGAAAGGGGGGGAAAGAAAAATGAAGGAAAAACTAGATGGCCCCTGGTATTTTTGGCCACTGTGTGACAGAGTGTTGGACTGGATGGGCCACTGGCCTGATCCAACACTGGCTTCTCTTATGTTCTTATCTTCTTACAATAGAAGGCAAATGACAATAGCTGAATTGTAACTGATGATGATGCTCAGGGCAATTCCTCCTCCTGGACTGAATCAAGACCTTGGTTTCCTGTCTCATTACCAATACCGATTTCTCCACACCTACTACCCCACTACATATCTCACCTAAATCCAATCATGCCTGTTATTCAGCCGCAGCCTGTGAGGCTTCCCTGGAATCCCAGAAGTGGGGCAGGAAGAGTGCCCTGAAAGAAAGGCAGCGCAGGGCAAGGAGCTTCTTCTGAGTATTTTTCGCATATGTCACTGGGAAAGCCCGAGAGACACTGAAGGGCCCATTACGCTGCTCAGTTTTGCAGTCTTGCACAAGCCGGACTGCTGGGTAATATTGCAAGGATGGGGGCACCAAAGGTACTTTTCACCCAGGGTGCTATTTATCCTGGGGCCAGCCCTGCCTGGATGGATGGATGGATGAATAAATAAATAAATAAATAAATAAATAAATAAATAAATAAATCTCTGCATATAGGACACTATCATGCCAGAGAGAAAATGGGACGTATGCGTACTGAAATGCATAACAGCGGCAGCTTTTTAAAAAAGTTTAAGCAAGACCCCATTGAGTCACGAATGCATGGAATGAATGAGCATGCATCACTTTAATTATACACAACATGGACTTGTTTTAACCTCTCACTCAGCCATACACATTGGCAAACAAGAACCGGGTAGTTGTGACACAGTGCCCCATGGAAAAGAAGATATGTATCTACTTAGGACAGACAGATGAACGGACGGACAGACAGATAGATGGATAGATGGATGGATGGCATCTCAACTTAAAAGTCCCCAATCCAGTTACGAATACAATAAAATGCAACAAAAAGCTGGTGAAATACTGTAAAAATTACTTAAAATGCAGGGTTTTTATTTAGTTCTTTATACCCCTCAATCGATCGATCGATCGATCATTTATTACAGTCATGGCCCAGCAGAATAAGGCATAAATTAACATAGTGGTTCTAAGGATAGAGAGATGATAGAGATAGATAGAGATAGAGACGCATGCACACGCACTCTTCCATTAAAATATACATTAAAAAGCAAATATGCATCACTGAATCAGCCCTTCGAGACCTTGGTAGACTCTGACGGCTTCCCAGCATCTGGCAACTGTGTGTCTGAGGTTTCAGACGCCAGGTTTGCAAGAAGAAAGGGAGTGTATCGTTCCTGCAAGCTTCCTGGGATGTTTTGGAGAATGAGTGTAATAAATATATATCGGAAGTTGTTACAGACTCATAGAATGTTAGAGTTGGAAGGGACCTTGCAGGTCATCCAGTCCAACCCCCCTGCACTCTGCAGGAGCAGAGCCGAACAACATACCCGGAAGATGGTCGTCCAGCCTCCGCTTAGAAACGTCCAGCAAAGGAGCATCCACCACCTCCCGAGGCAGACTGTGCCACTGCTCAACCACTCTTACAGTTAGGAAGTTTCTCCTGATATTTAGCCGATATCGAGTCCCTTGTCATTCCCACCCATTAGATCTAGTCTTGCAATCCGGAGCGAGAGAGAATAGATCTGCCCCATCTTCGACATGACAGCCCTTCGGATATTTGAAGACTGCTCAGCATGGAACACAGCCAACTGTTTCAGTTTCCCCAGGACCACACTTTTCTCCACAATGGGGGGACCCAGCTTGGCTTACATCTTCCTCCTGTCTCCCGTTTTACAACCACGTGAGCCGGGTTAGGTTGAGAGGTCATAACTGGCTCCAGGTTCCCCGATGAGCTTTTACGGAGACTGGGGGGGTTCAGTCCTGGTTCTCCCAGACCACAGTCAGGGCCGGTCCCAGGTGTCTGGGTGCCCTAGGCAGGACAGCCTGGGGCGCCCACACCACCGGGGATGCCAACCTCCTGGTGGAGCCTGGAGATGGTGGAGCGCTGCTTTCCTAGGTGCCTCGCACCTGTGAGGCACCCAGGAAACCCAGGGACGGGGCGGGGGTTCTAACCCCCACCCCTTCCCCCCAGCACCGGTTTTCTTGGGCGCCTCGCAGCTGCGAGGTGCCCAGGAAAGCCAGAGAAGGGGTGGAGGTTCTAACCCCCTTCCCTTCTCTCCCAGCGCCGGCAGGTGGCAGCGCCCGCTTTTCTGGACACCTTGCAGCTGCGAGGCGCCCAGGAAAGCCGGCGCTGCCGGCGATGGATGGGAAGGGGGGCTTTTCACAGGGGGAGTGGGGGCCATTTTGGTGCCTCTGCAGGGTCGGCGCCCTAGGCGAGTGCCTAGCTCGCCTAGTAGGCGAGCCAGCCCTGATCACAGTCTGACAGTCTGAGATGACGGCACCGCTACTGTCCGATCTGCCTGTTATCCAGGTGCTAACCATTGCTGGGTAACTTTTCAAGGCCCCCTGTTCAAATCAGCCCATCGAAGTGTGAATCAAACTTCTGTCAAATGCATCGAAACGGCTTCCCCCCACCCCGTTTCCTGCAACAAAGACATCCTAGCAATTAACCTGAGTTAGAAAATCGACCTAATTACATGATTGGAATATATATATATATATTGTCAGCCTGGATCTCATTACCGTTATCAAGGCACAATCAATGTCCTTTTGAAGTGCGTGAGATCTGGGCCTAATCTCTGCCCACTGACAAACGTTCGCTCGATGTTCGGCGCAACTATCTGATCGCACGGTTCGTTGTCCGTGCGCAGCCTTCCATTAGTTCATAAAGACGTCCAGACAATCTCGAGTGCGCAGGACCAGAAAGGAAGGTAGTCATTCGTCATCATTAGCAGCGGTAGCCCAAGCAAATGAAATGATCGCAGAAGATAAATCTGAGGCAGCGTAAAATGTGCCCGTTCTCCAGGCTTGTGGACTCAAACTGCATGCTTAGCAGAGTTCCATGATTATCTTCCTCCCACGTGGTTTTAACCCAAAGCAGCCAAAGATTCCAAAGAAGATTCCATGATTGAGGACTGGTGAAGAGCTCTCTGACCCCTTTCCTTTTCAGTCATTATTTTTTCACTTCAAATTTGCCTTCTTCAAATTGGTCTTCTACGCCTACAGCGGGGATAGAAACAAGGAAGACACGGAAAAGCCCCCTAGTCCTCATTCTCACAGGTAAAAACTTACTTTAATGAAACCGCTCACTTAGCCTTCAGGCCTTGAGCAATGTCACACTAGGGACAACCACAAAAAAATACATAATTTAAATGACCAACCAGGAGGAAGAAGAAGAAGAAGAAGAAGAAGAAGAAGAAGAAGAAGAAGAAGAAGAAGAAGAAGAAGAAGAAGAAGAAGAAGAAGAAGAAGAAGAAGAAGAAGAAGAAGAAGAAGAAGAAGAAGAAGAAGAAGAAGAAGAAGAAGAAGAGGAGGAGGAGGAGGAGGAGGAGGAGGAGGAGGAGGAGGAGGAGGAGGAGGAGGAGGAGGAGGAGGGATTTATACCCCACCCTTCACTACCCAAAGGAGTCTCAGAAGGGCTTACAATCTCCTTTCCCTTCCCCTCCCCACAACAGACACCCTGTGAGGTAGGCGGGGCTGAGAGAGCTCTGAGAGAACTGCCCTTGAGAGAACAGCTCTGAGTGAACTATGGCTTGCCCAAGGTCATCGAGCAGCTGCAAATGGAGGAGTGGGGAATCAAACCTGGTTCTCCCAGATTAGAGAGCTGTTCTCTCAAAAACAGTTCTGGAAAGAGCTCTCTGAGCCCCACCAACCTCACAGGGTGTCTGTTGTGGGGAGGGGAAGGGAAAGGAGTTTGTAAGCCGCTCTGAGACTCTGAGTGAAGGGTGGGGTATAAATCCAATCTCCTCCTCCTCCTCCTCCTCCTCCTCTTCTTCTTCATCATCATAAGGCATGAGTTTCAGTTTTATCTGCTATTGCTATTTATTATTTTACTGCCATCTTGCCCCACACACTTTCTAAAAGCCCATGGTAGGTGCCAGAAAAGGTGTTGGTGGTCGCCATGATGCCCACAGACAACACGTTGGGAACGCCCGCACTAAGGAATTTATTTTTATGTGGGGTCAGAGCCCTGACAGCCAATAATGCGGAAGGTTTCATAGGCTGCAGCCTGCGTTTACCTCAGGAATTTGTCTGCCCATTTTCCTGAGGCATTTTTGTTTGGTTTCGCCAACTGGCAGAGCCAATATTTTCCCGCAATTGTGTGTGTGTTTGCGTTTATACATTCACCTCCTGAAATCTGTCATGGTGTCCCCACATACTGTAACAGTAACTGGCAAGGTGGTTAATAGAGCTATGATAATCCGATTAATATTTGAAATTACCCGTTTTGCATCTAGGGCCACCTGAACCGATTTGTTTTTGTATTCGGTTGAGCTGAACCGCTATGATACTTCTGAAGCTTATTGCGTGTGTCAATCACATTCTGTGGCTCATCTTTCCGGGGACAGGCAATTAATTTTTTTCCCCCTTCTCAAACATCTCCCATTGAGGCTCTGGTAGATCCTGTAAAGGTCCCAGGCAACACCCACGTTCTTCCTAGGACAGTGAGACGCTCTTCATTAAAATATCGTTGTCACGGTTGTGAAGAAAACCCAGATCGCTCAAGGAAATTGACTGCTCTAATTATTACGCTGTGTTTTGGAGAATGCTTGGTGCGTACGCCTTCCTCTGATGCTGGTTGCACTTGATGCCTCTCAACGTCTCCTGACAGCTCTCTGTGATTTCTATCAGCTCAGTTGTTAAAAAACAACTGGAAAAAACCGCCCCCAAAAAACCTGGCTGCTCTGATTTGACAGAGCCCAACACGTTTCTTTATTCACCCGCTCCCTCCAGATGGAAAGCAACATCCTCTTTAGAAGCAATCCGTCCCAATTATACTTCTGTCTAGGTAGCAGTCGGGTTTAGGCTACCTTGAAAAGAGACCGAGGCTTCGTAAGGCACTTGTCTCTTTCATGGAGCTAATTTTCATACTTTTCTCCCTCCTTCAATTTTTTTTTTCTTCATTTGACAACCTCTTTAAAAGGTATCCCGTAAGGTCCCTGGAGCTAATCTGTTGGGTATGAGGAAAATATATTCAGTCTCTCTCTGACAGGGATGTCTTGTGACATAAGCTGCTATTAATAGGAAACCCTCTATTTAAAGCCTCTTGATGTTACGGCTTCCACACGCCCACCCACACTCGAAACCCTCTCTCCATTTCCGTGTAAATTCTTTGATCTTTCCTGGAACCCTCGTGGATTCTTAAAGGGAATTAGATATGAAGCTGAAACGGCTTTCTGGAGACGACGTCTTCGCCTCTTGTACACGGTGCTGTAAAAAAGAAAACCGTTCTCCTTGGGACTTTCTCCCGAGGTGCTCTTCAAGACAGCCGCCTGGGCCAATCATGTCACAAACATGGTGGTGTTTTCCCCCCCTCCAATATTTCTGGAGAACGGGTGAAAGAAATCATTTCTTCGGTTGTGCCGTCAAATTGCAGCAATTTTCATTACTCTTCAAAGACGAACAATCAATAGGGGAAGAAAAGGAAAAGCTGGAAGTCCACACATGACATTTGATGCAGAGAAAGGCCTTTGTTTCGTGGGGGAGAGCAGAGGCGGGAAAGCGTTTCCTCGGCAAAATCCTGCTTCGGTCCCTCTTTGCCATTCTCTGGAGGAGCTTCAAGTATAATCTTCCAAAATTGCTGCTGTCCTGTAAGTCCCAGACAGTAAATATGTAAAACACAGGATAAGAATTTAAACCAGCTGTCTCCAATGCGGTGCCTAATGCCACTTTTACTGACGCCCCCCCAAGTGTTTTTAGCAGGTGTTTGTAGCCAGGGGAGGCTTTCTCCCAGCAAGGCCGTTCTGATTGGCTGTGCAGATTTTTCAAAAAGTTGTCTTGGCAGCAGCTGCTACTACAGCGTCAGGATCTTCACAGGCTGGCAGCCATTTTGTGGCTGGCTGCACCTCCTGTGGCAGCCATTTTGTGGCTGTGCCCACCTGTGTCTAGAATTCCAAAGGCGGCTCCAGGCTGAAAAAGATTGGGGACCCCTGACTTAAACCCTTAAACAGGACCTAACTTGTACTCAAATATAATGAGTCGTATCCAACCAACTTTGAGGGGGATTCTGCTCACGTAACAGAACTTTCTCGCCTTCTGCAGTTCCGCAGGGCCTGCAAGACAGAGCTCTTCCACCAGGCTTTTAAATAGGGCGGCAGGTGTCCCCCTTTCTCTTGGCTTCCCCTCTGCAGGTCAGTGTTGTATCATCATCAACAGGCCTCGATTGATAACAGATGGATGGGCCATTGGCCTGATCCGACACTGGCTTCTCTTATGTTCTTGTGTTCTTTTTGCACCTGTGATAATTGACTTTATCTGTATGATAGGGTCATTATGGTATTTCGTTGAGTTTTAATTGTTTTAATTTTGTACATATATCTTTTGCATATTGGTTATTATCTGACAGAAGCCGCGCTGAGCCTGCTATGTGGCGAGGGCAGGATAGAGATTGAATAAATAAATAAATAAATAAATAAAACCTGTCCCTGCTGCCTACTGTGTCTTTTGAAACACTGCCCTTGGGGATCAAAGGGGACCCAGGAACACCACTGGGTATGATGTGCTGGCCTCTACTGGAAGAGGGGGATCAACAAACATTGTCCAGAAGTCCATCAGTGTCTATTAGCCAGAAGGTACAGAGAGGGACTCTGGGGAAAGGGATGCTCTGTATTCTTGGTGCTTGGGGGGGCAACAGTGGGAGGGCTTCTAGTGTCCTGGCCCCACTGGTGGACCTCCTGAGGGCACCTGGTATTTCTGGCCACTGTGTGACAGAGTGTTGGACTAGATGGGCCATTGGCCTGATCCAACATTGGCTTCTCTTAGGTTCTTATGTCTGGGGCAATGATGTTCTGTATGCTTGGTGCTTGGGGGGGCAACAGTGGGAAGGCTTCTAGTGTCCTGGCCCCACTGCTGGACCTCCTGATGGCCCCTGGAATCTTTGGCCACTCTGCAACACAGAGTGTTGGACTGGATGGGCCATTGGCCTGATCCAATATGGCTTCTCTTATATTCTTATGTCTGGGGCAATGATGTTCTGTATTCTTGGTGCTTGGAGGGGGGGCAACAGTGGGAGGCCTTTTAGTGTCCTGGCCCCACTGCTGCACCTCCTGATGGCACCTGGTATTTTTGGCCGCTGTGCATCTACTATGGAGCAAATTCCATCTGTGGACTCAACCTTGTAGCAGTGTGAGAGAAATCAAGGGGATTTAAGAAGCCTAACTGTGCACGTAATTGCAGCCCTCGTTTCCAGAATGAGGCATCGAACGTCCTGTTCTGCATGAAATATGCAGTCGGACTTCAATGAGCTGTCAAGCCACAGATGTATTTTTGCTGCTGTTGTTGTTGTTTACTGCATCAGGCTGTCCATTTCTGTTTGTTGCGATGCTCCCAGCTGTGATCGATGGCCTGCAAAGTGCCTCATTTACTCATCAACTGTCGAACGGCCATCGGGATGAGTGTCACAAATCCAGCTTGTTCTCTGGAATCCCGTCTCTCATTATTTGCAATCAGAAGAACATGGAAATGAGTGTTGTTGGTTGTCTGTCCGCAGGCTCCGGCCATGCGATCATCAACCTAAACTGGGCCATTGCTGCAAAATGGTGGAAAATACATGGCTCTTTTTTTAATGCATGAATCCCCAGATTTGAGACTGATATGTAGGAACAGCTGGAACCAAACTCAGCCACAAACTGAACCGGGAGGCTCGTTCATGAACCGAACCAATTTGTGTGGCTCGTGGCCCTTCAGACCTTGTTAAAAGGGACCACAGTCCCTTTAAACGGGGTTTACAGAAAGCCAAAATTTAAAAAAGAAACAGCTGAGTGGCAAGAAGCTTTCCTGCTGCTCAGCTGTTTCAGACTGCCTTCTGCAGTCCTTTTAATGTTTAAAGGGACTGCAGAAAACAGCCTGAAAGAGCTGCATAGCATGGAGCACCTCCCCACCATTCAGCTGTTTTTGCAGCTTTTGTGGAGAACAGAAAGCAGAGGTTTAAAAGGACTCAGCATCCCTTTAAACCCCCACTCCCTATTCCATCCACAAACCACCACAAACTGCACAAGCCATTTTAAAAGTTCATGGAAGTTCATGATGGCGAACCCGTCAAAACCTTCTGTTCATGAACCATGAACAGAGCAAAATTCATCATGAATTTTGCTTCGTGGTCGGGTTCATGCCCATCCCTATCCACAACCTTTGGCATTTTCTGCTGATGAATCATGGGATCCTGTACAAGAACCATCTTCTCTGGATGAGGATGAGCTGACAGAGCCTGCAGAAACCAAAGCTGGTCCCTCTGAAGCAGCAGAGGAGGAGAGCTGGCAAGTGCTTGTAACAGCAGTCTTCACACCCGGCCCAGATAAGGGGGAAGAACTGCAAGCTGAAAGTCCTCCTGACTCACCCCCACATGTGACTCGTTTAAGGGAGCAACTGTGGCAAGACTTAGCAACCTGGCGAAGAGAGGCCAGGCTACAAGGGAGACGCTCAGCTAGGCCAGAGTTCTAACAGGAGCCTGGCCGATCGTGCAGCTGGCTAATTGGTAGCGGCATTTAACTCCACACTCTGAGCAGTACTCTTTGTGGAAGCAATGAGTCAGCTTTGTGTTGCCTACATCCACTCTGGCATGGCTCTTGCAACCAGACCTTTGGACCCCCTGGCTTTGGACTTGGCTCTGTGTTCCTGGCTGCTGACCCCGGCTTGGCTTTTGGGAATATGCTTCTGGTTAGTGATTTTGGACTTGGCTCTGTGTTCCTGGCTCCTGACCCTGGCTTGGCTTTTGGGACTACGTTTCTGGTTAGAGATTTTGGACATGGCTCTGTGTTTCTGGCTCCTGACCCCGGCTTGGCTTTTTGGACTTCACACTGCCTTCTTGGCTCCTGACCTTGGCTTGTTCTGGACTCCCTTTGACTGGCACCCCAGCCCATGACATTCTCTTGAATCAAACACCCTGCATGAGCCCAAAGTGTCTGTCTGTCTGTCTGTCTGTCTCTGTGTAAAATAACCCTCTACTAATATGACACATAGTTACCATTAACTTTCCTAAAATTATGTGTATCCTGACTTGGATGGCCCAGGTTAACACAATCTCATCAGATTTTGGAATCTAAACTGGATTGGCCTGGGTTAGTGCTTGGGTAGGGGGCCACCCAGGAAGCGCAGGGTCACTACACAAGCAATGGCCAGCCACCTCTGAAGATACCTTGCCTTGGAAACCCTATGAGGTCTCTCTTTCAGTCGGCTGTGACTTGACAACTCTTTCCACCACCAAAATCACTTGTACAGCTTACTAAATAATGTGGAAGGGGAGGAAAAGAAGAAATAAACCCCACACCATGGGGGCAGCGGCCACTGGATTTTTTAAATGTTTCTTTTTTAAAAAAAAAATTATCGACATACAACAACTTGAAATAAAACATAGCAATTCAGGCAGTTAAAAACAAATTACAGCTCAGTATTATAAACCTTTGCAAACTAGTCGGTGATAAAAGTTTGCCAATGTACATTCAATAAAACACCAAATCCACATATTTCTTAGGTAAGGAACTGGAACCTATTAGGATAAAGTGTTATATAATTAAAAAAGGATACCATTTTTCCAAAAAGTAATTTTGTTTGGATGGTAATTCTGACATGGTAATCTGTAGTGCCAATTTATCCATCACCGCCTGGGCTGTTTTTGTAGCAGGAACTCCTTTGCGTATTAAGCGACACACCGCTGATGTAGCCAATCCTCCCAGAGCTTACAGTAGGCCCTGTAAGAAGAGCTCTGTAAGCTCTTGGAGGATTGGCTACATCAGGGGTGTGTTGCCTAATATGCAAAGGCGTTCCTGCTACAGAAAGAGCCCTGTGCGTAAGTAGTGGCACGGTTTAATCTAGGGATCTTTCACTCTAATCGTTTCCGGCATTTTAGGAAAATGGACAATTGATTGTTTATGGTTGTTTTATGTATCTTTTTAACTGTATTCAGGACTCTTTTTGTAGCAGGGACTCCTTGGCGAATTAGGCTACACACCCCTACAGCAGCCCCTGTAAGAAGAGCTCCGTAAGCTCTTGGAGGATTGGCTACATTAGGGGCTGCCAATAAATAAAAACTGAGTACAGAAAGAGCCCTGATCATCGCCATATCCCAAATTTTCAAAAACCATTGTTGTAAAGAAGGGGTTTTCATCAATTTCCAATTTTGTGCAACAAGGATTTTCGCCACAATCACAAAAAAGAGAGAGAGAGAGATGCCAAGTCAGGTTTATTTTTGGTTAATTTGAGGCTAGGCCAGTAGTTTGAAAGAACTGACTCAGGAGTACAGAGGAACGTGTGGCCCAAAATCTCATCTATAAACTTTAATGTATTTGTCCAAAACTTAGAAAGATAAGGGCAATCCCACCAACGATGCTTAAAGGTACCCTGTAGCCCACAACCTTTCCAACACTGTGAATCAAAGGTTATTTTTGAGTAAGACGGTTTTTGTGGGGTCAAATACCATTAAACAAAAAGTCTATAATTTTGCAATTTAATATTGGAATTTTGTAAAAAAAATGCAGATCCAATCAGATCTGCCCCACTTGGCCCCACCAACATTCTAAAAATACTTAGTGGGCACAAGGAAAGGCGTTGAGAGGTGCCGTTGATACCCACTGGTACCATGCTGGGGACCTCCGATATACAGCCATGTTTGTGTTCAGCAAAGTTGTTGTTTGTTCAGTTGCATAGTCGAGTCTGACACTTCGCAACCCCATGGACCACATCACGCTAGGCCTTCCTGTCTTCCGTCGTCCTCCAGAGTTTGCTCAGTTTCATGTTCATTGCATCGATAACACTGCCTGACTATCTTATCCTTTGCCATCCCCTTCTTCCATTGACCTTCAATCTTTCCCAGCATCAGGGTCTTCTTCTCCAGTGAGTGCTCCCTTCTCATTGGGTGGTGGCCAAAATAGATGAGCTTCAGCTTCAGTCTCTGGCCTTCCAGGGAACGGTCCAGGGTGATTTCTTTTAGGACTGACTGATTCGATCTCCTTGCAGGCCATCCCTTCTTCTTTGACCTTCAATCTTTCCCAGCATCAAGGTCTTCTCCAGTGAGTGCTCCTTCTCATTGGGTGGTGGCCAAAATAGATGAGCTTCAGCTTCAGTCTCTGGCCTTCCAGGGAACGGTCCAGGGTGATTTCTTTTAGGACTGACTGATTCGATCTCCTTGCAGTCCAAGGGACTCTCAGCAAAGTACCTGTATGCAAAATCCCGGACTGACCTTCAGGCACGTTCCTAGCAAAATCTCAACTATCCTCCCCGTCCTGCCCCCCATTTTGTTTACAAGATATTAAAACGATGTGCTTCCCAGAAGCAAATCCATATCATTATTAGTATTTCTCATCTGGTCCCCATTTTCTGCTTCGGTCTGCCTAATGGCCTCCTCGGTGCCGCACCGCAGGCCTTTAAGAATGTAATCTCTATAATCTGTATCAATTTATTTTAATTTAGCCCATTTGTTCCTTGTTTGTAGTAATGGATCATCTGTTGCTCAGTTGTTTCAGCTCACGTTGGAAATGAATACAAATAAGAACAGGAATATTTTTAAGAGGAGCGAGTTGATGTGTTGATCGCAGGAGGGACGGGGAAAGACGACCTTAGCCAAGCAGGACAACAGCTCTATCGCGCTTAATTATCCCGCTGGGGGGAAAGTGTGAGGCTCCATTAGTTCGGCTGACCAATATGTGCTAAGACAAATTTTATAGTGGACTATAAATAGCCTGAGGCAACAAAGTGTCTTGGTTGATACTTGTACTTTCCCGTCATTCAATCCCCAGCACCGTTGTCTCTGTTGCATCTCTGCTTGCGGAGCCTTCTAAATGTTGTGGAGACCCCAGAACCACTTGGGATTCTTTCGTGTGAACAATAATATTCCTCTGTTCCTATCCATGCCATCTCCTAAGTCCTTTGAATAAATACATTACGGATAAAGATTCCTGCCAATCTGGTGTCGAGAGAGCCAGTTTGGTGTAGTAGAACCAGTAGTAGAAGCCAGTACTTTGCGAGAAGTACTTTTCTCCCTTTCTCACAATACAAGAACTCGTGGGCACTCCATGAAATTGCTGAGCAGTCGGGTTAGAACAGATAAAAGGAAGTACTTCTTCACCCAAAGAGTGATTAACACATGGAATTCACTGCCACAGGAGGTGGTGGCAGCTACAAGCATGGACAGTTTCAAGAGGGAATTAGATAAACATATGGAGCAGAAGTCCACCAGTGGCTATTAGCCACAGGGTATAGAAGGGAACTCTCAGTCTGGGGCAGGTGATGCACTCTATTCTTGGTGCTGGAGGGGGCAGCAGTGGGAGGGCTGCTGGTGTCCTGGCCCCACTGCTGGACCTCCTGATGGCACCTGGTATATTTTGGCCGCTGTGTGACAGAGTGTTGGACTAGATGGGCCATTGGCCTGATTCAACATTGGCTTCTCTTATGTTCTCTTATGTTCTAAGTAGGAGCGCGGACTCTAATCTGGGAGAACCAGGTTTGGTTCCCCCCTCCTCCACATGCAGCTGCTGGTGTGACCTTGGGTCAGTTTTAAGCTCTTTCTGAGCTGTTCTCTCAAGGGCAATGCTTGAAAGAGCTCTCTCAGCCCCCACCTACCTCACGGGGTGTCTGTTGTGGGGAGGGGAAGGGAAAGGAGATTGCAAGCCACTCCGAGATTCCTTTGGGTAGTGAATGGTGGGGTATAAATCCAATCTCTCTTTTTCTTCTTCTCCTCCTCCTCCTCCTCTTCCTTTCTTCTTCTTCTTCCTGATAAGATTGGGCTAGCTTAGACCTTCCATGTCAGACTAGTTACCCCTTGCCCATTCTATGAATTTCTGAAACTGGACAAATTGTTCCTCTGCATTCTTCTCCAAGACAGAGGAGACCCTTCTCATGAACAAATACAGGGAAAGCTCTCACAGTGCATGACTAGAAAAAGACCCTAACCCTAACCCGTCCAACCTCTATCTAGGGTTACAAACTGAGGCTTAGGAAATGCCTGTCGACTTGAGAGTGGTGCTTCAGAAGGGCAGAGTTTATTGGGGGGCTAACTGGTGTAGATAGTCCAGTTCTGACTAGTTAGCAGAATGCTTAAATAAAGCCACAAATGCAGCAGCATTACTGTGGCATCCTCACTTATTGGGGAGACTGTTTCTCCTTCAAACCACACTCTCTGTACATGAACTTAGTAGATTTCTGCTGCCACCAGGAATTAAAAGTCCAAATCTCTCTATTTTGGTAGAATGACCCAGTGTCTGGGCACTTCAGAGGACTATGTGGCCCTGAGGAAGGACTGTTCTGAATGCTGGGATAAGTTTAAACAAATAATGCTTTATTTATTAAAGAACAAAATAGGTTTCTGGGTATTTTTTTAACTGTTGTTGAAGAAAGAAAATATAACTGACAAAGCTTGGCATCACACACAGTCTCTCAGACACCAAAACTTAACTCTGACAGGCTTATCTTTCTCTCTCATATATAGCCACACAGGCTGAACTCTCTTGCTCATATAGCCACACAGGCTAAACTAAGCTCCAACTGCTTCCTCTGTCACACAGATTCTCCACACTTGTCTCTTCATGAACACTGAATCCCCTTAGAGACCTCTCTCCTCCCACACTCTCAGTCATCAGCCAGTCACATAACACTTGTCTCCCTCTATCACTCACCTTAGATTACTGCAGTCAGACTAAACATTTAAAGAAACACACACAGCAGAATTATTATAGTCAATTTACCACTTACTCAGCTTGCAAAGCTACGCGGGGCTGCATGTTTGACCCGCGAAGTACTTCACCCTGATTTCCCCAGTACAGTTTCGATAATCCTGTGTTTTGACAGGATAGGCTGTGATCACACAGGCCAGTAGATCTGACATAGGCATGAATGCCTGACTGATCTAAAGGGTGTGATCAGATAGCAACAACTGGGAAGTGTCCCGCAGTCATCTGCAACCCGTGTTGCTCTGCTGCAGAAGTGGAGTAAAAAGAAACCAGGGAAATTCCAGTAGTAAACGGGTTTCAAAGGGCCATGGAGGGACTTTCCCCTGTCTGATCACACAAGCATGCATTCATGCTGTCAGGATCGTCTGATCAGGCCATCCTGGCTAGTTCTGTTGTGTTTTTTTCCCTTCACAGTATGCGCATCATCGCATACTCTATGGGGGCCCTCCGTGCAGAGGTGCGATTCCTTGTTTGTGTGCAAGGGAAACAAACGGGAAAAAACCCCAACTCACCTGCAGTTGCATCTGATCACACAGTGGCAGGCTGCACTGACAGCTACAAAAGGAGGTGTGATCTTGCAAGTGCGTGTCAAATTCCTCCTGAGGGAATAGCCTTGCTTCCCCTCCATTTCAACTGGCATGTGTGACCACAACCGATAGAGTACTAACTTACTAGCTAAAGGATGGAAGCAGATGTCGAGAGGGCCATCTGTCTCATGGTATGTGGATGACACCCAGCTGTATCTGCTGTTTGGTCTGACTCCAAACTGGAAGATCTGGACCAGGCGTTACAAGCTGTGGCTGGTTGGCTTAGACTGAGCCGACTGAATCCAATGAAGACGGAGGTCCTGTGCCTGAGTCAGGGTGGGCTGGGGTTAGGGATCCCACTCCCGACCTTTGATGGGGCACCATTGGTGCCAGCGCCAGAGGTTAGGAGCTTGGGAGTGCTCCTGGATGCCACCTTAACCATGGAGGCCCAGGTAGCAGCCACTGCCAAATCGGCCTTTTACCATCTTCGGCTGATCAGGCAGCTGGTTCCCTTCCTCGAACGGAATGACCTGAATAGGAAAGAATAGGAACAGGATAGATTACTAACTTACTAGCTAAGGATGGAAGCAGATGGAGAGAGGCCCAACTGCCTCATGGTTCCAAGAGAGGGCCGCATGTCATCTCTCTTGGCACGTGCAGGGAGAGAGATCGTCTTCAACTGAGAGAGAATGGAAGGAAGGGGAAATGGTCCCTGAGAACACAATCTACATTTCAAAGGGGACAGTGGCTGAAGAGTAAACACAGGAAGAAAGGCCAGTGTGACTGTCTAGCGATCTTCTCTCTCTTGCCACGAAGTCTTGAGGTCTGAGGCAGGGACATCGCACCTGGAACTCCCAACAGAATTTAGGGAGGATGTCCAGCAAGGATCTGATGCCATAGAACAGGAGTGTGAAACGTGCGGCCCGGGAGCCGGATCAAGCCCCTGGAGGGTTTCTATCGGACCCATAGTGGAACTGGCTGTCTTCTGCTTCTTCTTCCAGTTCTGCTGCTGCTGCGTCGTCATAAGTTTGCAGCTTACAGATACACACCTGAACAGCACACTCAGGACTGCAGCAGCACAGACATTTTGATGTAATAATTCAGAGCAAGAGGTGTCAGTTATCTGATAACACTGGTAAATAAACAAAACACTCCAAGAGTGCTAATGTTTTAAGCATGTTTTTATTTTAAGTAAAAAAAAAACCCTTTGTGTTTGTGTCCTTTATAACGTTTGTATCTCCGCTACCTGGCATTACATTTTATGACACACACGTGGCCCGGCCCAACAAGGTCTCATTCATGTCAGATCCGGCCGTCATAACAAATGAGTTCGACACCCCTGCCACAGAATTTCCTACCATAACAGCCATTTCCTCCAGGACACCTAACCCCTGTAGTCGGGAGACCAGTTGCAATTCTGGGACAACTCCAGACCTCACCAGGAGGTGAGCCAACTGACTAGGGATGTTTGAAATCCGGCCAGATCGGCTCGTGTTTTTCTCCCCCGGTTGCTGATTCAAGATAGTACATTTGCATATAGCTGACGGTTTCCCTTTTTCATGAAAGAATTAAAAAAAGACAGAGAGACCGGCTTAATTTTAAGCCAGCACAGAAGGCAAGCAGGCTCCCTTAACACATTATTTTAATAAGTGCCTGCGTGCCTGATGTGAATTTTTCCTTCTGCAGAGAGAGAGGGGAGAAAGAGGCCGGTGCGCGAGAGCAGACAGATGCGCCGCGCCCGGAGCCGCACACGTTGGCTCCGCCATCCACCACCGCAGCCATAACTCTCCAGGAGGGAGCCAGTAAAAAAAAAGAGAAAGCATATAAAATTTTATTGTGTTTGTGACACTAGTTATTATATCCAGTAGTCAGGATGCTTACCCAGAGGCAGGGCCTTCCCTGTTCTTTAGTGCCAGAGAAATTGCTGGTCTGTCACGGGGGGGAACTGCAATACCGGAGAAAAAAAATATGGGAGGGAAGTTAGAATTCGTTCTGAAGCCCTTCTAATATTACAGGGTGATATAAGGCGCTAAGTGCGGCCGAGCACATGAAGAGCGAGGGAGCTAATAAAAAGAAGAAGAACCGCCTACGAATGATCGGCGATGGGCAAAAAGTGCTGTTCCGACAGGTTTTTCGTCAGGGAAAAGAAGGCAGACAAAATAAGTGGCATGGCCATGAAGAAAATGACATTACGACTAGGGTTTTTTCCCCCTCAGAAAACAAACAAACAGATAATGCAGGGGTACCCTAAGCTTTCTGAGTCTGTGGGCACCTTTGGGATTTTTTTTGTAACAAAGATTTTTATTGGAATATATTCAACATTGTTAAACACAATTTCCAAAACAACTTATAAGCTATATCCCTTCCCCCTTCCCCCCTAACAGGCTTCCAACACTGCTATTGCCAATAACAAAGAAAATTTAAAAGTAATCAGGTTTAGACTTATAGCAATCGATAAACCAGGTAACATATTTTTTGTATACAGAAATCTGACTCATCTGGAACATATTTCCATTTTCAATAAGAATCAAGGTTATACATTTTCCCTTTCATTTTATATTCAGTTTCCACATATATTTTCAGGTCTTCTCATTCATTTAAATACTGTTCTGCCATTTGTCCATTTAATTTTTTAGTCATTTTGTCCATTTCAGCTAAAAATAGCAGTTTTCTTAACCAGTCCTGTATATCTGGTACTTTATCCGATTTCCACTGCTGCGCAAAGGCCATTCTCGCTGACGTGATCATGTACCATAATACTGTTCTCTTTTCTTGCTTGATTTTTTCCATTGTCAAACCTAAGAGTAGAAGTTCCAGCCTTTTTCTAATAGGGATTTTCAATATTTTCTGCATCTCACAATGAACATTTGACCAGTATACTTTTGCTTTCTCGCATGTCCACCACATATGATAAAAAGAACCCTCTATTTTTTTACATTTCCAACATTTGTTACTCAGGTTCTTATCCATACTTATATTAGCAATCTTTTTTGGTGTCATTCCTATAACAATTTTCTTTTACATTAACACAAGTTGAAATTTTTAGAGCTTTCCTCCATAAAAATTCCCAAGATTCCATTGAAATTTCCTTATTCATATTTATGGGGCACCTTTGGGATTTTGACATGGAGTGATGATCACAAAACAGCTGACACAGGAGGTGGAACCAGCCTCAAAATGAAGAAGAAGAGAAGAGACTGGATGTATAGCCCGCCCGTCACTACCCGAGGGAGTCTCAGAGCGGCTTACAAACTCCTTCCCCTTCCCCTCCCCACAACAGACACCCTGTGAGGTAGGTGGGGCTGAGAGAGCTCTCTCGAGAACTGCTCTTGAGAGAACAGCTCTGACAGAACTACGGCTTGCCCAAGGTCATCCAGCAGGTGCAAGTGGAGGAGTGGGGAATCAAACCCCATTCTCCCAGATTAGAGTCTGCGCACTTAACCACTACCCCAGACTGGCTCTTAACCACTACACTAAACCACTACACCAAAATGACAGGGAGTCAGATTATGCAAAAAATATAATACACACTCTTTGACACGTCAGACAGAAGCTCTGATTGGCAGGATGCCCTCTAACATGAACATAATGTTGGGAAACAATTTCTTGCATACGCACAGGTTCCCTTCAGTCGCACAAGGAAGATCCTCATCTGGCCATAGCAACAGTGGGGCTATCAGGGGCTCCGCCCCCTTCCCTAAAAGGCCAGCCCCCTTCCTTAAAGGACCCCCTTCTTCTTTTGAGAAGAAGCAGGGGGTGGCGTGCACTGCTGTCCCTCCCCTCCTGCAAGATTTAAAGGACCCGTCAGCTGATCGGTGGGGAGCACGTGGCCCGCTTATCAGCTGGAGGGCCCTTGCAAGAGGGGAGGGAAGGGGCGTGTGCACTCCCTTCATTAAGGCAAGTAATGGCAGCCCCACCAGAAAAAAAAATTGCCCCACAAGGCATAAAAATCCCGGCTACGGGCCTGATTCTTGTGCTGTGGTGGCAGCTGCTACGGAAGCAGTTTTTTAAAAATTCTGTGCAGCCAATCAGAAGCCCTGCTGGGCGAAAGCCCCACTGGTCCCTCCCACTTCCTACCAACACTTGGTGGGCACCAGGAAAAGTATTGGGGAGAACCCCGTCACCCACAGGCATTGTGTTGGCGACCCCTGGGTCAGTACATCAGCCTAGGCTCTGGGAGACCTAGGTTCGAATCCCCACTCTGCCAATGAAGTGACCTTGAGCCAGTGTATTACCCGTTGTTCGGATTGAGACAGTTTAGTGTAGTGGTTAAGTGCGCAGACTCTAATCTGGGAGAACCGGGTTTGATTCCCCACTCCTCCACTTGCACCTGCTGGATGACCTTGGGCAAGCCGTAGTTCTGGCACAGCTGTTCTTGAAAAAGAGCGGTTTCTGTCAGAGCTCTCTCAGCCACACCCACCTGCCAGGGTATCTGTTGTGGGGAGGGGAAGGGAAAGGAGAATTGTAAACTGCTCTGAGACTCCTTTGGGTAGTGAAGGGTGGGGTGTAAATCCAGTCTCCTCCTCCTCCTCCTCCTCCTCCTCCTCCTCCACTTCCTCTCCTTCTCCTTCTTCTTCTCCTTCTCCTTCTTCTCCTTCTTCTTCGTCTTGATTCCAACAAGCAAATGGAACAAAGGACGCAGCTTTATACAGCTCACCAAAAATAAATAATAATACTTTCCCCCCAGCCTGTAACTTGTATTGGATGGGAAGTCTCCTCCAGACATTAGGCAGTCCAAAAAACAAACAAACCCCAAGCTGGAGCCAAGAAGCCTTCCCCGTGCGCATGCTCCCACCGTACCCAGAGACCTCGCCCACTCCTGCCTTGTATTCCCACCACCAGGTGCTCTTCTCCTGGGTAGAATTTAACCCCTGCTGCCCTGAGACTGCCATTCACACAGAGGAGGGCTGTGTGGCTCCCCACCTCCCCCCCACCCGGCTTAACAATGGTCTTCTGCCGTTTCCCCACTCCAGCCAGTCACCTCCTCTCAACCTAGCCTGCTTCACAGGGTTGTCGTTGTGGAGATAAAATGGAAGGAGGGAGAAGAAAGTGGTAAGTCGCGTAACGGTTCCCATGGGGGAGGCAAGCAGAGTATAAATTTCTGGACACTTGCACAAATCCATCTGGCACCTGGCACGGGTAGGTCCGGGAGAGGAAAGGCTCTGAGCCTTCTGCCCCCTGTGCTGCATTGCTCTCCCGCCCCTGATTTCTTTTTGAGAACTGCTGTGGTGTCCGGGTCTCAGTTCCTCAGTCAGCCACGAAGCTAACGGGGTGACTTCGAGCCAGTCCTGGCCTGTAACTACGGAGAGGCCATTGGGGGCTTTGCCCCTCCATCCCTCCACCACAAGATTTCCTTCTAAAAATGTTTTTTATTAATTTTTAAAAAACCCTTTTTTAAAAAAAAAGTGGTGTTTTTGCATTTCATTTATATCTGGGGTGGCTGTTGCGGGGGATGTTTGTGCTGCATTTAATTTAATGTATTAGTAGAATTATTGTCTTTTTTATTACATAAAAGTACAGTTGTATAAAGACGGGGAAATAATGGCAGCCCCACCAGAAGAAATTTTGCCCCACAAGCCTGGGCCAGTCCCTCTTGCTTAGCCTAGTCTACCTCGCAGAGTTGTTGTGATGACCATGGGGGGAAACCACACATGGCACCCTGAGCTCCTTGGAGGAAGGTCGAGATGATAACAGAAGAGATTCGCCTGACAGAACTGAAATAATACTGGGCCCCATAGCAAGCATGTGCTAAGACCTGAACCCTGTCCTTCCATTGCGTTGGTTAATTCCTCACAGCACCGCTATGGCCTCTTTTGAGCAGTTTGTTTGTAGGCATTTGGAAATATACGGCAAGGAGGATGGTTACAAGCATATGTGAACCTCCATGTTCTTCTGGTTCTACATAAGCTATATGAAGAAGAAGAAGAAGAGGAGGAGGAGGAGATTGGATTTATACCCTGCCCTTCACTACCCAAAGGAATCTCAGAACAGCTCACAAACTTCTTCCCCTTCCCATAACAGACACCCTGTGAGGTAGGTGGGGCTGAGAGAGCTCTGACAGAAACTGCTCTTTTCAAGAACAGCTGTGCCAGAGCTTGTGACTGACCCAAGGTCACACCAGCAGGTGCAAGTGGAGGAGTGGGGAATCAAACCCGGTTCTCCCAGATTAGAGTCCGCGCACTTCACCACCACACCAAACTGAACGTGAGGTAACCTGGTTGCCTGCATGCCAGCTATTTATTAATTATTTTATTATTTTATTATTTATTTATTTATTTATTTATTATTAATTTTATTTGATTTGTGGAATTAGATTTTTTGACCACCCTTCCCGACTTGCACGGGACTTAGGGCAGTTCCCAACAATTTGTTTCAGTACAGCGTAAAAGAAGTTAAAAAAATAAAAACACAATATTGCATAGTTAACTACAAGGTTAACTATGACTGTATCTACATGATATCACTGGTATGCCCTTTTGTATCCAACAATATAAGGATGCTGTCTGTCCCTTTCATGCACTGCTGCAGTATTTTGTCACTATTTCCTACTTCTTTGTGTGTGGAGAAAGAAGGTTTATTCTGTTTTCGCTGTGTTAAAAAGTTAATTCATCCCGATAATTGTGGTGTTCGGATTGATTTCCAAATATATGGGTTTTTTTCCAATGAAACATGTTCCTGTCTTTCTATCATGGGGCGGACTGTTCTTATAAAATGCAGCTTTAAAGAAAATTTCTGCTTTCAGAACACTATTTTGTAATAAATAGCATTGCTTGTGTGCTTATAAAGTGTGGACGTGGAACTGGAACAAGCTTTTATACTACATAATTGGAATTATCCATGTGCGTGTTCTCTGTGTGTAGGAGAAGCTTGGGTTTGGGCTTAATTTTTCTTTGTTCCTTTTTAAAATTGCATATATATATATATATATAGTTTGCAAACCCCATGATGTGAAAAAGTGCTTTAAAGCCCCACTCCATATTAACAGTGCATACTGAAAACCCAGTTAATAGCATACACAACCAAAGCAATCCTTCCTAAACATTTTACATGCACAAACTTCATTCCTGGATACAGCACCCGCTGAGGACACACCCCATGAAATCCGTAAGCATTTAAATGATTACAAGTACACAAAGAAACAGTAAGGATTGTAGAAGGCAAGGAAACACAGAAGACATTCCTGACAAGAGAGGGTTCACCGTGAAACTCTATAGCTCCGAGGAATACCTTTCTCATTCAATGTTACCAGCTCAGTCAAAGGAGCCTACACCGACAACCAGGGCTTTTTTTTGTAGAAAAAGCCCAGCAGGAACTCATTAGCATATTAGGCCACACCCATCAGCAGAAACTCATTAGCATATTAGCCCGCACCCCTGACAGTGCAGCTCATTAGCATATTAGGCCACACACCCCTGTTACCAGAAGTGTGGTCATCCAGCCACACCCACCTTCTGCTTCTTATTCTGTTTACCTTGTTGTCAAAACCCAGGGCTTTTTTTTGTAGCAGGAACCCATTTGCATGTTAGGCCACACAAATCTAAGGTAGCCAATCCTAATGAGTTTCTGCTGTTGGGAGTGGCCTCTTATGCTAATGATTTCCTGCTGGGTGTGGCCAACTCGGGAGCCAGCCGGAACTCCGTTCCTGTGCGTTCCTGCCCAGAAATAGCCCTGAGTACAACCATTTGGGTGGTGACAAGAGCTACCAAGTCAGAGCTGACTTAGGGTGACCCCTCATGGTGTTTTCAAGGCAAGAGACATTCAGGGGTGGTTTTGCCATCGCCTTCCTCTGCATAGTAACCCCGGACTTCCTTGGTGGTCTCCCATCCAAAGAGTAACCAGGACCGACTCTGCTTAGCTTCTGAGATCTCATCAGATAGGGCTAGCCTGGGCCATCCAGGTCAAGACAGGTAATGTTCAGAGGTGGTCTTGCCCTTGCCTGCCTCCGTGCAGCAACCCTGGACTTCCTTGGTGGTCTCCCGTCCAAGTACTACCCAGAAGTAAACCCCGCTTATTTATTTATTAAATTTTTCAGTGCCTCTCGCCCAAAGGGTCCTGTGGCGACTTACAACATTCAAACCAATACGGTTAAAACAATAAAAAATAAAAACAACAAATATAAAATAGTAACATTAAAAATACTAAAATCCGTGGCTGTCACCAGACCACTATTAAAACAGCCCAAACGTGTGGCTAACCCTCCCAAGGACAATCTAAATGATTCCGCTTTGCATGCCCTGCAGAAACGAAACCAGTCCGGCAGGGCACGGGTGTCATCCGAGAGTGCGTTCCACAGGGTAGGGAGCCACAACTGAGAAGGCCCTTCCCCTGGTGAAAGCCACCTGAACCAACCTGAGCCAGCGCACCTGCAAGAGGCCCTTAGATGAGTGCAGGAGACGGTGACGGGAGAGGCCATCCAGTAAGTCCCATTGCTTAACTTGTGACATCTGATGAGAAAGGGCTGGCCTAGGCTATCCGGGTCAATACATAAGTTACAACTTAGTAAAGGTTGTCGGTATTCACCCCAAGTACCACTGACATAGTAAATATGTGTTGGGATCACAATTTAGTTTTGCTGTGGTGACCCTCTGATAGAATCTTTGTTGTTGTTGTTCGGTTGCATAGTCGAGTCCAACTCTTCGTGACCCCATGGACCACATCACACCACGCCCTCCTGTCTTCCGCCGTGCTTTGGAGTTTGCTCAATTTCATGTTTGTTGCCTTGATAACACTGTCTAACCATCTCGTCCTTTGCCGTCCCCTTCTTCTTTGACCTTCAGTCTTCCCCAGCATCAGGGTCTTCTCCAGGGAGTGCTCCCTTCTCATTGGCTGGCCAAAGTATTTGAGCTTCAGCTTCAGTCTCTGGCCTTCCAGGGAACAGTCAGGGTTGATTTCTTTTAGGACTGACTGATTTGATCTCCTTGCAGTCCGAGGGACTCTCAAGCGTCTTCTCCAGCCGCCATAATTCAAAAGCATCTATACTTCGGCATATCTCTAATTAGCTCACTCTAGCCATTACTAGAGAGCCAGGGTGGTACAATGGTTAGAGTGTCAAACTAGGATCTGGGAGACCCAAATTCAAGTCTCCACTGTGTCACGGAAGCTCGCTGTGTGACTGTGGACCTCTCACAGGCTTGCAGCCTGTCTACCTTATAGGGCTGTCATGAGGATAAAATAGAGGAGGAGGAGGAAAGAGGAGGAGGAAGAGGAAGAGGAGGAAAAAGAGGAAGAAGAAGAGGACAAGGAGGAAGAAGAGGAAGAGCAGGAAGAAGAAGAAGAGGAAGAAGAAGAGGAAGAGGAGGAAGATGAGGAGGAGGAGGAGATTGGATTTATACCCCGCCCTTCACTACCCAAAGGTATCTCAGAGTGGCTTACAAACGCCTTTCCCTTCCCTTCCTTCCCTTCCCTTCCCTTCCTTCCTTCCTTCCCTTCCCTTCCCTTCCCTTCCCTTCCCTTCCCTTCAACTAGCATCCAGTCCCCTTTGGAAAGAAACATGGGTATAAATGGCGTAAGTAAAGTAAATTACTATAAGTATTTTGATACTGAAGCTGAAGCTCAAATACTTCTGGCCACCAAATGAGAAGGGAGCCCTCACTGGAGAAGACCCTGATGCTGGGAAAGACTGAAGGTCACAGAAGAAGAAGGGGACGGCAAAGGAGGAGATTGTTGGACAGTGTTATCGATGCCACGAACACAAAATTGAGCAGACTCCGGAGGACGACAGAAGACAGGAGGGCCTGGCGTGATGTGGTCCGTGGGGTCACAAAGAGTCGGACTCGACTCTGCGAGTGAACAACAACGACTTTACAGTAGCAGTTACTATCGTTGCCAGGTTTCCTTCTGCAGCAAGAGACCTCCTGCTGGCAACCCTTATTATCCACTCGGAGCAGCAGTACAAGGGGGGGGGGGGAATCAAACATCGCCGTTCCATGCCCCATGATGTCATTTCCAGGGAAAACCGGAAGCGACACAACATCAATCTAGGGATCGTTGGAATCTCTATATTTTTAACTTAGAGTTTCCAGTGATTTCTAGACCGATATAATGTCACTTCCTTCCCCCCTCCCAGAAGTGACATCACAGTGCACACTTCACCGGTGCCCCATGTCCCTGCCCACCCTCCCAAAAAAAAACTTCCAGCAGTTACCAGACTCGGCATCCCTAATAGTTACCCAGGGATCAATGCTGCAGCGGCCTCCTATTTCGGTACCTCGTCCGAGGAGTCCACAAACAGTGCCATCCTAAACAGAGTCGCATCCTTCTAAGCCCGTGGAGTTAAGTGGACTCAGAAGGGTGTAAGTCCACTTAGGAGAGCACTGTGAATGTGTGCATGCGCACACATGCATACACACCAAGCTCAACCAGCAAGAGCACCAGCATCCATTCACTTTCAATCTGATTTTTTTCCCCTGTCCCCTTCCTTGCTTGGTTGGCAGCAGGATCATTACAGATGTCAGGAGGAGAGGCGGGAGAGGCCGGAAGATGAAGAGAATGCTTTGTTCCGTGTACCAAAGTCGGCTTCCCTTCCTTTATGCATGAGGTCAGCCCTGTCTCGTAGCCAGTTTCTCATCTGCCTCGGAGCACGCTGAGCCTAAGAAACGCGTCTCTCAAATGAGAGGCCTCCGACTCCGTCCTCAAAACGGAGGGCCAGGCTTCCCCGCACGCTCCATTTCATCGCTCAGCCTGGTCGGGCATCTATTCAAATCAACTGGAAGATTGCTTTCAGGGAATGTCAGGTGGAGGTGCCGGCGGTGCCCTTTTCGGATGGCAGGAAGAGAAGGGGAAAGGGCTTTCTAGCGGTTACAGCCAGTAAATGGCAAAGTTTATGATTTTCGGCAGCAGCTTTTTAAAAAAGTCAATCTTGCCTTACGCACGGGTGCGACAAGCCCAATCGCTTCCCCTTTCTATATTTTGGATAGTAGCTTGTTGTTGTTTTTTTCCTATGGGGCTGTTCTCCCCTTGTGTTTAGGCCATTGTTTGTTTGTTTATTATTTAGATATTTGTGGACTGCTTTGCTCTCAGTAAGGGATACCGAACAGCTTAACACAGATACAATTAAATGAAGAGGAGGAGGAGGAGGAGGAAGAGGAGGAGAATGATGAAAAGTACTGAGACTGACGAGTGATTTCAGCTCTCACATACTTTATTAGTTCAAGAACAAGACAACTTCACCCAGCTCGCAGGCCGGTTTATATCCCCTGAAAACCCCACACTCAAAACACACCCCACTCAAGACACTGGCTATTTACAGTGGCCGAGAGTTCCATAGGCTCTCGGCCGGGAGCCTAACACTCTGATTGGAGCGGGCTAGGATCCGCTGAGTCCTTTGTTCAGGTGAGCGAAGCTCGGATGTTTTTTTCCTGACTGTGTGGCTTCCTTGCCTCGCATGTGGTCAGGTCTGATTGCATTATGCCTGATTGTATTATGTCTGATTGTATTATGTATGAGTACATTACGGAGGAGGAGGAGGAGAAGAAGGAGGAGAAGGAGAAAGAGAAGGAGAGAAGGAGGAGGAGAAGGAGGAGGAGGAGGAGGAGGAGGAGGAAGAGGAGGAGGAGGAGGAGAAGGAGAGAAGAAGGAGGAGAAGGAGGAGGAGAAGGATGAGAAGAAGGAGAAGAATTTAGTCCATTCTGATGCTGGTCCAGGATCCTAGGGTTACCAACTAAGGACTGGGAAATTCCTGGAGATCTGAGGGTGAAATGTAGAGAAGATGAGGTCTGGAGAAGGGAAGGAGCTCAGAAGAGTCTAATACCATATAGAGTCCACCCTATAACAGTTATCTTCTCCAGGGGGAACTGATCTCTGCAGTCTGAAGATCATTTGTAATTCTGGGATATCTCCAGGTCCGACCTAGAGGCTGGCAACCCTAATTGGATGGCCCTCTCATAAACACAGGCTGTGCGCCAAGGGCATTTTTGGCTTTCAAAAGCCTCGTGCCTCTGGCTATGCGCCCTCTTTTAATTCCCGAAAGACAGACAAATGCCCCCCCCTGGCTGCCTACAGCTGCCTCCCTCACTCTCACAATCCCCCTCCTGGCTAAAAGAGCCTCCGCCCACAAGACCTGAAACAAGAAGGAAGACAAATAGGAAATCTTGATTGTTGAGGGCATGACCAGTAATGTGCAGTTCCTCATTTAAAGGCTGCAATTAATCAGCACCTCGCCACGTGGTGACTGTGGGTGGCATGGAGCCCCCCAGTTGGTTCCTTTGTTCCTGTTTATTTCTTGAGTCTTGGGGCAGGACATCCAAAGAGTCTGGAGTATAAGAGAGAACATAGAACTTCCGGTCATTCCCTAAACACTAAACAGATTTTCCAGCAAACTTGGGGGACTCTCTGGGTAGTGCAGGAAAAATCTGAAACCTTTGGTGTTGTGGTTAAGTGGGCAGACTCTAATCTGGGAGAACCGGGTCTGATTCCCCACTCCCCCACTTGCACCTGGCTGGATGACCTTGGGCAAGCCATAGTTCTGATAAGAGCTGTTCTTGACAAAGAGCAGTTTCTGTCAAGAGCTCTCTCAGCCCCACCCACCTCCCAGAGTGTCTGTTGTGGGGAGGGGAAGAGGAGTTTGTAAGCCGCTCTGAGACTCCAAGTGAAGGGCGGGGTATAAATCCAATCTCCTCCTCCTCCTCCTCCTCCTCCTTCTTCTGCTTCCCCCAAAGTAAAGTAAAAAAATTAAACAATGTTGTCTGTTCATGCGCAGACCATGCACTTACTTTGCTTCTGCAGCAGCTGGAGCCTGGCCACAGCAGATGCCAGGTGCTTCTCGGAGCCTGGCTGCAGCAGCAGGACATGCTGGGAGCCAGTCAGGGTCCAGAATGGCTCTCAGACACCACTGTGGGAAGGGGAGAAGGAAGCATTGCTGAGTGTTAAATACTGGGTTCTGGAGGTGTTATGTACACAGACCGCCACCAAGGGTCCACGGCTAAGCAGGAGCTTGGTCCCCAACACAAAGGGGACCTAAGATCCTAGTCCACCTTGCGTCCACCAATAGAACCTTGGTGGGAAAGAACGGGGGGGGGAGAGATGGGATTTCCCTCCCATGAGTATCGCAGGCCCCCACTTGTATATCTAATTCCAGACCTGTTCACAGGGTACAGATCAAAAAATCCACACAATGGGGCCAGGGAGAGGCGGGGTGGGATATTTCTGCAAACCTGGGGAAATCCCAAGTTTGGGAGGGAACCCAAATGTTAGAAAACCAGTGGGGGTTAACTCTCATAAGAACATAAGAGAAGCCAATGTTGGATCAGGCCAATGGCCCATCCAGTCCAACACTCTGTCACACAGTGGCCAAGAATACCAGGTGCCCTCAGGAGGTCCAGCAGTGGGGCCAGGACACTAGAAGCCCTCCCACTGTTGACCCCCACCCCCAAGCACCAAGAATACAGAGCATCACTTGCCCCAGACTGAGAGTTCCTATCTATACCTTGTGGCTAATAGCCACTGATGGACCTCTGTTCCAGATGTTTATCCCATTTCCTCTTGAAGCTGTCCATGCTTGTAGCCACCACCATGTCCTCCTATGGCAGTGAATTCCATGTGTGAATCACTCTTTGGGTGAAGAAGTACTTCCTTTTATCCCTTCTAACCCGACCGCTCAGCAATTTCATTGAGTGCCCACGAGTTCTTGTATTGTGAGAAAGTGTTAGCCGAAATGCTCTGATCTATAATTAATAGAGCATTTGGGACAGTTTCTAATATTGGGATTCTTTGGTCTGTGTATACGAAGGATGGGCTACCACACTATTTCCCAGTAAAGAGGAGAGAGACAGGAGTAAAATCAATCTTTTGTTTACTGTGTAATAATATTCAGCAGAACACATACAATAACACACACGCTGGCATACAAGAGACTAAATAAAAGCAGGCAAAAAATAAATAGCACATTTGCATGAGCAGGTACTGAAGTGATGATGGCAATAATTACCTCTGATGTGCAGCTCCTAAAATCTTCCAGTGGGAGGTAAAGGGGGGGAAGAGTATGGAAAGAAAATGGGGAGCACACGTATTAGGCCGGCTAAGCACACGTGCATTACTCCAGCTGCAGACTGGAGCCTTAAAGCAAGGTGAGGATTGGGGAGAGTAAGCTGGACGTAAGAGGTAAAGCAGGTATAGAGAGGTCGTTAGTAGGGGTAGGCGAGGCAGAGAGAGCTCTGAGAAGTGTGTGTGTGTTTTTAAAACCTCTCGAGTGATGGGCGTGGAAGGCCAGGTGGCTTACACCTGAAGGCACTCCCTGTTGGCTAGGGATTGGTTGTTAGGGTCAATTTCAAATACTAGTGGCTACCTTGACCAGTGGTCACCTGGGAGCATGGAAATAGGAAGTTGGAACAAAGAAGAATGGTTCTTCAGCTTCCGGGCGGATCCTCCATGAGGAACGTGTGTGTTGGCACATGGAGGGGTTAATCCCTTTATAATGGAGATAGAGAGTCTGGGCAAGAGTCTTTTGTTTGAGTGTAAACCTGTGACTGTAATATGTGACACCCGGCAAGCAGGCTATGGGGATTTATTACAGTCTCTTAGCTGGAACACTCTCAGGTTCATAACAGCATAAAAACAGTCCAGAAATAGCCCAATAAAGGCGGCTGGGCTAACAAAAGGGAGAAAAGGACTTATTTCTCAACCTGCTCTATCCCATGCATAATCTTGTAAACCTCTAACATGTCACCCCTCAGTCGTCGTTTCTCCTTCCCCCAAAATTGAGAATCCTGACCAAAATCTTACAAAACCTCAAGCAATCATGGTTGCCACAGTGGGATCGCTGAGCCAACCAGCATTGCAGGCCGAAGAAGGCAAGAAGAGAAGAGATTGGAGGTAGAGAAGGGAGAGAGAGGTGATAAATGGTGATAAAGAATGGGCAGAAAGTGGTATTCAGGAGGGAGAGAAGGAATAAATCAGAGCAGGGGAGGGTAGAGATTGGTAGCTGTAGGGGGACTGTTGAATGTTATTTCCCTCCTGCATAAGTCTTGTGAACTCCCTGCTTGGATGTGTATAAATATAAAGCTGTATTTCTCCACCAGACAAATTCCATTGGCACAAGGCATATTCTGCCAGAACCTCTCTTGTCAATGGAACCAAAATAATACAGGAAGAGGGGGGAAGGCTGAACAGAATACAACTCAAGGAGCCTTTCTGCTAAATATCAGTATGTCGGGAGCGGAGGGAGGCTGAGTGAAACGTAAGGAGAACATTTTGAGTCAACCGCAAGCACTTCTATTTGTCTAAGTTAAAATGCCAGTTGTTAACATTTTCTAAACAGTTTGCTGATATTTTTTTAACAAGGAGAGGATGGCGGGGGAACATTTTGAGCAAAATGAGAGTGTGCACATCCACGTTTCTGAACACATACAGAAGTTTGCTATTAATGCATTAAAATATTTATCCAGCTCTTCTCTCCTCAAGAGACTCTCCAAGTAGCTAGCAATCATAATATTAAGGCTATGTCTAAAACACACACAGAGAAGCAAGCTTTAAAAGGAATTCAACACGGTAGCACTTAAAATCAGTAGAAATAATAACTCGGATAATATTTCCTGGGGGTCATGAAATATTAGACACCATCCCAGTTAAAGGCATGTGGGAAAACAGCATTCTGACTTGCCGTTAGGTGTGAGCAGAGAGAGGGCCCAACATACTTTTGAGAGTAAAAATTCCATAATTCTGGTTCCACCACCAAGAAGGCCCTCAAATATGTTGGAAAAATTGGCAGAATAGTTAAATATTCAGAGATTGCAATGGATCTTTGCTTCACTGGAGAGGAGGCATTTTCTTATATGTAAAAATCTTTCATTCTAAGGGAAAAGGTACACAAGAAATCTACAAAACAACAAAGACACCTAAAGCTACATCTTTACACTCTGACCACATGTTCTACAACAATGGAGATTCTTCTTCTTCTTGACACCTAGAAGGAAATCACCTGAATACATTAACCAATGATTGTGAGTAAACAGACTTCAGGACTTTGTTTCCATTGGCTCTGTGCCAGGTTTCCTTCTGGGTCAGTCTAAACAATAGCACACAAGGTAAACACACATTAACCCTATAATGGCTGGATTTTAGACCTTGCAATACACATATTTCCAACACTAATGAGCACCCTCAACACACTTCAGATGGAGATACAGAAGCTACCCTCTCCCTAAGATCAAACCAAGCAGTTTATTTTACATATCCTACCCCCAAGTCATGAAGGAGGAGGAGGAGGAGGTGATTGGATTTATACCCTGCCCTTCACTACCCAAAGGTGTCTCAGAGTGGCTTGCAAATCCTTTCCCTTCCCCTCCTCACAACAGAGACCCTGTGAGGTAGGTGGGGCTGAGAGAGTTCTCTGGAGAACTGCCCTTGAGAGATTAGCTCTGAGAGAACTTATGACTGATGGAAGCATTTAGCTCAATATTGGGGTACATGCCTCCGTCCTGAAACTTTTTTGAAAGGACAAAGGATCTTATGGGCCTTGACAACAACTAACTAAATAATTCTTCAGAACTAGAAGGCAGTAGGTACTTCACACATTGAAATATGGATTGAAGCAATAGTTAAAGACATAGCTGATTTTAATAGAGAAGAAACAAATGTGAAATATGGTATTTGGTCTGAATGTGTGGATTTACTCGGATATTAGCATGTTTTCTATATTGCCTAAAGACTGCACAATTTCTTCATATTGCAAAATCTATTTTTCATTGGGATTCTATGTTCCAGCACTTTAAAAAATAAAATTTAATTGATTTTTTTTAAAAAAAAATGATACAAGATCTTTTAAGTGGGTTCAGAACGAAGTCAAAAAGGTGGAGATGGTATGGTATTGTGTTACCCAAAGAGACTGTCTTCAATTGGTTGGAGGGAATTAGCTTAGCAGTCTATGCAAGAGGGGCAACCGGAACTGAAACACCAACTACAGGGGTTGTCCCTGTGAGAACTCTTGAATAAAAAGGCAATTTATTCAAATTAAAGAGTCTTTTTATTAACAAAGAAGATAAAGAAAAAGAAAAAAAAGTTCATTCAGCAAAACACACAAAGTTCAAGAGCTAAGTGGAAAGGAAGGAATGAGCAGGGAATAGCATTTTAGGAATTGGGTGGTAGTCCTGGAGAGGTCCATAGAAGCAGCAGATCTAGAGAGAAATTGCCAGCATTTCATTCTGTGAAGGAGAGAGAGAGAAGCCCACAAGTGGGTATATATGTGGTCAATACCAGGAACTCACAACGCACAGACTGAGAGAGTTTCCAGGACCAGTCCTCATAGGCCCCTTTGATGACCCTGGAAGGCTTGACCAGACAGGTGACACTGAGATAAAGTGATTAAGTTGCACTTAGGTGGTAGCAAAGAGGGAAAAGGGATATTACATATGCAAAAGAGGATTTGAGAGTAACTGCTTGCTTGAGTGATGATGATGATTGTAATGAAATGGCAGTTGCCTACGTTCATAAGATGGCTGCCATGTGTGATTGTTTGTTTAAAAATGTTCCCTCATAAGGTTAAATTGGGCTGTAGTTCTGGGGGGAGCCTGCAGGGGTCTCATTCACTGGGTTGAATGAAGTTCCTCATCTTCTGGCCTACAGTTCCCAGATGCCCCAAGGTCACAAAGTGCAGGAAATTAGGGACCATCCCAAGGGGCAGGGCAGCATCAAGATATAGTCCGGCCCATCTAGTGAGGAGGGAGTCTTCATCCTACCGGGGGTTAGGAAAGGCTCCTGCTGCCCATGCTGACCAGGGTATCCAGGTCACAAGCAAGAGATGTGGGGAACCCAGGGAGGCAGCAGAAATTCAGCCATTCAACAGTCAGCTGGATTGGGGATTAAATGGAAGTTTCTCTGCTCTCTTGGGCAAGAGAGAGAGGTTGAAGCAGAAGCGGAGGCTGGTCCAAGGAGAGATCCTATCCCGAGCCCACAATTTCCAGAGGTAGAGAGTGTAGAGCGTATTGTGTGTAGGGAGAGAGGATTGCGTTTAACCCCTGTTGATTTATGCCCTGTTGGTTCATAGTGTGTGCCTGCCCCAACAGTGTGCCTTATTCAGTTAGTGTCTGTGTGCTCCATAATTGTGCAAATAGTTAATAAATCCTTATATTTGGGCTAATAATCTGTGTCATGCTCTGACCACATAGTCTCCCCGGCTCTGCACAATACAAAAGTGGGGGGGAGCCCGGGTAGCAAGGCAAGGCCAGTCCTTTGGGTTTCCAACTTTCCTGGGACCCCCGAAGATTGGGGATTCTATCTTCAAATAGGGAAATTCAGCCAGAGGGGTCTCACCGTCCCTCTAAAAAAGGCAGTGACAATTCAGTGAGTGGTGTCAGTGAACTTAAGAATTGAGATACGCCCACAGGAAGAGGGTGGGAGGTGAACAGCCAAGTTGTGAATTGCTGTGCACAGCCCAACACCCGGGACTGAAAACTGGAGCCTGTTTCGCCACAATGATGATAATGGATTCCCCCAACCCCTGCCGTAGCAGGGCTCTGGATGATGTACAAAAGTCATAAAACAAAACAAGATGAAATCAGTTAGAACATTAATGAAACATTTCAACAGTCAGATGGTAAATAATTAACCAACCCAGGTTCCCACTGTTGGTTACTTCACAGACGGGGAGGTGGGGGGGAGGGTGAGGTAGATATAAATAGCAATGAACAGAGAAGGGTGCCAGCCCAGATGGAACCGTCACTGTACTCCACCAGAATCCTGGCAGAACATCTCTGCCTTGCAGGCCCTGCAGATGAAGCCTTCTGGAGATGTTTTGTACGAGTCCTGAGTAATCCATTAAGTTATGCGTGCCTTTAGGGTGGGGGAAAAGACATCTGTCCTGACCACCTCCTGATCTAATCAAAGGATATACCTCTTATTTTCCCATGGAGCTATGTGACTGGTGTCCATGTTTGAACAGTGCCCTGGTAGTGCTTGCCCCAAGATGACCTGAGCTGAAGGAGGCGGTCTGGCTGCTCATGATTGGCATAAGAACATAAGAACACAAGAGAAGCCAATGTTGGATCAGGCCAATGGCCCATCTAGTCCAACACTCTGTCACACAGCAGCCAAAATATACAACGTGCCATCAGGAGGTCCACCAGTGGGGCCAGGACACCAGAAGCCCCTCCCACTGCTGCCCCCTCCAGCACCAAGAATAGAGTGCATCACCTGCCCCAGACTGAGAGTTCCCATCTATACCCTGTGGCTAAGAGTCACTGATGGACTTCTGCTCCATATGTTTATCTAATTCCCTCTTGAAACTGTCCATGCTTGCAGCTGCCACCACCTCCTCCGGCAGTGAATTCCATGTGTTAATCACTCTTTGGGTGAAGAAGTACTTCCTTTTATCTGTTCTAACCCGACTCCTCAGCAATTTCATGAAATGCCCACAAGTTCTTGTATTGTGTATTGGCGTTATGTACTCTGATCAACAGCCCCTTCTCGCTTCTCTTTCAGCATCCCTCTGACCTTCCAAACACCTTTCAGAAGTGTTGCAATGGTCTTTTGGATACAACCCAGGCATGCATATGGGCAGATCAGAAGGTCTGTAGGTCGGCAGCTAGAGACCCGAGTGCTGCATGATGGAGTGGGCTCCCGTCTCTGGCCTAGCAGTTTGAAAGCAAGAAATTGCAATAAGATAAATAGGTACCGCTTCGGTGGGAAGGTAACAGCATTCCGTGCACCTTGACATTTAGTCATGCCAGCCACATGACCACAGAGAAGTCTTCGGACAATGTTGGTTCTTCAGCTTGGAAATGGAGATGAGCACTGCCCTCTAGAGTTGGATTTGACGAGCTTTCGAGCAAGGGAAACCTTAAGGCATGCATACTGCTAATGCAACATATTTTTCCCTCAAGAAAAGCTAGAGATGCGCAGAAAAGCAAAATGAAATTTGGAAATCTGGAACATCAGGAAAGCCATTTGAACGCTGGGAAGAGATATTTGGTCTGAAGACACGTATGTTTGCGGGGGGGCTGCAGCTAATCATTTGCAGCCACTGTGAGAAATAGGACAGTTGCAAACTAAACCGGTGACAAATTTCTAATGCCGAGAGAGGAGGTAAAGGAGTAAAAGGAGTAAAATTGTGAATAATGATAAAGATAGATCCATTGGGTTGGATCCCATAGTCTGTTGGTCAAATAGATCCACGGTATCCATCCCACAGTCCTCAAAAGGAAGGGAAAAAATGAGAGAGAGAAATAAGACACTGGAAGTTAGAAAATCACAGATAAAGCATTCAAGAGAAGTTTTATTGTCAGAAAATAAGCAACAGGAACTTCTGAAAGCAAAAATGAAAGATAAAAATACGAGTTTTCAGACAGAAATCCTTTGAGGGGGGGAAAATTGCTGATGGGATGCCAGAAGAACAAAAAGAAAGCAATTTAGAAAGCTAATAAATCCAATGAAGGAAATAATTGTACAAAGCATTGCAGAAATCAACAGGCCATTACGAAAAGATAAACGAGTGTTCTCGTATTCTCCCCAAAGGTGGAACATGTAAAAGCAATAAAAAGGAAAAATGTTGTTCAGTTCAGATTAAGTCACTAGATATTAATAATAGCTGGAAACAGATTGAATAGATTGACATAAATGCATATGGGGGAATAGGAAACTGGGGGTGACTGAAATATTCCTAACGTGTAAGAAATGTCTGGAAACTGTATTTTTCAACCAAATAAGTATCAATAACAATATAGGAGGCTTGTACATTAAACTGAAGGGAATGCAACATTAAAAAGAAGCGTGGAAAACTGGAAGACAGTCAAGAAAGCATAAGAAATGTTGTTTACAAACCCACACAAAACAGGAACTTTTAAGGAAGAAAGCGAAAAAAGTAAAATGGCGTCCAGTTCGTGTAATATTACCCAGGCGCTAATAACAGTTCAAAAAGACTGACTGAAAAGGGATGCGGAAAACAAAAAAAAAATGAGGTAAAAGAAACTAAAGAAGTGTTTGCAACTGTATTGTCAAAAAGAAAATAAAGTCAGATATAATACAGCGGTCTGCAGGTACCGGAGGGACCCAACTCCGCCACCCAGAGAAATTCTACAAATCCAATTGACTTCGATCGGTTTAGAAAGATGTAACTCTGCCTCGCCTGGCATTGTAAAATCCGATGGCACCGCTATTTAAAAAAGGTGAGGAAATGCGGAAAGTGAGAAAGAAGAGAGACTGTCCAATGCGTGTATATTTATGCGTGTTGACAGAGTAGCACAAAGGAAGCATTGTAACAGAAGTCCGACTGCGGAAGAGAATAACAACAAGGGAAAACACGAACAGATGTGTGTGTTCATCGACCAGGAACAAGAAAGGAAAATATAGAAATATGCACCACAAAAGAGCTTGAGAGAAATCTCAGGCTGAATCTATTTTGGTTGAAATACTGTTATTTAGGCTAACCGGAGCACGGGAGTAACTCAGAAATTAAGAAAACGCATTTGAATCATGGCAACTTAAACGCATTGCACAAATATATAGCGATTCTATATTTTTTAATGCATTTTTTGTTGCAAATCGTGTTAATATTTGACACTTTTAGTGTTTTCCCCCCATACTTTCCCCTACTTAAGTTGTCTATATTTTGTTCTAGACAACTTAAAGAGAAAAAAGTATGTAAAAACAACTCTAAGAGATCCCTCCTGGCTCTCTTCACAATCCATCTTGGTTTTCACCAGCTTGAATAATTTGGTATCATCCACAGACGTATCCACTTTACTGCTCGCCCCCAATTCATTCCAAACCAGTCAAACAACACTGGTCCGAATATGGATCCCTGTGGGACCCAATCGCTCATTTCCTTCCATTGAGAGAACTGTTCATCTGTTCTTACTCTCTGCTTCCTGGCATTAACCAACATTTAATCCATAAGTGTGCCTGTCCTCTTATCTCATGACTGCTAAGCTTAATCAGAAGTCTTTGGTAGGGTACTGCCACAGGAGGTGGTGGCAGCTACAAGCATGGACAGGTTCAAGAGGGAAGTAGATAAACATATGGAGCAGAGGTCCAGGAGTGGCTATTGAGAGCCAGTCATTTGGAGGAGGGCAAGGAGGCGTTCCAGTTGGCAGCAGAGGAGAGGACCCAAAGCAATGGGTTTAAATCACATGCAGAAAGGTATCGGCTGGATATCAGGAAAAACTTTTTTCATGCTCAGAGTGGTTCAAAGGTGGAATCAGCTGCCTAGGGAGGTGGTGAGCTTCCCTTCACGTTCGAGAAAAGGCTGGACAAATATTTGTCAGGGATGCGTTAGGCTGGTCCTGCACTGGGCAGGGGGTTGGACTAGATGGTCTGTATGGCCCCTTCCAACTCTATGATTCTGTGCTATGATTCTATGATTCTAGATAACACTACAGAAAACCAGCCAGTCATTCCACTCAATCTCACGTAGTTCCTCTCCTTACTAGAGCCCCCATTCCATTTTGTTCATGCAGATACTTTGATCCCCACAGTAGCCTTTATGGGTGGTTAGAAGGGACCCCTCCTCCATTTCTCATCAGCAGAAAAGCTGGTTGATCCAGCCCACTAAGATACTCTATATAGGGCAGATAAAGGTAAAAGGTCAGAAGCAAACTGTGGAAACTACAGAATGTTGTATTAAATCTCCAGCACAAAAACGGGTTCGAAATAACTAAAAAGGCAGAAACAAAACACTCCATAAGGCTGAACATAGCCTAACTCAAACAGGAGTATCTTATTCCAAGACACTGAAATGCTGGACAACACATCCAAATACCATGTCAGATTACACAGGGAAGCCATTGAAATTCATAAAACATAAACACAATTTCAACAGGAAAGAAGAGAGTTTAAAAATAAATAGGGCATGGTTTCCAGTCCTGAAAAACACAAAATGCTCTACATCTTACAACAGCACTACGGATAAGATTAGAATTTCAACAGCCAACCCATATGCAAAAGAACCTCCTCAGGAAAGCTCCTCCATTAGCACGTTTCACAGCCTGGGAAACTCCTAGAAGAGAATGACTCAGCCCTACCCCACCTTCCTGAGTAGATATAAATTACCTGCCTACCATTTTTCTCACACTGACACAGAGAGCACTCCATATTTCTTTGTTATACCTCTGAGGATGCCAGTCACAGCTGCTAGTGAAACATCAGGTACTACAATGCCAAGACCATGGCTATGCAGCCCGGAAAATCTACAACTAATAAACTCCAGCTGTGAAAGCCTTCGACAACAAACAGATTTTTGTTTCTGTAGTACCAAAGTTACTTACAGAGAGCTCATTTAAGTAAACTGGCAACTTTCCAAGTTCTCCCCAATCTCCTAAATTCTTCAAAAGCATTTAAAAATCCCAGTTTTAAAATTAATCACAACCTGCTGATAAACACCAAAGATTTTTTTTTTAATTAAAATACGACCACCTAACAGACTACTGGCATAGGGAAGGATGGGTGCTTTTGTGGACAATTTACAAGGCCCTGTTTGCTAGACACTTCTGTCAATTAAAAAAGTTAGGGGAGGGGGGAATCAAAATCCATCATGATCTTTTGGAATATTTTGAACGTGGCTAGGGATTTTTAAAAAAAAATATAGAGAGAGCTCGTTTTACTAGAAACAGATAAAACGAATGCTGATCCAATTCCATTGTATCTCATAGCCACGCCATCTCAAAGGCTGCCAGTATTTTAAATTTCTTTGGACAGGACAGGAATTTCACTCAATGAAATTGCTGAGCAATCGGGTTAGAACAGATAAAAGGAAGTCCTTCTTCACCCAAAGAGTGATTAACATATGGAATTCACTGCCACAGGATGTGGTGGCAGCTACAAGCATGGACAGTGTCAAGAGGGAATTAGATAAACATATGGAGCAGAAGTCCATCAGTGGCTATCAGCCACAGGGTATAGATGGGAACTCTCAGTCTGGGGCAGGTGATGCACTCTATTCTTGGTGCTGGAGGGGGCAGCAGTGGGAGGGCTTCTAGTGTCCTGGCCCCACTGCTGGACCTCCTGATGGCACCTGGTATATTTTGGCCGCTGTGTGACACAGTGTTGGACTAGATGGGCCATTGGCCTGATTCAGCATTGGCTTCTCTTATGTTCTTATGTTCTCCCACAACGATAGGATAAGTCATATTTTGGTGGACAGAGGCACTCTCAGATCTTTGGCTGGGATCTTTCCCACATTCCCTCCTGCAGCCCTTTCTGACCCCACATTGATGAAAGAGACAGGGAGATTTCATAGAGTCATGGAACCATAGAGTTGGAAGGGGCCATGTAGGCCATCTCGTCCAGCCCCTGCTCAGGGCAGGATCAGCCTAAAGCGTCTCTGACAAGGCTTCATCCAGTGAGGGGGAGCTCACCACCTCCCTGGGCAGCCCTTTCCACTGCTGAACTACTCTTAACTGTAAAAAAAAATGTTTCCTAATATCCAGCTGACACCTTTCTGCTCGTAATTTAAACCCATTATTGCGAGTCCTCTCCTCTGCCGCCGACAGGAACAGCTCCCTGCCTTTTCCACTGGCTATTAGTCTAGCCAGGTTCCGCAAACCCCAGGAATTAACTTTCCAAGGCTGAAAATGGCTGCTGGTGGGGGAAAACAGAATGTAGGAAATATCGTAACCATCAGCGCCTTCCCACAATGCATTGTGGGGTCCAGTCCATTGTGGTGTCTTTCTAGACTGCCGGTCTACTCCGTCATTTCAGACATTGTGTAATGCGTGTCGACTTTATAAGCATTTCGATTTTTTCTGAAGATGGGGATAGCCCATCAGTCATCAAGACACTTTGTGATAACTAAATGGATGCTGGCTAATGAAACCTCTTCTGGCACTTCCATGGGACTTGCCAGAGTTACGCAACTTGTTATTTATTTCAAAGGGGAGAGGCTGACGAGGAGCAAGTTCTCGGTTCTAATTGCAGGTCAGAGTTCAAGTCGATCTGCCCCTACGCATCAATGGTGGTGCCAGCAAATACTTCTTCCCTTCTCTCTCTTGCCCTGAGCCCAGAGAACTATGGTTTATGGGTGTTTGACATCATTTACTTTCTCACCTTGAACTAGAATTAAATACCTGCCGTCTGCAGAGTTTATTGGAGACTCAGCAGAGGCAAGCTAGCTTAGAGCAAGTACTCGAGCAGAAAAGCAGGGGGGGGGTTGAGTTAGGCTGGTGAGTCTCAAAGTTGTGGGAGAGGAGGAGTAAGCAATCTTACGTGCCATCTTTGGGAGAGACTCCCGAATGTGGAAAGACCATGGCCTTTTGGTCCCCGATAGCTATAATGTACATTGGCGAGCCCGAGCTGTGAACATCCATTCTGACTCGCCATTTAACATATCCCTGAAAAACAGACTTGGCATTTGCCCAGACCTTGGCATCAACCCCCCACCCTCAAGAAACTGAGAAGCAGAGGGTTTCGGTTTCGGCGTTGCGAATGGCGGCCACCTTTCGGGACGCTCCCGGAGGTGGTTAGCCCACGCGCAGTTTGGGGGGGTCTTTGCATGCATGCAAGACCCTAGTGAGCCTTAGGTAAAGGCTCCGAAATGGGGGCGCTTGGGGAGTAGCCTCTTTGCCAGCAGTCAGCCAGGAAATTGAGGCTTTCTCCCCGCCCCAATCGGCCCCGCTGCGTCGTGCCCGTAATGGGACTTAGCAGCACCCCCGAATTCCACCAGGAGTGAAGAAAGCGGCATGAGTTAAAATAAAAAGAAGAATTGCATCGAATCGTGAGTTGAAGATCTAATTTGAAGCGAGATAAAACCCCCCGCAAACGTAGGGAGGAGGGAGGAGTCCCCACCCCCTTTTGAGAAGCGAGATCTATAAAGGGAGTGCGAGGAGGGGGTAAAGAGGAAAAAGTGTTGGTGAAGGTACCATTGGGGTTTGGCAGGCGATTACGACATTGTTAGCCTCTTGGAGGATGCGGCACGAACTTTTGAAAAAGTAAACAAAAAGGAAAATGTCGACGCTGAAAACTGTCCTGCACAAACCGGAAGAGAAGGGGGAGGGACTTCCGGCCCGGGTAACCCCCCCTGAGCTTGCTGTCACTCAACAAGAAAAGGAGTTACTGCGGCCCCTGCTGGAGCAAATGCAGAATATCAATGAAACTCTGATTAAAGTGGAAAGTGCTCTCATCAGTCGGCAAAAGCAAATCTCGGAAACGACAAGAAAGGCTAATCTGATGTTAATCCTTTTGGGCGAGAAAGAAGAAGAGAAAGAAGATCTCAGTTTTACCTTGACGAATGACTTGACACCCCTAACTGGCAGTGAAGCGAATGAATTAAAAGAAGAGGTGGACATGGCTCCAAAAGCCTATTCCACTTATATAAAGGAAAATACTCTGCCAGAAGAAGGGGATGCCGAGCTGAGCAAGAAATACATCAGGGATCTAATTTCATCTGTAGTGAATATGGAGCCCGTAAAAATTGATGGTCGGAAATATAAGAAAAGAAAGAAACGAGAGAAGATGGAATCCATCCTTAAAGCAACAAAACTTCTGAAGAGACACGCCAGCAAGGTGGAAGCAGCACTCAAAACTGGGATCAATGCAAGCAGCGAAGAAGACAGCGACCCAGGGGAAAGAGGTGACGGAGCGGGAGCCATCAAGATTAAAAGGACCCAACCTTTAGTTGAAGAGACTTAAGAAGACACCTTGAACAGTGGCTGTTCGTGTAACATCTGGAAGGAGCTGGTTAATAACTAACCCCAATGGACTTTACTAACTGTATTAACAGAGTTATTTTGGACTTTGGACTGTTAAAAAGAAGATCTTCTAACCGTGATGGATGCTAAAAATAGTACTAACTAAAACTAACCCTTATTAACAGAAAATTTTCACTCCATCCTTTTTTTTTCTTTCTCCAGCTGTCTACCCTACCCTTTTCTTATAAAAAGAATAAAATTCTCTCCTTTTTAGGAGAGTTTTACCATCAAGAAACTGAGAAGCAGAAATATAGACAAAATGGCCTCCACAGTGACACTCCAGGAGTTTGCGTACATCTCAGTGCTCTTTACCATAGAGACTGGGGCAATTCCTACAGACTCACCAGGAAGTGATGTCACGTCCTCATCGAGGATAGTTTCAGAAGGCAGCCATGTTGGTTTGCGGTAGAACATGTAAGTTTAAAAAAAAAAATTATTTATAACTTTTAACTTTGAAACATACAAACAGTGATATATTTTTCATGAATCAAACGTGTACAATAAGCAGGGCTATTTTGGGGCAGGAACGCACAGGAATGGAGTTCCGGCTGGCTCCTGAGTTGGCCACGCCCAGCAGGAACTCATTAGCATAATAGGCCACACCCAACAGCAGATATACATTAGGACTGGCTACATTAGGGGTGTGTGGCCTAACATGCAAAAGAGTTCCTGCTACAAAAGAAGTCCTGGGTTTTGACAACAAACAAGGTAAACAGAATAAGAAGCAAAAGGTGGGTGTGGTTGGATGGCCACACTTCTGGCAACATGGGGGCATGGCCTAATATGCTACTGTGCTGTGCTGTCAGGGGTGTGGCCTAATAGGCTAATACATTTCTGCTGTTGGGTGTGGCCTATTACGCTAATGAGTTCTGTCTGGGCTTTTTCTACAAAAAAAGCCCTGACAATAAGTTTAATGAGTAATACGTATTGCATCATAACATGAAAGACCCTTCAAACCATTAACTATAGGAGTTCATAATACCATTGATATTAATATCTGTTGATATCTACTGACCCTAGTATTTTGCACTTATGTGGAGGACATTTAACTTAGTATGCCAGATCAAAATGCTGTTATGATCTCCTTATATCCTTGGGAGATTGTGTGAGAGGGAACTATTGATTCTGTAAATGATGCTTCAATAAATGGGAGCCATTTTGCATAAAATAGAAACTGTAAGTTATGGGACATATACCTGATTGGGGGGGAAATCACTTATGAGGTGACTAAATACGAATCACGTGTGTCCGGCTCTGACTTTGCTGAGGTTTGGCTCATTATACTAGATTGTTTGTTAAAATTTGAAGTGGTGCCGAAAAACCTGAAATCTTTGATTTCTGTTTAATGTTTTTCCAGTGGGTGGTCTGTATAGTTTATGGCTGGTGTACTGAATGGTAAGTTTCATTGGTTAGGTTTTGCTAGTTATGTTAGTTTCTGTGTTAGTTAGTTTTGATTTGAGTAGCTTTATATTATTCATGCCGGCCACATGACCACAGAAATGTCTTCAGACAGTGCTGGCTCTTCGGCTTGGAAATGGAGATCAGCACCGCGACCCTAGAGTCGGATTCGACTGGCTTTTGAGCTAGGGAACCTTTACCTTTACTATATCATTCTGTACTTTATATTATATCAGTTTGTTAGATTTGCTGTGTGATAATTATTGCACAACATCTATATTGACTTGCATTATGATTTGTTTATGAAAATTTCAAAAAATGTTTAAAAAACTAGGGGGGGAAACAAAATTGAGAAGCAGAAAAAAATGGACAAAAACGGCCTCCACAGTGAAACTCAAGGAATTTGTGCATGTCTCAGTGCTCTTTATCATAGAGATTGGGGAAATTCCTACAGACTCACCAAGAACTGATGTTTGTGGCAGAATTATAAGTGAGATGGGGCAGTTCTGTACAGCAGCTTGAATTGGTTTAAGCCCCTCTGTTTGGTTCTCTCCCATAAGGCTTTGCAGGAGGCTCTTCGGCCTGACAATGCATCGTGCACACTGCTTGAAGAGAACTGTTGACATTTCTGAGTTCCAGACTGGAAGCCAAAACATCTAGATATGAGGACCTGTGGCTCCAAGCGCCTGCCTTGACAGGGAGGCTGTCTTTAACCTAGTAATACAATGACTCCAGTCAGAGTCTTCTGGTCAGAAAACGGAGGGCTCTGGGTTTCGTCTGGACCGTCCGATTTCTGGATTGACAGCTAATAAGAACTTAACAGCCAATGTTGGATCAGGCCAATGGCCCATCCAGTCCAACACTCTGTCACACAGAGGCCAAGAATACCAGGTGCCATCAGGAGGTCCATCAGTGGGGCCAGGACACTAGAAGCTCTCCCACTGCTTGCCTCTCCCCAAGCACCAAGAATACAGAGCATCCCTTGCTCCAGACCGAGAGTTCCTATCTCTACCTGGTGGCTAATAGCCACCAATGGACTTCTGCTCCATATGTTTATCTAATTCCCTCTTGAAGCCGTCCATGCTTGTAGTGAATTCCATGTGTTAATCACTCTTTGGGTGAAGAAGTACTTCCTTTTACTGGTTCTAACCAGACTGCTCAGCAATTTCATTGACTGCCCCTGAGTTCTTATATTGTGAGAAAGGGAGAAAAGTACCTCTTTCTTAACCTGCTCTATCCCATGCATAATCTTATAACCCTTGATCATGTCACCCATCAGCCATCATTTCTCCAAGCTAAAGAGTCCTAAGCACACTAACCTTTCTTCATAGGGAAAGTGTTCCAGCCCTTTGATCATTCTAGTTGCCCTCTTCTGCACTTTTCCCAATGCTATAATATTCTTTTTGAGGTGTGGTGACCAGAACTGTACACAGTACTCCAAATGAGGTCACACCATTGATTTATACAGGGGCATGATGATACCGTATGATTTGTTTTCAATTCCCTTCCTAATAATCCCCAGTGTAGCATTGGCCTTTTTTATTGCAGCCGCACACTGTCTAGACATTTTCATTGAGTTATCTACTATGACTTCAAGATCTCTCTCTTGGCCAGTCTCTGCCAGTTTGGACCCCATCAACGTGTATTTATAGTTAGGATTTTTGGCTCCAATGTGCATCACCTTGCACTTGGCCACACTGAACCCTATTTGCCACGTTGCTGCCCACTCGCCCATCCTCGACAGATCCCTTTGGAGTGCCTCACAATCCTCCCTAATTCTCACCACTCTGAACAACTTTGTGTCATCTGCAAATTTAGCCACTTCACTGCTTACTCCCAATTCCAAATCATTAATGAACAAGTTAAAAAGCATCGGACCGAGTACTGATCCCTGAGGTGCCCCACTGCTTACCACCCTCCACTGAGAAAACTGCCCATTTATACTCGCTCTCTGTTTCCTATTAATTAGCCAGTTTTTGATCCACAAAAGGACTTGTCCTTTTATCCCGTGATTATTGAGCTTACTTAAGATCCTTCGATGAGGAACTTTATCTCCATTCTGAAGGTATTTAACACCAGTGTTTGAGCTGTTAAGGGCCCTCTGCCCACACCATGGTTTAGGTCCTGCCAGAGCAGCCAGAATGCATTCCTAAACAGATAATAATTCTGAAATTAGTAATAAGTGCCCTGTTTGTTTATAAGCATTGGTTTGTCTGTTCCCTTCTGTAAGATGAATACTGAGGTTGCTACTTGCTTGAAAATGTGTGCAGTATGGTTTTCCTTCAATAAATCAGATACTTTGGAACAGGTTTTCCCCCCTTCTGTCTTTCAAACTGTGGGGTTCCTGCCAGTTTCACCCCACCTTGTTGAGCTAGGTGGGGACGGGATTCCTAGGAAAAGCTCCTGGGCTCTCAATTCCCCCAATAATGTAACGTCCTCACTGGGACTAGTTCCAGATGGTAGCCATGTTGGTCTGTGGTAGAACAGATAGATTTGAATCTAGTTGCCACTTAGAGAGAAGCCAACAGGATTGCGGGGTATAAGCTCTCAAGAGCCAAAACTTCCTTATCTGATGCAGGGAGTTTTGACTCTCAAAAGCTTACACCCCCAAAATCTTGTTAGTCTCTCAGGTGCAATGGACTCAAATCTAGCTACACACTGAACTCCACCCGCCCCAGGCATAGAATCATAGAGTTGGAAGGGGCCATACAGACCAACTCTGTGTTCTTGGGTGTCAGCTGCTCCTCCCAATTTGGTAACATCAGCAAATGTAACCCTTCTACCCCCTTCATCCAGATCATAGCGCTCCAGAAGCTCCCAGCATTTCCGAAGCAGTGGTGGCAACGCTAAAGAATCAGAGCCAATGAACACCTATTGGAGGATGCAGGAAAATCACCCTCCGTGGATGGAAATACTTTCACCTGCGGAAATAGTGAGCTAGATCCAAGCCCTCATCATTATACAACTGACTTGTGGGAAATAGCCTTCTACAGATGACTACAGCAAACCCATGCCCCTGTGGCTTCCTCCACGGGGTGCCCCAAGATAAAAGCATGTATCCTACTAATATTACCTTCTCGGCTGTCAATGGCTTCATCCAGCAGTCTCTGGTGTGAAGACTTCCCTAGTCGAAAAACAGAGAACTATGCACCATTTGTTTCAGCTGGTAGACTTCTTGGGGCTTTTCCAGAAATCTGAAAGTACCCAACATTTCCAAATTGCTTCTTTAAATTAGGCCTTTTGTAGAAATCCCATTAGCAAAGAGAGGAGATTAATGGGGGGAGGAAAAAACCTATCTTAGAGACTGCGGAGTAGCTGGGAGCATTTTATAGAAAAATGGGTCTGGCGGCTTGAAGCCCGGCTCTATATTCTCGCCATGCGAGTGGCTTATAAAATAAAGGATGTGCATAAATTAGATTAAAGGTGGGTGGCTTTTCGCCTAGTTAGTGCACTAAATCCTGTCCTCCTTCCTCTCAATGTCAATGCAAAGCTTTAGGCTCCCCTGTTATATTATAACTAATAGAGTAATGTGCAAATATCCATTATTTTATCCCAAGAGGCAGCACAATTTTGAATTCTTAATGGGACATCATTAACGGTAGTGATAGATTCGGCGACAAGGCAGAAGTTACGGCGGAGCTGTTAAACTTAGTCCTTTCTGCTGTGTTTGTTGTTTACCATCACAGGCCACCCACAGGGTGGTCCGTTTCTACTTTATGGGAATTAAACCTAGCTTATTTTCCCCTTCTTTAGAATCATAGAATGTTGGAGTCGGAAGGGACCTTCCAGGTCATCTAGTCCAACCCCCTGCACTCTGCAGGAGCGTAGCCGAAAGACAGCCCTACAACATACCCAGAAGATGGTCGTCCAGCCTCCGCTTGGAAACGTCCAGGGAAGGAGCATCCACCACCTCCCGAAGGCAGACTGTTCCACTGCTCAACCACTCTGACAGTCAGGAAGTTTCTCCTGATATTTAGTCGGTAACGACTCCCTCGTAATTTCCACCCATTAGATCTAGTCTTGCAGTCCAGAGCAAGAGAGAGTAGATCTGCTTCATCTTCAACTTGACAGCCCTTCAACAGGTTTTCTTTCTTCAGCTTCTTTTCTGCTACCTGGTCAGAACATAAGAACATAAGAACATAAGAGAAGCCAATGCTGAATCAGGCCAATGGCCCATCTAGTCCAACACTCTGTCACACAGCGGCCAAAATATACCACGTGCCATCAGGAGGTCCAGCAGTGGGGCCAGGACACTAGAAGCCCTCCCACTGCTGCCCCCTCCAGCAACAAGAATAGAGTGCATCACCTGCCCCAGACTGAGAGTTCCCATCTATACCTTGTGGCTAATAGCCACTGGTGGACTTCTGCTCCATATGTTTATCTAATTCCCCCTTAAAACTGTCCATGCTTGTAGCTGCCACCACCTCCTGTGGCAGTGAATTCCATATGTTAATCACTCTTTGGGTGAAGAAGTATTTCCTTTTATCTGTTCTAACCCGACTGCTCAGCAATTTCATGGAGTGCCCACGAGTTCTTGTATTGTGAGAAAGGGAGAAAAGTACTTCTTTCTCAACCTGCTCAATCCCATTCATAATCTTATAAACCTCGATCATGTCACCTCTCAGCCGTCGTTTCTCCAAGCTGAAGAGCCCCAAGCATTTTAACCTTTCTTCATAGAGAAGGTGTTCCAACCCTTTTATCATTCTAGTTGCCCTTCTCTGCACTTTTTCCAATGCTATAATATCCTTTTTGAGATGTGGTGACCAGAACTGTACACAGTATTCCAAATGAGGTCGCACCAATGATTTATACAGGGACATGATGATACTGGCTGATTTGTTATCAATTCCCTTCCTAATAATCCCCAGCATAGCGTTGGCCTTCTTTATTGCAGCTACACATTGTCTAGACATTTTCAGCGAGTTATCCACTAGGACTCCAAGATCTCTCTCTTGGTCCGTCTCTGCCAGTTCAGACCCCATCAACGTGTATTTATATTTAGGATTTTTGGCTCCAATGTGCATCACTTTGCACTTGGCCACATTGAACCCCATTTGCCACGTTGACGCCCACTCACCCATCCTCAACAGATCCCTTTGGAGTGCCTCACAATCCTCCCTGGTTTTCACCACCCTGAACAACTTCGTGTCATCTGCAAATTTAGCCACATCACTGCTTACTCCCAATTCCAAATCGTTAATAAACAAGTTAAAAAGCATCGGACCGAGTACTGATCCCTGTGGTACCCCACTGCTTACCACCCTCCACTGAGAAAGTTTCCCATTTATACTCACTCTCTGTTTCCTATTTATAAGCCAGTTTTTGATCCACAAGAGGACTTGTCCTTTTATCCCATGACTATTGAGCTTACTTAGAAGCCTTTGATGAGGAACTGTATCAAAAGCTTTCCGGAAGTCAAGGTAAATAATATCTATTGGGTCCCCCTTGTCCACATGTTTGTTCACTCCCTCAAAAAACACTAACAGGTTAGTGAGACAAGATCTTCCCTTACAGAACCCATGCTGAGTCTGCCTCAATAGTTTTTGTTCATCAATGTGCCTACTAATTCTTTCCTTAACAACAGTTTCCACCAACTTACCCGGTATCGATGTCAGACTGACTGGCCTGTAATTTCCCGGATCTCCCCTGGAGCCCTTTTTAAAGATGGGAGTGACATTAGCTACCTTCCAGTCCTCAGGAATGGAGGCAGATTTTAAAGAAAGATTACATATTTTTGTCAGGAGATCCACAAGTTCACATTTGAGTTCTTTCAGAACTCTCGGATGAATGCCATCCGGGCCTGGTGATTTATTAGTTTTTAAATTGTCCATCAGTCAGAGGACTTCCTCTCTTGTCACCGCAATCTGATTCAGGTCTTTCAAACCCCCTCCCAAAATCGGTGCTTCTGGAGTGGGCAAGCACTTCTCCTCTTCCACAGTGAAGACAGAGGCAAAAAATGCATTCAGCTTCTCAGCCATTTCCCTATCATCCTTCACTACTCCTTTTACCCCTTGGTCATCCAAGGGCCCCACTGCCTCCCTGGCTGGCTTCCTACTTCTAATGTATTTGAAGAAAGTTTTATTGTTGGTCTTTATGTTTTTTGCGATATGCTCCTCATATTCCCTTTTTGCTTGCCTGATCACAGACTTGCATTTTGTTTGCCATAGTCTGTGTTCCCTTTTATCAACCTCACTAAGACTAGCTTTCCACCGCTTAAAGGAATCCTTCTTGCCTTTTACAGCTTCCATTACTTTATTTGTTAACCATGCAGGCTTTTTTCTATACCTATTTGTACCTTTCCTAACCTGCGGTATATATTTTTTCTGAGCTTCTAGGATTGTCTTTTTAAATAGTCTCCAAGCTTCCCCAATGGTTTTGACCTTCTCCACTCTTCCTGATTCTGATAGCAAAGGGAAAGGAGGGTCAAAGAATTTTTTCCCCTCAAAACTAAAGGATACTTCAAATTGGGGTTGCCAACTCCAGGCAGGGGAATTCCTGGAGACCTGGGAACAGATCCTAGGGAAGGCGGAGTCTGGGAAGGGTTTGTGGCTCAGTGGAAGAGCCTCTGCTTGGCATGCCGAAGGTCCCAAGTTCACCCCCTGGCATCCCTAGTTAGAAAAGACTAGGGGTTTGCAAAAAAAAATTGGTACTTTTCGGGTTCAGGTCTATTGAAACTGGAAAATATCAATATTTTATGATATTTCTGAATCCAAGGACTGGTACGGTATTTGGATTCTGGATTTTTCGGCAATCCTGAATTTTTTCAGCTCAGTTATATCCTCTGGGGACCATTATAGTCAATGGTCCCCATAGGGTATAATGGGGAACCAATCTGGGGGTCTCTGGGGGGCTGTTTTGTGAGGTAGGTAAAGGTAAGGTAAAGGTTTCCCTTGCTCGAAAGCCAGTCAAATCCAACTCTAGGGATGCAATGCTCATCTCAGTTTCCAAGCCAAAGAGCCAGCGCTGTCCAAAGCTGTTTCCGTGGTCATGTTTCCGTGGTCATGACTAGATGCCAAGGCACATGAAACACTGTTACCTTCCCACCGAAGCAGTACTTGTTTATCTACTTGCAATTTCTTGCTTTCAAATTGCTAGGTTGGCAGGAGCTGGGGCCGGAAACGGGAGCTCACTCCGTCATGCGGCACTCGGGTCTCGAACTGCTGAACTACCGTCCTTCCGGTCTGCAGTTTAGTGTCTTAACCACTTGAGCCACCGCAGCCCTTGTTTTGTAAGGTAGAGGCACCAAATTTGCAGAATAGCTGCTGGTGTCTCTCTTCAACCTCCCCACCCCCAAGTTTAACAAAAATTGGACCATGTGGTCCAATGCTGTGGGCCCCGAAAGAAGGTGCCCCCATACGCTATTGGTTTCAGTGGAAGGGGAAACACATTTAAAGGGACCACGGTACCATTAAATACCTTCTCCAAGCTGCAAGTTCACCCAGAAGGCATTTAAAGGGACAGTGATGGCTTTAAACACCCTTTAACTTGGCCATCTGGCAGCCCTGAAAAATCTTGAATATTTTTGGAATGTTTGGTGTCTGGCTATTTCAGATGGCCTCTTTCAGAGCCAGTTTGGTGTAGTGGTTAAGTGTGCGGACTCTAATCTGGGAGAACCAGGTTTGATTCCCCACTCCTCTACTTACAGCCGCTGAATGACCTTGGGCAAGCCATAGTTCTGACAAGAGCTGTCCTTGAAAGGGTAGTTTCTCTCAGAGCTCTCTCAGCCCCACCTACCTCACAGGGTGTCTGTTGTGGGGAGGGGGAGGGAAAGGAGTTTATAAGCCGCTTTGAGACTCCAAGTGAAGGGCGGGGTATAAATCCAGTCTCTTCTCTCTTCTTCTCTTCTCTTTGTTTTGGCAATAGAAAAAGTCATTCCACATAGAATTTATTAAGAAATCAAATTATTACAAGGGGCGTTTGGAATGCATACGCTGAAACTGTAAGCCGCAGATCACGGCAGAGCAGTCATTCCATAATGTGATGTTTTGTTCTAAATTGTTGTCAGACTATTGTGCGAGATCTGATACTTCCTGCAACGCACATGCCCTTAATGATGTCTTTGAGGGAGGCAGCCTCAACTAGATAAATTGTTTGGCGCCTCTCCGATTAAGGGCCTCCTGGGTAAGGAATCGTCTTATCTACTCGGAAGACTTTTTCTTTTCTTTTATTACCCTGGCAAAAAATATATATAAGACAAGGGAGTTGGGGGTGTCTTTTTGATCCCAGACTATCTGGAATTCATTACGCAGACGTCGACGTTTCGCTGCTTGTTTATTGTCAAGACAAACGGAGGGAGAGAAGGAATGGTTCGTTATGATCTTACGCGGAGTCACCCGAGAGGTTTAAATGGCGTGTTAATTTCCTACATCCCATTGTAAAAAAAAAACCCTGTAAGACATCTGCGAACATTATTACATCTGATTTTCTTTTTCCATTTGGGATATCTGTGCGATGCTACACATCCCTGCCTCGTGAATGCTTATGATTAACACGAATGCTGGAATGGATTATGGGACCTGTTGGGGGCAGATTATTTTTTCCTATTTGATTAAGATCTAAGCTCACTTTAGAGCCATTGGCACCCACTTTTCTACAGGCCCGGACCCACCTAGGAACTCCTGAGAAGCAAGATTGGATGTGGGGGGGGAGGTTGTGACAGGCCACTTCTTGGACCCACACAGCCTCTCGGGATGCTGGAAGACCAGTAGGGCTGCCAGATCCCTCCTGGTCCAAACTGGCTTCTCTTGTGATCTTATTGTCCAACATTTCTTGGTTAAAAGCCACAAGGATAAGGAATTCAGGGCTATCTGAAAAACAGGAATCCTGTAGCACCTTAAAGACAAATGATTTGACAGGTCAAACGAGTCAACCATTAAAGGAAAGGACTAACCAAACGTATCTGGTTGATCACAAGCTCAACGTGAGCCTGCAGTGTGATGTGGCTGCAAAGAAAGCTAATGCAATCTTAGGATGCATTAACAGATGCCTTGTGTACAGATCACGGGAGGTGGTAGTTCCGCTCTATTCTGCTATGGTCAGGCCTCACCTGGAGTCCTGTGTCCAGTTTTGGGCAACACACTTTAGGAAGGATGTTGACAAGCTTGAGCGTGTCCAGAAGAGGGCAACCAGGATGGTGAGAGGGTTGGAATCCAAGTCTTATGAGGAAAGGCTAAGAAAGAGTTGGGTCTGTTTAGCCTGGGAAAGAGAAGGCTTAGAGGGGACATGATGGCAGTCTTCAAGCAGAAGATGGGGCAGATCTATTCTTTCTTGCTCCGGATTGCAAGACTAGATCTAATGGGTGGAAATTACAAGGGAGTCAATACCGGCTAGATATCAGGAGAAGCTTCCTAACTGTAAGAGTGGTTGAGCAGTGGAACAGTCTGCCTCGGGAGGTGGTGGGTGCTCCTTTTCTGGACATTTTCAAGGGGAGGCTGGACGACCCTCTTTCGGGTATGTTGTAGGTATGCAGGGCAATCTTTCGGCTTTGCTCCTGCAGAGTGCAGGGGGTTGGACTAGATGACCTGGAAGGTCCCTTCCAACTCTAACATTCTATGATTCTATGATTCTATCCACCATGGGCAACTGGCAGGGATGAGGGGCCTTACCAGGAAAAAGAAGCCACGGGTGGCCACGCCACGGGTGGCCAAACTTGCTTAAGCTGGGGGTTGGGGCCATAGACCTTCTTTCTACTGGTAAGCCCACCCACCGGCCAGCTGATCAGCAGCTGGGGGTTGAGCCATGGCAGCAGGGGACCCTCACCTTGACCAGGGGTCTGACAACCTCAGGGACCAGGTTGGTTTAGATCTGCAAACCTCTCCCCCCGACCCGATACAAGATATCCTTAGGTAGTAAGGGTAAAGACTTTCGGTTCACTGCTGTGAGGTAAATTTTGTGGCGAGCAAGAAGAACATGGAGGCAATTGAGGAAGGAGCTGTATGTAAACGGCAAAGAAAAATTATTTATTTCTATGTTCTTTTTAAAGGACAGACCTGCAGCCCAGGGTCTCTAGGCAGTCACAGGAGAAGCCAGGCTGAGGCACATAAAGATAAGCTATTTCTGGCTTCGGGGTATGGTTTGAGTTTTCCTGACCACTCGCCGGCACAAACAGGCTTTTCCTGACTAGCCACCGGCTTGGATCCTTTCACACACGCCGGATGCCACCCTCACCCGTACGCCCTTTCCCAAGAGTCGGACTCCATGGCATTATGGTGTCCGCTCATCACCAGAAACAGGCCTCACAACTGGACACCGCGTCCTCTCCCACAGGTACAGCTAAACCACTCTGCCACACGACCAGGCAGAGCCACCCTTCGCACCGCCGGTTCCCCTGCTGAGGCAGACCAGAAACGACGACTGCCCCTCTCCCTCTGAGGCAGACCGGAACTCACCCCTGCCGTGCTTCCTTCCACCCCCTCTGAAACGCGATTGGATGTTGGAGCCGCCCTCCCATAGGCTCAGAGACGATGGAACACCTGAGTGGCTGTTCAGGGGCAGGACAACCTCCCGTCCATCACAGAGTCCTCAGAGGGAATGGGCACTGGATGCAGCCATTTGAGGTATCGTTGACGCAACAGTCAATGGCCTTGCTGAGACAGTTTGGAGTGGTGGTTACGTGCGCGGACTCTAATCTGGGAGAACCGGGTTTGATTCCCCATTCCTCCACTTGCACCTGGCTGGATGACCTTGGGCAAGCCATAGTTCTGATAAGGGCTGTCCTTGAAAAAAGAGCCGTTTCTCTCAGAGCTCTCTCAGCCCCACCTGCCTCCCAGGGTGCCTGTTGTGGGGAGGGGAAGGGAAAGGAGATTGTAAGCCTCTCTGAGACTCCTTCGGGTAGTGCAGGGTGGGGTATAAATCCAATCTCCTCCTCTTCTTCTTCTTCTTCTTCTTCTTCTTCTTCTTCTTCTTCTTCTTCTTCTTCTTCTTCTTCTTCTTCTTCTTCTTCTTCTTCTGCTTCCATAGGACATTGCCTTTTCCAACAGGTGCTGGAGCTGGAAAGGTTGATGAGTCCAATGTTCCCTCTAGTTCGTGTGCGCCAGCTCACAGTTTTTTAGCCTCCGGCTCACACATTTTTGCCTTAGCTCAGGAAGGAGGGCTCCAGAGCAAACTGATTTATGCAGCGGCCCAATCGCTGGCCCACAACTTTAGTGCCAGCAGCTCACAAAGTAGAATTGTTGCTCACCAGACTCCGCAGCTCAGAGGGCTGAGGACCGAGTCCATACGCTCCCTTGAAGAGCCCTCTACTGCAAGGGCCTATTGCAAAGGGGGAGTAGCCAATATTGGACTACAGGAGCCGTTTTCTTCCAGACTGTCTGCCCAGCCTTTGATTTTAATCTATTTTGATGATTATCAAATTAAAAAAAAATCACTTACCATTAGCATTTCCATGGGATCCGTAACTGCCTCATAATCACAAATGATTATTGTGCCAGTTCAGTATGACTGTTCACGTGGCGATTTATGTGCTTTCTGAAATTCATAGATAAAAACTTTTTAGGATTAACCCAGTGGGAGCCCGGCCATTAATTGGAATGGGAATAATTAGGGCTGCTAATAATTCTGCAGCTCTTTCAACCGACGCACTTCAGCGCTGCCAAATCCACTCCCAGGAGCTGCGAAAGACGATGAGCGAACGCTTTCTTGAAAACCTTTCTCATCAGTCGCAGAAGTTCCAATTTGCACCTTCTGCTTACTCTTCCAAACAAAGCTTTGCATCTCAGCAAGATCCATTCCCTTTTGCAAAGCTATAAACAAAGAAAGGCGTCGTTTTGGCAGTCGTCGGCCTTCTAAATATACCCAGTTTCTCCTTTAATTTGTAAAGGCTTGCGTATGATGCACTTGACCATAAGAGATCTAGTTTGGTGTGGTGGTTAGGAGCACGGACACTAATCTGGGGAAATGAGGTTGGATTACCCACTCCTCCACATGCAACTGCTGGTGTGACCTTGGGTCAGTCACAAGTTCTCTCAGAGCTGTTCTCTCGAGAGCAGTTATCTCAAGAGCTCTCTCAGCCCCAACTACCTCACGGGGTGTCTGTTGTGGGGAGAGGAAAGGAAAGGAGATTGTAAGCCGCTCTGAGACTCCTTCAGGTAGTGAAGGGTGGGGTATAAATCCAATCTCTTCCTCCTCCTCTTCCTCCTCCTCTTCTTCTTAAGAGAACATAAGAGAACATAAGAGAAGCCAATGTTAAATCAGGCCGATGGCCGATCTAGTCCAACACTCTGTCACACAGTGGCCAAAAATACCAGATGCCATTAGGAGGTCCAGCAGTGGGGCCAGGACACCAGAAGCCTTCCCACTGCTGCCCCCCAGCACCAAGAATAGAGTGCATCACCTGCCCCAGACTGAGAGTTCCCATTTATACCCTGTGGCTAATAGCCACTGATGGACTTCTGCTCCATATGTTTATCTAAGTCCCTCTTGAAGCCGTCCATGCTTGTAGCTGCCACCACCTCCTGTGGCAGTGAATTCCAAGTGTTAACCACTCTTTGGGTGAAGAAGTACTGCCTTTTATCTGTTCTAACCCGACTGCTCAGCAATTTCATTGAGTGCCCACGAGTTCTTCTTCTTCTTCTCCTTCTTCTTCTTCTTTCAGGTTTGTACCAAATGACTAAATTGAGGCAATCGTACTTTGGTCACATCACGAGAAGACAAGACTCATTGGAAAAGACAATAATGCTAGGAAAAGTGGAAGGGAGCAGGAAAAGAGAAAGACCCAGCATGAGACGGACTGATGCAATCAAGCAAGCCAGAAAGGCCCCTCTGTTTGCAAGACCTGAGCAAGGCTGTTGACGTTGATAGGACATTGGGGAGGTCATTAATTCATAGGTCTGGCATAACCAGAGCTGTAGGAGTGAGAAGGGACCTCATTAAAAGGCTGTTTCTACTTCTCCAGTGAAAGCCTTGGCCAGTTCGGCCAAATCGCTCGCTCACAACTTTAACGCCAGCGGCTCACAAAGTAGGATTTTTGCTCGCAAGACTCCACAGCTTAGAGGGAGCACTGAGTCCGACCCTTGCACCAGTAGCTCGCGGGCCGCATAAGAGCCGTGGATGGGCCGGATTCGGGCCCTGGGCCTTATGTTTGACACCTCTGCCCTAGTCCAACACTAATCACACTTGTGAACTGAGGAGAACCCACAACTTCTGTGTGATGCACAGCTCTCTCTCTCTCTCTCTCTCTCTCTCTCTCTCTCTCTCTCTCTCTCTCTCTCTGTCCCTCCCCCATCCAGCTTTCTCCGTTTCTCTGCCTCTTCCAAAGCATGTCTCTTTCCCACACCCTTAACACCTTCCTTCTCTCCACAGCTGGAGGAATGATACCTTCTCCAGACTCTGACGGGCTCTTGAACAAGCGAGCTATCAAGAGATCCGTCTCCGAAACAATTAGCTCCCATTCAGGAAACATCCACAGCCATTAAGGAGCATTAACATTCTTATTTGTCAGCGCCTCGAATTCTCATCCCGTCGTCGCACTTAAAAGAAACATCATCGCGATCATCCCATTCACAGTAATCAGACAGAAAATTCGGGAACGGTACAGACGCAGGCAGGTTGCGGGGTTGGGCGGAAGCAGCCAAACAAAGCCTGCCGTTGGACTCAAACTTTGTTCGGGAACAATCTGTTGGTTGCCCGCAGCGCTCAAAAGCCTGTGCAGAGAGAGAACCAAGTCCAATCAAACACATCCTCTTTTGTGGGTGTTATTTCTTAATTCTTCAGACCGTTAAATGAACCCTAGGCCAGGGGTGTCAAACGCGGCCCGGGGGGCAGACCAGGCCCCTGCAGGGCTTCCTTCAGGCCTGCACTAGAACCGGCCATCTCCTGCTTCCAGTTCTGCTGCTCCCGCTGCATCGTAGCTTGCTTCACGGGACTCTGTTAGTCGTTCAGCCATTTCATGTTTTCACCCGGGTCCTAGACTCAGAACCCTTCAAGCACGAGATTTCTGTGGTGAATTTCGATGTATCAAATGTAGGTTTGCAGCTTACAGAGCTGATGTTTTAAGCGTGTTTTTATTTTCAGTTAAAAAAAAATCTTTGTGTTTGTGTCCTTTATATAGTTTATATCTCCGCTACCTGGCATTACATTTGATGGCACACGTGGCCCGGCCCGACGAGGTCTCATTTGCGTCAGATCTGGCCCTCGTAACAAATGAGTTCGACACCCCTGCCCTTGGCCTTCCAGTTTCCCATACACAAAACTTTGCTGAGCGGTCGGGTTAGAACAGATAAAAGGAAGTACTTCTTCACTCAAAGAGTGGGGGCCAACAGTGGGAGGGTTTCTAGTGTCCTGGCCCCAGCTGGTGGACCTCCTGAGGGCACCGTGGTATATTTTGGCCATTGTGTGAACACCAGAGTGTATGGACTGGATGGGCCATTGGCCTGATCCAATCTATTGGCTTCTCTTATGTTCTTACTGGTAGTGTTGGCAGGGGTGCAACAGTGGGAGGGCTCACCCATCATGCGTGTCCTCGGGCCCCGAACTGGTGGACCTCCTGACCGGCCACAGCCTGCAGTTCAGTATATTGGCCATTGTGTGACCGCAGAGTGTTGGACTGGATCGGGCCATTGGCCTGATCCAACATTGGCTTCTCTTATGTTCTTATGGTAGTGTGGGGGTCAACAGTGGGAGGGCTTCTGGTGTCCTGGCCCCACTGGTGGACCTCCTGAGGGCACCTGGTATATTTTGGCCATTGTGTGACCCAGAGTGTTGGACTGGATGGGCCATTGGCCTGATCCAACATTGGCTTCTCTTATGTTCTTATGGTGTGTGTGGGGGTCAACAGTGGGAGGGCTTCTGGTGTCCTGGCCCCACTGGTGGACCTCCTGAGGGCACCTGGTATATTTTGGCCATTGTGTGACCCAGAGTGTTGGACTGGATGGGCCATTGGCCTGATCCAACATTGGCTTCTCTTATGTTCTTATGGTGTGTGTGGGGGGTCAACAGTGGGAGGGCTTCTGGTGTCCTGGCCCCACTGGTGGATCTCCTGATGGCACCTGGTATTTTGGGCCACTGTGTGACACAGAATGTTGGACTGGATGAGCCATTGGCCTGATCCAACATTGGCTTCTCATGTTCTTATGGTGCTGGGGGGTCAACAGTGGGAGGGCTTCTGGTGTCCTGGCCGCACTGCTGGACCTCCTGAGGGCACCTGGTATTTTTGGCCACTGGGTGACACAGAGTGTTGGACTGGATGGGCCGTTGGCCTGATCCAACATTGGCTTCTCTTATGTTCTCTTATGAAGGAGAGAAATTTCAGTATCCTCTGAACTGAAACATCAGCAGTCTATTACAGAAAGAACATGTTTAAGACTGGGGCAATGAAGGAGGAAACATTCAGACACACAATTATGTGTGGAAATGCTGAAAGAGACTTTCCCCACTAGCTTAATATACTTTTGCTTCCAAAATTCTACCTAGTTCATATAAAGTACCAAGCCACGGGGGTGTTAAAGCCTGTTATATCTGAAACCTGCACAGTTCCTGCTTGGGAATAGTTAAATTTGGACACAAAAAGCTCAATTCACAATGGAAAATCTCCGTTGCTCCCGCCACTGCTGAGTGTTGAAGTATTAAAATGAACTTTCATTTTCTGTAGGGAGCAGAAACGGCACATTTTAATAAAAGCTTTCCCGATGCACTGGGATGGTGCGGACTGCTAATGATAACGGGATTCCCTCTTAGAATATTTATTCTCATTCCTTGGAACGTTTGCCTCCTTGCGTTTTCGGCCACTTCTCGTCAAGTTGTGGGTTGCAAATGTCGCCGACATCAACTGGCCCTGTGCTTGTTCAGTAGCGCCGTACATAAGTAATGGTAGTTATGTGTTGTTTGCACATACATTGCAAAGCGACATTACACTTGGTAAAGGATGAATTATTCATCGCCAACTGTTTCCCCCCATCTCGAAACAATAGAAATTTGGACTTTATTATTCATGTCACACCTCTGGAGGCTCCCTGCCTGAACCGTTATTTCCAATATTGGAAACTTACTGAGAAATCCAGAACAGAGTTACACCTTTCCAAGCCCATTGACTTCAGTGTACTTAGAAGTGTGTAACTCTGCTTAGGATCACATGTTTGACCACACACCCAAACAGAGCCAGTTTGGTGTGGTGGTTAAGTGCGCAGACTCTAATCTGGGAGAACCGGGTTTGATTCCCCACTCCTCCACTTGCACCGGCTGGATGAACTTGGGCAAGCCATAGTTCTGTCAGAGCTGTCCTTGAAAAAAAGCAATTTCTGCCAGAGCTCTCTCAGCCCCGCCTACCTCACAGGGTGCCTGTTGTGGGGAGGGGAAGGGAAAGGAGTTTGGAAGCTGCTCTGAGACTCCCTTGGGTAGTGAAGGGCGGGTTATAAATCCAATCTCTCCTCCTCCTCCTCTTCTTCTTCCTCCTCCTCCTCTTCTTCTTCTTCTTCTTCTGTAAGTTATCCCTGAACTGCCCCCAGTCCCCCCTGCACCAGCATTTTGAGCAGATGACTAATTTGGTAATGTGAACAAATTTAGAGTCCAGTGGGGCACCTTTAAGACTACGAAGTTGTGTTCAAGGTATGAGCTTTCGTGCGCATGTACCCTTTTTCAAATACATCGGAAGGGAGGTAAGATTCAAACTTAGAGACAGGACTGAACAGCAAATTAACATGTATCATGATGAAGGTGTTTTAAGATAGGCACGAGAAAACTAAATAACAAGCTAAGGTTATAAGATCGACAGTTGTAAAGCAATAAATATGTCAAAATAAGACCGAGACTCTTCGTTCATTCCTTTCAGGCATGGAGGTCACCTAATGGCATTTTTTTTTCTCTTTTGAGGTGAGTATAGTGTTCTGTATGGGGCTGCCCTAGCTCAGTGGTTAAGATGCTGAACTGCGGACTGGAAGGTCGGTAGTTCAGCAGTTCGAGACCCGAGTGCCGTGTGATGGAGTGAGCTCCCATCTCTGGCCCCAGCTCCTGCCAATCCAGCAATTTGAAAGCAAGAAACCGCAAGCAGATAAATAGCTACTGCTTCGGTGAGAAAGTGACAGCATCCCATGTGCCTCAGCATTTAGTCATGCCGGCCACATGACCACGGAATCATCTTCCGACAGCGCTGGCTCTTCGGCTTGGAAACGGAGATGGGCACCACCCCCTAGAGTCAGATTCAACTGGCTTTCGAGCAAGGGGAACCTTTACCTTTACTATAGTGTTGTGTGCCTCGGCTTTTAGCCACACCAGCCACATGAACACGGAGAAGTCTTCAGACAGCGCTGGCTCTTCGGGGGTGTCAAGCATAGGATCATAAGAGTTGGAAGGGACCTCCAGAGTCATCTAGTCCAACCTCCTTCACAATGCAGGAAACTCACAAATACCTCCCCCTACACACACACCCCAGGGACCCCTGCTCCATGCCCAGAAGGTGGCCAAAAAAGCCTCCAGGATCCCCAGCCAGACTGGCCTGGAGAAAAATTGGTGCCTAACCCCAAAGTGGCGATCAGCATTTCCCTGGACGTGCAAGAAAGGGCCCACAAGGACTAAGCACTGAGGCAACCCTTCCTGCCCCCTAAGTCCACAGGATCAGCATTGCTGTCAGATGGCCATCTAGCCCCTGCTTGAAAACCTCCAAAGAAGGAGAGCCCACCACCTCCCGAGGAAGCCTGTTCCACTGAGGAACCACTCTGACTGCCAGGAAGTTCCTCCTAATGTTTAGCCAAAAACTCTTCTGATTTAATTTCAACCTGTTGGTTCTGGTCCGACCTTCTGGGGCAACAGAAAACAACTCTGTACTATCCTCTATAGGACAGCCCTTCAAGTACTTGAAGATAGTTCTCATATCCCCTCTCATTCGTCTCCTCTCCAGGCTAAACCTACCCAGCTCCTTCAGCCTTTCCTCAAAGGACTTGGTCTCCAGACCCCTCACCATCTTTGTTGCCCTCCTCTGGACATGTTCCAGCTTGTCTATATCCTTCTTAAATTGTGGTGCCCAAAACTGAACACACTACCCTAGGCGAGGTCTAACCAAGGCAGAGTAAAGCAATACCATCACTTTGTGTGATCGGGGCACTATATTTCTGCTGATACAGCCCAAAATTGCATTTGCCTTTTTAGCTACTGCATCACACTGCTGGCTCATATTCAGTGTCTGGTCCACTAAGACCCCTAGATCCTTTTTGCACATACTACTGCCAAGACAAGTCCCCCCTATCCTATATTATGCAGTTGATCTTTCCTAGCTAAATGCAGAACTTTACATTTATCCCCATTGAAGTTAATTTAATTTGTTTTAGCCCAGTTTTCCAGCCTGTCAAGTTCATCCTGTATCCTCACTCTGTCTTCTACCGTATTTGCTACCCCTCCCAATTTAGTATCATCTGCAAATTTAGTCAGCATTCCCTCTTTTCTTTCATCAAAATCATTTATGAAGACGTTGAACAAATCAGGTTCCAAGACAGATCCTTGAGGCACTCCATTTGTTACTCCTCTTCAAGAAGATGAGGAACCATTCACAAGCATTCTTTGGGTGCAGTCTGTCAACCAGTTACAGATCCACCTAACAGTAATGGGGTCCAAACCACATTTTACCAACTTGTCAACAAGTGTATTATCAAAAGCCTTACTGATATCAAGATAAATTATGTCTACAGCATTCCCCTGATCCAGCAAGGTAGTAACTTTCTCAAAAAAAGAGATAAGGTTAGTCTGACATGTCTTGTTCTTGAGTAACCCAGGCTGGCTCCTAGTAATCACATCCATCCTTTCTAAATGTTCAAGGACTGACTGATGATTTGTTCTAAAACTTCTCCAGGTAGAAATGTCAGGCTGATGGGCTGGTAGTCATCCAGATCCTCCTTTCCCCCTTCTTGAAGATGGGGACAACATTTGCCCGCCTCCAGTCTTCTGGTACCTCACCTCCAAGAATTCTCAAAAATAATGGACAGAGGCTCAGAAATTACATCCACATGTTCTTTTAGTGCCCTTGGATGCAGCTCATCTGGCCCCAAGGACTTAGTTTCATTTAAAGAAACTAGGTGTTTATGTACTACCCCTACGCCGATCCTAGGCTGCAACTCCCTTCCCTCATTATGTGTTCTGCTTTCACCAAGTTTTCACCAAGTCACAAAAGAAGACTGAGGATAAAGTATCCTGATTGGTACTTTGTTGGGAGACCACCCAGGAAGTCCAAGGTCAGGATGAAGAGGCAGGCAATGGCAAGCCACCTCTAAATGTCTCTTACCTTGAAACCCTATGGGGTCACCATAAGCTAAACAGGGACAGCCCTGATTGGTACTTGGAGGGGAGACCACCAAGGAAGTGCAGGGTCATGACACAGAGGTAGGCAATGGCAAGCCACCTCTGAACATCTCTTGCCATGAAACCCTAAGGTGTCACCATAAATCGGCTGTGACTTGATGTCACTTTACCTGTACACAATTTCAACTATTTTATTTAGATACTTATTAGCCTGTTGAGTTGGTTAGGCTGAGAGACAGTAACTGGCTCAAGATCACCCAGTAGGCTCACACAGCAGAATGTGGATTCAGACCTGGAACTCCTTTTTCTAATCCAGCACTCTAACTAGGGATGGGCACGAACTGGCTCACAGATAAATTTTGAGTGGTTTGTGAACTGAAGTTCATGAACTGAAGAGCTGCCATGGACTTTCATGAATTTTAAGGCAGTTTGTGGTGATTCCTGCCCAAAAAAACGAAAAACAGCTGAGTGGCAGAGAGCAGAAAGTGAGGGTTTAAGCATCTCAGAGCCATTTAAACCCCTACTTTCTACTCCCCACAAAAAGCAGCAAGGAGTGGAAAGCAGGGGGCACAAACCTCTACGAACCAACTTGGTTTGTGAACCAACCTCCCAATTCAGATTGATTCAGGGTTCAGCCATGAACCACAAACCAAAACGAACTGCAAGAATTCAGTTTATGCCCATCCCTACTTTTAACCACTTTTCTCATCCCACATTCAAAGCATCCAGCAATTTGCTACTGTATTACTAATTTCTTAACAGGATGGACTCATTAGCTTCCCTTCCTTATCTTAAATTCATATCACAAAACAAGGTTTTTTTAAAAGCAGCAATTACTTACTTCACTGTCAGTGACGAGGCATGCCCAGAGTTAGGTTTCCCCAAAGTTATTGCTACCACAACAAAAATAACGACGACTGGGTGACTGAGCCGTGAGTGACACCCTACTGAGTTGTTGTGGTCTACATGCAAATAAAGCAGACTCAATTTACTGTTACAGTGTTCGTAATCAACAAAGTGTTATGACGGTAATTAGGTTTCAAACCGACTCGCATCCCATTTTCTAGTCATTAATTGGAGGCATGTATGCAAACTGCCAGTTAATAATAGAACAGTTCAAGTTCCCTAATCATTTTCGTCTTGTTCATCCATTTGTTTGATTGCTTAGATGGAAAACAGTTCATCCTTCACATCTAATCCATTGGCGCTAACGCCCTAGAAGCAAATGTTGTTTATCGAGTTAGTGCTGTGTTAAAATCCTGCATTTTGCGTATGCGTAATGACTGTTCCTTTCGGAAGAGAGGTCCGGAAGGGGATTTTCAGAGGCTGAGTTCAGACCGGCAGTTTGAAGGGGGAGCCAGTCGTGGCAAAAAAAACCCTGGAACCAACTGTTCTGGGTTTTCCGGTCACACGGGGCTGACTGATGCGGGAATGTACCGGGAGGAAGCGCGCAAGAGTGTTCAGACTGCTGGCCCAGAGGCACGGCTGTAAATGGCTTTTTCCTGGTAAAATGGCTGGATGCCTATGTGTATATGAGCGCATAAGTGCATGAACCGATTTCGGGAGGATCCCATTGTGCCGGCACTGCACTGAGCAGTAGAGTGGAGCACAGCCAATCATATCGCTGTTGCCTTATGTGCAATGCGGGTTGCTCCCGGCTTTTAAAGGTTGGCGTTCACACTTCCTGGAAGCGGAATGAAATGGGATAAACAGGCTCTCAGGGATTTGCTACCACTTTCAACAGGTATCTTTTAATCCTGGGAGCGAAGATGAACAGCACAGGTTGCCAGTGGGTGGGGAACGCCAGGCAGATGTGCCTGTGTGAACGCCCCCTTTAATCCACTTGGGAAATGTGGCTGAAACGTGGCTGTAGCGGGGCAAACTGCCAGTCTGAACTCAGCCAGAGCATTCCTTAAACTGACCTAATATGTTGATGTCAGTCTGAATTGTACTACAAATTCCACAAAGTCAGATCTAGGGTTGCCAGCTCTGGGTTGGGAAATACCTGGGGATTTGGGTGATAGAGACCAAGGAGGGCAGAGTTTGGGGAGGAGCGGGACTTCAGTGGGGTATAATGTCAGAGAGTCCACCCTCCAAAGCAGCCATTTATTTCAGGTGAGCTGATCTCTGTCACTTCGAGTTTAATTGTAATCCCCAGGAGGTCTCCAGCCACGACTTGAAGGTTAACAAACACACAAAAATGGAAATACAGTGAATGCAGTTATACAGACAAATAAACAGAATAATCTGTCACACTGTACCAATCACACTTGAGACTACTGTGTTCTTACACAGTTCTACTTACATCCAAAATTAATACACATATCAAATAGTTTGGCCACCATGCACAAATGACAACTGCTCCAGTTGGACAGTGACCTAATAGTCCTTGAAAGTACAAGTCTCTCTTCAGTTTGGTGCGGTGTTATTTCTTAATTCTTCAGACCGTTAAAGGAACCCTAGGCCAGGGGTGTCAAACGCGGCCCGGGGGGCAGACCAGGCCCCTGCAGGGCTTCCTTCAGGCCTGCACTAGAACCGGCCATCTCCTGCTTCCAGTTCTGCTGCTCCCGCTGCATCGTAGCTTGCTTCACGGGACTCTGTTAGTCGTTCAGCCATTTCTTGTTTTCACCCGGGTCCTAGACTCAGAACCCTTCAAGCACGAGATTTCTGTGGTGAATTTCGATGTATCAAATGTAGGTTTGCAGCTTACAGAGCTGATGTTTTAAGCGTGTTTTTATTTTCAGTTAAAAAAAAAATCTTTGTGTTTGTGTCCTTTATATAGTTTATATCTCCGCTACCTGGCATTACATTTGATGGCACACACGGCCCGGCCCAACGACGTCTCATTTGTGTCAGATCCGTCCCTCGTAACAGATGAGTTCGACGCCCTTGCCCTTGGCCTTCCAGTTTCCCATACACAAAACTTTGCTGAGCAGTCGGGTTAAAGGTAAAGGTTCCCTTGCTCGAAAGCCAGTCGAATCCGACTCTAGGGTTGCGGTGCTCATCTCCGTTTCAAAGCCGAAGAGCCAGCGCTGTCCGAAGACGTTTCCGTGGTCATGTGGCCGGCATGACTAAACACCAAGGTGCACGGAACGCTGTTACCTTCCCACCGAAGTGGTACCTATTTATCTACTTGCAATTCCTTGCTTTCGAACTGCTAGGTTGGCAGGAGCTGGAACTAGAGACAGGAGCTCACCCCATCATGCGGCACTCTCGGGTCTTGAACTGCTGAACTACTGACCTTCCACAGTCTGCAGTTCAGTATATTAACCACTTGAGCCACCGCAGCTCCTTAAGCAGTCGGGTTAGAACAGATAAAAGGAAATACTTCTTCACTCAAAGAGTGGGGGGCAACAGCGGGAGGGGCTTCTAGTGTCCTGGCCCCACTGGTGGACCTCCTGATGGCACCTGGTATTTTTGGCCACTGTGTGACATAGAATGTTGGACTGGATGGGCCATTGGCCTGATCCAACATTGGCTTCTCTTATGTTCTTATGGTGTGTGTGGGGGGGTCAACAGTGGGAGGGCTTCTGGTGTCCTGGCCCCACTCCTGGACCTCCTGAGGGCACCTGGTATTTTTGGCCATTGGGTGACACAGAGTGTTGGGCTGGATGGGCCATTGGCCTGATCCAACATTGGCTTTTCTTATGTTCTTATGGTGCTGGGGGGGCAACAGTGGGAGGACTTCTGGTGTCCTGGCCCCACTGCTGGACCTCCTGATAGCACCTGGTCTTTTTGGCCACTGTGTGACCCAGAGTGTTGGACTGGATGGGCCATTGGCTGATCCAACATTGGCTTCTCTTATGTTCTTATGGTGCTGGGGGGGCAACAGTGGGAGGGCTTCTGGTGCCCTGGCCCCACTGCTGGACCTCCTGATGGCACCTGGTATTTTTGGCCACTGGGTGACAAAGTGTTGGACTGGATGGGCCATTGGCCTGATCCAACATTGGCTTCTCTTATGTTCTCTTATGAAGGAGAGAAATTTCAGTATCCTCTGAACTGAAACATCAGCAGTCTATTACAGAAAGAACATGTTTAACACTGGGGCAATGAAGGAGGAAACATTCAGACACACAATTATGTATGGAAATGCTGAAAGAGACTTTCCCCACTAGCTTAATATACTTTTGCTTCCAAAATTCTACCTAGTTCATATAAAGTACCAAGCCACGAGGGTGTTAAAGCCTGTTATATCTGAAACCTGCACAGTTCTTGCTTGGGAATAGTTAAATTTGGACACAAAAGCTCAATTCACAATGGAAAATCTCCGTTGCTCCCGCCACTGCTGAGTGTTGAAGTATTAAAATGAACTTTCATTTTCTGTAGGGAGCAGAAACGGCACATTTTAATAAAAGCTTTCCCGATGCACTGGGATGGTGCGGACTGCTAATGATAACGGGATTCCCTCTTAGAATATTTATTCTCATTCCTTGGAACGTTTGCCTCCTTGCGTTTTCGGCCGCTTCTCGTCAAGTTGTGGGTTGCAAATGTCGCCGACATCAACTGGCCCTGTGCTTGTTCAGTAGCGCCGTACATAAGTAATGGTAGTTATGTGTTGTTTGCACATACATTGCAAAGCGACATTACACTTGGTAAAGGATGAATTATTCATCGCCAACTGTTTCCCCCATCTCGAAACAATAGAAATTTGGACTTTATTATTCATGTCACACCTCTGGAGGCTCCCTGCCTGAACCGTTATTTCCAATATTGGAAACTAACTGAGAAATCCAGAACAGAGTTACACCTTTCCAAGCCCATTGACTTCAGTGTACTTAGAAGTGTGTAACTCTGCTTAGGGTCACATGTTTGACCACACACACAAACAGAGCCAGTTGGGTGTGGTGGTTAAGTGTGCAGATTCTAATCTGGGAGAACTGGGTTTGATTCCCCACTCCTCCACTTGCACCGGCTGGATGACCTTGGGCAAGCCATAGTTCTGTCAGAGCTGTCCTTGAAAAAAAGCAGTTTCTGCCAGAGCTCTCTCAGCCCCACCTACCTCACAGGGTGCCTGTTGTGGGGAGGGGAAGGGAAAGGAGTTTGGAAGCTGCTCTGATACTCCCTTGGGTAGTGAAGGGCGGGTTATAAATCCAATCTCTCCTCCTCCTCCTCTTCTTCTTCCTCCTCCTCCTCCTCCTCTTCTTCTTCTTCTGTAAGTTATCCCTGAACTGCCCCCAGTCCCCCTGCACCAGCATTTTGAGCAGATTACTAATTTGGTAATGTGAACAAATTTAGAGTCCAGTGGGGCACCTTTAAGACTACGAAGTTGTGTTCAAGGTATGAGCTTTCGTGCACATGTACCCTTTTTCAAATACATCGGAAGGGAGGTAAGATTCAAACTTAGAGACAGGACTGAACAGCAAATTAACATGTATCATGATGAAGGTGTTTTAAGATAGGCACGAGAAAACTAAATAACAAGCTAAGGTTATAAGATCGACAGTTGTAAAGCAATAAATATGTCAAAATAAGACCGAGACTCTTCGTTCATTCCTTTCAGGCATGGAGGTCACCTAACGGCATTTTTTTTTCTCTTTTGAGGTGAGTATAGTGTTCTGTATGGGGCTGCCCTAGCTCAGTGGTTAAGATGCTGAACTGCGGACCGGAAGGTCGGTAGTTCAGCAGTTCGAGACCCGAGTGCCGTGTGATGGAGTGAGCTCCCATCTCTGGCCCCAGCTCCTGCCAATCCAGCAATTTGAAAGCAAGAAACCGCAAGTAGATAAATAGCTACTGCTTCGGTGAGAAAGTGACAGCATCCCATGTGCCTCAGCATTTAGTCATGCTGGCCACACGACCACGGAAACATCTTCCGACAGTGCTGGCTCTTTGGCTTGGAAACGGAGATGAGCACTGCCCCCTAGAGTCGGATTCAACTGGCTTTCGAGCAAGGGAAACCTTCACTTTTACCATAGTGTTCTGTGTGCCTCGGCTTTTAGCCATGCCGGCCACATGAACACAGAGAAGTCTTCAGACAGCGCTGGCTCTTCGGGGGTGTCAAGCATAGGATCATAAGAGTTGGAAGAGACCTCCAGGGTCATCTAGTCCAACCCCCTTCACAATGCAGGAAACTCACAAATACCTCCCCCCCCTACACACACACCCCAGTGACCGCTGCTCCATGCCCAGAAGGTGGCAAAAAAAGCCTCCAGGATCCCCAGCCAAACTGGCCTGGAGAAAAATTGCTTCCTGACCCCAAAGTGGCAATCAGCATGTCCCTGGGTGTGCAAGAAAGGGCCCACAAGAACTAAGCACTGAGGCAACCCTTCCTGCCCCCTAAGTCCACAGGATCAGCATTGCTGTCAGATGGCCATCTAGCCCCTGCTTGAAAACCTCCAAAGAAGGAGAGCCCACCACCTCCCGAGGAAGCCTGTTCCACTGAGGAACCGCTCTGACTGCCAGGAAGTTCCTCCTAATGAAAGTGCGGAGTGGATCCGGCCTGGAGGTGGATTCGCAAGGGCCAGGAAGGTGGAACTGCATAACAAAAGCCCAGCGCCGGAGACCAGCATAACAAAAGACCAGCACCGGAGAGAGAGGTCGCCGCCGGACTGTCCCCTTCGCAACAGAAGATCTGCTACAGAATAGGGGTGCCTGGTAGGATATCCACCTCCCCCTGCACATATGTGGCCCTAGGCTAGGAATGGACCCAATATATATATATGTAAGCCGCTCAGAGCCCTTAGGGGGTGAGCGGGATAGAAAGTCAAATAATAAATAATAAATAAATAAAATAATGTTTAGCCAAAAACTCTTCTGATTTAATTTCAACCTGTTGGTTCTGGTCCGACCTTCTGGGGCAACAGAAAACAACTCTGTACTATCCTCTATTAGACAGCCCTTCAAGTACTTGAAGATAGTTCTCATATCACCTCTCATTCGTCTCCTCTCCTGGCTAAACCTACCCAGCTCCTTCAGCCTTTCCTCATAGGACTTGGTCTCCAGACCCCTCACCATCTTTGTTGCCCTCCTCTGGACACGTTCCAGCTTGTCTATATCCTTCTTAAATTGTGATGCCCAAAACTGAACACACTACCCTAGGCGAGGTCTAACCAAGGCAGAGTAAAGTGATACCATCACTTTGTGTGATCGGGGCACTATATTTCTGTTGATACAGCCCAAAATTGCATTTGCCTTTTTAGCTACTGCATCACATTGCTGACTCATATTCAGTGTATGGTCCACTAAGACCCCTAGATCCTTTTTGCACATACTACTGCCAAGACAAGTCCCCCCCATCCTATATTATGCAGTTGATCTTTCCTAGCTAAATGCAGAACTTTACATTTATCCCCATTGAAGTTAATTTAATTTGTTTTAGCCCAGTTTTCCAGCCTGTCAAGTTCATCCTGTATCCTCACTCTGTCTTCTACCGTATTTGCTACCCCTCCCAATTTAGTATCATCTGCAAATTTAGTCAGCATTCCCTCTTTTCTTTTATCAAAATCATTTATGAAGACGTTGAACAAATCAGGTTCCAAGACAGATCCTTGAGGCACTCCACTTGTCACTCCTCTCCAAGAGGATGAGGAACCATTCACAAGCATTCTTTGGGTGCAGTCTGTCAACCAGTTCCACCTAACAGTAATGGGGTCCAAACCACATTTTACCAACTTGTCAACAAGTGTATTATCAAAAGCCTTACTGATATCAAGATAAATTATGTCTACAGCATTCCCCTGATCCAGCAAGGTAGTAACTTTCTCAAAAAAAGAGATAAGGTTAGTCTGACATGTCTTCTCCTTGAGAAACCCAGGCTGGCTCCTAGTAATCACATCCATCCTTTCTAAATGTTCAAGGACTGACTGATGATTTGTTCTAAAACTTCTCCAGGTAGAAATGTCAGGCTGATGGGCTGGTAGTCATCCAGATCCTCCTTTCCCCCTTCTTGAAGATGGGGACAACATTTGCCCGCCTCCAGTCTTCTGGTACCTCACCTCCAAGAATTCTCAAAAATAATGGACAGAGGCTCAGAAATTACATCCACATGTTCTTTTAGTGCCCTTGGATGCAGCTCATCTGGCCCCAAGGACTTAGTTTCATTTAAAGAAACTAGGTGTTTATGTACTACCCCTACGCCGATCCTAGGCTGCAACTCCCTTCCCTCATTATGTGTTCTGCTTTCACCAAGTTTTCACCAAGTCACAAGAGAAGACTGAAGAAAAAGTACCCTGATTGGTACTTTGTTGGGAGACCACCCAGGAAGTCCAAGGTCAGGATGAAGAGGCAGGCAATGGTAAGCCACCTCTGAATGTCTCTTACCTTGAAACCCTATGGGGTCACCATAAGCTAAACAGGGACAGCCCTGATTGGTACTTGGAGGGGAGACCACCAAGGAAGTGCAGGGTCATGACACAGAGGTAGGCAATGGCAAGCCACCTCTGAACATCTCTTGCCATGAAACCCTAAGGTGTCACCATAAATCGGCTGTGACTTGATGTCACTTTACCTGTACACAATTTCAACTATTTTATTTAGATACTTATTAGCCTGTTGAGTAGGTTAGGCTGAGAGACAGTAACTGGCCCAAGATCACCCAGTAGGCTCACACCGCAGAATGTGGATTCCGACCTGGAAATCCTTTTTCTAATCCAGCACTCTAACTAGGGATGGGCACGAACTGACTCACAGATAAATTTTGAGTGGTTTGTGAACTGAAGTTCATGAACTGAAGAGCTGCCATGGACTTTCATGAATTTTAAGGCAGTTTGTGGTGATTCCTGCCCAAAAAAACGAACAGCTGAGTGGCAGAGAGCAGAAAGTGAGGGTTTAAACATCTCAGAGCCATTTAAACCCCTACTTTCTGCTCCCCACAAAAAGCAGCAAGGAGCAGAAAGCAGGGGGCACAAACCTCTACGAACCAACTTGGTTTGTGAACCAACCTCCCAATTCAGATTGATTCAGGGTTCAGCCATGAACCACAAACCAAAACGAACTGCAAGAATTCAGTTTATGCCCATCCCTACTTTTAACCACTTTTATCATCCCACATTCAAAGCATCCAGCAATTTGCTACCGTATTACTAGTTTCTTAACAGGATGGACTCATTAGCTTCCCTTCCTTATCTTAAATTCATATCACAAAACAAGGTTTTTTTAAAAGCAGCAATTACTTACTTCACTGTCAGTGACGAGGCATGCCCAGAGTTAGGTTTCCCCAAAGTTATTGCTACCACAACAAAAATAACGACGACTGGGTGACTGAGCCGTGATTGACACCCTACTGAGTTGTTGTGGTCTACATGCAAATAAAGCAGACTCAATTTACTGTTACAGTGTTCGTAATCAACAAAGTGTTATGACGGTAATTAGGTTTCAAACCGACTCGCATCCCATTTTCTAGTCATTAATTGGAGGCATGTATGCAAACTGCCGGTTAATAATAGAACAGTTCAAGTTCCCTAATCATTTTCGTCTTGTTCATCCATTTGTTTGATTGCTTAGATGGAAAACAGTTCATCCTTCACATCTAATCCATTGGCGCTAACGCCCTAGAAGCAAATGTTGTTTATCGAGTTAGTGCTGTGTTAAAATCCTGCATTTTGCGTATGCGTAATGACTGTTCCTTTCGGAAGCGAGGTCCGGAAGGGGATTTTCAGAGGCTGAGTTCAGACCGGCAGTTTGAAGCGAGAGCCAGTCGTGGCAAAAAAAAACCCGGAACCAACTGTTCTGGGTTTTCCCGGTCACACGGGGCTGACTGATGCGGGAGTGTACCGGGAGGAAGCGCGCAAGAGTGTTCAGACTGCTGGCCCAGAGGCACGGCTGTAAATGGCTTTTTCCTGGTAAAATGGCTGGATGCCTATGTGTATATGAGCGCATAAGCGCATGAACCGATTTCGGGAGGATCCCATTGTGCCGGCACTGCACTGAGCGGTAGAGTGGAGCACAGCCAATCATATCGCTGTTGCCTTATGTGCAATGCGGGTTGCTCCCGGCTTTTAAAGGTTGGCGTTCACACTTCCTGGAAGCGGAATGAAATGGGATAAACAGGCTCTCAGGGATTTGCTACCACTTTCAACAGGTATCTTTTAATCCTGGGAGCGAAGATGAACAGCACAGGTTGCCGGTGGGTGGGGAACGCCAGGCAGATGTGCCTGTGTGAACGCCCCCTTTAATCCACTTGGGAAACGTGGCTGAAATGTGGCTGTAGCGGGGCAAACTGCCAGTCTGAACTCAGCCAGAGCATTCCTTAAACTGACCTAATATGTTGATGTCAGTCTGAATTGTACTACAAAATCCACAAAGTCAGATCTAGGGTTGCCAGCTCTGGGTTGGGAAATACCTGGGGATTTGGGTGATGGAGACCAAGGAGGGCAGAGTTTGGGGAGGAGCGGGACTTCAGTGGGGTATAATGTCAGAGAGTCCACCCTCCAAAGCAGCCATTTATTTCAGGTGAGCTGATCTCTGTCACTTCGAGTTTAATTGTAATCCCCAGGAGGTCTCCAGCCACGACTTGAAGGTTAACAAACACACAAAAATGGAAATACAGTGAATGCAGTTATACAGACAAATAAACAGAATAATTTGTCACACTGTACCAATCACACTTGAGACTACTGTGTTCTTACACAGTTCTACTTACATCCAAAATTAATACACATAACAAATAGTTTGGCCGCCATGCATAAATGACAACTGCTCCAGTTGAATAGTGACCTAATAGTCCTTGAACGTATAAGTCTCTCTTCAGTTTGGTGCGGTCACCGGCTCATGGTGCAGAGAAGAGCTTCCAGAAGAAAGCACGCAATAGACGGCATGAGCTCAGGACTAGCTGTAGGGCGAACCAAAGGAGTGGCGACGGTACACCTAGGTTGCTTTGCCGTTTCTTAGGGCTTCATCAGGCCTCTTAGTAATGGAGCTCAACCCAGTCTCAAGTGTGATTTGTACAGCATAAGAACATAAGATAAGCCAATGTTGGATCAGGCCAATGGCCCATCCAGTCCAACACTCTGTGTCACACAGTGGTCAAAAATACCAGGTACCATCAGGAGGTCCACCAGTGGGGCCGGGACACTAGAAGCCCTCCCACTGTTGCCCCCCCCAAGCACCAAGAATACAGAGCATTCCTTGCCCCAGAGTCCCTAACTATACCTTGTGGCTAATAGCCACTGATGGACCTCTGCTCCATATGTCTATCCAATTTATAAGGACATAAGAGAAGCCAGTGTTGGATCAGACCAATGGCCCATCCAGTCCAACACGCCGTGTCACACAGTGGCCAAAAATACCAGGTGCCATCAGGAGGTCCAGCAGTGGGGCCAGGACACCAGAAGCCCTCCCACTGCTCCCACAGTGTGACAGATTATGCTGTTTATTTGTTTGTTTAACGACTTGGGTGCTAAAATTAGTTCAGTGCAAGAACTCGTGGGCACTCCCATGAAACTGCTGAGCAGTTAGGTTAGAACAGATAAAAGGAAGTACTTCTTCACCCAAAGAGTGCTTAACACATGGAATTCACTGCCACAGGAGGAGGAGGTGGCGGCTACAAGCATGGACAGCTTCAAGAGGGAATTAGATAAACATATGGAGCAGAGGTCCATCATTGGCTATTAGCCACAGGGTATAGATGGGAACTCTCAGTCTGGGGCAAGTGATGCTCTGTATTCTTGGTGCTTGGTGGGGGGGGCAACAGTGGGAGGGCTTCTGGTGTCCTGGCCCCACTGCTGGACCTCCTGATGACACCTGGTATTTTTGGCCACTCTGTGACCGAGCATTGGACTGGATGGGCCATTGGCCTGATCCAACATTGGCTTCTCTTATGTTCTTATGCTCTTATGGATACTAGGCTGGCCCAATACAGAGAGTGAACTTTCCTGCCTTCCCCGCTCCCGCTGCAACCCACTGATCTCTGGGAAACAAAGCTCCTGGGGAATAGGGGGCGTAGACTAATGTCTAAAGGGGGGTCTGGTTTTATTATGATATGTCTGGGTACTGTTTTTACTTGTAAGTTGCCTTGAGCATTACAGCATATACATTTTCTAAGTAACAGACTAGCCCTGCTTTACCTCGGAAAGAGTCATGAGCGTAGCTGTTATCTGTGGCTCTGTTAGAACCAACGTAGAAGTTAAGGGTGTTATACCTACAAATAACAATTGTCCTGTTTTTCTGCATTATTTTTAGCCACTGAACTGCTGGCTCTAACTGTCTTCCGCTTAGCATCATACTCTTAAGAGTGAGCAGAAATTTTAGATCAGGGGTGTCAAACTCGTTTGTTCTGAGGGCCGGATCTGACATAAATGAGACCTCGTTGGGCCGGGCCACGTGTGTGCCATAAAATGTAATGCCAGGTAGTGGAGATATAAACTTTATAAAGGACACAAAACACAAATCGTGGGGGGTTTTTTACTTAAAAACATGCCCAAAACATTAGCAATCTTGCAATATTGCATTTAACAGTGTCTGATAGCTGACACCTCTTGCTCTGAATTACTGCATCAAAATTCCTGTGCTGTTGCAATCTTGAGTATGCTGTTCAGATGTGTCTCTGTAAGCTGCAAACCTACGATGATGCAGCAGCAGCAGAACTTGAAGAAGAAGCAGAAGGCAGCCAGTTCCACTGTGGGCCTGATAGAAGCCCTTCAGGGGCATGAACCAGCCCCGGGGCTACATGTTTGAGACCCCTGTTTTAGATTTTCTGCCTGACCGACCCAGACCTGAGGTAGCCAAGGTCCAAGACAAGAGTCCAGTTTATAGGATCAGCATCCTCAGATTAGGGTTGCCGGGTCTTACCTGGCTGCCGGGGGGGGGGTCCCTCTCCTTGCCCTGGAGTTTGGCCTGGTAACCATAGAGTTTTTCCTCAGATGCTAGAGTGTCCCCCCACACACAACGTGCCCTGCATGATGACGTCACCTCTGGGTAACCATAGAGTTTTTCCTCAGACGCTAGAGTGTCCTCCCCACACAACGTGCCCTGCATGATGACGTCACCTCCGGGTGATGTCATTGCGCCGGGCATGTTGGCGCAGACAGGGCTCTTTGGGGCTAGGGTTCCCACCACCGGCTGGCTCAGTGGCAGCAGATCGGGGGCCCCCAAAAGCGGGTAACCCCCTGCCCCCATCGGGGGAATGGTAAGCCTACCTCAGATAAACACATATAAAGTCAAGGAGGAGTGCATTATGGGTCACGTGCATCAACACCTCTCAAGGCCTGGAAACGACAAACTTCTTTTGTTTTTTTAAATACTTTTATTTTTATGATTGAGGCTGTCGGGACCAACTAAGTCTTCTAGTCCTCAGTAAGTGCAATGCCTAGACTCAGGGTGCTACCCAGCATACCTTTGGCCAGTTATGCGGGGATTATAGGCTTACAGGAACCACACGGTAGGCCTGATGAAAATAAGAAGTGGTCGTACGTGTGGTCTGGCGATTCCTTTGTTTCCCTTTTCTTCAGCCTTCTCAGGATTTCAGTAGGTTTACCGGAGAGCGGAGGGGGCCTGAGAAATCATAACAGTTACAAGGCAGGTTTCTTGTTCGACTGATTCAGACTTTAACACAGAATAGAAAAGGCTTTTGACTTCTCGCTGCCTTTTGGCAATAACGGCATCCAAAGCGTCATGACACAGAGCAGACAGGCTTCCCCATTTTTAGCTGTTCTGGAAGGAACCACACCCAAACCCTAGCCATTTTTAAAATACCTAAATTCCCGAAAGGGTTCCCCGTCGAACCAACAGTCCTCCTAGTCCTGACCCTCGACCCACCAAAATCCGACAGCCATCAGCTCTGTCAGTCGACCAAAACTGCCAAACTGCTCTCCCCTTTATTTTCTTCTTTTTCAACATACCAAGCCACTTTTTGAAAGTGATTGGCAGAGGAAGAAGTTAAGAACATAAGAACACAAGAGAAGCCAATGTTGGATCAGGCCAATGGCCCATCCAGTCCAACACTCTGTCACACAGAGGTCAAAAATACCAGGTGCCCTCAGGAGGTCCACCAGGGGGGCCAGGACTCTAGAAGCCCTCCCACTGTTGCCCCCACCCCCAAGCACCAAGAATACAGAGCATTACTTGCCCCAGACCGAGAGTTTCTATAAGAACACAAGAGAAGCCAATGCTGGATCAGGCCAATGGCCCATCCAGTCCAACACTCTGTCACACAGTGGCCAAAAATACCAGGGGCCCTCAGGAGGTCCAGCAGTGGGGCCAGGACACTAGAAGCCCTCCCACTGCTGCCCCCCCAAGCACCAAGAATACAGAACATCCCTTGCTCCAGACCGAGAGTTCATATAAGAACACAAGAGAAGCCAATGTTGGATCAGGTCAATGGCCCATCCAGTCCAACACTCTGTCGCACAGTGGCCAAAAATACCAGGGGCCCTCAGAAGGTCCAGCAGTGGGGCCAGGACCCTAGAAGCCCTAGAGGCACTAGAAGTTGAAACTGTTACATGAGGAACACCTAGTCCAGGGTGTACTTAGCACTGTGAAACCCAACTTCACCCTATAAACCTCACTGACTTTGCCTACTTGCCATATACATGGAGCAAGAAGAAGAAGGAGAGATTAGACTTATACCCTTCCCTTCACTACTCGAAGGAGTCTCGGAGTGGCTCACAATCACCTTTCCCTTACTCTCCCCACAACTAATACCCTGTGAGGTAGGAGGGGCTGAGAGAGCTCCTGAGAGAACAGCTCTGAGAGAACTTGTGACTGACCCAAGGTCACACCAGCAGCTGCATGTGGAGGAGTGGGGAATGAAACCCGGTTCCCCCAGGTTAGAGTCCATTCTCCCAAACACTACACCAAACTGGCACCAAACTGCTACATGTATATGGTCTGGAGATATACCCAAGTATATGCAAAATTGTAGACCTATCTTGGATGGATCCTGCAGTATATTTCTGCTAACAGAAGGTAAGGGCGGATTTTTCTGATCTTTCCCTTCTGCTGCAAACCTCCTCCCATCCTTTTTTCTGGCCCTGGAGGTGGGGTTTCCCTCTCCCTCTGGCACAGGTACAACATTTCAAGAACATTCGGGGCCACAGTGGGAAAGGGGAGACACGGAATTCCCTATCGGCTGCTGGAAATTCCTTCTGTCAGCGGAGGTTTCCCAAGGGATCCAAGCCAAGAAAACACATATTTCTGTGCCTAAAAACTGACAGGCACACATATAGCATTTAGGGATTTTTCCCCCAAAGAAAAATGAGGTAATACTTGACGGTTCAGAGATGCTCATCCTCCTTGAAGCATGTATCTATTGAACACACACAAACTTGCCGTATATGAAATCGGACGATTGGTCTGTCAAGGTCAATATCGTCTACTCTGACTAGGGATGGCTCTCCAGTAGGGATCCCCCGGTATTACGGCTCATTTCTAGAATACAGAGATCAGTTCCCCGGGAGAAAACAGATGCTTTGGAGGGTGGACTCTAGGGAAGTCCCGCTGAGCTCCCTGTTACCCCCAAGCTCCATCTCCAAATCCACAGAAATTTCCCAAACCTGGATCTGGCAACCCTCCCCCCCCCCATCCTCCGCCAGTGACCAGGGGGCATGGGATCTCAGGTAGAGGTCTTCCTTTCTTGACACCATACTACCTAATTTTTCCCCCCTTTGGAGGTGCTATGGATCGAACCTAGGAACTTCTGCATGCAAAGCAGATGCTCGAACACGAAACCACGACCCCTTTCGACAGAAGATGTGGTCACTCTTGCCTCATTTACCAGCCTGTGCTGGTTCCATTCTTTTTTACATTCCTGTTGCGTAGACCAAAGAACATAAGAGAAGCCAATGTTGGATCAGGCCAATGGCCCATCCAGTCCAACACTCTGTCACACAGTGGCCAAAAATAACAGGTGCCATCAGGAGGTCCACCAGTGGGCCAGGACACTAGAAGCCCTCCCACTGTTGACTCCCCTGCCCAAGCACCAAGAAGATACAGCATCACTTGTCCCAGAGTCCCTATCTATACCTTGTGGCTACTAGCCACTGATGGACTTCTGCTCCATATGCTTATCCAATTCCCTCTTGAAGCCGTCCATGCTTATAGCCGCCACCACCTCCTGTGGCAGTGAATCCCATGTGTTCATCACTCTTCAAGCGAAGAAGGATTTCCTTTTATCCGTTCTAACCCAACCGCTCAACAATTTCATTGCATGCCCACAACTTCTTGTATTGTGAGAAAGGGAGAAAAGTACCTGTTTCTCTACCTGCTCTATCCCATGCATGATCTTATAAGCCTTGGGGTGTGGTCACATGGTCCTTTTGATCGGGGTTTGTCGCTGTTCCCTCGCACATGTAAATTTCACATTCACATGTGCTAATCCGCCTCCCGTGCCAAAGCAGGCTTACTCTCGCAATTGTTCCGGTTTTTCCTGCCCCCCGGAAAATCAGGTATTTTCCTGGCACTTGCGCTTTGAATGCGCGATTTCGCCCATCTGGACAGCCCATCTTTCGCAATGATTGCGATTAGGGCTGTCTGACCGCTCTTTGTGCGTCTTTTTTAAAAGCTTCCGGTTTGAGTGCATGAGTAAACATGCACTTAATAAATCCATTATTAAATGTTATTTTATGTTCATTTCTCTGTTTAAAGAGTCCACCCTTCAGAACATCCATTTTCTCCCCGGGGAACTGATCTCTTTAGTCTAGAAAGGAGGCGGGAATGAGAGGTGGGGCTCCCGCAGCCTGGACGGGGGCCAGCAAGGAGGATGGCAGAGACGGCAGGGCTGAGCCTTTTTTCGTGGGGCAATGGCAGCAATGGTGGCAGCAGCGGCACCATCCCCCACAGCGGCAGCAGGAGTAGCAGCCGCCCGAGCCTGCCCCGTGGCTGGCAGGATTGCCTGGAGGGACTCGGCGCAGCAGCAGGCGAGCGGGTGGTGAAGAGAGGGGCCAGCTGCATCTAGCCGGCCCAACCCAAAGAAAAATGTTCCCGATTTAATTAAAGCGGGCACAAAGCACGATTACCTTGCCGGTGTGACCACAGCCTTGATCATGTCAACCCTCAGCCGTCGCTTCTCCAAGCTAAAGAGCCTCAAGCGCTTTAACCTTTCTTCATAAGGAAATTGAGGTCTGTTGGTCTTTTTCTCTTCGTTCAGAGGGATTAAGATCTGTCCCGTTCAGATTTATTCGTAGGAACTTTTATTCCTAGAGTGTTCGATGTTTTTAATTAGTCTTGCGTGATTTGTGTGTTGCAGACGAGTTATCCAATCCTGCTGTTTCCCCCCTTTCTCTTTAATTACTGCTTCTTGTGGCTTGTTTATATTTTATTCAGTTTTTTTTCTAAATAATGATGTCATTGCCATCTGCGTCTTTCTTTGGGCTGATTATCGCCGGAGGTCAAAAAGGCGTAATAACTGTTGTAAAGTACTGGGTTTCGGGCCTCATGACTCGGACAACGACATAAGAGAAGACGCGTTTATTCGTACTTCACACAAGACAAGAACAAACAGCAATGGCCGGCGGCCAACAATATACAGTACGGGGGGGACGCCCCTATTCTATTGGCGGGTTTGAATTGCCCGCCAAAGCTGCCATTGGTTCTTTACTGGCGAGCTCAGGAGCCTAGTCCCTATTGTTCTCAGAGAGCGAAGCTTGGCTGCCTTCGCCAGCTCCTACTCCTGATGTCAGGACACAACACCCCTCCCCCCATAGTTCGTCTCCCATCAGGTGACGTAGTCTTTTAGGTAGGCTGGCGGCCTCTGTTCTCTTAATGATCTTCAGGGGGCCGGTACCGGACTGGCGGGGCCCCCTTCTAGTGGTCCTCCCGCGCTAGGAGCTGGGATTTCTGGCGGCAGCGACGGCTGCGGTGGTAGCTGCAGTGGCGACAGTGTCTGCGGCAGCTCGGCTTGCTCCGGGCCCCCCTCCGGGCTCCGCGGTCTTTCTGGCACCTGCTCCGCTGGTGGTGCCTGCAGCCGATCTGGTGCTGGGGCGGCCGCGGTGTCTTCCGGTAGCGGGGCCTGGATCCCTGTGCCTGGGTCTTGCCGCCTCCTGAGTTGGTCCACGTGCTTTCGGAGGACCCGGTCCCCGTCTGCCAGGACCTCGTATGACACTGGCCTGGTGGGTTTTAGGATGCGCCCGGCCAGCCACTGAGGCCCCGCCCCGTAAGTAGACAGGTTCCCCCGGGAGGAAGCTCCTGGGCGCCTCCCGGGTTTCGACCAGCTTTCTCTTTGGGGCTCGGTCCGGGTGGAGCCTGTCTAACAGGGTCGTGGGGCGGTGGCCCATCAATAGTTCTGCGGGGCAATGCCCGGAGATGGGGTTCGGGGTGGTGCGTTGTGTTAGGAGGAAGCGAGCCAACCGGAACTCCCAATCCCCCTCCGTTATGCGGCTCAGGGCTTCTTTGGCAGTGCGTACCGTCCTCTCCGCCTGTCCATTTGTTGCCGGGTGGAAGGGCGCGGATCGTATGTGCCTGATTAGGTTCCTTGCGAGGAACACTTGGAACTCAGCAGATGTGAATGCGGCCCCGTTGTCCGACACGATTGTGTCTGGCAACCCGTGCGTCGCGAATATTTTCCGCAGGGCCCTTATTGCTGCTTTAGCCGAGGTGGTAGACACTGGGCTTATTTCTACCCACTTCGAGTAGGAGTCTACCGTCACCATGAACTGGAGCCCCTGAAACGGCCCGGCAAAATCTACGTGTAGGTGGGACCACGGCTTGTGGGTAGACTCCCAGCTTTGGGTAGGCACTCTCGGGGGATTGGGGCGGACTTCCTGGCACTGTGTGCACCCCCGGACCCAGGTTTCAATTTCCGCGTCTATCCCGGGCCACCACACGTAGCTCCTTGCCAGAGCTTTCATTCGTACAATTCCCGGGTGTGCCTCGTGCAGCGTCTCTAGAACCCCTTGTCTCATGGGCCCCAGAATGACCACCCTGTCCCCCCATAGTAAGCACCCTTTCAAGGCGGATAACTCTTCCCTCCTGGCTTTGTATGCCGTGAACTCTGGCCCTGTCTGTTCCGCTGGCCATCCCCTCACCACCCAGTTTAGGACCCAGGAGAGAATGGGATCTCGGGACGAGCGGGCAGCCACGTCTGCAGCCTGAAGGGGGGGGTTGGGCAGCTCCTCCATCAACATACTGCTGGAGCCGGGGCCGGATCCTCCCCTGTCTGCGGCAGCGGCAGGCGGCTCAGGGTGTCAGCATGCCCCAGCGCCTTGCCCGGCCGATGCTCCAGCCGGTACTGATAGCCCGCTAAAAACAAGGACCAGCACAACACCCGGGGCGACAGTACCTGCAGCGTTTGTTTGTCTGCCGCGAAGTCCCAGGAGCGGCTTATGATCAGTTACTAGCATGAAGGGCCGCCCATACACAAAGTTGTGGAATTTCTTAACCCCCGCCACCAGGGCCAAGCCCCCCGGTCAATTTGCGCATAGTTCCACTCCGCGGGAGACAGCGTGCGGGAGTAATAAGCCACCGGGACTTCCCTCCCGTCTGGTAGCCGGTGGCCCAAGACCGCCCCGACCCCATACGGCGATGCGTCGCATGCCAGGATTACCGGGAGCTTTTCATCGAAGTGGGCGAGTACAGCGTTCGAAATCAATAGTACCTTAACCCCCCAAAACGCCGCCTCCTCCCGCGCTCCCCATGCCCAAGGTGTCGCTTTATCCAGCAGCCTGTGCAGGGGTTCTGCCACGGCGGCTTTGTGCGGGAGAAAGGCGTGGTAAAAGTTCAGGAGGCCTAAGAACGCCTGGAGCTCTGCCTTGGACTTCGGGGCGGGGGCCTCCACGATGGCCTTAACCTTGTTCCTCGCCGGATGCAGGCCCATTGCGTCAACCCGGTACCCCAAGAACTCCACCTCCGGCACCCCGAGGAGGCACTTTTCCCGCTTCACCTTCAGCCTCGCGGCTTGGAAGCATCCCAGAACAGTCCGTAGGCGGGCGGCGAAGCTCTCTGGGGTGGCCGTGGCTATGAGGACGTCGTCGAAGAACAGCGTCACACCAGGGATCCCTTTTAACAAATCGTCCATTAGATTTTGGAAGATCCCTGGGGCCACACTGACCCCGAACTGCAGCCGCTTTACCCTGAAGGCCCCCCGGTGGGTTACTATGGTTTGGGCCTCAGCCGTGGCCTCATCCACAGGGAGTTGCTGGTACGCCTGCGCGAGATCCAACTTACCAAATATGTGCGCCCCCGCCAATGTGGCCAATACGTGGCTGACTACGGGTACGGGGTATGCGTGCGCCGGGGCGAGCGGTGCGGTGCTGCTCTCGGGGTCAGCGATGCGGTGCTCGGCGAGCGGTGCGGTGCTGCTCTCGGGGTCAGCGATTCGATGCTCGGCGGGTGGCCTTGTCGTCTTTATCGTTGCTCATGGAATCAAGGAAGGCGTTGAAATCCCATCCTCGTCGCCACTGTAAAGTACTGGGTTTCGGGCCTCATGACTCGGACGACGACATAAGAGAAGACGCGTTTATTCGTACTTCACACAAGACAAGAACAAACAGTAATGGCCGGCAGCCAACTATATACAGTACGGGGGGGGGAACGCCCCTATTCTATTGGCGGGTTTGAATTGCCCGCCAAAGCTGCCATTGGTTCTTTACTGGCGAGCTCAGGAGCCTAGTCCCTATTGTTCTCAGAGAGCGAAGCTTGGCTGCCTTCGCCAGCTCCTACTCCTGATGTCAGGACACAACAACTGTTGACTGTAACTTGGATTTGGGAACGATCACTGGGCCTTGGGGTTACCGTCATCACCTTGCTGGTTGGTTTCAAAGTAAGTTCACGTATACTGACTCCTCCTTTCTTCTTTCTTCTCCAGACCAACGTGTGTTAAGCTTGTGGCGGGAGAAGAATATGTAATGTATATTCCTCAGATGGCCTCTTTTCATAGCAGGCACACACAAGTTTGGTGATGGCCGGGGTGTGTGTGTGTGTATTCAAGTGTCTTTCAGGTGTGCATCAAGAAGGATTTAGGTGGTTAGCCATCTTGGTCTGAAGCAGAAGAACAAAGTTTGAGTCCAATGGCATCTTTAAGACCTTCAAAGCCTTATGCGGCCTGGGACCAACATATCTAAGGGACCACCTCTTCCCATATACTCCTCGAAGAGTGTTACGCTCGAAAGACCAACACCTCCTGGTGGTCCCTGGCCCGAAGCATGCCTGTCTTGCCTCGACCAGGGCCAGGGCTTTCTCTGTCCTGGCCCCAACAAGCTCCTTATTGAGACCAGGGCCCTGCGGGACCTCTTTCAATTCCGCAGGGCCTGCAAGACGGAGCTGTTCCGCCAGGCCTTTGGCTGAGACGGCGGGCGCCCATTTATGGCCTCCCTGCAATTGTTGTCACTCGTCCATCACCTGTCTACTGACCACCGAGGACTGGCCTTTAACTCATGGTACCATCGGGCCAGGACTGTACAGCCAACGGACACTGTTCCAAGCAGTACCCATTGTTTTAATTGTTAGAATGTTTTAAACTGAAATTGCATTTATTCTAATGATGTTATCCACCCTCATCCCGCCCGTGGGATGAGTGTAATATAAATGCAAATAATAAAAATAAATAAATAAAGCTTAATACTGGATATAAGCTGTAAAGTACTGGGTTCGCCACATGGAGGACGCTGACAACGACATGAGGTGTTCCGTGTTTATTAGTACTTCACAACATGAACGCACAATGACCCCGAAAGGCCAACTATATACACACCCACCCGGCTCATCCATTGTCCCATTGGGGAGTCTGAATTCTCTGCCAAAGTTACAATTGGTCGAGTCTAGGTAGACTAGGATCCGAGGGCCCTTTTGTTTGAGTGAGCTAAGCTCCATTCTGTGACCGCGGACCCCTGGTGGCGGTCCACCTACATAACATAAGTTTATACCCAGAATTAAACTTTGTTGGTCTTCAAGGTGCCACACTGGACTCAAACTTTGATGTGCATCAACTTCATTGTACTTGCATGGCATGTTCTAAGACTGTCAGTGTGGTAGCTATAGGGTGAGGAGGAAAAGCTTCAAGTCAGTTTGGTGTAGTGGTTAGGAGCCTGGGTTCTAATCTGGGAGAACCGGGTTTGGTTCCCCACTTCTCCACATGCAGCTGCTGGCATGACCTTGGGTCAGTTACAAGTTGTTTCAGAGCTGCTTTCTCAAGAGCAGTTCTCGGAAGAGCTCTCTGAGCCCCACCTACGTCACAGGGTGTCTGTCTGTTGTGGGGAGGGGAAGGGAAAGGAGTTTGTAAGCTGCTCTGAGACTCCTTCAGGCAGTGAAGGGCAGGGCATAAATCCAATCTCTTCCTCTTCTTCTACCTCACAGGGTATCTGTTGTGGAGAGGGGAAGGGAAAGGAGTTTCTAAGCTGCTCTGAGGCTCCTTCAGGTAGTGAAGGGTGGGGTATAAATCCAATCTCTTCCTCTACTTCTACCTCACAGGGTGTCTGTTGTGGGGAGGGGAAGGGAAAGGAGTTTGTAAGCCGCTCTGAGACTCCTTCAGGTAGTGAAGGGCGGGGTATAAATCCAATCTCTTCCTCTACTTCTACCTCACAGGGTGTCTGTTGTGGGGAGGGGAAGGGAAAGGAGTTTGTAAGCCGCTCTGAGACTCCTTCGGGTAGTGAAGGGCGGGGTATAAATCCAATCTCTTCCTCTACTTCTACCTCACAGGGTGTCTGTTGTGGGGAGGGGAAGGGAAAGGAGTTTGTAAGCCGCTCTGAGGCTCCTTCAGGTAGTGAAGGGCAGGGTATAAATCCAATCCCTTCCTCTTCTTCTACCTCACAGGGTGTCTGTTGTGGGGAGGGGAAGGGAAAGGAGTTTGTAAGCCACTCTGAGGCTCCTTCAGGTAGTGAAGGGTGGGGTATAAATCCAATCTCTTCCTCTTCTTCTACCTCACAGGGTATCTGTTGTGGGGAGGGGAAGGGAAAGGAGTTTGTAAGCTGCTCTGAGACTCCTTCAGGTAGTGAAGGGCAGGGTATAAATCCAATCTCTTCCTCTTCTTCTACCTCACAGGATATCTGTTGTGGGGAGGGGAAGGGAAAGGAGTTTGTAAGCTGCTCTGAGACTCCTTCGGGTAGTGAAGGGGGGTATAAATCCAATCTCTTCCTCTTCTTCTACCTCACAGGGTGTCTGTTGTGGGGAGGGGAAGGGAAAGGAGTTTGTAAGCTGCTCTGAGACTCCTTCAGGTAGTGAAGGGCGGGGTATAAATCCAATCTCTTCCTCTTCTTCTACCTCACAGGGTATCTGTTGTGGGGAGGGGAAGGGAAAGGAGTTTGTAAGCTGCTCTGAGACTCCTTCGGGTAGTGAAGGGCGGGGTATAAATCCAATCTCTTCCTCTTCTTCTACCTCACAGGATATCTGTTGTGGGGAGGGGAAAGGAAAGGACTTTGTAAGCTGCTCTGAGACTCCTTCGGGTAGTGAAGGGCAGGGTATAAATCCAATCTCTTCTTCTTCAGGACTGAAGAATACCCAGTCCCCCACTCCAGCCTCTCCTATAGATTTTAAATCTCCAACTATCCACAATCAAGTAAAATTGGGGACACAAGCTTTAAATTAGAGATTAGTAGTGTGTAAGCTATTTGCTCCCTAAACGTCTCTTATTTGAAAATGCACTAGGCTAAGGCTGTACTTATATGTGTCAGGTAGTCCTGCCATATTACTGCGTCATGTACATGAAATGCGGGACGAGTGGAGCTGCCTGCCTCTCTGCTCTGCATCATCTCATGTTTTGCTTTTATCGAAAACCTGACCTTGGGTCTCAAGCGCCTGCTTCCCAGACGCTGGGAAAGTTAATGGGTCTTTGGTTGTTTTCTTTAATTGCCCACCTAGACATGCCATGCGTGTGAAGTATAATCATTGGCTTCTGCTTATGGGGGGGGGTCGTTTGAATACAGCATAACCTCGTATGCTTTGCTATTCCCAGTCATTACTGACACGGAGCTTGTACACGTGTCCCTGGAACTGTTTCATTCAACACTGTCTTCTGAAGAAGCCCCGTGTCGCATGGTCTGTCTGGAGAACCTGACAATATGTGAGGTAAGCAGGGGACCCTTCTTCTTAGATTTTTGACTTGCAATATGAGATACAGATGGAGAGGAACAATAAAGGCTTATTTAACAGAAAATTAAGAACTTAATAAGGTAAAGATGACGTGTGGATAACTTAGATATATAGATCAAGATGGGTAGATATATAGATTAACAGATCAAGATGGGTAGCTGTGTTAGTCTGTACATAGCAGTCGAAAAGAGCAGGGAATTTCAGATAGATGATATAATCTGGAAGAGGAACGGTTTCCAAATGGTTTCTGGTCTGGCATTTCAGACAGAACCGTTTTAGAACCAGTTCCCTACTGGAATATATTTGTAATTTCACACAGAATCGCTTCTGTCCTGTTCAGGAAACGGGGCTGAAGCGTTTTACCTGTCAACCACTTCCAAGTTTGAATGTTCACTTTAGAGCGCTATAACGCTATAGCGCTATAGCGCAATAGCATCATAGCAACCTCATTGGAATGCCTGCAGTGTTGTTTTATAGCACTATAGTGCTATAGCGCTCTAAAGCGAACATTTTTTAAAAAAAGGTGTGGCGGGAAACGGCAGGAAAACAAAGCGGTGCAGTCTGAATTGCCAAACCGCTTTTGATTCGGCTCTTTTCCAGTCAGGGAAAGCCATGTGTGAAATGGCAGCCCTGTACCAGTTTACTTCATGACGAATCAGAAACGGCTTCAATCCAGCAGAATCTCGGGAATGTGAAATTCCCTAGCAAGAGCCCAGTATCATCTTAGAGACTAACAGCACTTGTGGTAGTGAGCAATGACTCACAAAAGCCTTCCTGCCAGAAGCAGCTTTTATTTATTTTATTAATTATTAATTTGGTTTAGGTCCCAAAAAAAAAGCTGCAAACACATGTTTGCTAGAGCCCCTCATGCATTTTAGGGGCAAGATGGTATACGATCAGGCATCGATCAATTGTGCTTTGCCCTCTGCTGAAGCCTGCTTGCTCGGTGCAGATGATTTGGTTGACGGCTTCCCAGTCCTCCAACTTAACCCAAGAGATATTTGCTATATATCCAGCAGGCTAATTGGAGGGTAATTGCTGGGAACAGCTGTTGGACAGCTATCATTATATTTGTTATGGCCTTTGGCCTGAGGCCGTAAGATTCTACCTACCTATCTTATATTAGAGAACTGTGCTCCTGAATGGGCTACATATATTTATAAGCCTTATTTATTAACACAGTTAAGAGCCTGTCTTTCCTTGCGGTTCAAAGCAAAATAGGATAATAGTTACAAACAGGGCTTTTTTTGTAGAAAAAGCCCAGCAGGAACTCATTGGCATAATAGGCCACACCCAACAGCAGAAACTCATTAGCATATTAGGCCACACCCCTGATAGTACAGCTCATTAGCATATTAGGCCACACACCCCATGTTACCAGAAGTGTGGTCATCCAGCCACACCCACCTTTTGCTTCTTATTCTGTTTACCTTGTTTGTTGTCAAAACCCAGGGCTTTTTTTGTAGCAGGGACTCCTTTGCATGTTAGGCCAAACACCCGTAATGCAGCCAATCCTAATGAGTTTCTGGTGTTGGGTGTGGCCTGTTATGCTAATGAGTTCCTGCTGGGCGTGGCCAACTTGGGAGCCAGCCGGAACTCTGTTCCTGTGCGTTCCCGCACAAAAATAGCCCTGGTTACAAACATTTTCCGATTAAAATTAGAAATAAAATAACCAGCCACAAATCTCTAAAGGAATCACGATCTCCATAATGTTCTCTGTCCAGGGCCAAAGCTAGTTTTCCTCTTGAGGAGGGTGTTTTCGACGGCAAGAGAGGAGCAGAGGCGGTTTGCCATTGCCTGCCTCTGCGTAGCGGCCCTGGACTTCCTTGGGGGGGTCTCCCATCCAAGGACTAACCAGGGCCAGGGGCGGATGAAGGCTCCCTGGTGCCCTAAGCACTGACCCATCTCGGTGCCCCCTCTTTTCCACACTGACCCCCGTCCTTTTTAGTTGTTGACCTGTCTGACCAGATATACAAGGCAGGTTGCAGCAATACAGCAATTTATTCCTATGATAAGACAACATACTGTACAAACTAAGCCAAGCTTTGGCTACATAAAGTTCCACAAAAAAGGAACGCAACATCTATTTTAATATTTCACAAGTTAAATGTATCCAAGTTCCAATATTCATGACCTGAAAGGCATCTTTCTACATTTTTCCAGCCTTTTCCCAACTTTGTGGTGCCCCCTTTGGCCCTGGTGCCCTAAGGCACGGGCTCAGTCTGCTTAATGGTTAATCTGCCACTGATCAGGGCCGACCCTGCTTAGCTTCTGGGATCCGACGAGACTGGGCTAGCCTGGGGCCATCCAGGTCGGGGTGGCCCCTAAGTTATGCAATGTGGGTTTAAAAAAAAAAACCAGGGCAACTAGGCTAGCAACCCTCCCTGGCAACACCAGCTCTCTGTGACATCACAGGCCCTGCCCATAGCACAAAAGAGACCTGGCAGACAAGGAGATCAGAGGGGGAAAGGACAGCCGGGCTAAAGAGGGCAGGGTGAGGATGGGGACATCGGAAAGGCCGACCCTGGTTAGATTCTGAGGTCCAATGTTCAGAGGTGATCTGCCATCGCCTGCCTCTGCGTAGCAAACCTGGTGTCAGGCTCCTTAGTCAGGTCACACAAGGCAGGGCTTCAGTCGAAGAATCTGTTTATTGGTGAAAAAGAACTAAAGACACGTGTACAGCTTGTGTCAGGAATGCCCGGGAACAGCAGGCCTCCCTGAATTAGAGTGGAATCGAACACAGCTAAATGAGCTGAAGCCAATGAGTATAGTTCACGTGTGCGGGCAAAGCGAGCGGGCAAAGTGGGCAAAACAATCTAAGAGCCGTTGATTCCCAGCAGAGGAGTTCTGCAGCTGGAGACACTACAAGGTCAGGAAGATGATAACATACAGACTGTAGAACAGTAATGGTCAGAGGCTGGTAGACTGAGAGTACTCCCCTCGCATTCCAACTCCATGACAGGACTACCTGACATCTGGACCTTGTTAGCTTCTGCTGGGCTTGCCAGATGGAACACTTCCAACAGGCTTTTAATTAGTCATTGGATATCTCTTGGGATTCCTATATTGTTTCCACTGGATCAGGGTGAGGGTGATCCAGCGTCTGAGCCCTATGAGGAAAGGCTGAGGGACTTCTTGGGAATGTTTCATATGGAGAAAAGGAGATAGAGGGGGGACATGATGGCTCTCTTTAAATATTTGAAAAGCTGTCATTTGGAGGAGGGCAAGGAGCTGTTCCAGTTGGCAGCAGAGGAGAGGACCTGAAGCAACGGGTTTAAATTACATGCAGAAAGGTATCGGCTGGACATTAGGAAAAACTTTTTCACAGTCAGAGTGGTCCAAAGGTGGAATCAGCTGTCCAGGGAGGTGGAATAAACTCCCCTTCACTGACAGCTTTCAAGAAGAGGCCGGATTATCAAGCAGCAACCTTAACTTGGATAAAAAAAATGGATAACCTTGGATAATACTAGAATTTTGAACTTAGAGGGGCACGATCTATATATGGGATGGCATGCATACGTGTGGTATGGGAAGGATAAGATCCATTCAAACTTCAGACAACGTATGATAAGAGGGGCTTTACTACCAATTTGGAATGGAATTAAGGAAAAATACTATAGGAAGACACCAAAATGGGTATCACCTCTGGAAGCGTTTAAAAAACCCTCCCTCATACAACCATGTAATAGAGTAGCCTTTGAAATTTTGTTAGATGAGAATTATTTATTTATTTATACTTTCTATTTATATACCGCTCTAACCCCAAGGGGTCTTTCAGTGGTTTACACAATTCACTTTCCTATCTAGGGCCACAATTATAGAGGAATATTTGTCAGGGATGCTTTAGACTGGCCCTGCATCGGGCAGAGGGTTGGATGAGACCACCTGTATGGGCCCTTCCAACTCTTATGATTCTATGATTTGACGGTTGGGTTGTGGGATGCTGCCATGCTCAACAGGAGGTTTATATAGCTGGTTTTAAATGATGTTATATTTCTATTATTGCCATTGGTTTTGAGAGTGTTTATTGAATTGTTTTACTTTGGAGTAAGCCACACTGAGCCTTGCTTATCGAGGGAGTAGTGGGGTATAAATTTAATAAATAAAATACATGCATAAGACTTCCTTAGTGGTCTCCCATCCAAGTACTAACCAGGGCCAACCCCGCTTGGTTCAAGGTGCTGGTTCTTACCTTTAAAGCCCTATATGGTCAGGGACCTACATACCGAAGGGACTGCCTTTCCCCACATGTTCCCCAGAGAGCACTAAGACTGGGGTCCCAAAACCGTCTGGCTCTCCCAGGCCCTAAAGAAGCCAGGCTAGCTGTGACGAGGGCCAGGGCCTTTCCCCACACTGGTGGAATGAGCTCACGGATGACATCAGGGCCCTGCGGGACCTTTTATATTTCCGCAGGGCCTGTAAAATGGAGCTCTTCCACCAGGCCTTCGATTAGGGCACTGCCTTCCCGATATTGAGGCCCTGGCCCCAATATCAACACCAGCTTAATAATCAACAGCCTGGCAAAAACCCAGACTGTGGTGGTAGTTGACAACTTGGATGCCGAGAGAATGACGCCATCGTGTATGATTGTACTAGCACCTTATGATGTGTTTTATTTTATATGTTGCGGTTTCATTTAAATCTTGTGTTTTGGCATATTCTGCTGTTTTAACACATATTCTGTAAGCCTTCCTGAGCCTGTCTTGGCAGAGGGGGCAGGATACAAATTAAACAAATAAATAAATAGCCCACAGTGGGAGGGCTTCTGGAGTTCTGGCCCCACTGGTGGACCTCCAAATGGCACCTGGGTTTTGGCCACTGTGTGACACAGAGTGTTGGACTGGATGGGCCACTGGCCTGATTCAGCATTGGCTTCTCCTATGTTCCTAAATAAACTGATGAGATTGGACTATCCAAATCTGGGCAAGACAGATACTATATAACTACAAATAGCTTTCGTCAATTACTTCACAACTTCCAGCTGCAATTTACTTCAACGGGAATATTGTTTCCTCCATGGACTATAAAAGATAATTGATCTGCTATCGTGATTAGAGCTATAAATCTGAGTTCTTTTCACACACACACACACACACACACACACAAGGTCATCTTGATCGGGTTTCACTGCTGTTCCCTCTCACATTTAAAATTGCTGATCAGATGCCCACACCCATCTCCTGCACCGAAGTGGGCTCACTTGTGCAATCCTCCCGGTTCCCTAGCGAATTTTCCAACACCGGGAAAATCAAGTATTTTCCGGGTATTTGCGCTTTGAATCCACTATTTTGCCAATCTGGACAGCCATCTCTCACAATGATTGCGTTTAGGTTGTCTGAACGTCCTTCTTCCAGTAGGTTTTTTTTTGCTTTCACCATTGTGCGCATATGTGCACATGTGCATATGCGCATGTGCAAATAATTTTTTTAAAATTGTGCTGTGCCACCACTTGGGCGGTGCGGCTGTCTGGATGGTGCCTGGAGAATTGTCACATAGTGCAAGCGGTTGGGTAAGGGATGTGTGATCATCTGAACCCCCTTAAAAATATCCCCAATCAAATCTACAGCGGGAACAAATCGCAGTACACTTGCTGTGTAACCACAGCCCAAGCCTCTGGGGTAGCCAGTCAGCTAAAATAGCATCTTCTCTTCTGATATCCAGGATTAAGCTTTGTTAGTCTTATCTTCAATATGCTGATAACAAAACTAAAGGAGGCCTGGAATACCTGATCAAGAAAATCAAAGAGGAAAGTGAGAAGTTTGGCCTCCTCCTAAACATCAAAAGACACCAAGTTCATGACCTCTGAGAAGAAGAGAAATGTCAAAATAACAGTTGACAATGGAGAGATCGAATGTGTGGAAGAATTCACTTTCTTAGGATCACAGAGCAACCAAAACGGCAAATGCAGTCCAGAAATAGAATGTTGAATCATGCTGGGTCGCCCAGCAATGATGAGCATGAATTGAATATGGAAGAGCAGGGGACATCAGCCTAGCAACCAAATGCAGATCAGTCTGTGCTCTTGTGTTCCCCATAGCAACCTACGGCTGCAAAAGCTGGACCATGAAGAAGCAGGACAGGAGGAAAATCGACTCATTTGAGCTGTGGTGCTGGAGAAGGCTCCTGTACATTCCTTGGACAGCAAAGGTGACATACAAGCAAGTATTGGAGTGCATAAAAGCAGACATGTCCTTGGAAGGAAAAATCACAAAACTGCGACTGACTTATTTCGGCCATGTCACGCGGAAGAACTCACTAGAAAAAGCAATTATTCTTGGATTGGTTAGCGGCAAAAGGAAACCTGGCCACCAAAGAACACGGTTGGCTAGATACCATAAAAGTCGACACCAGCCTGAGCATGGAACGACTCAAAGAAACAGTACAAGATTGGAAAACATGGAGAGAGCTGGCCCATAGGATCACCAAGAGTCAGACACGGCTGAATGGCAAACAACAAGTCTTAAAGGCACCACTGGACTCAAACTTTGTTCTGTTGCTTCAGTCAAACATGGCGACTCACCTGAATCTATCTTCCAACTTGTAGAGATGCCAGCCTCCAGGTGGGGCATGGGGACCCCCCAGAATTCCAGCTCATCTCCAGGCTACAGAGATCAGTTCCCCTGGAGAAAATGGATGCTTTGGAGGGTGGACTCCAAATGGCATTGTCCCCCACTGAGGGGTCCCTGTCCTCCCCAGGCACCATCCTCAAATCTCCAGGAGTTTCTCAGATGGGATCTGGCAGCCCTATCCCCACCCCCTGGCAACCCTCTAAAAGTTTTCCTTCCCACTTTGCTTCTGTTCTTTTCACCTACTTGTCTGTTTATCCATTTCCCTCCTTCCTGGCATTTATCTACCATTCCGACGCTTGCCCATATTAAACAAGTTAAAAGGAAGGAAAATTGCTTCAAATAATAAAAACAACAACCTATGAAAGATCTCCGACACAGCAAACCCATTTTTGCGAGGGACCAAGCCGAGGAGAGTTATGAATAATGAAGTGCTTTTGGTTTGAAGGGGTTTTTTGTTTTTTTTGGAAGCGTTTGAAGTAATAATGCCGTGACTTTGACAAGCTCGATTATCTCATGGACCAGACAAAGGGAAGGGAATACTTCCCCTGAATTATTGCCAACGGTTCCCTGAATGGGCAATTAACCTGCCGGATGGGGTCCGAGACAAGCACGTAGGACAGCGTGCTGTCGAAACAACAGGGGTCCCCGACAGTGTTGAGCCTGTGTCTTCAAAAAATAATTGGGCTAATTACAGAATGTTGGGTGGTTCCAGAAAACAAGTGAAATGTCTTCCTCCGACCAAGGTGGCTGTTTCTGAGTGGCCGCTCCCTGCAGATACAAGAAGAAGAAGAAGAAGAAGAAGAGATGGGATTTATACCCCGCCCTTCACTTTTGAGTCTCAGAGCGGCCTACAAACTCCTTTCCCTTCCCCTCCCCACAACAGACACCCTGTGAGGGTAGGTGGGGCTGAGAGAACTCTAACACAAACTGCTCTTTCAGGAACAGCTGTGCCAGAGCTTGTGACTGACCCAAGGTCACATCAGCAGGTGCAAGTGGAGGAGTGGGGAATCAAACCCGGTTCTCCCAGAATAGAGTCTGCACACTTAACCACTGGGCCTCTTGGGATCCCTGAGGCATGAGGAAGCAGAGGAACCACAACTGTGTATTTGGAGGGGGACAGGAGGTGTATTGCCCCAGTTCCCAAAGAAAAGGCAGTCTTCGCTCCTCATACGGGCGCAAGGAGAAGTTTCCAAGCCCAGAGACACGAGGAAGTCTGTGTCTATGTCGATGGTCAAGCTGAGGATACACCAGGCCGAGACGAGCTGAGAACTTGGCTAATCTCTCAGTGGGACTGAGAGACCTAAAGCTCTCTGTTTTCTCAGTCCCATTTGGATTTTATCCCCAACACCCAAGCAGGTGACGTCATTTCTGGTTTGTACCCAGGAATGATGTCACAACGCTCAAGGAGTTTGCACATCTCTATGTTTAAAAAAAAAAAAAAAACAGAAAGGAGAAAATTCCTAGACGGTCATGACGTCACTTCTGGGTACAAACTGGAAGTGACATCACAGTGTCATGCAACGTTGCTCCCTGCCCCCTTTCCATGGGCTGCCAGTGTTAAGCTGGCACCCTTAGTTATATGTTGGCTCCAATCACACACAGAATTTGCTGCGGGATACTCACAAATGCCAGGCGGATTTGACGGGCGCTGTCAAATGGACACATCTGGCCGGCGTCCCACACCTGTCAGCAACCTGGATTGTCCAGCCAAAGATCCGGAGTTAAAAAGTACCAGCAAAAGCCCACTATCAAACACTTGCAATGGACCGCAGACAGACTTTCTCCATCGGATCGCTCCAGCACGCTCCTCTTGCCCCATTGAAGCGTGCTGGAAACACACGCCTCCGTAAAAAAAAACCCCGGTTCCCTGCCATCGTGTCTGATCACATAGTGGCGAGTCAAATAGCGACAGCGCAAATAGCCACGTCTCCCCCCACGTTATCTGGCCCGTGTGACCAGGGCCGTTATATTGTAAGCCACCTAGAGCACCCTATGGGAGAAATGCAGCTAATAACTGTTATGAGAGAGAGACAGAGGAGGGAAAGGAAAGAAAAAGGAAAAGGAAAAGGAAAGGAAAGGAAAGGAAAGGAAAGGAAAGGAAAGGAAAGGAAAGGAAAGGAAAGGAAAGGAAAGGAAAGGAAAGGAAAGGAAAGGAAAGGAAAGGAGGGAGGGAGGGAGGAAAGGAGGAGGGAAGGAGGGAGGAGGGAAGGAAGAAAGGAAGGAAGGAAGGATGGAAGGAAGGAAGGAGGAGGGAAGGAGGAAGGAAGGAAGGAAGGAGGGAGGGAGGGAAGGAGGGAAGGAGGGAAGGAGGGAAGGAGGAGGAAGGAAGGAAGGAAGGAAGGAAGGAAGGAAGGAAGGAAGAAGGAGGGAGGGAGGGAGGGAGGGAGGGAGGGAAGGAAGGAAGGAAGGAAGGAAGGAAGGAAGGAAGGAAGGAAGGAAGGAAGGAAGGAAGGAAGGAAGGAAGGAAGGAAGGAAGGAAGGCGTTTCTTTTAGAAGATCTGCTGTCTGGTTTTAAGAGTCTAATTCTGTTAAGCCCTGCCTATATATTTATAAACAAAGTCCATGTCACAAAGATAGCCATGTGGATCCAGCCATCCTCCAGGGAGCCTTCCTTCAGCCTGAGCAGCCTCCGTCCAACCTCTTCCTGCAATAGAAGGGCCAGAGGTTGGGAGAAGTCTTCTTAGGCTAGAGGAATGGCAGAAAAGGGGTGGGATCCACCCGTCCATGAGTCACCTGTGCCCTCTCTCTCTCCCCTCCCCCAAAGAAACTAGTTGCTTTAGCTTTGCCTTCAGAACTTCTCGCTTTCCGGGAATAGTCCTGAACCTCATCGTAGGCACGGTTCTTTGGCCATATGCATCAGCAGACTGGTCTCTGACGAAGGGAGCTTTGTTTCTTAAATGCTTATGCCCCCAAAAAAATCCTGCTGGCCTCTAAGATGCTCCTAGACTCAAATCTAACAGCATCTGGAATGGAATTCTAGAGTGACGATTTCTCACATGCTGTAGAAAAGAATCAGAGTCCAGCAGCACCTGAAAGACTCAATAAAAGTTGTAGCAGGGGAGGAGCTTTCGGGAGTCATGGTTCACTTCTTCAGATAGACCAAGATGGGGGTGGTGGTGTCAGTCTGTCTGGGGCAGCAGAGAAGAGCCAGAGCCCAGGAACAGCTTAAAGGCCAACCAGATTTGTGGTGGGGAAGAACTTTTGGGAGTCACGGCTCACTTCTTCAGATAGATCCAAGACGGGCAGCCATGTCCGTCTGTCCGCAGCAGCAGAAAACAGCCAGAGTCCGGCAGCACCTCGAAGACTAACCAGGTTTGTGGTGGGGAGGAGGCTTTTGCAGGCAACGGCAATGCAGCTCTGTATGTCTTTTGCCCTGACCTGGATGGCCCGGGCTAAACCCACAGTCTCATCAGATCTCGGAAGGGAAGCAGGGTCAGCCCCGATTGGTACTTGGAGGAGAGACCTCCGAGGAAGACCAGGCTTGCGACCCAGCGGCAGGCATCGGCCAACCACCCCTGAACGTCTCTTGCCTTGAAAACCTGAAGAGTTTGCCATAAGCCGGCAAAAAAAAGATTGACATCAGCAAGGGAGAAATAGACCAAATTTCAGTACAGAAGGAACAGAAGAAAGCTGAGTTTCTAGGCAGACAGAGAACAATTCATGTCCCAAGTCCCTTTCCTCTTTCCCCCGTAAACCGGCAATAATCTACTTTTTCCCAGGACAGAATAAACAGTTGCATCTCCTCTTTCTACAGCCACAATTAATGTTCTTTCTTTGTTCTCGCGGCATCACATGATCGAACACTCCCCCCCTCCCCTCCATTAATGCATTTTACAGAGGAATCTCAAAAACCGAAAATCAAATTAGAAGCCATTAAGTAAAGCCAGGTGTGATTTAGTGATGTTTCATTTGCGAAAGTGGCAATTATCTTTCCACCCTCCTCTTTAATCAGATCGGGATTGGGAAGCCGGCGGCCGGGGGAGCGATATTGGAGGGTGACAAATTTCAAAATGTGGCCACAAATAATCATGTAAAGCAGAGGCAGGGATAATGAGAAGTGTGTGCTTGCTTAAAATGAGCAGGTTTTCTTACGCAAACCCTACAAATTTTTCCACCGGGCAGTTTTGACGGGGGGGAGGGAAGTCTTGCCAAAAACGGGACTTCTTTTCACTTAGACAAGTGGACAGAAAGATCTGATGTAGGAGAAAACTGCACAGCTAGCAGAAAATCTTTACAAACACTAAAGGACCGGGGCCAAAACATCCTTCTCGGGTGACATTTTAGATCAAGGTTCTCCATAGGGTGGCCAGGTCCCTTCATCTTGCCAATAGGGGATCCAGGAGGCATCCTGGGAGTGGGCGGGGACATCAAGCAGAAGTGACATCACTTTGTTGGTGACATCGGGGACGATGGTATGATTTTGGGACAAAACTCAATAGTAAAATCATAGGCCGAGTTCAGACTGGCAGTTTGAAGCGGGAGCCAGTCATGGCAAAAAAGCCCCAGAACAAAATGTTCCGAGTTTTCCTGGTCACACGGTGCTGACTGATGCGGGAGCATACCAGGAGGAGGCTCAAGGGAGCGTTCAGACTGCTGGCCCGGAGGCGCAGCTGTAAACGGCTTTTCCTTGGTAATTCGGCTATGTGCACATGAGCGCATCCAGCCAATTTGGAGAGGATCCCGTTGCACTGGCACCAGATTGGGCAATAGAGCGGAGCACAGCCAGTCCTATCGCTGCTGCCTCATGTGCAACATGGGTTGCTTCCAGCTTTTCGGGTTGGCGTTCACACTTCCCAGCAGCAGAATGAGGCGGGATAAACAGGCTCTCAGGGATTTGCTACCGCTTTCACCAGGTATCTTTTAAACATGGGAACGAAGCAGAACAGCACGGGTTGACTACAGGTAGGAAACGCCAGGCAGATGTGCCGGTGTGAACGCCCCCTTTAATCCTCTTGTGAAACGTGGCTGAAATGTGGCTATAGCGGGGCAAACTGCCAGTCTGAACTCAGCCATAGAATCATAGAGTTGGAAGGGACCTCCAGGGTCATCTAGTTCAACCCCCCCTGCATAATGCAGAAAATTCACAAATACTTCCCCCTCCACACCCGCAGTGACCTCTGCTCCATGCCCAGAAGATGACAAAAACCCTCCGGGATCCCTGGCCAAACCGGCCTGGAGAAAAATGGCTTCCTCACCCCAAAGTGGCGATCGGCATTTCCCTGGGCATGTAAGAAAGGGCCGCGAGGACTAACCACTGAGGCAACCCTTCCTGCCCTCCCTCTCACGATCTGCCTCAGTTCACACAATCAGCATTGCTGTCCGGTGGCCATTCTTGAAAGAGGGGAAATCCTCCCACGTGCAGTGATGAGCCGTCGTAACTGCCCACGTGACCCGGAAGTGACACTATCACTTCTGGGATGTCGGGGCGATGCTCTGGTATTTGAGCAAAAACTCTATGGTAGAAACCAAATTCCCCACATTGCTCAAATACTAGAGCATCACCCTGGCGTCCTGGAACTGGTAGCGTCACATTCGGGTCACGTGGGCAGTGACGGAGTTGGGTGGGCTGCCCTACTGCCCCTGGTAAGTCCCCTCCCCATTTCCCACCAGTTGCCAGGAGGTACCTGGCATCCCGAGTTCTAAGGGGACAGAGCCCTGTCTCTCTGGGTCCACGCCGGGCAGTTCAACAAAGCCTTTGTTATGAGCAGTGTCCCCTCTAAGCTGAGTTAGTGTGCGTTAGCTCACAGTTTTTTAGCCTCCACCTCACACATTTTTTGTCTTAGCTCAGGGAAGGGGGGCTCCAGAGCAAACTAATTTATGCAGCAGCCAAATTGCCCGCTCACAACGGTAACGCCAGCGGCTGACAAAGTAGCTTAGAGGGAGCACTGGTTATGAGCGTAGCCGTTTGTCAGCGGCCTTTCGTTATCAGAACAAGATCGACCGACACCTTTTGGTTCAGATCTGTCTTATGCTATTAATTTATTTGTTAGGTGAATTCCTCCCCAAATGGAGGCTCAAGCACCTTACACACAATATTAATATTAAATAAGTAAAAAATGTAAATACAATCCAATATGAACAAGGGGGGGAATAAAAAGTGCACTAACTATATTGTATCTTCTCTGGGATCCACTGGGATGATCCACGAAAGAAGAAGAAGAAGAAGAAGAAGAAGAAGAAGAAGAAGAAGAAGAAGAAGAAGAAGAAGAAGAAGAAGAAGAAGAAGAAGAAGAAGAAGAAGAAGAAGAAGAAGAAGAAGAAGAAGAAGAAGAAGAAGAAGAAGAAGAAGAAGTAGTAGTAGGAGGAGGAGGAGGAGGAGGAAGAGGAAGAGATTGGATTTATACCCCGCCCTTCACTACCCAAAGGTGTCTTAGAGCGGCTGACAAACTCCTTTCCCTTCCCCTCCCCACAACAGACGCCCTGAGAGGTAGGTGGGGCTGAAAGAGCTCTGAGAGAAACTGCTCTTTTTTCAAGAACAGCTCTTATCAGAACTATGGCTTGCCCAAGGTCATCCAGCAAGTGCAAGTGGAGGAGTGGGGAATCAAACCCGGTTCTCCCAGATTAGAGTCCGTGCACTTCACCACTACACCAAGGCCCTCAAGGAATGCCAGCCTCCAGGCAGGACCCGGGGGTCCCGTGGAATTACAGTTCCTCTGTAGAAAATGGCTGCTTTGGAGTGTGATCTCTACGGCACTGAGCCCCACAGAGGTCCCTGTCCTCCCTGTTGGGAGTTCCGGATGTGAAATTTCCCCTGCCTCAGACCTCCAGACTGAGTGGCAAGAGAGGCTAGATGGCTAGACAGGCACACCAACCTTTCTTCCGGTATCTCCTTCTCTGCTGCTGTCCTCTTTGAAATGTGTTCTCGGCGATCAACTTCCCCTTCCTGCTTCTCTCTCACTCTGAATGAAGATCTGCTCTCTCTCCCTGCACACAGCAAGAGAGGGACACGCGGTCCTCTCTCGGCACCACGGGGAAAACGGGGCCTCCCGCCATCCGCCTCCATCCTTTAGCTAGTAAGTTAGTACTCTATCGTGTCCCTTGCTCTTTCCTCTCCAAAGTGTACTTCTCAAATAAAGAGAGAAGTAGTCATCTTCTAAACTTGCAGCGTGGCTCTGTGTAGCTTTGTAAGCTGAGTACCCTGGTAAAGTGACGCTCCTGCGCTTGTAGCTTTATTTAAGCACTCTGCTAACTCGTGGGGACTGGATTGACCACACCAGTTAAACTCAATAGCCCCCGGGCTCCACCCTCAAATCTCCAGGAGTTCCACAACCTGGATCTGCCAACTCTACTTCCCCTGCCCCCAGCCAGTGGCCAGGGAGGACTTGGCAAAGCTAGTTCTTGCCCTTCATCTCGTGCCAAAAGGGCTCGTGCCTCTGACCACGTGACAGGAAGGAAATGAAAGCTCAGCCTAAATGGTGTACTAGATCTGCCAGGGTCCCCTGGGGAGGGGTTTCCCACCAAAAGGGCCCCCAATCTGCTGGTCTGGATCAGGCCGCTGGGGGGAACTCTGCCCCCAAAGTGCCCAGTTCAGGCCAACGTGCCTGGTGCAATGACATCATCACGCCAGGCACATCATAAGAACATAAGAACATAAGAGAAGCCAATGTTGAATCAGGCCAATGGCCCATCTAGTCCAACACTCTGTCACACAGCGGCCAAAATATACCAGGTGCCATCAGGAGGTCCAGCAGTGGGGCCAGGACACCAGAAGCCCTCCCACTGCTGCCCCCTCCAGCAACAAGAATAGAGTGCATCACCTGCCCCAGACTGAGAGTTCCCATCTATATCCTGTGGCTAATAGCCACTGGTGGACTTCTGCTCCAGATGTTTATCTAATTCCCTCTTGAAACTGCCCATGCTTGCAGCTGCCACCACCTCCTGTGGCAGTGAATTCCATATGTTAATCACTCTTTGGGTGAAGAAGTATTTCCTTTTATCTGTTCTAACCCGACTGCTCAGCAATTTCATAGAGTGCCCACGAGTTCTTGTATTGTGAGAAAGGGAGAAAAGGACTTCTTTCTCAACCTGCTCAATCCCATTCATAATCTTATAAACCTCGATCATGTCACCTCTCAGCCGTCGTTTCTCCAAGCTAAAGAGCCCCAAGCATTTTAACCTTTCTTCATAGGGAAGGTGTTCCAACCCTTTTATCATTCTAGTTGCCCTTCTCTGCACTTTTTCCAATGCTATAATATCCTTTTTGAGATGTGGTGACCAGAACTGTACACAGTATTCCAAATGAGGTCGCACCAATGATTTATACAGGGGCATGATGATACCAATGATTTATACAGGGGCATGATGATACCAATGATTTATACAGGGGCATGATGATACATCACCGCCTGATGCTCTAGTAATCAGCCTGAAAACGCTATGGTAGATCTTCCAGACCGGGACCAACTCTCCCCCACTGTGCCAAGTAAGTCGCTTGGCAACCCTGCGGTATACCACTGGCAGCCATCTTCCCACAATCCCCCCTTGCCTAGTGTAACTTTTATATGGAAATGCCTAGGTCCTTCTTAGAGATTTTTTAATATATATATATATATATATATCTACCCAAGAAATAATTAGCTCTGTCCTGCTGGAAAGGCCCATCTCGCCAGAGAGAAGCCTTAATTAGAGCTCCGGTAAAGTTTCCTCCGAGTTTTGCACAATCCTTCCCTCATTAAATCTCAGTGAAGTGTGAAAGTGTGAACACTGACAAACCGTAACTTGTGATATTTCTCCCCGGTGCCTGTAGCAGAAACAACTGGAAACGGAAAGGTGACATTCCAAGGTCTCTGGCTATCGGGCCCCGCTGGCATTTTGACGGGATGTTTTCATGTCTAGACAAGGTGATGACGCCCAAAGACAAGGCCATTTCAGTTGTGTATGTGCGAAATATGAAAAGAGGAGGAGGAGGAGGAGGAGGAGGAGGAGGAGGAGATGAAAGCGTCCTTTTCCATTTACTGATCCAAATTTTTTCATGCAGCAAAGAAGATGCACGGGGGTTGCCAAAGGACAGGCTTAAGAATCACGTCATGCTCAATAGATAAACAGTGAGGTTTAATTAGGCCAGTCTCACAGCATAGGCTAGGGATGCCAGCCTCCAGGTGGGACCTGGGGAACTCCCAGAATTACAGCTGATCTCCATAGAATCATAGAATCCTAGAGTTGGAAGGGGCCGTACAGACCACCTCGTCCAACCCCCTGCCCAATGCAAGACCAGTCTAAAGCATCCCAGACAAATATTCGTCCAGCCTCTTCTCGAAAGCTGTCAGTGAAGGGGAGCTCGCCACCTCCTGAGGCAGCTGTTATTCCACCTCTGAACCACTCTGACCTGGAAAAAAGTGTTTCCTAATCTCCAGCCGATACCTTTCTGCATCTCATTTAAACCCGTCGCTGCGGGTCCCCTCCTCTGCTGCCAACTGGAACAGCTCCTTGCCCTCCTCCAAAGGACAGCCTTTCAGATATTTAAAGAGAGCCATCATGCCCCCCCTCAATCTCCTCTTCTCCAAACTAAACATTCCCAAGGCCCTCAGCCTTTCCTCGTAGGGCTCAGTCACTGGTTAATATAGTTTTGCCCGGTCATAGAACTGTTCAGGAAAGTTCAGGAAATGAATCTCTCAAGAAGTATGTTGGGGGGGAGCAAACTTAAATTTATTCAAGTAGGTCCAGTTCCTATTCAGGTTGCAGTCGAAAGGACAGAGAGAAACTAAATCTAAAGTGTTAAGTATGCCACACAGCAACAGGATTTCAGCAAAAAGTGATTTCAGCTTTATTTGTAACAGCAAACACCAGCTCAGGAAAACATAACAACAAGTGGAGCACAGCTCCCTTTTTAAACTCTCCCGGGCTGTCAAAGCCACACCCATAACAAGATAAGAACAAATAACAATGCAGGGATAAAGGCCAATCAGGACCATTCCCTCTTTGCTACATTCTCACATAGTGATTGAATATTTGCAGAGGTTTCTCAGAAACCAGCCAATGGTAATGCGACGGATGAAGAGCCACATTTAGACTGAAGCTTAACATGGAATTACATAGCACGGATTCACACTCCAGTACATAACATAAAGAGTCCTTTCCTGGTCACAAATGGCCAGCTAGTCTGGCATCACATGTCTGGGAGTACGAGGACATTGTGTCTCCAGGAGAGACCTGCAGAGACACATGTCTCCACGGAAGGCCATGTGCAGAGAGGGAGAGGACAAAAAGGGAGAAGAGGAGTTAGAGGGCAGCTACCAGATAAAAACAAAGAGAGGCATCCCAGTCAAGCAGACAACACCTGTACACACTTTGAGTGGTCTAGCGCCCCCCAGTGCCCAGGCATGCTGAGTCACTCCAGCACTCCAGACTAGGGTTTCACGCAGGGGCGGATTAAGGCTCCCTGGTGCCCTCAGCACTGACCAGTCTTGGTGCCCCCCTCCTTTCCACACTGACCCAGTCCATTCTAGCTGTTGACCTGTCTGACCAGATATACAAGGCATTCTACTTTTAAACATAGCCTATGACACTGCACCTCGCCAATAAAAAATAGAAGATAAGCCCTAGGGTGCTACCATGATCAATTTGCACTAGTCTGATCAATTTTTTTTTTACAAATCTTCATTCTTTTTTTCTTTCTTTTCACCCTTTTCCCAACTTTGTGGTGCCCCTTTGGCCCTGGTGCCCTAAGCACATACGAAGAAGAAGAAGAAGAAGAAGAAGAAGAAGAAGAAGAAGAAGAAGAAGAAGAAGAAGAAGAAGAAGAAGAAGAAGAAGAAGAAGAAGAAGAAGAAGAAGATTGGATTTATACCCCGCCCTTCACTTGGAGTCTCAGAGCGGCTTACAATCTCCGTTCCCTTCCCCTCCCCACAACAGACACCCTGTGAGGTCGGTGGGGCTGAGAGAGCTCTGATAGAAACTGCTCTTTTTCAAGGACAGCTGTGCCAGAGCTTGTGACTGACCCAAGGTCACATCAGCAGGTGCAAATGGAGGAGTGGGGAATCAAACCCAGTTCTCCCAGGTTAGAGTCCGCGCACTTCACCACTACACCAAACTGGCTCTCTTACTGGCTTAGTCTGTTTAATGGTTAATCTGCCACTGGTCTCATGGGCTCCAAACTACAGAGATCAGAAAATGGAAGCTTTGGAGGGTGGGCTCTTTGGCGCTGTATCTCACCGAGGTCCCTTTCCTCCCCAGGCTCCATCCCCAAATCTCCAGGAGTTTCCCTGCCTGGATCTGGCCACCCTACCCATCCCATCCCCCATCGGTGGCCATGGGAAACCTGGCAACCCTAGTACAACTTTAAGCAGAGTTACGCCTTGTAAAACTGAGAATCCTCACCTTAATTTGCTGAGTCGCACGGGCAGGAAATGGGAAAAATAAATCAGAAGTGTGATGCATTTTACATGGGAATGGATTAAAAAGACGCTGTTTATGGCAGAAATGGACAAATTAACAAGAAAATTAAACAACGAAGAAGACGAAACCTTTTTCGGAGACTGGAAAGACTTTCAAGAATACTTGTTGAAGAATTGGGATGTAAAACGTGGTTTGATTTGTTTTGACAGCTATTGAGGAGAAGTGGAAAGAGACTCAGATCTTTGAATTGTTACCATTAGTAAAAGAAATATGTTTAGTAGTAAATGTAATTGTACAAGAGAAATATCAAGGGGGTTGGAGCAGTGCGGGAAGCCTTGTTTGGGGGGTAGAGGGAGAAAGAAAAATGGATATGTATTGGTTTGTTTAAATTGTATGAACATGTGATATATCCAATAATAAATTGTATTTAAAAAAAAAAAGAAGTGTGATGCATTTTTGCTGACACGACTAAACTTAAGTACCGTGACTGATGGATCCAAATTGCTAAAAGTGGAGAAACTTGAAGAGTGATCATTGGGTTGCCAACTTCGCATTGGGAGATTAAGAACATCAGAAGAGCCCTGCTGAGTCAGACCAGTGATTCATATAGTCCAGCATCCCATCCCACACAGTAGCCAACCAGTTCCTCTGGAGGGCCAACCACAGGGCAGAGAGGCCGGGGCCTTCCCCTGAGAAGAACATCAGAAGAGCCCTACTGGGTCAGACCAGTGGTCCGTCTAGTCCAGCATCAACTCTCAGTCTGGGGCAGGTGATGCTCTGTCTTCTTAGTGCTGGAGGGGGCAGCAGTGGGAGGGCTTCTAGTGTCCTGGCCCCACTGCTGGACCTCCTGATGGCATCTGGTATATTTTGGCCGCTGTGTGACAGAGTGTTGGACTGGATGGGCCATTGGCCTGATTCAACATTGGCTTCTCTTATGTTCTTATGTTCTGTCTCACACAGTGGCCAACCAGTTCCTCTGGAGGGCCAACAACAGGGCAGAGAGGCCGAGGCCTTCCCCTCATAAGAACATCAGAAGAGCCCTGCTGGATCAGACCAGTGGTCCGTCTAGTCCAGCATCCTGTCTTGCACAGTGGCCAACCAGTTCCTCTGGAGAGCCAACAACAGGGCAGAGAGGCCAAGGCCTTCCCCTGAGAAGAACATAAGAAGAGCCCTGCTGGGCCAGACCAGTGAGGGTCCATCTAGTCCAGCATCCTTTGTCATACACAGTGGCCCTCTGGAGGGCCAACAAAAGGGTATAGAGGCTGAGGCCTTCCCCTGGTGTTGCCTCCTGGCTCTGGAATTCAGAGGATTAGTGCCTCTGAACGTGGAGGTTTCCCTCAGTCACCGTGGCTTGATGCCACAGACAGACCTATCCTCCGTGAATCTGTTTAATCCCTTTAAAAAGCCCTCCGTGCCTGTGGCCATTGCTAGATCCTCTGGCAGCGAAATGCAGGGGGCTTTTGTCATAGGAAGAGGACACCATCTCTCTAAGATCTAGCTTACTGCCCTTCCTGGAGATCTGGTGGTGCGTGGAACCTGAGGAGAGTGAGGTTTGGGAAGGACAAGGACCTGAGTGGGGTAGGATGCCACGGAGTCCACCCTCCCAAGCATCCATTTTCTCTAGGAGAACTGATCTCTGTAGTCTGGAGATGAGCAGTAATCCTGGCAGATCTCCAGGCCTCACCTGGAGGTTGGCAACTTTAAGGGGAAAGGGGACAAGTCTAGACATGATATCATGGGAGGTGGCAGTTCTGCTCTATTCTGCTCTGGTGAGGCCTCACCTGGAGTCCTGTGTCCAGTTTTGGGCACCACACTTTAGGAAGGATGTTGACAAGCTTGAGCGTGTCCAGAAGAGGGCGACCAGGATGGCGAGAGGGTTGGAATCCAGGTCTTATGAGGAAAGGCTGAAAGAGTTGGGTCTGTTTAGCCTGGGAAAGAGAAGACTTAGAGGGGACATGATGGCAGTCTCCAAGTATTTGAAGGGCTGTCATGTAGAAGATGGAGCAGATCTTTTCTCTCTTGCTCCGGATTGCAAGACTAGATCGAATGGGTGGAAATTACAAGGGAGTCATTACTAGCTAAATATCAGAGGAAACTTCCTAACTATAAGAGTGGTTGAGCAATGGAACAGATGCCCCTTCGCTGGACATTTTCAAGCGGAGGCTGGACAACCATCTTTCAGGTATGTTGTAGGTATGCAGGTATGTAGGGCTATCTTTCGGCTCTGCTCCTGCAGAGTGCAGGGGGTTGGACTAGATGACCTGCAAGGTCCCTTCCAACTCTAACATTCTATGATTCTATGATCTCCCCAGCTTAAGGTTGAATTCCGCTTATCACATTTACATTGAGCAGACCTGGCCTAGCCAAAATAATTTGATCTCGAAATTGCTAGGTGGGGCCAAACAAAATACCAATAGAAGATACTTGGAATAAGAAATTAAAAAGTGGGATAGATAGCACACACAGAGAGACACACGACTGCAGTTAGCAAGCCACGATTTTGTAGCTCCAAGAGCTAAGAATATTATTTGAGGGAAATGCCTCCTTCGGGCTTAGAGCTTCTTCCAAAGTCGTAGGTGTATTCATCCCCACATAAATTGTTTTTGACTTTTTGACCCCTTCTGGAGATTCTTTTTAAGGACTGCAACATTTATATGAGTCTCGGGAGCTTTCGCAGTTCGGGGACCGAGGCTGCAATAAACAAACAATCTTTTTTTAAAGGGGGGAAAAAAATAACCTTTTGGTCAGGCTGCCGAGAAATCGTCTGTCATCTTCAGATGAAAGGAAAACTCCTGACACTTGTCACGGTGACCTTCAGACTTCTCCGGCCCTTAATTGGGATTCCACACATCAGAACCAAGCATAGTGTATTTGCTGCTGTCGACAAAAAGTCTTTCAACCTGGCAGGGAAAAGAGAATGAAATTTAAGAGTGTGTGAGGAGAGAGAGAGAGAGAGTGCCGTGTAGTGGTTTGGTGTAGTGGTTAGGAGTCCGGACTCTAATCTGGGAGAACCGGGTTTGATTCCCCACTCCTCCACTTGCAGCTGCTGGGCGACCTTGGGCAAGCCATAGTTCTGCCAGGGCTGTTCTTGAAAAAGAGCTGTTTCTGTCAGAGCTCTCTCAGCCGCACCCACCTCCCAGGGTGTCTGTTGTGGGGAGGGGAAGGGGAAGGAGTTTGTAAACCGCTCTGAGACTCTAAGTGAAGGGCAGGGTATAAATCCAAACTTCTCCTCCACCTCCTCCTCCTCCTCCTCCTCCTCTTCTTCTTCTTCTTCTTCTTCTTCTTCTCTTTTGAACTTGCTGGTTTGGATCCTGCTCTGTTCTGTTTGGCTTCAGGGCAGCTATTTCGGCAAGCTTGAGCCTCGTTATTTTTATTTTCAGGATGTTGTCCCTTTACCCATTGATAAAACGCTGAGTGTAGCCTAATTAGCTTGGGATTGTGAGGGGTTAAACAGCTGGCATACAGACAGAGATTGTACCCTCCTCCACTTTTATAACTTTAGCTCTCCCAACCGCAACTTGTTCCATTTCATATTTTATTTTATTATTTCGGAACGTGACAAGAAGATACGGCAGATTTTAATGACACAAAGAGTGGATTTATAATGAAGGGTCAACATCCTCATTCCCGGAGCAATTCAATAATTAAACAAGCGGCCCGGGAAGACGTGCATTTCTATTTCTTGACAGCTCGTATAGAAAAGCAAACCTGGAGGAACTGTCTTACCTAGAATAATGAAACCATCCTTACCAGCAATCCAAGATATAAGGAGAATTGATCAATGTATCAGTCATTGAGGTGAGTGGAAAATGGCAACGTGTGAAAGAAGGCAGCCTGTAACCACCTTTAGAAGGTTTCCAAAAATAAGAAGTATCTATCGGTAAGCATCCCCGTGTGTGTGGAAGGATAGAAGGAATTACAGAAGTGTGTATGCAAAAGCTAGAAGGGTCCAAGGTAAAATTGTGTAGCTGGAATGCTTAGTGTCGAAGGAGAATATAGACGTTGCGGGCATTTCAGAGACTTGGTGGGATGAGGATAACCAGTGGGATACACTGGTTCCTGTATATACATTTCTGGGCTATTTTGGGGCAGGAACGCACCAGAACGGCGTTCCTGCAGGCTCCTGAGTTGGCCACGCCCAGCAGGAACTCATTAGCATAACAGGCCACACCCAACAGCAGAAACTTATTAGGATTGGCTACACTAGGGGAGTGTGGCCTAACATGCAAAGGAGTTCCTGCTACAAAAAAGCCCTGGGTTTTGACAACAAACAAGGTAAACAGAATGAGAAGCAAAAGGCAGAGGTGTGGCTGGATGACCACACTTCTGGTAACATGGGGGTGTGGCCTAATAGGCTAATGAGTTTCTGCTGGGCTTTTTCTGGGTTTTTTTAAACAAAATTTTATTGGGATGCGCTCAACATTTTCAACAACGTTACCAATACAATTTGAAAAAAATTCCATCCCATCCCCCCACCCCCCTAATAGGCTTCCAACACTGCTAATAACAAAAAAGTATATATTAGACGGTAATCAAGTTTAGACTTATATGAAACGACAAACCAGGTAACACATTTCAAATATATAAAACACCTAACTAATTTCAACATATTTTCAAATAACAGTATAATACAATTCAGAATTCATTTCACTTCTCATTCAGTATCCATACAAATCTAAATTGTACATTTTCCCCTTCATTCTGTATTCAGTTTCCAAATACAATTTCAAACCTTCCCAATCTTTTAGATACTGTTCTGCCATTTGTCCATTTAGTTTTTTTGTCATTTTGTCCATTTCCGCTAAAAACAGCAATTTTCTAAACCAGTCATGTATATCCGGCACCTTCTCCGCTTTCCATTGCTGAGCAAAGGCCATTCTCGCCGACGTAATCATGTACCATAATAATGTCCTTTTTTCCTGTGGAATTCTTTCCATTTTCAAACCTAAGAGAAGAAGTTCCGGTCTTCTCCCAATTGGGATTTTTAATATTTTCTGCATCACACAGTGTATATTAGACCAGTATACCTTTGCTTTATCACATGACCACCACATATGGTAAAAAGAGCCCTCTGTTTTTTTACATTTCCAACACTTATTACTCAAGTTCTTATCCTACTAATATTAGCAATCTTTTTTGGTGTCATATACCACCTATACATCATCTTGTAGCAATTTTCTTTTACATTAACACAGGTAGACATTTTAAAGGATCTTTTCCACAAAAACTCCCATGTTTCCATAGAAATTTCTTTGTTCATGTTTATGGCCCATTTTATCCTTTGCTCTTTAACAGTTTCATCCAAAGTATATGCAGTCAACAAAGTTTTATACATCTTTGAGATCATTTTTCGCTCTCTTTTCAACCATATATTTTCAAACTCATCATTCTTAGCTCTAAAACCAACCTCTTTACAATCTTTTTTGTAAATATCCCTTATTTGACAATATTGTAACCATCCATACTCAAATTCTAGTTCATTATTTGGTTTTAAAACATATTTTTCCCCTCTTTTTGCAACAGTTCTTGGTATTTCAACCAATCATTACCTTTATGTTCTGAAAAAGGATGTATAACTGCTGCTGGAACAATCCACAAAGGCCTCTCGTCGGAAACTGTATCCTTGTACCTGGTCCATGCATCAAACAATGTTCTCCTTACATAATGATGCTTAAATATTGAATCAACTTTATTTTTCCCATACCAAAGATAGGCATGCCAGCCAAATCTTTGTAGAAAAAGCCCAGCAGAAAAAGCCCTGCCTATCTGCTGGGCTTTTTCTACAAAGAAAGCCCTGCATTATATCAGAAGGACAGAGGGAAGGGCCAGGGATAGAGTGGCCCTGTATGTCAGAGAGGTTATACAGTCCAGTAAAACTGAGAATTTAAGAGAAATATATTCACTTACAGAAACGTTATGGGTGGAAATAGTGAGCCCAAAAGGGAGCTTAACTCTGGGAGTTTCTTATTGCCCACCAGAACAAAGGTTAAAGGATGATTTAAGAACAGCAAAATAATTAAGGAAAGCAGCTAGATGAGATAACAGTGTGTGTGTCATAATAGGTGATTTTAACTACCCCCACATTGATTGGGTTAATATGTGTTCAAGTCAGGAGAAAGAGATTGAGTTTCTAGACACTCACAATGACTGTGTCATAGAGCAGATGATCACAGAACCTACCAGGGGGAGGCAATCCTGGACTTGGTCCTAAGTAATGCCCAAGACCTGGTGACAGAAGAATAAACTGAAAGGAAAGGTAAGGAGGGTCAAATCCCTTCTGGAAGCTTGGATACTATTTAAAACTATAATCCTAGAAGCTCAGACAAAATGTATACCACAGACAGGAAAGGTACAAATAGGTATAAAAAAAGGCCTCCATGGTTAACGGACAAAGTAATGGAAGCTGTAAAAGGCAAGAAGGATTCCTTTAAGCAGTGGAAAGCTAGTCTCAGTGAGGTTGATAAAACGGAACACAGGTTGTGGCAAATAAAATGCAAGTCTGAGATCAGGCAGGCAAAAAGAGAATATGAGGGCCTGGATGGGCCATTGATCTGATCCAACATTGGCTTCTCTTATGTTCTTATGTTCAAGTGACAAAAGAAGGCAGCCCAGCTGGGATTGCTGCACTCTAGGGCTTTTTGGGGTGATCGGGGTTGCAGCAATCTGAGATGAGCATTAATCTCGTACCGTTAGACTCATGCCACTTGTAAAACAAATTTAAAATGTAAAACACCAAGGGAAAAAGTAATAAATGGAGTTTGCACACCGATTAAGGGCAGGAGGTACAGAGTGCACGGAATGACCCTGATGTGGGCAGGGGAGTGACCTTTGAGGGGCAGCAAAGGGGCAGGGGATTTGAGCGAATCTGCATGCTTTTGAATTGCCTTTGGCGCAGAAGCGAAGCAAGGAGAAAAGCAGCAGAAAACCACTCCCAGAAAACCCGGAGAAGCAGCGACCAGAAAGCAAACTGAGCACTGAAGGGGTGAAAAGCAGTGCAGAATGAAAAAGAAAAACTGTGCAACAGTGAGGGAAACGCCCATGTGTAATCAGCCTTGGAGCCACAGTAGATAACTCTCTGAAAATGTCGACCCAGTGTGCGACTGCAATAAAAAAGGCAAATGCTATGCTGGGATTTATTAGGAAAGGGAATGAAAACAAATCAACCAATATCATTATGCCCCTGCATAAATCTATGGCTTGGCCTCATTTAGACTATTGCACGGGAACATCTGGCAAGCGTCCTGCGCCCATCACCAACCTGTCTCGCCCCTCCAAAGAAGCAGAGTTTAAAAATACCTGGGAAAGTGCAGTAGCAAACACGTTTGCGAAGGGCCATAGATGGAGGTCTCTCATTGCATCAGTGATCTCTCGTTGAAGTGTCCCGAAACACATGGCAAGGAATTACGTCTGATCGCACAGTGGCACGTCAAATTACTACGGGGCAAATAGCCTCGCTTCCCCCCCCCGGCCCTGCATTGTCTGGCACGTGTGACCGGGACCTCAAATGATTAAACTGATGGAACACCTTTCCTATGAAGAAAGGTTAAATAAACTAGAGCTCTTAAGCGTGTAGAAATGATGACTGAGGGGTGACCTGGTCGAGGTTTACAAGATTACGCATGGGATAGAGCAGGTCGAGAAAGAAGTCCTTTTCTCCCTTTCTCACAATACAAGAACTCGTGGGCACTCCATGAAATTGCTGAGCAGTCAGGTTAGAACGGATAAAAGGGAGTCCCCCTGACTTATTTAAAGGCCCCCAAATTATAAAATCTTGGCTACAGGCCCGCTTAGAGCTGTTCTCTCATGAGCAGTCCTTGAAAGGGCTCTCTCAGCCCCGCCGACCTCACAGGGTGTCTGTTGTGGGGAGGGGAAGGGAAAGGAGATTGTAAGCCGCTCTGAGACACCTTTGGGTAGTGAAGGGCGGGGTATAAATCCAATCTCTTCTTCTTCTTCTTCTTCTTCTTCTTCTCCTACACAGAGTCACTCTGGCCTAGGGCCCTAGGCCTCCTGAAATTGATAAGGCTTATTCTTATTTATTTGTTTACTTATGCCCTGCCTTTCCCCCCCAATGGGGACACAAAGCAGCCTATATAATTTTCCTCTCCTCCGTTTCGTCCTCACAACAACCCTTTGAGGTTGGTTGGAAGGAGAAGAGCTGGTTCTTATAGCCTGCTTTTCTCTACCTTACGGATTGTCAAAGTGTCTTGCAATCTCATAAGAAGATAAGAACATAAAAGAAGCCAGTGTTGGATCAGGCCAATGGCCCTTCTAGTCCAACACTCTCTGTCAGACAGCAGCCAAAATATACCAGGTGCCATCAGGAGGTCCAGCAGGTCTCCTTTCCTTCCTCTCCCCACAGCAGCCACTTTGTGAGGTAGGCGGGGCTGAGGAAGCTCCGAGAGAGCTGTGACTGGCCCGAGGTCACCCAACTAGCTTCATGTGGAGGAGGAGTCAGGAATCGAACCCAGTTCTCCGGGTTAAGGACCAGCACTCTCAACCACTACACCATGCTGGCTGAGAGAGAGTGACCGAAGCAAGGTCCCCCAGTGAGTTTTCATGGGAATTCGAACCCCAGTTTTCCAGATACCAGTCCAACACTCCTACGCTACACTGTCTGTCCGTAGTGGACTAGAGTTAGGCGGCAGAAGGTGGCACTGTAAGCAATGTGGGACCGTCTCCAAGACCATCAGGAGCAGCAGCTAAGGCAAAAGGCCTCGGCGAAGCAAATATTTGCTAAGGGGGAGCGGGAAATGTCCAGGACGATGTCTCGGAGCCTCCGCCTGTGACTTATTTGCAGCCTGTCTCTCATTTAGCTAATTAGACTGGCAGCTTCTCCCTCCCTCTCCCTCCCCCCCCCCCACAATTGCCCCACGGTCCTTTGCAGCTAATAAAACTGTCAATTTTCTTTTGCTTCAATAAAAGGTCACCCCCCCCCTCGACAAACAGTCGCTCTGCCATCTAACAGCCAGCTCCGTTATTAATATTTAAAATGTACACAGTGATATTTCCGAAAGGTCGACGTTTTAAAAGACATAAAATGTCAGCCCAGATTCCCACCTTCCTGCAGACCTTCCACGCAGGCACCTGAGCCACCCGGACTGACGTCCCCCTTGGAGAGGCAGGACTTTAGTTCAGGTTGTATTTAAATGAGCAAAACAGTAAGGAGGGCATGCCGCAGGCAGGCCGCTGCGTTGGAGGAAGATCACACTGAACGCTCCGCTGGGGGCTCCGCGTAGAGAAGGGATTCCTCCCCCCCCGGGAGTTCACTGGGGCTGGCCGGATGGTCACGCTTTGCTGTCTCAGCACAAGAATTTATTTATTCCTTTATCAGGTTTATAACCCACTCCTTCTCCCCCAAATGGGACTCGGGGTGGCTAGCGGCATATAAAGTACACCCGCTAAATACAATACAAAAGAGACAATAAATAAACTGTTAAAATATAAAACTATTAAAACATCTATCCCTATTACAATCTATTCCCTGTGAAGCAGGGTGGGATGCGTGGATGGTGAAGAAGGAGGAGGAGAAGGAAGAAGAAGAGGAGGAGGAGGAGGAAGAAGAAGAGGATGAGGAGAAAGAGGAGGAAGAAGAAGGAGGAGGAAGAAAAAGAGGAGGAGGAGGAAGAGGAGGAGGAGGAAGAAGAAGAGGAGGAGGAGGAGGAAGAAGAGGAGGAGGAGGAAGAGGAGGAGGAGGAGGAGACTGAATTTATCGCTGCCCTTCACTTGGTGTCTCAGAGCGGCTTACAATCTCTTTCCTCTCCCCACAGCAGACACCCTGTGAGGGCTTAGAGAGCTCTTTTGAGGACTGCCCTTGAGAGAACAGCTCTGAAATAACTTGTGACTGGCCCAAGGTCACACCAGCAGCTACTTGTGGAGGAGTGGGGAGTCAAATCTGTTTCTTCCGAATCAGAACCCGCACTCCCAACTACTACACCCAACAAGCTGCCTGGTAGATCACAATCATCCAAAGGCTGCCTGGAAAAAGAAAAGCCTTGCACGCCCTGTGGGACCTCAGGCATGCCACCTCTTCAGGCAGCCGGTTCCACAGGCCAAGGGGGCCACTCCTGAGCAGGCCCTTGCCATTGTTGACACAAGGCAGACAGCTCATGGACCAGGGACCTTCAAGAAACACTGAGATGGAGACTGGAGAAGACGGGGACGATCATGCCAGAAGAAGAAGAGAAGAGAGAGAGAAGAGAAGAAGAAGAGAAGAGAAGAGAAGAGAAGAGAAGAGAAGAAGAAGAGAAGAGAAGAAGAAGAGAAGAGAAGAGAGAGAGAAGAGAGAGAGAAGAGAAGAGAAGAAGAGAGAGAGAAGAGAAGAGAAAAAGAGAAGACATTGGATTTATACCTTGCCCTTCACTACCCAAAGGAGTCTCAGAGCAGCTCACAAACTCCTCTCCCTTCCCTTCCCCACCACAGACACCCCCTGTGAGGTAGGCGGGGCTGAGAGAACTTCTGACAGAAACTGTCCTTGAGAGAACAGCTGTGCCAGAGCTTGTGACTGACCCAAGGTCACATCAGCAGGTGCAAGTGGAGGAGTGGGGAATCAAACCCGGTTCTCCCAGACTAGAGTCCAGTACACCAAACTGGCTGTAGCCAGGGTTGCCAGTCTCCAGGTGGGGCCTGGCATCCTCCTTGAATTACAAGTGATCTCCAGGCTACCAAGCTGTTTCCCTGGGGCCTTGGAAGAGCCAGCTGTATGCTCTAACATGGGCGGTGGTCAGACGGCGCGATTATAGCACTGTTGGCATGCCTCAAATATTACCTGGGTTTATTTATTCCAAAGCGACATGATCCGACAGCCAGTGCTCACCCCACGGTCTGCCCTCCAGACACTCGCCGGCCCGCAAGGTGTTTATTCGTTGACTTCCAAGCCCGCACACTGATGTGATGGGTGAATGCACTCAGCGAGGGAGTTCACTTGAACATAAGAGAACATAAGAACATAAGAACATAAGAGAAGCCAATGTTGAATCAGGCCAATGGCCCATCTAGTCCAACACTCTGTCACACAGCGGCCAAAATTACCAGGTGCCATCAGGAGGTCCAGCAGTGGGGCCAGGGCACCAGAAGCTGGCGATGGGGTGATCAGACATCTGGAAATGCGCAGTGATAACAATAGCTTCGGACTTTCTCCAGTGTCAGGAAAGTCAGCAGTGACACTGGGGGGGGGGCGATGACTGCAATGCGGGATACCTCCTCTGCAGTGTTCCCTCTAAGCTGAGTTAGTGTGAGCTAGCTCACAGGTTTTTAGACTCCAGCTCACACATTTTTGTCTTAGCTCAGGAAGGACGGCTCCAGAGCAAACTAATTTATGCAGCAGCCAAATCGCTCGCTCACAACTTGAATGCCAGTCGCTCTCACAAAGTAGAATTTTTGCTCACAAGACTCCACAGCTTAGAGGGAACATTGCTTCCTCTGATGTCTGGATGCACTTTTTTAAACCGGAGGGGAGAAGTGGCGACACCGGATCAAGAAGCCCGTCTGATCACACCCGTAGAGTCTTGGAGAAATGGAAGTCCTAGAGTGACACCCCATCCCCGCTGAGCTCGTTCCTGTTCCTAAACTTCACCTTCCCCAGGCACTGCCTTCCCCCCAATACCTCCAAGATTCTTCCAAGCCAGAGTTGGAAGCCCTGCCAGAAGTTGCCTTCCCCTCGATCAGACTGTAACTCCACCAAGGTGAGTTCCGTCAGATCAGACTGGTAGTGGCAATTCCAGGGTCTTCAGTTGGGGTCACGAATAATAGGTTGGGAAATTCCCGGAGGTTTGGAGGTGGAGATTAGGGAGGGTGGGGTTTGGGGAGGAGAGGGGCCTCAGTGAGGGGAAACGGCATAGACTCCACCCTCCAAAGCAGCCATTTTCTCCAGCGGAACTGATCTATGTCATCTGGAGACTTGAGGATGACGACCCTATCTCAGGTTGAGGTCTTTCATGTAAACCACTGCCTGGAGACAGTAGCCCTGGAGATAGTGGGATTGGAGATAGTAGCACTTTATCTGGAGGTTGGGAATCTGGCAGCCTTAAGTCGGACAGTGCTAAAATTTCGCCTATGCGGGGGAAAAAATGGAATGAAAAGGGACAGAGTTGCCAACCTCCAGGTGGGAGAAGCCAAAAATGAGAGCTCACGGGAGGAAGTGGAAACCCAAAAACAACATCCGTGACAAAAAAATAATAATAATTGAACGTGTATCTTCTTCCTTCTAGGGATCAGAATTGTGATGGCTACTCGCTCAGATGAAGCGAATATTGTGAAACGAATGGTTTACATTGCGCAGCACTCGTTAGTGTGTGAGCGGTAATAGAAGAGAATTTTCTTCAGAATTCCTACAGTAAATGATTTTGCAGCATATCTTTATTGACTCTTCGTTATTTTTGTCACGGACATTGTTTTTGGATTACTTCCTCCAGGTGGGGGCTGGAGAGCTCCTGGGATCACAACTGGTCTCCAGGCGACTGAGATCAGTTCCCCTGGAGAAAATGGCTGCTTTGAAAGGTGGACTCCAGGGCATTATACCGTATTGAAGTCCCTTCCCCTCCCCAAACCCTGCCCTCCACAGGCTCTCCAGGTATTTCCCAACCCAGAGCTGGCAACCCTATTAAAGCTCTGGAAGTGCACGCTGCTCGTGCCTTTCAAAAGCACAGCCATTCAGAATGAACAAGCAGTCGTGCAACCGAAGTGAAGGTTGTCTTCAGCCACTTGTGCTGAGAACAATACTCACAGCGGGCCGTGGTGAATCCCAGAGGTCTGTAATGAATTACCGTAAAGGGCTTTGGTGACAGCTGTAACCCGGATAAACAGAAAGCAAGATGAAATACGTTGCGTTTCCAACGAGATTTATTGCCTGTTGCTCCGAGTCCTGGCCTAGTTTGCTTACTTTCCACAGCGGCTGAACTGAGAAATGGAACAGAGGGAGAGCTGAACACATCTGTCTTGCCGTACATCTAAGACCCTCTTCCCCTTGGGCAGGGGTGTCCTCCTTTCAACCTTCTGCAGCACTCAAGAACTGTATATGTCAATGCACCGGCAAAACCAGGACAGCCTGGCACAGGGATTAGCAAAATTAATGCGAGCAAATGCAATTGCCGCAGAAGCCCATGGCAGACATGACGGTAGCATTCGGTTCAAGCGTTGCCGGAGCACACATGTCTCACGTATTGGGAGAGTGCGGGACCCCGCGAGGCACCTGATATGTGTGATCCTGCGAGATGGGAATCGGGCGACACGTGGATTTTCCACACAGGGACCACTTCCATTCACCTGAACCATGAACAACATTGACAACACTGGCAATATTTACTGAACCGTTAAGGCCCTTTACACTGACAACAATAGCCGGCCATGCTGGATACTGATGGGGGCCATACTTTGGATCACCTTATTAGGGTCACCAGGACGCTACCGCCACCGGCACTTTATTCTGTTTTGTACTGTGATTTGGTATGCTTTGTATTTTATGATGCTGTATTGTATAACCACGTTTGTTTTAATGTATTTTTAACCTTTTATTGTAAGCCACCCTCAACCTGCCTTGACAGGGAGGGCGGGATAAAAATCAAATAAATAAGTAAATATAAATATAACCAGAACACACCAGAACCGTCACATAGATTATACTGTCCAAATGCCCATCTGGCATTGACCAGAACCCAAGCTTTCTCCATCATGGTTCTTGTTAAGTATTCACTCAACAAGGCTGGATTTCAGCAAAAGTGATTTCAGCTTTATTGTAACAGCAAACTCAACAACACACACAGAGAGAATAGTGGAGTGCAGCTCCCTTTTTAAATGATCCGGGCTGTCAATGCCACACCCATAAATAAGTTAACAACCAATAAGCATACAAGGATAAAGACCAATAAGGTCTGTTCCCTCCAAAAAGCTACGTACAGTCAGGATTGGTTATTTACAAGGTTTCACAGAAACCGGCCAATGGGAATGCGACAACTTACAATCCCAAATTATGTCTGAAGCTTAACACAGGAATAGATAGGACAGATTCCATTACAGTTTCAGGACATAACAGTTCAGGCTCCATGGGAGGGGCTCCCTGAAGAGGTGAGGGGGGGGTCCCCTCTTTTGAGATCTTCAGGAGGTGCTACAAGGCCTTTGAGGGAGGCCTTTGCGGAGGCCTTTGAGGGAAGCCTTTGTGGAGGCCTTTGAGGGAGTTTGGACGGCAGCCATCTTTTTGAGGGAGGGGGGAGAAGAGATGTTGCGGCTTGCGGTTTTAGCTTTGGTTTTAGCCAGGGATGTATTAACTATCGCAGTCAGCCGCCTTGAACCAAGAGGAAAGGCAGGACGGAAATGTTTTGATAAATAGATAAATAGATAAATACAAGGCACGGCGGGCAGGCCCTATAACATGTAGGGTTGCCACACACACCGGTTTTGGCGGGGGTTCTCCCCAGTTTGGGGGGCTCGAAGCCACCACCAGCCAGCTGGCCAGCAGGGAGAAGCTCCGCCCCCAAGCCCCACCCCCAAGCCCAATCACCGGCTGCCAGCGCTGTCCCTCCCCTTCTGCAAGATTTAAAGGGCCCTTCAGCTGATCGGCAGGGAGCACGTGGCCCACCAATCAGCTGGAAGGACCTTCAAACCTTGCAGGAGGGAGGGTGGGAGAGGGGTACGTGCTACCCCCCGCTTCTTCCCCAAAGCAATTTTTTTTAAACTTTTAAAAACATTTTATTGGATATAAAGTCAACAAGCAATGGTGAAACATTAACATAACAAATAAAGCGATGGCGACACAGTAAGGAGATCAATATAGCATGAAACGTGGGAAATATTACTAAGACAGTGTTGTCCATATATTAATATTACAGTCAGGGCTCTTTTTGTAGCAGGAACTCCTTTGCATATTAGGCCACACACCCCTAATGCAGCCAGTCCTCCAAGAGCTTACAGTCGCCCCCATAAGAAGAGCTCTGTAAACTCTTGGAGGATTGGCTACATTCAGGCCTGTAGCTACCGTGAGGCATATGGGGGCTAGGCCCCCCAACTTCCTCGCAAGGCCACCCCAACTCCCCATCCAACCCAGGGTCCCTGAGCGGCAGCAGGTGTGGGGAAGGAGACAGGTATTCCTGCACAGCTGTCTGATACGAAGGGCCCCTACAGTGGCCCCACTGAGCCAGACAGCACCTCTCTCTTTCCCCCAGAAACTGAATAGAATTGCCTTTAATTCGATTAGCCAGTGCCCCCTAAGAAATTTAAATGCCCCCTGACTTAAGAAATCCTGGCTATGGGCCTGGCTACATTAGGGGTGTGGCATCTAACGGGCAAAGGAGTTCCTGCTACAGAAAGAGCCCTGGTTACAGTAAATAAAACATCGGAACCTCAGCCAGATAACAAGGTTCAAAAATGATTCAGAACAGCATATTTAACAAGGCAGCTGGTAAGTTTCATTTAGTATTGCGTGAAAAAAAATGATATAAAGTTAAATTAAAAATGGCTGAGCAGTCAGGTTAGAACAGATGAAAGGAAGTCCTTCTTCACCCAAAGAGTGATTAACATATGGAATTCACTGCCACAGGAGGTGGTGGCAGCTACAAGCATGGGCAGTTTCAAGAGGGAATTAGATAAACATCTGGAGCAGAAGTCCATCAGTGGCTATTAGCCACAGGGTATAGATGGGAACTCTCCGTCTGGGGCAGGTGATGCACTCTGTTCTTGGTGCTGGAGGGGGCAGCAGTGGGAGGGCTTCTAGTGTCCTGGCCCCACTGCTGGACCTCCTGATGGCCCCTGGTATATTTTGGCCGCTGTGTGACAGAGTGTTGGACTAGATGGGCCATTGGCCTGATTCAACATTGGCTTCTGTTATGTTCTTATATGAACTCTCGATCTGGAGCAAGTGATGTTCTGTATTCTTGGTGCTTGGGGTGGGGGGGCAACAGTGGGAGAGCTTCTAGTGTCCTGGCCCCACTGCTGGACCTCCTGATGGCCCCTGGTATTTTTGGCCACTGTGTGACACAGAGTGCTGGACTGGATGGGCTATCGGCCTGACCCAACATTTGGCTTCTCTTATGTTCTTCTGTTTAGGAACTTTGAGCACTGACAGTTTGGTTTACAAGGGCAGTTTAAATATAGATATTTTGTATTGGGATGCGTTTGGTAATTTGTACCATAATATAAGGGCTTGATAGTCATTATTGAATAGATTGCATAGTAGTATCACGGTTGTTGTTTTTTGTCTACTTACAACCTGTCCCGTGATCTCACATTCATGTGACCTCCACGTGGGGCCTGGAGATCCCCTGGAATTATGGCCAGTCTCCGGACCGCAGAGATCACTTCCCCAGGAGAAAATGGCTTCTCTGGAGGGAGGACTCTGTGTCATTGTGCCGTACGGAGGCCCCTCCCCTCTCAAACTCCACCCTCCACAGTCCCCACCCCCAAAACCTCTAGCTATTTCCCAGCCCAGAGCTGGCCTCAGTACTGGTGGGCACCTCTATAATGTCACAGCCATCTCAAGAGGAAGAGGAAGAGGAGGAAGAGGAAGAAGAGATTGGATTTATACCCAGCCCTTCACTCAGAGTCTCAGAGCGGCTTACAAACTCCTTTCCCTTCCCCTCCCCACAACAGACACTCTGTGAGTTAGGTGGGGCTGAGAGAGCTCTGAGAGAACTGTCCTTGAGAGAACAGCTCTGACAGAACTATGGCTTGCCCAGGGTCATCCAGTAGCTGCCAGTGGAGGAGTGGGGAATCAAACCCAGTTCTCCCAGATTAATGTCCGTGCACTTAACCACTACACCAAACTGGCTCTAGTACTTCATCCAGACCAAAGGCCTTCTGGAAAAGGAATGTCTTCAATATGGACTGGAAGGCCTGGACAGACAGCTCTAATCTTACTTCCTGGGAAGAGAAGTCCAGAAATCGGGGCAGCTCCCGAAAAGCCCCCGCAGTTCTCACCGCCCTTATTTTGGTTGAGGAGACTTCCACTGGAAGGGCGCCATGGATGGATCTCAAACCTGTCAAGTCAGTTCCGATTTTACTTTATTTTTGGCCCTGAGTGGAGACAAACAATTGTGTTGTTACCGCTGATGCCAGTTTTCAACATGGCCCAGACGAGGCATGGAGGAGCCAGTTTAAATAATGAGTTGCAGTATGGAAACACGGCACTTACTATAACAGCTGTGTCGAATACTTATTTTAAGCCATTCGTCTCAGTTGGGATATCTTCCCTCCGAGTCTAGTGATTAATGTATTAAAAGCCTGAAGCTGCTTCCTGGATCTCAGTGGACACACTTTCTAGCACAGATCTCAGCAGAGGAGGATGCCTTGGGAAACCAGCTTGGATATTTCAGTAGCAAAGTCTACAAGGTACCAGAAGCCACATAAATCAGTGCAACCATCTTTTTAACCCCTTCCTTTAGCATGCTAAAAACTTGAGTATTTCTTTCTTGGAAATAAACTAGCTCTCAGGTCTGGGAAGGAAAACATAGAGGCAAAAACATTTTTTTATATATATATATAATTATCTCAAATTGGAGCAGAGGGGTATCTCTTTGTTCATTTGTGCATGTGCAGGATAGCGTTTAAAACAACACCGTGTCTGAAATTGAACCTCATGGGAGGTAGTAGTTCAGGGACACAGGCTAGGGTGGGTCTAGAAGAAAGATGGGATGAATACTTGAAAGTTGAAATGTCGAGGCTAGGCAAGCTGGGACCATTGGCCTGAACGTGATCACCAGGCAAACGTTGTTGGATACTGGAACAATGGTCGAGACCAGTGGCACATTTTAAAACCAACAAAGTAAAATAAAACTGTGTTGGTCTTAAAGGTGCCACTGGGCTCAAAGCCAGTTTGATGTAGTCATTAAGTGCGCAGACTCTAATCTGGGAGAACCGGGCTTGATTCCCCATTTCTCCACATGCAGCTGCTGGTGTGATACTGGGTTAGTCACAAGTTCTCCCAGAGCTGTTCTCTCAAGAGCAGTCCTTGAAAGAGCTCTCTCAGCCCCACCTACCTCACGCGGTGTCTGTTGTGGGGAGGGGAAGGGAAAGGAGATTGTAAGCTGCTCTGAGACTCCTTTGGGTAGTAAAGGGTGGGGTATGAATCCAATCTGTCCTCCTCCTCCTTCTCATCTTCTTCTTCATCTTCTTCTTCTTCCTCCCAACATGGCTACCAGTGTTCCCTCTAAGCTGAGTTAGTGTGAGCTAGCTCACCGTTTTTTAGCCTCCAGCTCACAAATGTTTGTCTTCGCTCAGAAAGGATGGCTCCAGAGCAGACTAATTTATGCAGTCGCCGAATCGCTCACTCACAACTTTAATGCCAGTAGCTCACAAAGCACAATTTTTGCTCACAAGACTCCACAGCTTAGAGGGAACACTAACAGATTAGGAAAAGATGGCAAGAATACACAGAAGAACTATACAAGAAGGACCTCGATGTCCTTGACAAGCACGATGGTATAGTCACTGACCTCGAGCCAGACATCCTGGAAAGCGAAGTTAAATGGGCCTTAGAAAGCATTACTAACAACAAAGCTAGTGGAGGTGATGGTATCCCAGCTGAGTTATTCAAAGTCTTAAAAGAAGATGCTGTTAAAGTGCTGCACTCAATTTGCCAACAAATTTGGAAAACACAACAGTGGCCACAGGATTGGAAAAGGTCAGTTTACATTCCAATCCCAAAGAAGGGCAACGTCAAGGAATGTTCAAACTATCGCACAATTGCACTCATTTCACACGCTAGCAAGGTCATGCTCAAAATCCTACAAGCTAGGCTCCAACAGTACGTGGATAGAGAACTGCCAGAAGTACAAGCTGGGTTTCGAAGAGGTAGAGGAACTAGAGATCAAATTGCCAACATTCGCTGGATTATGGAGAAAGCAAGAGAGTACCAGAAAAACATCTACTTCTGCTTCATTGACTATGCTAAAGCCTTTGATTGTGTGGATCACAATAAATTATGGCAGGTTCTTAAAGAGATGGGAGTACTGGACCACCTCACATGTCTCCTGAGAAACCTGTATAAGGGTCAAGAAGCAACAGTTAGAACCGGATATGGAACAACTGATTGGTTTAGCATAGGAAAAGGAGTACGACAAGGATGTATATTGTCACCTTGCTTATTTAATTTATATGCAGAGTACATCATGCGAAATGCTGGCCTGGATGAATCACAAGCTGGAGTTAAGATTGCTGGGGAAAAGATCAATAACCTCAGATATGCAGACGATACCACTCTGATGGCAGAAAGTGAAGAGGACCTAAAGAGCCTCTTGCTCAGGGTGAAAGAGGAGAGTGCAAAAGTGGGCTTGAAGCTCAACATCAAAAAACTAAGATCATGGCATCTGGGCCCATCACTCCTTGGCAAATAGAAGGGGAAGTCGTAGAAGTAGTGACAGACTTCACATTCCTAGGATCCCAGATCACTGCAGATGGTGATTGCAGCCATGAAATTAAAAGACGCCTGCTCCTTGGGAGGAAAGCGATGGCAAACCTAAACAGCATGATAAAAAGCAGAGACATCACCTTGCCAACAAAAGTCCGCATGGTCAAAGCAATGGTATTCCCTGTAGTAATGTATGGCTGTGAGAGTTGGACTATAAGGAAGGCCGAGCGCCGAAGAATAGATTCTTTTGAACTGTGGTGCTGGAGAAGACTCTTGAGAGTCCCTTGGACTGCCAGGAGATCAAATCAGTCAATCCTAAAAGAAATCAACCCTGATTGTTCCCTGGAAGGCCAGATCCTAAAGCTGAAGCTCAAATACTTTGGCCACCCAATGAGAAGGGAGCCCTCACTGGAGAAGACCCTGATGATGCTGGGGAAGATTGAAGGTCAAAGAAGAAGGGGACGGCAAAGGATGAGATGGTTAGACAGTGTCATCGATGCAACGAACATGAAATTGAGCAAACTTCAGCGGACAGTGGAAGACAGGAGGGCCTGGCGTGATCTGGTCCATGGGGTCGCGAAGAGTCGGACTCGACTGTGCGACTGAACAACAACAACAACAACCCGCCCAAATCCTTCTTTGCTGGATATTGTAACTCTGCATGCAAGAGGATCTGGGAGGGAAAGGGTTAAGAGAATTCTCTTGGGGGGTGCCCTTGGCAGTTGGCCCCGCCTTCTCATTGGTCAGGTGTCCAGCCCCTTTGGCCCTTGCTTGCCTTCCATGTTTCATCTTATATCGGACCCCTGGTCTTCTCTCTCTTACCTGGCTTGGAGCTGTAGCAAGTTAGGCTTTGGGAAGTTAATCTGTTCACAGTAAATTCAATGTGCCTACATGAATATGCCATGTAAGACTGTGCTCCTATTTTTGTAAGTAAAATTTCTCTTGTTACCATTGGAGTCAGATCGTCTTTGCAATTTGTCTAAACAGCATTTTTCCCTTCACCAGGAAACATGGAGAATCAGAAATACTGCGTAAAGCTTCTCTGCTTCCAAGGGAAATTATTTTTTTTAACCCAATAAACTTTCCTTGATGAAACCCCCTTGTTTACCTGCCAGGGGAGATTTGAAAGACTTCAGCGGGAGGCCACGGGAGGTCTGCTGTCAGTCAGAGTCGACCTTGAGAGCCTTGGGAGCCAGCCTCATGTAGTGGTTAGAACCGAGTTTGATTTCCCACTCCTCTACATGCAGCTGCTGGTGTGACCTTGGGTCAGTCACAAGTTCTCTCAGAGCTGTTCTCTCAAGAGCTGTCCTCGAAAGAGCTCTCTCAGCCCCACCTACCTCACAGGGTGTCTGTTGTGGGGAGGGGAAGGAGATTGTGAGCCACTCTGAGACTCCTTCAAGTAGTGAAGGGTGGGGTATAAATCCAATCTCCTCTTCTTCTTCTTCTTCTTCTTCTTCTTCTTCTTCTTCTTCTTCTTCTTCTCCTCCTCCTCCTCCTTGATAGGCTTATGGTATCACTCAGCATCAAGCTGCTCCAGATGTTCACCTCCAGCTGACGCACCGTGTGGAGGACAACTGACAGTATGAACCAGTCTGAAGTTTACAAATATGCTTCTCCGGGGGAATGAGTATTTCAGACATTCCTTTCTGAGGAAAGCCCACTGGATCCTCCCAAGCCCTTGTGATTTCCCAGAACCTTCTCCAAGTGTGATCTGTTTTCTTCCGCCACACTTGGGACACTATATGGCTGAGTTCAGACTGGCATTTTACAGCGGGAGTCAGTTGTTTGTTCCGGGGTTCCCCGGTCACACGGGGCCGTCTGATGCGGAAGCTTACTGGGACGAGGCGCGCCGGAGCGTTCAGGCTGCTGGCTCTTCCCATTCGCACTTCGCCGATTGGGGGAGGATCCCGGCACCGCATTGGGCAGTAGAGCGGAGCAGGGCCAATCAAACCGCTGCTGCTGTTCCGGCTTGCTCCCGGCTTATCGGCTGAGCGGTCACATGTTGGGGAAGCGGAATGCAGCGGGATAAAGGCACTCTTCAGGATCTGACACCGCTTTACTGAGGTATCTTTTTAACATAGGGGATAAGCAGAGAACGGCAACTAGAATGATAAAAGGGTTGGAACACCTTCCCTATGAAGAAAGGTTAAAATGCTTGGGGCTCTTCAGCTTGGAGAAACGACGGCTGAGGGGTGACATGATTGAGGTTTACAAGATTATGAATGGGATTGAGCAGGTTGAGAAAGAAGTACTTTTCTCCCTTTCTCACAATACAAGAACTCGTGGGCACTCCATGAAATTGCTGAGCAGTCGGGTTAGAACAGATAAAAGGAAGTCCTTCTTCACCCAAAGAGTGATTAACATATGGAATTCACTGCCACAGGAGGTGGTGGCAGCTACAAGCATGGACAGTCTCAAGAGGGAATTAGATAAACATACAGAGCAGAGGTCCATCAGTGGCTATTAGCCACAGGGTATAGATGGGAACTCTCAGTCTGGGGCAGGTGCTGCACTCTATTCTTAGTGCTGGGGGGGCAGCAGTGGGAGGGCTTCCAGTGTCCTGGCCCCACTGCTGGACCTCCTGATGGCACCTGGTATATTTTGGCCACTGTGTGACAGAGTGTTGGACTAGATGGGCCATTGGCCTGATTCAACATTGGCTTCTCTTATGTTCTTATGTTCTTAAGCAGAACAGCACAGGTTGACTACGGGTGGGGAATGCCAGGCAGATGTGCCTGTGTGAACGCCCCCTTTAATCCACTTGGGAAACGTGGCTGAAAAGTGGCTCTTGCAGGGCAAATTGCCAGTCTGAACTCAGCCTAGATAACAGTGTTAAGTTGAAGAACAGGCTTAATGATAAGTTGGGTGAGGGCACTGAAGAAATGTGAACACTTGTACCTCAACCCTCAAAGCCAGGCATTGGAGACGTTCGCCAGGGGAATGAATATATGTGAAGAACAGAAACCCATGGCTTGGGTCTAATTAACGCTACCGGCTTACTTGTCCCCTTGTTCACACTTCCAAACGACGATAAAGCAGACCGGGAGAGGAGTCGATGGGGACTCTTTCGAGAGAAGCGCTCCCTTTCATTTTGTAGTCTGCGGGATTCCGCCATTACTAGGAGACGCACTGCACTCTAATGCACAGGGAAATGTCTCCTCTTAACACTTCCACTCCTGGGGGGGGGAAGCCTGTCTCCTAAGTGGCTTGTGGTGCGCTCCTGCCCACCTGCTGGGAATCTATTGATTTATAAATGTTCCCACCCCACACCTAGGGAGTAATTTGCAATTTAACATTTTGTCTGCAAAGGGAGAGAGGTGGGGGGGGAAGGGAGAGGGCCCCCCAAAAAAACAAACCCTGCATTCATAGAGCTGTAACTAAGCGATTATTGTTATTATTTTTGACATATTTTAAATGGCAAAAATCAGCTTGGGGAGGTTAAAAAAATCAATAAATTAACAGGCTCATTCCCCACCCCACCCCGTACACACTCATTTTTGATTTTCAAGAGGAAGGAGAACTGATGAATGCATTTTCTGTCCAAAACTCAGCCTTCCTTGTGGTCCAGTTCTCGCAGTCATACGTTACTACTGGGGATACCATCGCTTTGACCATGCAGACTTTTGTTGGCAGGGCGATGTCTCTACTTTTCATTATGCCATCTAGGTTGGCTATCACTTTCCTCCCCAGCAGCGGGAGTCTTTTAATTTCATGGCTGCAATCACCGTCTGCAGTGATCTGGGATCCCAGGAACGTGAAGTCTGTCACTGCGTCCACGACTTCCCCTTCTATTTGCCAAGGAGTGATGGGGCCCGATGCCATGATCTTAGTTTTCTTGATGTTGAGTTTCAAGCCAACTTTTGTGCTCTCCTCTTTCACTCTCAGCAACGGATCTTATACCCTGCTTTTCTCCCCAGTGGGGACTGAACATGGCTAACGTCATTCTTCTCTCCTCCCATTTATCCTCAGAACAACCCGTGAGGCGGATTAGACTGTGCGACTGGCCCAGGATCCCCCAGTGAGACTCCATGGCATGAGTGGGGATTCGAACCTGGGCCTCCCAAAACCTTTGCCGACACTCCAGCCATGACATCACACTGGCTTTCAGGACTTAAAACTCTGGCCTTCTTTCAGGGCACACGTAAATATCTAATGGTGGAGGAAGAAGGAGGAGGAGGAGGAGATTGGATTTATACCCCCTGCCCTTCACTCGGAGTCTCAGAGTGGTTTACAAACCCCTTCCCCTTCCCCTCCCCACAACAGACACCCTGTGAGGCAGATGGGGCTGAGAGAGCTCTTGACAGAAACGGCTCTTTCTAGGACAGCTGTGCCAGAGCTTGTGACTGACCCAAGGTCACATCAGCATAGCAGAAGTATCCACATCACAGAGCCAGTCTGGTGTTGTGGTTAAGTGTGCGGACTCTAATCTGGGAGAACCGGGTTTGATTCCCCACTCCTCCACTTGCACCTGCTGATGTGGCCTTGGGTCAGTCACAAGCTCTGGCACAGCTGTTCCTGAAAGAGCAGTTTGTATTAGAGTTCTCTCAGCCCCACCTACCTCACAGGGTGTCTGTTGTGGGGAGCGGAAGGGAAAGGAGTTTGTAAGCCGCTCTGAGACTCCAAGTGAAGGGTGGGGTATAAATCCAATCTCTTCTTCGTCTTCTTCTTCAGGTGTAAGTGGAGGAGTGGGGAATCAAACCTGGTTCTCCCAGATTAGAGTCCACGTACTTAACCACTACACCAAACTGGCTCTGTGATGTGGATACTTCTGCTATGTCGTTCAGTTCGTTGTTGCTGTCAAGACGCAGCTGACTTCCGGCAACTCCGTAGGGTTTTCAAGACAAGAGATGTTCAGAGGTGGCTTGCCATTGCCTGTGTCATGACCGCAGCGGGTCGCCGCCTTCCGCTGCCACCACCCTGGACTTACAGTCCCTTGAGAAGGCCCAGAGTACTCTCTCAAGCCCAACCAGAATGCCCCTTTTACAGCTGAGAAAACGCAGGCATGATGACCAGGCACAGAATAAAACAATGGTTTATTAACAATAATGGGGCATGGAAAACAAGACAAGGTGCTTTAAAGAGATATAACAGTACTTAAAGGCAAAAATAAACACAAACCTAACGCGACTAACTACTTCGCTTAACTAGTTACTACTTAAGGCCTACAGCCTTCTTACCAGGCTTGTCTTGTACTCACTTTCTCAGTGAGGAAACTTTATCCCAGACCATTCTCCTCAGTTCACTCCTGTGTGATGCAAGACCGCAGAGAAAAGAACGTCAGTTAAACTGACCACCAAGAATATGAACACATCTCCTCAGAGACTTCCAGTATCCCCATTGGTTGTAGCTGGCTCTAGGCATTGTGGGAATTGTAGGCAGCTTGCTTTCTCCTACCACACAGGCCTCTCCCTGGGCCCTAGGCCTCAGGCTTTTCTCCCAGTCATGTACAGATCTCCAGAGGCCTACACAGATCATGACAGACTGCCTCCGCGTCATGACCCTGGTATTTCTTGCAGGTCTCCCATCCAAATGCTAGCCAGGGCTGACCCTGCTTAGCTTCCGAGATCTGACAAGATTGCTAGCCAGGGCCATCCGGGTGAGGGCTATACAGTTCAAGTAAATCCATAACAAGGTTTCTCTTCATAATTCTTCAGCCAGTAGCCTGCTCTGCCCAAATGTAAGTCATGTCAGAATGACCCTCACTATATTATTACTCAGGGATCATTTCACATTATTAGAGGAGTTGGACTTTATCTGTCACTAAATTTTTAATTTGATAAAGGATGCTTCCATTGATCTACGACGCGTTCACGTAAACCCGATGCGATCAAGGAATCTTTTGCGGGGAAAACGCAAATAAATTATCTTCTGTTTGCTTTTGTTTTAAACATTTATGTCCTTTTATTTATTATAGTCATTACACCTGGTGTGTCCCCCACACGCACCATTATACTTGGGCTGTGTGTGTTTATTTACTAGATTAGCTGCCTTTTAAAAAAAATCAACGTGGAGCAGAGGGAATTAACAATAAAAAAAATTCAATAACAATAAAACCATTTCAGCGTGGGAAAACCACAGGAATTAAAAAGGTGAGCTCAACTATTCCGATGAGAGCCCTGGCACAAAAGAAACGGGCATGAACGACTCAGTCAACAGCTCACTTAAAAGACTTGGGGAGGAAAATGGTTTTCTCTTCTTGGCATGTTTAAGGGAGAGAGATGAAGAGAGAGAGAGAGAAGAGCTGGATTTATACCTCGACCTTCACTACCCAAAGGAGTCCCAGAGCAGCTGACAATCTCCTTTCCCTTCCCCTCCCCACAACAGGCACCCTGTGAGGTAGGTGGGGCTGAGAGAGCTCTGACAGAAAATGCTCTTTTTCAAGAACAGCTCTTGCCAGAACTATGGCTTGCCCAAGGTCATCTGGCAGGTGCAGATGGAGGAGTGGGTAATCAAACCCGGTTCTCCCCAGATCAGAGTCCGCACACTTAACCACTACCCTAAACTGGGAGTAGAAGAAGAAGAGATTGGATTTATACCCTGCCCTTCACTACCCAAAGGAGTCTCAGAGCGGCTCACAAACTCCTCTCTCTTCCCCTCCCCACAACAGACACCCTGTGAGGTAGGTGGGACTGAGAGAGCTCTTCCAGGGACTGACCTTGAGAAAACAGCTCTGAGAGAACTTGTGACCAACCCAAGGTCACACCAACAGCTGCATGTGAAGGAGTGGGGGATCAAACCCAGTTCTCCCAGATTAGAATCCGTGCTCCTAACCACGACACGAGACTTAAATCAGGCCAAACCTACTGGGTTTCAGGCCTCATGACTCGGACGACGACATAAGAGAAGACGCGTTTATTCGTACTTCACATAAGACAAAGAACACACAGTAACGGCCGGAGGCCAACTATATACAGTTAGGGGGGACGGCCCTATATTCCTATTGGCGGGGTGGCAGGGCGCATCCTAAAACCCACCGGGCCGGTGTCATACGAGGTCCTAACCGATGGGGACCGGGTTCTCCGCAAACACATCGACCAGCTCCGGAGGCGACAAGACCCCGATAGAGAGATCGAGTTACCAGGAAAGGCCGCCCCCGCCCCATCATCCGATCGACCGCAAGCACCGACAGCGGAGCCAGCGCCAGAGAGTCCCCGGAATCCGGAGGGAGCCCCGGTAGCCGCTGAACCGCCGCCGCCGCGGCCGCCACCGTTGGCCCCGGTAGCAACTGAACCGCCGCCGCCGCTGCCGCCAACGTCACAGCCGCCACCGTCACCACCTCGGCTACTTCCAGAGGCCCAAGCTCCTTGTGCGGGTGGACCAACCGACAGGGGCCCCGCCAGTCCGGTACCGGCCCCCGACGTTCGCTAAGGGAAAGGAGGCCACCAGCATACTTAAAGGACTACGTCACCTGATGGGAGACGAACCATGGGGGGAGGGGTGTTGTGTCCTGGGATCAGAGGGCTGAGCTGGCGAAACACTGCCAAGCTTCGCTCTCTGAGAACAATAGGGACTAGGTTCCTGAGCTCGCCAGTAGTGAACCAATGGCAGCATTGGCGGGCGATTCAAACCCGCCAATAGGAATATAGGGCCGTCCCCCCTAACTGTATATAGTTGGCCTCCGGCCGTTACTGTGTGTTCTTTGTCTTATGTGAAGTACGAATAAACGCGTCTTCTCTTATGTCGTCGTCCGAGTCATGAGGCCTGAAACCCAGTACTTTACAAAACCCACCTCCGGAAGAAAGGAACTCTCAAGCTTGTGGCCAAGTGCAGAAAAAGCCCTGCTAAGTTCATGAGCCAGCGTGGTTTTTCTGTGAGATGAAACCTTATGTGTGGGGGAGGGCTGTCAGCTATGGGTTGGGAAATAACTGGAGATTTGGGTGGGGGGTAGAGCCTGAGGAAGGCAGGATTTGGGGACGGGAAGAACATCTGAGGTGTATAACTCTATAGAGTCCACCCTTCAACACAGCCATTTTCTCCAGGGGGAACTGATCTTGGGAGATCAGTTGTAATAGCCAAAGGTCTCCAAGTGCCACCTGGAGGCTGGTAGCAGTAATGCAGGGCCTCCGCTGAATGTCTCAATGCATTGGGAAGAGGTGTAAATCAGTGTATACACTCTGAGAGATGCAGGAGGACCCAAGCCACTTTGATTTGATTTGATTATTTTATCTACACTGTTAGCCGCCTCGAGCGCCATAAGAAGAAAGCTCAACATGAGCCTGCGGTGCGATGTGGCTGTGAAGAAAGCTAATGCAATCTTAGGATGCATGAACAGAAGCCTTGTGTCCAGATCACGGGAGGTGGTGGTTCCGCTCTGTTCTGCTATGGTCAGGCCTCACCTGGAGTCCTGTGTCCAGTTTTGGGCACCACATTTTAGGAAGGATGTCGACAAGCTGGAGCGTGTCCAGAAGAGGGCAACCAGGATGGTGAGAGGGTTGGAATCCAAGTCTTACGAGGAAAGGCTGAAAGAGTTGGGTCTGTTTAGCCTGGGAAAGAGAAGGCTTAGAGGGGACATGATGGCAGTCTTCAAGTATTTGAAGGGCTGTCATGTAAACGATGGAGCAGATCTATTCTCTCTTGCTCTGGATTGCAAGACTAGATCTAATGGGTGGAAATTACGAGGGAGTTGATACCAACTAGATATCAGGAGAAACTTCCTAACTGTCAGAGTAGTTGAGCAGTGGAACAGACTGCCTTAAGAGGTGGTGGATGCTCCTTCCCTGGACGTTTTCAAGTGGAGGCTGGACAACCATCTTTCGGGTATGTTGTAGGTATGTAGGGCTCTCTTTCAGCTATGCTCCTGCAGAGTGCAGGGGGTTGGACTAGATGACCTGCAAGTTCCCTTCCAAATCTCACATTCTATGGTTCTAAAGGCAGCTAATAAACATTTTAAATAAATAAATACATTTAGGGTTTTAAAGGCCAAGGCCTGGACTGTAAGCCTTCAACCAGGGACAAATAGGAAGGCGGTTGTTCAGTATTTTCTTTTTCTTTTTTTTTTGCTTTTTCTTTTTTTATTTACTACATTTCTACTCCGCCTTTCTCACTTAGACTCAAGGCAGACTACACAGAGTGAGTCAAGGCAGTCGACAGGACGGGACACACAATAAAAATACAATAGGGTTAGGGTCGTAGATGGGGGGTGGGCACGAACCACAAAAATGCAGTTCAGTTTGGTTTGTGAGTGAACCACGAACTGAACCCACAAAACCAGTTGGCTCACACATGGACACAACCCAGTTTGTGAGGTTCGCGCCCGAAACAGCTGAGCTGCAGGGGCAGCCTGCTCTTGTGTCTCAGTTCTTTCTGGCTCTAAACAGCTGAGCTGTGGGAGAGCACTTTGCTCCGTATGGCTCAGCGGTTTAAAAGGGGTTCCTTGGGCAGCCGGCCCCAGGCTCAGAGCCATTTATACTTTTGCTTTCTGCTCTGCACAGCTTTTCATGGGAAGCAGAAAGCAGTGGTTTAAATGGCTCCCAGCCATTTAAACCAACAGCTGAGTGGCGGGGAGCTGTTTTTCAAGAAGAGAAGAAAACGGGTTTTTCAAGAAGAGCAGAAAGCAAGGCAAAACAACCTTCTTCCTCTGTGCGCCCTTTTGTCATCCTGCCTTGCGTTCTATGGGGTTGCCGAGGGCCAAGCTCTGCCTTCTCAATCTGTGGTATTGCTGCCTGCTTGCTTGATCTACATTTTTAACTTGCCGTATTTATATCCTGCCTTTCTGCCCAATCAGGGCCACCAAAGTGGCTAACAATTAGAGCAAGTATAACTAACGTCCACCATAAAAAACAGTTAAAATCAGAACTAAAATGAGTCCCGAAGGACTTTATGATCTGCCGGTCAACATCTTCTCATGGTCCCCAGCCCCAGGGACGTCCGCCTCACCTTGACTAGGGCCAGGGCCTTTTTAGCCATGGCCCCTACCTGGTAGAATGAGCTCCCATACGAGATCAAGGCCCTGCAGGACCTACTACAGTTCCACTGGGCCTGCAAGATGGAGCTCTTCCACCAGGCATTTAATCAAGGTGATGGACATCCCTCTCTCTTTCCTGGGCCTCCACTCAATGGATCAGAACGGCATATTAGGGTTGCCATCTGTGAGGTTTTAATATTAATGACAACAGCATTGGATGAAGGCCATGGTGGTATTTTATTAGTGTTTTAACTGTATTAATTGTATAGTATTTTGTTAAATTTGATGTAACCCCCCTGAGCCTGCTATATGGGGGAGGGTGGGATAAAAGTTGAATAAAATAAATAAATAAATAAACTAAATAACTAACCAAAATACAGACCGATTTCCCACAAGCCGCCACTCCGCCCTTGCTCTTCCCTTCCCCCAATTTTATGTGTCAATTTCCCACTATTTGCTGTGCGGCTGCATTTTGCCCCACAGCCTTGCCCAGTTTCCCCCGTGTCTGCTCAATCCTCAAAAAACAAGATCAAATCGATGCGGGGGAAATTGGGTGAAGCTGCGGGGCAAAATGCGGTCGCGCAGCAAATAGTGGGGAATGGACGCATACAATTGGGGGGAAGGGAAGAGCAAGGGCGGAGCAGCGGCCTGTGCGAAATCGGTCACATATATAAAACTTAGGGTGCGATCATAAGCACTGGAAGCAACGGCAGCCATGCGATTGCCCCGTGGATTAAAGGGACGCGATCAGACAGACACATCTGTCTGGCGTCCCAGAGTCATTGGCGGGGCATCGTTTCGCGCAGCAGTAGCGTGGAAAAAAGCTACTGCCGAAAACTCAGTATTATGGGGAACTGCGGGTGCGCAGCGGGAAGTTCGATCACGCAAACGCATGTCATTGCAGGCGGGGCAAACAGCCTCGCTTCCTGCCCACCTTTTCCCCCTTCTGTGTGATCGCAGCCTCAGAAAAGCAAATTTAAACAGGGCAGGAATGAAGGATCGTTGAGGGAACAAAAGTGTCTTCATCCGTCGGCAGAAAACAGTGACAGAAGGGGACCGACAAATGTCCCTCTAGAGGAAGTCCCATAATTTTGATGCTGTCACTGAGAAGCCCCAACCCAGTTTGCTACCCATCTAGCCTCAGAAAGCAGGGTACACTGGGGGTACAACATGCAACCCACTGCCTGACCTGTTGGGATAGCCAAATGCCTACCTGCCTTCACACCACCGTGGGAAAATTTCTTTGGTGATTAAAAAAACCCTGTCACCCCACGTCTCACAGGACTTACGTTGTATTCTGGATGCAGAAATGACTAGTATTTTTTTAGATTCACAAGCCTTTCTTTTAGCTGAAACGTTTCTCCTCTCTCTCCAATTTAGCCAGGAGGGTCCCTTGAGTGAGGGAGGCGATTGCTGAAAATTTCCTCCAAATTAGACAGCTAAGCGAGAAGCTGCAGCCGGAAGTGTGCTTCCCACTGAAAACCGTGTCGACAAAATCTAATCTAGCAATGGAAACAAATGCATGTAATAATGAATACAGAAGCATATGAAGTGTTTGAAATGAAGAACAAAACTTGGAGATCCTGATCTGAGTGTAAGAAAGTGTTTGTCCTGGAATAACGTGAAAAATAGCCGGACTTTGTGAATTTGGTCATATTCTGAATCCTAACTTTATCTCAACTTTAATTGAGTATAGGGTCACCAGTAGATCTGGGGGGGAGTCCTGGCCCTTTATTAGAGGCTTAACAGAATGCTATTTACCAGCTGATGTTTCCAATGCCACAAAAAGCTTCAACTGCCCACTTCTACATATTCAGCAAGGGGCCCCCAACAATGCCCCCTCTAAACTATGGAGTCTTGTGAGCAAACTTTCTGCTTTGTCAGCTACTAACATTATAGTTGTGAGCAAGCGATTTGCATAAACTGCATAAATTAGTTTGCTCTGGAGCCCTCCTTCCAGAGCTGAGACAAAACTGTGTGAGCCGGAGGCTAAAAACAGTGAGCTAGCTCACACTAACTCAGCTTAGAGGGAACACTGGTCCCCAACCTTTTTGAGCCTGTGGGCTCCTTTGGAGTACTGACAGAGGGCAATGGGCACATTCACAAAATGGCTGCCACAAGAGGTGGCGCGAATCACAAAATGGCTGCCACAGGAGGCAGGGCCAACCACAAAATGTCAGGGCGTGAGGCTGCATGTATTTCTAATAGTACCTCTTCAACTTTTCAGGCAGAAGCTCTGTTTAACAGGATGCCTTTTAATCTGCACAGCCAATCAGGGGCCCTGCTGGGCAAAAGCCCCACCTACCCCATCCCCTTTCTAAAAGCAGGCACCAACCAAAAAGGAGTTGCCAGGCGCCATGGTGCCTCTGGGCACCACGCTGGAGACCTCTGCATCAAACCCCTGTTAAAGGGACAGAACATTTTTCTCTTTCCGCTGCTGGCAACCCAATCTGAGCCTGTCATTTTGACAGCAGACCACCAGTCCCCGAAAGCAGATTTCTTTGATGGTCTCTCTGTTTTTTTTTCAACCAAGTGTTTCTTTTTCCTTTTTTTTAAAGATCAGCTCCTAAAGTCTAGATAAAATGTGAAATGCAGTCAGCCAGACTTTCTTCACATTTGGATGACACTTTTGGAGAAACTGAGAGACTCCATCTGTTCCTGTTTCAGGGTCTGTCTGCGGAGACGTGAAAGACCCCCAGCGTGTCAATCAGATGCAAAGTATCTACACGTCAAGTTGCCAGTTCCTATAAATTAGCAAAAAGAGAAGAGTCTCTCCTCTGGATGTAACAGGGAGCCGTTACTTCAACGGGAAGTGTTAAGAGACCAACCAAGCTAGTTACTTCCAGGTGACCGGCCATGTCGGTCCGAAGCACTAGAACAAATTTAGAATCCAATGGCACCTTGAAGACCAACAAAGGTTTATTCAAGGTATGGGCTTCCATATGCATGCACACTTTTGCAAATACTTTTCAAATACTTCAAATATTCAACAAAGTGTGCATGCACACGAAAGCTCATACCTTGAATAAACCTTTGTTGGTCTTAAAGGTGCCCTACGGGACTCTAAATTTGCTCTACCAAGCCGGAGTTACTTTGAGAGTAGCCAGGATAGAGGAAGTCCTTTGTAATCGGTGACCTCTGTAAAGATTAGATGAAATAATGCAGTAAATATTTCTAGTTGAGATAAGAGGGCCCAGATGTTTTTAACGCAGACCTCTGAAACAAGGAAGTTGTTATAATTCCTAAGAGTTGTGCTCCAGCCCAGTTCGGCACCTGTAAATATGAATACAGCACAGGAACGATGTGATTTCAGAACTGCATTGGGCAGAGTTGCCAATCCCAGCTCTGGAAATACGTGGAGATTTGAGGATGGCGCTTGGGACACTGCAGTCGGGAGAGGGCACCTCGGTAGGGAAGAAGAAGAAGAAGAAGAAGAAGAAGAAGAAGAAGAAGAAGAAGAAGAAGAAGAAGAAGAAGAAGAAGAAGAAGAAGAAGAAGAGGAGGAGGAGGAGGAGGAGGAGGAGGAGGAGGAGGAGGAGGAGGAGGAGGAGGAGGAGGAGGAGGAGGAGGAGGAGATTGGATTTATACCCCACCCTTTACTACCCAAGGGAGTCTCTGAGCGGCTGACAAACTCCTTTCCCTTCCCTTCCCCACAACAGACACCCTGGGAGGTAGGTGGGGCTGAGAGAACTTCTAACAGAAACTGCTCTTTTTCAAGAATAGCTGTGCCAGAGCTTGTGACTGACCCAAGGTCACACCAGCAGGTTCAAGTGGAGGAGTGGGAAATCCAACCCGGTTCTCCCAGATTAGAGTCCACGCGCTTAACCAGTACACCAAACTGGCTCTCACAATGCCATGATGTCCACCTTCCAAAGCAGCTATTTTCACCAGGAGGAAGTGGAATAAATATTTTGGATAAGTAAATAATAAATGGATAAGCAGTTTCTGTAGCCTGGAGGTCAGGGGTAAAATGCGGGAGATCTCCACCCCCAAGTCTGGCAACCCTAGACTGGGACACCACCCTGACAATCAGATCAGTCGTCTTTGTTGCTGTTGGGTATTTAGTGGGGTGAAGTTGCATAGTGGAAATGAAGCAACACTGGCAGGTGGGTATCAGCTTATAAGGGAAAGTTCGCTGGAAAACAGGGAAGGGTTAACATGGAGAAAAATCATAACATCCTGACTGACTAGCTCTGCATCTTGCTTGTATGTTTGCTAACATGCGTGTGAGTTCCAAGTTTTCTGAGGCAAAGAACAAAGGGAGGGGAAGGTCCCCCTACCAAGCTCCATCCCAATACATTGATTAGCCAATAGTGAACGTACAGGTCACCTCATTAGGAAAAATACATCTCCCTTCATGGTAAGATTCTACACAATTTATATGGCAATATAAAAAAAAACAAGAATAAAACTTAAAGCCCTACAAGATACAACAGAAAGAGCTAGATTTGCAAAGCAGATTGGCTCTTATATTATAGACTAGCATCATTGATGTGGTTAAAAGAATGGATTATATTAGAAAATACTAGACTATTAACTTTAGAGCGTTGCAAACTTTTACTAGGTTGGCATGCCTTTTTATGGTATGGAAAAATGGGTACTCATAAATATTTTAAAAGGAGTTCCTTGCTGAAGGTATGGGAAGAAGTTAAAAGACTTTTTTATACCAAGATACCAAAATGGGTCTCACCACTTGAAGCTTTTACAAATCTGAATTTATTTCAAAAAAATGCACTGATGAGGTATGAAGATTTTTGGACAATATAAATGAACTAAAACCAACAGAAAATACTAAAAAGCAAGAATCCAACCCAACTTGGTGGGAAAGAGTACAAATAGAATCAAGATATGCCAAGGATAAATTAATAGGTTTTTATACAAAAAGAAAAGGAATGGATAAGATATTGATGTAAACTGATGAGAAACTGATTAAGAAATTGTATGTATTAATGTCAGAAAATAAGTCACAAGGTGAAGTAGTCAATGGTTAAATGGGCACAGAATTTAGGTCACAATATAAAGATTTCTAAAGCAACTTATTATAAAGAGAATATTGATAAAATGTTTTATAGATGGTATATAAATTATCAAAGTTTTACCCTAACCTATCAAATTACTGTTGGAAATGTCAAAACAATGTTGGTTCTTTTTTCATATGTGGTAGACATGTGATAGAGTTAAAATATTGGTCTTGGATTCATGAAATATTATAAAAAATGTTGAAGACTACTATACCTTATATACCAGAATTGCTTTTATTGAATATATTACCAGAAAATTGTAAAAAGCAAGAATACAACAAATAAAACATATTGACATGTAATCAACCTAGAAGGAAACAAGAACTGTATTTACTAACTTTCTGCAAAATATTTATACAAAGATACAAGGTGGAATATAGAAAACAAATAGTTAAAAATGGTGTGAAATATTCAAACAGACAAGTTAATGATATAATGAACCCCCTATTCGTATTTTTGCTTGTGTCATGTTTGTTTATCATAAAATAAAAAACTTTACAGAGAAAAAAAGATTCTACATGACAGCTAATTGGCTGTATGCTAACTGGCATTAGCGTACTTTAACAACAGCTTAACCCCTTCATGACAGAAGGCGTGATACTTGTAAAAACCCAGCAGTTGCATATTATGGCTTGCGCAGTGGTAGAAAACAAAGAACAGAACCCTCCAACTAATGGAGGATATAAGTAGGTGGACAGGATTGAAAGTGAATAGGGGGTGAGCAGATAGGGGAGTTGGGTCCAAAGGAGGAGGAGGAGATTGGATTTATACCCCGCCCTTCACTACCCAAAGGAGTCTCAGAGTGGCTCACAATCTCCTTTCCCTTCCCCTCCCCACAACAGACACCCTGTGAGGGAGGCGGGGCTGAGAGAGCTCTGACAGAAACTGCTCCTTTTCAAGAACAGCTCTGACAGAACTGTGGCTTGCCCAAGGTCATCCAGCCAGGTGCAAGTGGAGGAGGACTGGGGAATCAAGCCTGGTTCTCCCAGATTAGAGTCTGCGCACTTAGCCACTGCACCAAACTGGTGGGCCACATTTTGACCTGCAGCATCCCCTGATTTCCCCCGCGTCTTTGCGATCCTTGTTTTTTGAGATCAAGAAGATGCGGGGGGATCGGGGAATGCTGCGGGTCCAAATGCAGCCACACAGCAAGTAGTGGGAAATTGATGAGTGCAATCGGGGGAGGGAAGCGCGAGGGTGGCGCGGCTGCTTGTGGGAGATCAGTCTATGGCATTGTGCTCTGCTGAGGTCCCTCCCACCCACAAACCCCGCCCTCCCCAGTCGCCACCCTCAAAATCTCCAGGTATTTCCCAATCCAGAGCCGGCAACCCTGGCAAGAATGTGTTGTCATGACCGGCTTGATTTCCTCGGCAACGGTGACGCGGCTCCTTTCTGCGGCTGCTTTCCCACACGCTGCATAATGCACTTCCAGTGCACTCCCGGTTGGAAACGACCGCCAAAGTGCATTATCCAACAGGTGTGAAAGCAGGCATTTTAGTGCAGATCAAAAAAACGACAGTGGGGGAGTGGGGGGTAGACACAAAATCTGCCTACAGCTCAGTACGAAGGTTGGCATCGCTTGGCTGGCCAGAGTCCCTGTAAATTGTTTTACGTCAGAAATAATTTCTCCCCGTGTCTGGATAGCATGCTTTCTGTTCAATTAATCTCTCAAGGCTGCGTGTCAGTGCTTAAGAGCAGCCTTTCAAATCGCTCTGTTAAGCCTTTAATACTTCGGGTGGCTTCAAAGAAACGCTTGTGGCGGGAGGTGTCGGTTTCTGAGGAGGAAGGCATGCGCCGAGGAAGGATCAGTGTCACGCCTGCCGTGCCAATCCCCCACCGCCAGACATCCTTAATATATTCGTAAAATATTTTCTTATGATCCATTGTTGGAAAGTCTGGTTCGTGGTTCTGTGGAAATGACTCCATAGAATCACAGAATGTTAGAGTTGGAAGGGACCTTGCCGGTCATCTAGTCCAACCCCCGGCATTCTGCAGGAGCAGAGCCGAAAGACAGCCCCACAACATACCCAGAAGATGGTCGTCCAGCCTCCGCTTGAAAACATCCAAGGAAGGAGCATCCACCACCTCCTGAGGCAGACTGTCCCACTGCTCAACCACTCTTAAGAAGAAGAGAAGATTTGGATTTATACCCCGCCCTTCACTGCCCAAAGGCGTCTCAGAGTGGCTTACAAACTCCTTTCCCTTCCCCTCCCCACAACAGACACCCTGTGAGGTAGGTGGGGCTGAGAGAGCTCTGACAGAAACTGTCCTTGAGAGAACAGCTGTGCCAGAGCTTGTGACTGACCCAAGGTCACATCAGCAGGTGCAAGTGGAGAAGCAGGGAATCAAACCCAGTTCTCCCAGATAAGAGTCCGCGCACTTAACCACTACACCAAGTTAGGAAGTTTCTCCTGATATCTAGCCGGTATCAACTCCCTTGTAATTTCCACCCATTAGATCTAGCCTTGTAATCCGGAGCAAGAGAGAATAGATCTGCTCCATCTTCTACATGACAGCCTTTCAAATACTTGAAGACTGCCATCATGTCCCCTCTAAGCCTTCTCTTTCCCAGGCTAAACATACCCAACTCCCTCAGCCTTTCCTCGTAAGACTTGGATTCCAGCCCTCTCACCATCCTGGTCGCCCTCTTCTGGACACGCTCAAGCTTGTCAACATCCTTCCTAAAATGTGGTGCCCAAAACTGGACACAGGACTCCAGGTGAGGCCTGACCATAGCAGAACAGAGCAGAACTACCACCTCCCGTGATCTGGACCGTCTTCCCCCAGCAATGAGTTTACCCCATCCATGAACGGCGTGGTGGTTAAATGCATGGCAGGACACACATCCTGACCTGGATGACCCAGGCCACCCCAATCTCGAAAGCTAAGCAGAGTTGGCCCTGGCTACAGCTTGGATGGCAGAACACCAAGGAAGACCCCTGAACGTCTCTTGCTTTGAAAACCCCATGAGGGGTCGCTGTAAGTCTGCAGTGACTTGACTGCATTTTCCACCACTGCCGGGACACACAACTGCAGTCTCCTCCCCATTGCACTCATTGTGAACAAATGAATAAGGCTGGAGTGTGACCCTGATGCTGTAACAACAACCACAGAACCACAAAGGAGTGTCTTCTAAATCTCTACAAAGCAATGCACAAATCCCTCAGACTGCCACCAGCTCTGGAGGCTCTGGCCCCTGAGGTAAAACGTGAGGACGATTCTTGTCTGCTGACAAAGGAAAAGACTTCCGGGGCAATTTGGTAGAGGGTCAGCAGAAGCAAAAGGCTGGCAACCGGAGTTTTGTTGTGTAAGTGTGTATGTCTGCGATGTCCTCTAGTGGTTGATTTGTTGTTCTGTGACACAGTTTTACCTTTTGGGCAAGACGTCCAAGACTGAACCCCCTTAAAGGAAGCTTACATGAGATGAGAATTTTCATGACCTATAGACTGTAAGAGAGCACTTGTATGGTCACCGACTCCCCTCAGCTTCACCCATTACCACCTGCCCCCCGCCCATCCCCCCTGGCTTACCCTATCCCTCTCCACACCCAACTGGGGGGTTGCTTCCCCCTCAGTGCACTGCTGCTGAGCTGCCTTTCCTCATCTCCTGTAGCTCCACCCCCAAAAAAATCTCTAGGTATTCCCCAACCTGCACTGCACCCTCCTTCCTGTGAGCAAGAAAAACAAAAACAAATAATGTCTCTCATTGAAATTACAAGGGCCAGCAATTTCCCTTGTATCTCTGTGACACCAAGCAAGATTATAGAACCACAGAACCACAGAGTTGAAAGGGGCCCTACACGCCATCTAGTCCAACCCCCTGCCCAATACAGGACCAACCCTGGAGCATCCCTGACAAGCGTTGGTCCAGCCGCTGCTTAAAGACTGCCAGGGAGGGGAGCTCACCGCCTCCCAAAGCAGCTGGTTCCACTGTTGCACAACTCTTACCATCAAAAAGTTTTTTCCTAATATCCAGCCAGTACCTTCCCGTCCTCGATTTAAACCCATTATTGCGGGTCCTCTCCTCAGCTGCCAAACAGAAACAGCTCCCTGTCCTCCTCTAAGGGACAGCCCTTCAGAGACTTCAAGAGAGCCCCCTTCAACCTCCTCTTCTCCAGACTGAACATTCCCAAGAAGTCCCTCAGTTTCAGAGGTGGTTTGCCATTGCCTGCGTCTGCGTCATGACCCTGGTATTCCTTGGAGGTCGCCCTTCCAAATACCAGCCAGGGCTGACTCAGCTTAGCTTCCGAGATCTGACAAGCTATCCGGGTCAGGGCGATACCACACAGCAGGCCTTCCATGGACGGAAGCCACGTTAAAGGGTTTCAGCTCTCCTTCCGCATCCATAAATGAACGCCAACAAACATTTTCACGGGACTGCTGAGCTAAATGGCAATACAGTTTCATTGCAACTTTCGACAACCTCATTAATTCACTCCCAGAGGCAGTTTTCTTGCAAGTATCACGGGGAAAACCAGCCAAATTCCTTTGCTGTTATACTCGGGAGCCGTAAGTGTTCAAAGGACGAAGAAAATTAAGTGCCTTCACCTGAGCCAGCCTTCCTGGTTAGTGGGGTGTTGGGAAAAGAGTCAAGTGGGAATATAACCCTCCTTTACAACTCTCTGCGGACCCTCCTTCTGTCTGGTTTTCAGCTGACCCAGTATCACAGTTGGTTAAAAGAGCAGGGCTCTGCAGCCTGCAAAGTGTGTAATAAACTATCTTGTATTCCCCCCTGATTTTAATTTGTTTTGCAACTTATCAGTGAAGCAAAGGCAATCAAGAACTTTGGCCTCTTCTTCATCGAGGAAGCAGTTTTCTTTTAACAAGTCGTTCCTTCGGGGCAAATTATCGACAAGGTGCAAAGGGAATTTGGGAAGGCGGGTGTCTCTTGCTAAGCGAAACAAGATCTGGGTTCTGGCAGCCTTTCTTTGAGTGGCTTGCTGAAGATTTGCTAATTCTCGGGCTGCCGAAACAGGCCTTCCGCTCTGCAGAGATTGTGCGAACGAACAAAATGCATTGAGTCCCGGACCTCACGCTGGATATTTGTTTTTATCTTTCCTACGATCCGAGCAGATAAAGGGACCAATTTATAACTCCAGGAAATGTGTTTGCTACGGCAACTGAAAGGCTGGATTTTTTAATAACGGCTGTGAAAGTATTCAAGGGCGGCGGAAGCCGGATTTCACTTTTTCTATTGACGACCCCGTGCTGCAGTTCTAGATATTATATATATAAAGAGTCTGGCCCTCCTTCACTTATACGATTCACTCACGCATGAGGGTTTCTTGGAACCCAGCCGCCATTTTGATGGCCTTTCTCTGTTCTCCCGCCATCTTAGCTCCGTGACCAGATAATCTCAGCCTAAGCTTGACAGTCTCCAGAGGGGAATTTACAAATTATGAGGGATCATGGGAGAAATTGATCAACCAATACAAACAGCCGTGATATTTTACTGGGGTTTTTGAAGAAGATTCCTTGGAAGCGGATGAGATCAATTTTCTGCCCATATTAATTATTCCTGCAATGCCGCTCACAGCATCCGTTGACTTGAAAATTCTCTGTGGAGTGATAACCAGTTTGCTAGAAACATTACCGACGATAAAAAAATGCCTAAAAGGTTTATAAAATATTAATAGCACTTGAATGTTAAAGCGCTTGTGTCGTAACACGTGTTTGTAATAATCACATTTCTCCCTTAAACTCCAGTTGCCTCAGCATGTTCATGAACCATGTTTTCCATTCAGGCAATATGACCCTTGACTTTCCCATGACCCCCTCTAGCATGCCTCCTTTCACCCCGGGCATCCCATCCTGAGAGGTGTAGCAGTTCAATTGCTGGACTGGGGTCTCAAAGATCCAGATTTGAATTCCCACTCCATCAAGTAAGCTCAGTGGATGTTCTTGGGCCAGCCTAGCCATAGTCCTGATAAGAGCTGTTCTTTAAAAAGAGCCGTTTCTGTCAAGAGCTCTCTCAGCCCCACCTACCTCACAGGGTGTCTGTTGTGGGGAGGGGAAGGGAAAGGAGTTTGTCAGCCGCTCTGAGACGCCTTTGGGCAGTGAAGGGCGGGGTATAAATCCAATCTCTTCTTCTTCTTCTTCTTCTTCTTCTTCTTCTTCTTCTTCTTCTTCTTCTTCTTCTTCTGAAAAAGAGCAGTTTCTGTCAGAGCTCTCTCAGCCCCACCTACCTCACAGGGTGTCTGTTGTGGGGAGGGGAAGGGAGAGGAGTTTGTAAGCCGCTCTGAGACACCTTTGGGTAGTGAAGGGCGGGGTATAAATCCAATCTCTTCTTCTTCTTCTTCTTCTTCTTCTTCTTCTTCTTCTTCTTCTTCTTCTTCTTCTTCTTCTTCTTCTTCTTCTTCTTGAAAAAGAGCAGTTTCTGTCAGAGCTCTCTCAGCCCCACCTACCTCACAGGGTGTCCGTTGTGGGGAGAGGAAGGGAAAGGAGTTTGTAAGCCGCCCTGAGACTCCCTTGGATAGTGAAGGGCGGGGTATAAATCCAATCTCTTCTCCTTCTCCTTCTTCTTCTTCTTCTTCTTCTTCTTCTTCTTCTTCTTCTTCTTCTTGAAAAAGAGCAGTTTCTGTCAGAGCTCTCTCAGCCCCACCTACCTCACAGGGTGTCTGTTGTGGGGAGGGGAAGGGAGAGGAGTTTGTAAGCCGCTCTGAGACACCTTTGGGTAGTGAAGGGCGGGGTATAAATCCAATCTCTCTCTTCTTCTTCTTCTTCTTCTTCTTCTTCTTCTTCTTCTTCTTCTTCTTCTTCCCTGTCTCTGCAGGGTGGATATTGTGAGGACAAAATAGTGGAGGTGAAAACAACTTTGGGTCCCCACTGGGCAGAAAAACAAAATATAAGGAGTCTCCACTTGAGCCCACCCAGATTCTCATCCCTTCCCCAAGTCCAGGAGGATCCTTTGGCTTCCTCAGAGTCAATTTGGATTAGACCTGGAAGCAGACATTATTCGCACGGGCATATGTCTAGCACAAATGTGTCCCTAAGGTTGCCAACTTCCAGGTTCGGCAGGGAGATCTCCCGCCTTTACAACTGATCTCCAGGCGACAGAGAACAATTCCCTTGGAGATAATTGCTGCTTTGGAGGGTGTACCCCACTGGCATTGTACCCCACTGAGGTTCCTTCTCCTCCCCAAACCCCACTCTTCCCAGGCTCCACCCCCAAAAAAATCTCCAGGTATTTCCCAACCCAGAGCTGGCGACCCTTCGTATTTCCCTGGCCACCCACATGAAAGTCTATTCCTTGTGTTAGGAGCCTGGTTAGGGTTTGCCCATTGCCTGCCTCTATGTAGCAACCCTGGGCTTCCCATACCCAAAACACACCCCACTCAAGACATTGGCTATTTACAGTGGCCGAGAGTTCTATAGGCTCTTGGCCGGGAGCCTAGCCCTCTGATTGGAGTGGGCTAGGATCCGCTGAGCCCTTTGTTCAGGTGAGCAAAGCTTCCTCGCCTCGCATGTGGTCAGGTCTGATTGCATTATGTCTGATTGCATTATGTCTGAGTACATTACAACCACCGTATCTGACAGAGAGCTCTAACGTTTGGTCCAGGTATTAGAAAAGCCGGGCAACAGGACATTTGTACATCTGTACCTCAGAGACTCACCATTCGCCTCATGACGATCTTCAAAAAGATGAAATTTGACACAAATTGGGCCCAAGACAAGAGCAGACTGAAAGGGAGACGTTCATAAATCTTTTCTCTCTCATAATGCGGGACATGAATAGCTGCTAATGGTTAAAATATTTCCTGGGGACTCTGAAAGTTGAGTTGTTGTATACAAATCACAGAAGACATACTAATCACTGGAAAAGTCTCAAAGGGCATATATTTTACCTCATCCCAGTCCAAAAAGCTACCAAGAGACATGCGAGGCAGAATGTTTGTCTGTGGGTGTTCTGTAGTCTTTCCAGGAACGTCTAGATGTGGCCAGAAGCATAGATCCATGCTTCAACAGATCAAACCTACATTTTTACACAAAATCATAGATTAAGACATTCTTCTGAGTGAAATTAATGGCACCACTTCATTCTTCACCCAAAGAGTCGTTAAGACGTGGCATTCACTGCTGCAGGAAGTGGAGGCAGCTACAAGCATAGACAGCTTCAAGAGGGGATTGGAGAAACATCTGGAGCAGAAGTCCATCAGTGGCTGGCCCAGGACAGACTGGCAATTTGCCCCGGTATCGAGTCGCGGCAAAAAAAACCCGGAGTAAACGATACCGGGTTTTCCCGTCCACACAGCGGGGGCCTCTACCGGAAGATACTGGACGGAGGCGCGCAGGAGCGTTCAGACTGCCACGCCGGAGGCGCACTATATTCGCTGTTTCCCCATTATTTCAGCTGTGGGCGTATGTGCGCATGAGCGCTTGAGCGCTCATGCGCATAAGCGCATTTTGGCGATTTTTTTTTTTGCCCTGCAACGCCGGCACCGCATTGGGCAGTGGAGTGGAGCGCAGCCAATCACACTGCTGCTGCCTCATGCCCAACGCGGGTTGCTCCCGGCTTTTCGGCTGCGCGTTCAGACTCCCCGGAAGCGGAGAAACGTGCAACAAACGCAGGCTTTCAAGATTTGCGTCGGCTTTTATCAGGTGTTTTTTAATCCGGCAGTGAAGCACGAGAGCACCGGTAGGCTACGGGTGGGGGACGCCAGGCAGATGTGCCTGTGTGAACATTCCATTTAATCCGATATTGAGTCGTTGTCAGCCCGGGTCCCATCCCGCGGCAAATTGCCAGTCTGTCCTCGGCCGCTATTAGCCACAAGGTATAGATGGAACAGTCTATCCGGGGCTGTGATGCTCTGTGATCTTGATGCTTGGGGGGCCACAGTGAGAGGGCTTGTGGAGTTTGGGCCCTGCTGGTAGACCTCCTGACAGCACCTGAGGTTTGATCACTGCGTGACACAGAATGTTGGGCTGGATGGGCCCCTGGCCTGATCCAACATGGCTTCTCTTATGTTCTTATGCCTGGGGCAGTGATGCTCTGTATTCTTGGTGCTTGGGGGGCAAGAGTGAGAGGGCTTCTGGAGTTCAGGCCCCACTGGCAAACCTCCTGATGGCCCCTGGGTTTTTGCCATGGTGTAACACAGAGCATTGGACTGGATGGGCCACTGGCCTGATCCAACATGGCTTCTTATGTCTGGGGCAATGAGGCTCTGTATTCTTGGTGCTTGGAAGATAACAGTGGGAGGGGCTTCTAGTGTCCTGGCCCCGCTGTTGGACCTCCTGATGTCACCTGGGTTTTAGCCACTGTGTGACACAGTGTTGGACTGGATGGGCCATTGGCCTAATCCAACCTGGCTTCTCTTAGGTTCGTATGTTCTTATGCTTCTAACCTTGCCACTGCTGGAGAACTTTTGTCTCAGCCCCATTCAAACACCTCTCTATCAAATCACAAACTTGGCTGACAACAAAGGGAGTGCATATTCTCACAGCAGATTTAAAAAGCGATCGCTTTTTTTGTTATTCCCTTTCTCCGCTGCTCCCGTTTTTCAGTCTGACATCAACACCGCCCAGCAGTAATGAAAACAAGTTCAGAAAACATTGTTTGGGGGAGGGGGGGTTGTTTGAAGAGATGCAAGATTTTTTCATCCTTTTGTGCCTTTTAATGCCAGCAAGCTGTCACGAGGAATTCCAGGGTAGATATAAATTACCTGCCTACCATTTTTCTTCTCACCTTGACACAGAGAGTACTCCACCTTTCTGTGTTATACCTCTGAGGATCACATATTACGCTTACTCTGTATGTTGGTCTTAAGACCGTAATAATAAAACTAGACTAAACGCCCTCTGAAGAGGCCAGTCACAGCTGCTGGTGAAACGTCAGGTCCTACAATGCCAAGACCATAGCCATACAGCCCGGAAAATCTACAACAACTAATATAGAGATGATTTATGTAGTCTGGAGTTCGGTTGTAATTCCCAGAGATCTCCAGCACCATCCTGAAAGTTGGCAACCCCAGGGAAGAAGAAGGGGAAGAGGAAGAGGAGGAAGAGATTGGATTTACACCCCATCCTTCACTACCCAAAGGAGTCTCAGAGCGGCTTACAAACTCCTTTTCCCATCCCCTCCCCACAACAGACACCCTGTGAGGTAGGTGGGGATGAGAGAGCTTTCCCGAGGACTGCCCTTAAGAGAACAGCTCTGAGAGAACTTGTGACTGACCCAAAGCCACACCAGCAGCTGCATGTGGAGGAGTGGGGAATCAAACATGGCTCTCCCATTTTAGATAGTCCACTGCTCTCAACCACTACACCAAACTGGCTCTGAGGCCTATACTTGGTGACATTTTAAAGGAAAGACCTAATTACTTAGGAGAAACATCCCCTTTCCCCTTCCTTAGCGAGTCAACAATCTCCGGCACCTACCCCCTGTTCGCTCACTTAGCACGCTGAATCCATTCTAGGGGAGGAGAATGGATGACCAGACCCCAAAATTCATCGATGCCTATGAGAAGATTCCAATTAGAGCTAATGCTCTGGCCGAACATGCTGTTCCGTTAAGACGTACGCCCGCACATAGCAGTCCTGCTGATTCTATTATTTGAACTCCAGCCCTCCAGCAATTACTGGCATTTCTCCTCCATCTCATTCCATCATTTTGAACCACTGAGGTCTTCACTTCTTTGCTGACTTCAGTTCGTTTATTAGTTTTCATTTGGGGGGAGGGAGGAGGGAATGAAGTATGTTTGGGTTACACCGACAGGGATAGGTGCTCTAATTGACGCCGTTCACATCTGCACGAGCCCTTCCTGCCCTCCCGAGATGTATATTTATAGAACAAAGCTGGGAACTTTATTCTCAAGGCCTTTGTCATTAAAGGTAGTTCACGCTATTAGAAGAACATGGAAAAGGTCTACTTAAGAATACTTTGCGACCTCTATCCACGCATGTAGAAGTACATTATAATGGGATGCTAATGAAAACGGTAATGGATGTGCATTCTCAGACAAAAATAAGGGAGCACGAATGACAAATAACGGAGGGAAGGTGGTGTTTTGTCAGATCTTGGAAGCATAGCAGGGTTGGAACTTGGATGGGGGACCACCAAGGCAGACTCTGCAGATGAAGGCAATGGCAAACCACTTCTGCTTCTCATTGGCCTTGGAAGCCCCTTACTGTGGCCATCAGAAGGTTGGTACTTGGATGGAGGACCACCACAGAAGGCTCTGCAGAGGAAGGCAAACCACCTCTGCTTCTCACTTGCCTTGAAAGCCGCTTGCTGGGATTGCCATTAAGTTGGTGCTTGGATGGAGGACCACCAAGGAAGACTCTGCAGAGGAAGGCCATGGCAAACCACCTCTGCTTCACATTGGCCTTGGAAGCCCCTTACTGTGGCCATCAGAAGGTTGGTACTTGGATGGAGGACCACCACAGAAGGCTCTGCAGAGGAAGGCAAACCACCTCTGCTTCTCACTTGCCTTGAAAGCCCCTTGCTGGGGTCACCATTAAGATGGTACTCGGATGGGGACCACCAAGGAAGACTCTGCAGAGGAAAACAATGGCAAACCATCTCTGCTTCTCACTTGCCTTGAAAGTCCCTTGCTGGGGTCGCCATTAAGTTGGTACTTGGATGGAGGACCACCAAGGAAGACTCTGCAGAGGAAGGCCATGGCAAACCCCCTCTGCTTCCCACTTGCCTTGAAAGTCCCTTACTGGGGTCGCCATTAAGTTGATACTTGGATGGAGGACCACCAAGGAAGACTCTGCAGAGGAAGGCCATGGCAAACCCCCTCTGCTTCCCATCTGCCTTGAAAACCCGTTGCAGGGGTCGCCAGTAGCTTGGTATTTGGATGGGAGACCACCATGGCAGGCTCTGCAGAGGAAGGCGAGGCAAGGGCAAACCACCTCTGCATCCATTCCCAAAGAAAGTGACTCTGGATCCAGGAGAGTTGAATAGCCACTGTCCATTTTCAAACGGGATATTCTGGAGCAAGGCGATTGAGCAAATGGTCTCTGGCCAACTTCAGAGATTCTGGAACAAAGAGCATTGTTTGGATCCATTCCAATCTCTCTCTTTGGTTTGTTCAATCTAGTTTCAGGCCTGGTCATGGAACTGAAATGACTTTGGTCACCCTGGGGGATGACAAGCACCAGGAGACGGTGTTAATCTCCCAAGACCAGCTTTTGATACTGTTAACCACAGCGTCCTTCTGGACTGCTTTTCGGTGTAAGGAAGGGGAGAGACTGTTCCATGGTGGTTTCAGTCCTAACTCAAAGGTAGATTTCAAAGTACATTACTGAGAAACTGCTCCCTTATTGTGTCGTTGGGTTGGTCTGTTTGTATGTTTTTTATTGAATTCTTTATTTTATACGTACTTTACTTTAAATGCCGTTTGAATGTTGAAATGTTTTCATGCTTTGACGTTCACTGCTGTGGGGACCTTAATTGGATGGAAAGACAGCACAGAAACGTTCGAAAATAAGTTTAAAAAGGACCACAGCAGTAAAAATCTTAATAGGAAGGACTGTGGCTCAGTGGTAGAGCATCTGCTTGGGATACAGAAGGTCCAGGGTTCAATCCCTGGAGAGCCAGTTTGGTGTAGAGAAGAAGAAGAAGAAGAGATTGGATTTATACCCCACCCTTCACTACCCGAAGGAGTCTCAGAGCGGCTGACAAACTCCTTTCCCTTCTCCTCCCCACAACAGACACCCTGTGAGGTAGAAGAAGAAGAAGAAGAGATTGGATTTATGCCCCGCCCTCCACTACACAAAGGTGTCTCAGAGCAGCTGATAAACTCCTTTCCCTTCCCCTCCCCACAACAGACACCCTGTGAGGTAGAAGAAGAAGAAGAGATTGGATTTATACCCCACCTTTCACTACCCAGAGGAGTCTCAGAGCGGCTGACAAACTCCTTTCCCTTCCCCTCCCCACAACAGACACCCTGTGAGGTAGAAGAAGAAGAAGAGATTGGATTTATACCCCGCCCTTCACTACCTAGAGGAGTCTCAGAGCGGCTGACAAACTCCTTTCCCTTCCCCTCCCCACAACAGACACCCTGTGAGGTAGAAGAAGAAGAAGAGATTGGATTTATACCCCGCCCTTCACTACTCAAAGGAGTCTCAGAGCAGCTTACAAACTCCTTTCCCTTCCCCTCCCCACAACAGACAGCCTGTGAGGTAGGTGGGGCTGAGAGAGCTCTGACAGAAACTGCTCTTGAGAGAACAGCTCTTATCAGAACTATGGCTTGCCCAAGGTCATCCAGCCAGGTGCAAGTGGAGGAGTGGGAAATCAAACCCAGTTCTCCCAGATTAGAGTCCGCGGCACTTAACCACTACACCCAACTGGCTCTCTAGTGTAGTGTAGTGTAGTGTAGTGTAGTGTAGTGTAGTGTAGTGTAGTGTAGTGTAGTGTAGTGTAGTGTAGTGGTTAAGTGCGTGGACTCTAATCTGGGAGAACCGGGTTTGATTCCCCACTCCTCCACTTGCACCTGCTGGATGACCTTGGGCAAGCCATAGTTCTGACAAGAGCTGTCCTTGAAAAAGAGCAGTTTCTGTCAGAGTTCTTTCAGCCCCACCTGCCTCCCAGGGTGTCTGTTGTGGGGAGGGGAAGGGGAAGGAGTTTGTAAGCCACTCTGAGACTCCTTCGGGTAGTGAAGGGTGGGGTATAAATCCAATCTCTTCTTCTTCTCCTCTCTACAGGGGATCTTATGGCAAGTAGTGGGGAAAATGAGGTTCCAGAGCCGTAAAAGCAAGAGGTCATAACATGCTATGATAGCATAGCCAGACATCGATCGCTCAGCTTCCCCTTTCATTATCGTTAAACATTGTTATGTTGCAAACCCAGTCCTAAATTCCAGAGCCTTGCGTGCTTGCTTGTTACAGGTTTATCTGTCCACCTGCTTTGAGTCTTTCCCCCCCGCCGTCACAACTGTGTGCACCTTGACAACGGCCCAGATATGGCACAATTAAAACCGCGCACATTCTGGTTTCCCAGAGACAAGGGGAAAGTCATGCGTTCTTTCTACGGTCTCGACAGCACCACCATGAAGTGCCCCGTGTCCCTTCCTTTCTTCTTTGCTTGCTTGAAATAAAAAGAGAGTGACGCCAGCGTTTCTTTGGGGGGGGGGACAGTCCTCTTTTACGAAATTGCCGGAGGCAGCCCGCCCTGTGTGCTCGAATGACCTTTCTAATCCACGTGCTGGTAATGAGCCCATTCGATCCAATCTTTTATTAATACTCATAGACCAACAGGTCATAGGCAAAGGAGGAAAAATTATATTAATATACAGGCAACGTAAGAGGCATTAATATACCAGGTGGAAAACGCAGGTGTGCCTTTTTTAGCATTTGATGTAGTGATTTGGTGTAGTTTGATGTAGTGGTTAAGTGCGAGGACTCTAATCTTGGGAGAGCCGGGTTTGATTCCCCACTCCTCCGCCACTTGCACCTGCTGGATGACCTTGGGCAAGCCGTAGTTCTGACAAGAGCTGTTCTTGAAAAAGAGCAGTTTCTGTCAGAGCCCTCTCAGCCCCATGTACTTCACAGGGTGTCTGTTGTGGGGAGAGGAAGGAAAAGGAGCTTGTAAGCTGCTCTGAGACTCCCTTGGGTAGTGAAGGGTGGGGTATAAATCCAATCTCTTCCTCTCCTCCTCCTTCTTCTTCTTCTTCTTCTGTCAGACATTGCTTCGTCAGACCTGGCCGCTGAGGATGGCACAACTCTGCTCTTTGTTGCCAGTTATGGCAACAGATAAAGATGATGGAGATGACATCAGTGATGATGGCCAGCCCTGTTTTGAGCCAGTCTGGTGCAGCGGTTAAGTGCACAGACTCTAATCTGGGAGAACCGGGTTTGATTCCCCACTCCTCCACTTGCAGCTGCTGGATGACCTTGGGCAAGCCATAGTTCTGTCAGAGCTGTTCTCTCAAGGGCAGTTCTGGAAAGAGCTCTCTCAGCCCCGCCTACCTCACAGGGTGTCTGTTGTGGGGAGGGGAAGGGAAAGGAGTTTGTGAGCCGCTCTGAGACACCTTTGGGTAGTGAAGGGTGGGATATAAATCCAATATCTTCTTCTCCTTAAGAAGTGATGCAATTAAAAGCCATAGACAAAAATTCTGCCGTGGCAAGAGTCAAGTTTGGATCCATTATCTGCTAGAAACTTAGTGGCGACCTCTTGTTTTGCGGCGAAGCTCCGTTTTTGGATATCGGCTGCGATCCGTTTGTCTCGCCAGTAACGAGCCCTTGGCCAAGGATTACCTTTCCCCCTCCCTCTGTCTTTCAGCACGATTTGACCGCCGTTCTTCATTAAAGCCATTACATTATTTACAGCTTGTTCGTCAGCAGTCAGTCCCCCACGGTGGCATAAAAAGAATCTAATTTCCCGCCGTGCCTAAGAAGCCGGGGGGAGGCTTTAAAAATGCAGAAAAGCCCCTTGAAATTACCCAGGAGGGCCGGGTCAAAATAAATAAATAAATAAATCTGCGCAGAATTGATCGAGCCTCATCCTCGGACGGCGTACATCCGAATCCCCCTGTCACTACTAGAGGGGCACGCGGAACTTCGACGATCAGCAGTTCTCGACAGACAAATCTGAGGAGTCGCTGTAGATTTTCCAGGTTGTGTGGCCGTGGTCTTGGCATTGTAGGACCTGACATTTCGCCAGTAGCTGTGACTGGCATCCTCAGAGGTATGACACAGACAGATGGAGGACTCTCTGTGTCAAGCCTTCGACAACAAATCTGGGGAGGGAAATCCGCAATCCTTTCCCCAAAGCCGGCGCATTTGAGGCTTCCCTGGCACATCATCTCCTCCGACAATATCACCCTCTCCCAGTCCAATCTGCGGCGGCGGCTTTTCTCCTTCCGCGCACCTGCTCTTCTTTTCAAGGCGATATCAAAGGCTTCATTTTGTGTGATGTGCTAATGCCAGCAAAGAAGTATCTGCTTTACAGATCTCATTGTTTTTCATAATGCGGAGCTGAGCTTCGGTGTAGATGTAGGAAAAGAATATATTTTTTTTCTCTTCTTTCCATAGAGACGACTCTGCGTCTCTGGGGGGGGGCGGCGGGGAAGTTCTTTTCTCTGCTGACATAGATAACTGATTCAAGGACAATTAGGACTCTTGGGTGGGGGGTTGTGTTCCTCTTCTGTTACTTTTAATGCCCGATTTGTCTTGTGTCTTTGGGATATTTCTCATTCTGTGAAGCGGTGTGATTCAGTTGGAAAATATGCACTCAAACTAGGGCGAGTCCGTTGAGGCCTTTTACGGTATATATTGCATGGGATGCTACTGCAGTCACTAAAATGAACACACATGAAACTGTCTTGCACCGAAGCAAGTCTTTTGGTCCACCAAGATCAGTATTCCCTACTTCCGACTGGCAGCGGCTCTCTGAGGTCTTCCAGACAACCTGCTACCTGATCCTTTCAAACAGGAGATGCCGGGGATTGAACCTGGGACCTTCTCCATGCCAAGCAGATGCTCTAGCACTGAGCCAAAGCCCCTCACATCAAGCTGCCTTATACTGAATCAGACCCTTCATCCATCAAGGTCTGCACTGTCTATTCAGACTCCAGGATCTCAGGCGGAGGTCTTCCACATCACCTCCTGCCTGGTCCTTTCAATAGGAGATGCTGGGGATTGAACCTGGGACCTTCTGCATGCCAAGCAGAGGCTCTGCCACTGAGCCACAGCCCCTCTTTACAGCTCCCCAGGGTCTCAGGCAGAGGTCTTTCCCATCACCTCCTGCCTAGTCCTTTTTAACTGGAGATGCTGCCAGGGATTGAACCTTCTGCGTGCCAAGCAGAGGCTCTACCACTGAGCCACAGCCCCTCTTTACAGCTCTCCAGAGCTTCAGGCGAAGGTCTTTCCCATCACCTACTGCCTGGTCCTTTGTAATTGGAGATGCCGGGGATTGAACCTGGGACCTTCTGCATGCCAAGCAGAGTCTCTTCCACTGAGCCACAGCCTCTCCTTTCTCATATGAACACATGAAGCTGCCTTCTACTGAGACAGGCCATTGGGGCATCAAGGTCAGTATCGTCTGCTCAGACTGTCAGGGACTCTCCAGGGTCTCAGGCGGAGGTCTTTCACATCACCTACTCCTTGGTCCTTCTAACTGGAGATGCTGGGGATTGAACCTGGGGCCTTCTGCATGCCAAGCAGACACTCTGCCACATGAAGCTGCCTTCTACTGCGTCGGACCCTTGGTCCATTAGAGTCAGTATTGTATACTCAGACTGGCAGCGGCTCTCCAGAGCTTCAGGCGAAGGTCTTTTCCATCACCTACTGCCTGGTCCTTTGTAACTGGAGATGCCAGGGATTGAACCTGGGACCTTCTGCATGCCAAGCAGAGGCTCTGCCACTGAGCCACGGCCCCTTCCCCAGTCAGCACCTCCAATCTCTTTAAGCCTGTGGGAAGGAATTTTTAAGCTTAAGTGTGAAGCTCCAGGCTTAGAGCCAGCCAAGCCTGGATTGGACTGTGGAGAATCCAGGACTTTACTGCGAGCCGAAAGGAGGGATGAGAGGTCTGATCTGAATCAGAAAAGGACGCTCACCTCCCCCAGCTCACCTCTCACCTTTCCTGCCTAGTTTGCTTGTATTCTGCTCTTCCTCCAAGGAGCTCGGGGTAACATACACGGTTCTCCCTTCCCCATTTCATCTGCACAGCTGTTGTGGTTAACTGGGTGTGGTTAATCCAGTCGCCACTAGTTAGCACTGGGTGCTTCAATAAAGCTGCAAACGCAACAGCGTCACTTTACCAGGTTGCTCAGCTTACAAAGCTATACAGAGCCACGTTGCACGTTTAGAAGAGAAATACTCCTCTTTATTTGAGACGTACACTCTGGATAGGGACATGATAGAGTACTAACTTACTAGCTAAAGGATGGAGGCAGATGGTGAGAGGCCCAACTGCCGCATGGTGCCGAGAGAGGACCGCATGTCCCATTCTTGGTGCATGCAGTTAGAGAGCACATCTTCATCCAGAGAGAGAGGGAGAGAAAGAGAAAGGGGAAACTGATCCCTGAGAACACAATCTGCTTTTCAAAGAGGACAGCAGCAGAAGAGGAGATACAGGAGGAAAGGTCAGCGTGCCTGTCTAGCTATCTAGTCTCTCTTGCCACTTAGTCTGGAGGTCTGAAGCAGGGGACATCACATCTGGAACTCCCAACACACGACAACTCCGGGAAGTAGTTTATGTTGAGAGAGAATGGCTGGCCCCCAGTCATTTCCACAACAGAATGGGGACTTGAACCTGGGACTCCCGCAGACTTGTCCAATGCACTGACCCCCTAACCTTTTTGAGTTAGCCAGCACCTTTAGAAATCCGACCTAGGGTGGTGGGCACAACCACAAAATGGCTGCCGCAAGAGACGGGGCGAATCACAAAACGCCAGGGAGTGAGGCTGCGCATAATCCTGAACACGGCTCTTCATCATTTTGGGCAGAAGCTCTTTTTATCAGGATGTTTTTCGGAGGGGACATGCGGTCTAAAACAAAGCGTGAGTCCAGCAGCACCTTTAAGACCAACAGAGCCTAATTCCGGGCCTAACCTTTCATGGGCTTGCACACTTCTTTGGATGCATGGCACAAGAAAGCTCATACCCAGAATTCGATTTTCTTGGTCTTAAAGGTGCCGCTGGACTCAGGCTTTGTTGTATTGCTTTAGGCCAACATGGCAATCCACCTGAATCTATATTGTTCAAAAGTATTTCCCAAATAAACCTGTTCAGTTAGCTAAGAAACACTCCCCTGGCAGTTATCTGGCAGATCTCCAGTGGCAGTTCTACAGGGTGGCACCTTCAAAAGTCTTTGCCCTGATAAGGGAAGCTGTTACAGTGAAATGCAGCAAGGGATGTGGACCCACAGGCACGTAGGTCCAGGGCTAAAGGGAACCTTCGTATTCAGAGCAGAAGCCCATCAGTGGCTATTAGCCACAAGGCATAGACAGGAACTCTCTGTCTGGGGCAAGGGATGCTCTGTCTTCTTGGTGCTTGGAGGGGGGCAACAGTGGGAGGGCTTCTCGTGTCCTGGCCCCACTGCTGGACCTCCTGATGGCCCCTGGTATTTTTGGCCGCTGTGTGACATTGAGTGTTGGACTGGATGGGCCACTGGCCTGATCCAACACTGGTTTCTCTTATGTTCTTATGTCTGGGGCAAGTGATGCTCTGTCTCCTTGGTGCTTGGGGTGGGGACAACAGTAGGAGGTCTTCCAGTGTCCTGGCCCCACTGCTGGACCTCCTGAGGGCACTTGGTATTTTTGGCCACTGTGTGACACAGAGTGTTGGACTGGATGGGCCACTGGCCTGATCCAACATTGGCTTCTCTTATGTTCTTATGGCTGCTAAGGGCATTGTAAGAGATAGAAAGAGCTTTTCTGCCCATTCCCAAAATACTAGAACTCGAGAGCATCTAGTGAAGCCGATGGGCAGACGATGCAGGATGGACAAAAGGAAATAATATTTTACACAGAGAGTGATTAAAACATGGAATTCGCTGCCAGAAGATGTGGTGATGTCCACAGGCATAGATGGCTTTAAAAGGGGATCAGACGAATTCATGAAGGGTTGGGCTATCAGTGGCTGCTAGCCATGGTGACTAAAGGGAACCTCCATATTCAGAAGCAGTCATCCTCTGGATCCCAGAGCCAGGAGGCAACATCAGGGGAAAGCTGCAGCCTCTCTGCCCTGTTGCTGGCCCTCCAGAGGAACTGGTTGGTCACTGTGTGAGACAGGATGAGGGACTAGATGGACCACTGGTCTGATCCAGCAGACCTCTTCTGAAGTTCTTCTTAGTGAAAGGCCTCGGCCTCTCTGCCCTGTTGCTGGCCCTCCAGAGGAACTGGCTGGCCATTGTGTGAGACAGGATACTGGACTAGATGGACCCTCACTGGTCTGGTCTAGCAGGGCTCTTCTAATGTTCTTATCAGGGGAAGGCCTCAGCCTCTGTGCCCTGTTGTTGGCCATCTAGAGGAACTGGTTGGCCACTGTGTGAGACGGGATACTGGACTAGATGGATCATTGGTCTGACCCAGCATGGCTTTTCTCAAGTTCTTATCAGGAGGTGCCCTTGGCCTCTCTGCCCTGTTGTTGGCCATCCAGAGGAACTATTTGGCCACTGAGTGAGACAGGATGCTGAACTTGATGGACTATTGGTCTTAACCAGCAGGGCTGTTCTGATGTTCTTGTTACCTTGAGCTTGGAATGATTGAAGAGTGGGTGTGATACGTATTCAGAATACCTGGAATAAAAATGGATTTTGTGTTTGGACACTATGCTTTGTTTCTTTCAAAGATAAAGCCGGCTTGATTTATAAGCAGCACCATAGCTGTGTTGTCCGAATGCCAATATTGTGTGATTCTTATTTATACCACTAACATTTTCTGCCTTATTGAAGAATGTGGAATATGGACCTTTCAGGCTGAACTTCCTATCAATAAATCATATGTCTGTCTTTCATTACCTGACTTTGTTTGTTCGAAGGCTGAAACTGACTGTATAGACAAGTATCAAGATCAGCTACAGCATCGCGTATATTTCTACATTAATCACCAGAACACCTTCTGTTCAAATAATGTGAACCAAAGGTCATGGCCCTATGCACAGATATTTGGGACTAAGCATGAAGATAGGAACATAAGAGAAGCCATGTTGGATCAGGCCAGTGGCCCATCCAATCCAACACTCTGTGTCACACAGTGGCCAAAACCCAGGATCCATCAAGAGGTCCACCAGCAGGGCCAGAACTCCAGAAAACCTCCCACTGTTGCCCTCCAAGCACCAAGAATACAGAGCACCACTACCCCAGACATAAGAACATAAGAGAAGCCATGCTGGATCAGACCAATGACCCATCCAGTCCAACACTCTGTGTCACACAGTGGCCAAAAATACCAGGTGCCACCAGGAGGTCCAGCAGTGGGGACTGGTGGAGGCCACTGCTATGCCTTTGCCCCTGCCAGGCAAGGGAGGGAGGCGCACTGCCAAGGTGTCCATCATGCAGAAGAAAGGGAGCATTTGACCAAACTGCAGCCAACTGCAGCACAGTGGGGTGGTCGACCAAGCCCCATGGGGGGCAATCTCTCTCCTTCCCTCCCTTCTGGGAGGCAGGGCCCACGAGGCTGGCTGGCTGGCTGGCTGGGCTGTAGGGTTGCCAGCTCTGGGTCGGGAAATACCTGGAGATTTGGGGGGTGGAGCCTGAAGAGGGCAGGTTTGGGGAGGAACTTCGGCGGGGTCTTATGCCATAGAGTTCGCCTCCTAGAGCGACCATTTTCTCCAGGCAGACTGATCTCTGTTGGTTGTAATAGCGGGAGAGCTCCAGCCGCCACCTGGAGTTTTATACAGTAGCTGCAGCACCGTAGATCATAAACTTACGCATCAATTGAGGGGACTATCTTAAAGGATGTAAGCAATAATTATATTTTGGGAGAGGTACACCGTCTACACCACTGAATTTTTTTTTATGCCCCCGTAGGGGATTTTTTTATTGCATTTTCTAAAAACTACAACGAAAAAAGGGAAGGGTAACTACATACTATGGGAGAAAGTAAAGAAAACCCCCTAAAAACCCAAGAGATGGTGGTCATACGTATTGCTTAACCAAATAGACTTTTGCTTCTTAGTTAAAAATTACACATATAAAACATTGAGTGCGGTCATCTAATAGTCTGTTTAAAAACCATAAATTGAAACCTCCCCCATTTTGACCCTAACAAGGAGCTTAGTAAGAAAAAAGGAAACATTTAAAAATATTCCAGAAATTCTGACTGTAACAAGACGCCATTTGCTCATATGTTCTTGTTCTTCCTCAATCGATAGCTTGTTTTTGGGGCTGCTGCCCCCAATGCTGAGTCTGACTGCTCGTCAGAAGATGCCACTGCACCCTCTTCATCACTGTCTTTGGTGCTGTTGTCTGCTACCTCTTCTTCTCCTTTTGCTGGACGACTATGAAGATGCAAAAACTCCCATGCCTTTTCAACAGAGTCAACTTTTTCTTTTTTATCCATGAATTTAAAGATTAAACCTTTGGGAACGATCCATCTGTGAGTGACGTTGTTTTCCTGTAAAAATAAAACCAAATCCCTATAGTCCCTTCTTTTCCTTCTTATTTCAAATGGAATGTCCTTCAATACTTTTATTTCTTTGTCTTTGATTTTCAGGGAGGCCCCACTTGATGCTTTTCATATTTGACCACTAAATTATGAAACACAACACACAATACGCAAATTTACAAGACTGTAACACTTCAAAAAAATTCCTATTGTTTCCAAAAATAGCCAAAAGAAGCTTGCAAGACAACGGAGAGCCAGTAACAGAATCCTGTTTCTGTAATCTTCACCAGGGCTTATGGCTTCCAATATCTGCTTATGACTCAAATATTCAGGAAGTACAACAGAGGGGCAAAGTAGCTCCATATTTCTTACAATTTAGAACATTCAGTTGACAAGAGGGTAGCGCCCACAGAGTTTCCAACGTGGTAACAGCCATACACAACTTCACAGGTGGTTCAGTTCTGGCAAACAGACTGGACTGGATATCTCCCTCCATCCTTTGGGGAGGTGGGGATGGGGCTCAAGGGGGTGTGGCCCTCCCTGGGGCCATTTTTCTCACCCTGTTAAGGTTGCTAGGTCCCTCTTGGCAACTGGCAGGGTTGGGGGCCTTGCCAGCACACAGAGGTGGCCTAGACCAGCAGTGCAGAGATGTCGGTTTTGGTGTGCTCTGGAAGTGATCTCATCATGTCACTGGTGATGCAGGGCACTCTGATATTTGGGCAAAAAACTCTATGGTAGGAGCTGTTTTTATTATAGAGTTTTTGTCCAAATATCAGAGCATCCCGTGTCACCAGCAATATAATGACATCACTTCCAGTGTGTGCTAGAAATGATGTCACCACACTGCCACCCTAGGCCTCTCTTTGAGTCACCCTGCTGGTCAACCGAGCCAAATGGGATGACACTTGGGAACAATAACATTCAAAATTACAATTACAATAACAATGGAGAGTGATTACATTCAGAAATAACAGTAACAATGAGGAGTACTACATTCAGAGATAACAGTAACCGTGATACAAGGTCCCGGTATAGTTCCCTTGTTTCCAGAAGAGTTCTTCTTCAGTTGCTATTACAGTGAGTATGATTCTATAATGAATGAACCAGTGAGAAAAACTTTTCAAGCCTCCCACAGGAGTGGCCTTGAATAATAATAAACTTACACGGGATAATAAACTTACACATTCATCAACAAGGAACATATACTCCACAGTAAATTCGGCACAGCCTGCTAACAATTCAGCCTTACTCCCAGTCGGCCCCTGAAGCCACATGGGGGGAAACATACATTTCCTCCATCGGATGTACGAAACAGCCAACCTAATGTTCCAATACCTAAACATGTATTTACTTGAAATGACAGCAAATGCCACAGAATCCCAGTATCTCCATGTTAAGATAACACGTCTTCCTCGGGTAATGCTCATGTCCTTTTGTTAAGAGAGCCAGTTTGGTGTAGTGGTTAAGTGCGCGGACTCTAATCTGGGTGAAATGGGTTTGATTCCCCACTCATCCACTTGCACCGGCTGGATGACCTTGGGCAAGCCATAGTTCTGTCAGAGCTGTTCTTGAAAAACATCAGTTTCTGTCAGAGCTCTCTCCGCCCACCTACCTCATAGGGGGTGTCTGTTGTGGGGAGGGGAAGGGAAAGGAGTTTGTGAGCCGCTCTGAGAATCCTTTGGGTAACGAAGGGCGGGGTATAAATCCAATCTCTTCTTCTTCTTCTACCTCACAGGGTGTCTGTTGTGGGGAGGGGGAGGGAAAGGAGTTTGTGAGCCGCTCTGAGACTCCCTTGGGTAGTGAAGGGCGGGGTATAAATCCAATCTCTTCTCTTCTTCTTCTTAAGTAAAGAAGAACTCTGTCGCTCACGTTTCCTTCCAGGTACCCTCCTTCAACCGCACAGGGTCCAGGAATACGTACATCAACATATTCACTGATCAGACTCAGGAGTTCATTTACTTGGACAAATATTTACTAGACGTCAGCAACATCTGGGAAATGACTCCAGTTTCGGGGGCAGCTCAACCTGGAGGGGAGGCATCATTTGCATTGCGCGGGGCTGCCCAGATGTCAGGTGCTCGAGCATCGGTCTCTGACCATCTGTTTGACTGATTCTGAAGAGAGACGGGCCCTTTCGCAGCTGGCAGGCGCTGGCGGGGAGGGATGTCAAACCGTTTTTTGACGTCTACAAACTGCTTCACCTTCCGATGCCCAAAATAACAGGCGAAGCGTTAAAGCAGAGGTGATGGGAGCGGAGTGATGTCTGCAGGATGGGAAGGGAATAAGTGAACGGCCTCATGACAAGGGAAAGGGCAGCACGGGAAGGGAGGAAGAGGACCACCAAGGAAAGAGCAAAAGTCATCACTGAGCCAGTTTGGTTGTAGTGGTTAGGAGCACCGACTCTAATCTGGGAGAACCGGGTTTGATTCCCCAACTCCTCTGCATGCAGCTGCTGGTGTGACCTTGGGTCAGTCACAAGTTCTCTCAAGAGCACTCCTCAAAAGAGCTCTCTCAGCCCCATCTACCTCACAGGGTGTTTGTTGTATGGAGGGGAAGGGAAAGGAGATTGTAAACCGCTCTGAGACTCCGAGTGAAGGACGGGGTATAAATCCAATCTCTCTTCTTCCTCTTCTTCCTCCTTCTCCTCCTCCTCTTCCTCCTCCTTCTCCTCCTCATCTTCCATCTTCCTCTTAGTCTTCCTCTTTGTCTTCCTCCTCCTCCTCCTCTTCCTCTTGGCCTCTTCTTCAATTACAACCACCACTAAAATGGCTCCATTCTCCTAAACCTGGAATACTTATTTAAAGAAAAATCAAAGGAGAATGTAACCTGCTCTGAGACTCTGAGAGAAGGGCAGGGTATAAATCCAGTCTCCTCCTCCTCCTCCTCTTCTTATTCTTCCTCCTCCTCCTCTTCTTCTTCTGCTTCCTCCTCCTCCTCCTCTTCCTCTTCTTTTTCTTCTCCTTCTTCTTCAGCTTCAAGACTGCTTATGCTCTCAGCCTAATCCACCTTGCAGGGTTGTTGTAAGGATGAAACAGGGGAAAAGAACACAACGGAAGCAGCTTTGAGACCCCTCCACTGAGGAGGAAGGCAGGGTATACATTCAAGAAATAAATATATAAATAATAAAATTCACCTCACAGAATTCAGACCCAACCTCTTTGGCCTTCAGAAGAGCCACCAAGGAAGGTAGCAATTCAAACATAACATCCCAACAATCACATCACAAAAACCGTGGGTTCCCGTTTCCCCGCTTAGAGCAGGAGACCTCTGGGTAATTGCAGCCCTTGCCCACCAATGTTCCGCTGGTCGACAGGTGGAAACTGGAGCCGAACGGAGACGGCACAATTGTCCCAGGGAGAAAAATCGAAAAGGAAAATCCAGCCCCTGCTTGCAGGAAATTCTCACCACAGAGTTCATACCAATTCGTAGAGATACCCAGAAGTAACAAAGGGTAACTCTAGGAATCCTCAGAAACTCTGTGGTACTCTTCGCATATGATTATGGTAATATTACTTCCTGTAAGAAGCTGAGGCCTTATTTTGTGTCATTTTGGGCCAGGCAGGGTCTTATGATTTCGAAGGGATATTTTAAGCTGGGTGTTTATGGCTATTCTAGCTCTAAACTACCCCTCAGCAAGAGGAGGGGTCTGACTGCTAACAGATTAGGATTGTAGAACCAACCAGAATGACATAGGGTTGCCAACTCTGGTTTGGGAAATCCCTGGAGATTTGGGGGTGGAGCCTGGGGAGAGCAGGGTTTGGGGACCTCAGAAGGATGTAATGCCAGAGACCACCCTCCAAAAGCAGCCATTTTCTTATAAGAGCATCAGAAAAGCCCTGCTGGATCAGACCAATAGTCCATGTAGTCCAGCCTCCTACCTCATACAGTGACCAACCAGTTCCTCTGGGGGGCCAACAACAGGGCACAGAGGCCGAGGCCTTCCCCTGAGAAGAACATCAGAAGAGCTACTGCTAGACCAAACCAGTGAGGGTCCACCTAGTCCAGCATCCTGCCTCACACAGGGGCCAACCACTTCCTCTGGAGGGCCAACAACAGGGCATTGAGGCCAAGGCCTTCCCCTGATAAGAACATCAGAAGAGCCCTGCTGGATTACACCAGTGGTCCATCTAGTCCGGCATGCTGCCTCACACAGTGGCCAACCATTTCCTCTGGAGGACCAACAACAGGGCAGAGAGGCCGAGGCCTTCCCCTCATAAGAACATCAGAAGAGCCCTGCTGGATCAGACCAGTGAGGGTCCACCTAGTCCAGCATCCTGCCTCCTACAGGGGCCAACCAGTTCTTCTGGAGGGCCAACAACAGGGCAGAGAGGCCGAGGCCTTCCCCTGGGAAGAACATCAGAAGAGCCCTGCTGGATCAGACCAGTGAGGGTCCATCTAGTCCCGCATCCTGTCTCACCCAGTGGCCAACCAGTTCCTCTGGAGGGCCAGCAACATGGCCTAGGGGCTGAGGCCTTCCCCTGATAAGAACATCAGAAGATGCACTGCTGGATCAGACCAGTGAGGGTCCACCTAGTCCAGCCTCCTGCCTCCCACAGTGGCCAGCCAGTTCCTCTGGAGAGCCAACAAGAGGGTATAGAGGCCAAGGCCTTCCAGGGGAACTGAACTGTGGTCTGAAGATCAGTTGTAGTTTCAGGAAATCTCCCAGCCTTGCCTGCAGGTTGGCAATCCTAGTTCGGCATTTTCCCTCTTTGAGGCCCTGGGACATTCACAGTGGCGCAAATCGGTAGCAGCCGTGCAATGTGTTTCGGGGAAATATGCTCGGCACTAGTTGTCCCCTTGGAGAACCTGAAACAGACCTCCAAGAAATTCCAGACTTCCTTCCTACATGAAACCATGCCAGTTCTAACACTTTGGTATATAAATCAAAGCTGGTAATATAAAATAGAATGAGTTTGAGTTTTGAGTTTGAGGCGGACCAGGCAGAGGCCCATCTCCATTCCACCACGGGTTTTTACTGACACGAACTATTGAATTTTCCAAATTTATGACGGCTAGGAATGTCAGCATAGCATTCGCTGACGGAATGAGCATATTCTATATTGGAACGGAAATACCACCGCTTGCCTCTTTTTGCTTCGTACCCTACATTAGAGATTAAATTGGTTGCAGAGCCAATGTATTCCTGCAGACCTCATGTATTTTCATTTCTAAAATCCAGCGTCACTTGTTCATTCGCCGTATCATTCAGCTATTTTAGGACTCCGCATTTCAACAAGAGCTGAGCACTGGGAAAGGAGACGGCTAGGCTGCAATTGAGAAATAATACTTGAATAACAATTTTGTGCCTTGCAATCTCCCCACCCACCCCCTACCCCCGTTTCCCTTGGCAGCGGCTGTACACCTCAGTATAATGCAGAACCTAAGACTGCTAAAGAGCAATCTGTTTTTACAATACGCGGGCTTTCAATCGGGCTGCAAAGAATGCCGTCTTCGACAGATTCTTCTGCAAAGTGATCTGCAGTCGTTGTTGGCTTCAGTTTTGCTTGCATTCTTCTCCCACAGGGACCAAATGAAAAGACTTCACGGGATCCCACCGGAGGTAGCAAAAGCCATTCATGCTGCAGGGTGGGCCAGTTTGGTATAGTGGTTAAGTGCGCGGACTCTAATCTGGGAGAACCGAGTTTGATTCCCCACTCCTCCACTTGCACCTGCTGGTCTGACCTTGGGCAAGCTGTAGTTCCGATAAGGACTGTTCTCGAAAAAGAGCAGTTTCTGTCAGAGCTCTCTCAGCCCCGCCTACCTCACAGAGTGTCTGTTGTGGAGAGGGGAAGGGAAGGGAGTTTGTAAGCTGCTCTGAGACACCTTTGGGTAGTGAAGGGCGGGGTATAAATCCAATCTCCTCTTCTTCTTCTTCCTCGTGAAGAAGCATTGGTATGCAGATTTTCCTGTGTCAGGACTTGCCTTGGCGGCAGTCATTAACTGCCTGAACCAAGTAATTCATGGTGAGGTGATAGATACAGAGGGGGGGAAAGGGGTGGAGGAATTGATGGAGATCGAAGAAGAAGAAGAGGGGGAGGAGGAGGAGATTGGATTTATACCTCACCCTTCACTACCCAAAGGAGTCTCAGAGCGGCTTACAAACTCTTTTCCCTTTCCCTCCCCACAACAGACTCTCTGTGAGGTAGGCCGGGCTGAGAGAGCTCTGACAGAAACTGCTCTTTTTCAAGAACAGCTCTGATAGAACTATGGAATCAGCCCTTGTCTCTTTCCCCTGTTCTACACCCTTTGTCCTGTCTAAACTCAGAAACAACCTTCCACAGAGACCTTCACTTGCTATTTGCCTACCTGCAATGAGTAAGCCCCCCACCATCAGCTCCAATCCCCTACCCTCAAGAAACTCAGGAGTGGGAGGAAAATAATGGCCAGAAAATGGCCTCCGCGGAAACACTGTAGGAATCTCCCCCATGTCTGTATGGTCTTTACCACAGAGATTATGGGAAACACCTAGAGCTTTGCCCACAAGTGATATTACATCCTCCCCAAATCCCACCTCCCCCTAGGGAGGAACAACAATGGGGCATAATTCCATACAGTCCAACTTCCAAAGTGGCCACCAGGGGGACTGATCTCTGTTGGCTGGAGGCTAATTGTAATCCCAGGAGAGCTCCAGCCAACAAGTTAAGGCCTTGCAGTATTATCTGAGATACATCAATGGGAGGGTTGGGAAGACCATTCCGTCCCCCTCCCGCCAAGATGTGGCACTCCCTTATGGACTGACACTTTCCCCTAAGGGATGTCCGGCATAATTTGAAAATGCGGCTATACCAGTAGACATTCGATACATTTGATAACTGCTGCCTTGAGAGGTCTTGGGGGGTGGTTTACTGTATTTTACTGTTTCATCTGTTGTTTGCCTTTCATTGTCTTTAAATTGCCTCGGATGCTCTCCGAACAGAAAAGAGAAACAGAAATAAATAATCTTCAGGGGCAGTACCGGGTCGCGCTTGCGGCGCCCTTTCCCCAAGCTCCATTGCAAGGGGGCACGACCTAAAATTGCTGAACAATTGAGAAAACCGTCAAGTCTGCCTATTTGTAGGAACATGTTTTCCTTTCTCGGCCTTACTAAGGTTGCAGATATCAGTACGTTTTCTACCCTCTCCCAGGTAAGGTGTTAGTCTCAGGTAAAACGATAGCACCCGTCAACAGACACTGTCATTTTCTGCATCGAACCTTTCTCCGTCCTCTTTGAACAAATTGTTTTGGAAGGTGCATGGGGGGCAGGCTTTGATCCACGTGGGCCTCGGGGGTGAGATCTCGGCCTCGGCTTTTTGCGACAGCCACGAGAGCAGGAACTGATGCGTCCCTAATCTCCCCCATTTGGTAGCATCCATCTCGCCACCTCTCCTCTCCCCCCTGTATCCTCTCCTCTGACATTTCGCAGAATGTCTTTTTTCGCCCGCCTAATTCTGTTTGAGAGCTCTTACGTGATAGACAGATTACCGAGTGTTCATGTTTCAGTGCATTGAATGAGCTACATATGGAAACAAATTGCTTGACCTTAAAACTCTGTTCAGAAATAACTGGAGGGAGGCCACCGGAAAGTAACTACTATTACATATTCCCTCCTGTCACTGGTGGGTTTTTTAACAACAATATTATGAGAGCAATATTTATTTCCACCATTGAAAGCTTATTAAAATCCCCTTCCCAACGACCCCAAAGGATAGACTATTACCGTTCCCATTTTAGAAGAGAAAATGAGGCCTGGAGAAATTGATTTGCCTAAAGTAACAGCATCTCACCTGCCAGGCAATCTGGAAGAAACGTGTAGTTTCTTCACTGCCTGATGCCCCTATGGAATGGAAGCAGGAGGAGGAGGAGGAGGAGGAGATTGGATTTATACCCCACCCTTCACTATGATCTCTGGTATTTGGGCAAAAACTCTATGGTGGAAGCCAAATTTATCATAGAGTTCTTGCTCAAATACCAGAGTGTCACCCTGGTGTCCCAGATGTGATGATGTCACTTCCGGGTCACATATACACATTGCTATATGTTGGCCAGGCTTCCCTGCTGTTCCGAAGAAGAAGAAGAAGAAGAAGAAGAAGAAGAAGAAGAAGAAGAAGAAGAAGAAGAAGAAGAAGAAGAAGAAGAAGAAGAAGAAGAAGAAGAAGAAGAAGAAGAAGAAGAAGACGATGACGAGGAGGAGGAGGAGGAGGAGGAGGAGGAGGAGGAGGAGATTGGATTTATACCCCACCCTTCACTACCTGTCTCAGAGTGGCTTACACTCTCCTTTTCCTTCCCCTCTCCACAACAGACACCCTGTGAGGTAGGTGGGGTGAGAGAGCTCTTGACAGAAACTGCTCTTTTTCCAGAACAGTCCTTATCGGAACTACAGCTTGCCCAAGGTCAGACCAGCAGGTGCAAGTGGAGGAGTGGGGAATCAAACTTGGTTCTCCCAGATTGAGGTAGGTGGGCTGAGAGAGCTCTTTCAAGGACTGCTCCTGAGAGAACAGCTCTGAGAGAACTTGTGACTGACCCAAGGTCACACCAGCAGCTGCATGTGGAGGAGTGGGGACTCAAACCCGGCTTTCCCGAATTAGAGTTCACACTCCTAACCACTACACCAAACTGGACACTTCCCATGTTGCAGACTGCACAGGTTGAGCCTGGGATCCTCACAGGGTTGCCACCTCTAGGTTGGGAAATACCTGGCGATATTAGGACTGGAGCCCGGGGACGGTGGGGTTTGGGGAGGGGCCTCAGCAGAATAGCAATGCCATAGAGTCCACCCTCCAAAGCAGCCATTCCCCCCCCCCCAGGGAGAACTGACCTCTGTTGTCTGGAGATCAATTGTAACAGCTGAAGATCTCCAGGGGACACTGGGAGGTTGGCAACCCCAGTCTCCACCCTGCGTCCAATGGTGTCACTGACTGACTTATGAGTGGCAGGTTATCCTAATCCCTGCTAGAATGGCCTTGAACCCACCCTTAGTTCCAACAGTAGGGTTGCTAGGTCCCTCCTGGCAACTGGCAAGGGATGGAGGAGACTTATGAAGAGAAAGAGAAAGGCCTAGGCCTCATCACCGGTGTCACACAGGAAGTGAGGTCATCACGCAAGTGACATCTGGCAGTGCTCTGCTATTTGGGGCGTTTGGCACTTGAGCCAGCTTGGTGTAATGGTTTAAGTGCACGGACTCTAATTTGGGAGAACCGGGCTTGATTCCCCACTTCTCCACTTGCAGCTGCTGGATGACCTTGGGCAAGCCATAGTTCTGTCAGAGCTGTTCTCTCAAGGACAGGTCTGAAAAGAGCTCTCTCAGCCCCGCCTACCTCACAAAGTGTCTGTTGGGAAAGGAGTTTGTAAGCCACTCTGAGACTCTAAGTGAAGGGCGGGGTATAAATCCAATCTCTTCTTCTTCTAATCTGGGAGAACCGGGTTTGATTCCCCACTCCTCCACTTGCGGCTGCTGGATGACCTTGGGCAAGCCATAGTTCTGTCCGAGGTATCCTTGAAAAAGAGTAGTTTCTGTCAAGAGCTCTCTCTCAGCTCCGCCTACCTCACAGGGTGTCTGTTGTGGGGAGGGGAGGGGAAAGGAGTTTGCAAGATGCTCTGAGACTCCCTTGGGTAGTGAAGGGCGGGGTATAAATACAATTTCTTCTCTTCTGCTTCTTCTTGGGCAAAAACTCTGTGGTGAAGTCGGCTTCTGCCGCAGAGTTTTTGCCCTAATACCAGAGCATCAACTGGATTCCCCTGGCGTGATGACATCATTTCCTGTGTGACACTGTTGCAATGAGGCCCCCCCCTTCCCTAAACCCCACCCTTCCCAGACTCCAGCTCAAATCTTCAGGAATTTCCAAGCCCAAAGGTGGCAACCCAACTTCACCCTTGTGGAACTTTGGCTCCAAAAGGAACCTCTGCTAATGAAGTAGGTGCCGTTAGCTCCCCGTGCAAATTGTATTTCTTCCCATCCTTTGGGAGGTGTTTTGGGAACACTGTTGAACGTTTGCGTTCTTATCAGGATGTGTACGGTGAATTAAACAAAAATATGGATGAACAGAAATAATTGCATGTGCTGGCAGCCATCTCATTGCAGTTTTTATTAAGCGGCGATATAATAAATGAATAGATTCATTTCAGTCCCACTGATTAAAGCATTCTACTGAGAATCCAGATTTTAAAAAATGGGATCTGTCTTATAAAATTGATTGGTAATAGAGACACCGGAATATATCCATCTCTACATTGTATCCCTGTCTCGATCATGACGGGCTAAATTACACTTCGGCCCCTTGATTATCATACTTGGCCGTGGGCCTTGGCGCATTAGTGGAGAAAAATGAGTCCAAATTATGCACATTCTTAACTCCCGCATGCCAAGAGCGTAAAACACAGAAAGTGCTCCATTTTTCTGTGTTATACCTCTGAGGATGCCAGTCGCAGCTACTGGCGAAACGTCAGGCCCTACAGTGCCGAGACCACGGCCACACAACCCGGAAAATCCACAGCAACTAACTTGCCATTCCGTTTCCTGGTCATGGCCTGTAACATGTGAGGGAGGCAGCTCCCATCTTGCACTATTTTGTAGGTTTGGGGCTGAGTTCAGACTGACAGTTTGAAGGGGGAGTCAGTTGTGGCAAAAAAAAGTCCTGGAACAAACTGTTCTGGGTTTTCCCGGTCACACTGCGTGGACTGATACCAGGAGGAGGTGTGCAGGAGCATTCAGACTGCTGGCCCAGAGGCGCAGCTGTACATGGCTTTTTCCTGGTAATTCGGCTATGGGTGTATGTGCGTATGAGCACATGAACCACATGCGCTCATTTGCATCAGGGCGATTTGGGGAGGATCCCATTGAGCTGGCAGCACATTGGGCGATAGAGCGGAGCACATCCAATCATATTGCTGCTGCCTCTCCAGGGCAATCAGGTGCACCTTATGCGTTACCACGGGTTGTTCCCAGCTTTTCAGGTTCGTATTCACACTTCCCAGAAGTGGAATGAAGCGGGATAAAGGCACTCTCCGGGATTTGCTACCACTTTCAATGGATATCTTTTAAACGTGGGAGTGAAGCGGAACAGCACGGGTTGCCTACGGGTGGAGAACGCCAGGCAGATGTGCCTGTGTGAATGCCCCCTTTCATCCGTTTGGGAAACGTGGCTGAAACGTGGCTATAGCAAGGCAAACTGCCAGTCTGAACTCAGCCTGGGTGTCTCCAGAGTGCCTTTCTGCCATTAAAATCCCTACTATCACTAGGGTTCCCAACCTCCAGGTGGTGGCTGGAGATCTTCTGCTGTTAACAACTGATCTCCAGGCAACAGAGATTGGTTTACCTGGAGAAAATGACCCCTGGGAAGGTGAACTCCATAGCATTATATCCCATTGAAGTCCGTTTCCCAAACCCCGCCCTCCTCAGACCCCATCCCACAAATCTCCAGATATTTCTCATCCTGGAGCTGGGAACCCTATATCAGACCCAAGACGGCAAGGATTAGCACTTCCTGGAACGGGAAACAGAGAAGAATTCGTAACACCGCTGGATGGATTACTAGGGTTGTTGGCTCTGGGTTGGGAAATCCCTGTATGTTTGGGGGTGGAGCCTGTGGTGGGCGGGGTTTGGGGAGGGGAGGGACTTAAGCGAGGTAGAACGCCAGAGACTCCAACTTCACCATCAGCCATTTTCTGCAGGAGAACTGATCTCTGTTGCCAGTTTGGTGTCGTGGTTCAGTGCGCGGACTCTAATCTGGGAGAACCAGGTTGGATTCCCCCACTCCTCCACTTGCACCTGCTGATGTGACCTTGGGTCGGCCACAAGCTCTGGCACAGCTGTCCTTGAAAAAGAGCCGTTTCTGTCAGAGTTCTCTCAGCCCCGCCTACCTCACAGGGTGTCTGTTGTGGGGAGGGGAAGGGAAAGGAGTTTGTAAGCCACTCTGAGACTTCGAGTGAAGGGCGGGGTATAAATCCAATCTCTTCTCCCTCCTCTTCTTTTTCCTCCTCTTCCTCTTCTTCCTCCTCTTCTTTCTCTTCCACTTCTTCTTCTTCTTCTTTCTCGTCTTCTTCCTCCTCTTCCTCTTCTTCCTCCTCTTCCTCCACTTCTTCTTCTTCCTCCTCTTCCTCCACTCCTTTTTCTTCTTCCCCCTCCTCTTCTTCTTCCTCTTCCTCTTCTTCTTCCTCCTCTTCCGTCTTCTTCTTCTTCCTATTCCTCCTCTTCCTCTTCTTCCTCCTCCTCTTCCTCCACTCCTTCTTCTTCCTTCTCCTCCTCCTCCTCTTCCTCTTCTTCTTCCTCCTCTTCCACTTCTTCTTCTTCCTCTTCCTCCTCTTCCTCTTCTTCCACCTCTTCCTCCACTTCTTCTTCTTCCTCCTCTTCCTCCACTCCTTCTTCTTCTTCCTCCTCCTCTTCTTCTTCCTCTTCCTCTTCTTCTTCCTCCTCTTCCTCTTCTTCTTCTTCCTATTCCTCCTCTTCCTCTTCTTCCTCCTCTTCCTCCACTCCTTCTTCTTCTTCCTCCTCCTCTTCCTCCTCCTCTTGTTCTTCCTCTTCTTCTTCCTCCTCTTCCTCTTCTTCTTCTTCCTATTCCCCCTCTTCCTCTTCTTCCTCCTCTTCCTCCACTCCTTCTTCTTCTTCCTCCTCCTCCTCTTCTTTTTCCTCTTCTTCTTCCTCCCTCTTCTTCTTCTTCCTATTCCCCCTCTTCCTCTTCTTTCTCTTCTTCCTCCTCCTCCTCCTCTTCTTCTACTTCTTCTTTGGGAGACCACCAAGGAAGTCCAGGGTGGCAACACAGAGGCAGGCAATGGCCAACCACCTCTGAGTGTCTCTCGCCTTGAAAACCCCACTAGGGGGTCTCCATAAGTCAGCTGTGACTTGATGGCAGTTCCCACCACCACCACCAATGTGGTGTAGTGGTTAAGATTGTCGGATTAGTATCCAGGAGATCTGGGTTCGAATCCCCACTTATGCCACGGAAGCTCGCTGGGTGACCTTGGGCCAGTCACACACTCTCAACCTCACTATACCTCACTGGGTTCTTGTGAGGGTACAATGGAAGAAAGGCCAATGATGCAAGACACTTTGGGTTCCCATTCAGGAGAAAAAGGTAAAGGTTTCCCTTGCTCGAAAGCCAGTCGAATCCGACTCAAAGGGTGCGGTGCTCATCTCCATTTCCAAGCCGAAGAGCCAGCGCTGTCTGAAGATGTTTCCGTGGTCATATGGCCGGCATAACTAAATGCCAAGGCACACAGAACACCATTACCTTCCCACTGAAGTGGTACCTGTTTATCTACTTGCAGTTTCTTGCTTTCAAACTGCTAGGTTGGCATAGGCCAGAGACAGGAGCTCACTCCGTCAGGCGGCACTTGGGTCTCAAACTGCTGAACTACTGACCTTCCGGTCTGCAGCTCAGTGTCTTAACCTCTGAGCCACTGTGGCCCCTATTCAGGAAAAAGGGGGGATGCAAATGAATTAATTAAGATAAAAATAAGTGTTATTGATGGTTGTGAAAAAATTTCCAAATCTTGCTAGGGCGAGTCGTTTCAGACAGGGTAGCAAGCAGTGCTTCACTGCTTCAGAGAAGACCCAGACTAAAATCAGAGAGTCTTACCTTTTCTTTAGCCACTATTCTTTGCAGTTGCCACCGGCAGTAGCCACGACACACGCTTTGCACGCGTTAAGATTGGAGACAACTTGACACCTCACATATGCCTGAGACCTTCGAGGAGCAGCTGCCAGACAGAGCGGGCAATACTGAGCTTGATGAGCCAGTGCTCTGACACAATACCAGGCAACTTTGTGAGTTCGTATAACAGTAAGAACCCACTATCCTTACTGCCTAGCTGGGGTTCCCACTGTGAGAAGGAGGAGGAGGAGGAGGAGGAAGAGGAGAAGAAGAAGAAGAAGAGGAGGAGGAGGAGGAGGTGGAGGAGGAGGAGGAGGAGGAGAAGGAAGGAGGAGGAGGAGGAGGTAGGAGGAGGAGGAGGATTGGATTTATGCCCCACCCTTCATTACCCAAAGTAGTCTCAGAGCAGCTTACAAACTCCTTTCCCTTCCCCTCCACACAACAGACACCCTGTGAGGTAGGTGGGGCTGAGAGAGCTCTTGAGAGAACTGTTCCTGAGAGAACAGCTCTGAGACAACTTGTGACTGACCCAAGGACACGCCAGCAGCTGCATGTGGAGAAGTGGGGAATGAAACCTGGTTCTCTCAGATTACAGTCCGTGCTCCTAACCACTATTACACCAATAAGTGGCTCTCAATAGCACAATCTCCTTGAAATCCAGTTGAAACTCTAAAAGCAAATTTAACACCAGATTCAAATTCAAGATGGCAGATTATTAGATTAACGATTAAACAGTTTGCTGGACACGATCCAGAAAGGACCAGCACATCTGGCTGGTCGGTCTGGCCCATTATGAGAGCAATTTGTAAAATCTACCACCTTTTCATTACCTTCAGTCAGTATACCTCTATAATCTTTCTTTTTTGGGAATCAGTTCCTAAGAATGGGTGGTTGTTGTTGTTTTTCAAAACAAGTATTGATGCCGGAAAAAAATTAGCTCTGCTTCTTTAAAAATGCTGAAGTTAAATCGTGGATATGCTAAAAACATTTGTAACTATAGCAGCGCAGATGACTCTGCTTTACAATATGCCCCACGACAGATTGTTCCTATGTCACTGGTGTGGTTTGTGTTTTTTTTAAATTCCTTGGCAAACTTTCTCATTAGTAAACAAATCGAGCACAGAACTACTAAAATGGCCCCTCAAAATTCTACATTTGGAAGACGGGAGGCTGATATAGTCAGTTTCTCGATCCACTTTGATTCACTTTGAACATACCCGTTTCTCTCAAGGCCCTTAGCTACCTGTTCCTGGGCTTCCGATGGTTTCTGTCAAGTCCCTGACTTCGAAACGAAGCTTTTGTTTGTTTATCGCAACCCATCAGGTTTTCGGTCACAGAGGGAAGGATGCCGAAAACCACACGCCAAATCTTTTCCGCTGATGCCCAGAAAATCCCTGCTCCGTTGACCTTCTCGGTACAGTTTTGGTTTTCACTACCCTCCCCGGTGATAGACTGTATCGTGCCTTACTAAGAAAGGGACAGTAGACAGATTGAGTTCAGCCAACAGACAGAGAACTGGAGTAGATGCTCCACAACGTCTCTGCCAACGGTAGGAAAGGGGCCATGGCTCAGTGGTCGACCATCTGCTTTGCACGTAGAAGGACCCAGGTTGAGTCTCCACCATCTCCCACGGAAATGATCAGGGGGTAAGTGATGTGTGGAAGACCTCTGCCTGAGACCCCAGAGAGCCGCTGCCAGTCAAAAGAGACAAACGCTGACCCTGATAGACCAATGTTCTTTCTTCAGTCCGACAAGACCTGATAGCACTGGTTTCCTACTAAGAATGTTTTGCCAGCAGACTAGCTCACCGCCTTAGAGATTCCTGAATTTCAGAGAATCTTCACTTTGGCAGATTCCAATGCCTTGCCCTCAGCTTTTTCTGGAAGGCAGACGTCTTCACATTCCTTATTCCCAGTGGGTTTGCCCTTGTCTAAAGGGAAAGGTTGAGGCAGTTGACCACGTATTATTACACTGCCCCTACTATAGACAGTGGGTCAAGGGGTTAAGACGCTGAACTGCAGGCTGTGGAAGGTCAGTAGTTCAGCAGTTCGAGACCCGAGAGTGCCGCATGACAGAGTGAGCTCCCGTCTCTGGTTCTAGCTCCTGCCAACCTAGCAGTTCGAAAGCAAGAAATTGCAAATAGATAAATAGGTACCACTTTGGTGGGAAGGTAACAGCATTCCGTGCACCTTGGTGTTTAGTCATGCCGGACACATGACCACAGGAACGTCTTTGGACAGCGCTGGCTCTTCGGCTTTGAAACGGAGATGAGCACCGCAACCCTAGAGTCGGATTCGACTGGCTTTCGAGCAAGGGAACCTTTACCTTTACCTTTACCTTACTATAGACAGTATGGTGTAGTGGTTAAGAACGCGGACTCAAGTTCTCTCAGAGCTGTTCTCTCAAGAGCAGTCCTCAAAAGAGCTCTCTCAGCCCCGCCTACCTCACAGGCCAGAATCCCTCTAAGCTGTGGAGTCTTGTGAGCGAAAATTCTACTTTGTGAGCGACTAAAGCTGGGAGCCAGTGATTTAGCTGCTGCATAAATTCGTTTGCTCTGGAGCCATCCTTCCTGAGCTATAAAAATGTGTGAGCTGGAGGTCAAAAAAACTGTGAGCTAGCTCACACTAACTCAGCTTAGAGGGAACATTGCTCACAGGGTGTCTGTTGTGGGGAAGAGAAAGGAAATTGTAAGCTGCTCTGAGACTTCAAGTGAAGGGGGGTATAAATTGAATCTCCTCTTCTTCTTCTTCTTCTTCTTCTTCTTCTTCTTCTTCTTCTTCTTCATCTTTGTCTTCGTCTTCATCTTCATCTTTTTCTTCTATAATGATATACATTCCTAATACATTACACTGATTTTAATAAATTCCCCAGGAAGATCAGAGCAATTCTATACTTCCCTCCTCCTTTCAGATTCCTCTAAAGAAATTAGTCGTCACAACATTTTGTATAATGGCTTGTGCAGTACGAAAGCAGATGGCTGAGTCTTCAAATAACTGACCCCCTCTATTGTGAAACGTTTGCAAGAATTTTGAAATGTTGGATTCTAACGGCACATATAAATCTTTTTTTGTTGTTGGTCTTGGTATCATACGTGGCAGTTTTATTGTTTTTTATGAAGACTTTTCGAGCCGATCGTGTATCGAAACAAACTGAAGAGAACAGAACCAATGTCCTGGCTCACCTTCATGTGTCGCTGTTCCTAAACCGTTAGGAGAAAGGGCAGGTTATTCTGTGTATGGTTGGACACACTTTGAAGACTCCTGAAATCCAGGGCTATTTTTCGGCAGGAACGCAAATGAACGGAGTTCCGGCTGGCTTCAAAGTTGGCCACGCCCAGTACAGCCAAAATCTCTGCATGCGTGGCTAGAGAGGGAAGGCCTGGAGAGTGACCCCCCTGGTGACTCCGAGGCGGGCAGGCCAGGGAGGGCCCTGGAAGGGCCGGCTCGCCCGGGGCTGGCTCGCCCGGGGCTCCCTGCAACCGCAGGGTGCCCGAGCAAGCCAAGGGAAGGCATGCTAATGAACTGTGCGGTCAGGGGTGTGGCCTAATATGCTCATGAGTTCCTGTTGTTGGGTGTGGCCTATTATGCAAATGAGTCCCTGCTGGACGTTTTCTACAAAAAAAGCCCCGCTGAAATCATTTTCTGAACACTCACGGAGACCGCTTCGAAAATATCTTTCCCATTACATCGGAAAAGAAAATGCAGAAGATGAGAATGCAGAGTTCCTCGGGAGAACGTCAGCTTGTCCTGTGGTGCGCTATGAGTCTGAGGAACAAGGCAAAGACCGGGCATTTTCTTACCAACCCAAGAATCGTCAGCCACCCACTTGGCAAAGGTTCACTGCAAACACAGGCAGCCCCCCCCTGAAAGAGGAGAGGGGGTTTACTCCTATAACTCTTCAATGGTTTTGCTAACTGAAATCACCCTCCCCGCACACATGTCTGTTGCCAACAAGCCTGGAGGTAAACGTCCTGTGTCTTTAAAAAATATCCTGTTCTTCAGCGGGTCAGACCCGTAATTACCACCTAGGAACCCAGATTTGAAATAGGCTGTATCTGTTGTAGCTTTGACCAGGGCTAGTGTGAGCCAGCTCACAGCGTTTTGGCCTCCGGCTCACACATTTTTGTCTTCGCTCGGGAAGGAGGGCTCCAGAGTGAATAAATTTATGCAGCGGCCAAATGGCTCGCTCGCAACTTGAATGCCGGGAGCTCACAAAGTAGAATTCTTGCTCACAAGACTCCACCGCTTAGAGGGAGCGTTGGCTTTGACCAGAAACTTTATCATAGGAATGTTACTATATTTTATTATGGTTTTTAAATTGCTTCGAATTATTTATCGGTTGTATATTCTTTACTGTATCTGATGGAATGGATAGAGGCTCGATGTGTGGGAAAGGGTGGCAGAGAGCCAGTATGGTGTAGTGGTTAAGTGCGCGGACTCTTATCTGGGAGAACCGGGTTTGATTCCCCACTCCTCCACGTGCACCTGCTGATGTGACCTTGGGTCAATCACAAGCTCTGGCACAGCTGTTCTCTCAAGGACAGTTTCTGTCAGAAGTTCTCTCAGCCCCACCTACCTCACAGGGTGTCTGTTGTGGGGAGGGGAAGGGAAAGGAGTTTGTAAGCCGCTCTGAGACGCCTTTGGGCAGTGAAGGGCGGGTATAAATCCAGTCTCCTCTTCTTCTTCTACCTCACAGGGTGTCTGTTGTGGGGAGGGGAAGGGAAAGCAGTTTGTAAGCTGCTCTGAGATGCCTTTGGGCAGTGAAGGGCAGGGTAGAAATCCAATCTCTTCTCTTCTTCTCTCTTCAGAAGCTTTCCACAGCGTGGACGTGAATAACATCTCCCCGTATATATCATCCAATTAAGCCTCTTTCAAAGAGACAGGACCTTTTTTTTCTCCAGGTAGTTGGCAACTCCGAGCTAGACTGATCTCATCAGGTCTTGGAGCTGAGCAGGGTCAGCCCCGGTTGGTCCTTAGAGAAGAGGAAGAGAAGAGATTGGATTTATACCCCGCCCTTCACTACCCAAAGGAGTCTCAGAGTGGCTTACAAGCTCCTTCCCCTTCCCCTCCCCACAACAGACACCCCTGTGAGGTAGGCACGGCTGAGAGAGCTCTTGAGAGAACAGCTCTGACAGAACTTGTGACTGACCCAAGGTCACACCAGCATCTGCATGTGGAGGAGTGGGGAATCAAACCCGGTTCTCCCAGATTAGAGGCCGCACACTTAACCTTAGTTAACCACACACTTAGATGGGAGACCACCAAGGAAGTCCAGAAGCAGGCAACGGGGAGTCACCTGTGAACGTCTCTTGCCTTGAAAGCCCGACGGGGTCACCACAGGTCGGCTGCGACTTGATGGAACTTAATTAATGGCTCTGACCTGGGTGGCCCAGGCTGGCCTGGTCTCCTCACATCTCGGAAGCTAAGCAGGGTCGGCCCTGGTTAGTCTTTGGATGGGAGACCGTCAAAGAACTCCAGGATTGCTATGCAGAGGCAGGAAACCGCAAAACACCTCTGAACGTCCCCTCCCTCGACCTGGATACCTGAGGCCAGCCTGACCTCATCAGATCTCAGATGCTAATCAGAATTGGCCTGTATTAATATTTGAATGGGAGACCATGAAGGAAACCCAGGGTGGCTACGCAGAGGCAGGAAATAGCAAAACACCTCTGAATGTCTCTTGCCTTGAAAACCCCTTGAGGGGTCGCCATAAGTCAAGCGCGACTTCACGGTGCTCTCCGCCTCTGCCGCCAGTTCGCAAAACGCAGGGATTAGCATTTTACAGGAAAACACAAAAGGCCCGTCTCCTTCCCCCCCCCCGGTAACATGTTTATAACAGCACAGTTTTCCATCCATGGCAAGATATCGTAGGAACTGAAGGGTTAAGCCCCTCCCCGCTGCCCAGAGATGACCTTAACGCACCTTACAGTTTGCTGTCTACAGGCAAACAGCGATCTGTGGCATTCATTATGTCTGCTTTGGCCCTAAATCTTCCCGGCAGTCAATCCCTCCCGTCTGTTAGATCCCCTCTCCTTGGTCTTTATCCCCCTTCCTTTGAAAACGCCGGGCTCATACAAAAGAGCCTATTATAGACTGGTTTGGCTGCCCTCCGTAGGATAATCCCTCCTGCTTCTCAAGTGAGTCTGTCCTTGTAGATTTTTCTATCTTTTCATTCTCTCGTTTGGGCAACTGCGATTTCTTGTTGCTCCTGACGCCTCTTTCTCCCTCCGCCTTCCACGAGAATGGTAGCTGAGCATTTCCAGTCTCTGGGAAAGAGCCATGAATGTGCCACAGGCCCCTTTTGGAAAGAGAAGGGTGGCAGCTATTGGCTTCTGGTTGGGGGTGCCAGACCCATTCACCCCCGGTGGAGGCGGGGGTCCCCCACCACCAAGCCCTGCCCCCAGCCAGCGATCAGCCAACTCCAAACCATTTATGGACAAGTTAAAAAGCACCAGACCCAGTACCGAACCCTACCATACCCCACTGCTTACCACCTGCCACTGTTAAAGGTGTTGATAATCACCTTTAAAGCCTTATACGGCCTGGGACACACATATGAGGGACCACCTCTTCCCATATACACCCCAAAGAGCACTGTGTTCCATGGATCAACATCTCCTGGTTGTCCCCGGCCCAAAGGATGTCCATTTTGCTTTTTCTGCCCTGGCCCCTGCCTGGTCGAACATGCTCCCAGTCGAGATTAGGGCCCTGCGGGATCCCCTTCAATTCCGCAGGGTCTGTAAGATGGAGCTGTTCCGCCAGGCCTTTGGCTGAGGCAGCGGAAGTCTCTATAAGGCCTCCCTGAGGTGGTTGTGGCCCATCCGTCTATCCATCTATCTATCTACCCAAACAATATGCCAGGGAACCCACAGCCAGCTGGTTTGTTAGAACTATGACTGTGCTTTAATGCTTATTATTTTAATTGTTTGATTTTAATTGTATTTATTGTATGTTTTTATGATGTTACCCGCCCTGAGCACGCTTGTGGGATGGGCAGGCGATAAATACAAATAATAAAACTACCCATTTATACTCACTCTCTGTTTCCTGTTAATTAACCAGTTTTTATTTCACAGCAGGAGTCTTCTTATCCTAGGACTGCTGAGTTTACTTAGGAGCCTTTGATGAGGAACTTTATCAAAAGCTTTCTGGAAGTCCAGGTCAACAATACCAACTGGGTCACCCTTGTCCATACGCTTGTTCACCCCCTCAAAGAACCTTAATGGTTCGTGAGACAAGATCTTCCCTTACAGAATCCATGTCGATTCTTCCTCAATAGCTTTTGTTCATCAGTGTGCCTACTAATTCTATCTTTAATAATGGATTCCATCAACTTACCCAGTATCGACATTAGACTGACCGGCCTGTAATTTTCCAGATCTCTCCTGGAACCTTTTTTAAAACAAAGGAAGAAAATAAAAGTAAATCAGTCAGAAATATATTTCAATTTACCCTCGTACCTTTACCGAACACAAAAGCAGGGCAAATTGATTATGTAGTGGTGCTGGCTGAGAAGTCCCGGGATCACTGGAACTCATTTTGCAGGCATATTTTCAAAAAGGTTATATCATTTCCCATACAACACGGAGCATAATGTGGAGAGCATAATGTCTACAGTAGCAAAGCAGGGATGCAAAGAAGAGAAGAAGAAGAAGAGATTGGATTTATATCCTGCCCTTCACTACCCAAAGGAGTCTCAGAGCAGCTGACAAACTCCTTTCCCTTCCCCTCCCCACAACAGACACCCCTGTAAGGTAGGTGGGGCTGAGAGAGCTCTGACGGAAACTGCTCTTTTTCAAGGACAGCTATGCCAGAACTATGGTTCTGTTGGGTCAGACCGATGGCCCATCTAGTCCAGTGTTCTGTTTTCCACCATGCCAAACAGATGCCCCTAGAATACCCACAAATACAGAACAAAGCTCAAGGCCATCCTTTGTTGTTGCCTGTCAACAACTGACAGTCAAAAGTACACTGTCTCTGAACATGGGGGCTCCATTTAGCAGTCACGGCCAGGAGCCATTGGTGGATCTCTATTGCTGTCTAATCTCTCTTTAGCCAGCTAACCTGGTGGCTCTCACAACATCCTGTGAGTTCCACAAAGAAATGATACATTTTGCAGAAGAAATACTGTCTCTAACATTGCTGTTCATCGACTTAATTTGCTATCTTGGAATTCTAGTATTTTCTACGGACCATACATTGGGGTCCCAAGCAGAAGAGAGAGAGAGAGAGAGAGAGAGAGAGATATTGGATTCATACCCCATCCTTCACTCGGAGTCTCAGACTCCTTTCCCTTCCCTTCCCTTCCCTTCCCTTCCCTTCCCTTCCCTTCCCTTCCCTTCCCTTCCCCGCAACAGACACCCTGTGAGGTAGGTGGGGCTGAGAGAGCTCTGACAGAAACTGCTCTTTTTCAAGAACAGCTGTGCCAGGACTACGGCTTGCCCAAGGTCATCCAGCAGGTGCAAGTGAAGGAATGGGGAATTAAACTCGGTTCTCCCAGATTAGAGTCTGCACACTTAACCACTACACCAAACTGGCTCCTCCCCTAAGGAGGGGATGCCCCCTTCCAATACAGCAACAACAACCCATCATTCTAAATAGTGTTTAATATTGTCGTGTATATGGAATTTTATTGCATTGTATTTATGTATCTGCATTTTATTGTATTTTAAACTTGATGTACGCCGCCTTGAGCCTGCATATGCAGGCAAGGTTCCGGGATACAAATCAAAACTAATAAATAAATAAATAAATAGTGTTTAGTGTTCTAATAGTGTTTAAAATGCAGTTAAATTGAGTGGGAGGGAGTTATATTTCTGCCCCACATGTGTAACCACTAAAAAAGACTAACATTCCATTATCATGCATGGAAAGGGGAGCGTCCTTTTTCAATTTTGATAGATCATGATGAAATTATTACGCACACATACTTTTGTTCATGCTATTAACAAGGATTTGCTGCTATGCTATGCCTCAGGAGGTGGTGGATGCTCCTTCCCTGGACGTTTTCAAGCAGAGGCTGGACGACCATCTTTCGGGTATGTTGTAGGTATGTAGGGCTGTCTTTCGGCTCTGCTCCTGCAGAGCGCAGGGGGTTGGACTAGATGACCTGCAAGGTCCCTTCCAACTCTAACATTCTATGATTCTATGATACTATTACGTATATTCTCAGTTACCTATCAGGGAGCTGAGACCAAAACTGGCATATAAAAGAGGGATTAGAAGGGGGGGAGAAATGAAGGTAGATCATGAAAGGAGGAGAGCAAAATGAAGGAGGAGAACAGTGTGAAAAAGAGGAAGATTAATAAGAGAAGGAAAAGTTGCTTTATTTTCTGCAACATATTAACAGTGCAAGATCTTTTTTTCTAAATATATTTTTTTATTTTAACAACATGTCAAGAACATACAAGGGAGAATATTGACTCGTCTTTTTACATTCTTTGTTAACGTGCGAAAGCCTAATTAATTGTACTTTTAATCACATCACCTTATATCATTAAACACTGCAAGATCTGACTGTGCAGACAAAACAACGGACCTGGGTGGAAGGACAGGAAGAAGGAAACAGACTGCTAGAATTTAGAAGCAACAACCTTGTTAGGAGGCTGAAGTCTGGCAATCACTAAAGCAGCCATGAGCCATGTGGGCTAGTCTTGCCTCGCTCCAGTACTGGCTTGGTTGATGGGTTTAGTAGGATATGCACATGCTTGCCTCCTTGTGGCAAACTTTGCAGAAAGTCAGGACCAGTAGAAAACAAGAGTTACTGCTGATTACTGTGCTCTGCATTCCCTGTGGCAGCAGTGTAGAACTGCATTAGAAGTAAAATAAATTGAAATACATTTGCTAAATGCAGCATGACACTGTCTTCGAGGGCCCTTCAGCTGACTTGGGCCCAGGAATTTTGTTTCTCCAGTCCCCCCTCCCCAGTGGTCCTGGCGGCAGCTGCCACCACAACACAAGGATCTTCTGTGTGTGACTGAAGTTATGCTGTAGAAAAGAGCCAGAGTCCAGTAGCACTTTAAAGGCTAACAAAAATTGCATCAGGGGATGAGCTTTCATGCGTCACTGCTCATTTTGTCAGAGGCTCCAGTTAATGTTATGTTCATGCTCAACTTTTTAAAAAAAACACCCAATGAGTTCATTTGAAAAGGCATCCTGTTAAACAAAGCTTCCGCCTGAAACGTTGAAGAGTTGCTTGTTAGAGTTATACATAACCTCACTCCCTGACAGTTTGTGGTTGGCTCCACCTCTTGTGGCAGCCATTTTGTGGTGGCAACCACTGCCCCGTGTAAGTTGCCTGCAGGATCTAAAAGGCTGGGGACCCCTAGGTTAGGACCCACCTAGGGCTTGGCAGGATTCCGTGCGGGTTTGGTGATTCAGTTTTATTAGAACAAAGTTGGAGTCCAGTGACACCTTTAAGACCAACAAAGTTTTATTCAAGGTATAAGCTTCCGTGTGCACAGCACACTTCTTCAGATACAGATGAATATATCTGTATCTGAAGAGGTGTGCGTGCACACATAAGCTTATTTGTTGTTGTTCAGTCGCACAGTCGAGTCCGACTCTTCGCGACCCCATGGACCACATCATGCCAGGCCCTCCTGTCTTCTGTCGTGCTCCAGAGTTTCCTCGATTTCATGCCGGTTGCATCAATAACACGGTCTCACCATCTCATCCTTTGCCGTCCCCTTCTTCTTCTGTTACCTTCCATCTTTCCCAGCATCAGGGTCTTCTCCAGTGAATGCTCCCTTCTCATTGGGTGGCCAAAGTCTTTGAGCTTCAGCTTCAGCATCTGGCCTTCCAGGGAACAGTCAGGGTTGATTACATAAGCTTATAACTTGAATAAAACTTTGTTGGTCTCAAAACTTCGTTCTGCTGCTTCAGACCAACACGACTACCCACCTGGATCTATCAATTTTATTTGTTCGGCAAGCATCCTGAAGTATTCGTGGATGGAAGGGTGAAGTAAAGCAGGTGCTGAGACCACCTGACAAAGGGCCCGCTGGGGAGGCAACTCTCTTGGTCCTGGGCACTGAGGCCTGAGCTCACACGCTGACTGGCATTGGAGGATGGTCGGATGATCAGTATCTCTCACCAAAATTTTGGGGTGTGCGGGCCACCATAAGTGTGGAGAGGTTTAATTACTCTTCCAAGCTGGAAGCCAGTGTGGGACCGCCATACACCAGAGAACCCTCGGGGAACCCACACTGAAGGAAGGGGAATGAATTAATTATTTGCAGTTCAGCTGCAAAACTGTAGTAATCCCTAATTTAACCCATATATTCTCCCTGACATTTTTTTCCCCCCTCCTTGGGATGTGGGAACAAAAGGGTTTATTCGTTGGGCGGCTTGAATAATCCAGTGCCTTCGTTCTTGTTTCTTCAGCCTCCTTTGTTGTTCTTCTTCTTGATTCCATCTTGGCATCTACCCCCTCCCTCTCCACTTCTTTTTGCGGCGGATTGTTCATTTTCAGCACCTTCTTTTGGCCTGTACCTGTTTGCATTCGGTTGCTTCTGCTTATCTTTCATCTCGTCCTTTGTTCACAGAAGCAGACGCAGGAGTCTGAGCGGGAACAGAGAGATGAAAGATAAACAGAAGCAATAAAACTCTCAGGGTTTTGTATAATGCGGCCCTGCCGTCTCCATTCCACTCACCTCCTCTTCCTCTTCCTTCTCTTCTTCGTGTTTGCTGCCACCACGGCATTCTTGGGTTGCTATGAGGGGTTGCCTTGGCAACCCCAAAATGGCAGCCTGTTTCTCATAAGGTGATTTCAGAAGAATTCAGGTACTAAAGGAAGCCACATGTCAGGTTCGGACCTTTCTCTTATGGGGTGATGCTTGTATTTGTACCGTGATCAATATCCCAATATCTGTAACCCAGTGCCTTATAATGCTAATGCCATCATTATTTCCTGCTTCTATAATCCCATTTGCTTGCCCATCTGCCTAGCAACTTATCAGTCCTCCCTGCCATTCCTCATGGGAGGGAAGCGTGTGAATGAATGGAAGGAGTGTTGTAGCGGCTTCGCCAGTAACTCTTCCTAATGCAGCCCTCACATCGTCTATGAGCCCAGCTGGACCCATGGCCATGGGAGACGAGAACTTTAAGATAGCTAGCTGAGTCGTGTATTCTCTCATTACCTGTAGTAGCCTAGGTGCCTCTGTGTGACATATACTTGTGGGTGGGACCCTAACCCGTTTCCCCTCATTCCAGAAGCCATACTTTGCCAATAAACCTGCTAAAGGACTATTGTGTATTGAGTGGTTACGGCAGGACCTGACACCAGAGTTCCTATTTGCCGTGTCTGTGTATGCACGTTGCTTTAACCAACTGGGACGCTTACCCCTCCCCAGGGGTTTGAACATATTTTGTCTTTTTCTACAAATCTTGAATTTTAACTGCTCTCCAGATGGCAGAGATCAGTTTCCCTGGAGAAAATGGTGGACTCTGTGTCCTTATACTCTGCTGAGATGGCCTCCCCATGACAGCCAATGTGACGTAGCAGTCAGGGCTTCAGAGCACGGTAGAGGCTGCAGGTGAGGGGGGAGATGGAAAGCTGGAGAGTGAGGGGGAATAAAGGTGGGCTGACAATTGGCTGGGAAGGAGATAGGATTGCCAACTCCAGGTGGGAAATTCCTGGAGATTTGAGGAATGGACCCTGGAGAGGGTCAGGTTTGAGGAGGAGTGGGACCTCAGACAGGTACAATGCCATAGACTCCACCCTCTAAACCATCCATTCCCTCCTGGGGAACCATTGTTGCCAATCTCCAGGTGGGGTCTGGAGATCTCTCAGAATTACAACTGCTCTCCAGGAGGGAGGGGGAGGAGATGCAAAGCTGAAGTCAGAGGGGCAGATAAAGTAAGGTTGATGGTTGGCTGGGAGGGAGATAGGGTTGCCAACTCCAGGCTGGGGAATTCCTGGAGATTTGAGAGGTGGAGCCTGGAGAGGGTGGGACCTCAGACAGGTACAATGCCATAGACTCCATCCTCCAAACCAGCCATTTCCTCTTAGAAAACCATTGTTGCCAATCTTCAAGTGAGGGCTGGAGAGCACTCAGAATTACAACTGCTCTCCAGGAGGGCAGGCAAAAATCAGCTGAAGTCAGAGGGGCAGATAACAGTAGGTTGATGGTTAGCTGGGAAGGAGATGGGGTTGCCAACTCCAGGTTGGGAAATTCCTGGGGATTTGAGGGATGGACCCTGGAGAGGGTGGGGTTTGAGGAAGGGTTGGACCTCAGACAGGTAGAATGCCATAGAGTCCACCCTCAAAACCAGCCATTTCCTCCTGGGTAACAATAGTTGCCAATCTCCAGATGAGGGCTGGAGATCACTCAGAATTATAACTGCTCTTCAGGTAGCAGAGATCAGTTCCTCTGGAGAAAATGGTAGACTCTGTGTCATTATACCCTGCTGAGGTCAACACGCCAAATTGACACTGAGTGCCCAAGGCCAGGGCACTCTCACAGAGCCTCTTTCTAGAGCTTGTTGTATTTATTTCCACAACGGGCCTTATTCCTAGTTATATATAAGGAGAGATACTGCCACAGGAAGTGGCGCCGGCTACAAGCATAGACAGCTTCAAGAGAGGAATGGATAAACATCTGAAGCAGAGGTCCATCAGTGGCTATTGGCCACAAGGTAGAGATGGGAGACTCTCTCTGGGGCAGTGGTGCTCTGTCTTCTTGGTGCTTGGGGGGCAAGAGTGGGAGGGCTTCTGGAGTTCTGACCCTGCTGGTGGACCTCCTGATGGCCCCTGGGTTTTGGCCACTGTGTGACACAGAGTGTTGGACTAGATGGGCCACTGGCTTGATCCAAAATGGCTTCTCTTATGTCTGGGGCAGTGATGTTCTGTATTCTTTGTGCTTTGGAAGCAACAGTGAGAGGGCTTCTGGAGTTTTGGCCCCACTGGTGGACCTCCTGATGGCCCCTGGGTTTTGGCCACTGTGTGACACAGAGTTTTGGACTGAAGGAGCCATTGGCCTGATCCAGCATGGGCTTCTCTTATTTTCTAAAAAGTGTTCCCATGAAGAACTAATCCCCATATTGTCATCATATAGATTATCCATTAGTTGCCCTCTCCACAGCTAGTTTAGGAGCAACGGGAGGACATGCTGTGTCAAAGAAGAAGAAGAAGAAGAAGAAGAAGAAGAAGAAGAAGAAGAAGAAGAAGAAGAAGAAGAAGAAGAAGAAGAAGAAGAAGAAGAAGAAGAAGAAGAAGAAGAAGAAGAAGAAGAAGAAGAAGAAGAAGAAGAAATTGGATTTATACCCCGCCCTTCACTCAGAGTCTCAGAGCAGCTTACAGACTCCTTTCCCTTCCACTCTCCACAACAGACACCCTATGAGGTAGGTGGGGCTGAGAGAGCTCTGACAGAAAGTGCTCTGAGAGGACTGTGACTGTCCCAAGGTCACTCCACTGACTGCATGTGGAGGCGTGGGAAATCAAACCCAGTTCTCCCAGATTAGAGTCCATGCTCCTAACCACTACAGCACACTGGCTCACTTGTTCCATTGGGGCTGGGTTCCATTGATCCGTTCAGCTAACAACGGACTCTTTCTTTGCTTCAAGCACAGTTACACCCTTCCAAGTCCACTGAAGTCCATTGGTGATGGAAAGTGCTGACAAGGAGCAGCTGACTTACAGCAACCATGCAGGGCTTTCAAGGCAAGAGATGTTCAGAGGTGGTTTGCCTGCCTTTGCACAGCCCCCCCCCCGGACTTCCTTGGTGGTCTCCCATCCACTTGCTAACCAGGGCCGACCCTGCTTAGCTTCCGAGATCTGATGAGACTGACTAGCCTGGGCCATCCAGGTCAGGGATCAATGGACTTCGAAGGGTATGATTTGGTTAACAATTGCACTGGAGCTCTGGAAGAAGAAGAAGAAGAAGAAGAAGAAGAAGAAGAAGAAGAAGAAGAAGAAGAAGAAGAAGAAGAAGAAGAAGAAGAAGAAGAAGAAGAAGAAGAAGAAGAAGAAGAAGAAGAAGAAGAAGAAGAAGAAGAAGAAGAAGAAGAGGAGGAGGAGGAGGAGGAGGAGGAGGAGGAGGAGAAGGAGGAAGAGGAGGAGAATGAGGAAGAGATTGGATTTATACCCCGCCCTTCACCCAGCATCTCAGAGCGGCTAACAAACTCCTTTCCCTTCCCCTCCCCACAACAGACACCCTGTGAGGTAGGTGGGGCTGAGAGAGCTCTGACAGAAAGTGCTCTTGAGAGAACAGCTCTGAGAGAACTATGGCTTGCCCAAGGTCATCCAGCAGCTGCAAGTGGAGGAGTGAGGAATCAAACCCAGTTCTTCCAGAGAAGAGTCTGTGCACTTAACCACTACACGAAACTGGCATCTTCCTTCAGAAACATAAGAACATAAGAGAAGCCAATGTTGAATCAGGCCAATGGCCCATCTAGTCCAACACTCTGTCACACAGCAGCCAAAATATACCAGGTGCCATCAGGAGGTCCAGCAGTGGGGCCAGTAGAACACTAGAAGCCCTTCCACTGCTGCCCCCCCAAGCACCAAGAATAGAGTGCATCACCTGCCCCAGACTGAGAGTTCCCATCTATACCCTGTGGCTAATAGCCACTGATGGACTTCTGCTCCATAGGTTTATCTAATTCCCTCTTGAAACTGTCCATGCTTGTAGCTGCCACCCCCTCCTGTGGCAGTGAATTCCATATGTTAATCACTCTTTGGGTGAAGAAGAACTTCCTTTTATCTGTTCTAACCCGACTGCTCAGCAATTTCACGGAGTGCCCACGAGTTCTTGTATTGTGAGACGGTTCCTTGCACGAAGCAAGGCTCTGCCGTTAGCAGAGCATGTTCACGGGATCCAACCCATAAGCTACTGTACATTTTCTGCATCTCTTCCGTCTCTCTCCCACCCAGGAGGTCTTCGGAAAGACCACACAAGAATAAGCTTTCACCCTGGCAAGACCTCCATGCGGTGAGAAAAACCGAGGAAGGCATTGCAGTGGTGACTTTTTGAAAAAGCCAGTTTTCCTGCTTTATCCGTTGTTCTTTATCCAGCGGGATCTCCCTGTTATTTCGCACCGTGTGTGCTGGCTCGTGATCCATCACATCGGGCTAAACAACAAATGCCTTTTCCGAGCGAGAGAAGCCCATCCGTCACCATTGCCGTTTGCTATCCTGAAAGGCACACTTCAGACCGCTGCTTTCCCCTCCTTGCGGGTTATAAATAGGCAATATCCTGAGGTCACAAAGCATAGCGGTAGATTTGCATAACGGATAGTGCCGGTTGCAATGGCACCTGTGATTTAGCCCCAAGGTGGTGACGGGCGACGGGAGCCGTGGAGTTCTAAAACTGAGTTCTGTTCTGGAAAGTAATCCAGACCCCACCAAACAATCGCCCAGCTGGCGTAAGGAAATACCAGCAGTGGCACTTTCGCACACGCCGAAAACTGCACCTAACATGTGTCTCCATGGAAGGCCATGTGCAGAGGAGTGACAGGACAAAGGGAGAGAGAGAGGAAGTCAGAGGGCAGCTCCCAGGTTAAGACAAAGAGAGGCATCCCATTCAAGGAGAGAACCCCTGGACACACTTTGAGTGATGTAGCGCCTCCCCCGTCAATGTCCAGGCATGCTGAGTCGCTCCCTCCGACAAGACAATCATGTTCCACAAGCAGAAATCTTCCCACCACCCCCATAAACGCTCCGGTTCGATCCAAACCTCGATCTCTGCATCCCTCAGTGCAGACGTGGCACCACATTCCTGCCAAACATTTTGTACCAAAGGATCAGCCACATGAGTTAGATGGAGCCCACACACCCCACCCTCCGGACGGGCCCTCTTGTGTGCCCGGGGTTGAACTTCAGCAGTTGCTGTGGCTACAGCCTGCCTGTGCCGTTTGCTACATGCCCCATCCCTCCTCAGGGCTGGCATCAGCATACCATGAGGTGGGCAGTTGAGAGGGCCCAGGGCTCCGAGCAGGGGGGGCATTGCTGCTGACTCCCCACCTATACATCTCCAGATGTGCACACTCAAAGCCTTCCCCTGAGGAGGAAGAGGAAGAAGAAGAAGAGGAGGAGGAGGAGATTGGATTTGTACCCCGCCCTTCACTCAGAGTCCCAGAATGGCTTCTAATCCCCTTTCCTTTCCCCTCCCCACAACAGACACCCTGTGAGGTCGGGGGGCTGAGAGAGCTCTGACAGAAACTGCTCTTTTTCAAGGACAGCTCTGACAGAACTATGGCTTGCCCAAGGTCATCCAGCAGCTGCAAGTGGAGGAGTGGGGGAACCAAACCCGGTTCTCCCAGATTAGAGTCCACCCACTTAACCACTACACCAAACTGGCTCTCATGAGTACTTTATTACCCACTCGCCTGGCTGTATATGCTCCTAGTGTTGTCAGGTAAGGGCATGTGGGTGGCGCACACAGCAGCAGTGCTCCAAGGGACCATAGCAATGGCACTTGCAGCTGCAGCCACGGTCAAGCAATAATAAGGAAAATGCACACAGGTGGTGTATGGATGCAGGTGGCCCTGAGCAGAGGCCCTGAGGAGGGCCCCTGAGCCCTCTCTATCTCCCAGAACCTTGAACTGGCCTTCTGTTTCATAATGGCCCGGAGCACATCTCAGAAAGGATATTATAGCATTGGAAAAAGTGCCGAGAAGGGCAACTAGAATGATAAAAGGGTTGGAACACCTTCCCTATGAAGAAAGGTTAAAACGCTTGGGGCTCTTCAGCTTGGAGAAACGACAGCTGAGGGGTGACATGATCGAGGTTGATAATATTATGAATGGGATTGAGCAGGTTGAGAAAGAAGTCCTTTTCTCCCTTTCTCACAAGACAAGAACTCGTGGGCACTCCATGAAATTGCTGAGCAGTCGGGCTAGAACAGATAAAAGGAAGTCCTTCTTCACCCAAAGAGTGATTAACACATGGAATTCACTGCCACAGGAGGTGGTGGCAGCTACAAGCATGGACAGTTTCAAGAGGGAATTAGATAAACATATGGAGCAGAGGTCCATCAGTGGCTATTAGCCACAGGGTATAGATGGGAAGTGGAGCTGCGGTGGCTCAAGTGGTTAAGACGCTGAACTGCAGGCTCTGGAAGATCAGTAGTTCAGCAATTCGAGACCCGGGTGCCGCATGACAGGGTGAGCTCCTGTCTCTAGTTCCAGCTCCTGCCAACCTAGCAGTTCGAAAGCAAGAAATTGCAAGTAGATAAATAGGTACCACTTTGGTGGGAAGGTAACAGCGTTCCGTGCGCCTTGGTGTTTAGTCATGCCGGCCACATGACCACGGAAACGTCTTCGGACAGCGCTGGCTCTTCGGCTTTGAAACGGAGATGAGCACCGCAACCCTAGAGTCGGATTCGACTGGCTTTCGAGCAAGGGAACCTTTACCTTTACCTTTATAGATGGGAACTCTCAGTCTGGGGCAGGTGATGCACTCTATTCTTGGTGCTGGAGGGGGCAGCAGTGGGAGGGCTTCTCGTGTCCTGGCCCCACTGCTGGACCTCGTGATGGCACCTGGTGTTTTTGGCCACTGTGTGACAGAGTGTTGGACTAGATGGGCCACTGGCCTGATTCAACATTGGCTTCTCTTATGTTCTTATGTTACTGCTGCTACAGAACTGCCTGGCTGACAGAATCCGATGGAACTTTGTAGAGAGGAAATGGGATATTGACTTTCCCTGGCTGAGTTCTCTCTGATGTAGAGGCCAATTCATCACAAGAAAGTTTCTTCCTCCCCACAGAAACGCTTCTGCACAGGTGCTTTACGTAGTTTTCCCTTCCCCCCGCTAGGGCACCCTGGGAACTTTCATCATGGAGTTACCCCAAAAGAAGATGGACTAGATAATTTCTGGCAACTGCACCCCACAGAACCATGAAGACATTTATGAATCTTCTGAACATAGTTCTTCCTGAACACCAAGAATTTGGGTGGAGAAGTGTGCACGAATCGCTGGTCTAGTTTCCTATAGTTTGGTTAAATTTAATGAACCATGGTAGTTCGAGAGACAGTTTGGTGTAGTGGTTAGGAGTGTGGACTCTAATCTGGGAGAACCGGGTTTGATTCCCCATTCCTTCTCCACATGCAGCTGCTGGTGTGACCTTGGGTCAGTCACAAGTTCTCTCAGAGCTGTTCTCTCGTGAGTAGCCCTCGAAAGAGCTCTCTCAGCCCCACCTACCTCACAGGGTGTCCATCTCTGAAAAAACCAATCAAGTTATTGTTTTGGGGGATCATGGGGCAATCAGGCCAGTATAGCCATAAGGAACATTTTCCCTATAAGTGCAAGCACACTGTTCCATTGACATGTGTGTGTGTTGAATCCTCCACACTCCTCCACTTGTGTGTGAGCCTCCTCCTTCTCCCCATGAAACACTGGTTGTTTCACTGCCACCGCGGACCTCACTTTCCAAGATAGGTAACAATCACCTTCCCCAAACTGCTTTCTCCCGCTCCTCCCTTTTATCTTCCTTTTAGTTAGCTTGTGTGTTCCCTGTGTGTTTTACGTGCATGTTTTGCTCTTTTATTTCTTTTTCAATAAAACGCTTTCCAGTTGTGCTTCAAACTGGTTTATTTCAGGAGTTCTCTAAGGGAATAATCCCTGCAGACATTGGTGGAGATCCCAGTTACCTGAGCCAGTTTGGTGTAGTGGTTAAGTGTGCGGACTCTTATCTGGGAGAACCGGGTTTGATTCCCCACTCCTCCACTTGCACCTGCTGATGTGACCTTGGGTCAGTCACAAGGTCTGGCACAGCTGTCCTTTCAAGGACAGTTTGTGTTAGAGCTCTCTCAGCCCCACCTATCTCACAGGGTGTCTGTTGTGGGGAGGGGAAGGGAAAGGAGTTTGTAAGCCGCTCTGAGATGCCTTTGGGCAGTGAAGGGTGGGGTATAAATCCAATCTCTTCTTCTTCTTCTTCTTCTTCTTCTTCTTCTTCTTCTTCTCTTGCTTGTTTCCTTTAAGCTAATTTCCCCCAATGAATTAGGAGACTGTGTTAGAATTCCAAATGTGCCCACAGGATGAGAAGTCCGGGGATCCCTGCCTTAGTAATAAAAAACTATTTGGCATTCTTTGCCAGCCATTCAGTTGGGACGATATTTAGTTGTCGGAGCAGCAAACCAGGCGAAACTTTACCCGCCTCCCATGCGGTTTGTCATTCCAGCTTCTGCACTGATCATCAGCGTTACACGTTTCATTAAAAAGAGCGGACGAGTTACTGACGTGACCTTAGGTCACACAACCTGTATTCGACTCGATCTTAGATTTCACGTCCTGCAAGTGAAAAATGGGTGGATTTGCATTTAGGAAAGTAGGCAACCCCGATTCTTCTAGAAATGCTTTTGTGCGTCTGCCTCAGGTCAGCTGAACCTCAGAGCTGTGCAACTTGAATAACCTATCTGGTCGGCTCCCACGCCTTTAGCTCTGTCTGCCTCTCGGCTCTGCCTAACCCCTCCCAGCCCAGCGGCTCAGATCAGGTAACAAAAGTAAGAAAGCAGCAAAAGATAATGAGATCTCGTCCTAGTTAATGCAACTTCCTCATCCTTCCTCATCTTCTCAGCCCCAGAGGCTAGCCCAAAAAGCCTTCCAAAAATGCTGACGGAGGCTTCGACTTCGACAAGCCTGCCAGGGGACGGAGCGCCATAATTTGAGGGCCACCCCACATGACGTCTCTCTCTCGACTCACTTTCTACCTAAGGATGACTCTGCAAGAAAACAGCACTTCTGTGACACTGACCAGAGCTACAGTCTGCCAAGCACTGTATATATAGTGTATCTAGATTTCAGTAAAGCATTTGACAAAGTTTCTCATGATATCCTTGAGGATAAACTGGTTAAGTGTGGGCTGGATGGCGCAACCGTTGGGTGGATTCATGGTTGGTTGAAAAATCGTACCCAACGAGTGCTCGTAAATGGCTCCGCGTCTACGTGGAGGGAAGTCTCGAGTGGAGTACCACAGGGCTCGGTCCTGGGCCCGGTGTTATTCAATGTTTTTATAAATGACCTGGATGAAGACATAGAGGGGATGCTTATCAAATTTGCAGATGACACGAAGCTGGGTGGGATTGCTAATTCTGAAAAAGACAGAGTCAGGATTCAGAAGGATCTTGATAGGCTGGAACAGTTGGCTGAGGCAAATAAAATGAATTTCAATAGAGATAAGTGCAAAGTCCTACACTTAGGTACAAAAAATCAAAGGCACAGATATAGAATTGGAGGGACTTGGCTTGACAGCAGCACATGTGAAAGGGATCTGGGTGTTATGGTTGATCACAAGCTCAACATGAGCCTGCAGTGTGATGCGGCTTTGAAGAAAGCTAATGCAATCTTAGGATGCATTAGCAGAAGCCTTGTGTCCAGATCACGGGAGGTGGTAGTTCCGCTGTATTCTGCTATGGTCAGGCCTCACCTGGAGTACTGTGTCCAGTTTTGGGCACCACATTTTCGGAAGGATGTTGACAAACTCGAGCGGGTCCAGAGGAGGGCGACCAGGATGGTGAGAGGGCTGGAGTCCAAGTCTTACGAGGAAAGGCTGAAAGAGTTGGGTTATGTTTAGCCTGGGAAAGAGAAGGTTTAGAGGGGACATGATTGCCATCTTCAAGTATCTGAAGGGCTGTCATGTAGAAGATGGAGTGGATCTATTCTCTCTTGCTCCGGATTGCAAGACTAGATCTAATGGGTGGAAATTACGAGGGAGTCGTTACTGGCTAAATATCAGGAGAAACTTCCTAACTGTCAGAGTGGTTGAGCAGTGGAACAGTCTGCCTCGGTAGGTGGTGGATGCTCCTTCACTGGACGTTTTCAAGCGGAGGCTGGACGACCATCTTTTGGGTATGTTGTAGGTATGTAGGGGTTTCGGCTGTGTTCCTGCAGAGTGCAGGGGGTTGGACTAGATGGCCTGCAAGGTCCCTTCCAACTCTAACATTCTGTGATTCTATGATTCTAAGCCTGGTTTCGCCAGAGGACAGTACTTTCAAACCCCCATAACTTAGTGCAGAGTAGTGGTGGACAGAAACCTCTCACTATTACAACTGATCTCCAGGTGACAGAGAGACAGTTTGGTGTCGTGGTTAGGAGCGCGGACTCTAATCTGGGAGAACCGGGTTTGATTCCCCACTTCTCCACATGCAGCTGCTGGTGGGACATTGGGTCAGTCATAAAGTTCTCTCAGAGCTGTTCTCTCAAAGGCAGTTCTCGGAAGAGCTCTCTCAGCCCCACCGACCTCACAGGGTGCCTGTTGTGGGGAGGGGGAGGGAAAGGAGATTGCAAGTCGCTCTGAGACTCCTTCAGGTAGTGAAGGGCAGGTGATTTATTTACTATTTGTTCACTAAATTGGATTTGCTAGGCCGCTTTTCCCTACAAGTAGGGCTCAGGGCAGCTTACAACAAGATGAAGTAAAAGCTAAAGGGTTCCCTTGCTCAAAAGCCAGTCGAATCCGACTATAGGGAGCGGGGCTCATCTCTGTTTCCAAGCTGAAGAGCCAGCATTGTCTGAAGACGTTTCCACGGTCATGTGGCCGGCAGGACTAAATGCCGAGGCACACAGAACACTGTTCCCTTCCCACCGCGGCGGCACCCATTTATCTACTTGCAATCTCGTGCTTTCAAACTGCTAGGAGTACAACAAGATATCCTTTCCTTATATATAAAAGGATAGTGGTCGGCTGGCACGCCCAAATAAGGCATGCCCAAATAAGGAGAAGATGCGCAGCAAAATAGATTGGCCGCAGGGGCTGCCGCTCATAGTTGGGGCCTGGCCATTGGCTGGCGTGCCTGGCTGTGTGAGCTCTGTCCCACCCACACAGCCAGCACGTCACCGCTTCGCCCCACTCTGACTCCAGCCGCCGGACCAGGCGGATGCTCCGATGGCTAAGCTGCTGGCCCTGACTCAAGGCCGGCCTCCCTTGCCACGGTGCCTCCCCCCCAGGAAGCGACTTGGCCAAGCCACGCCTTGCGTGGCAGAGAGGAGGTGGCGGGGCTGCCCTCGCGGGGCGTGTGTAGCCGGGGGGGGAGGCGATGGAGCTGGCTGGCCCGAGCCGGGAGACAGCCTACCTTCCTCGCTGCTCCAAGACTGCAGGGCTGCATGGGGGGGGGCGGGTCTGGCCTCTCCCTCCATGTGCCAACAGACCAGGGGGGGCCAGGCCTCCACAGGCAGTCCGGCTAGCACCCATTGCATCGGCACATGCAACAGGCCTTGCCGCTAGTCATACAATAAATAGGTGAAGTCAAAATCATCATTAGGTAAAGGTAAAGGTCCCCTTGCTCGGAAGCCAGTTGAATCCGACTCTAGGGTCGCGGTGCTCACCTCCGTTTCAAAGCCGAAGAGCCAGCGCTGTCCGAAGACATTTCCGTCGTCATGTGGCCGGCATGACTCAACACCAAGGCGCACGGAACGCATTAAACCTCCCTAAAAACAAGTCGATCCAATCTCTTCCTCAGCTTCTTCTGGGGGAAACGGCCACCTTGAACACCACCTCGGAAGGCGGACTCTACAGCACCGTGCCCCAAACCTCGCTCCCATCAGGCTCCGCCTCCAAAATCTCCAGGTATTTCCCAACACGGAGCTGGTCGTCCTAGTGGAGAGGTGCACACCCTTGATGGAGAGCTCCCCTGCCTGGCAGTCTTCAAGCAGCAGCCAGACCAACACTTGTCAGGGATGCTCTAGGCCGGGGTTAGGGTTAGGGTGGCCAAACTGCGGCTTGGGAGCCACAGGCAACTCTTTCACACATATGTTGTGGCTCCCGGCAGGGCAGCTGGGAAAGCGAAGGGGAGCCGTGCTTTCCCTCCCTCCCATCCATTTACTTCCTTCGTTTCTCTCTCTCTCTCTCTTTCCACCTCTTTCCTTCTTTCTTTCCACCTCTCTCTCTCTTCCTCTCTCTCTTAGACAAATAAATATCATTGGCAAGCAAATAAATATCCTTATCCATGTCTGTTCTTACCCCTTTTGTTTTTGTTTTTTGGCAGTCTCGTTTCATAAAAAGCAAATGTGCATATTTTAAAAAATAAACACGTGTGTGTGATATCTGTTCACGTCTTGCGGCGCTCAGACATCTGATGTTTATTCTGTGTGGCTCTTACGTTAAGGAAGTTTGGCTGCCCCTGGTCTAGGCTGGTCCTGTACTGAGCAGGGGGTTGGACTAGATAGCCTGTAGGGCCCCTGTGTGATTCTATTATTCTATGATTCTATAACTGTGAGTTCATCCCTCCTTTTCACACTCCGGACCTTTGGTTTGGGAAGGGAAACTAGTTTTGGGGGTGGGCACTATTGTACCCAAAGGTGCAAACTGTATTTCCCTCTGTTACAATAAGAACATAAGAGAAGCCAGTGTTGGGTCGGGCCAGTGGCACATCCAGTCCAACACTCTGTGTCACACGGTGGCCAAAAATACCAGGGGCCATCTGGAGGTCCAGCAGTGGGGCCAGGACAGTAGAAGCCCTCCTACTGTTGGGCCCCCCAAGCACCAAGGATACAGAGCATCCCTTGCCCCAGCCTGAGAGTGGGACCTTGTGGCTAATAGCCATGGATGGACCTCTGCTCCATATGTTTATCCAGTTCCCTCTTGAAGCTGTCCATGCTTGTAGCTGCCACCACCTCCTGTGGCAGTGAATTCCATGTGTTAATCACTCTTTGGGTGAAGAAGGACTTCCTTTTATCCATTCTAACCCAACCGCTCAGCAATTTCGTTGAGTGCCCACGAGTTCTTGGATTGTGAAAAAGGGAGAAAAGGACCTCTTTCTCGACCTGCTCTATCCCATGCACAATCTTATAAACCTCGATCATGTCACCCCTCAGCCATCGTTTCTCCAAGCTAAAGAGCTCCAAGCGCTTTCACCTTTCTTCATAGGGAAAGTGTTCCAACCCTTTGATCATTCTGGTTGCCCTTCTCTGCACTTTTTCCAAAGCTATAATATCCTTTTTGAGGTACACAGTACACAGTACTGTACACAGTAATGAATAAATAAATACATTTATTTTGCTTGGGGGGGGGGCTTTACAAAAGGGGGCCCTGGGCCTGGAATTTGCCCTCAGAGCCAGGTCACACAGCAATCAGGGACCAAACAGCCAGACTCCAACATTATGTTGCAGGCGAGGAGACAGCCCTCCCAGATGTTAAAAACTAAACCTTTGTTGTTACCTGTGGCCTTAACCAGGGGGTCATATATCTAACGGACCACTTCACAACCTCTCATGAATCAAGCAAGGACATGTCAATAATTGCAAAAGCAGCTGACATATCAGTGTCGGAGCAGACAGGCCCATAAGTCCTTCTGACATTAGGAGGCAGCAGAAGAAATACCGTAAAGGTGTGGGCACGTGCTTTTTGCTTCCCCTCTCCACATTGTCTTATTACTGGATTATTCCGAGGCAGTCACCTTTTTAAAAACAAAGAAAGCCAGGCTCGGTATAAGGGTGCTGGGTGGTCTCTTCCGCGTGACTGTCATGAGGAGAAGGCGCATCCCGTTACCCTGTAAGGCAGTGGTGTCGAACTCACTTGATAAAGGACACAAACACAAAGAGGGTTTTTTTACTTAAAATAAAAACATGCTTAAAACATTAGCCCTCTTGCAATATTTGGATTATTTAACAGTGTCTGATAGCTGACAGCTCTTGCTCTGAATTATTGCATCATAAATGTCTGTGCTGTTGCAGTCTTGAGTATGGCTGTTCAGGTGTGTCTCTGTAAGCTGCAAACCTACGATGACGCAGCAGCAGCAGAACTGGAAGAAGTAGAAAACAGCCAGTTCCACTGTGGGCCTGAGAGAAGCCCTCCAGGGGGCTGATCCGGCCCCCGGGCCATATGTTTGATCCCCCCACTGTTCCTTTTAGAGCACCAGGTATGAAGGAGATTTAATGAGAGAGAGAGAGAGAGCTCTAAATAAGATTTATTGAACCAACAATCCCCTTTCATTGTCAAGGCAGGTCATCGTTTTGCAAGACTGGCTGATTAATAGGTACCGGTTTCTTTCAGGGGGAGGACTCCAATGTACTTATAATATCTTTACCTTGTATAAATATTTTAATTAATGGGCACCTTCGTCAAACCCCAGAAAAATTAAGCATCAGAGAGCTTTACGGCGAGATTGATTATCGTTGATTCAATTTGGTTTTCAATCACCACTAATTCCTTTTTAATAGATATCTCATTTAGCCTTTGACTACCCGTTGTTGTTGTTTTCTCCTCCGGAGGGTTCTTTCCCCCTCCTCCTTCTTTTGGTGTTTTTTTTTAAATTCTAACAATCTGGAACGTCTCCAAAGCAAACCAAGCTGTTTTCACAACCTTCAGGACTCTCCAGCTATATTTTCACATTTCATTTAGTCAGCCAAGTTCAGGCAAGGTAACAGATTAATCTGCAGAAGTGTCCCTTGTAAGATTTAAGCAAAAAATTACAGTTTCAGAATCAGGGCTGCAGGGGTCATTAACATCGGTCGTCTACACTGGCGGAACCCACCAGATCAAAACCGTTCCTGGAAGGTGCTCTTTCTTAATGAGGCCGTCCCACAAATTTCTTGGGCAGTTAATTCCATTCCCCCCCACCTTGTTCTTTAAATTCAGAAGTCTTTATGTGACATCCAGTTTAAAAATGTGCTTTTTCAGCAGTTTGGTTTCAGTACATTTGTGCAAGGAGGAAAGAAAGAAAGAAAGGTGGCCAGAACGACCGTGGGTTTGTAGCACCTTCTCCGGAAGGAAAGGTCAAAGAGTTGGGGGCTTTTCCAGCTTAGAAAACCAGAGGACGAAGGCTGCAAACTCCAAAACACTTTCCGAGGAGTGAGCTCCAATTAAAAAATGTGCTTAATTCTGAGTAGTCTTCTTAGGATTGGATGTGATAGGCATTTATACAACTATAAATGTCCTGGCCCCACTTCTGGACCTCCTGATGGCACCTGGTATTTTTGGCCACTGTGTGACACAGAGTGTTGGATGGGCCATTGGCCTGATCCAACATTGGCTTCTCTTATGTTCTTATGTCTGGGGCAAGTGAGGCTCTGTAGTCTTGGTGCTTGGGGGGGCAACAGTGGGAGGGCTTCTAGTGTAATCTTCTGGGCATTGTGCAGGGGGTTGGACTAGCTGACCCTGGAGATCCCTTCCAGCTCTATGATTCTAAGGCCCCCTATACTCAGGGAAGCAACTGGCAGAAACACACACACCCCCATCATCTTTCACCCTCCAATGCCTTCCGTGTGTAAGTACTAGCCATGTCTGGTCTAGAAGGAGGCCAGAGTGTGGCCTGGAAATGTACACTAAAACCAAGATGGAGCAGAGCTGAACAAAAGGGTTCCTAGCAGTTTGGTTCCGAGAGAGCAGTTTGGTTCCGAGAGCCAGTTTGGTGTAGTGGTTCAGTGCGCGGACTCTAATCTGGGAGGACCAGGTTTGATTCCCCACTCCTCCACTCGCACCTGCTGGATGACCTTGGGCAAGCCATAGTTCTGTCAGAGCTGTTCCTGAAAAAGAGCAGTTTCTGTCAGTGCTCTCTCAGCCCCGCCTACTTCACAGGGTGTCTGTTGCGGGGAGGGGAAGGGAAAGGAGTTTGTAAGCTGTTCTGAGACTCCCTTGGGTAGTGAAGGGCGGGGTATAGATCCAATCTCCTCCTCCTCCTCCTCCTCCTCCTCCTCCTCCTCCTCCTCCTCCTCCTCCTCCTAGCAGTCTGAACTTGCTTTGTTGGGGCGGAGGCTTTAGGGCCTCTGTCAACCTAATAGTTTCCTTCCCCCTCATCCAAAACTATGAGATATTCGTCTACATAATGGAGCCCACAGGAAAGAAGATCTCCTCCTGAATTCAAGATTCCAACACCTGGTTCCTCCTTTCCTGGTCACTTCACCCTAATCAATAGGCTATTCACACAACTGGGTGGCCTTTTCCCTCCAGCAATCAGGGGTCATCGGTGGATCGTTAACTTCTCACATTCCTTGCCACATTCCAACAGAAGCATTAAGAGTTCCTGTTTGCGCCAGGAAATCCATTCCTCCACACAGATGCAAAATATGACAATGCCTTTGTCTCCTCCTGGGAATGCTACTCAGAGCTTCTCCTGCACATTGTTTTGGTCCCAGTTAATCCCTTCAGCACATTGTTTCAAGGGGCAGGCGCATTAGCATGCCCTCAAGTCCAATTTTTTTCCCCTCTAACTAGGCAGCCACAGCTCCACTGCTGTGTGTCTGTCCTGGGCGCCTACTGACAGGTCACCCTCAAATTCGTTTGGGTTCCTTTCCATCTTCACCGTCTCTTCTCCGGGGACTTCGGCACATCTGGAATGGTAATTATAGCTGTCAGGCTCCTTAGGTCACACAACGCAGGGCTTCAAGAGAAGAATCTGTTTATTGGTGAATTATAACTAAAGACACGTGTACAGCTTGTGTCAGGAATGTCCGGGAACAGCAGGGCTCCCTAAATTATAGTGGAATCAAACAACCCCTAAACGAGCTGAAGCCAATGAGTATAGTTCACGCGTGCGGGCAAAGCGAGAGGGCAAAGCGGGCAAAACAATCTAAAAGCCATTGATTCCCAGCAGAGGAGTTCTGCAGCTGGAGACACTATGAGGTCATGAAGATGATAACATACAGACAGTAGAATAAGGAGAAGGAGGAGGAGAGTTGGATTTATACCCTGCCCTTCACTCAGAGTCTCAAAGCGACTTAAAATCACCTTCCCTTCCCCTCCCCACAACAGACACCTGGTGAGGTCGGTGGGGCTGGGAGAGCTCTCTCAGGAACTGCCCTTGAGAGAATAGCTCTGGAGGAACTTATGACTGACCCAAGGTCACACCAGCAGCTGCATGTGGCAGAGTGGGGGAGTCAAACCCGGTTCTCCCAGACTAGAGTCCATGCTCCTAACCACTACACCAAACTGGCTCCCTTGCAAGGGAGTTTCCTTAACCCCCGGTCTCCACCCACTTCACATCACTCCCTCCACCCCCTTGACCCAGTCTGCCCAGGACACAAGTGCATTCTGGGAGCCCTCCTGGAAGGCATTCTGGGAAATCTCCAGGAATCGCCTGGAGGCTTCCTAGTGCTAAATTCCTCAGTTGGGTTTCCTGTGCATATTAGCATATGTATAGATTTAATCTAGCAGGCAATGGAACTGGCTCCCTGCCACTCCCAGAGAGAGAGAGAGAGAGAGAGAGAGAGAAACCACACTTTTAAAACTCAGAGTAGGGGGGTTTCCCCAAAGACTGGCAACCCGACCTCATCAGATCCCGGAAGCAAATCAAGGTCGGCTCTGGCAAGTACTTGGATGGGAGACCTCCTTGGAACACCAGAGGCAGGAGGTGGGGGCAGGCTTTACCCAGCCATCTCTCTGAATATCCTCCAGGCCCCCAGTAGGGGTCAGTCTCTCCAGAAGTTGCCGTGACTTCCAGGTGCACCCACACAGTCCCATGCATGCATACACACACATGCACAAATAACAAGAATATTTTTTAAAACAAAAAAACTTTTTCCCCAGGTTCCTAGTACCCAAAGTTGTTTGACAGTAGGAAAAATATGTTGTGTGGATTGACCTTTATCGGATAGGTTTATATTGTGTGAATTGGCCTTTACCTGATAGGTTTATATATGTGTTTTAGCTTGAGACGGAGACAGAGGGACCTTTCTAGACCTCTCGGAATGAGGTCTTCTCTCTGGGCCAAACTAGATGACGCGACATCTTCTAGGGAGGTATCAGGGATGCTGCTGGCATTTTCCCTCAGAATTCCTTCACTTTACAAACACTGCAGAGGGCTAATCCTTCTCAGGACGATGGTGTGGGGAGGGGGAGAACTCCCATCTCTTCCCCCGTACCATTTTCAAGAGACCAAATGCCCCTACAGGCATTAAGGCCTTAAAAAGAGACACTCCTCCCCCAGTGCTGAGGTCTGGAGGCATTCATAAAGAGAGGGAATTCAGAGGTAAAATGCCTGCGGTATCCACCCCAGGGCAACCATATAATCTAGTTTGGTCTGTTGCCCTCCATCATTGGGGGGGAAACCTTCTCAACCATAAACTGCTTGCACCCAGAAGGAGAATTTAGCTAAGCAGCAGATATTCAAGGACAGGGGAAAGGAGACCTTCAAGCTGAAAACAGCGTAAAAGGCTCTCAGCCCCCAGCTCTGCTTCGGCGCCAGTTTCTCCGGGCCCCGCGCGGGACAAAGCTGCCCTTGAGATGTCTATCATCTCGTTGAATCAATGGGAACGGATAGCGGTGTTGCCCAGCAAATAAACTTCTTTTGTCAGGGTGTCTTAAGTGCCAGCGAAATTGGCACTTGCACAAAAGAGAGAGGCAGAGATAAGCAATAACCTCTTTCCAGAGGTGACTTCCAGCGCAGGCAATCTTTTCTATACATCTCTCGCTATTAGAGAATCCTGCATTCTTTTTAATTATTGATTGTGTTAGCTATCAGAGCTTGTGTACGACTGAAACAAATGTTTGGTACACACCTCCGTTTCGGTGGGTCTCGTGCAGGACTGCGGGTTTCTCAGGTTCCTTTTCAAAGTTTGCTCAGACGCGCTCCGAGTCATTAATTACACTGGTGCTGCTTTGATTTTTCTTTAAATAAATATTCCAGGTTTGGGAGGATGAAGGCCATTTTAGAGGCTTTTGTAATTGAAGAAGAGAGCAAGGAGAAGAGGAGGAGGAGGAAGACGGAGAGGAGGAGGAGGAGGAAGATGAAGACTAAGAGGAAGATGAAGACAAGAACATAAGAACGTAAGAGGAGCCAATGTTGGATCAGGCCAGTGGCCCATACAGTCCAACACTCTGTGTCACACAGTGGCCGAAAATACCAGGTGCCATCAGGAGATCCACCACCAGTGGGGCCAGGACACCAGAAGCCCTCCCACTGTTGCCCCCCCACCAAGCACCAAGAAGACAGAGCATCCCTCGCCCCAGACTAAGAGTGCCTGTCTATACACCTTGTGGCTAATAGCCACTGATGGACTTCTGCCAGTTTGGTGTAGTGGTTAAGTGCGCGGACTCTAATCTGGGAGAACCGGGTTTGATTCCCCACTCTGCCTCCACTTGCACCTGCTGATGTGATCTTGGGTCAGTCACAAGCTCTGGCACAGCTGTTCTTGAAAGATCAGTTTGTGTTAGAGTTCTCTCAGCCCCACCTACCTCACAGGGTGTCTGTTGTGGGGAGGGGAAGGGAAAGGAGTTTGTCAGCCGCTCTGAGACTCCAAGTGAAGGGTGGGGTATAAATTCAATCTCTTCTTCTTCTTCTTCTACATTTATCTAATTCCCTCTTGAAACTGTCCTCCTGTGGCAGTGAATTCCATGTGTTAATCACTCTTTGGGTGAAGAAGGACTTCTTTTTATCTGTTCTAACCCGACTGCTGAGTGCCCACAGGTTCTTGTATTGTGAGAAAGGGAGAAAAGTACTCTTCCGCCTTTCCTCTTAGGGGAGGTGCTCCAACCCCTTCGTCATCTTGGTCAACCTCCTCTGCACTTTTCCCAGCTCTGCAATGTCCTTTTTGGAGATACGGTGGCCAGAACGGCACACAGTATTCCAAATCAGGCTACACCATAGGTCTCTACTGGGGCATTACAATATCAGCTGTTGTTGTTTTTTCTCTCTCAATCCCTTTCCATAATAATCCCTGTTAAGTATGAGACCTCAGGCAGCTCTTAAACAAGTGATTCAGCTTTATTTGAACACGACAGAAACCAACACCAAACAGGAGAGCAGAAGGCTCTCTTTTAAACTTTCCGGGCAAGTATAACCACACCCCTAAGTGAGTTAACAACCAATTAAACTGCTTAGATAAAGGCCAATGAACTCAGTTCCCTCCAGAAACTTTCTTAGGTTCTGATTGGCACAGAGCAGCCAATCAGAATGTGCTGTACATGATACCAGCTTTTAGTTGAAGCTCAGGCCTTGTTTAACACAATACATAATAATACATAACAATCCCTAACATAGATTTTCCCTTTTCACCACTGCAGCACACCGAGTTGACACTTTCACTGAGCTCTCCACTACGACCCCGAGATCTTTTTCTGCCATTAACTTATATTCTTTTCTGCCACATGAATTTTTCAACCACCGGTGATATGCGAATCGAGGTGGCTTTTTTGAAGATGTTGGCTGGGAGAGTTAAAAGGCTACTCTAGACGTGTCTCTGTTTCCTAGTGTGTTGTATTAGCCCGTTCCATGAGAGAAACTCAAGTCCTTAAATACAACAGGAGCCCACGAAAACAGTTAAGACGTTCTTAGGCTGCTTAGAGACCTAGATATTTTGCCAGCGTGTCAGTTGATAAAACAGTAAAAAAGACGCATCGAAATCCACTGAGGCATTTCGGGTTTTTGCGTGAGGAGAAAACGGCAGGAGGAGCATCAGTATTCAAGACCCTGATTCTGAGAATTTCAAACATCAGTGTGTTTTTTTTAAAAAAAAAAAAGAGAGAGAGAGAGAGAGAGGCCTGCCTCAGCTAAAAGCATGTCAGCTCTTCTTCTCTGAATCCCATTATTCAGGAATTTATACATAAATATTATCCTCTCTGGGTAACCAAACGGAATACAAAGTTTTGGCCAAACTAGCACTTTCCCCTGACAGTCCCCCGCAGCAGCTTCAGTTCCACAAACGTAAGGGGAAATGGATATGAAGATAGGTACATTTTACATTCATTTCCAAGTGGAAATCTGCATGTAGATGGTATTTTGGCTGATGCGGAGAAAATGACCCTCCGTCTAGATATGAATCTGAAGCTGAGTATTATGCAGTAGGAATGTTTTCCTCCCTGCAGTATCTATCAGGGACGAAATAAAAAAAAGTCTTGCTCGTGTTCACGCTCATTTCACAAACTGGTATCTGTTGAAGGAAGATTTGACTCTTGAAAGCTCACATCCCGAACATCTTCCAGGCCCCTCTCCCGGATTCAAAATCTAGGCGTTCAACTGTAGATCAACATGGCTGCCTTCTGACATTATCTGCAAAAGATCAAGATGGGTAACTCCCAAAGGACAAAAGAGCCAGAGTCCAGAAGCACCTTAAAAGATGTGGTCAGACGGCATGCTGGAAGCGGTGTAAATTGCTCCGGACCGAAGCGTGTGTTTTTTTAACCCAGAGAATCGCGATCACACTCACCTCCTTGTTCCGGATTGCTGCACAGCCACATCGCTCCCCGCCGTCCACACACGGGAGCATGCAACGGTGGGGTTTTTTCCCCTCTCAGTCTGAGCATGCGCACAGGCGGCCATCTGTAGAACTAAAATTTTCACGCGTGCGCAGAACAGCGATTTCCACATTTCCCTTTAAACTTTAAATGAACACTTCCCTTTAAACTTTAAATGAACACTTGGGGACCTGGTAACAAAATACTCCATTTTAATGGGGGTTTGATCCGGAAAGCGATGGCTGGGGATGGTGCACAGATTTTGGGTGTGTGAAAGTGCACATAAAATCCGTTCCTGAAGCGTGCCGAAAGTGGTTCAAACGGAGCATCTGGACACCCCCAAAGACTAACAAAATTAGTGGAAGGGGAGGAGCTTTCGGGAGTCACTGGCTCGTTTCTTCAGATAGATGAAGATGGGTGGCCATGTTAGTAGAGTTGCCACACCATCCCGGGAGTCCGTGTGCGCACGCAAAGCACGCTCGCTGCTGCGATGACGCCACCTGGAAGTGACGTCATCGCGTCGGCATGTTGGGGGCAGGGCCACTAGGATTCGAGGGGAAACCATAGAGTTTTCCCTCAAATCATAGAGTGTCCTGCCCCCAACGTGGCCAGCGTGATGATGTCACCTCTGGGTGACATCATCACATGGGGGACGTGTGCCGGAAGGGGGTGGAGTCCCCACCGGGGCCCGATTTGCTGGCATCGGGTAAAAGGCCTCTCGGGCGGGGGTTTACCTGCCCCCCGGGGGGACTTGGCAAGCCTACATGTTAGTCTGTCCCTAGCAGCAGAAAAGAGCCAGAGTCCAGCAACACCTGAAAGACTGACAACACATGTGGCTGGGGAGGAGCTCATGTGAGACCCTGCTCACTTCTTCAGATACAGTGAGAATGGGAGTCCATCTGTCTTATTTATCGCAAATCAGTTCTCCTATTTATCTGCAAAAGTTTCGGGTTTTTTGGCTCCCCCCCTCCCCTGACTAAGAGGAACGGCAGCATCCCCAACGATCCTCCTTCCTGTTTCCGTTATGGACGTTCCCCAATGCTGTTGAATCATATTGTTATCTCGGATGAAATTGGAATTGTATTGTATGCAGCACCTATGGATTTCAGTCCTATTTGATTGTTTCGTAATTATGCTGTTATTCGCCCCGAGGCCTGCTACAGCAGGGGAGGGCGAGTCAGAAATCTAATAACTAAAACAAGTAAATGAAATTTTCCATCGACGGTTCTTCGAGAGCCACCAGGGAAATCAGTCACGTACCTCTTTCTTCTTCAGCGAGCCAAAAAGCCAGCCAAATGAAGAGGGATCCATATATCAAAAATGTGGACAATGTGAAAATTCCCAGCCGTCAGGACAGGGGGTCCCTAAGATTTTTGAGCCTTGTGGGCACTTTTGGAATTCTAACACAGGGTGGTGGGCGCAGCCTCAAAATGGTGGCCACAGGAGGCGGGGCAACACACACACAGAAGAAGAAGAAGAGATTGGATTTATACCTCGCCCTTCACTTGGAGTCTCAGAGCGGCTGACAATCTCCTTTCCCTCCCCCTCCCCACAACAGACACCCTGTGAGGTAGGTGGGGCTGAGAGAGCTCTTTCCAGAACTATCCTTGAGAGAACTGCTCTGACCAGAAGCATGGCTTGCCCAAGGTCATCCAGCAGCTGCAAGTGGAGTATGGGGAATCAAACCCGGTTCTCCCAGATTAGAGTCCGCACACTTAACCACTACACCAAACTGGCTCTCTGTGAGAGAGAGTAGAACAAGCACTGTGGTGGCCGCTGCCTGTGAAACAATGTGATTTCAATCTGCAGAGCCCATCAGATCTTCACTAGCCAATCAGAAGCCTTGATGGGCAACAGCCCCGCCCGCTTTCTAAGAACACTGGGTGAGCACCGAGAAAGGTGCTGGAGGTTGCCGTGGTGCCCACAGGCTGCACATCGGGGCGCCTGAGTCAGAATGTCCGTGAAACTGCCCAACTGTGCAGGTAGTGTCCAGGAGGCAACCTGGCCTCTCCTGCAGCCCACCACTCAACAAAACCAAGTCTGAAGCGTTCCTCCAGACTGAAGACCCCTCCTCCAATTTAAGTGGCTCTTTTATTGGAGGAAGGGTGAATGATACCTGAAAGAATAGATGGCAAACTGATTGTTATGAAGTTAGAATAAAGATTAGACTAAACCTCTTAATTCCAGAGCCAGGAGGCAACACCAGGAGAAGGCCTCGGCCTCTGTGCCCTGTTGTTGGCCATTCAGAGGTTGGCCACTGTGTGAGGCAAGATGTGGGACTAGATGGACCACTGGTCTGACCCAGCAGGCCCTTCCATCCATCATGGCAGGGCTACCTGACATGCAGCCCCCTCGAAAATAGTCCTACCCCTTTGGTTTATGGGGGTACAACTTGTGAAATGCTTTGACAAGTCGGGGGGCCAGAACATTCTCCGCCCGTACCCACTCCCTCTGCTCCGGCCCAAAGTCAATCCATTCGACCAGGTAGAACAAGCGATTGCGAGAGATCTTAGAGTCCAGAATTTGCGATACTTCATAGTGAGGTTCCCCCCCCACCAGCAGCGGAGGTGGGGTTGGCCGTTGCGGTCTCCATTTGTTCTCCGCAGGCGCCTGGCGTAGAAGCCGCACATGAAAGACAGGATGAATAGACTTCAGAGACTTAGGTAACGCAAGTTCTACAGTCACATTGTTAATCACCCTCACAATCTCAAAAGGTCCAATGAATTTCCAACCAAGTTTGCGACTTGGCTGGATGCGACGCAAATGTTGGGTGGATAAGTAAGCAAACTCTCCACATTTAGGAACCCAGGCAAGGCTGCGTTTCTTATCGGCCTGGATTTTATAAGCAGTCTTAGCGTCTTCCAGAGTCTGGGCCAACGAGCCCCACGCCTCCTGCAATTGTTTGCACCAGTCACCAGCGTCTCCCCGCCGGGAGGTCGGGAGAAGTCAAAAAGGCAAAGGCGGGGCGTCGTAGCCATGGACAGCCTTAAACGGGGACATCCCTGTCGACGAGTGCTGAGTATTATTGTAGCAGAACTCAGCCAAAGGCAAAGAGAATGCCAATTGTCCTGCTGAAAGTTAGAAAAGCACCGCAGGTATTGTTCCAACGTTTGATTCACACGTTCGGTCTGCCCATCCGATTCAGGATGATAAGCACTGCTAACCCCCCTCTCCACCCCAAGCAGTGACATAAGTTCGCTCCAGAACTTGGAAACGAACTGAACCCCCCTGTCTGAGATCACTTTAGCGGGCAAAGTGTGGAGCCTCACCACGTGTTGCAAGAACGCAGAGGCTAATTTCTTAGCAGAGGGGATGGTGGCAGTCACTGCTCCACCCAACTGGGAAGGAGTGAAAACTGAGTCACGAATCTCCTCCCTTTTGCTGTCGTGTTGAGGGAGGCGTGACAGTGCATCGGCCAGCGAGTTAGATGTCCCCGGGAAGTGGTGCAGTGTGAAATTAAATTTCGAGAAAAAGTCAGCCCAGCGGAGCTGTTTGGCGTTCAAAGAACGGGGGGAGCGGAGCAGCTCGAGGTTTTTGTGATCAGTCCAGACCTCGAAGGGGACCCGCGCTCCCTCCAGCCAATGGCGCCAGGTAGCCAGCGCTAAGCGGATCGATCCCGCTTCCTTTTCCCAAATAGACCAATTCCGTTCAGTATCGTTAAATTTCCTAGAAACATAGGCAAGGGGGTGCAGCTTGCCATCCTCCCCTTCTTGGAGGATCGCCCCCCATAGCAACGTCCGAGGCGTCAACTTGGACAATGAATTTTTTAAGTTCATTCGGATGGGCCAACACAGGTTCCGATGTAAAAAGGGTTTTCAACTGTTCGAACGCCCGCTGGCACTCTGGAGACCATACTAGTTTAGCACCTGGCCGAGTGCATTCGGGGGTTTCCCTTTGGTTTTAAGTAGGTCAGTCAAGGGAAGAGCCACCTGGGCAAAGTTCGATAGGAACGACCTATAAAAGTTCGCGAATCCGAGAAAACCCTGGAGTTGCCTCCGTGTTTTGGGGGGCTCCCACCCCACCACGTCCTTAACCTTGTCAGGGTCCATTTCAATCCCTTTTTGGGAAATGCGGTAGCCCAGAAAGGGGATCTCCGTTTTGTGAAATTCACACTTGGACAACTTAGCAAAGAGTTTATGCTTGTGCAACGTTTGTAGTACCTCTCTCACCAGTTTCACGTGAGATTTTAGGTCGGGGGAGTATAAAAGAATGTCATCAAGGTAAACAAGGACCCCCTTGAACAAGAATTTGTGTAACACTTCGTTAATCAAGTTCATGAAGACCCCGGGGCCCCTTGAAGTCCGAACGGCATGACTAAGTATTCAAACTGGCCGAGGGGTGTGTTGAAAGCCGTTTTGAACTCATCCCCTCCCGAATCCTGACCCTGAAGTAGGCATCCCGGAGGTCAAGTTTCGAGAAAATTTTCCCCCCAGCCACTGCAGCTAACAAGTCTTTTATGAGGGGCATAGGGTAAGCGTTGGTGTTGGACACTGCATTCAATCCCCGATAGTCAGTGCAGAGCCGCAAACCCCCATCCTTCTTTTTCCGAAAGAGCACCGGGGCCACAAATGGGGAGGATGCCGGCCGTATAAAACCCCTACTGAGGTTCTTGTCAATGAATTTCCTCAGTTCCACCTTCTCCGAGGGACTCATAGAATATAATTTCCCTTTGGGTAACTTTTGGTTGGGCAAGATTTCAATTGCACAGTCAGAATGTCTGTGGGGGGTAGTTCATCGGCTTCCTCCTCCCCAAACACAGGGGCGAGGTCTCGATATTCGGGGGGATGCCTTCCAATTCTGCGTTTGCCACCCCCGCCGTCACCAGAAGTTGCCCCTCGGCTATAGGTCCCCACTCCTTCTTCCAGAAGTGGGACCGGCATTTCTCGGATATGAAGTTAACCTTCCCCTCCCCCATAGTACGTGGGGATCGTGATCAAAGAACCACGGGCTGCCGAGGACTAGGGGAAAGCGGGCGGAAGGGGTAACCACAAAAGGTCGTTCTTCCCAGTGTTGCCCCAGTCCCACCCGCAAGGGTACAGTCTCGTATTTGCATGGTTCTTTCATTGTGGACCCGTCCATTTGAGTAAAATCAAGGGGTCCTTCAGTTTAAGAACTTTCGCCCCTAGTCCCGTTAGTAGTGTGGGATTAATAAGGTCTCTCCCACACCCAGAGTCAATGAGAGCCCGTACCTCACATGAGTTAATAGCCCTGGGTCCATTAAAGTCACTGTGAGAAAGAAAAGAGAGGGGGTTTGCTCACCGGGAGTTGCGCCTGGGAGTGTGGGACCTGCTGTTCAGCGCTGTTTACAGCAGGTCCGCCTCGTTTCCCTGCGGCACGGTCTCGCCATCGGATGAGTCGGATGGTTCGCTGAGCGGTTTAGCTTGTAGAGCTTTCGCCCCCTTCGGTTTCGCCACCTGTTTTGGTGTGGATGTGTCAAACTTCTTCTTGGTTCCTTTTTGCGTGCCGGGCAGTGCAGACGTTGTTGGGCAGTTCGCGGCGAAATGGCCCCCTTCTCCGCATTTGAGGCACAGACCTTGCTTCATCCGGAGTTCCCTTGTCCCGTCCCTCGGCTTTGGGTTGGCGCCGGTGGGTTTCCCTCTCGCAGCCGGTGCAGCGCCCCGGGTTGCCATCGCTGCCGCATCATCCAGTTTGATGGTCTTCAGCCGGTTTTCCATCGTGATTGCGGCTTGGATCCATCCGGTGAGGGTGTTTGGATCTTGGTTCAGGGTGACCTCGCGGCGGACCTCCGGATTAAGCCCCCACTTGTAAAACTCTAGGAGGTTTCCTTCTCCTCTGAGCTTAGCGGCACATCTGCGGAACTCCGCGGTGTAGTCCCTCACCGACCTCGCGCCCTGCTTAAGGCTTCGGATCGTTGCTTTTGCGGCTTTAGTAGAGTGCACATCCTCGAATTGCTCTTTCATGGCCCACATGAAAGAATCGATCTCTCTCAGCTCGCGCCCATCGGCTTGGTGGAGCCCCACGTACCAGTCGGCCGCTGCTCCCTTCAGGTGGGCTGCTATGACATCGACCATCCGCTCTTCCCTCTGGAATAGGTGGCCCCAGGTTTCGATGAACTTCTCGGCTCGTACCAGGAAGAACGGGAATTTTTCGGGGTCTCCGTCAAAATCCGCATCTAGGAGCTCTGTAGGCTTAGGGGCAGGAACCCCCAAGGACGAGGGGGTGGTTGCCCCGGCGGGCCCCGCGGCCCTGGTCCCGCTGGCTGATCCGGCGGCCCGGCCGGCACGTTCCCTTGGCCCTGGTCCGGTGCTGGGCGCTGGTCTGGAGGGACCTGTGCCGGCGGCTCTTCCCGTCTCTGCCGTTCGCGCTCCTCCCGAATTCCTTCCGCAATCATCTGTGGGATGCGAGCGAGGGATTCGTCCAGGAAGCGCATCAGGCGGTCTTGGCTTGGTTCTCCGCTCCATCTCCGCCTCACCACGACACTCTCTCGGGCCTCGGAGTCTCGGCCGGTGTCTTCCAGGGTCTCGGCGGTCATCAGCTTGCGTACCGACCTCTCGGGGTGGCTCATCCCCATGGATGCTCTCGGGTCCCGAACCACGCCTCATGGGTTTCAGTCAGGGGTTTCACCCAGTCTCGTCTCCGTCCAACTCGGGTGGTTACCCCTCCATAGGCTGCCCCATATGGGTCGCCATAGGGCCCTCCAAAGTCGTGCTCCAGACCCCATTGTCCCGGCACGTAGGTGTCAGGGGTCTCTTTGGGCACATCTTTCCCGGGAGGCTTCTTGTCCTTTTCTTCTTCAATCGGGAGAGTGTCTTCTTCTCCATCACTCATTTTGGAGCGGTGGGTTTAGGACCAGTCCCGAAAGTAAATGATGATTCTGAACAAACTGTCAGAAGTCCTAACTTAGTCAGCAAAACACCAGACCTTGTGATGCAAGCAAGGGTAGCGTTTATTAAGCTGCAATAGATAGATCACTGAAACAGGTCTCTTGTTCAGAATGACTTGGTTACAGAAAGCAAGCAGTTATACAGGGAAGGGGTTGAATGGGGACCCCCCTTCTCCTATTACATGAGTAACATGCACCTGGGAAATCGAAACTTATTAAACTAATGAATTTCCCATCGCCCCATTCCTACCCACAGCTGCTACATCTATGCTAGCGATAGAGAAGCAGGCAGCCTGACTTGCCAAGGTCAGAACGTCTAGGCTGCCAGAGATAATAGTAATAAAAGCCACATTCCATTCTCACACCCGAGGTGTAAATCAGCTACTCCCCGGATTCCAACCTCCCGCTTGTCACGCCATCAAGGCGCCAACAGCCCACCGCCCTCCCTTGCACTCATAGCCCACCGCCCTCCCTTCCATCCATCATGGCAGGGCTACCTGACAGCAGGGCTCTTCTGATGTTCTTAGGAAGGCCTTGGCCTCTATGCCCTGTTGTTGGTCCTCCAGAGGAAATCGTTGGCCATTGTGTGAAACAGGATACTGGACTAGATGGACCACTGGTCTGACCCAGCAGGGCTCTTCTGATGTTCTTATTGGGGGAAGGCCTCAGCCTCTCTGCCCTGTTGCTGGCCCTCCAGAGGAACTGGTTGGCCACTGTCTGAGGAGGCTGGAGTAGATGGACTCTCACTGGTCTGATCCAACAGGGGTGTTCTTACGTTCTTATTAGATCAATCCAATTTGCAAATGGTTAGTTCCGCTTCCTTGAGATCAAAGTAGTAAATTCACTGCCACAGGAGGTGGCAGCGGCTAAAAACATGGATGGCTTCAAGAGGGAATTAGATAAGCATACAGAGCAGAGATCCATCAGTGGCTGTTAATAGAGAGGAACTCTCAGTCTGGGGCAAGTGATGCTCTGTATTCTTGGTGCTGTGGGGCGGGGCAACAGTGGGAGGGCTTCTGGTGTCCTAGCCCCACTGGTGGAACTCTTGATAGCACCTGGTATTTTTGGCCACTGTGTGACCAAGTGTTGGACTGGATGGGCCATTGGCCTTATCCAACAAGGCTTCTCTTATGTTTTTATGTCTGGGGCAAGGGATGCTTTGTATTCTTGGTGCTGTGGGAGTGGGGCATCAGCAGGAGGGCTTCTAGTGTCCTGGCTCCACTGGTGGACCTCTTGATGGCACCTGGTGTTTTTGGCCACTGTGTGACACAGGAGTGTTGGACTGGATGGGCCATTGGCCTTATCCAACAAGGCTTCTCTTATGTTCTTATGTCTGGGGCAAGGGATGCTCTGTATTCTTGGTGCTGCAGGGTGGGCAACAGTGGGAGGGCTTCTAGTGTCCTGGCCCCACTACTGGACCTCCTGATGGCACCTAGTATTTTGGGCCACTGTGTGATAGAGTGTTGGACTGGAGGGGCCGTTGGCCTGATCCAGCATTGGCTTCTCTTATGTTCTTAAAGTTGGTGAGCAGCAGATGAACAACTTGATATGGTACTTTGGTTCCAGATCACTTTGTCTAACAGGTGAAATAAAAACCTTTTTCCTTCTCACAGGATAAACATAGCACACAGATCTTGTACAAATATAGACGGCTTGTTTGTAAATGTCACCCAGCGGCTGGAAATAAGAAAGGCTGAGACGACCCTGTTCAGTTTCATTTAATTTCATTCTGCCTCTTCGCTGATCTTGACACTCCTGAAAACACCAAGATACATTCAGAAATCGCAGGAGACCCCTTCATGGTGCCCACCAATACCATACTGGTGCCCAGCAAGTGTTTGTAGAGAGCGGGCATGGCCAGACCAGCCTTTTGCCCAGTAGGACGCCTGAATGGCAATTAGAGATCCGTTGGCTTGTGCAAATTTCTTAAAAAATATTGTGTTGGCAGCAGCTGCTACCACAGTACAAGGGTCTTCAGCAGGGCTCTTTTTGTAGCAGGAACTCCTTTGCATATTAGGTGACACACCCCCTAATGTAGCCAATCCTCCAAGAGCTGACAGAGCTCTTCTTACGGGGGCTACTCTAAGCTCTTGGAGGATTGGCTAAATCAGGGGGTGTGTGGCCTAATATGCAAAGGAGTTCCTGCTACAAAAAGAGCCCTGAACTCTTCACTATGTCACTGAAGTTAAGCTGTGTGTCTTGTAGAAAATATTTTAAAACAAAAATTTTGGAAGAGCATTAATAAAATAATATTACAAATTATGAATACTAATTTAGAACTAAATCCAGAAACATACCTGTTAAATATCATACCCAGTAGTTATGATCAAAATGATGCATGCTTATTAACCCATATACTTACTTCTGCGAGAATTCTGGTAGCCAGGTATTGGAAATTAGATAAAATACCTTTAAGGGATGAAGTAATCAAGAAACTGATAGATGCAGCAGAAATGGATAGACTTAATATGCTGTTGCAAGGAAAAGACCAAAAATTGTTTCAGATAAAACGGGCTAGAGTTTATAAATGGTTAGATGCAAAATGTGTATAATAGACTCCAATACTGGATTATGTATAAATGTATAGATATGAGACTTTGTTGTTAAATCAAAACCATAAATGAAAGTATTTTAAAAAAAGAAAATATTTTAAAACAATGGCTGCGATCACCCGCTCCTTTGGATAATCTGACATAGGCGCGAATGCCTGATGGGTCTAAAGAGTGCGATCAGACAGCAGCATCGGGGAAGCGTCCCGCAGTCGTCAGCGTCCCGTACTGCTCTGCCACGGAAGTGGAGTTAAAAGACACTGTGGAAAGCCTGGTAGTAAACGGGTTGCTACAGGCCACGGATGGACTTTCCCCTGTCTGATCACTCCGGCACGCTCTCATGCCATCGGGATGGTCCGATTCAGGCCATCCCGACTCTGTGCCATTGTTTTTTTCCCCCCTTTCGCAGTATACGCATCATCACAAACTCCATAGGGGGCCCTCGGTGCAGAGGTGTGAATCCTCCTTTATCGACAAGGCAAACAAACGGCAAAAAAAAAAACCTGACTCACCCACAGTTGTGTCTGATCACACAATGACGGGCTGAGCCTGCAGCTTCAGAGGGCTGTGTGATCTCGCAGCTGGGTGTCAAATCCCTCCGGAGGAAATTGCCTCGCTTCCCCTCCGCTTCAACTGGCGCGTGTGACCGCAGCCAATATGTTCATTTTACAAGGCATCTTGTTTAACAGTGCTTCTGTCTGACATGCTGAAGAGTTAGTGTTAGAGTTACGCATGGCTTCGCACTCTGACATTTTGCGGCTGGCCCCGCCTCCTCTGGCAGCCATTTTTTTTGTTGGTGCCACCTCCCGCAGCAGCCTCCTTTTGCGGCTCACTTTGCCCCCTGTGGAAGCCATTGTGTCGTTGCGCCCACCAGTGTTCCCTCCAAGCTGAGTTAGTGTGAGCTAGCTCAAAGCTTTTTTAGCCTCCGGCTGACACATTTTTGTCTCCGCTCAGGGAGGAGGGCTCCAGAGCGAATTAATTTATGCAGTAGCCAAATCGCTCGCTCACAACTTTAATGCCAGTAATCTCACGAAGTCGAATCTTTGCTCAAAGGACTCTCCACAGCTTAGAGGGAGCGCTGGCACCCACCACAGTGGGTCCAAATTCCAAAGCTGCCCAAAGGTCTAAAAAGGTTGGGGAGCCCTGACAAAGAGGTTAGAACCAGGCAGTTGTTTCACACAATCTTGTTCAATTCTCGTCTGTAATGTAGGCCCTTTCCCACAAGGCTTTAAACATGTCTCACCCGGTGAAAGGCTGGTTAGATCCAACCCAAAAGAAATAGACAGTTGGAACCCATGGGAGACTGAGCCCATGACAAGAGGCAAGAATTTAAAGATCGGTGAGAAGGGAAGAATGAGCTAACGGAGGCGCTCGGGTTTTCTGGGGTCTCCCCGCTGTTGCAGCCAAGTCCCAAGGCTGTTGGCCAGAGGTTAGAGGACAGGTAAGGGAACTGACAAGCAGGAAGATTGTTTTAGGGTTCCCAGCCTCAGGGTGGAGTTTGGAGATCTCCCGCTTTTACAACTGATCCCCAGCCGACAGAGATCAGCTCCCCTGGAGAAAATGGCTGCTCCGAAGGGTGGACTCTATGGCCTGGGACCATGCTGAGGCCCCTCCCCTCCCCAAACCCCGCCCTCCCCTGGCTCCACCCCCAAAGCCGCCAGATATTTTCCAAGCCAGACCTGGCAACCCTAGATTGTTTTCAAGGGAAAGAAAGGAGGCAGGAGGGGGCTACACCTTATCGACGGATCTGAAATAGCCACCCAAATCTGACAGACAGCGTGATGTAGTGGTTAAGAGCTGCGGGCTGTAATCCGGGGAACCGGGTTTGATTCCCCACCCCTCCTCCATACAAAGCCTACTGGATGACCTTTGGCCAGTCACGGTTCTCTCAGAACTCTCCCAGCCCCACCTGCCTCACAAGGTGCCTGTTGTGGGGAAAGGGAGGGGAGGGGATTATAGACCGCTTTGAGACTCCTTAAGGTAGAGTAAAGGGAAGTATAAGGCCCTGACCTGGATAGCCCAGGAAAACCCGATCGTGTCAGTATATCGGAAGCTAAGCAGGGTCAACTCTGGCAAATACTCGGATGGGAGACCTCCTTGGAATACCAGAGGAGGGAGGCGGGGGCAGGCTGTATTCAGCCACCTCTCTGAATATCCTCCAGGCCCCCGGTAGGGGTCAGTCCCCAGAGGTCGCCATGACTTCCAGGTGCACACACATACTCACATGCGCACACACATGCACATATGAAAAATACCCAAAAAAGTGGGGTATAAGAACCAGCTCCTCCTCCTCCTCCTCCTCCTCTTCTTCTTCTTCTTCTTCTTCTTCTTCTTCTTCTTCTTATTCTTCTGCTTCTTCTTCTTCTTCTTCTTCTTCTTCTTCACGGCAGGGCTCTAGCAAGCTAAGTCCAACCAGCGGAATTTCTATTAAAATTCTCACTTGTTATTGCATTCCAAAAAAAGAACAGAGGCAAACGGCAAATTAGCAGACCATATTAATTCAAAACTCTTGTTGGTATTAAATCAGTTCTCCCCCTCCCTTTTATTGCATGCTGGAGTAAGCTCAGTTTCCTCTGAGGGCTCCTTCCTCTTGGCCTCCCCGTGACGGCATTTTCTAAAACAATCTAAATTGTGTTTAATTGCAAAAAGACAGAGTGAGTCCTTCTTTGTCGCTGGTGATTAATTGGGAATTTCGATTGGCCCCTGGTGGACCTGCTGCTCGGATTATGCCTTGTGAAGAAAATTGTTTATTAAATTTGGTCTTAACTCTCTGTTTGTTGGGTAGATCTCAGTCTTCTTCCCTAAAGAGCACATTGTTAAGAAAAACTCTCCCCTAATGGTTTAGGACAAACCAACTGTAAGACGAAAATGGGAATAGTGCATGGCTTACATGGGACCCACAGCCGTAAGGTCCAGTTCTGAGGGGCCCTTTTTCAGAAGTCTTCGGACAGCGCTGGCTCTTTGGCTTGGAAACGGAGATGAGCACTGCAACCCTAGAGTCGGGATTCGACTGGCTTTCAAGCAAGGGAAACTCTTTCATCAGGAGTAACTGGTCATCAGACGCCCTCAAGTTATAGTATTTTGGGAAGGAGAGAAAAGCTCTCTTTGGCTGCGATCACACGCACAATTAGACCCAACACAGGCACGAATGCTGGGCGGATTGAAAGGGCGCGATCAGACAACAACATCTTGGAAGCGCCCTGCAGCCGTCGGCAACCCGTATTGCTCCACCACAGAAGCATAGTAAACAGACACTGGGGAAAGTCCAGTAGCAAACAGGTTGCTACGTGCCACGGACGGACTTTCCCCTGTCTGATCGCTCCAGCGCGCTCTCATGGCATTGGGGTGGTCTGATCAGACCATCCTGACTCCGTGTCATTGTTTCCCCTCCCTTCTCAGTATGCGCATCACCGCACACTCCATAGGGAGCCCTCGGTGCGGAGGTATGATTCATTGATTCCTCGTTTTAGCACATCAGAAACGAACGGCAAAAAAACACCCATGACTCACCCGTGGTTGCGTCTGATCACACAGCGGCGGGCGGCCCCCGCAGCTTCAAAATACCGTGTGATCGCACAACCGCAGGTCAAATTCCTCCGGAAGAAATAGCCTCGCTTCCCCCACACACACACACTGGTTTTTCTGGTGCATGTGACCACAACCTCTGTCAACTCTCTCTACTCCATGCATAATTTTATAAACCTCTGTCTCATGTGTGTCCCACCCCCCCTGAGTCATCTCTTTTCCAAATTGAAAAGTCCCAGACTCTGGGAGAGGGTGGGGTGTGTGAAAAATACAGCAGTCGTCCTGTATCATAGTCCAGCACTGTCCAGAGCCATTGACAGACTTATCCCCCATGAATCTATCCAATCCCTTTGTAAAGCTGTTTATTCCTGTGGCCATCACTACATCCTCTGGCAGTGAATTCTACCTTTTAATCACTCTCGGTGTCAAGGAGTATTTCCTTTTGTCCCTGCTGAATCTAGTGCCCGACAGCTTTATTGGGTGCCTGCGAGTTCTATTCTACCTTTTAATCACTCTCTGTGTAAAGTAGTATTTCCTTTTGTCCGTCCTGAACCTACTGCCCATCAGCTTCATTGGAAGCCCTCACGTTCTAGTATTTCAGGAGAGGGAGGTTGGCAGGCCTACCTTCAGCTCTTCGTAAATTTCAAATATTTATTTATTTATTTATTTATTTATTTATTACTTAAATCGATACCCCGCCCTCCCTGCCAAAGGCAGGCTCAGGGTGGCTAACAACATAAAATGCAATACAATAAATATATACAAATCTTAAAAAAAAAACCCTCATTAAAACTAACTGACATCATATAAAGTGCTAGCAACTAATTTGTGGTGTTAAAGATGGCCTTAAAACGCTGTATAATTCCAGGCACCAGGTTTCCATTCTCAAGATTGTTACAATTGGTATAGCGATATTATTACTGGTCACGATGGCGATGATGGTAAAAATGGTGGCCGTGGTGGTGGCAGGTCCTAATTGAAAGCGCTCCACTTGCAGTCCTATCCAAGAACCCCGTAACCGAAGAATCTGTAATCTAAGCTATTTTCCATTGCTTCTGCACATTAACAGAATCAACCACTCATTTAAGACTCTCTGACGCCTCCCAGCAAATAATACATATTGCATTTAATTAATTTTGTGGTGGGTTAAAATTAACTTTGGCGTTTCGTTCAACCGTTTTTCAAAGAGATGATTTTCTTCCTTTTTCTCATTTTTTTTAAAAAAGAAAGACACAAAAGAAATCGAGATGTCAAAACAGATGGGAGAACGTCTTTGCATTAAGCCCTGATTCGCTGGTAAATAGGGGCTGCGGCCACACGTACCAGATAATGCAGGGGGGGGGAGGCGAGGCTATTCGCGCCATCGCAATTTGACGTGCCACTACGGTGATGAGACGCGATGGCGTTGAACTCAGGGTGTTTTCTGTCGGCACGTTTCGGCGCACTTCAAGGAGGAGGCAGTAGGAGCGTACTGGAGTGATCAGACGGAGACAGCCCGTCTGCAGCCCATTGCAAACAATTTGCTACTGCACTTTCAGAGGTACTTTTTTACTCCACAGCTTCGGCCGGGCGGTACAGGTTGGGGGCGGGGGCGCAACGCTTGCCAGATTATTCCATGTGATCACGCCTGTTAAATCCACCCGGCATTCGTCCCTCTCATGCGGCTAATTGTGTGTGTGATCAGAGCCAGGGTTACTCAATGGCTGCCGCAAAAATATGCAATTTAAAGGCCTGAAAATAGTCCCAAAAGTAAGTACGCACAAGCGCATTCAAAAAGGAAAGATGTTAGCTTAAGTATGTCTAGTTCTGGCATGGACTGCAGCCATTTTGCAGTGCACCAGCACCACAATCCAATCACACGATGAGATCGGTGGATGCTCCCATCTTGGAATCAGTTGTTTTCTCTGGGACTGGCATTGCACTGGTGTGAAAAGTTCTTTTCCTCTACAAAACCGGACGTGGGTCGGAATGGGAAGAGCCCACCTAAACACTACACTGAAGGCTTCCAGAGCCACCGTAGACCGCACCGCAGCGTGGACCTGTTCCACTTGTTCTGCACAGAGAGGCTGTTGTAGCTTTTTCAGTGTCTTTTAGACTGTTAGAGGTATGCTTGACTCTGAGGTGATGATCATCAGAAATGATTATGGTACCTTCGCAGTGTTTTTAAATGTACTTTCAATAATACCAGAAAAGTCCTCATAAATCAAGGTGCTGAGGGAATTGAACACAGGACCTTACCTTATACTTTCCCTGTTCACAAGTTACAGTGAAGACACGTACAATCCAAGTACAGTGTACACATGTTTTTTCTTTATATGCACATAGGGCCAGTTTGGTGTAGTGGTTAAGTGCGAGGACTCTAATCTGGGAGAACCGGGTTTGATTCCCCACTCCTCCACTTGCAGCTGCTGGATGACCTTGGGCAAGCCATAGTTCTCGCACAGCTGTTCTTGAAAAAGAGCCATTTGTGTTAGAGCTCTCTCAGCCCCACCTACCTCACAGGGTGTCTGTTGTGGGGAGGGGAAGGGAAGGGAGATTGTAAGCTGCTCTGAGACTCCAAGTAAAGGGTGGAGTATAAATCCAATCTCTTCTTCATCTTCTTCTTCTAATTCTAATTCTGATGTTGCATTCAAGAAACGCAGAGCTGAACATGTGACTGAAACCACATATTTATCCAGGTACTGGTTCCCAGTTCCACATACATGCTACACTTTAACACATGGACCGGGCAACTGAGTCAGGCCTTCAGGCCTTCAAGGTCAGTATTGTTTACACTGGCTGGCAGCAGCTCTACAGGGTCTGGAGCTAGGGGACCCAGTCTCCAGCTATAGGAACAGACTTTCCCTTCCCCACTTCCACTCCCATAAGAACATAAGAGAAGCCAATGTTGGATGAGGCCAGTGGCCCATCCAGTCCAACACTCTGTGCCACACAGTGGCCAAAACTCAGGTGCCATCAGGTGCCATCAGGAGGTCCACCAGCAGAGTCTGAACTCTAGAAGCCCTCCCACTGTTGCCCTCCAAGCACCAAGAATACAGAGCATCACCTCTCCAGACATGAGAGAAGCCATGTTGGGATCAGGCCAGTGACCCATCCAGTCCAACACTCTGTAGTATCACACCCAGTGGCCAAAACCTAGGGGCCATCAGGAGGTCCACCAGCGGGGCCAGAACTCCGTAAGTTCATACTCCCAAAGCCCATACTGCCACCTGGTGTAGCAGCCAGAAGGAGAAATTGGGGGGGGAGTGCATTTTGGGGATTGGAGATTTTGTAGTGATCTGTGACATCTCTCCTGATTATGCAACCAGAAGTGTCGTGGTGGTGTCACATCTCATTGCACAATGTCATACAATACCTGGTCCTGCCCCCAAAAGCTCCCGAAGTTACAACTCTATCTCTGGCAAAGGTCTCTCCCATCACCTACTCCTGGCTCCTTTCTAACTTAAGATGCCGGGGATTGAACCTGGGACCTTCTGCATGCCAAGCAGATGCTCTACCACTGAGCCACAGCCCCTCCTCTCTCATATGAACACGTGAAGCTGCCTTGTACTGAATAGGACCTTTGGTCCATCAAGGGCAGTATTGTGTGCTCAGACTGGAAGCTGCTCTCCAGAGTCTCAGGCAAAGAGGTCTTTCCCATCACCTACTGCCTGGTCCTTTTTAACTAGAGATACCGGGGATTGAACCCGGGACCTTCTGCATGCAAAGCAGAGGCTCTTCCACTGAGCCATGGCCCCACTTCATGGCTCTCCAGGGTCTCAGGCTGAGGTCTTTCCCATCACCTACTGCCTGGTCATTTTTAACTGGAGATAGCGGGGATTGAACCCGGGACCTTCTGCATGCAAAGCAGAGGCTCTTCCACTGAGCCGTGGCCCCATTTCATGGCTCTCCAGGGTCTCAGGCTGAGGACTTTCCCATCACCTACTGCCTGGTCCTTTTTAACTGGAGATACCAGGGATTGAACCCGGGACTTTCTGCATGCCAAGCAGAGACTCCACCACTGAGTCATGGCTACTCCTTTTTGGGATCACATGGGGGAGGGATGGATTATAAATCCGGGACAACGGTAACATTCCCCTGATTTCAACGAGAGAGCCCAAGTTGAGCATGTACTTCACTCTCTTCCATTCGAATCCGTAGGCCTGAGAAGCGCTTTGATTCGAGTGGCCGGAGCCATTTCAGTGGCCGGACCATTCTGAGCCATCCCTAATTACAATTAAAGTTCCTTTTTTAAAAAAAAGGAAAACGCCTTCAAAATGAGCTGTCGCTCAAGCGCTGACAGGAACGCTCTAGACCCTCCATGGTTAATAATACAGTGCTAATGCCCTAATTCGGCTGATGACATTCTGCCTGGAATGAGTGTCATGAAAACCCGATGCTAGCTCTTCAGACTATATTTAGAAATGGACGGCGGATCAAAGAAACGGCTGCGGCTGATCCGAAAGCGATGCAACAGCGCCACCTAACGGACTAAAGAGAAGCCCGTGAGTTTTGCAAATCAGTAACTGGGCCGACAGCAGCGGTTGGTCATAGGGCCAATCTGCGTTTAGTGTTTTTACCAAACCCACACTGGAACAGGAAAAGATGCAGTTCAAAACGACATTCAACTGTCCCGGACCAACACCGTAGTGACTGCAGAGTCACCCCTGAATGGCCATAAAACGGCCACCATTAAACCCAGAGATCAAAGGAAGTGAAAGTGGCATGCAGTCTGGACACTGTCATAAAATGCGACACTCGATCAAAGTGAAAGTGAGCAGTCGGGTTAGAACAGATAAAAGGAAGTCCTTTTCACCAAAGAGTGATTAACACATGGAATTCACGGCCACAGGAGGTGGTGGCAGCTACAAGCATGGACAGTTTCAAGAGGGAATTAGATAAACATATGGAGCAGAAGTCCATCAGTGGCTATTAGCCACAGGGTATAGATGGGAACTCTCAGTCTGGGGCAGGTGATGCACTCTATTCTTGGTGCTGGAGGGGGCACCAGTGGGAGGGCTTCTCGTGTCCTGGCCCCACTGCTAGACCTCCTGATGGCACCTGGTATATTTTGGCCGCTGTGTGACACAGTGTTGGACTAGATGGGCCATTGGCCTGATTCAACATTGGCTTCTCTTAGGTTCTTATGTTCTTAACTCTTTCAGCCTTTCCTCATAAGACTTGGATTCCAACCCTCTCACCATCCTGGTCGCCCTCTTCTGGACACGCTCGAGCTTGTCAACGTCCTTCCTAAAGTGTGGTGCCCAAACCTGGACACAGGACTCCAGGTGAGGCCTGACCAGAGCAGAATAGAGCATGTGAAGCCACACCAAGAACTATCGTATTCTCGTCGATATTGAACCCCGGAAAGCACAATGGCGGGATGATTCCCTACATGCTCCATTCAGTAAACTGACACTACACTGAAAACTTGTAGTATGTCGTTTCCCTGACCTGGATGGCCCCAGGCTGGCCCGGTCTCATCAGATCTCAGAAGCTAAGCAGGGTCGGCCCTGGTTAGTCCTTGGATGGGAGACCAGCAAGGAAGGCCAGGGTTGCTGTGCAAAGGCAGGAAACAGCAAGCCATCTTCTGTTCATCTCTTGCCCTGGAAACCCTACAGGTCACCCCTGTAAGGCAGCCGCAACTTGACAGCCGCCCGTAGGTCTCTGCCAAAGACCTGGACGGCCCAGGCCACTTTTGGGTGGAAATGATGAGGGAGTCATTACCAGCTAAATATCAGGAGAAACTTCCTAACTGTAACAGTGGATGAGCAGTGGAACAGTCTGACTCGGGAGGTGGTGGATGCTCCTTCGCTGGACGTTTTCAAGCAGAGGCTGGACGACCATCTTTCATGTGTGTTGTAGGTATGTAGAACTATCTTTTGGCTATGCTCCTGCAGAGTGCAGGGGGTTGGACAAGATGACCTGCAAGGTCCCTTCCAACTCTAACATTCTATGATGATCTCGGAAGCTAAGCAGAGTCAGCTCTGGTTAGTACCTGGGTGGGAGGCCATCGAGGAAGTCCAGGGTTGCTAGGCAGATGTAGGCAATGGGAAACCACCTCTGGACGTCTCTAGCCTGGAAAACCCCTTGAGGGTTCAGAAGGCTAAGCAGGGTCAACCAGGGCAAGTGTTTGAATGGGAGCCCTCCGAGGAACGAAGGTTCATAAACACTGGACTGGAGTACATACTCTTTGATAATCAGCGTTGAATATCACAATCGTTCTTAAACCAGGAATATTTCTGTTAAACTGTTTACCAGATGAACATAGCCTAACCCAAACAGGACGCAGCATTTGGTTCCAAGACACTGAAGGGCTGGACAACACTTCCAATTACCATGTCAGATTACACAGGGAAGCCATTGAAATTCATAAACACAATTTCAACAGGAAAGAAGAGAGTTTAAAAATAAATAGGGCATGGGTTTCCCGTCCTGAAAAACACAAAATGCTCTACAGCTGACAACAGCACTACAGATAAGATTAGAGTTTTAATAGCCATTCCACACACAAAAGAACCTCCTCAGGAAACAGGAAACCTCCTCAGGAAACAATCCATATGCAAAAGAACCTCCTCAGGAAAGCTCCTCCATTAGCATGTTCATAGCCTGGGGAACTCCTACAAGATAATGGCTCAGCCCTACCCCACCTTCCAGGGTAATTATAAATTACCTGCCTACAATTTTTCTGCTTGCCTTGACACAGAGAGTACTCTGCCTTTCTGAGTTATACCTCTGAGGATGTCAGTCACAGCTGCTGGCGAAACGTCAGGTCCTACAATGCCAAGACCACGGCCACACAACCTGGAAAATCTACAGCAACTAATCTTTACCAGATGACTTAGATAAGAACCATAGATACTCTATTTTACATTTATAACAGCAGCTAGAATCTTATTTGCAACGGCATGGAGGACATTGAAGATCCCAACGCTTAATGAGTTGATAACGTGCTGAAATGGACAGGTTTAGAGATTATGGAATGTGCTGAAATGGACACAGATTGACAAACATACTAAAAGGAAAAATGGAAGAAGAATCTATGGGACCACGGAGGGCGTTCTATGACTTAAAACGTAAGTACTGAGAAACGAAGACTAAATGAGGAACAATAAGAAAGATGGTTATAATAGTTGTGAAACTTTTAGGAGGAGGTTTGCATGCAGAATGTCAAACTGGTTTTATATATATATATATATATATATACCTGTACGCTTTCTTTTCCCTTCTTTTCCCTTTCCCCCTTTCTATATATAAACTAATAAAACTTTTTTTAAAAAACCCACAGGATCTGCCCGGGGTCTGTCGTCTCGATGTCACCATCCACCACCAGCAAATTAAAGAAACAAACTTCTTATCTCAATAAGAGATGAACGTTTCTACGGTGGTTCTTGCTTGGTCTGCTGGTTACACTCAGAGAGCTGTACTTGCCCGCCCCCGCCCCCTTCCTGTTTTGTATTATCAGACCTAAAGGTTGTAAATCATCCTTTAATGGGATGTATCCGGGAGAATGCTGTTGCGAAACTTTTTTTTGTAAAGGCAAAGCCATTGAAGATTTTTAAGTTCGGGTTCTCCAATCAGATGTCGGAGTGCAGGCAGCTCCGATAAGGAAGCTAGTGAACATCTGGAAAGCATCTGGAAATGTTGGTTTTGACTTCACCCCAGTTGAACCTGTGGGCGTGGATTGCCATTCCGGGTTTATATGGCTGAGTTCAGACTGGCAGTTTGAAACGGGAGCCAGTCACGGCAAAAAAGTTTGTTCTGGGTTTTCCCGGTCACACTGCGTGGACTGAAGTGGAAGCATACCGGGAGGAGGTGTGCGGGAGCGTTCAGATTGCTGGCCCAGAGGCGCGGCTGTAAACAGCTTTTTCCTGGTAATTCGGCTGTGTGCGCATGTGCCCATATGTGCATATACGGTCATGCGCACAAACACATCAGGGCGATTTGGGGAGGATCCCGTTGCCCCGGCATCACATTGGGTGGTAGAGCGGAGCACATCCAATCGTATCGCTGCTGCCTCTCCAGTGCAATCAGGTGCACCTTATGCGTTACCGCAGGTTGTTCCCGGCTTTTCAGGTTAGCATTCACACTTCCCGGAAGCAGAATGAAGCAGGATAAACGAGCTCTCCGGGATTTGCTACCACTTTCACCAGGTATCTTTTAAATGTGGAAGTAAAGCGGTACGGGACGGGTTGACCACGGGCGGGGAACGCCAGGCAGATGTGCCTGTGTGAACGGCCCCTTTAATCCGGTTGTGAAATGTTGCTGAAACGTGCCTATCTCAGGGCAAACTGCCCGTCTGAACTCAGCCCATGCATATCTAGAAAGAGACTGAAGACAGAGGCTTTGCTTCGGGTTCACCTGGATCTGTTAGGCCCACTCCACTTATCACGGAGGGTTCCCAAGGCCAGTTTGGGAAATTCCTGGGGGCGGGGTTTGGGGAGGGGAAGGACCTCTGCAGTAAGGTAAAGGTAAAGGTTCCCTTGCTCGAAAGCCAGTCGAATCCGACTCTAGGGTTGCGGTGCTCATCTCCGTTTCAAAGCCGAAGAGCCAGCGCTGTCCGAAGACATTTCCATGGTCATGTGGCCGGCATAACTAAACGCCGAGGTGCACGGAACGCTGTTACCTTCCCACCGAAGTGGTACCTATTTATCTACTTACAATTTCTTGCTTTCGAACTGCTAGATTGGCAGGAGCTGGAACTAGAGACGGGAGCTCACCCCGTCATGCGGCACCCGGGTCTCGAACTGCTGAACTACTGACCTTCCACAGCCTGCAGTTCAGCGTCTTAACCACTTGAGCCACCGCAGCTCCATACCTCTGCAGTATCTAAGGGCATATAGTCCACCCTCCAAAGCAGCCATTTTCTCCAAGAGAACTGATCTCTGTTGCCCGGCCATCAGAGATCTCCAGGGTAGGGTTGTGACCCCCCTGATGGGGGTGGGGGTTTACCTGCTTTTGGGAGGGGGCCAATCCACCACCGCTCAACAGGCCAGTCGGGGAGCCCCACCCCCAAGCAGTCGGTTCAGTTCGGTTAACTTTTATTGGCATAAAATACTTTAAAAGGACTACTAGGAAGAAAGGAATGTACATTTAAAACCATATTCAGCCAAACATATAAAACATAAAAGGTAAAGGTTCCCTTGCTTGAAAGCCAGTCGAATCCGACTCTAGGGTTGCGGTGCTCATCTCCATTTCAAAGCCGAAGAGCCAGCGCTGTCCGAAGACATTTCCGTGGTCATGTGGCTGGCATGACTAAACACCAAGGTGCACAGAACGCTGTTACCTTCCCACTGAAGTGGTACCTATTTATCTACTTGCAGTTTCTTGCTTTCGAACTGCTAGGTTGGCAGGAGCTGGAACTAGAGACAGGAGCTCACCCCATCATGCGGCACTCTCGGGTCTTGAACTGCTGAACTACTGACCTTCTACAGCCTGCAGTTTAGTGTCTTAACCACTTGAGCCACCGCAGCTCCATAAAACATAACGTAGCATAAAACATTGGAAATGTACCTGACGTCGTTTTATCCCCGATTGTAAAACCATGGCTACATTCATTGATAATTCTGGATCAGGGTCGTTTAGACGACGGTGCACTTTTAAGGCGTCAGAAAGGTTCGTCGTGTCGGCTAGGATGGGATTTAAATATCTAACACATTAAAACCACATCATGTTGACAGTACAGATAGATAGGCAGAACAGATTCAGTACATCCAGAATTGCAGGGGCAAAGTCTATCCGCATATACTATGTTATTATATCGCCTGTGCAAGACTGCTGATGGAATTACATTGAATCTTGCTAGAGAGGAGGCTCTGTGCTGTCGTGGTGATTGCATACCAGATAGATATGGGGCCATTCGGCCTACCGTAAGAGGCAACTCAAAGTTCAGGGGGGAACAAGTTTTGTTGGCTAAGCTGTAAAGCCTTTGCGTTTCAATATCGATGGCAGTCCCCCAAGCCCCAGCCACCAGCTCCTGCCCCTCTCCCGACCTACTAAATGATTTAAAGGGCTTTGGCTGATTGCCGGGGAGCCTAGGGCCTGGCAACTGGCTGGAGGGCCCTTTGAATATTTCATCAGGGAGGGAGAGGGGCTGTCACCGGCCACAGCTCCACTGGCGGAAAGACCCCAGAACACCCCCCAGATCCCCCAGCCAGATTGACAAGGCGATCCGACAACCCTAGTCGGGTCTGGCCGGTATTTCAGCGGGAGGCCATCAAAGAAAGCCTCGGGTCACGATGTGCAAGCGGGCAATGGCGAAACCGCCACTGAGTGAGGTCTGCAAAATTATACAGAGACGAACAATAATGAGACAAACACTGTGGTGGCAGCCGCCTCCCAAATGACATTATTTTAATCTGCATAGCCCACTGGACCCTCGGTAGCCAGTTGGAAGCCCAAGATGATGAGGGGTTGGAGCCCCTTCCCTAGGAGGAAAGACGGAAGAACCTGGGACTTTGAGAAAAGAGACGACTAAGGGGGGACATGAGAGAAGCATGTCAAATTATGCCTGGGGTGGAGAGAGTGGACTCAGGGAACTTTTTCTCCCCCTCTCAAAGGACTAGAACTCAAGGGCATCCCATGAAGCTGACGGGCAGTAGGTTCAGGAAGTATCAAAGGAAATACTGCTTTACACAGAGAGTGAATAAATTGTGAAATTTGCTGCCAGAGGATGTAGTGATGGCCACAGGAACAGACAGCTTTAAAAGGGGATTAGATAGATTCATGGGGGATAAGTCTATCAGTGACTACTGGTCTCGGTGACTGAGGGGAACCTCCACATTCAGAGGCACTAATCCTCTGAATCCCAGAGCCAGGAGGCAACCTCAGGGGAAGGTCTTGGCCTCTGTGCCCTGCTGTTGGCCCTCCAGAGGAACTAATTGGCCACTGTGTGAGACAGGATGCTGGACTGGACGGACCACTGGTCTGATCCAGCAGGGCTCTTCTTATGAAGGCCTCAGCCTCTACGCACTTTGGGGTCAGGAAGCAGTTTGTCTCCAGGCCAATTTGGCCAGGGATCTTGAAGATTTTTTGCCAACTTCTGGGCATGGAAGAGGGGTCACTGGGGGTTTGAGGGGAGAGGTATTTGTGAACTTCCTGCATTGTGTAGGGGGTTGGACTATGATTCTATGATTAAAGTCGTTGGTAAGACCTGTGAATAGCAGTAAATTAGCATACAGGTGTTGTGGTGGCTCAGTGGTTAAGATGCTGAACTGCAGGCTGGAAGGTCGGTAGTTCAGCAGTTTGAGACCTGGGTACCACATGATGGAGTGAGCTCCCGTCTCTGGATCCAGCTCCTGCCAACCTAGCAGTTCGAAAGCAAGAAATTGCAAGTAGATAAATAGGTACCACTTCGGTGGGAAGGTAACAGCGTTCCGTGCACCTTGGTGTTTAGTCATGCCAGCCACATGACCACGGAAACGTCTTCGGACAGCGCTGGCTCTTCGGCTTTGAAACGGAGATGAGCACCGCAACCCTAGAATCGGATCCGACTGGCTTTCTAGCAAGGGAACCTTTACCTTTACTAAATAGGTACCACTTTGATGGGAAGGTAACAGCATTCCATGCGCCTCGGCGTCTAGTCATGCCGGCCATGTGACCGCGGAAACGTCTTCGGACAGCGCTGGCTCTTCGGCCTGGAAACAGAGATGAGCACCGCAACCCTAGAGTTGGATTCAATTGGCTTTCGAGCAAGGGAAACCTTTACCTTTACCTAGAAGAGTTAAACAGATGTGAAAACTAAGTTGGAGTCCAGTAGCACCTTTAAGACCAACAAAATTTAATTCTGGGTACTAGCAAGGACTGAGCGACTTACCATGTGTAGATATACATTTCTTCAGATACATTAAAATAGACTTCCTCAAGCATTTCATATGAGGGGGGTTTAGTTGCCAGAATGGGCCCAGGATCAACTAGTGTCAAGAGGCATACAAAACTGACACTGTGACACACATTTTGGCCATGAGAGGGCAGCAAAAACTTAACAACATCGAAGTCTTTCGCAGAAACTTGAAGTAAAATGCTCCTTGTTTCAATATTTGCAAACAGGTCAATCCCCAAACTATCTTTTCAACCTTAACAAACTGATGGGGAGTTGGAATGCTTGGTGTTGGGGGGGAAATAGACATTGTGGGTATTTCAGAAACTTGGTGGGATGAGGAAAATCAGTGGGATACGGTGATTCCTGGTTATAAATTATATCGGAAGGATAGGGGGAAAGGGTTGGAGGTGGGGTGGCTCTGTATGTCAGAGAGGGTATACCGTCCAGTAAGATTGAGAGGGTAAGAGAATTGGATTCACTTCTGGAAATGCTATGGGTTGAAATAGTGGGTCCAAAAGGAGGCTTAACAGTGGGAGTTTGTTATCGCCCACCAGATCAAAAGATAGAGGAGGATTATAAAATGATGAATGAATTAAAGATAGCGGCTATTCGAAATAACTGTGTCGTAATAGGCGACTTTAACTACCCACACATTGATTGGGTCAATATGAGTTCTAGTCGGGAAAAAGAGATTGCATTCTTAGACACTCTCAATGACTGTGCTGTGGAACAGATGGTCACAGATCCTACCAGGGGAGAGGCGATCCTGGATTTGGTCCTAAGTAACACTCAAGACCTGGTGAGAGATGTAAAAGTGATTGCACCACTTGGGAACACTGACCATAATGTCATTGAGTTTAACATTTGTACAGATAGGGAGTTGCCCAAAAAGACTGACGCAACCACTTTTAACTTTAAAAGGGGTAACTTCTCTGGTATGAGGGGACATGTGAGGAAGAAATTGAAAGGAAGAGTGGAGAAGGTCAAAACCATTGGGGAAGCTTGGAGACTATTTAAAAAGACAATCCTAGAAGCTCAGAAAAAATATATACCGCAGGTTAGGAAAGGTACAAATAGGTATAGAAAAAAGCCTGCATGGTTAACAAATAAAGTCATGGAAGCTGTAAAAGGTAAGAAGGATTCCTTTAAGCGGTGGAAAGCTAGTCTTAGTGAGGTTGATAAAAGGGAACACAGACTATGGCAAATAAAATGCAAGTCTGTGATCAGGCAAGCAAAAAGGGAATATGAGGAGCATATCGCAAAAAACATAAAGACCAACAATAAAAATTTCTTCAAATACATTAGAAGTAGGAAGCCAGCCAGGGAGGCAGTGGGGCCCTTGGATGACCAAGGGGTAAAAGGAGTAGTGAAGGATGATAGGGAAATGGCTGAGAAGCTGAATGCATTTTTTGCCTCTGTCTTCACTGTGGAAGAGGAGAAGTGTTTGCCCACTCCAGAAGCACCGATTTCGGGAGGGGGTTTGAAAGACCTGAATCAGATTGCGGTGACAAGAGAGGAAGTCCTCCGACTGATGGACAATTTAAAAACTAATAAATCACCAGGCCCGGATGGCATTCATCCGAGAGTTCTGAAAGAACTCAAATGTGAACTTGTGGATCTCCTGACAAAAATATGTAATCTTTCTTTAAAATCTGCCTCCATTCCTGATGACTGGAAGGTAGCTAATGTCACTCCCATCTTTAAAAAGGGCTCCAGGGGAGATCCGGGAAATTACAGGCCAGTCAGTCTGACATCGATACCGGGTAAGTTGGTGGAAACTGTTATTAAGGAAAGAATTAATAGGCACATTGATGAACAAAAACTATTGAGGCAGACTCAGCATGGGTTCTGTAAGGGAAGATCTTGTCTCACTAACCTGTTAGTGTTTTTTGAGGGAGTGAACAAACATGTGGACAAGGGGGACCCAATAGATATTATTTACCTTGACTTCCGGAAAGCTTTTGATACAGTTCCTCATCAAAGGCTCCTAAGTAAGCTCAATAGTCATGGGATAAAAGGACAAGTCCTCTTGTGGATCAAAAACTGGCTTATAAATAGGAAACAGAGAGTGAGTATAAATGGGAAACTTTCTCAGTGGAGGGTGGTAAGCAGTGGGGTACCACAGGGATCAGTACTCGGTCCGATGCTTTTTAACTTGTTTATTAATGATTTGGAATTGGGAATAAGCAGTGATGTGGCTAAATTTGCAGATGACACAAAGTTGTTCAGGGTGGTGAAAACCAGGGAGGATTGTGAGGCACTCCAAAGGGATCTGTTGAGGATGGGTGAGTGGGCGTCAACGTGGCAAATGGGGTTCAATGTGGCCAAGTGCAAAGTGATGCACATTGGAGCCAAAAATCCTAAATATAAATACACATTGATGGGGTCTGATCTGGCAGAGACGGACCAAGAGAGAGATCTTGGAGTCGTAGTGGATAACTCGCTGAAAATGTCTACACAATGTGTAGCTGCAATAAAGAAAGCCAATGCTATGCTGGGGATTATTAGGAAGGGAATTGATAACAAATCAGCCAGTATCATCATGCCCCTGTATAAATCATTGGTGCAACCTCATTTGGAATACTGTGTACAGTTCTGGTCACCACATCTCAAAAAGGATATTATAGCATTGGAAAAAGTGCAGAGAAGGGCAACTAGAATGATAAAAGGGTTGGAATACCTTCCCTATGAAGAAAGGTTAAAATGCTTGGGGCTTTTTAGCTTGGAGAAACGACGGCTGAGAGGTGACATGATCGAGGTTTATAAGATTATGAATGGGATTGAGCAGGTTGAGAAAGAAGTACTTTTCTCCCTTTCTCACAATACAAGAACTCGTGGGCACTCTATGAAATTGCTGAGCAGTCGGGTTAGAACAGATAAAAGGAAATACTTCTTCACCCAAAGAGTGATTAACATATGGAATTCACTGCCACAGGAGGTCGTGGCAGCTGCAAGCATGGACAGTTTCAAGAGGAAATTAGATAAACATATGGGGCAGAAGTCCACCAGGTGCTATTAGCCACAGGGTATAGATGGGAACTCTCAGTCTGGGGCAGGTGATGCACTCTATCCTTGGTGCTGGAGGGGGCAGCAGTGGGAGGGCTTCTGGTGCCCTGGCCCCACTGCTGGACCTCCTGATGGCACCTGGTATATTTTGGCCGCTGTGTGACAGAGTGTTGGACTGGATGGGCCATTGGCCTGATTCAACATTGGCTTCTCTTATGTTCTTATGTTCTTATGTTCTTATGTTACGCCTGATAAATTGGCTAAGTTTGACCCTAAATGCTCAAATGTATGTTGGAAATGTCAAAATAATGTTGGATCCTTTTACCATATAGAAGCATAGAATCTTAGAATGTTAGAGTTGGTAGGGACCTTGCAGGTCATCCAGTCCAACCCCCTGCACTCTGCAGGAGCAGAGCCAAAAGATAGCCCTACATACCTACAACATACCCGAAAGATGGTCATCCAGCCTCTGCTTGAAAACGTCCAGGGAAGGAGCATCCACCACCTCCCGAGGCAGATTGTTCCACTGCTCATCCACTCTTACACAGTTAGGAAGTTTCTCCTGATATCTAGCCGGTATCGACTCCCTCATAATTTCCACCCATTAGATCTAGTCCTGCAATCCGTAGCAAAAGAGAATAGATGTGCTCCATCTTTTATATGACAGCCCTTCAGATACTTGAAGACTGCAATCATGTCCTTTCTAAGCCTTCTCTTTCCCAGGCTAAACATACCCAACTCTTTCAGCCTTTCCTCGTAAGACTTGGATTCAAACCCTCTCACCATCCTGGTTGCCCTGTTCTGGACATATCACATATGTGGTGGTTATGTGATAAAGTAAAAAAATACTGGGCTTAGATTCATGAAATCTTACCAAAAAAATCTTAAAATGTTCTGTACCTTTTGTCCCAGAAACATTTTTATTGAATACCTTACTTGGAAATTGTAAAAAAAATGATTCTTATTGTACTTGACTGCAACTGCCAGAATTCTCTATGCTAAATATTGGAGAAGAACAGAAATAGCTTCGAGAGAAGAAATTTTAAGCAACATTTTGGAAACTGCGGAAATGGACAAGCTAACTCTAATTTTGAAAGGACAACCAGAAACCACATTTGAATATACATGGTCAAGATTCTATAAGTGGTTTGGAGACTATACTCAGTAAACAATGTAGGCATTAAAAACTTGCTTAAGGACACACAAAGTACAAACTTGATACATTTGCAAGGGCTATTCTCAATGATATAAGGTGAAATATACAAATGTATGATAGATTAGGCATGAGCTTGTCAATTGAAAGAAACATTTCCCCCTTTGTCTTAAAAATTTAAAAAATAAACCTTAGTTGCTGTAGATTTTCCGTGTTGTCTGGCCGTGGTCTTGGCATTGTAGGACCTGACGTTTCGCCAGTAGCTGTGACTGGCATCCTCAGAGGCATAACACAGAAAGATGGAGTGCTCTCTGTGTCAAGGTGAGAAGGGAAATGGTAGGCAGGTTTTCTTTTCTTCTCACCTTGACACAGAGAGTACTCTATCTTTCTGTGCTAAACCTCTGAGCAGGGCTCTTTTTGTAGCAGGAACTCCTTTGCAAATTAGGCAACATACCCCTAATGTAAGCAATCCTCCAAGAGCTTACAGGGCTCTTCTTACAGGGGCTACTGTAAGCCCTTGGAGGATTGGTTACATTAGGGGTGTGTCACCCAATATACAAAGGAGTTCCTGCTACAAAAAGAGCCCTTCCTCTGAGGATGCCAGTCACAGCTGCTGGCGAAACGTCAGGTCCTACAATGCCAAGACCACGGCCAGACAACCCAGAAAAGCTACAGCAACTAATGAACTCCGGCCGTGAAAGCCTTCGACAACATATTGGCTGCGTTCACACACACTAAATAATCCACTTTCAATGCACTTTCAAACTGGATTTTTACTGTGTGAACTGGCAAAATCCAGTTTGAAAGTGCATTGAAAGTGGATTGAAAGTGGATTATTTAGTGTGTGTGAACATAGCCATTAAAAAAAACACACCATTTAAAAAAAAAAAACCAAACAAACTGAGGAGACCTCATATTCACTAATTAGCCTACTGGCTTTGATTTTATTAAGCCAGAACCCTTGGCTCCGTACGAATGAAAGTCCGTGCACAGTTTCAGAATGTAGCCCTGGAATGGGATGTGAAATATTCCGAAAGGCATTCTGTACATTCTGCGTCATTTGGTAGAAGGGGCAACATTTCGGTCACTGGCGCATCACCCCATGTCTTGCAGGGAAGACTGGCTAATCCCTCAGGGAAGAGTCTGGAACGATTCTGTTTAGAAAAGATACAACTAAAGGGGAGCGTGAGAGAGGTTTATAAAATTGTGCACGGGGTGCAGAGATGTCAGGGTCAACAGCAAGCAGGTCCCCACACACTTCATTCAAAGGTTATGCTTTATTGGAATGCCAGTCTATTGCCACGTAAACAGGGACATTGTCAGGAATGTCGGTTAATGCAAAGAGGCCAGGTATATACTGTGATGTTTCTTTTTTTTTTTTTTTTTGGTAAAACTCTCTTAAAAAAGAGAGAATTTTATTCTTTTTATAAGAAAAGGGAAGGGTAGACAGATGGAGAAAGAAAAAGATGGAGTGAAATTTTTTCTGTTAGTGAAGGTTAGTTTAGGTTAATAACCAATACCAATTTTGGCATCCATCATGGTTAGAAGATCTTTTTAACTAGTGCAAAGTCCAAAGTCACTCTGTTAATGCAGTTAGTAAAGTCCATTGGGGTTAGTAATTAAACAGCTCCTTCCAGATGTTACACGAACAGTCCTCAAAGTATCTTCTTTTTAAATCTCTTCCAGTTATGGATTGAGTCCATTTTAACTTTGAAGTCTTCCGTTCCATCACCACTTTCCCCTGGGCTGCTGTCTTCTTCACTTGTCCCAGTTTTGAATGCTGCATCTTCCTCCCTGCTGGCGTGTCTCTTCAGAAGTTTCTGTATTTTGAAGATGAAATCCGTCTTCTTTCCTTTCTCTTTTTCCTTAAACTTCTGACCTTCACGCTTCCAGGGCTCCATAAACTCTTCAGATGAAATTAGATCTCCAGTTTGTCGCCTGCTATGCTCGACATCCCCTTCTACTGGCAGAGTATTTTCTTTTATAAAAGCGGAATAGGCTTTGGGAGCCTTATCCACCTCTTCTTTTAACTTTATCGCTTTACTGCCAGTTAGGGGTGCCAAGACATTTGTCAAGGTAAATCCGAGATCTTCTTTCTCTTCTTCTTTAACGCCCTGGAAACCTAGAATCAGATTCGATTTCTGTTCGATCTCCATCATCTTTCTAGTTGTTTCCGATATCTGTTTCTGTCGACTGATGAAAACACTTTCCATTTTGAACAGAGTTTCGTTGATTTTCTGCAATTGTTCCAGCAGGGGGCACAGCCTCTCCTTTTCCTGTTGATTGACAGCAAGCTCTTGGGGGGGGCTGTCTGGACCGGAAGTCCCTCCTCTCTTCTCTTCCGGTGTCTGCAGGACTTTTTCCATTATCGACATTTTGTTTTTTTGTTTACTTTTAAAAAGTTCGTGCCGCATCCCCCAGGAAGCTGAGATGATCGCAGTCTTCCATGCAACCCCAACGGTACTTTCACCAACACTTTTTTTTTTTCTCTCTGCCCCCCTTCACGCTCCCTTTGTAGATCTTGCTTCTCAAAGGGGGTGGGAACTCCTCCCTCCTCCCAACGCTTATACGCATGCAGGGGGGCTCCGATTTACGCTTCAAAATAGATCTTCAACTCACGATTCGATGCTACTTCTTCTTTTTATGTTAAACCATAGCGCTGTCTTCACTCCTGGAAATCGGTGGCGCCGCTAAGTCCCATTACGGGCAAAGAGGCTACTCCCCAAGCGCCCCCGGTTCGGAGCCTTTGCCTAAGGCTCACTAGGGTCTTTCGCACATGCGAAGACCCCCTAACTGCGCGTGGGCTAACCGCCTCCGGGAGCGTCCCGAGAAGCTGCCGCCATTCGCGACGCCGAAACCGAAAACCTATACTGTGATGTTTCAACTAGCCTAGCAAATGAAGTGCTAGCGTGCACGCGGGAATCCTCCCGGCGGGATGTGACTACTTGAATGGGAGACCATCCCCTCCCTCCAGAGGCCAATTTATTCCCACCAGCTGGGGAACGCAAGCCCTCCCTTTCTTCAAGGTTATAGAGATAGCTGTGTCTGGTGGAGGAGTCTCTCACAGTAATTGCAGCGAAGCAAAGCAGATCTAAGCGCATGTGCACAAGTAGGGAGTAACATAATGCAGAAGTATGGCAGTTATCTGACAAGAAAGTGGACAAAGGGAAATTTTTCTCCCTCTTCTAAAAGACTGGAACTCGAGGGCTTCCAAAGAAGCTGGTGGGCAGTAGGCTCAGAACGGACAAAAGGAAATACTACTTTACACAGAGAGTGATTAAAATAGGGATTCCCTGCCACAGAATGTCGTGATGGCCACAGGAGTAAACAGTTTGAAAGGGGGATTAGATAGATTCATGGAGGATACATCTATCAATGGCTACTAGCGGTGGGGACTGAGGGGAACGGCTAATCCCCTGAATCCCAGAGCCAAGGAGGCAACATCAGGGGAAGGCCTTGTCCTCTCTGCCCTGTTGTTGGCCCTCCAGAGGAACTGGTTGGCCACTGTGTGAGACAGGATGCTGAACTGGATGAACCCTCAGTGGTCTGATCCAGCAGGGCTGTTTGTATGTTCTGATAGCTAGATTCATGGAGGATAAGTTTTATCAAAGGCTGCTAGCCATGGTGACTGAGGGGAACCTCCACATTTAGAGGCACTACTCCTTTGAATCCCAGGGCCCGGAGGCAACCTCAGGGGAAGGCCTCATAAGAACATAAGAACATAAGAGAAGCCAATGTTGAATCAGGCCAATGGCCCATCTAGTCCAACACTCTGTCACACAGCGGCCAAAATATCCCAGGTGCCATCAGGAGGTCCAGCAGTGGGGCCAGGACACTAGAAGGCCTCCCGCTGCTGCCCCCCCAGCACCAAGAACAGAGTGCATCACTTGCCCCAGACTGAGAGTTCCCATCTATACCCTGTGGCTAATAGCCACTGATGGACTTCTGTTCCAGATGCTTATCTAATTCCCTCTTGAAACTGTCCATGCTTGCAGCTGCCACCACCTCCTGGGGCAGTGAATTCCATGCGTTAATCACTCTTTGGGTGAAGAAGTACTTCCTTTTATCTGTTCTAACCCTCCATGACCTGTTGCTGGCCATCCAGAGGAACTGAATGGTTGCTGTGTGAGACAGGATGCTGGACTATTGGTCTGATCCAGCAGGGCTCTCCTGATGTTCTTACAGATAGAGTCACAGACGATAAGTCTCCTAGCCACGGTGACTGAGGGGAACAGTCACATTCAGAGGCACTAATCCCCTCAATCCCAGCGCCAGGAGGCACCGTCCTTTCCAAAACCAACTTCAGAGACAACTGACCGTTAACAAGAAGTCGAGGGCCATTTTGGTCTTCTTTAGGAACCTGCCCAGATGCCAAGTTCTCCAGTTGTGCCATGGGGTCCTGCCCCATAGCCTAGTGCAGGGGCCCCCAACACGACGCCCACTGGCCCCTTTCCTGGTGCCCACCGAATGTTTTCAGAAAGTGGGTGGGGCCAGGTAAGGCACTGGCCCAGTAGGGGTTCTGACTGGGGAAGATCAGATTTGCTGTTCACTGTTCTTCAGCAATGGCCACTGCAGTGTCGTTTCTATCCTCTCTCACTCCTCTTTCCCGGTTCCTGTGGCGGCCCTTTTGTAGCCGACTCCGCCTCCTGTGGCAGCCCTTTTGCCTTTGGGTGGCAGCCATTTTGCAGCTGGGCCCATTTTGCAGCTGGGCCCACCCACCCCCGTGCCAGAATCCCAAAGGTGCCCCATGGGCTCACAGAAGTTGGAGACCCCCAGTCTAGTGGCGCCAACCGAGGATTTGGAACCGGGTGGGACATCCGATGGTTGGCCGAGTGCTCTTTCCGGGCAGGTAAGGCCCCACGGCCCAGTGGACGCTGCACCCGTTGGCCTTGATTGGGTTTGTACGGCAACCATCAGTGGTGTCTGAACTCCTCTCGCAAGACCCTAGGCCCCACGGAGTTGCAACCCGACCGGAGGCCTGCTTGCCGAACAGCAGCGGTCATAATGACGGGGGAGGAGGGGTGGAGTCGGAAGGGAGAAGACCCACAGGGTTTCCTTAGGGGTCACCCGCTTGTCATGCAAGAAGCCCTCGCGTGCCTACAAACAATCGCGTGTTCTTGTAAGTGGTCTCCACTGCCCAGACTCTGGGAGACAAAGTAAAAAATGCATTGTGCTCCCCCTAAGCCCCTGTGGGTGTAAAGTGTCGTCAGCCAGGCTATGGCAACCCCAGCAAGGGGCTTCCAAGGCAAGGGAGGCACAGAGGTGGTTGGCCATTCCCTTTCTCTGCAGGGTCTTCCTTGGTGGGCCCCCCATCCAGGAATCGACTTAATGGCAACTCCAACAAAGAGTTTCAAGGCAAGGGAGGAGCAGCGGTGGTTTGCGTTGCCTTCCTCTTCCTTGGTGGTCTCCCTCCCAAGTACCGATCCTGCTTCGCTTCCGAGATCCGACAGGATCGGGCCATACCATTCCTCCTCTTTTCCCTGTATAAACTCAGGGCTCTTTTTGTGGCAGGAAATCCTTTGCATATTAAGCCACACGCCCCTAATGTAGCCAATCCTCCAAGAGCTTACAGAGCTCTTCTTACAGGGGCTACTGTAAGCTCTTGGAGGACTGGCTACATCAGGGGGGGTGTTGCCTAATATGCAAAGGAGCTCCTGCTACAAAAAGAGCCCTGTATAAACCCATGCTGATATTCAGATCTGACTCCGCCCCTCTGTCTACAATGGACACTCCCCCCATAAGTAACCCAAGATGGCTGCCCTGTCATGTCTAGTTGGGCCACCTGATTGAGCCACACACTGTAATTTGCGGGATAAACAATCCAGGCGCAACACCACTCGCCCCGACAACTTGCCTGGTTCACTGTTCCATTTTTTGCCCAGCTCTCTCAGCCCCACTTACCGCCCAGGGTGTCTGTTGTGGGGAGGGGAAGGGAAAGGAGATTGTAAACTGCTGTGAGATTCCTTCGGGTAGTGAAGGGCAGGGTATAAATCCAGTCTCCCCCTCCTCCTCCTCCTCCTCCTCCTCCACCTCTTCTTCTTCTTCTCCTCCTCTACCTCTTCTTCTCCTCCTCTTCCACCTCTTCTCCTCCACCTCGTCTTCTTCTCCTCTTTCTCCTCCTCCACCTCCTCCTCCACCTCTTCTTCTTCTTCTTCTTCTTCTTCTTCTCCTCTTCCTCTTCCTCCTCCACCTCTTTTTCTTCTTCTCATCTTCCTCTTCCTCTATCTCTTCTTCTTCTCATCTTCCTCCTCCTCTACCTCTTCTTCTTCTTCTCCTCCTCCTCCTCCACCTCTTCTTCTTCTCGTCTTCCTCCTCTTCTACCTCTTCTTCTTCTCCTCCTCCACCTCTTCTTCTTTTCCTTCTCCTCCACCTCATCTTCTTCTCCTCTTTCTCCTCCTCCACCCATTCTTCTCCTCCTCCTCTTCCTCCTCCACCTCTTCTTCTTCTCATCTTCCTCCTCCTCCACCTCTTCTTCTTCTCCTCCTCCACCTCTTCTTGTTGTTCTCCTCCTCCTCTCCTCCTCCTCCTCCTCCTCCAACTCTTCTCCTCCTCTTTCTCCTCCTCTTCTTCTCCTCCTCCTCCTTCTCCACCACCTTCTCCTCCTCCTCTTCCTCCTCCACCTCTCCTCCTCCTCTTCTTCTCCTCCTCCTCCACCTCTCCTCCTCCTCCTCCTCCTCCTCCCGAGTGCTGGGTATCCTGGCAGGCCCTATGAGTGCACCTGGAAACATTTGGCAGCAAAATGTGTAGGACTTAACGAACCAGCCTTGCAAGCAGACTTCAAAGCCCTGGATGCTCCTTCAAGCTACGCCACAACATTAAATTTTTAGGAACTGGATGGACCTATATGAATTCATTCATCTGCAGGAACACGATGGGCCACGTATGAGCTGAATCGAGGAGCGGAGACTTGCTGCCATGGAAGCAACACACAGTAAAGACCTGGCCTGCCCATATTCAGGCAGGGAAATGACCCGAGGGAGCAGCCATTGAGATGCCAAAACCAATTATTATGGGAGGTATAATGAATGATTAAGGGCCATCAAGCTGCATCTGACTTAGGAGGGACACCTCGCGGGGTTTCCAAGGCAAGACACTGCTGACACAGTGGTTTGCCAATGCCTGCCTCAGCCAGCTATCTGGGACTTCATTGTAGGGATGCCAACCTCCAGGTGGGGCCTGGGGATCTCCCAGAATTCCAGCTCATCCCCAGACAACAGAGATCGGTTCCCCTGGAGAAGTAAGACCGAAGGGTGGTATATATTAGCAGAAGACAAGAAGAAGAAGAGATTGGATTTATACCCCACCCTTCACTACCCAGAGGAGTCTCAGAGCGGCTCACAAACTCCTTTCCCTTCCCCTCCCCACAACAGACACCCTGTGAGGTAGGTGTGGCTGTGAGAGGTCTGAGAGAAACTACCCTTTCAAAGACAGCTCTTGTCAGAACTACGGCTTGCCCAAGGCCATCCAGCCAGGTGCAAGTGGAGGCGTGGGGAATCAAACCCGGTTCTCCCAGATTAGAGTCCGCGCACTTAACCACTACACCAAACTGGCTCTCCCAGATTAGAGTCCGCTCACTTAACCACTACACCGTGCACTAACCACACACACACACAACTTCAGGTTTGCTGTGACAAATGTAAAGGATTGGTTTTATTCCACGTGTGGACACTGCGTTGAGGTCCCATGGATCGATTCCATTCTGGTTTCAGTACTTTCAGGCAAGACATTGGGTTGGATCCATCCAGCGTTTCTGCTAGTGAAAAAGAGAGTCAGGGGTCCTTTTGAGAACTAGTTTGGTGCAGTGGTTAAGTGCGCGGACTCTAATCTGGGAGAACAGGGTTTGATTCCCCACTCCTCCACTTGCACCTGCTGGATGACCTTGGGCAAGCCGTAGTTCTGATAAGAGCTGTCCTTGAAAAAGAGCAGTTCCTGTCAGAGCTCTCTCAGCCCCGGCCTACCTCACAGGGTCTCTGTTGTGGGGACGGGAAGGGAAAGGAGTTTTTCAGCCGCTCGGAGACTCCCTTGGGTAGTGGAGGGTGGAGTATACATCCTATCTCCTCCTCCCTCTCTCCTCTTTTGACCACCCAAAAACCTATGCTGGAAAACACTGGGCCCCTATGGGGGGAAAGCCAAGTAGGTACCCCTGGGCGTGCTGTAATAAGGAGACAAAAGCTGGCTGGATCCGGCCCGTCTTGGCATGGGAGAGAGACGCTCCGATCCGAAGTCTAGTTATGGCCTCCCAACTCCCATCGAGTCTGAGAAGGGTGTAATTTTGGAGTGCTGTGTCAGGATCCTGAGTCCCTTTCAATAAACTTTCCCTTGAGGAAGTTCAGGCATATGACGGCCTGGAGGAGAAAAGCTTATGGAGAAAGGAAGAGCAAGGTCAGATAAGACCTGGAGTTAAGATCCGCGATCTGAATATTATTATTATTTTCCCCATTAAGTTTCTCCCTGAGGGAGAATAATATAAATTCCTTTGTCGTCGGTATCAAGCCCGTGCCAGGCGGAATATGCCCTCACACGACCATAAACATACCATTCGGAAATGTTCTATATGCTGAACAGATCTCTTTTCATTTGCAGATGGCAGCATGATTACATCCAGAAATGCCGGTCTCGGGTAACAGGGGGTTACCTGGGAGGTTGATCCGCTGGTTATTATCCTTAATGTTTTGGATGAGAAGTTTCTGCCGGCTTCCAGGCCCCAGGGATCTGCAGTGAAGGCAGACAGAAGAAATAATGCAACAGCTGGCAGTATTACATTAACAAAGCTGGAGGTTGGCTTCAGATGGTACGCCAGGTGTAGAAGACAAAAGGTACCTAACAGCTAGAGGGTGTGTCATGTCACCACGGAGTAGGCATTTCTGAAATGCACGCATACACCAAGCACCATAGACCTTTGGAAGGAAGACTTTTGGTGTGGTGGTGCTCTGTATTCTTGGTGGTTCGGGGGCAACAGTGGGAGGGCTTCTGGAGTTCTGGCCCCACTGCTGGACCTTCTGATGGCCCCTGGTATTTTGAGCCACTGTGTGACACAGAGTGTTGGACTGGATGGGCCATTGGCCTGATCCAACATTGGCTTCTCTTATGTTCTTATAGGAACTCTCAGTCTGGGGCAAGTGGTGCTCTGTATTCTTGGTGGGGGGCAACAGTGGGAGGGCTTCTAGTGTCCTGGCCCCAGGTATTTTTGGCCTCTGTGTGACACAGAGTGTTGGACTGGATGGGCCATTGGCCTGATCCAACATTGGCTGCTCTTATGTTCTTATACATATGGAGCAGAGGTCCATCAGTGGCTATTAGCCTCAAGGTATAGGTAAGAACTCTCAGTCTGGGGCAAGGGATGCTCTGTATTCTTGGTGCTTGGGGTGGGGGCAGCAGTGGGAGTGTTCTAGTGTCCTGGCCCCACTGCTGGCCCTCCTGATGGCCCCTGGTATTTTGGGCCACTGTGTGCCACAGAGTGTTGGACTGGGTGGACTGTTGGCCTGATCCAACAGTGGCTTCTCCCTTATGTTGTTATGTTCTTATGCCTTGAAAACCACGCGGGGTCGCCATAAGTTGGCTCCAACATGATGGCGCTTTTTGAACACACACAGAAAGGAAAATGACATCCTCCTCTGGACCCTCATGTCCTGTGCCCACCCCAGAGCTCCTCAATGTGCCTTCCCTCCTCATTCCTGGGCTTCTTGAAATACAATCTGGCCAGCCATGAAAGGCCCAGTGCTGGGAGGAGGTTTGCCAGCCTCCAGGTGGAGGGGAAGTCGCAAAAAACCCCATGCAGTCTGAGAAAAACCCACAACCCACTTACTACTGCAATCCTTATTTCTATTAAATAGTCACAATAAATCAATACATTCTCATCAGAGGTGTAGTCATAACACGAAGCAAAGTCCTTGGCATTTATCCAAATCAATCCGTTTCCAAAGCTGTTCCAACCTGAGTTGTGGCTCATACCAAAGTTCCATGGAAATTCTCTGCTGGGATCCAGTCCTCAGTTTCTCAGCCAGGCGTTTGAGAAATCAATAATCCAGGCACGGGCCCAGCAACAAGTGGTTGTCTCAGAGCGCCTGTCTCACTGCTGGGTTTCTCCAAGGTCGGGATCATTCAAAAACCAAACAGTGAAATTTCCATTTCGGAGCACCAAGCTTCTCCCAGCCATCGGCTTTGCTCGCATAATTGACAAGAACGCACCTCTCACTGCGGACTTCTGGAGCCTTTAATCGTGACTTCCGATTCTGTGCCCGTCTTATGCAATGCTCTTTCCCCTCCAATATATTTATCCTTCAGATACAGTTTAAAAAACGCACTTTTCTAAATCAGGGTGGAACATCACTTGTGACATGTCAGGTTTTTTTAAGAAAAAAAAATTACACAATTGCCCTATTGCAGCTGCGCAGTCAGTTCCAGTAAGCACCTTCCAATTAAATCCTCGTGGTTCAGCTTTTGCGCATGCATTTTAGCATTAGTCCATTTAATGAAAGGGAACTGAAAGGAACACAGAAGAAGAAGAAGAAGAAGAAGAAGAAGAAGAAGAAGAAGAAGAAGAAGAAGAAGAAGAAGAAGAAGAAGAAGAAGAAGAAGAAGAAGAAGAAGAAGAGGAGGAGGAGGAGGAGGAGGAGGAGGAGGAGGAGGAGGAGGAGGAGGAGGAGGAGGAGGAGGAGGAGGATAAGAGATTGGATTTATACCCTGCCCTTCACTACCCTTCACTCAGAGCGGCTGACAAACTCCCTTCCCTTCCCCTCCCCACAACAGACACCCTGTGAGGTAGGTGGGGCTGAGAGAGCTCTTGACAGAAACTGCTCTTTTTCAAGAACAGCTGATCAGTTCTCAGGCGACACCTCAGCTCTGCTTCCGAGCAGTTTCTGCCAAGAGCTCTCTCAGCCCCACCTGCCTCACAGGGTGTCTGTTGTGGGGAGGGGAAGGGAAAGGAGTTTGTGAGCCTCTCTGAGACACCTTTGGGTAGTGAAGGGTGGGGTATAAATCCAATCTCTTCTTCTTCTTCTTCTGAGAGAAGCTTTGTGCTTTGAGATTGATATATTTATCATTATCATTATCATTATCATTATCATTATCATTATCATTATCATTATTTAGGTGGTGGTGGTGGTGATCAGGGCTTTTTTGTAGAATAAGCCCAGCAGGAACTCATTAGCACAGCAGGCCACACCCAACAGCAGGAACTCATTAGCATATTAGGCCACAGCCCCATGTTACCAGAAGTTTACCTTGTGTGTTGTCAAAACCCAGGGCATTTTTTGTAGCAGGAACTCCTTTGCATGTTAGGCCACACACCCCTAACGTAGCCAATCCTAATGAGTTTCTGCCATTGGGTGTGGCCTATTGTGCTAATGAGTTCCTGCTCGGCGTGGCCAACTCGGGAGCCAGCCGGAACTCCATTCCTGTGTGTTCCTGCCCAAAAATAGCCCTAGTGGTGATGACGATGATTTAGTTGTTGAGTTTTTGGTGGATTGTCCCGACCTTGAAGAAACCGAATGGTGAAACGGGAGCTCCAAGTTGACTGCTTGTAGCTGGGACCGTTGCCCCCTGGAAAGCATTTCCTGTCAAGATGCAGTCAGCTGCTGCTTGCTGAAATCATTCTGCCTTCGCCTCTGCTGTGTTAGACCCACTATTTAACAATTAGACATAAGAGAAGCCAATGTCGGATCAGGCCAACGGCCCATCCAGTCTGACACTCTGTCACACAGTGGCCAAAAATACCAGGGGCCATCAGGAGGTCCACCAGTGGGGCCAGGACACCAGAAGCCCTCCCACTGTTGCCTCCCCCCCAGCACCAAGGAGACAGAGCATCACTTGCCCCAGAGTCCCCTATCCATACCTTGCGGCTCATAGCCACTGATGGACCTCTGCTCCAGATGTTTATCTAATCCCCTCTTGAAGCCGTCCATGCTTGTAGCTGCCGCCGCCTCCTGTGGCAGTGAATTCCATGTGTTAATCACTCTTTGGGTGAAGAAGCACTGCCTAAGAACATAAGAACATAAGAACATAAGAGAAGCCAATGTTGAATCAGGCCAATGGCCCATCTAGTCCAACACTCTATGTCATACAGTGGCCAAAATATACCAGGTGCCATCAGGAGGTCCAGCAGTGGGGCCAGGACATTGGCTTCTCTTATGTTCTTATGTTCTTATGATTGGGAATATTTTTTTTTCCCTAGACTGGGATGACCACACATCCCTCCCTGAACCGCTGGTATTGCGCAGCGAGGCTTCAGGCACCGTCAGGACAGCCACACCACTGCTTGGACGGCACAGCTTTATATATATATATATATATAACAATTTATTTTTAATTTCAATTTTTCAATAACAATAAAAATACATAACTTCTCCATAATTTTACAGAAAAAAACAATCAGAACACTAAACAAACAATGGAATCAATACAACTTCAACGTTTGGTATACTTAAAAACTCTGTTAACATTCATTTAAGCGAATTAATAAAACATAAAATCTATATATTTAGCAGGTAAGGCATTATCTTCAGGGCTTGTTGTAGATACATATGAGAAAAATGCAAACCACTTTTCTACAAAACTAGATTTTGTCAGTGGAGTTTCTGTAGCTAGTAACTGAAATGCTATCTTATCCATTACTACCATGTCCCAAAGCTTTGTAAACCATTGTCTGACAGTTGGGGGGGGGGTTATGTTTTCCATAATTTTGCTATTAAAATTTTTGCTGCCAGTATCATTAAAGACGTTGTTTCTGAGTTATATCCTATAAGATGTATGTCGTCCCAACAGTTTAAAAGGATGAATTTTGGGGATCTTGGAATTTGTATACCTATAATATCTTCAATAATTGGCAAAATTTTGTTCCAAAACTGATTTACCTTAGGGCAAGTCCACCAACAGTGTAAAAATGAACCTGTCTGCCCACAGCCTTTCCAACATTTAGGATCCTTTATGGTTTTAGAATAAAATAATCTCAGTGGGGTCATATACCATCTTGCAAACAGTTTGTAATTTTGTAACCTGAAATTCAACAACTTTGTGGTGTAAAGATACGAGGACCATACCTTACCCCATTGATCCTCCGTCAATGTTATTTCACAGTCTTTGTGCCATGCTTGTTGTTGTGATGAATTTGTAGACCATAGTGTTTGATTGAGATCTTTATAAAGTATTGAAATTGTTTTTTTTAAAAAAAAAAATTGGCTTTGCACATGCACATATACACGTGGCTGCTCCCAACGGGACTTGCCGTATTCCCTTGTTCTTGCAGGTTCCCCTTTCCCGGCAGTGAACAAAATTAACCATTGACATACAACTGAGTGCTGGAGTCTATATGTACGCTTGAACGTTTATATATTGAATTTATTCAGCACAGGATTGCACATGCGCACAACGATGGAAGCTTGTGGGAAAGAAAAAAACCCATTGCGAGAAGGACATTCAGATGACCTAATTGCGATTGTTGTGAGAGATGGCTGTCCAGATTGGCAAAATCGCAGATTAAAAGTGCAGGTGCCTGGAAAGTGCTTGATTTTCTGGATGTAGGAAAACTCGCTAGGAAACTGGGAGGATTGCGGGAGTGAGCCCACTTTGGTGCGGGAGACAGATGTGGCTGTCTGATCAGCAACCTTAAATGTGAAAGGGAACAGTGGTGAAACCCAGTCAAAATGACCGTGTGACTATGGCCTCAGAATCCTATTCAGGTCTGTTCAATGAGCTTTACTCCCAGGAAAGAATTCTTAGGACTGCACCATTTGTTGATTTCAGTGGACATAGGGTGTGGCTAGCTTCTCCTGAGCTGTGCAGTAGGCACGCTGCCCCAGTTGAAAATATTAACAACCAGTAGCTGATCAAACACCTTTCTAAAGTCTAATGGAACATATATCTCCCTTAAAAGCTAGGAGCTAATTTTGAGATACTGGCTTATTTTGTGAACATTCTTTGGACAAGTTCCAGACTACACCTCCAATTTACTTACCCAGGGTGAGGCTTTTCCTGCCTCTGGGGATTTCCTGTCTCTGGAAGGGAAAATGGCCTCCACATTGGTGACACTCCAGGAATTTCTCCTACTGTCTATAATAAAGACCATAGAGGCTAGGTGAGGCAGCCTAGAGTGTCACCTATAAGTGATTTCTGGGTAAATTTCCCCTAAACTCTATGACAGGAGTGGCCAACTGTGGCTCGGGAGCCACATGCGGCTCTTCCTTCCTCTCTCTCTCTCTCTCTCTCTCTCTCTCTCTCTCTCTCTCTCTCTCTCTCCTTCTTTCCTCCCCTCCCTCCCCATCTATTTGCTTTCTTTCTCTCTTTCCTCTTCCTTCTTCCCTCCCCCATGTATGTGCTTTCCACCTTTCTATTTTTCTCTTTTTCTCCCTTTCTCTCTTTCTCCCTTTCTCTCTCTCTCCCTTCCTTCCTCTCCCCTCTCCCCCATCTATTTGCTTTCTCTCTCTCTCTCGCTTCACCTCTTTCATTCTTTCTTTCCACCTCTCCCTTAGACAAATAAATATCATTAACAAACAAATAAATATAATCGGACAAATAAATATCGTTAGCAATATCTGTTTTTACTCTTTTTGCGTGTTTTTGGCAGTCTCATTTAATGTTAATAAAAAGCAAAGTTGCATATTTTCCAATAAAAACGTGTGTGTAGTATTTGTTCATGTCTTGTGGCTCTCAAACATCTGGCATTTATTCCATGTGGCTCTTATGTTAAGCAAGTTTGGCCATTCCTGCTCTATGGTAAAGACCATAGAGACATGAAAAATTCCTAAAGCTTTACTATGGAGTCCATTTTCTGGGCATTTTTTCTCTCTCTTCAGTTTCCTTAGGGCAGGGGATTGAGGCCGAGGATGGGAGTTTACCTGCCATGGGCAGTCAAATGGTCCTCATCCATCCAGCAAATAATAATCATAATAATCATAATAATCATATCTTGTAATAATTATATCTTATGGACATTCGCCTGGGACAAAGTCGCACTGGAGTCGCACTAGTAAACATGGATAGGGTCAGGTGGTTAATCACAATTAATTTTCACTGAGAGCTGCATTCTTGAAATCTGATCCTCGCCATGCTTACTTGGACTTCTCCGAAGAGTTCAATTAAATTTAATCCCAAGTAAGTATGCCTAAACTTCCAGCCTTCAATTCTTCTGTGTGTGATATATAATATCACTAATTAATGCCCACAGCATTATTAAATCACCTACAGCATTATTAAAAAGGAAGGTTTCTTCTGCAACAGACTAGGTTTTGATCTATGGTTTGTCGCATTAACACATGAGGTTGTCTTATTTAGAGGCAGACCCTTGGTCCATCAAGGTCGGTATTGTCTACTCAGACTGGCAGCCACTCTCCGGGGTCTGAAGCGGAGGTCTTCCCCATTACCTATCGCCTGATCCTTTTCACTGGAGATGCCAGGGATCAAACCTTAGACCTTCTATATGCCAAGCCTCCAGATGACAGGGATAAGTTCCTCTGGACAAAATGGCTGCTTTGCATGGTGGACTCTGTGGCATTATACGCTGCTGAGGTCACTCTCCTCTCCAAAACCCGCCCTCCTCTGGCTCCACCCCCAAGTCTTTAGGGATTTCACAACCCAGATTGGGGAACCCTACAAGACCTTCTACCATCAAGTCACAGCCCCTCCTCAGGAGGGGGAAGCGTTTGGACGGGATGGTCAAATCGACCACATCGTGTAACTAATAAAGGCAACATCTTACATGTAAGGTGGCCACAGTGTGGGTTGCATGTAATCTGAGCTGTGATTCTTTTTTCTTGTTAAAAATATATATTTATTAATATGTTTCCCTAACACAATGCATAGCAATAGGACACATCATATATGTAACGTACCAGAATCATCTTAAGCAATATTTCTAAACTAAGGTCTACCACCTGCGTCTGAAAAATTAAGAACGTGAATAAGGCAGAGGAGACAAGAAGAGAAGAGAAGAAGAAGAGAAGAGAAGAGAAGAGGAGAGGAGAGGAGAGGAGAGGAGAGGAGAGGAGAGGAGAGGAGAGGAGAGGAGAGGAGAGGAGAGGAGAGGAGAGGAGAGGAGAGGAGAGGAGAGGAGAGGAGAAGAGAAGAGAAGAGAAGAGAAGAGAGAGAAGAGAAGAGAAGAGAAGAGAAGAGAAGAGAAGAGAAGAGAAGAGAAGAGAAGAGAAGAGAAGAGAAGAGAAGAGAAGAGAAGAGAAGAGAAGAGAAGAGAAGAGAAGAGAAGAGAAGAGAGCGAAAAAGACAACAGAGAGAACGGACATGAGACAGCAAAAGTCCAACCACAATTTTCTGTTCCCTGACCAAACGAAGCGGTACCTACTTATCTACTTGCAATTTCTTGCTGATAGCTGGCCATTAGTCCATCCATATCAATGGGCCAGAATCCTCATAGCCAGCTGACTTCCTGTGTTAGTTGTAACTTCCAAATTTTAATGTTTTATATTGCTTTGTGTTTTAAATATCACCTTGTGTTTTTGAATTTTAAACTTTGCTTGGCTCTCTTATAAATGCTGTTACCTGCCCTGAGCCCGTTCGCAGGATAGGCAGGATAAAGATATAAATCAATCAATCAATAAATAAAAGTTATTCACCCCAGAGAAATAGTTTGTTCATTTGCTGCCAAGCACACAATGCTTGTCAGCATTGTAAAATGTGCATGCTTGTTACTTGACTATCAAAGGGTGGAGGGTCTAAATCAATGACTGCACGAAGGAATTTGCAATACATTCATATACTCACATTCTCCCTACATTGCACGCATTGGAGGGGGATATGCTGTCTGTCTGGCTATCAAATCTGAGTAAGATTGCTGGCCTCCAGGTGAAGCCCAGAGATCTCTCACAATTACAACTGATCTCCAGAGGTCTTGTTTATCGACAATGGGACTGGGTACTGTAGCAGGAAGATCCAAAGGTTCCTGGAGGAGGAAGGGATAAAACATGAAACAACAGTACCATATTTTACTCAACAAAATGAGTCAGCTGAGTGCCTTAACAGGATCCTAATGGAAATGGTTCACTGCCTACTGAAGTAAGCTGGCTTGCCTGACCCCTAATGGGCAGAAGCAGTAAGTACAGCGGTCTATCTACACAATAGAATCCCTTCAAAGACCACAGGGAAAACTCCATTTGAACTGCGGTATAGAAGAAGGCCAGGCCTGAAGCATTTGAAGGCATTTGGCTCCAAGGCCTATGCAGATGCATCTGAGGAAAGAAGGGGGATTCCTGGTCAATGCCCCTCTAAGCTGTGGAGTCCTGAGAGCAAAAATTCTACTTTGTGAGCTACTGGCATCAAAGTTATGAGCAAGCAATTTGCCTACTGCATAAATTAGTTCACCCTGGAGCCATCCCTTCCTGAGCGAACACAAAAATGTGTGAGCCATAGGCTAAAAAACTGAGCTAGCTCAGACTAACTCAGCTTAGAGGGAACACTGATTTCTGGTGGGATATGCTCCAGGTGCAACAGGATACAGAGTTATGATTCCTAAGATTTTAGTGATTAATGAATACGATGCAGTGCATAGAGATGGAAATAATGCACTTCAACCTCCTAAGCCAATAGAGTCCACAGTGCAAGAAAGCCAGGAGGCTGAGGATGGAGTCTCTTTCAGTGATATGGCCATTTGGCTGCCTGCTGAGGAATGCCAACCAATCAATCAGAAAGGGAGGTGGGGCAAGCTGGGTGTCAGAGTTTCCAAGAACTCAGTACCAACACACATGATCTTGAATAGATTCAATCCCCCCTGCACACCTTTCTGAGGGAAATTGCGGCAGTGTGGATCTCCTGACAAAAATATGTAATCTTTCTTTAAAATCTGCCTCCATTCCTGAGGACTGGAAGGTAGCTAATGTCACTCCCATCTTTCAAAAGGGCTCCAGGGGAGATCCAGGAAATTACAGGCCAGTCAGTCTGACATCGATACTGGGTAAGTTGGTGGAAACTGTTATTAACGAAAGAATTAGTAGGCACATTGATGAACAAAAACTCAGCATGGGTTCTGTAAGGGAAGATCTTGTCTCACTAACCTGTTAGTGTTTTTTGAGGGAGTGAACAAACATGAGGACAAGGGGGACCCAATAGATATTATTTACCTTGACTTCCGGAAAGCTTTTGATACAGTTCCTCATCAAAGGCTCCTAAGTAAGCTCAATAGTCATGGGATAAAAGGACAAGTCCTCTTGTGGATCAAAAACTGGCTTATAAATAGAAAACAGAGAGTGAGTATAAATGGGAAACTTTCTCAGTGGAGGGTGGTAAGCAGTGGGGTACCACAGGGATCAGTACTCGGTCCGATGCTTTTTAACTTGTTTATTAACGATTTGGAATTGGGAGTAAGCAGTGATGTGGCTAAATTTGCAGATGACATGAAGTTGTTCAGGGTGGTGAAAACCAGGGAGGAGTGTGAGGCACTCCAAAGGGATCTGTTGAGGATGGGTGAGTGGGCGTCAACGTGGCAAATGGGGTTCAATGTGGCCAAGTGCAAAGTGATGCACATTGGAGCCAAAAATCCTAAATATAAATACACGTTGATGGGGTCTGAACTGGCAGAGACGGACCAAGAGAGAGATCTTGGAGTCCTAGTGGATAACTCGCTGAAAATGTCTAGACAGTGTGTAGCTGCAATAAAGAAGGCCAACGCTATGCTGGGGATTATTAGGAAGGGAATTGATAACAAATCAGCCAGTATCATCATGCCCCTGTATAAATCATTGGTGCGACCTCATTTGGAATACTGTGTCCAGTTCTGGTCACCACATCTCAAAAAGGATATTATAGCATTGGAAAAAGTGCAGAGAAGGGCAACTAGAATGATAAAAGGGTTGGAACACCTTCCCTATGAAGAAAGGTTAAAATGCTTGGGTGTCAGGTTAAAATCAAGTAGATCCAGTCATTCTTGCACAAAGAAAGGTTTATTGGATTATCTTGCTATAAACCCACAGTAGGAGGTCATTGTCAGGAATGGGGGGCAAAGCAAAGCAAGCTAACTTATAGTGTGATGCAATGAAGCGCCTAGCAAATAAAACTTGAGCACTCGCGCGGGAACTCCCGGCGGGAGAAATACTTGATGAGCGGGAGACTACTCCCCCCCTCCCCTTGCCTTCCCAGGACTGGAAAATTCTCAGCGAAACAAGAATAGTCCAAAGCCTACATTCAAGGCCACCGTGATAAGGAAAAGCGGCAGGGAAGAAGCTCCCACGTTTCTGCCTGCATACCTACGCAAGCGCATAGCGGGGTAGGGAACATACAACAATGGATTCAGTGAGAAACATCAAATGCATATTTTCTGACATTCTGCCCTTCCCAAAATACCACCCACCCACCACTCAGGAAGGAGAGAACGTGGGCCCCCCAGGTTTGTTAGGATATTGAAGGTGAAAGCGTCTCAAATGGTCAGGTGCTTTGATATCTGAAACTTTCACCCATTCCCTATGCTGGGGCCCAAAGTGTACCCATTGGACCAGGTACAGGAGTTGTCCACGCAAAATCTTAGAGTCTAAAATTTCCGCAATTTCATAGTGTTCCTCATCGTCAACCATCAGAGGCGGGGGAGGTTCCGGCATCGCAGGTTGCCATTTAGTCGGGGGTAACGCCGGTTTGAGGAGGCTGTAATGAAAAATTGGATGTATTGCTTTAAGAGATTTTGGCAGTTCTAGCTGTACAGTCACTGGATTTATACATCTTAGCACTTTGAAAGGACCAATATATTTCCAAGCGAGTTTTTTGGACTGCTGCGCCAGCTTTAGATTCTTTGTTGACAGATAGACAGAGTCCCCTGGTTTCAGATTCCATCCCCCGGCCCTTTTTTTATCCGCTTGTTTTTTATACTGTGACTTGGCTTCATTCAAAGTCTCAACAATTAGGGGCCAAGAATCGCGGAAAGTTTTACACCATGCTGAGGCTTTCCCCACGTTTTCGCCAGGTTTCAAGAAAGGGAGAGGGGGGCTGTCATAACCCATGGCAGCTTTGAATGGAGACATCTTTGTTGAAGCGTGCCATGAATTGTTGTATGCAAACTCTGCTAATGGTAGTAAATCAACCCAATTGTCTTGTTGATAATTAGAAAAACATCTCAGATATTGTTCTAATGTTTGGTTTACTCTCTCCGTTTGCCCATCAGTTTCGGGGTGGTAGGCAGTACTAAGAGCCCGTTCAATACCCATTAAGGTCATTAGCTCTGACCACAACTTAGAAACAAACTGACTTCCCCTATCGGATATTATTTTGAGTGGCAATGTATGTAGTCTGGCAATGTGTTGAAGAAATGCTTTGGCCAAAGCCTTGGCGGTTGGCAAACCTGGGAACGGTATAAAGTGAGCTTGTTTTGAGAACAAGTCCACTACCACCCAAATGACCGTCATATGTTTGGAAGGGGGAAGATCAGTAATAAAGTCCATCGAAATTACTTCCCAGGGTCGGCTTGGAGTAGGTAGAGGCTGTAAGAGACCTGGTGGTTTCCCCGGTCTGGCTTTACAACGGTTGCACGTTGTGCATGATTGTATGTAGAGCGATAAATCCTGTTTCATTCGGGGCCACCAAAACCCACGTTGCAGAAGCCTCAATGATTTCACATATCCAAAATGCCCCGCAGACTTTGAGTCATGAACTGTTTGCAACATTTGGGATCTAGTAGCTTCAGGAACAAACATTTTATTTCCCTTAAACCAGCAACCATTTGGATCACATCTCACATCATCCCTGACTTGTAACTCACTTATTTCTTGTGGGGTGATGTCGGTGAGAAATTGTTTTTCCCAGGGGACTGTCTGGATGGGGTTCTTTGATGTTAGTTTGGCTTTACGGGTGACAACCGCACCAACCAGTTGTTCTGGGGTGAACATAGACTCTTGTACCTCCACCCTCTTACAGAAATGTTGGGGAAGACGGGAAAGAGCATCCGCCAAATGATTAGCCTTCCCTGGGAAATGGTGGAGAGTGAATTGGAATTTGGAGAAAAACTCAGCCCACCTAAATTGTTTAGCATTTAGATTACGGGGTTTTCGCAGTACCTCAAGGTTTTTGTGATCAGTCCATATCTCAAAAGGTACTTGGGACCCCTCTAACCAGTGTCTCCAAGTGATCAATGCTAAACGTATAGACGCAGCTTCCTTGTCCCAAATGGGCCAGAATCTTTCGGTATCATTGAATTTTCTTGATACATAAGCTAGAGGTTGAAGTTGTCCCTGAGCGTTCTCTTGCAAAATCACCCCACCCATAGCAGTATCCGATGCGTCTACTTGGACCACAAATTTTTTTGTCTCATCGGGGTGTGCTAAAATCGGCTCAGACGTGAATAGACGTTTTAATTGTTCAAAAGCGTCCTGACACTGCGGGGTCCAGTTCAAAGGGGCCCCTGGCACTGAAGCCCTAGATCCCTTCCCCTTAGTCTTTAGAAGTTCAGTGAGGGGAAGGGCAACTTGGGCAAAGTGGGGCAGGAATTGCCGGTAAAAGTTGGCGAAACCGAGAAAACTCTGAAGCTGTCGCCTGGTTTTGGGGGGCTCCCACATTACCACATCCTGGACCTTCTTTGGGTCCATTTCCAACCCCTCAGAGGATATGCGGTACCCCAGAAAATCAATACTCTCCCGGTGAAATTCACATTTCGAAAGTTTAACAAACAGTTTGTGATCTAATAGCCTTTCCAACACTTTTCGCATGAGAATGGTGTGAGAATGTAGGTCTGGGGTATAGACCAAGATATCATCCAAGTAAACGACCACCCCCTTGAACAAGTAGGGGTGTAGGACCTCATTGATTAAGTTCATGAAGACCCCGGGTGCCCCCTGCAATCCGAACGGCATAACCCGATATTCGAATTGCCCCAGCGGGGTATTAAATGCGGTTTTGTATTCATCCCCCTCTCTGATGCGAACTCGAAAATAGGCATCTCTCAAATCCAGTTTAGAAAACACTTTCCCTTTTGCCACCTCTGCCAATAAGTCTTTGATAAGAGGCATCGGGTAGGCATTGGTTGCAGACACTGCGTTAAGTCCCCGGTAATCGGTGCATAGTCTGAGCCCCCCATCCTTTTTTTTACAAAACAACACAGGTGCGGCGAAAGGAGATGAAGCTGGCCTAATAAATCCACGAGCCAGGTTTTTATCAATAAAGCGGCGCAGTTCTTCCTTCTCACTGGGACTCATGGCATAAATTTTCCCTTTTGGCAATTTCTGTCCCGGAAGAATTTCAATAGTGCAGTCAGAGTTACGGTGGGGGGTAGCTCATCAGCCTCCTCCTCCTCAAAAACTCTAGTCAAGTAGTGGTAATCCTCAGGAATGCGGTTAAGGTCCTCCATTGCCAAACAAGCACGTGGAGGCTCATTGCAGGGAGGTTTCCCCACCCTGGGTCCCATTTGTGTTCATTACATTTTGGTGAGATAAACTGAACATTCCCTTCCTCCCATAGAATGTAAGGGTTATGTCCATGTAACCAAGGGCTACCCAACACTAAGGGAAATTGGGCTTGAGGAGCTATGACGAACGAACGTAGCTCCCAGTGGTCACCAATGCCTATTCTTAAAGGAACAGTCTCAAATCGGCATGGTTCTTTCATTGGAGACCCATCCATTTGTGTGAAAGTTATTGGGTCTTTCAAATGGACCACGGCTGCCTCCAACCCTACAACCATAGACGGGTTTATAAGGTCCCTCCCACACCCAGAGTCAATGAGGGCTCGGACCCGAATGTGGGTCATCATTGCTGGATTCATTACTAGGACAGTCACAAAGAAGAGAGAGGGGTAATTGCTCACCAGTTTAGGCGCCTCAGGTGTTGGGTCCTGTTGTGTAGCGCCATTCACAAACAGGACCATTTCATTTCCCTGCATTTCATTCTCTTCCTCCAGCAACAAGGTATCCACTTGGTCAGGACTCGCGAAAAGAGCCCGTGTATTGCGTGGTTTTGCGGTGCCTTTCTTTGGGTTGGGACTCCACCTTCTGGGCTCATCTTGTGGTAGCCCCCGGTTGGGGTCTCCTTTCGGGCAGGCTGCGGCAAAGTGCCCTTTCTCCCCACACCGCAGGCAGAGCCCCTGCCGCATACGTTGATCCCGCATTCCACTTGGGGTGGATACCGGTTTAGGTCTGGCCTGGCCCGTCGCCGAACTCGGGCGGTTGTTACCAAACGATAAATCCAGTTTCATCATACGTAGGCGGCTCTCGGCCTTCTCGGCTTCTTCCATCCAACCTTGGAGGGTGCGGGGTTGCTGAGAGCTGAGGACGTTATTGCGGATATCCACAGCTAGACCCATTCGATATTGTTGGGCCAAGACCGCATCCGTCCAGTCCCGGATTTTCACAGCATGCCTTTGAAACTCCCTTGAGTACTCTCGCACTGAAAGCTTGCCTTGTCTGAAGGTACGAAGGAAGGCTTCGGCTTTCGGCCGCCCCCGGGTCCTCGAAACGGTTCCTCAGAGCCCACATGAAGTCATCTACATTCCCCAACTCCGCAGCCTCCAGATCATGAAGCGCTACATACCAGCTGGTAGCACTCCCTCGAAATCTGGATGCGATAAACTCCACCTGTTGTTCTTCATCTGGGAAAACATAGCCCCATCTTTGCACAAATTTTCCGACTTGCAATATAAAAAAGGACACAGTCTCTGGATCTCCATCAAATGTGATTTCCAGCATGTCCTTAGGACGGATCACTGGGGGGCCGGTGCCATAACCGGAATCGGCTGCATGAGTGGAGCTGGGGCAGGGAGTTGAGGCGGAGGCACAACGGGCGGCTGGAGCGGTCCTGGTTGGCCTGGCCCTGGTCCTGGTGCAGGAACGACCGGTGGAGGAGGTGCTGGTGCTGGCTGGCCCGGCCCTGGACCCGGAGGGCGGGTTGGCCCGGTCTCGGCCCCGGCGGAGCAGGAGGAGGAGGAGGTGGACGACCCGGGAGCAGCGGTGGGGCCGGGGCTGGTACTGGTCTAGGCTGTGTCAGCGGATGAGCCCGAATGGCTTGGTCCATCATCTGGGGTAGGGATTGCATTAGCTTGCTCATGTCCCTTACCAGCCGTCGGGTATCCTCTTGGATAGAGTCCACGCGAGCGTCGGTGTCTGGCCCAGGCCCAGTTCTAGGAGAGCCTCGAGGTATCCTCCCTTGGGGAAGTCCAAAACTGCCGCGGGGATCCAACAAACTGTCGCGGCTTTGGCTTCCCGGTAGGGTCCAGGTCGACTGAGTCGTATCCAACAGGTTCTTAGTCCAATCGCGTGACCTACGATAGGTCACCCCTTTATCCCATGGTGTTGGGACCCCTGGCACATAGGTTCGGGGAATCGCTCCTCCCTGACTCGATAGTTGCCCAGCCGGGCTGTAGACAGGGAGAGTGTACTGAACCCCCAATGTGCTGATTAATGGTGGGGACACTAATCCGGCTCCCGATTGTGATGTAGGTGCGACCAAAACCGTAGTAGTCGTCACTGGAACAACAGTGGTGGTCGGGAGGGTGACTACAGCAGCCGCCACAGTGGTAACTGGAACCGTGGCTCCTGAGGTAGCGGCTGCCGCCGCTGCACCTGTGGCCCCTGGCGTGGGCGTCACCGCTGCTGCTGCGCCCGTGGCTCCTGGAGTGGTAGCCGCCACAGCTGCGCCCGAAGGAGTCGTCGCTGGGGCTGCGCCCGTAGCTCCCGTACCCGCTCCGCTCATCGTGGTAGACGGCGGAAACTGACGGTAGTGGGATTGATGGGATTCCTGACAATTTCTGTCAGGTTAAAATCAAGTAGATCCAGTCATTCTTGCACAAAGAAAGGTTTATTGGATTATCTTGCTATAAACCCACAGTAGGAGGTCATTGTCAGGAATGGGGGGGCAAAGCAAAGCAAGCTAACTTATAGTGTGATGCAATGAAGCGCCTAGCAAATAAAACTTGAGCACTCGCGCGGGAACTCCCGGCGGGAGAAATACTTGATGAGCGGGAGACTACTCCCCCCTCCCCTTGCCTTCCCAGGACTGGAAAATTCTCAGCGAAACAAGAATAGTCCAAAGCCTACATTCAAGGCCACCGTGATAAGGAAAAGCGGCAGGGAAGAAGCTCCCACGTTTCTGCCTGCATACCTACGCAAGCGCATAGCGGGGTAGGGAACATACAACAATGGATTCAGTGAGAAACATCAAATGCATATTTTCTGACATTTAGCTTGGAGAAACGACGGCTGAGGGGTGACATGATCGAGGTTTATAAGATTATGAATGGGATTGAGCAGGTTGAGAAAGAAGTACTTTTCTCCCTTTTCTCACAATACAAGAACTCGTGGGCACTCCATGAAATTGCTGAGCAGTCGGGTTAGAACAGATAAAAGGAAATACTTCTTCACCCAAAGAGTGATTAACATATGGAATTCACTGCCACAGGAGGTGGTGACAGCTGCAAGCATGGACAATTTCAAGAGGGAATTATATAAGCATCTGGAGCAGAAGTCCATCAGTGGCTATTAGCCACAGGGTATAGATGGGAACTCTCAGTCTGGGGCAGGTGATGCACTCTATCCTTGGTGCTGGAGGGGGCAGCAGTGGGAGGGCTTCTGGTGCCCTGGCCCCACTGCTGGACCTCCTGATGGCACCTGGTATATTTTGGCTGCTGTGTGACAGAGTGTTGGACTAGATGGGCCATTGGCCTGATTCAACATTGGCTTCTCTTATGTTCTTATGTTCTTATGTTCTTAACAACTTTGGGGATTGATATAGCAGCCCCATTGTTAAAAGAGTCACTCAGAGAAATTAAATCCAAACTAAACGATCTTGACTGCAGTAGTACCCTTCAAAGAGCCCAACATACTTGCTCTGGTTTATCTTTGGGTCTTGCCGCCTCAGAGGCTGTCCCATCATATTGTTATACTTTAAAGATCCCAAGACGATGCACAGCTTTCACCTTGGCGAGACTTAATTCCTTTCCCTCTAAGGTGCTCTCTGGTCATTTTTTGGGACTTCCATTTTCGGATCGAGCTTGCGCCTGTGGACAAGAGATGATAGAAACTATGGCTCATATAATGCTTTTTTGTCCTAAGTGAAATAAGGAAAGAGAGAGAGAGATCACTCCTGTTATGAGAATAGAAAAGCTCCCCCACCTTCCTTGGATAGTTTCAGTGTTATTGTCTGATAATTCCTCTGACAATCAAATTACGGTTATAGTGGCTTCTTTCTTAACCGTGGCGATTAGGAAAACAAGTTTCCCTGAGTCTATGTAGCTTACTGCTGATAATTGTCAACCACGTATATATTAATTTGACAATTTTAAGGGTGTGTAGGTTTTTTGTTTGTTTGTTTTTAAATGATTGATTTGTTATAATGTATGGCTGCGAGAGTTGGACTATAAGGAAGGCCGAGCACCGAAGAATAGATTCTTTTGAACTATGGTGCTGGAGAAGACTCTTGAGAGTCCCTTGGACTGCAAGGAGATCAAATCATTCAGTCCTAAAAGAAATCAACCCTGACTGTTCCCTGGAAGGCCAGATCCTGAAGCTGAAGCTCAAATACTTTGGCCACCAAATGAGAAGGGAGCACTCCCTGGAGAAGACCCTGATGCTGGGAAAGGTTGAAGGTCAAAGAAGAAGGGGACGGCAAAGGATGAGATGGTTAGACAGTGTCATCGAGGCAATGAACACGAAATTGAGCAAACTTCAGCGGACAGCGGAAGACAGGAGGGCCTGGCGTAATCTGGTCCATGGAGCCGCGAAGAGTTGGACTCGACTGTGCGACTGAACAACAACAACAACCTGCTTTTAGTGCTGGTCACCTGTTTTTTTATCTTGCATTGATGCTATGGCTCTTTTGTTAATGCAATAAAGACTATATTTAATAGATTCAGTTGATTGATCCGAGTAGTGGACATTCCATGAGCCCTTGTGTCAGGAATAACTCAAAATGTGTGGGTTAAGCAATTATAACCCAATCGTACAGGACCCCCTGATGCGTAAAAGCCAATAAGCACCATCCTACAAGTGTGGGGAAAAGCTAATGGTCTAGGCAAGGGCGGGAGACTGGTAAGGAGTGTAGCCGGGTGAACCAGGCGCTCAAGGCCATGGAGAGAGAACAGTGGGGCCTAGACAAGGCAGCTGCAGAGGAAAGCGGGGTGGTGAGATGCAAGCACACAGCATACACATTCCAACCTAGAGGGCTTCCCAGGGATCACCATGGCGGTGCCCAGCGACACCAGGCCAGAGAAGAAGGAAGAGACCACTGCTGTGAGACAGTCAGCAAGGAGCAATAAAGGAGTACCACCACCAAGTGATGGCTTGTGTGCAAATGTGTGACCTGAAAGTGAACCCCCAAGCTGCAAAGAAGTGATTGGGCAGCCTACACCTGTTGTCAAGAGCGCCACCTTCAGGACACTGCTAAATACTGCAGCATCAAGAAGAATGTGTGTTGAGCATCTGGACGCTGAAACAGCACTCCTCAGTGGAGACCTATCTGAAGTGCTACAAAGTCGAGGCTTTCAAGAACAAAAATCTGAACCCTGCTCGTTCACCAGACTTAAAGGTGGACGTTATCAATATGTGCTGACCCACATGGAGGGGCTATTATGGTGGTGTCAAAGGAAAGAGGGTCTACAAGCGGCTGTCCAAAGCCTGAACAAAGAGCTGGGTGTGAAACAGCTGGGGGGAAGTCAACCACTGTCTTGGAACAGAAATCGAGAGGACTGGAAATGGAATTTTCCTCTTTAACCAAAGGCACAAAATTTTTGGACTTTGTTGAATCCCTGGGCCTCAAAGAAACTAAAAAAGTTGGTACTTCTCTTGAACCAGCTCGCCTCAGCCTTAAAGACGGAATGTTGCTTGAGAGCAGTCAACAGTACACGGAAGCAATTGACAAGCTTCTTTACCTGAGCAGTGACAAGACCTGACATCTCTGCAGCCGTTGGAATCCTGAACAGAAAGACTGATTCACCAAACCATTATGAATGGAATGCTGTGAAGAGGTTGCCTAGATACCTGACATAAACAGCCGACATGAAGCGAAAGATCTCAGCTTGTGACAACCGTGGACTGGTTGGATACATGGGTGCTGATTGGGGTGAAGCCAAAACTGAATATAGGTCAACCAGTGGCTACTTGTTCTTCTATGGCTACAGCTTGATTGACTGGACTAGTCAAAAGAAACCATGTGTAGCCAAACCTACAGAAGAAGAAGAAGAAGAAGAAGAAGAAGAAGAAGAAGAAGAAGAAGAAGAAGAAGAAGAAGAAGAAGAAGAAGAAGAAGAAGAAGAAGAAGAAGAAGAAGAAGAAGAAGAAGAAGAGGAGGAGGAGGAGGAGGAGGAGGAGGAGGAGGAGGAGGAGGAGGAGGAGGAGGAGGAGGAGGAGGAGATTGGGTTTATCCCCTGCCCTTCATTTGGAGTCTCAGAGCGGCTTACAAACTCCTTTCCCTTCCCCTCCCCACAACAAGCACCCTGTGAGGTAGGTGGGGATGAGAGAGCTCTTGACAGAAACTGCTCTTTCAAGGACAGCTCTTGTCAGAACTATGGCTTGCCCAAGCTCATCCAGTAGCTGCATGTGGAGGAGTGGGGAATCAAACCTGGTTCTCCCAGATTAGAGTCCGGACACTTAACCACCATTGCAAACTGAAGCTGAATACATATCGGCTGCAAGTGCCTGCAGCAAGCTCAAATGGATCATTTGTCTACCAAAAGACTTTTGCACAGATGAACCTAAACCAACTACCTTGCGTGAGCACAATCAGGCCTGCATAATCAGGGTGAAACCATCGAAGCCAGAAGCAAGCATATTGTTGCCGTAGCCCTTCTGTGTGGGAGATGTAACAATAAGGCCAGATTGAAATCGAGTATTGCCCCTTAGAAGAGATGGCAGCAGACTCCTCAGCCAAGCTGCTTGCAAGAGGGAAGGCTGAATTCCTACGCAAGAATCTGAACCTTTGTGACTTCAGTACATGAACTTGTGAAAGGGGTGCTGGAGTTTGCAAGTTCAGCCTTCAGTAGATCAAAGCGTTACTGCCCTTCTGTATGCAGGGTAATGTCACTTAGCTTAGGGCCAGCTAGATCTTACGCACATAGTTCCCGTCAGAAAGAAGGGGACAATATTCTTAATGAAGAGAGTTGTACAAGGTCTGTTGGCTGTTCAGGTTTTATTGGGGTGCCTATGTGTGATTGGGGGGACGCGGTGGCTCAGGGGTTAAGACGCTGAAGCTGTAGACTGGAAGGTGCGTAGCTCGGCAGTTCGAGACCCGAGTGCCGTGTGATGGCGTGAGCTCCCGTCTCTGGCCCCAGCTCCTGCCAACCCAGCAGTTCGAAAGCAAGAAACTGGAAGTAGATAAATAGGTACCGCTTTGGTGGGAAGGCAACAGCGTTCCGTGGGCCTCGGCGTCTAGTTATGCCGGCCACGTGACCACAGAAATGTCTTCGGACAGCGCTGGCTCTTCGGCTTGGAAACGGAGGTGAGCGCCACCCCCTAGAGTCGTATTTGACTGGCTTTTGAGCAAGGGGAACCTTTGCCTTTACCTATGTGTGTTTGGGCATGTCCACAGGAAGTGGGGGGGCCCGTTTGGAAACTTTATCCCCGTTGTTCTCTCTCACACGAGGTTTGGCATCCAAACAGTCAACACGGGACTTCGAACTAGTTAGACAGGATGTTTGTTATTTTACTTCCAAATGTAACCCTTTTCTCCTTTATCTAGTAAAAACTCTTTCCCCTTAAACTAATACACACATGGGGCTGCCTTCGTTACTCTGCTAAATATTCCGACAATTTCCCAACCCAGAGTTGGCAACTGTAGGTAATATTTGAACAGGAGACCAGTAAGGAAGGCTGGCAGCAGTGGGAGGGCTTCTAGTGTCCTGGCCCCACTGCTGGACCTCCTGATGGCACCTGGTATGTTTTGGCCGCTGTGTGACAGAGTGTTGGACTAGATGGGCCATTGGCCTGATTCAACATTGGCTTCTCTTATGTTCTTATGTTCTTATGGTGCTGCTCTGTGGAAGGCAATGACTACCTCTGCTCAGCTCTTGCCTGGAACGCCCCATGGTTGGGATTGTAAGAAGAAGAGAAGAGATTGGATTTATACCCTGCCTTTCACTACCCAAAGGAGGCTCAGAGCGACTTACAAACTCCTTTCCCTTCCCCCTCCTCACTGTCAGAGTCCCACAGCACTCAGGTTCAACAACGTTCCTTCAAAGGATTAAGTTTATTGAGTTCAGTAGTGGCAGGTCATTGGTACATACATTCTGTGCAAAAGCTAACCCACCGGGTGGGAGGGGAAAAGATATACTACATTGAAAGCGGGGTCTTCTGATGGAATTAAGCCAATCAGAGGTGCTAGCCTTACGTGCGCAAAGAAACGACTACAGGTTCCCAGGGAAGGAGAGAGCGCGAGGCGTCAAGGTCAGGAAACTAGATAAGGGCCGTGAGTGAAGAGAGGAAGGTGGGGCTGAGAGAGCTCTTTCGAGGACTGCTCCCGAGAGAACAGCTCTGAGAGAACTTGTCACTGGCCCAAGGTCACACCAGCAGCTGCGTGTGGAAGGAGGAGTGGGGAATCAAATCCGGCTCTCCCAGATCAGAGTCCACGCTCCTAACCACTACACCAATCTGGCTCTCAATGGCACATTCTTTTTCTTGGATAACTCTTTGAATTGGTGTTACATTTCCCAGCCAGGAGGTGGGAACCCGAAATCAGAAACAGCCAAGTACCCTTTGGGGCGTTTCAAAGGACCCTTCCAGCCCTTCTGCTATTTGTGTTATGTCTCACGCTGTAAGCATGATGACTAAAGTGATGCCAGAGCAAAATGCTGCAGATGGCAGAATGAATACAGGTTCCGGGCTGTTGACGGCTCTGTAATCCATCCGGAATGCCCAAAGCAGCAATCATACTCTCAAGGTAACACGGCCAAGAATGCAGGAGTATCACAGGAAATGCTCTTTGGAGGTAAGTCACGGGCACGAGGATCCGTCTGCTGTGGGCCGACCCTACCTTTTCAGGAAGTCGTCACCGTGGCCCGGATTTGACGAGCGACAGCCACTCAAGCCCAGAGGACGAAAACAATTTAATCGGGATGCGTCCTACGAGCCCTGCTACCACGACTTAACCTTCGCACCGCAGTTCTGTATCCGTTGTAGAACCCGTTTCAGATTTCCCAGAGTGCTCCGTAGCTTGATTAATATCGAAAAAGTGACATAGAAAGGAGTAGATGATGATGTGAACAGAAGCTGGGGCTACGGAGTTCAGGGAATTAGTGTACTTGGGGAAAGAAAAGAGATACCGGGAGGAAAGGGGACTTAGCAGCATAATTCTTATGATTAGATCAGATTGGTGCAGTGGTTAAGTGTGCGGACTCTTATCTGGAGAACCGGGTTTGATTCCCCACTCCTCCACTCGCAGCTGCTGGATGACCTTGGGCAAGCCACAGTTCTGTCAGAGCTGTTCTTGAAAAAGAGCAGTTTCTGTCAGAGCTCTCTCAGCCCCACCTACCTCACAGGGTGTCTGTTGTGGGGAGGGGGAAGGGGAAGGAGTTTGTAAGCCGCCCTGAGACTCCTTCGGGTAGTGAAGGGCATGGGGTATAAATCCAATCTCTTCTCTTCTTCTTCTTCTTCTCTTCATCATTTCTGAGGTGGAATTTTTGTTTCATTCTTCACATAAGGCACTGGAAATAGGTGTTATTTTTCTTCCTTTTTGAGAACTGTTTGGGTTTTTTTCCTCAGATTTTCAGTCAGTCGGAGACTTTGGGACACATTAGGCCAAAAATCTAAAAAAAAAACCAAAAAAAAAAACCCCAGACATTTGTTGAGCAAGCATAATCTACCCGTGCAAAGAGCAGTCCCTCAAGGGCGAAAGGGATGTGCTTACCTGTACATAACAAATGAGAAACAAATGTACAGCCTTTTATGCCAGCACGGTGGAATGGTTAAAATGTTGTACTAGAATCTGGGGGACTGAGGTTCGAATCCCCGCTCTGCCGTGGAAGCCTGCTGGGTGGCCTAGGGCCAGTCACACATTCTCAGCTAGGCCTACTTCACAGGGCTGTTGTGCCGATAAGTGGCTCGGGGGTCCCCATCGGGGAGAAAAGCCAGATATAAATAAATGCTAGGGATTATTAAGAAGGGAATTGAAAACAAATCAGCCAGTATCATCATGCCCCTGTATAAATTGATGGTGCGACCACATTTGGAGTACTGTGTATAGTTCTGGTCACCACATCAAAAAAGGATATTATAGCACTGGGAAAAGTGCAGAGAAGGGCAACTAGAATGATAAAAGGGTTGGGACACTTTCCCTGTGAAGAAAGGTTAAAACACTCGGGGCTCTTTAGCTTGGAGAAACAACGGCTGAGGGGTGACATGATCGAGGTTTATAAGATTATGCATGGGATGAAGGAGGTAGAGAAAGAACTACTTTTCTCCCTTTCTCACAATACAAGAACTCGTGGGCACTCCATGAAATTGCTGAGCAGTCGGGTTAGAACGGATAAAAGGGAGTCCTTCTTCACCCAAAGAGTGATTAACAGATGGAATTCACTGCCACAGGAGGTGGTGGTGGCAGCTACAAGCATGGACAGCTTCAAGAGGGAATGGGATAAACATATGGAGCAGAGGTCCATCAGTGGCTCTTAGCCACCATGTATAGATAGGAACTCTTGGTCTGGGGCAAGTGATGGTCTGTATTCTTGGTGCTTGGGGGCGGTGGTCAACAGTGGGTGGGGCTTCTAGTGTCCTGGCCCCACTGCTGGACCTCCTGATGGCACCTGGTATATTTTGGCCACTGTGTGACACAGAGTGTTGGACTGGATGGGCCATTGGGCTGACCCAACATTGGCTTCTCTTACGTTCTCTTAAGTGAGCAAATACATGACAGAGAAAGTGATTCATGGCTGAGTGGGAATTCGAACCCGGGTCTCCCGGTCGAGGGGCCAAACCACTACACCACACTGAGGTACGGCTGCCGAACCTAGAGCACTCGTACCTTTTCCTCGTCTCCAGGTGTGATTTTTTTTTTAAGGAACCTGAAAACATTCCAGCTGCCAGTTTTGGATGGAGGATGCGTCATTTCCAAAGACATTCCTTTCTAAAGCCGCCCGTCACCCTCAGAGACAGGTGGAAACGCAGGGAAATCTAACCGACAGTAAAAGTCACACTGCTGAGACTGGTGCAGGGAGCTCTGCGTTCAAGCCCAAGCATGCTTGACACGGTTTCTCAACCGGTCGCCCTCGGCCTCTCCAAACACCACCTCCCAAGAAAAAAGGTGAAACAGGTACATTTAATGGCAGCACTCCGGCGTTTTCCAACTTATATCTAAGACGAATGCCTTTGGGGAATGCAGGAAGCCTTCCTGCGATCCAGCAAAAGAGGACCTGGAAATTATTTTCCCCGCAGCAGTCCTATCTGCTGTCTTGACACCGCCGTGTTTAGCTAGTGCCGTGCCGTGGACACGCCTTGAGGGATGCAGCTCAGAACAGGCTTTGAGAGTTCTGCCTCTCGGATAACGATCGGTTTATCTGGGCTCTCGCGGAGGGGAAGAGCAGGAAAGTCCACCGCCCCGCTGGAGTGTCGGTGAAATTCTGCGCCCCACCCTGACCTTGTTGGATTGGGATTCTCCGAATAAAACTGTGGAATGCCATATAGGGATTTTTCTGCTCCCAAGAGGAGGTGGCAGGTCATGAATAGACAGCATCAGCGTTCCTCGCCTGGGACAAGGGAGTGTCGATGAAGGTTATGAACGACGGGGTCTGTGGTGACCTAGAACAGGGCAATGGGGTGCCGGGGGAGGAAGAAGAAGAAGAAGAAGAAGAAGAAGAAGAAGAAGAAATTGGATTTACACCCCGCCCTTCACTCAGGAGTCTCAGAGCGGCTGACAAACTCCCTTCCCTTCCCCTCCCCACAACAGACACCCTGTGAGGTAAGCAGGGCTGAGAGAGCTCTTTTGAGGAATGCCCTTGAGGGAACAGCTCTGACAAGAACTGTGGCCTGCCCAAGGTCATCCAGCAGCCACAAGTGGAGGAGTGGGGAATCAAACCCGGTTCTCCCAGATTAGAGTCCATGCACTTAACCACTACACCAAACCGGCTCATAACAGGCTGACCATCATCATATGTCATTGCCATCATCTTTTATCTGTTGCCATAATTGGCAAGAAAGAGCAGAGTTGCACCGTCCTTAGCAGCCAGGTCTGAAGAAGTGATGTCTAATAGAAGAAGATAAGAGATTGGATTTATACCCCACCCTTCACTTGGAGTCTCAGAGCGGCTCACAGTCTCCTTTCCCTTCCCCTCCCCACAACAGACACCCTGTGAGATGGGTGGGGCTGAGAGAGCTCTTTCCAGAAGTGTCCTTGAAAGAACCACTCTGACAGAACTGTGGCTTGCCCCAAGGTCATCCAGCAGCTGCAAGCGGAGGAGTGAGGACTCAAACCTGATTCTCCCAGATCAGAGTCTGCACACTTAACCACTGCACCAAATGAGGTAGGGGGTGAGCTGCAAATTAGCATACAGTCTATTAAAGTTGTTTGACAAGATGTTTTCAGACTCTAAGAATACCAGAAGAGCCCTGCTGGATCAGACCAGTGGTCCATCTAGTCCAGCATCCTGAGAACATAAGAAGAGCCCTGCTGGAGCAGACTAATAGTCCATCTAGCCCAGCATCTTGTCTCTCACACGGTGGCCAACCACTTCCTCTAGAGAGCCAGCAACAGGGCAGAGAGGCTGAGGCCTTCTCCTGAGGTTGCCTCCTGGCTCTGGGATTCAGAGGATTAGTGCCTCTGAAAGTGGAGGTTCCCCTCAGTTATCATAACTAGTAGCCATTGATAGACTTGTCCTCCGTGAATCTATCTAATCCCCTTTGCAAGTTGCTTATTCCTGTAGCCCTCACTACATCCCCTGGCAGCAAATTCCACATTTTAATCACCCTCTATGTCAAGTAGTGTTTCCTCCTCTCCGTCCTGAACCTACTGCCCGTCGGCTTCACTGCATGTCCTTGAGTTCTAGTATTTTAGGCGAGAGAAAGTTCTCTTTTTCCACTCTCTCCCATGCATGATTTTATAAACCTCTGAGAAGATCCATGGATCTACCAGCGTTTGGTCTGACCCAAAGCTAGCCTGGCTTGGATGGCCCAACGTAGCGCAATCTGACCAGATCTCGGGAGCTAAGCAGGGTCGGCCCTGGCTAGTATTTGGATGGGAGACCACCAAGGACATCCAGGGTCACAACGCAGAGGCAGGCAAAAGGAAACCCACCTCTCCTTGTGTCGGACCTGGCTGGCCCCGGCTAGCCCGCTCTCGTCAGATCTCAGAAGCTAAGCCGGGTCAGCCCTGGTTAGTTCTTGGATGGGAGACCGCAGAGGAAGCCCGGGGTTGCAATGCAGAGGCAGGCAATGGCCAACCACCTCTAAATGCCTCTTGTCTTGGGGGTCACCATAAGTCGGTTGTGGCTCGGCGGCGTTTCCCACTGCCACCACGTTGGGGAGGAAGGAACAGCGGCTCAGTGGCAGAGCACTTGTCCGCCTGCCGATGTTTCCCCATTTAAAGGCACTCATGAGTCGCAGGTGCTGGAAAAGAAGGCTTTCCCCTGCCCGAGATCCCCGGCAGTTGCCACCCGCCGGCTTAGCCGCCCCGAGTTCATCGTTTGGGACATGGCAGTTTCAAGCATTTGGGACAGACATGTGCTGTGTCTCTCTCCACCTCCCAGAAGGGCTGTGAGCAGGAACACTGTTGTTGATGCTAATCATGCACATTCCAGTCTCAGATAAGATCGCCAGCATTCTCGGGGCAGAGTCCCTGCCCTATTAACAGGTGCGTGGCAAGCAGAAACCCAACAGATGCTGCTTGGAAGGTAGCTATTAAAGGGCCTGGGGGGGGTGCTCTACCCAGGGGGTTGGGGGGAGCCACCAACCCCAAGTGGCAAGCCGGCTTGCGCCCAGCACACCCCACTGCTGCCACCTGTCGTAACAGCTGATCGTTCCCGAGATAGGAGCCGTAAAGCACTTTGCATGCAGAAAAGGAATAGACGGCGATAACCATCGGATAATTGGCCACCCTCTTAAACCATCATCCCACAATCCGAACGCAGGGGGGTAGGGCTACCAGACAGCCTCTTTTTAGAGAAGGTGTTCTCTAGTTTTGGTGTCCGTCCTCTTTGGGGCTCTTAAAAAAAATGGATGGAAATGTCCTCTTTGGGGACTGGAAGCTTAGGACTATTCCAAGTTAGTAGCAAGGATCGCAGCTTAAATAGATCAAGGTGGGGGCAGCCGAGTTAGTCGGTCCATAGCAGCAGAAAAGAGCAAAGAGCCCGGCGGCACCTGAACGATTAACAGAACGTGTGGCAGGGGAGGACGTTTCGTGAGTCATTGCGGGGATCAGTATACTCGGTCCAATGCTTTTTAACTTGTTCATTAATGATTTGGAGTTGGGAGTAAGCGGTGAAGTGGCTAAATTGGTGGATGATACGAACTTGTTCAGGGTGGTGAAAACCAGGGAGGAGTGTGAGGCACTCCAAAGGGATCTGTTGAGGATGGGTGAGTGGGCGTCAACGTGGCAAATGGGGTTCAGTGTGGCCAAGTGCAAAGTGATGCACATTGGAGCCAAAAATCCTAAATATAAATACACGTTGATGGGGTCTGAACTGGCAGAGACGGACCAAGAGAGAGATCTTGGAGTCGTGGTAGATAACTCTTGGTCCAAATGTGACCAAACTGGGGATATCAGAGCACCAGCACTTTGTTGTATTATTGTTATGTTTTTATCTAGTTTTAATTGTTTTAATTATGGCTTTGGCCCCAATTGTTAGCCGACCTAAGCCTTAGGGGAGGGCGGGATATAAATCGAATTATAAATAAAATAAATAAATAAACTCAATGAAGACGTCAAGACCGTGTGTGACTGCAATAAAAAAGGGCCAACGCTATGCTGGGGATTATTAGGAAGGGAATGGAAAACAGATCAGCCAGTATCATCATGCCCCTGTATAAATCATTGGTGCAACCTCATTTGGAATACTGTGTACAGTTCTGGTCGCCACACCTCAGAAAGGATATTATAGCACTGGAAAAAGTGCAGAGAAGGGCAACTAGAATGATAAAAGTGTTGGAACACTTCCCCTATGAAGAAAGGTTAAAACGCTTGGGGCTCTTTAGCTTGGAGAAACAACAGCTGAGGGGTGACACAATCGAGGTTTACAAGATTATGCATGGGATAGAGCAGGTCGAGAAAGAGGTACTTTTGTCCCTTTCTCACAATACAAGAACCCGTAGGCACTCAATGGAAATGCTGAGCGGTCGGGTTAGAGCGGATAAAAGGAAGTCCTTCTTCACCCAAAGAGTGATTAACACATGGAATTCACTGTCACAGGAGGTGGTGGTGGCAGCTACAAGCATGGATGGCTTCAAGAGGGAATTAGATAAACATATGGAGCAGTGGTTCATCAGTGGCTATTAGTCATAAGGTATAGATAGGGACTCTGGGGCAAGGGATGCTCTGTATTCTTGGTCCTTTGGGGTGGAGGGCAGCAGTGGGAGGGCTTCTAGTGCCCTGGCCCCACTGCTGGACCTCCTGATGGCACCTAGTATTTTTGGCCACTGTGTGACGGAGTGTTGGACTGGATGGGCCATTGGCCTGATCCAACATTGGCTTCTCTTATCTCCTTATGTTCTTCTCCAGAAAGATCATGATAGGTTGGTCTGTCTGTAGCAGCAGAAAAGAGCAAGAGCCCAGGTGTAAAGTACCGGGTTCGCTGCATGGAGAGTCGGACTATGACATGCTAAACAACACGCGTTTATTGTACTTCACACAAAAGACCCAAAGGGCCTGGCAAGGGCCAACTATATACACCCAACCCAGACGCACCAACAGTTCCACTGGGGGGTTTGAATCTCCCGCCAAAGGTCCTATTGGATGGCTCCGGGTGGCCTCGGATCCTTGGCCCCTATTGTGTTCGGGACCAAGCTCAGGACTGAGGCCGCGGACCCCTGGCGGAGGTCCGTGGACATAACACCAGGAGCGCCTGAAAGACTAACACAATTTGTGGGAGGCGAAGAGCTCTCATGAGTCACGGATCACTTCTTCAGATAGATCCAAGACGGTCAGCCATGTTCGTCTGTCCGCAGCAGCAGAAAACAGCCAGAGTCCGGCAGCACCTCGAAGACTAACCAGATTTGTGGCAGGGAGGAGGCTTTTGCAAGCAATGGCAAAGCAGCTCTGTATGCTTTTTGCCTGGGCTAAACCCACAGTCTCATCAGATCTCAGAAGTGAAGCAGGGTCAGCTCCGGTTCGTACTTGGAGGGGAGACCACCGAGGAAGACCAGGCTTGCCACGCAGAGGCAGGCATTGGCCAACCACCCCTAAACGTCTCTTCCCTTGAAAACCCAAAGAGTTTGCCGTAAGCTCTCCTCTTCCTCCATTTTTCCGAGCCGTATTGTCCACACGCCATTGAAAAGAGCAAGATTGCAGTAGGACCTGAAAGACTAACAACATTGGAGGCAGGGGAGGGGCTATCGTGGGTCACCGCCAGTGTTCCCTCTAAGCTGAGTTGGTCACAGCTCACAGTTTTTTAGCTTCCAGCTCACACATTTTTGTCTTAGCTCAGGAAGGAGGGCTCCAAAGCAAACGAATCATAGAATGTTAGAGTTGGAAGGAATCTTGCAGGTCATCTAGTCCAACCCCCTGCACTCTGCAGGAGCAGAGCCGAAAGACAGCCCTACATACCTACAACATCCCCAAAAGATGGTCGTCCAGCCTCCGCTTGAAAACATCCAGTGAAGGAGCATCCACCACCGCCCGAGGCAGACTGTTCCACTGCTCAACCACTCTTACAGTTAGGAAGCTTCTCCAGATATTTAACCGGTATCGACTCCCTTGTCATTTCCACCCATTAGATCTAGTCTTGCAATCCGGAGCAAGAGAGAATAGATCAGCCCCATGTTCTACATGACAGCCCTTCAGATATTTGAAGGCTGCAATCATGTCCCCTCTAAGCCTTCTCTTTCCCAGGCTAAACGTACCCAACTCTGTCAGCCTTTCCTCGTAAGACTTGGATTCCAGCCCTCTCACCATCCTGGTCACCCTCTTCTGGACACGCTCAAGCTTGTCAACATCCTTCCTAAAAGGTGGTGCCCAAAACTGGACACAGGACTCCTGGTGGGACCTGACCAGAGCAGAAGAGAGCGGAACTACCACCTCCCATGATCTGGACACAATAGTGTATGCAGCAGCCAAATCACTCGCTCACAACTTTAACGCCCATAGCTCACAGAGTAGGATTTTTGCTCACAAGACTCCACAGCTTAGAGGGAACCTTGATACAGCTAGAATGGGAAGTCCCTCTGTCCTGTCTTGGAGAGTGGAGTGGTTTCAGATCTAACCCATAAGGACGGGTCGACTCCCCTTCTCACTGCCTCTGAAGAAGTGAGGAATGACTCCCGAAAGCTCCTCCCCTGCCACATGCGAGTCTTTTTTCCCCCCAGGTTTCAGAGTTTGGTTTGTTGCCTGTGACCGATTTATAGTCTTGTAGTTTCCAAGCCTGATGGCGATTGTTCCTTCAGTACTAAATGCACAAAAGCAGCTCTGAGCTGTCTCGTTGGCATAACAAAAAAGGGGTGAGGAACAGGGCCGGCTCACTCACTAGGAGAACTAGGCGTTCGCCTAGGGTGGGCCGGCCCTTAGGGCACCAAATTGCACCCGCCACCCTGCCAAAAGCCCCCCTGCCCCGCCAAAAGCCCTGACCGGGTGACCGCTGCTGACACCCGGCAACTCCCGCCCCCCTTTAGGCGTGTGACTCTGAGGAGCGGCCAGGCGGGCCCACGGTCTCAGGTGCTCCTCCTCCACTGCCCCACAGCTCTCTGGGGTGCCTCGCGGCCTCCTGCCCCCCTGGGGTGTGCAGAGAGTAGCAGGCAGGCAGGGAGTCGAGGCCTCTCGGCAGCCCGTCCTCCCTCCGGGGATCGCAGGGGGGCCAGGCCGAGGGCCGGGACTGGCTGGGCCAAGCACCCCCCGCGGAGGAGGCATTGGGATCGGAGCCTCTTGGGCCTGCATCCCACGCATGGGGGACTCACTGGCCAGCCCATCTGCAGGAGCGGCGCCCTCCTGCTGCTGCATGGGGGTTTCTCGGGGGCCCTCTAAGTTATGGAGTCCTGTGAGCTAAAATACTACTTTCTGAGCTACTGGCATTGGGGGGAGGGGGCGGCGCACGGGGGGAGGGCGGTGCACGGGGGGGGCGCCAGAAGGGATCCTTGCCTAGGGTGCAAAATAAGCTGGGGCCAGCCCTGGTGAGGAATAAGAGGTCTTTGCTTGGGGAGGGCCTTTGACAAATGAATTTGCAGTTCATCATTATAGTATTTTTTTTAATTTATAGTATTTACGGGACTATGTTGTGTTGTATGGGAATCTTGCTATTTATTTCATTTTAGCCAGTTGTTTTAAATGAGATGTGTATGTTTTAATGTATATGGATATTATGATGCTGTAAGCTGCCCTGAGCCACTTAGGCGGGAGGGCGGGATAGAAGTGAAACAAACCAACAAATAAATACATAATTTTTATTTTTATTTTTAATTTTGATTCGTCTCTAAGGTGCTCCCAGATTCTTGCCCCTTTCCACTGCTGCAGCGTAAATCGTCGGGGTATTTAAAAGGAGATTTGTCACAGCAGTCACTGGTTTGAAGTGGTCAGCCGGGAAATAAGTCCTTATTCCCACAGACGGCGACTGCAGCCATGAAGTTAAAAGACGCCTGCTCCTTGGGAGGAAAGCGACGGCAAACCTAGAAAGTGTGCTGAAAAGCAGAGACATCACCCTGCCAACAAAAGTCTGCATGGTCAGAGCAATGGTATTCCCCGTAGTAACGTATGGCTGCGAGAGTTGGACCATAAGGAAGGCTGAGCGTTGAAGAATAGATTCTTTTGAATTATTGTGCAGGAGAAGACTCTTGAGAGTCCCCCCCAGACAGCAAGGAGATCAAATCAGTCAATCCTGAAAGAAATCCACCCTGACTGTTCCCTGGAAGGCCAGAGACTGAAACTGAAGCTCAAATACTTTGGCCACCCAATGAGAAGGGAGCCCTTGCTGGAGAAGAAGACCCTGATGCTGGGAAAGATTGAAGGTCGAAGAAGAAGAAGGGGACGGCAAAGGATGAGATGGTCAGACAGTGTTATTGATGCAACGAACATGAAATTAAACTCCGGAGCACAGCGGAAGTCAGGAGGGCCTGGCGTGATGTGGTCCATGAGGGTCACGAAGAGTCAGACTCGACTGTGTGACTGAGCAACGACAAAATCGGAGGAAATCGGGATCTTGTGTATTCGCGCTGAATGGGAGAATCCAAAGAGATGCGAACTGTAAAACCATCTCAGCTCATACAAATCCCATTGGCCGCGGGAAATCTTCTAAGCGGCCACTGCCATGTATTCCGCCGCTTCCAGAGCGTTGTTCTGTACCCGCCTATGCCGGGGCTCTCTGGGATACCTGCACAGGGCCACCGGAACTCCCTCCCTAAGGAATTCTGCCTGGACGGACACCTCTCCGTGCACTTCAGAGGGCAAGTTACGAAGCCAGGAGATATTTATTTATTATTATTTATTTATTATTTTCAATTTATATCCTGCCTTGCCGGGAGTCAGCTCAAGGCAGCGGACAACATTAAAACAATAAAACAATCCATGCAATAAAATACAATAAAATATACATAGACAGATCCCTAACATCATGAAATCTAACAGTACAGCGCAAATGATGGCGGCATCAGAATACAACCCCCTCACCAGAAGTGGTATCCAAGTGATATTCATGTAGGCCATAGCATGTTCCGGTGGCACATTGGTCAGTGGCGGCTCCTAGTCGAACGCCTGGTGGAAGAGCTCCGTTTTACAGGCCCTGCGGAACTGCCGAAGGTCCCGCAGGGCCCTGATGTCATCTGGGAGCTCATTCCACTAGTATGGAGCCACCACTGAAAAGGCCCTGGCCCTGGTAGCAGCCGAGGTGGCCTCTCTCGGGCCAGGAAGAGCCAGGCGACTCTGGGTCCCTGATCTCAGTGAATTCTGGGGCACATATGGGGAAAGGCGGTCCCTCAGGTAGGCAGGCCCCTGACCATATAGGGCTTTAAAGGTCAAAACCAGCACCTTATTCTGAAACAAAATTTTTTTTTTTATTGGGATATATTCAACATTTCCAATCACGTTACCAATACAGTTTCCAAAAAGTAAGATCCCAATCCCCCCACCCCCCTAATAGGCTTCCAACACTGCTAATAACAAACAGAAAAAATTATAAGGCAATCAAGTTTAGACTTAAATACCTCGACAAACCAGGTAACACATTTAAATTATATATAACCTCTACAATTTCAGCATATTATGTATAACAGTACATACAGTTCAAAATTCATTTCACTTCTCATTCAATATCCGTACGTATCCAAATTATATATTTTCCCCTTCATTCTATATTCAGTTTCTAGATACAATTTCAATCCTTCCCAGTCTTTTAAGTACTGTTCTGCCATTTGTCCATTTAATTTCTTTGTCATTTTGTCCATTTCTGCTAAAAAAAACAGTTTCCTCAACCAGTCATGTATATCTGGTACCTTCTCCATTTTCCAATGCTGAGCAAAGGCCATTCTCGCCGACGTAATCATGTACCATAACAGTGTCCTTTTCTCTTGTGGAATTTTTTCCATTGTCAAACCGAGGAGAAAAAGTTCAGGCTTTCTCTCAATTGGGGTTTTCAATATTTTCTGCATCACACAATGTATATTAGACCAATATGCTTTCGCTTTATCACATGACCACCACATATGGTAAAAAGAACCCTCTACTTTTTTACATTTCCAACATTTATTACTCAAGTTCTTATCCATGCTAATATTAGCAATCTTTTTTGGTGTCATATCTTTCAAAAACTTTTTAAGGCGCTCTGCCAATATTTTTGCAAATATTTTATAATCGTTGTTCAATAATGAAATGGGCCGATAGTTTTTAACATTTGTTAAATCTTGCATTTCTTTAGGAATTAAGGTGATTGCAGCTTCATTCCAGGAGTCAGGGATCTTTCCTGTCTTTCTAATTTCATTTAAAAGAATCTCCAGCACCGGAACCAAATCTTCATGAAATTTTTTATAAAATTTAGCTGAAAAGCCATCCGGGCCTGGGACTTTGGAGATTTTTGCCTCGGCTATTGCTTTACTAATTTCGTCCTTAGTTATTGCAGCATTTAGGAGTGTTTTCATTTCTGGATTTGGTTGTATCAAATTAACTTTGGATAGGTAATCCAACATTTTTTGAGGATCTGCTTGTTTCGATTGAAAGAGAGTCGCATAGTATTTGAAAAATTCCCTTTTAATTCCTCCTGGGTCCAAAATCTCTTTATTTCCATCTTTCAAACAAGTGACTGTTTTATTCTCTCTTCTTTTCTTTAATTGCCATGCTAAATATTTGCCAGGTTTATTTGCACCTTCAAAGGATTTCTGTTGCAATTTTTTCAAGTTCCAAAATACTTCTTTGTTCAACCTTGCCGCATATTGCTCCCTTAGGATCCTCAATTCTCTCAAAATCTTCTTTTTACCAGGCCTTTTCTTAAGTTCTGTTTCTTTTTTCCGAATATTTTCCATAATTTCTTTGTCTATTTTCATTTGTTGTTTCCTTTCATTATTATTAATTGCAATCAGATGTCCTCTCATCACAGCCTTGTAGGCTTCCCATACCGTTTGCGTCTGTACACTTTTATTTAAGTTCAGTTGAAAGTATGTTTGGGTTTCTGTCCTTATTTTATCCACAATATTTTGCTTGTCCAGCAAATCTTCGTTGAGTCGCCATCGAAATTTTTTCTCTTAACATACGTTGACCATTTTATCGGACTGTGGTCAGAAAGAGTCCTAGGTAGTATCTCAATTTTGCGTGTTTGCAAGATTAGGTTCTCTGTCATCCACATCATATCTATCCTGGAAAAAGACTCGTGTCTTGATGAATAAAAAGAGTACTCACTGTCTCTGGGATGTTTAGTTCTCCAAACGTCTGCCAAATGTTCATGTTTAATCAACTGGAAAAAGACTTTAGGAAGTTTGCCCATGGCCTCAATTCCTTTTTTTGATTTTCTATCAACAACATTGTCAACAGTACCATTAAAATCGCCCATTAAAATCATTTGCTCATAGGTCAACTGTCGTAGTTGTTCCCACAAATTCCCGTTCTGGGATTCATGGCGTCCTGACGTGCTCTGGCTTGCTCGTAGAGCTCCCAGAGCAAACGGAGGGTCTTGACGACAGGGTGGGCTTCCAATAGCCCACCGCAGATCCCCCAGGCAGGGGGGTGACTGGCAGAGAGCCTGGCCCGAGAGAGGAGTTGAGATCGGCTGATAGCGGGGCTTTAAAGAGCGCCGCGACCAGCCTTGATCCCCTCCCCCAGAGAAGGCACTTCGGAAAATCTCTACAAGACCCCACCGAGTTGGATTCTCAACATAAGAACGCATGACCCAGACCTCCAAGACATTCTACAGAAACTGATATCAAGGAAACACTGCTATAACAAGACACTGACTTTGAAGGTAACTTTTTAAAATTGCTCACCGGAGACGCGTTTCGGCCGGAAAAAAATAAAAAACCAGCACCTTGAAACGGATCCGGTAAGCTATTGGCAGCCAGTACAGGCTGGATGTGGTTTTATATAGAGAGACCCATCAACAGCTGGCCGCCACATTCTGCACTAGCTGCAGCCTCCAATTCTGAGACAAGGGCAGCCCCATGTAGAGAGTGTTACAGTAGTCTAATCTTGAGGTGACCGTAGCATGAATCACTGTTGCCAGGTCACTGCGTTCGAGGAAGGGAACCAACTGCCTGATCAGCCGCAGATGGAAAAAGGCCGTCTTGGCAGTGGCTGCTATGTGGGCCACCATTGTTAAGGCGGCGTCCAGGAGGTGGGTCAGTAATTGATGGTCGATGGTATCAAACGTCGCCAACAGGTCTAACAACAACAGTACCGCTGTGCCACCTTGATCCAGATGCCTCCAGAGGTCATCCGTGAGGGCGACCAGTGCCATCTCAGTCCCATAACCCGGTCGGAAGCCGGACTGGAATGGGTCAAGCGTGGGAAGATATGGGAAGTCTCGGGTCCCTTCTAACCTCAATCTCATCCCTAGGAATGATAATGCACAGGTTCCCATGGTTCCCTCCTTTTCATCATGGGTATCCTGCCCTGCCAGGTCAATTAAGAATAAGGCTGCCGCCCTCTGTGATGTTCCACTCCAGGGCGGCTTTGATCTGGCTTGCCCAACCGAGACCTGGATACCGTCTGATGAGGTGGCTCCCCTTCATAAGAACATAAGAGAAGCCAATGTTGAATCAGGCCAATGGCCCATCTAGTCCAACACTCTGTCACACAGCGGCCAAAATATACCAGGTGCCATCAGGAGGTCCAGCAGTGGGGCCAGGGCACCAGAAGCCCTCCCACTACTGCCCCCTCCAGCACCAAGAATAGAGTGCATCACCTGCCCCAGACTGAGAGTTCCCATCTATACACTGTGGCTAATAGCCACCGATGGACTTCTGCTCCATATGTTTATCTCATTCCCTCTTGAAACTGTCCATGCTTGTAGCTGCCACCACCTCCTGTGGCAGTGAATTCCATATGTTAATCACTCTTTGGGTGAAGAAGGACTTCCTTTTATCTGTTCTAACCCAACTGCTCAGCAATTTCATGGAGTCCCCACGAGTTCTTGTATTGTGCAAAAGGGAGAAAAGTACTTCTTTCTCAACCTGCTCTATCCCATGCATAATCTTATAATCTCATTCAACTGACTCCTCCGTCCCAAACAGGAGGACGGAGAGGGGGGTGGTGGTCACGATTCTCATCTAGGAGGGTCTCTCCTTTGGGACAATCCCTGCACCAGAAATCCCTGGACTGAGTGTGTCGGCCTGGTGTTGGGGACTGGGGGGAAAGACTCATTATCTTACTGGTGTTCTGTCCGCCTAGCTCACCAGTAGTTACCACGTTCTGCAGTCAGGGGGGTTGCAGAATTGCCTGACTCTCCCTGGCCTGAAAGACGCCAGATGGGCCATGAAGAGGGCTAGGGCCTCTCAGTGACAGCTCCACTCTGGTGGTCAATTTTAATGCATTTATTGTTGTATCTATCTTATCGTGTACGCCGCCTTGAGCCAGTTTGCCCCGGCTAGGCGGGATACAAATCTAAAGTAATAAATAAATAGATAAATAAATGTTGAACTGATTTTTTTTTTTCCAAGTAGGCTTTGAGCTTCCCTTGACTGGCATGATCTGAGAATCATGGCGTCGGAAGGGACCTCCAGGGTCATCTAGTCCAACCCCCTGCACAGTGCAGGGAATTCACAAATACCTCACACACACACACACACAGTGACCCCTGTTCCATGCCCAGAAGATCGTAAAAAACCCTCCAGGATCTCCAGCCAAACTGGCCTGGAGAAAAAATTGCTTCCTGACCCCCGTTTGGAGATCGGCATTTCCCTGGACGTGTAAGAAAGGACCACAAGAACTAAACACTAATGCAACCTGTTAAATAGTGGGTTTAACACGGCGGAGGCAGGGTGATTTCAGCAAACAGCAGTTTATTGCATCCCAACAGGAATGCATTACATGGGGCAACTGCCCTAACTATATACACCTAAGCCACTCCCAGCCCCCGTGCGATTGGTGAGTTCAAATGGCCCCCGGGCTCTAGATTGGCTGGCTGCCCGCCCTCAAGGGCCAATCCACAGGCAGGTTCCAGGATCCCGTCTGCCTTTGTTCTGGGGCTTCAAGCTCCCTCTAGGTGGCCTGCCAGACAAGTCCAGGCGTGCCTCCTTCTGTCCAAACATAACGCCACCCTTCCTGCCCTCCCTCTCATGATCTGCCTAAGTTCACAGGATCAGCATGGCTGTCAGGTGGCCCTCTAGCCTCTGCTTGAAGAGCTCCAAAGAAGGAGAGCCCACCACCTCCCGAGGAAGCCCATTCCACTGAGGAACTGTTCTGTCAGGAAGTTCTTCCTGATGTTTAGCCGAAAACAGTCCTGGGTGATTTTAACATCCACAGGGACACAGAGCTACTAGCAGGTGTGTCTCAGAGAGCTCACAGTCTCCTTTCCCTTCCCTTCCCCACAACAGGCACCCTGTGAGGTAGGTGGGGCTGAGAGAGCTCTGACAGGAACTGCCCTTTCAAGGACAGTTCTTCTCAGAACTATGGCTTGCCTAACTACTTTGCAGAGTGTTGTCAAGTTTTGGGCAGCTGTGAGTGGAGGAGTAGGGAATCAAACCCGGTTCTCCCAGATTAGAGTCTGCGCACTTAACCACTACCCCAGACTTGCCCCAGACCTAGTTCCCATCTATACCTTGTGGCTAATAGCCACTGATGGACCTCTGCTCCAGATGTTTATCTAATTCCCTCCTGTGGCAGTGAATTCCATGTGTTAATCACTCTTTGGGTGAAGAAGGACTTCCTTTTATCCGTTCTAACCCGACCGCTCAGCAATTTCATGGAGTGCCCACAAGTTCTTGCATTGTGAGAAAGGGAGAAAAGGACCTCTTTCTCTACCTGCTCCTATCCCATGCATGATCTTATAAACCTCGATCATGTCACCCCTCAGCCGTCGTTTCTCAGTCAGTGGACCGGCGGCTACCCTCTCTACGTGGCCCCAATCCACACCAAGTCCAGCACAACCCCAAGTTGTCTTGAAAAGGCTGGTGGAGACCTGTGACCATCCATCTCTAATGCTAAATTGGTCCTATGCTCATTTGCCTACTAAAGCCTACCATTGGCTCTGGCTGTTTTGTGCTATCTGGGTTGTAATTTATCCCCCCCCTGCACACACACGCTCATGACCCACACCTTTCCATGCCAGAGGAGTGGGGCTGAGTTCCGGAAAGCTTTGGCCACGGTGACTTCGTTGGCCTTTATAGACTGGCCCAATCCCGTCAGATCTTGGAAGCTAAGCAGAGTAGGCCCTGGTCAGTATTTGGGGGGCAGACCACGCTGGGAGGCCAGAGTGGCTACACAGAGACAGGAAATGGTTACCTCTGAACGTCCCTTGCTTCATGGGGGGGGGGGTCTCCATAAGTCAACTGTGACTTGACACCCCCCCTCCAATGATGCCACAACATTCTTGTTGTAAATTATTACTATTATCATCATCATCATTATCATTATTATTACCATTATTGTTACCATTATTATTATTACCATTATTATTACCATTATTATTATTATTATTATTATTATTATTATTATTGTTACTACTACTGCTATTGCTATTACTGTTATTATTATTATTATTAAATGAAGTCAACTTTTAAAACCTTTTAGCAGTTACGTCGGGAGGAATCACTCCCAATACTTTTGGGAATCTGGCGGAGGACGTTTCTGTGGACAAATGATTCAAGTGCTGTTATCTATTTGTTTGGGAAATGGCTGTCTCTCCAGGTGAGGCAGCTTACAATTAAAAAAAAAAACCCACAACATAAATTTTCAAAACACGGCATGTTGCAGAATGAAACTGGTGAAAACAAGCCAGGGCCTAAGAACCTATGATTCGCTTCTTGCGCTACGAACCTCGCGGTCTGTTGAAACTGCGGAAATCGGGTTCCGCTTACGCAGCCGGCAAACCGAAGAAGTCGAAGGAAGCGCATCTTCCAAGTATCTAGAAAGGCCGTCTCTGCAAAGGCTGTTTGGAAAATGTTATGACTATGTGGACACCTCCTATCAAGTTACACTGACTACATGGACTTTATGTCTTACCGCCAAAGGAGGAAATACTGCATCTTATGCCTTATCTTATGCTGCGGTGGCTCAAGTGGTTCAGATGCTGAACTGTAGGCTGTGGAAGGTCAGTAGTGTGCCTGCCGCATGACGGAGTGAGCTCCCATCTCTAGTTCCAGCTCCTGCCAACCTAGCAGTTCGAAAGCAAGAAATTGCAAGTTGATAAATAGGTACCATTTCGGTGGGAAGGTAACAGCGTTCCGTGCGCCTTAGTGTTTAGTCATGCCAGCCACATGACCACGGAAACGTCTTCGGACAGCGCTGGATCTTCGGCTTTGAAACGGAGATGAGCACCGCAACCCTAGAGTCGGATTCGACTGGCTTTCGAGCAAGGGGAACCTTTACCTTTATGCCTTATTATAGTTACAGTATGCATTAATGTTGTTCTTGAGACACCACGTACTATATAATTGTTTAATATATTGTTTTGGCAATCTTTGGTGGTGTTTTCTACGAATGGAATTTGTATACTTAGGGCCTAAGAACAGCTTCACGTGTCCGTGGAGCAGCACAAAGATGGAGATGTAAGAAAGTCCGGAGGCCAGAAACGGACCATTAAAACTGCTAAGAGAGGGTTAAAAACACTTAATTAGAACCCTCTTGTTGGGTAGAGAGAAATACTTCAGAAAGGCTAGTGCTGGAAGGCAAGGAAGGTAGGTGCCACATGAACCTCCTGAGGGAAGGTGTTCCAAAGGCAAGGAGGCACCATGGAGGAGGCCACGTCTCTGGTCCTTACTTGCCTCAACTGGTTTTTGGCCACTGTGTGACACAGAATGTTGGACTGGAGGGGCCACTGGCCTGAATCAACATTGGCTTCTCTTTTCTCCCTTTCTCACAATACAAGAACTCATGGGCACTCCATGAAATTGCCGAGCAGTCGGGTTAGAACGGATAAAAGGGAGTACTTCTTCACCCAAAGAGAGATTAACACATGGAATTCCCTGCCACAGGAGGTGGTGGCGGCTACAAGCATGGACGGCTTCAAGAGGGAATTAGGTAAACATATGGAGCAGAAGTCCATCAGTGGCTATTAGCCACAAGGCAGAGATAGGAACTCTCAGTCTGGGACAAGTGATGCTCTGTATTCTTGGTGCTTGGGGGGGGGCAACAGTGGGAGGTCCTGTAGGGTCCTGGCCCCACTGATGGACCTCCTGATGGCCCCTGGTATTTTTGGCCACTGTGTTGGACTGGATGGGCCATTGGCCTGATCCAACATTGGCTTCTGTTATGTTCTTATGTTCTTAATCCTAAAGGAGATCAAATCAGTCAACTCTAAAAGAAATCAGCCCTGACTGTTCTCTGGAAGGCCAGATCCTGAAGCTGAAGCTCAAATACTTTGGCCACCTAGTGAGAAGGGAGCACTCACTGGAGAAGACCCTGAAGCTGGGAAAGACTGAAGCTCAAAGAAGAAGGGGACAGCAAAGGATGAGATGGTTAGACAGTGTTATCGATGCATTGAACATGAGATTAACAAACTCCGGAGCATGACGGAAGACAGGAGGGCCTAGCATGATGTAGTCCATGGGGTCGCGAAGAGTCAGACTTGACTGTGCAACTGAACAGCAACATATCAATAGAAGGACAAATTAAACCCTAAACTCAGCAGCTTATCCTCCATTAAATAATCCCAAGATGATCTCTGAGAATTAACCTGAGTCCGTCTTAAGAGCTCTGGTAGGGACTCACAATCTAACAAGAAGAGTTTACTTTTACTGCAGCCACCGAACCCATTAGAGAAATTTGACTAGGACCAATTCCCAGCAGTAAATTAGAATTTGAAAAGCATTTAGGAGCTTGCGGAAGAATACGCAAGAATGAGACCTGCATGGCCTCCAGCTTAGCTAACGCTGCAGAGATCCAATCAGGGGCTCCATACAGTAAGAAAGGACGGGATTTCGGCTCAACAGATCTCCAAAACCATCGGAATACATTAGCCCCCAGACTGAAAAAAGAACCTCGCGAAATCAGTTAAATGAGATCCACTCCTCCCAAAACGTTATTAAGACAAGTAGGTCAGGTACTGGAAGTTGTAAAATTAAATCCAAGATAACAAAATGAATCCAATTGCTCAATCAGATGTCCTTTTAATTATCCAAGAATGACTAACTCTTCTACATATACCCACTTTCTGAAAAACCAAAATCTTCTATTGGCAGCAGAGGATAGGACTCACAATCATGGGTTTAAATTAAGGGTGGGAAGGCACCAGCTGGATACAGGCCCGTAGCTGCAGTGGGGTATCTCGGGGCTAGGCCCCCCGACTTCCTGGCAGGGCCCCATGACTTCCCAACCAGCCCAGGGCATCGTGGCCTTCAGCCCCCTCCTGGGGTGGGAGGCTCCAACTTGCCAGTGGCCTGAGCAGAGATGGGTGGACTGTGGGGTGCCTGTGCCCCACTTTCTTTAACTAAATTACTTTTAATTTGATTAGCTGGTGCCCCCTAAGAAATTTAAATGCCCCCTGACTTAAAACATCCTGGCTACGGGCCTGGCTGGATATTAGGAGAAACTTTTTTGCAGTAAGAGTTGTGCAATAGTAGTGAAATGGATGATGATTATTTATGGTCAACGACCATTTGTCAAAATAATACATATCCGTTAGATACAAACAGATTAGCTTTCAGTCATATACACACACACACACATATATAGGGCTTTTTTTGTAGAAAAAGCCCAGCAGGAACTCATTAGCATAATAGGCCACACCCAACAGCAGAAACTCATTAGCATATTAGGCCACACCCCCATGTTACCAGAAGTGTGGCCATCCAGCCACACCCACCTTTTACTTCTTATTCTGTTTACCTTGTTTGTTGTCAAAACCCAGGGCTTTTTTTTGGTAGCAGGAACTCCTTTGCATGTTAGGCCACACAGCCCTAATGTAGCCAATCCTAATGAGTTTCTACTGTTGGGTGTGGCCTGTTATGCTAATGAGTTCCTGCTTGGTGTGGCCAACTCAGGAGCCAGCCAGAACTCCTTTCCTGTGTGTTCCTGCCCAAAAATAGCCGTGTGTGTGTGTGTGTGTGTGTGTGTGTGTTGTGTGTGTGTTTAGACATATCTAAAACTAAACTAATTATAAGTCATGCAAAAGGTGATTGAAGGGTTTTTATTGTGGAATTTTACCAGCTGCAAGCAGAATTTAGCTATTTGTCTGGAGTTCTGCTGATTTTCCTCTGTCAGAAGTCTCTCTAGATCAGCCCTATCTGTATCAGGTGCTGGCCTACCCAAGAGGCAGGAGATAAGCTTATCCCTGTAAACTTGGTGAAAGGGGCAGTGGAAGAACATATGGGGCACAGATTCCACTTCCCCCAAGGAACATGGTGTTAAGTATGACACTTAACTCGATTTCAGCGAAGTGATTCAACTTTATTCAGCAACAGCTCAAAGTCAACCAGAACAGCAAAACCGCAGATCAACAGATGAACTGAGGAACAGTGAAGCTTTGCTCCCTTTTAAACGTTCCCGGCTAACATAGCCACACCTATTTACATACAAGTAACCAATAAGATTACAGAGCTAAGAACCAATAAGGTTCGTTCCCCCCAAGAGTTTGAGGCTCATCCTGATAGGACGGTGCTTCTTACACAACCAATCAGAAAGGCTGGATTACGATCCTTGTCTAGGCATGAAGCTCAACATGGACTTCCAATGGAGGCATTTCACTTTACAGCATACATTACACATGGGCAGCGCCTGTCTTCATATGGTATCTTTCTATATTCTCCCTCTAAGACCTTAGAGGGAATTACCCGCACAGCGAGCCAGGGTAAAGGCTCTTCCATAGGGTGGCACATCCAGGTAAGTCAGGTATTTAGCCATTTTCATTACGTATCTGGAGTCATTTTCGACCAGAAAGGAGGGAGCTCGATTTGAATCCCCTTGGCGCTCTAGATCACAAACCCTTTGTTTAATTCTACTTCTCGCCTGTGTGCTGTTTTGCGCCGATAAATCCTCAGGCGAGAGTCCCATTTTTACGACGTTAACCTTTGTCATTCGAATCCACCATGGCCCGACAGGAATTTTTGTTTAGTTGTGCAAGAGTGGGTAAGAAAAGAAGTCTCGATAAAGGGCCAATATTAAAAACCTAGTTAAAACTGACAATACACAAAAACACATGTATTTATTAGAAAGACAGTTAAAAACATATAAGGGCCCAATGAAAGCCTCGATAAAAAGGTATTCGTGGCCTAGACCTAAGGGCCAAGACACACGACCTGACGCGTTTCTGCCCTACTGGGGCCCTTCTTCGGAGGTCAAAGAATATTGAAGTGCATGTAACAATAATACAAAAAAACCTAGGTTTTTCGTATTGGCCCTTTATCAAGATTTCTTTCTTAGCCTTGTGGGTTCTTGATTCCAGTTTTTGGGTCAAGTTTGTTTTCCCCCCTCCTTGGGTCTTACAGTCCTTAAGCAGCGGCTGGACAAGCACTTGCTCTGGGCCAATCCTGCACTGAGCAGAGGGGGTTGGACTAGATGGCCTCTAGGGCCCCTTCCAAGTCTGCGATTCTAGGATTCCACTGCTGTAAATAACCAGCTGGTTATCCTGGCAAAAATCCACCCTAGCAGAAAGTATAGGCTTCAACCCAACCGTTCTACAAGATAACGCAGCATCGTCAGCATACAATAAAATCGGCAGGCGAGGAGCGCTCAGTTTAGGTGGATGGAGATTGCTGTGATTTAACTGGAGAGGGTGGTGCTCTCAATGCAAATTTAAAAGATCTGGGGCCCGAACACAGCTCTGTTGAAGTCCTCTTGTTACTGGAATTAGATCGGAATACTTTCCAGTAACCTTAGCACAAGATGTAAAATGCAAAGATATAATTAAAAATAATAGCCTTGGCGGCTTGCGTGACTCTTTCCAGTTTGCTCCACGGACGGGAACGGGAAACCAACTCGGATGCTGCACGTAAATCAACCAAAGCGGCATGTAACTTCCTACTAAGAGAAATTCACTTATCTGCTAAAAGAAAAGGAGAGAGTATAAGCATGACGCAGTGTGGAGGAACCGTCCCGAAAACTAATTTGTTCTGGACCAATCACAGGGTAGGGGTTAGGGTTAGGGTTAGGGTTAGCACACTTGTAACTTAAAATGGGCAGTGTGTGATTTCCCAGGAACTGAAAGTAAACTAAAGGGGCGATAACTACGGCAGGTTAAATGGCCCGTTTTTATGGACAGGGACGGTTATGGCTTGATGCCATACAGCTGGTATTTTTCCTGCATTATCAATGGCAGTGAATACAGCTGCTAAAACAGGAGCCCTACCAGTTGGGAGGTAACTTGAAAAGCTCAGCAGAGACGCCGTCAGGGGCAGGGGCCCTCCTTGCTTGCAGTTCTTCCAGAAGGGAAGCCGTTTCCTCAATACTATCAAGATCCCAACTTTCCAAAACGTTCCATATTTGTAATCGGAGGAGAGGGACGATCAGGGGAAAAAAGCTATCATCACTGAAGACTGTATCAAAATATTCCTCCCACTCCATAAGCGTTCCTGGACAAACAGAGGGGATAAAACGTCTAACCCCCACCCCCCAACCCCAGCGGCAAAATTTATAGGAATCCCACACGGATTACACCAGGTGTAATTCCGGTCAACAGCCCTTCTGATAAGCCCTTTTACTTAACCGACTATATTTAGTAAGTTAGACCCACAGAATGAACACTGTGTGTAAACCATCCACCCCAGGTTTGCCTATTAAATAAAGTCCAACTATTATATTCAAACTGTACAAATGCATTTCTTACTTTATCACAGTGGTTGTTCTTAGTTATATAACAGTTTGGTGTAGTGATTAAGTGTAGAGAGCCAGTTCGGTGTAGTGGTTAAGTGTGCGAACTCTAATCTGGAAGAACCGGGTTTGATTCCCCACTCCTCCACTTGCACCAGCTGGATGACCTTGGGCAAGCCATAATTCTGACAAGAGCTGTTCTCGAAAAAGAGCAGTTTCTGTCAGAGCTCTCTCAGCCCCACCTACCTCACAGGGTGTCTTGTTATGAGAAGGGGAAGGGAAAGGAGTTTGTAAGCCGCTCTGAGACTCCTTTGGGTAGTGAAGGGCAAGGTATAAATCCAATCTCTTCTCTTCTCTTCTTCTATTCACGATCATTCAGGAAATAGCTTTCAAAGCAATGTACATGTTTCAATCACGCAAAAAAGCGGGAAACAGAAACCCAAACCCTTCGTATCTAACATGCAATAATGCTTCCCTTTCTTAACAACGCTTCAGAATAAGAAGAAGTAAAGTGAGTCATGTAACAGGGAGGAATACATTCCGTCTCCAGTGTTCGGTCACAATGCACAATATCCGTGAATGTTATTACTCCAAAGTTCCATTTCATTTGCCGTCGCAAAAGGTTTTCAATGTGCCACTGAAGACATTACAGACATTTTTTAGACTGCAAATATTTCAGAAGCGTAGAAGGAGAGTTTTGTCTATGACAGGCGGGCAATAGCTGGGATTTCCTCCTCTCCTAAATTTTACAGAACCCATCATGGCAGCTGATCTCGAAACTGATTTAAAAAAACAGTTGTAATAATTCCACTAATTGGGAAACGTCTTTAAAGAGAGGTCCTGAAGGAGTCCTATTCCTTATATTCACCCGCGTTGGAGAGTTTAACACCAACTGGAGCTCTGGAGTCAATTTTGGGGACCATTTCCTGGCCCTAACATATTCCCAAATTGTTTGCAGTGGAACTATTTTTTATTCCCAAATTCAACTCCACCTGTAAAGGTAAATGGTCACTGTCAAAGGGAGCATTTCCTCACAGGGAAGGGGCTCATGACATAGAATCACAGAATGTTAGAGCTGGAAGGGGTCTTGCAGGTCATCTAGTCCAACCCCCCGCACTCTACAGGAGCACAGCCGAAAGAGAGCCCTACAACATCCCCAAAAGATGGTTGTCCAGCCTCCGCTTGAAAATGTCCAGGGAAGGAACCTCCACCACCTCCTGAGGCAGTCTGTTCCACGGCTCAACCACTCTTACAGTCAGGAAGTTTCTCCTGATATTTAGCCAGTAACGACTCCCTTGTCATTTCCACCCATTAGATCTAGTCTCGCAATCCAGAGCAAGAGAGAAATGACCTGCTCCATCTTCTACATGACAGCCCTTCAGATACTTGAAGACCACAATCATGTCCCCTCTAAGCCTTCCCTTTCCCAGGCTAAACACACCCAACTCTTTCAGCCTTTCCTCGTAAGACTTGGATTCCAACCCTCTCACCATCATGGTTGCCCTCCTTTGGACACGATCGAGCTTGTCAACATCCTTCCTAAAATGTGGTGCCCAAAACTGGACACAGGACTCTAGGTGAGGCCTGACCAGAGCAGAAGAGAGTGGAACTACTACATGAAATTTACCTTTCACTGAATCAGACCATCGGTCCATCAAGGTCAGTATTGCTTATTTGGACTGGCAGTCGCTCTCCAGGGTCACAGGTGGAGGTCTTTCATATCACCTACTGCCTGGTCTTTTCAATTTGGAGATGCCGGGGATCGAACCTGGGACTTTCTGCATGCTTCACTTTACCATTGAGTATGCCCGCTTTGAGAGAGGCACCATAGGCTATGGATTTGGATCAGTATATTATCTGGTTGGAATGCTTGCAGTCGATGAGATCAAGCAAAACATTATGTTGTATGTTCTGATGTTATTTAGAAGGGCTGATGTTGTTCAGAGGAAGTTTCTTTGAAAAGGAAACATAGAATCATAGAATGTTAGAGTTGGAAGGGACCTAGTAGGTCATCTAGTCCAACCCCCTGCACTCTGCAGGAGCATAGCCAAAAGATAGCCCTACATACCTACAACATACCCAAAAGACGGTCATCCAGCCTCCACTTGAAAACGTCCAGGGAAGGAGCATCCACCACCTCCCGAGGCAGACTGTGCCATGGCTCAATCACTCTTCTTACAGTTAGGAAGTTTCTCCTGATATCTAGCCAGTAACGACTGCCTCGTAATTTCCACCCATTAGATCTAGTCTTGCAAGCCGGAGCAAGAGAGAATTTCATCTGCTCCATCTTCTACATGTAAAGGTAAAGGTTCCCTTGCTCGAAAGCCAGTCGAATCCGACTCTAGGGTTGCGGTGCTCATCACCGTTTCAAAGCCAAAGAGCCAGAGCCGTCCAAAGACATTTCCGTGGTCATGTGGCCGGCATGACTAAACACCAAGGCGCACGGAACACTGTTACCTTCCCATCGAAGTGGTGCCTATTTATCTACTTGCAATTTCTTGCTTTTGAACTGCTAGGTTGGCAGGAGCTGAAACCAGAGACGGGAGCTGTTAAGTATGAGACTCAACAAAAGGATTCAGCTTCAAGTGATTTCAGCTTTATTAAACAGCAACGGTAAGTCAGGAACACACAACAACAAGGGGAGCACAACTCCTTCTTTTAAACTCTCCCGGGCTGTCAAAGCCACACCCATTACAAGTTAAAGACCAATCAGAATACAGGGATAAAGGCCAATCAGGACCGTTCCCTCTTTGCAACAATATCACTCAGTGATTGGGTAATTACACAGGTTTTGCAGAAACCGACCAATAGCAATGCGACATCCGCATTCAGACTCAAGCTTAACGTGTGAATAGATAGGAGCGATTCACATTCAGTACATAACAGGAGCTCACTCCGTCATGCGGCACACTCGGGTCTTGAACTGCTGAACTACTGACCTTCCACAGCCTGCAGTTCAGCGTCTTAACCACTTGAGCCACCGCAGCTCCATCTTCTACATGACAGCCCTTCAGATACTTGAAGACTGCCATCCTGTCCCCTCTAAGCCTTCTCTTTCCCAACTCTTTCAGCCTTTCCTCATAAGAACTTGACTCGGGGGATTTTCATCAACAACCTGTTTTCTACTTATCTTCAACTTCGGGACTACGTGTTTTCTACTCGCCTTCCATTGATTAAGGACTTTTTCATTGTACTGGCATTGTGTCTGTCATTTGTTGTTTTTTTCATTATATAAAATTAGACAGCGCTTGTTAATGACAGCTTCCTATGTGTTCTTGTTATGCTGAGTGTCTGGCCGTGACCTCCCACTGTCTGGATTGTACTTTCTGCATGCCAAGCAAAGGCTCTGCCGCTGAGCTCCCTCCCCTAATCATCTTGGTACACGTCTGTACTTTTCCCAGCTCTGCAATGCCCTTTTTGAGACACAGTGATCAGAACTGGTCCTCGATCTTCTCCTAAACAGAGCCTCGTCCCTTTAAGTACCCTGACATTCCTTCCACCCTGTGTGTGTATAAAGTGCCATCAAGTTGTAGCTAACTTTCAAGGCCCTTTCCTGCCTCCACAGAATCTTCCTTGGTGGTCTCCCATCCAAGTACCAGCTTAATGGTGACCCCAGCAAGGGGCTTTCAAGGCAAGCGAGAAGCAGAGGAGGTTTGCCATTGCCTCCCTCTGCAGAGTCTTTCTCGGTGGTCTCCCATCCAAGTAACAGCTTCATGGTGACCCCGGCAAGGGGCTTTCAAGGCAAGTGAGAAGCAGAGGTGGTTTGCCATTGCCTTCCTCCACAGAGTCTGCCGTGGTGGTTTCCCATCCAAGTCCCACCTTAATGGCAACTCCAGCAAGGGGCTTTCAAGGCAAGCGAAAAGCAGAGGAGGTTTGCCATTTCCTGCCTCTGCAGAGCTTTTCTTGGTGGTCTTCCATCCAAGTCCTGGCTTAATGGTGACCCCGGCAAGGGGCTTTCAAGGCAAGTGAGAAGCAGAGGTGGTTTGCCATTGCCTTCCTCTGCAGAGTCTGCCATGGTGGTCTCCCATCCAAGTACCAACTTAATGGCCACCTCAGCAAGGGGCTTTCAAGGCAAGCAAAAAGCAGAGGAGGTTTGCCATTTCCTACCTCTACAGAGCCTTTCTTGGTGGCCTTCCATCCAAGTCCCGGCTTAATGGCGACCCCGGCAAGGGGCTTTCAAGGCAAGGGAAGCACAGAGGCGGTTTGCCATTGCTTTCCTCTGCAGAGTCTTCCTTGGTGGCCTCCCATCCATGTGCCAACATAATGGCAGCCCCAGCAAGAGGCTTTCAAGGCAAGGGAGTCGCAGAGGTGGCTGGCCATTTCCTGCCTCTGCAGAGTCTTCCTTGGTGGCCCTCCACCCAAGTACCAGCGTCAGACTTGGATTCCAACCCTCTCACCATCGTGGTTGCTTTTATATGTGACCGAATGAGGTACAAGGACACAGGCAGGAAAAGAAACAATTTCATTCAAGAGGTCTAGTAATAACCAGTTTTCAAATAATTTGTACTATAATGAGAAGTAAATGTAGGTGAACAACCAAAATAGAACACCCTAACCCCTCTATCTAGACCAGAGGTGTCAAACTCATTTGTTTGTTACCCGGGCCGGATCTGACCTAATAAAGTTCACGTTGTTGGGCCGCGTGTGCCATAAAGCATAATGCCAGGTACCGGAGATAGAAACTGTATAAAGGACGGCAGATGGTAAGCTCCGGGTTGTTGTATCCTCACTGCAAGGCCCCGTAGGCTGGAACGGGGGGTGCAAAGGAGAACCTGTATGGGCAGACTGGAGAGCCAGCGGTGCAGCACCGGGCAGACGCTTCCGCACTGCTTGACTGCTGCAGACGAGGTTGTTCCACCATGTTGGAGTCACAATCGGAGTGGCTCTGCCCACCGAGAAGTCTCCCGTTCTTTCTTTTGCACTAGTTGCTCGTGGGCCGCATAATAGCCCTGGATGGGCCAATTCCAGCCCCCGGGCCTTATGTTTGACAACTCTAATCTAGATTGTCCCTAGATGTCCCTTGGTGATTGGCTTCAAGCCGACCCTCCCCTTCCTGCATGAGGGTTCCCTCAGCCTGCAGCAGCCTCTCCGCAGCTCTGCTCTCTAGGAGTGGACACCCGCGACTTTCGGGCAAGGCCTTTTGTTATGTTTTATGTCTAAACATGCCTGAGCTTCAACTTCATGTTGGTATCCTAAACTGCACATCCTGATTGGTTACTCTGCGCAGTAGCAGCCCCGTAGCTAAAGATTTTTGGGAGAGGGGGCCTCGGGAGGGCACAGCTAATTAAGTCAAAGCTAATTACATTAATTCAATTTGGGGGCCAGCCCAGGAGGGAGGGGGCCTGGAAGAACGTGAGGGGGCCAGGCCCCGTGGGCCCCACGTTAGCTACGGGCCTGCGCAGTAGACCAATCAGAGCATATTGAAAGGTTCTGGAGGAAACAGAAACTATTGGTTGTTATCTAAGCAATTTAATTGGTTATTAACTGATTTAGGGACGTGGTTTCTTTTGCCCGGATATTTTAAGAGAGAGCCTGTTGCTCTCCTGTTTTGTGTTGGTTTACTGTCATGTTGAAATAAAGCTGAATCATTAGTTGAGAGCTGACTGACGTCTCGTACTTAAACACCTTTTATTCCTTCTTCCCAGGCATCACTCCCTACTCCTCTACTGGTGCAAGTTTTCCCTCCAAATCCCCTGCTGACCAATCACAGGGTCCAAAGGAGGCCTGGGGAATGTAGGCCCTGTAGTCACTCTAGCACGGGCTTCCCTGGAGCCGCTAGGCCTCACTATGCAGGCCCAGGCTCCTGACGCAAGGAACAGGCTTTCATGTGGCTGGCCAGGGAAATACGGACGGTCGCCAGCTCTGGGTTGGGAAATACCTGGAGGTTTTTGGGGGGTGGAGCCTGGGGAGGGTGGGGTTTGGGGAGGGGCCTCAGCGGGGTACAATGCCATAGGGTAGAGAGCCAGTTTGGTGTAGCGGTTAAGTGCACGGACTCTAATCTGGGAGAACCGGGTTTGATTCCCCGCTCTTCCACTTGCACCTGCTGGATGACCTTGGGCAAGCCACAAGTTCTCTCAGAGTTGTTCTCTCAAGAGCAGTCCTTGAAGGAGCTCTCTCAGCCCCACCTGCCTCACAGGGTGTCCGTGGGTGGGGATGGGAAGGGAAAGGAGTTTGTAAGCCGCTCTGAGACGCCTTTGGGTAGTGGGCGGGGTATAAATCCAATCTCCTCCTCCTCCTCCTCCTCCTCTTCTTCTTCTTCTTCTTCTCCTTCATGGCGACCCCGGCAAGGGGCTTTCAAGACAAGTGAGCAGCAGAGGTGGTTCATCATGGCCTTCCTCTACAGATCCTTCCTTGGTGGCCTCCTTCCCAAGTACTGATGACTCTGTTTAGCTTCCGAGATCTGACAAGGCCGGGCCCCACCCTGCCACCTTCGCTCCCTCCTTCCCTCCTCCCCGATGGAAAATGACCTGTTTGCCTCCGAGGCCCGGCCTCCGAGAGATTCCTGCGTGTCCCATTGCTCATGGTTTCCTAAGGCCCCAGGAAACCAGTCTTTTCTTCCCAACTACCATTCTTAACATATGAAACACACCCTGGCAGACCAGAGGCCAGTCAAGAAAACTCGATTGGCGACCTTTTCCCCCTGCCAGGCAGTGTTAGGTTAACTTCTGAGTGTTCACAGAGTGCAATTTGAACACCGGCCTTCCAGCGTTTGTCGCTTCAACGCAGATACCTGTGGAGTGAATACTGTTTCATCGCTGGGGAGCTTTAGACTTGCTGAAATCGGGCTTGTAAAAATGCATGCTCATGGTTCTCAGACTATGGATCGGGACACAAAAGCGAGCCGGGACCCGTGTTCCCTCTAAGCTGAGTTAGTGTGAGCCGGCTCACAGTTTTTTAGCCTCCGGCTCACACATTTTTGCCTTAGCTCAGGAAGGGATGGCTCCAGAACAAGCTAATTTATGCAGCGGCCCAATCGCTGGCTCACAACTTTCATGCCAGGAGCTCGCAAAGCAGAATTTTTGCTCACAAGACCGCACAGTTTAGAGGGGGCACTGGCCAGGGCTCCTGGAGAGGTGACACCGGAGGAGGACAGGGTAGGTGCTGGGAGAGTCAGTGGCAAAATTGGTCTCCCTCCGGCACCCAGTGCCAACTGACGATGCAGTACACTGTGTTCTTCCATAATTCTATGGAAACCCTAAGTGTAAAAAAACGAACTATAAAAACGTCAGCGTTAAGTGGCACAAGATTCCTGCATTTTAGAGGAGAGGAGGAGGAGAAGAAGAGGAGGAGGAGGAGAAGAGGAGGAGGAGGAGGAGGAGGAGGAGGAGGAGGAGGAGGAGGAGAAGAAGAAGAAGAAGAAGAAGAAGAAGAAGAAGAAGAAGAAGAAGAAGAAGAAGAAGAAGAAGAAGAAGAAGAAGAAGAAGAAGAAGAAGAAGAAGAAGAGGAAGAAGAAGAAGAAGAAGAGGAAGAGGAAGAGGAGGAGGAGGAGATTGAGATTGGATTTATACCCCACCCTTCACTCGGAGTCTCAGAGAGGCTTACAATCTCCTTTCCCATCCCCTCCCCACAACAGACACCATTGTGAGGTCGGTGGGGCTGAGAGAGCTCTTTCCAGAACTGTCCTTGCGAGAACAGCTCTGACGGAACTATGGCTTGCCCAGGGTCATCCAGCAGGTGCAAGTGGAGGAGTGGGGAATCAAACCCGGTTCTCCCAGATTAGAGTCCGCACACTTAACCACTACACCAAACTGTCACAGCGTTACTTTGAAAGTGCCATAGGATTGGCCAAAGGATTGCTTGGGAAGTTCCAGGAGATTTTGGGGCAGAGTCTAGGGAGGGTGGGGGTCGGGGAGAGGAGGGACCTCGGGCAGGGCGTAAGGTCACAGAGGGCAGACTCCAAAACAGACGTTTTGCCCGTGGGGAGAGGAGGCTGGAAACGCAGGCCAGCGGGTCCTGAAAAATACAGGCAGGTTAGTTGCAGGGCCAACTTCAGAGACATTTTGAACCACTGCTGTATAATTTCAAGCAGTCTTCAGCTAGGGAGTATCTCTGGGGTTGCCAACACCAGGCTGGGAAATTCCTGGATATTTGGGGGGGGCAGAGCCTCAGGCGGGCAGGGTTTGGGGCAGGGGAGGGAATTCATTGTGGTTGAGTGCCGTAGGATCCATCTTCTAAAATGGTCATTTTCTCCAGGGAAACTCGTCTCTGTCGCCTAGAGATCAGTTGTGATTTCGGGAGACCTCCAGGTCCCACCTGGAAGTTGGCAAGCTTAGTCAGCATCTCAGGGCATTGACCGATACAGCTTCTGTAAGACCTTCAGATGTCGTTTTGGGAGAGTCCCAGTATTCACCAGTTTGGTGTGGTGGTTAAGCGCGTCACATGGACTTTAATCGGGGAGAACCGGGTTCGATTCCCCGCTCTTCCACTTGCGCCTGCTGGATGACCTTGGGCAAGCCGTAGTTCTCTCAGAGCTGTCCTTGAAAAAGAGCAGTTACTGTCAGAGCTCTCTCAGCCTCACCTACCTCACAGGGTGCCTGTGGAGGGGAGGGGAAGGGAAAGGAAGTTGTAAGCCGCTCTGAGATTCCGAGTGAAGAGCGAGGTAGAAATCCAATCTCTTCTTCTTCTTCTTAGTCCAAGCGGCGTCTTAAGAAACGGCACGGGCAACAGCGAACCCCCCCCAAGGGGGTGGTGAGATGACTCGTCTTATGTAGGCGTGACTCAAATGCCCAGCAGAAGTTTCCTGCCATTTATCCACTTTTAGCATATGCGAAGAGTGACTGTGCTACAGGAAAGGACTCTATCTATATATTTACATTCCACCGAGTCTGTTTCCTTCTTTCATCCACATTGTTAAATAATTCCAGGGAACTGAATAACAGTGTGTTGTTCCGTACCCTTGATAACTGACGGAATTTGCATGGGTCCCTTCCAGAGCTGGTTAGCTGCTCTCCTCCAAGGTTTGCCAGCCTCCCTCCAGGTGGGTCCTGGAGATCTCCTGGAATCACAACGGGTCTCCCAGACAACAGAGAGAAGTTCCTTTGGAGATAATAGATGCTTTGGAGGTGGGCTCAATCAGCATTGTACCCTGCTGGGGTCCCCGCCCCTCCCCAAACCCTGCCCACCTCAGTTTTTGCCCAAGCGTCAGAGCTTCGCCCCGAGCCAGTGTTCCCTCTAAGCTGAGTTAGTGTGAGTTAGCTCGCAGTTTTTTAGCCTCCGGTTCCCGCGTTTTCGTCTTCGCTCAGGAAGGGATGGCTCCAGAGTAAACTAGCCGATGCAGCAGCCCAATCGCTCGCTCACAGCTTTACTGTCACTAGCTCACGGAGTAGAATTTTCGCTCTTCAACATTAGCTTCCTCTGTTCTGGAAGGAAGGTTTAAATCAGTCCCCTCTATGCATTGGCTGTGTTCCTGCTCTTTAAAGGAAAGCGATTCAATGGAGCGTATTTTCTTCAAGTGCCCGAGGCACAAAGAAATCCGGTCGAAATTTATTGAGCCGCTGATCGGAAATTTCCCCGGCGAATCAAAAATATTAAACCTGACTATCTTCTGTCCGATGCGAACCATAAAAACAACCCGAATAGTGGCTAAATTCTGTGCAAAGATTGGAAAACGCACACGGTAGCTTGAGTGGAATTTTTAAAGTTGCAAAATCTGATTGTTTGATTTTCTGTAGACCTTTGTGTATCCTGGTCATTGACTGTAAAATGAAATTGTTGCTGTTGCTGTTGTTGAACTCACAAGCCTCCATGGCTTAGAGGAAGTGCTGGCCCTGACGTCCCAGAAGTGATGATGTCACTTCCGGGTCACATGGTCAGTGATGTAGACAGGTCACTGCACGTCTGGTGGGGCTCCCTGCTGCTCCAAGTATGTTCCCAACATCTCCCACCGGTTGCCGGGAGGGACGTGGCAACGACCCTGCCCTGAAGGCACCAACGCCAGTTCCGGATCCTTATCAGGTGCTGCGCACACTCTGCCGGTCACTGTCAGCAGGGCTATTTTTGGGCAGGAACACACAGGAAGGGAGTTCCGGCTGGCTCCTGACTTGGCCACGCCCAGTAGGAACTTATGAGCATAATAGGCCACACCCAACATCAGAAACCCACAAGAGGCGGGACCCGCGATACTCGCGGGGGGGAGGGAGTATCCCGGCCGCCAAGCTTCCCCCTCCCCCCCAGCAGCGGCGAGGCCAGCCGGCCCGCCGAGATTCCCCCTCCCCAGCAGCAACGGAGGGGCGGCGAGGCTGGCCAGCCCCTCAAGCCTCCCCCTCCCTCCCCCCCAGCAACGGCGGCGGCAGCGGCAAGGCCAGCCGGCCCGCCGAGATTCCCCTCCCCAGCAGATTCTCCCCCCCCCCCCGGCGATCCTCCTCCTCCCCCCACCCCCCGGCTCCGGAGGCGAGGCCCGAGCGGCTGGAAGCCGCCAGGCCCGCCGATCTCCCCCCCTTCAGCTCTCTCCTCTCCCCCCCCAGTGGCGAGGACTGAGCGGCTTTTAGCCACCAGCCGCTGCAGAGTTCCCAGAGCGTTCCCTGCGCATGCGCAGGGAACGCTCTTACTTTTTGGGGATTCTGATATCCCCCCTAGACTTTTAAACACTTTTTAGATTTTTCTGCACACGTGGGGACTGCCCCACGTGCGCAAGAAAATCTCCCTGCCCCCCAGGTGCCCCCGATGTGCGGATTTAGATATCCGCACACAGGGGGCCACTTGGGAATTAGATATATAGATTAGGATTGGCTACATTAGGGGTGCGTGGCCTAACATGCAAAGGAGTTCATGATACAAAAAAAGCCCTGGGTTTTGACAACAAACAAGATAAACAGAATAAGAAGCAAAAGGTGGGTGTGGCTGGATGACCACACTTCTGGTAACATGGGGGTGTGGCCTAGTATGCTCATGAGTTTCTGCTGTTGGGTGTGGCCTATTCTGCTAATGAGTTTCTACTGTTGGGTGTGGCCTGCTATGCTAATGAGTTCCTGCTGGGCTTTTTCTACAAAAAAGTCCCGACTGTCAGCCATATTTATGAGGTCAGTCGGGAAAGGGGCTTTCGGAATCGAATAGGGTCTTGGGTTGTCTCAACAGAGGGGCAGCACCCAAATCACAAGATGTCATAGTCCCACTGTGCACTGCATTGGCCAGGCCACACTTAAGAATAGTGTGCACAGTTCTGGAATCCTCACTTCAAAAAGGATGTGGGCAGAACGGAGCGGGTGCAGATGAGAATGATGGAGATGACCAGGGGCTGGAGAAGACCGAGAAAAGGCTGAGGGACTTGGAAATGGTCAGTCCAGAGTAGAGGAAGGAGGAGGAGGAGGAGGAGATTGGATTTATACCCCGCCCTTCACTACCCAAGGGAGTCTCAGAGCAGCTTACAAACTCCTTTCACTTCCCCTCCCCACAACAGACACCCTGTGAGGCAGGTGAGGCTGAGAGAGCTCTGACTGAAACTGCTCTTTTTCAAGGACAGCTGTGCTAGAACTATGGCTTGCCCAAGGTCATCCAGCCGGTGCAAGTGGAGGAGTGGGGACTCAAACCCGGTTCTCCCAGATTAGAGTCCGCCCACTTAACCACTACACCAAACTGGCTCTCAAGTTGAGGAGGGATATGATTGCTCACTACTTCTTTGAAAGTTTGAGTCCAGTGGCACTTTTGAGACCAACAAAGGTTTATTCCAGGTATCAGCCTTTGTGTGCAGGCACACACAAAAGGGTACTCCTTGAGTAAAACTTTGCCAGTCTTAAAAGTGCCCCTGGGCACAAACTGTACTTGAAAGGCTGTCACTTTGAGGAAGGCAGGGAGCTGTTCCAGTTGGCCGCAGAGGAGAGGTCTCACAAGAACCGGTTTAAATGAATGGTGGGAAGGTACCGGCTGGATTTTAGGAGGCTGACTTCAGACTGGCCATTTGCCCTGCTATAGCCACTTTTCAGCCGCGTTTCCCAAGCGGATGAAAGGGGGCGTTCACACAGGCACATCTGCCTGGCGTTCCCCACCCGTAGGCAACCCGTGCTGTTCCGCTTCACTCCCACATTAAAAAGATACCTGACAAAAGTGGTAGCAAATCCAGGAGAGCGCCTTTATCCCGCGTTATTCCACTTCCCGGAAGTGTGAACGGGAAGCCGAAAAGCCGGGAGCAACCCGCTTCTATTGTGTGCGCCAGGTGTTTCCGTGCATAAGGCAACAGTGATCGGACTGGCTGCGCTCCGCTCTACCGTTCAATGCGATGCTGGTGCAATGGGGTCCACCCCAAATCGGCCGGATGCACTTATGCGCATGAGCGCATATGCGCCCATACATAGAGAAAAAGCTGTTTACAACCACACCTCTGGGCCAGCAGTCTGAACGCTCCCGCGCACCTCCTCCCGGTATGCTCCCGCATCTGTCGGCCCTGAGTGACCGGGAAAACCCAGAACAGTTTATTAAGAACATAATAACATAAGAGAAGCCAATGTTGGATCAGGCCAATGGCCCCTCCAGTCCAACACTCTGAGTCACACAGTGGCCAAAAATACCAGGGGCCATCAGGAGGTCCAGCAGTGGGGCCAGGACACTAGAAGCCCTCCCACTGCTGCCCCCCCCAGGCACCTAGAGTGCATCACCTGCCCCAGACTGAGAGTTCCCATCTATACACCTTGTGGCTAATAGCCACTGATGGACTTCTGCTCCATATGTTTATCTAATTCCCTCTTGGAGCCGTCCATGCTTGTAGCTGCCACCACCTCCTATTCCAGAACGTTTTTGCCACGACTGGCTCCCATTGCAAACTGCCAGTCTGAACTTAGCTGGAGAAACTTTTTTGCAGTCACAGTTGTGTAACAGTGGAGTCAACTGCCTCGAGAGGTGGTGAGCTCCCCCTCCCTGGCAGTCTTCAAGCAGCGGCTGGACAAACACTTGTCAGGAACGCCCTATGCTGATCCTGCATTGAGCAGGGGGGTGGACTAGATGGCCTCTGTAACCCCTTTCAACTCTATGATTCTAAAATCTTTTGTTCTCTTCATTCCAGACTATGGATTCTACTAAGATCTACAGCCTCACGGTCCCTGCTTTAGTGCGATGGAACAAGTGAGTTATGTCTGTTTCCTCAAGAACCATTTACTCCTGAACGATTTCTGTTGAACGTAATGCCAGACAATTGCATAAGAACATAAGAGAAGCCAATGTTGAATCAGGCCAATGGCCCATCCAGTCCAACACTCTGTGTCACACAGCGGCCGAAAATACCAGGGGCCATCCGGAGGTCCAGCAGTGGGGCCAGGACACTAGAAGCCCTCCCACTGCTGCCCCCCCCCAGCATCAAGAATAGAATTGCAAAAGACAAGATTTTTACCTTATCATACATGCAAGAATCTTATATGCTAAGTACTGGAGGAAAAGCAAACCGCCTTCTAAAGAACTAGATCTACAAAACTCTTGAAACAGCCAAGATGGACAAATTGACTTTAATTTTGCGAGGGCAAGAAGAAGGAAGTTTCTGCAGTACCCGGCCAAGATTTTATAAATGGCTGGAAGACGATTACAAACAAACAATATAGACACCATGAACATTTTAGGAGACTTCGTCTCCATGTTAATATGCAAAGCACTTATGCAAAACCATTTGGCAATAATGACTGCAGTAAACATTGCAGGCGGTGACAGCGAGATGATATAGGTAAGTATATGTGACCCCCAAGGAACTGCGGTGGCTCAAGTGGTTAAGACACTGAACTGCAGGCTGTGGAAAGTCGGTAATTCAGCAGTTCGAGACCCGGGTGCCGCATGACGGAGTGAGCTCCCGTCTCTAGTTCCAGCTCCTGCCAACCTAGCAGTTCGAAAGCAAGAAATTGCAAGTAGATAAATAGGGACCACTTCGGTGGGAAGGTAACAGCGTTCCGTGCGCCTTGGTGTTTAGTCATGCCGGCCACATGACCATGGAAACGTCTTCGGACAGCGCTGGCTCTTCGGCTTTGAAACGGAAATGAGCGGTTTCGGTTTCGGTGCTGCGAATGGCGGCCGCTTCTCGGGAAGCTCCCGGAGGCGGTCAGCCCACGCGCGGAATGGGGGGGTCTTCGCATATGCGAAAGACCCTAGTGAGCCTTAGTCAAAGGCTCCGAACCAGGGGCGCATGGGGAGTAGCCTCTTTGCCGGCACACCGCCGGGAAATTGAGGCTTCCTCCCCGCTCCAATCGGTCCCGCCGCGTAGTGCGTCCCGGATGGGACTTAGCAGCCCTGCCGACTTCCAGGAGTGAGTTAAAGCGGTCTGGACTAACATGAAACGAAGAAATGGCATCTAATCGTGAGTTGAAGATCTGTTTTGAAGCGAAAATTTAAACCCCCCGCAAGCGCATAAGCATATGGGAGGAGGGAGGAATCCCTATCCTCTTTAAGAAGCGAGATTTAAAAGAGAAATGCGAAGGGGGTAAAGAGAAAAAAGAGTGTTGGTGAAAGTACCGTTGGGGTTTTTTAGAAGACTGCGACTTCAGCAGCTTTTCGGGGGATGCGGCACGAACTGTGAAAAAGTAAACAAAAAAGAAAATGTCGATGCCGGGGAATGTCCTGCGCAAACCGGAAGAGAAGGAAGGAGGGACTTCCGGTCCGGGCTACCCCCCCCCAGAGCTAGCTGTCAATCAACAGGAGAATGAGATACTGCGCCACCTGCTGGAGTAAATGCATCAAATCAACGAAATTTTTTAAAAATGGAATGTGTTCTCATCAGTTGTCAAAAAGAAATATCGGAAATAACAAGGAAGATGGCAAAAATTGTATAGAAGGACAATTTGACTCTAAACTTTCTGGTTATGAAAAAAGAAGAGAAAGAAGATCTCAGATTTACTGTGGCGAATGTCTTGACACCCCTAACTGGCAGTGGAGCGAATAAATAAAAAGAAGAGGTGGATATGGCTCTCAAAGCCTGTTCTGCCTCTTAAAAAAAGGAAATACTCTGCCAGTAGAACGGGGTGTTGAGCTTAGCAAGCAAAGGAGATCTAATTTCATGAGTAGTGTTTATGGAGCCAGCGGAAATTGATTGCCAGAAATAACAGGAAAAACAAAGAAAAGAGAGAAGATGGACTAAAATACAGAATTTTCTGAAGAGACACGCCAGCATGGAAGACGCAGCACTCAAAACTTGGATAAATGAAAATGACAGCAGCCCAGGGGAAGGAGGTGACGGATCGGGAGACATCAAGTTAAAAGGACTTAATTTGTAATTGGAGAGACTTAAAAAGAAATTGTTCGAGCAACATCTGAAAGGAGCTGTAATAATTAACCCCAGTGGACTTTACTAACTTTATTAACAGAGTTGTTTTGGACTTTGGAAAGATAAAAAGATCTTCTAACCGTGATGGATGCCAAATATTGGATTGAATATTAATCTAAACTAACCTTTACTAACAGGAAAAAAACTCACTCCGCTCTTTTTCTTTCCCCACCTGTCTACCCTACCCGTTTCTTATAAAAAGAATAAAATTCTCTCCTTTTTAGGAGAGTTATTTCAAAAAAAAAGAAACGGAAATGAGCACCGCAACCCTAGAATCGGATTCGACAACTGGCTTTCAAGCAAGGGAATCTTTGCCTTTACTTTATGTGACCCCCATTTTATGTGTATGTGTTAGGTCTGCTTTCTGTTTGTTTTTGTCCATTGAAAAAATTTAAAAAAAAAATCGTGAAGACAGCTCTTTTTTTGTCCCGGCTACCAAAACCAGCCAACAACTGCATTCACCCTCTCCCTGATGGTTTCAAGACGTGGGGTCCAGAAAAGGAAATCCTTTCCTCTCCAAAAGGCCGGCCTTTTTCAACACAGGCTTCTCCGGGAAACAGGTATTGACTGACATCTGTGAGAGCGAATGGCACGGCTTAGCACGAACACACGAAAACTGCCTTACGCTGAATCAGACCATCGACCCATCGAGGTCCATATTGTCTACCCCGACTGGCAACAGCTCTCAGGCTGAAGACTTTCACCTCAACTACTGCCACATCCCTTAACCGGAGATGCCAGGGACTGAACCTGGGACCTTCTGCGTGCCAAGCAGATGCTCAACCACAGGGAACCGGCCCCTTCCTCAGTCATGCACAGCAGATTATTTAGGGCTGCCAACTGTGGTTGGGAAATGCCTGGAGATTTTGGGGATGGAGCTGGGGGGGGGGGGCATACATCCCGTTTATTCAGCAAGCGCCCAAAGTATGTTCACATATCTACTTGTCACTGAATTAAGCGGGGCCGGAGACAGATTTTTAAAAATAAAACAAAATAAAAACTGTAAATTTCAGAAGAAGAAGAGGAGGAGGAGATTGGATTTATACCCCACCCTTCACTCAGAGTCTCAGGGCGGCTTACAAACTCCCTTCCCTTCCTCTCCCCACAACAGACACTCTGTGAAGTAGGCAGGGCTGAGAGAGCTCTGAAAGAACTGCCCTTTCAAAGACAGCTCTTGTCAGAACTATGGTTTGCCCAAGGTCATCCAGCAGGTGCAAGTGGAGGAGTGGGGAATCAAACCCAGTTCTTCCAGATTAGAGTCCGTGCACTTAAACCACTACACCAAACTGGCTGTGTGGTATTTGGTGTGGTATTTCTCATCACAAAGCACCACGGCAAAGAAGAGTTTCCACCTGCAGCCTCGGCCTTTGCTAGGGCTGCCAACTCCAGCTTTGGAAATTCCTGGAGTTTCGAGGGCGGCACCTGAGGAAGGCGGGGTTCGGAGGGGGGAGGGGACTCAGTAGGATGTGATCGAGTCGATCTCCAGGAGAACTGATCTCTGTCCTCTGGAGGAAGAGGTAATTTTGAGATCTCCAGGCCTCCCCTGGAGGCTGGCAGCCCCAGGCCTCCCAGCCCTGCAGTTACACTTGAGAGATGGCCCAAATTGTTATCGTGTTCACACAGAAACTCTCTCACACCGTTAAAAAAACAACAGCCCAATTCAGGCAGGCAACCACGTTGGTTTGAGTCCAATGGTATCTTTAAGAAGGGTTCCCATTCCCCTGACAGGGGCGGAGGCTCGCCTGCTTTCGGGGGCCCAGATCCACCAGCCCCAATCTGGCCGGCGAGGGGGACCCCACCCCCCAAAGTGCCTTGTTTGTGCCGACGTCCCTGGCGCCATGACGTCACCCGGAGGTCCCTCTATGGAGTTTTTCCTTAAACGATAGAGCGTCCTCCCACAACGTGCCCTGCGCGATGACGTCACCTCCGGGTGACGTCATGGCGCCAGGGACGTCAGCACAAATGAGGCACTTTGGGGGCACGTCCCAGACTAATGGAGGGAAACACACACACCCTGCGGCGACCAACAAAGCTTAATTCTGGGTATAAGCTTTTGCGTGCAGGCACCCTCCTTCAGATACCAGAAGAAGTTTCCATGCATACACTGGCGGCTCGCCCACTAGGCGAACTAGGCGCTCGCCTAGGGTGCTGGGGCCCACAGGGGCGCCAGCGCCCGCCCGCCCCGGTGAAGCCGGCGCTCCACCCCGTCTCCGGCCAGCGCTGGGACTGGGAGGGAAGGGGCGGCCGTTCAAACGGCGCTCCACCCGCGGCTCCCCCCCCAAGCCCTTGGGGGGTGGAGAGGTGGGGCGGCATGGTGGCGACTGGCCAGCGGGGACTCTTCCCTGCTGCCGCCACCCCCGCCAGTCTGAGCGCCCTTCCGGGGCGCTTCAGAAGCCCTTGGGGGGGTGGAGAGGTGGGGCGGCATGGTGGCGGCCAGCCAGCGGGGAGAGTCCCCGCTTGCTGGCCGCCGCCAGTCTGAGCGCCCGTCCGCTGGGAGGGAAGGGGCGGGCGTTCCAAGCCTGCCCATTCCCCGGCTCTTCCCGGGCCCCTCGCAGCTGCGAGGGGCCCGGAGAGCCGCGCCGCCCGTTCCCCGGCTCTCCCCGGCGCCCCGCGGCTGCGGGGGCCCGGGAGAGCCGCGCCGCCCCTTCCCCGGCTCTCCCCGGCGCCTTGCGGCTGTGAGAGGCCCGGGAGAGCCACCCGCCCATTCCCTGGCTCTCCCCGGGTGCCTCGCGGCTGTGAGGGGCCCGGGAGAGCCGCGCCGCCCCTTCCCCGGCTCTCCAGGCCCCACCGGGAGGTTGGCATCTCCGGTGGGGTGGGCGCCCCAGGCTCTCCTGCCTAGGGCGCCCAGACACCTGGGGCCGGCCCTGCGTGCATACCAAAGCATATACCCAGAATTAAACTTTGGTCGAGTTCAGACGGGCAGTTTGGCCAGAGATCGGCAGGTTCCAGAAACGTTTCACAAACGGATTAATGGGGCCGGTTCACACAGGCTGGACTCAACCCGTCTGGTAACGCTTCCCTCCTGAGTTTAAAAAATACCAGGTGAAAGTGGTAGCAAACCCTGGAGAGCATGTTCATCCCACTTCGGGGACGTGTGAACGTGAACAAGCTGATCTGGTAAGGGATGCACTTATGTGCATGAGCGCATAAGCGCATATAACCGGAGTACCGGTTATATAACCAAAAAAAGCTGCTTACAGCCGCGCCTCTGCCAGGGACAGGCCAACAGTGCGAATGCTCCCTTGCGCATCCTCCCCGGTATGCTCCCGCATCAGTCGGGGCAGTGTGACCGGGAAAACCCAGAACAGTTTGTGCCGGATCTTTTTTGCCACGACTCCCTCGCGCTTCAAACTGCCAGTCTGTCCTTTGTTGGCCTTAAAGTTGCCACTGGACTCAAACGTCCATTAAAAACCCTGGTCACCTCTACACATACTCTAAACAATGAAGGCCTCAGACATGTTTGAGTATGCAGGGTATGTCTGTGGCCTACGAGGGAGAAAAGGCCTGTTGGCCTGACTCTACGCAAAGGCTGCAAAGGCGGCCTTGCGCTGAAGAGACCCACGCTCTGCGTTCCCTTCCCTTTACGTTGAAACCTGGCTAATCCTATTGTTAGGAAGCCCGCCACAACCCGAAACTCAATTCCTATTCCCGGGCTTTGGAAAGAGCAATTACTCAGTGGAAGTTTTGCCTGAGAAAGGAGAGTTTATTTAACCAGCTGGCGAATGGAGTCAGTTCTCCAGAAGTGGAATTCTTCTTGGGAGGGGAAGAGGATTGCTCTGTTGACTGGGTGGGGGGAAAGGGATAATTTGAAAAATGCATAAACTTAAAGGATGACGACGGGGAGGAAAAAAGAAACTTTGAGATATCCCAGCGGCAGATTTGTAGAGGCCAGCCTCCCGGCGGAACCTGGCGATCCCCTGGAATTACAGCTCACAACCACATGAACTTGCCATATACTGAAGAAGACCTTTGGTCCACCAAAGTCAGCATTTTGTCAAAGGCTTTCATGGCCGGAGTTCATCAGCTGTTGTAGATTTTCCGTGTTGTGTGGCCGTGGTCTTGGCACCGTAGGACCCGACGTTTCGCCAGTAGCTGTGACTGGCCTCCTCAGAGGCATCGAAGCGATAACAGCAAACTGTGCAGAATTAGCGCTAATAGTTTTTAAATAATGATCAAAAAGATTGCATACAAAAAAGTGTACAGTGTTTACATGTCAGATCAAATGTAGGTGAAGAAGGTGATCTCCGGAATGTTCTGCTGTTTCGACACATAAGAACATAAGAACATAAGAGAAGCCAACGTTGAATCAGGCCAATGGCCCATCTAGTCCAACACTCTGTCATACAGCGGCCAAAATATACCAGGTGCCATCAGGAGGTCCAGCAGTGGGGCCAGGGCACCAGAAGCCCTCCCACGGCTGCCCCCTCCAGCACCAAGAATAGAGTGCATCACCTGCCCCAGACTGAGAGTTCCCATCTAAACCCTGTGGCTAATAGCCATTGATGGACTTCTGCTCCATATGTTTATCTAATTCCCTCTTGAAACTGTCCATGCTTGTAGCTGCCACCACCTCCTGGGGCAGTGAATTCCATATGTTAATCACTCTTTGGGTGAAGAAGTATTTCCTTTTATCTGTTCTAACCCGACTGCTCAGCAATTTCATGGAGTGCCCACGAGTTCTTGTATTGTGAGAAAGGGAGAAAAGGACTTCTTTCTCAACCTGCTCAATCCCACACAAGTCTTCTTCTGGACAATACTGTACAACATGTGGGTGTCTCTCTATTTCATTTCCACTGCCTCTTCATCAACAATTTCACGGATCTCTCAGGATCGTCATATGCATTATAGAAACAGTTTCTAGAAAAGCCTTTCCATGGGCGGGTGAAGATTGAATTTCTCAGAGGTATAGCACAGAAAGACGGCGTGCTCTCTGTGTCACAGTTTTCCTAGAGAAAATGAACAAAGTTTGAGTCCAGTGGCACCTTTAAGGCCAATTAAGTTTTATTCTGGGGATACTCTCTGCGTCGACACAGAGAGTCCTCCATCTTTCTGTGTTCTACCTCTGAGGATGCCAGTCACAGCTACTGGCGAAACGTCAGGTCCTTCGATGCCAAGACCACGGCCAGACAACCCGGAAAACTACAACAGCTAAAGTCAGTATTGCCTACTCAGGGTCTCAGGCAACGAGGTCTTTCGCAACACCTGATCCTCTTAACTAGGGATGCTGGGGATTGAACCTGGGACCTTCTGCACGCTCAGCAGATGCTCTACCACTGAGCCACAGCCCTTCTCTAAGCTCATTTCCAGACAACAGACATCTAGGGATCCCTCGGAATAAGAGAATTTGGGATTCCCTGGAATTACAGCTCATCTCCAGACTACAGAGATCAGTTCCCCTGGAGAAAATGGATGCGTGGACTCTAGGGCACTGAGGTCTCTGTCCTCCCCGGGCTCCATTCCCAAATCTCTAGGAGTTTCCCAACCTGGATTTATTTGTTTATTTAAATTTGTACCCTGCCGTCCCCGCAAACAGGCTTAGGGCGGCTCACATTGGTTGGTCCACAGTGACCATTAAAATCTACATTAAAATCATTTCACCAGTTCAATTACAAGTAAAACAATACAATCATAAAACTACAAATTGCTGAACAGTCATTAATTAGTTCAGACGGTGTACTAAAGTGCACACATGCAACAACACGCAGTTTTTCAGCTCAGTAATCTTCCTAGGTCGCGCGACGGCACAGGTCAGATGTTAACATGAAGGGCCGGGATCGACACGACTAATTGTTGGTGGCAGTAGTGAGGGCGGCTCCTTAATTGAAGGCCTGGTGGAAGAGCTCCGTCTTGCAGGCCCTGCGGAACTGTAAAAGGTCCCGCAGGGCCCTGGTCTCCTCCAGGAGTTTGTTCCACTAGGAAGGAGCCGCCACCGAGAAGGCCCTGGCAGTAGGTGGTGGCAGCTACAAGCATGGACAGTTTCAAGAGGGAATTAGATAAACATATGGAGCAGAAGTCCATCAGTGGCTATTAGCCACAGGGTATAGATGGGAATTCTCAGTCTGGGGCAGGTGATGCACTCTATTCTTGGTGCTGGAGGGGGCAGCAGTGGGAGGGCTTCTAGAGTCCTGGCCCCACTGCTGGACCTCCTGATGGCACCTGGTATATTTTGGCCACTGTGTGACAGAGTGTTGGACTAGATGGGCCATTGGCCTGATTCAACTGGCTTCTCTTCTGTTCTTATGTTCTCTTATGTTCTTACAATCAGTGTTGAATATTACAACAGCTTTTAAACAAGAAATATTTCGGTTAAACTGTTTTCTAGATGACCTAGATAAGAATCAAAGATACTTTATTTTATATGTCATAACAGCAGCTAGAATCTTATTCGCAACAACATGGAGGACACTGAAGATCTCAATGCTCAATGACTTGATAACAAAGATTATGGAATGCGCTGAAATGGACAGATTGACAAATATACTAAAAGGAAAAATGGAAGAATTTATGGGACCACGGAGGGCGTTCTATGACTGGTTAAAACATAAGTACTGAGAAACGAAGACTAAATGAAGAACAATAAGAAAGATGGCTATAATAGTTGTGAAACTTTTAGAAGATTTGCAATTCTCTCTAAGCTATGGAGTCTTATGAGAAAAAATTCTACATTGTGAGCTGCTGGCATTAAAGTTGTGAGTGAGTTATCTGGCTGCGGCGTAAATCACTTTGCTCTGTAGCCCTCCTTCCTGTGCTAAGACAAAAAAATGTATGAGCCAGAGGCTCAAAAAGTGTGAGCTAGCTCACACTAACTCAGCTTAGGGGGAACACTGCATGCAGAATGCCAAATTGGGGTGGGTTTCTCACCTCGACACAGAGAGTCCTCCATCTTTCTGTGTTATATCTCTGAGGATGCCAGTCACAGCTGCTGGCGAAACGTCAGGTTCTACAATGCCGAGACCGTGGCCACACAACCCGGGAAATCTACAGCAGCTAATGAACTCAAGCCTTCCACAGCATATTTTTGGGTTTGTGGGGAGATTGTTTTTCCTTTTCCTTTTTTAAAGTTTTATTAGTATATATGTAGAAAGGAGGGAAGGGGGGGGAGGGGGAAAGGAAGAAAACAAAGTGATGTGTATAAAGATAACCCACCCCAATTTGACATTCTGCATGGCGTGTTCCCCCTAAGCTGAGTTAGTGTGAGCCGGCGCACACTTTTTGAGCCTCTGGCTCACACATTTTTTTGTCTTAGCGCAGGCAGGATGGGTCCAGAGCAAACCAATTAATGGAGCAGCCAAATCTCTCGCTCACAACTTTAATGCAAGTAGCTCACAAAGGAGAAGATTTGCATGCAGAATGTCCATATATATATATATGGGCTTTGTTTGTAGAAAAAGCCCAACAGGAACTCATTAGCATATTAGGCCACACCCCTGAACACACAGCTCATTAGCATATTAGGCCATACCCCCATGTGACCAGAAGTGCGGTCATCCAGCCACACCCACCTTTTGCTTCTTATTGGGTTTACCTCCTTTGTTGTCAAAACCCAGGGCTTTTTTTGGAGCAGGAACTCCTTTGCATGTTAGGCCACACACCCCTAATGTGGCCAATCCTAATGAGTTTCTGCTGTTGGGTGTGGCCTGTTATGCTAATGAGTTGCTGGTGGGCGTGGCCAACTTGGGAGCCAGCCAGAACTCCATTCCTGTGCGTTCCTGGCCAAAAATAGCCCTGTATATATGTGTATATTTATATATATATATATATATATATAAATGTTCCCTTGCTCGAAAGCCAGTCGAATCCGACTCTAGGGTTGAGGTGCTCATCTCCGTTTCAAAGTCGAAGAGCCAGCGCTGTCCGAAGACGTTTCCATGGTCATGTGGCCGGCATGACTAAACACTAAGGTATACAGAACGCTGTTACCTTCCCACTGAAGTGGTCCCTATTTATCTACTTGCAATGTCTTGCTTTCGAACTACTAGGTTGGCAGGAGCTGGGACTAGAGTCGGAGCTCACTCCGTCTTGCAGCACCCGGGTCTTGAACTGCTGAACTACTGGCCTTCCACAGCCTGCAGTTCAGTGTCTTAACCACTTGAGCCACCGCAGCTGCTTCTATATATATAAACAATAACTTTGCATTCCTTCTTTTCCCCTTTCGACATATAAACTAATAAAACTTTCGACATATAAACTAGTGAAACTTTGGAAATCCCCCCACGACCCCCCAAAAATCCTGGCCGCGGGCCTGCCTCCCCCCCCCCGCCCAGGTGTGTTCTGTTCGCGACGGCGGCCTGCGCGCAGCCTGCAAAGGCGGATCAGGACGGAGGCGTTGGGCGTCCGGGATGGCGATGCCCGGCAGGCTCCCCGCCTCCTCCTCCGCCTCCTTTTATCGCGACGCTGCCGGGGCCACTTTGCACTGGAGTCGCTCGCTGGCAGGCGGTCAGGGCCGGGGCCGGGCACTCCTCGCTTCTCCCCCCAAACACCACCACCACCCCCACGCCGCCGCCGCCGCCGCCGCTGCTGCTGGGAGACTCTCCGCGGCTCTGCCCCGACGGCGCGCAACAGCAGCAAGGAGCGCTCCCTCTTCTTTCCCGTGCGCGCTTTTGGCGAGGCGGCCGTCGCTGCTCCGGAGCCAGCCAGCCAGCCCCGGCGGGTCCCTTCGCATTTGCTCTCTGGGGAAAGGAAGGGGGAGAAGGACCGGGAGACGCCGCTCCGGACCGGGGGGAGCCGCAGCCGGCCAGCCCGATGGCGCACTCCAACGCCCTCTCCAACGGACACCTGAACGGCCGCCAGAAGCGCCACCACGCCGGCAAGCGCGACGGGCATAAGAAGAACGGGATCTGCAGGGAAGTCAAGGTGAGGCCGGCCGCTCCGGGGGGGACTCCGGTTTGGCTGCAGGTCTTTCCACCGGGGGTGGGAGGCCTGGGCACTTCCGGGCGCACTCAAAAGCAGCGCCCCTTCATCCCGCGCCCGGCGCGCCTTGGCGACTGGATTTCCCTGCGTGGGAGATGGCCAAGTCCACTTGAAGACGGTTGCTAAAAGTGCATTCCCTCGCCGGGTGTGGACGCGCCCCGTTGGTTCTTGACGCGGAAACCGTCGGCTTGGTTTGAAAGGGGGGCCTTGCCTGCTTTGGCGCGGGCTAGCTTCGCTCTGTATACCTTATTCGGTGCGTTTTGATCGGTCTTAGCCGTTTTTGTGTGCTCTGTGTAGGCAGGGCAGGATACACGTCTAATAAAAAAAAAAAAGCAAACCGGTTGAGAGAGTTTTGGCAGGGTGCAGGCTCACGCCCACATGCCAGCCTAAAGCGGAATCCCTTCTGTTTAATGGGGGTCCCTTCCCCCCTCCCCAGTTGATTATACCCAAAGTGGACTACCTCTCCATGCCTTTGAATTTTGCCAAACGGGCGGAGAAGCTTGTGTGGATCAATAACGCTGTTGCCCAACGCTGTGCCCTAATTAGGTTCTGGCAGTTCAGATCCAACAGTCTAGAAGTCACACCTGTTTTCAAGAGGTGCCTTTGACTTTTGGGAAGTTTTAGCTGGCTCCGATGGAAAGACCATTCACGGCTTGAAAAATAATTAAATAAAGCCTCTTTTCCCTGCCAAATGATGGCTGTCTTAGGTAAAGGTAAAGGTTTCCCTTGCTTGAAAGCCAGTCGAATCTGATTCTAGGGTTGCGGTGCTCATCTCCGTTTCCAAGCCGAAGAGCCAGCGCTGTCCGAAGACATTTCCGTGGTCATGTGACCAGCACGACTAGACACCGAGGTGCATGGAACGTCTTACTACAGGTTAAAGTTTGGGCTTAGTGGCCCCCTTTAAGACCAACCAAGTTTAAATCTGGGAACAGGCTTTCGTGTGCGTGTGCACCCCAAATTAAACTTTGTTGGTCTTTTTTTTAAAAAAAACCAAAACCCTGTGTGTGTGCGTGCACCTAGAAGTCATGGTGACCTTTGGTGACTGACCCCTGCTGGGGGCCTGTGGGATATTTGAAGAGGTGACCGAGTACAGCCTGCCCCCGCCTCCCGACTCTGGTATTCCAAGGAGGTCTCCCTTCCAAGAACTTGCCAGAGTCGACCCTGCTTAGGTTTCCGAGATCAGCTACCTACCTGAATCTTACTACAGCAGGGGTGGCCAAACTTCCTCAGCGTAAGAGCCGCACAGGTGTTCAAGAGCCACAAGGCATGAACAAATAGTACGCGCACGTTTTTATTTAAAAACATGCAGATTTGCTTTTTTATTAACATTACACGAGGCTGCCAAAAACTTAGAACAAAAGGAGTACAAAGAGATAATTGATAGTGATATTTCTTTGTCCAATGATATTTATTTGTTTGCTAATGATATTTCTTGGCCTAAGAGAGAGAGAAAGAGAGAGGTGGAAAGAAAGAGAGAGAGGTGGAAAGAGAGAGAGAGAAAAAACAAAGAAAGCAAATAAACGGGAGCAGTGTTCCCTCTAAGCTGAGTTAGTGTGAGCTAGCTCACAGTTTTTTAGCCTCCGGCTCACACATTTTTCTCTTAGCTCAGGAAGGGATGGCTCCAAAGCAAACTAATTGATGCAGTAGCCAAATCGCTTGCTCACAACCTTAACGCCAGTAGCTCACAAAGTAGAATTTTTGCTCACAAGACTCCACAGCTTAGAGGGAACATTGGACGGGAGGGAGGGAAGGGAGGGAGGGAAGGAGGGAGAAAAAGGATGCCTCCCCTTCGCTTCCCCAGCTGCCCTGCCGGGAGCCGCACAATATATGTGAAAGAGCCACGTGCGGCTTGTCTCCTGAGCCGCCGTTTGGCCACCCTGTACTACAGGTTGACCGTGTTTACGAAGTGGGGCTAGAGAAAACTACACTGAGCGTGCTTTTGCTTTGTAGAAATCATTATTCGGTCCAAACTGAGAGCTTTCTTAAAGGTGCAGGTGAAATAAAAGAGGGCTCCCACGTTACTGTAGAGACCGACTGATTTTATTCAAGCATCCGCTTCATCTGACGCACGAGGTTTACACTGGCTCCTTCCTGCAAGTTTGTGTTGGAATAAATCTTGTTAGCGGGGCTTTTTTTTGGGGGGGGAGAGGTGCCGGATCTCTCAAGAGGGAAAGGAAGTTTTCGAGCTGTATGCTGAAAGCTCATAAACTTTTGCACATTTTTAAAAGGATTTTGTCAAAGAGGTGCCGGAACTCTGTTCCGGCGCATTCCCCCCAGAAAAGAACCCCGCTTGTTAGCCTTTCAGGTGCATCCAGACCCCTGTTTTGTTGATACGGCCTAACATGGCTACTCATACGATCACGGAAAAGACGGCTCTGGGGCTGCTCCCTCAGCCTCCTCCGATGTCTCTTCTCCCTCCAGCTTGCCGTCTTCTTGACCATCCTGTTTCTCAGATGTCACCTGGTAAAACAAGTCTGAGTTGAACTTTGAAAAACAGGCTATGACAGGAGAGAAGAGGGGGAGAGAGAGAGACATTCCTCTCGGGTAGGAAAGCAGCCTCGAACTTTGGAATGTTTATGATTGGCTTTAAAAAATCCTGCTTCCCTTTTCTCTTCCCCGCTGGAGAGATAGAATCGGATTAGCCCCAAAACTCAATAATAATAATAATAATAATAATAAGACGACTGTGCAGCTGGTTTTGTGGAGTGGAGTAACCTTCGCTCATTAGGTAGGGCTGGAGATAGCATCTGGCTCTTTCACTTTCTCAACCCTTCATGAAGAACAGCGCGGAGCGGCCCAGCGGTTGACTTGGAGGCGTTCCAGGCAGCAAATGCTTCCTCAGCCTCTTCCTGTGGGGTGCGATGTACTTCGCCGTGCTCGTTAAAGAGGCACTCCCTCTTGCCTGGCCCGAGGGGTGGCTTCGGGGTGGTTCATCTTTCCTCGGCAGAGGGAGTATTGGGGAGCACTCCGGAGAGGGCTTGTGCGACCGAAGGAGAGAGGCACGCGGGGGTCCCCCCGAACAGGTTTAGCCCACCCTGCCGACGGAGTAGCTCGGTGGGCAGTGGAAACATAGAGCGGGGAGGGATCCCCGAGGGTCATCTAGTCCAACCCCCACACAATGCAGGGAATTCACAGCTACCTCTTCCCCCCCCGCACTCCCCCGTGATCCTTGCTGTAGGCCCCAGAGGAAGGGGGAAACCTCCAGGATCCCTGGCGAATCTGGCCAGGAGGGAGGGAAGAAAAGAAAAAAGAAAAGAAGGGGAGGGAAGGGAAGGGAAGGGACCACAAAGGTCATCTAGTCCAGCCCCCTGCACAACCCAGGAAATTCACAACTAATGCCCCCCCCCGCACTCCCCCAGTGACCCCTGCTCTATGCCCAGAGGAAGGGGGGGGGGAACCTCCAGAATACCTGGCCAATCTGGAAGGGAAGGAGGACCCTTCTGATAGCACGTGGTATTTTTGGCCGCTCTGTGACAGTGTTGGACTAGATGGGCCATTTGGCCTGATTCAACATTGGCTTCCCTTATGTTCTTATTTGGATAAACATCTGGAGCAGAGGTCCATCTGTCGCTATCAGCCACAAGGTATAGATGGGAACTTTCAGTCTGGGGCAGGTGATGCACTCTATTCTTGGTGCTGGAGGGGGCAGCAGTGGGAGGGCTTCTGGTGTCCTGGCCCCACTGCTGGACCTCCTGATGGCACCTGGTATATTTGGGCCGCTGTGTGACAGAGTGTTGGACTAGATGGGTCATTGGCCTGATTCAACACTGGCTTCTCTTATGTTCTTATGGAGATCGATAGAAGATAGAAACCTAGAGCTGGAAGGGGCTGGCTGCAAGCATCATCTCGTCCAGTCTTCGCCACAACACAGGAAGTTCACAACTACCTCCCCCCCCCACTTCCCCCACTGTCCAGTGGAAGCATCCCTGTCCAATCCAGCCTGGAGGAAAATTGTTTCCTGACCCCAACGTGGGCATCTAAGAAAGGGCCTACGAGAACTGAGCACCGAGGCCACCCTTCCTGGCCTCCGTCTCGTGATCTGCCCCAGTTCACGGAGTCAGCATTGCTGTCAGGTGGCCCTCTAGCCTCTGTTTGAAAACCTCCAAAGAAGGAGAGCCCAGCACCTCCCGAGGAAGCCTGTTCCACTGAGGAACTGCTCTGCCAGGAAGTTTCTTCCTGATGTTTAGCCGAAAGCTTGCTTGCGAGGTCATAAGAACATAAGAGGAGCCAATGTTGGGTCAGGCCAGTGGCCCATCCAGTCCAACACTCTGTGTCACACGGTGGCCAGAAATACCAGGTGCCCTCAGGAGGTCCAGCAGTGGGGCCAGGACACCAGAAGCCCTCCCACTCTTGCCCTCCCTCCAAGCACCAAGAATACAGAGCATCCCTTGCTCCAGATGGAGAGTTCCTATCTAGACCTTGTGGCTAATAGCCACTGATGGACCTCTGCTCCATATGCTTATCTAGGTCAAAACTCTGTTAGATCATTCTGAAAATCCGCTGGCCTGTGTCATGGGAGATGCAGCCAGTCCAAGAATCTTTGACAAGGGAGTGTACATACGTGTGGGTGTGAGAATGTAATCCTAGAAACAGAGCTGTGATTTTTTCCGTTTTATGAGCAACCTTTAATAAGAGACTCCAGTCCCTAGAGACGTAGCATCCTTCCAAAAACTTGCAGGGGAGGGGGGAGGAATTCTGTAAAAGACAGTTCTCGAGGGTAAATGTGTTGGGCTGCAGTAGAACGTCTGGATTTGAATCCACTAGCAGCTTAGAGACCCGCGAGATTTCCAGGGTATGAACTTTCGAGAGCCAGTTTGGGGTAGTGGTTAAGTGCGCGGACTCTAATCTGGGAGAACTGGGTTTGATTCCCCACTCCTCCACTTGCACCTGCTGATGTGACCTTGGGTCAGTCACAAGCTCTGGCACAGCTGTTCTCTCAAGGACAGTTTGTGTTGGAAGTTCTCTCAGCCCCGCCTACCTCACAGGGTGTCTGTTGTGGGGAGGGGAAGGGAGAGGAGTTTGTAAGCCGCTCTGAGACGCCTTTGGGCATCCAATCTCTTCTTCTTCTTCTTCTTCAAAGCCGTCCCTTCGCCAGATGTCTGAAAATACCCCGAAAACCTTGTCGATCAGGTGCTCCTGGAGTCGAAACTAGCTGTAAAAGACAGCGAGAGTTCCATTTTCACCTCAGAAACAAGAAACAGATTGGCGCAAGGTGTTCTCCAGACAGTCGAGTCTTACCTGTGGTAGCAAAATATTGTTCCGCGAGGAATCGACCACTTAGCTGTCTATAACACCTGTGCTGGCGTCTGTGCAGTAGACCACTTGGGAACCATTGTTAAAGTTGGCGTCCTTGAACATGTTATGTCACAGTAGTATTCTTGTTTTCCTTTATTACATGCCGTGCTCAAGAAGCAGGGGTCCCCAGCCGGGTGCCCATTGGCCCAGGCACCCACTGACACCACTTTGGCCACCCACCAAGTGTTTTTAGGAAGTGGGCGGGGCCAAACAGGGCTTTTCTCACCAAGGCTTCTCATTGGCTATTGAAGATTTGATTGGCTCGGCACTTTTGTTTTAAACGTTGCTTTGGCGGTGGTGGCCACCACGGCACAAGGATCTACACTGCGTGACTGAAGTTAAGCCGTGGCAACCGTTCTGTGGCTGGCTCCACCCCCTGCGGCAGCCATTTTGTGCCGCCATTTTATGGCTGCGCTCACCACACCGTCTTAGAATTCCAAAGGTGCCTGGCAGGCTCATAACGTTCGGGGGTGGTGGTGGTTCTAAAGTCCTCCAAAACGACCTCAGATGATACACTTTGGAATGGGGGGTGGGTGTTTATCATACATGGTTTCAAGGAGGTACGCGTGTTCGTCACAGAATGTGAGTCCCCTTCAATGCAAGTTGGTACACCGGTTTGGTTGAGGCCATTGGTTCGATGTCAGAGATGCTTTAGGGCTGGCCCTGCACTAGATGGTCTGTAGCGCCTCTTCCCACTCTATGATTCTATGATGGAGGAAAGACCGCCGTTTCTATTTTCTGCTTTTGGAGAATAACTGAGATTATAGGTTGCGCTGTCGGTCCATGACTTCCCGCAACATTAGCCTCCTGGGAAGTAGTAGATTTGGCCATCGAAAGGAGTGATTCTTTAATGAGAGGAAGAGGATCTTCAAATAGGGGAGCTTTGGCGCTTAACACCTTATTCCCCCAAAATCTTGTTGGTCACTATCAATACACCCTCTAAGGCGTGGAGTCTTTGTGTGCAAAAATTCTGCTTTGTGAGCTGCTGGCATGAAAGTTGTGAGCGAGCGATTTGGCTGTGGTATTAAATTAGTTTGCTCGGGAGCCCTCCCTTCCTGAGCAAAGACAAAAACGGGTGAGCCGGAGGCTAAAGAACTGTGAGCTGGCTCACACTAACTCAGCTTAGGGGTGCTACTTGGAGGGGGGGGCTGTTTGCCATTTAGCCTAAAGCAAACTTCTCTCTGAGCCTTTCGTCCGCCCACCATCTAAAACCTCCAGCTTCTTTCTCATACAAGGATTATCCCCTTTTCCGTCTTGTTTCTGCTTGGCATTTGGGATCTTGTCTCTCCCGGTCGGGTTTTCTGTTCTCAGAGGGAGTGTTGGTTTTGGGTTTTGCTTCTCCGGCCCCGGTAGGCTTAGCTGAATCTCGGCTCCTGTTTTGGACCCAGCCCTGTGTAATCCAATTAAGTCTGGAACGCATCCTGTGTGCGGGACAGACAAGAGGAAATACTTCATTGGGAGGTCAATTAACTTGTGGAATTTCGCACCGCGGTGAGGCAGCCGATGCCCGCTACTTTAGCTGTCTTTAAAAGGGGGTTAGACCAATTTAAGGAGGATTAGTGGGCGTAAATAAGGATGACTCAGTAGAACTTCCATGGCTGGAGGCAGTAGCCCTTTGAATACCAGTGGAGAGTTTTGCTCCCGGCGCGATCACAGGCGGGAGGTACAAGGCAGTCTGTATGTCTGCGGCCTAGCTCATGGCCGTGCTGCGTTTGCCTGGGGAAAGATCAGATAAGAAATGACCCAAAGGTCTTCCAGATGGGTAAAAACTAGGGACAAAAAAGGGCGGGGGGGGGACTTAAGCCTGAAACCTGGGAACCAGAAACTAAAGAGGACAGTCAAACAGAACAGAGGGCCAACGATAAAAACTTAATGTATATAATATAAAAAGATTTGTCGTTGTTCAGTCGCACAGTCGAGTCCGACTCTTCGCGACCCCATGGACCAGATCACGCCAGGCCCTCCTGTCTTCCGCTGTCCGCTGAAGTTTGCTCAATTCCATGTTCGTTGCATCGATGACACTGTCTAACCATCTCATCCTTTGCCGTCCCCTTTTTCTTCTTTGACCTTCAATCTTTCCCAGCATCAGGGTCTTCTCCTCCAGTGAATGCTCCCTTCTCATTGGGTGGCCAAAGTATTTGAGCTTCAGCTTCAGTCTCTGGCCTTCCAGGGAACAGTCAGGGTTGATTTCTTTTAGGATTGACTGATTGGATCTCCTTGCAGTCCAAGGGACTCTCCAGAGTCTTCTCCAGCACCGTAGTTCAAAAATATAAAAAAGATACATACATTTATTAGCAAAGAATTAAAAAACATATAAGGGCCCTTTAGAAGGGCCCTTTGTGTTTGTGTCCTTTATAAAGTTTATCTCGCCGCTACCTGGCATTACATTGTATGACACACACGTGGCCCGGCCCAACAATGTCTCGTTTATATCAGATCCGGCCCTTCATAACAAATGAGTCCGACACCCTTGGTCTTAAAGATGCCCCCGGAATCAAACTTTGTTCTGTCGCTTCAGACCAACACAGCTACCCACCAAAGCTGTGGAAACTTGTGAGCCAAAATCTTACCTTGTGAGCTGCTGGCACTATAGTTGTGAGCGAGCCATTTGGCTACTGCATAAATCTGTTTGCCCCGGAGCCATCCCTTCCCGAGCTAAGGCAAAAATGTGTGAGCCAGAGGCTAAAAAACTGTGAGCTAGCTCACACTAGCTCAGCTTAGAGGGAACGCTGCTACCCACTTGAAAGCTATGGAAGAAGTTATCTACCGCCCTTCTTTTCTTTCTTTCATTGTACAAGAGTGTTCGGGGACGACACACTGTGGAAAGCAGAGAGGACCCCAGTGATGGTGTATTTTAATGCCCATAGCGCTCTGGTTTCCTGCTGTGAGTTTCTCCTCCTCCGGGTACAAGCCAGAAATTATATGTACAATGTGGGTTTCCTACCCCAAGTTCTAATCCTCAGTTTAAAACCCAGAGAAGAGGATTTGTAACTTCTCCAGGCTGCGTGGGCCTCTGCCAAATAGCTTCTGTGGCGAAGCTCGTACTTCCTTAATTTGTTTCTGTAGGCAAGTGGTATCTGTTCTTTTTAATGGTTTTTTTTCATGAATTAGCTTTTAGGCGGCGCCTTGATACTCACTTCTGAACCTTTGCCAAGTAGGGCTGCCAGCTCGTACAGTTATTTTAGTGTGTATGTGTGTGTGTTTAACCTCTTGGCAGGTAACAGGATTTTAGAAAGGCAGTCGTGCTGGAAGGTGGGGGCGTGGGCCTTGATTTCATACATACCGGTAAAATTGAACTTCTGTTGACCGCTGTCCCCGTGGTCATTTGGGTCTTCCGCTTTTCATTATGAATTCCGTGCCTCTGCCAGAAAACCACCACGTAGGGGCTTCTTGAAATTGGCTGCCCAAGGTGGGAAGTGTGACTTTTCTCCTTGTATGAGGAAAAGATACCAAGGGGAGTTTTATACTCCCTGAGGGAGCAATGCCCTCCCTAAGAACATAAGAGAAGCCAATGTTGGATCAGGCCAATGGCCCATCTAGTCCAACACTCTGTCACACGGCGGCCAAAATATACCAGGTGCCATCAGGAAGTCCATCAGTGGGGTCAGGACACTAGAAGCCCTCCCACTGCTGCCCCCTCCGGCACCAAGAATAGAGTGCATCACCTGCCCCAGACTGAGAGTTCCCATCTATACCCCGTGGCTAATAGCCACTGATGGACTTCCGCTCCATATGTTTATCTTATCAGATGCCAGTAGTCCCTTTACTGGACTGCCGGCATCTGATAAGGCAGGGGTGTGGAACGCATTTGTTACGCAGGCCAGATCTGAGATAAATGAGACCTTGTTGGGCCGGGCTGTGTGTGTCGTACAATGTAATGCCCGGTAGCGGAGATACAAACTTTATAAAGGACACAGATACAAAGATTTTTTTAACTTAAACTAAAGACATGCTTAAAACGTTAGCTCCGTAAGCTGCAAACCTACTTTTGATTTATTGACATTTGCCACAGAAATCTCATGCTCAGAGTTCTGAGTCTAGGACAAAAGGTTAAAACATGAAATGGCTGAGCGACTGAGAGGGTCTGGTGAAGCAAACTATGATGCAGCAGCAGCAGAACTGGAAATAGGAGATGGCCAGTTCCACTGCGGGCCTGATGGAAGCCCTCCGGGGGCCTGATCTGGCCCCTGGGCCGCATGTTTGAAACCCCTGTGATAAGGGAAAGGGCTACAGCAGTACTTCAAGAAAGGGTAGCCATGTTGGTCTGAAGCAACAGAGCAAAGCTTGTGTCCTATGTAAAGAAGTGTGCGTGCACACAAAAGCTTATACGCAGAATTAAAATTTGTTGGTCTTAAAGGTGCCACCGGAATCAAACTTTGTTCAGGAAAGGGTGTGGTAGAAAGGGTAAGATGTATGCCCTAGGCTCCAAAGTCTACTTGGGGGCTCTGTTCCGAAACAGCAATCCATCTTGTTTCCAACAATGCTCAACAACTTGCTTCTGAGGAAGACCACAGACAGGCAACAGTTTTCTTTTGCTGTCTGTCTCCATCAGCTGGGTTATTCAGAGTCCTGTGTGTATGTATGAAGTGCCATCAAGTCGCAACTGATTTACGGCGAACCTGGCAAGGGGCTTTCAAGGCAACTGAGGTCCAGAGGTGGTTTGGCATTGCTGCCCAGATGTGCCCTTAGCCTGGTGTGCCAGCGCCCAATGATGAACACAGCCAGTGAGATTCCAGAAGCAGACAAACCTTTATTGTAATAAAGGGGACCTCGGCAGCACAACAACCCAAGGACTCCATTAGTAAGGCATCAACATTAACTTCTTATACAGTGTGACAAACAGTTTTTAGACATGTGCAGATGTCTTTAGATTACATAGTGCATATTTTTATCTATTTAAGTACATTTGCTAAGCCTATATGTCTTTTTACCCTTATTTAGAATACCTATGGCTTTCTATAAGTCTTGCGGAGCAGTTTCCTCTTCCCAGACTACAGTTTTGCTTACTCAGCCATGTCTAGACATCTTGCCCGCTTACCCAGTTCACCACATCCTCTTTCACACTCTGGGTTATATTTAGGTTGCCCAAGCTGCGTGCAGCACTGTTAAGAAACAACATTGTTTACCATTGTTTACATACTCAAAGGTATATAAGATTGCTTTAGTCTTGCTACCTCACCCTTCACCATTGCCTGTCTCTATAGAATCTTCCTTGGTGGTCTCCCATCCAAGTACCAACTTAATGGCAGCCCCAGCAAGGGGCTTTCAAGGTGAGTGAGGCACAGAGGTGTTTTGCCATGGCCTGCCTCTGCAGAGTCTTCTTCGGTTGTCTCCCTTCCAAGTACCGACCCCACTTACTTTCCAAGATCTGGTGAGATCTGGCCGTACCATGCGGACTTCCCATTCAGAGTCATCCTGCCGCTAGATCTGGAGATTCCGTGTTGTCATATTGGCTAATTGCTGCTCGTGATTCATGAACAGCTTCACAGAGGGGAGGTTTGCAGTGCCTTTCTAAGAACCCGATCCTGCAAGTAAGCCCCAGGGTGGAAAATCTGGCTTACTTCCGAGGAGACGTGTTCTCTTCACCTCCTTTTTAAACCAGGCAGCCAACATCTCTGTTTGTGGCAGTGAACATCTCCCTTTGCATCGTACGTCCTTCAAAGAAGGACTTGGACCAGAGAGAGAGAGAGAGAGGATTCACTTGCTACAGTTTCCATAACCCCAGTTTCTTTGACTAAAAACCCTTGTATCCTTAATCCCGTTGCCTTACAGAAAGGTGTCTTCTGTCCTCTTCATTGCTTTCCCCCCCTTTTTGCCATCAAGTCACACCTGGCTCACGGCAACCCTGTAGTGTCTTCACAATGAGAGACATTCAGAGTTGGTTTGCTGCTGCCTGACTTGGCATAGCGACCCTGGACTTTTTCGTCAGTCTCCCATCCAAGTACCGAGCGGGGCCGACCCTGCTGGGCTTCCAAGATCAGATGAGATCAGGTTTGTCTGGGCCATCCCGGTCAGGCCAAGAGACCACACAGAGTTGGTTTGCCACTACCAGCCTTGGCTTGGCGACCCTGGTACTCCTGGGTGTTCCTCCATCCGAATACGAATCAGGGCTGACTCGGCTTAACTTCTGGAGATCTGGGCTCTCTGCCCTTTTTAGAGCTGAAATAAATGCAGAAGATTCCTTTGTGAAATGGGGCAATTGTACATAGACTCAAAGGTTGCAGGGTAAGAACATAAGAACATAAGAGGAGCCAATGTTTGATCAGGCCAATGGCCCATCCAGTCCAACACTCTGTGTCACATAGTGGCCAAAAATACCAGGTGCCATCAGGAGGTCCATCAGTGGGGCCAGGACACTAGAAGCCCTCCCACTGTTGCCCCCCAGGCACCAAGAATACGGAGCATTCCTTGCCCCAGACCGAGAGTTCCTATCTATACCTTGTGACTAACAGCCGCTGATGAACCTCTGCTCCATATCTATATATCTAATACCCTAGGCGCCCCCTCCATGCAGATATCTAAATCCGCACATCGGGGACACACTGGGGGCAAAGATATTTTCCTGCACATCTGGGGCAATCCAGAAAAATCTAAAAACTGTAAAAAACTACAGAGGGATCATTAAATCCCCCCAAAATAAAGGAGCGTTCCTTACACATGCACAGGGAATGCTCTGAGAACTGCTTCGCTGCCACCAGGGAGGGGGAGGGGTGGGAGGGAGAAAGCTTGACGGGTCGGCCAGGCCTTGCCACCACTGCCACCGCGGGGGAGAGAGAAAGTTTGGCGGGGTGCGGGCCAAGTCATTGGTGCCAGGGGGGGCAGGGGAGAAGGCTCACCTGTGGCTGCTTCCTTCTCCTCCCATGGAGCTTCTCCTCCCCCTCACGAGTATTGCAGTTCCCCCTTCTTGTGCTTATCCAATTCCCTCTTGAAGCCGCCCATGCTTGTAGCTGCCACCACCTCCTGTGGCCGTGAATTCCATGTGTTAATCACTCTTTGGGTGAAGAAGGACTTCCTTTTATCTGTTCTAACCCGACTGCTCAGCAACTTCACGGAGTGCCCACGAGTTCTTCTATTGTGAGAAAGGGAGAAAAGTACTTCTTTCTTGACCTGCTCAATCCCATTCATAATCTTACAAACCTCGATCAAGAGTATATCATTTCAGTCCTTATTGAAATAATGTGAAATGTGCTCTTTTTGCTGCTATTGGTCCTTTGCTGCCTTTCGGTCCAGTTCCATTTCTTGCTATTTCTGTTAATGAACGTAGACTGGGCTTGTTCATTCACTGTGGAGGCATCTTAACAGGAGCTCTCTCTTTTTTTTTAGAGAGAGCCCCCCCCCCCGGCCACTGGTGGGGGGTGGGGTTGCCAGATTCAGGTTGGGAAACCCCTGGAGGTTTGGGGGTGGAGCCTGGGGAAGACAGGGTCTTCAGCAGGGCTCAGTTTGGTGTAGTGGTTAAGTGCGTGGACTCTAATCTGGGAGAACCGGGTTCGATTCCCCACTCCTCCACTTGGATGACCTTCGGCAAGCCATAGTTCTGATAAGAGCTGTCCTTGAAAAAGAGCAGTTTCTGTCAGAGCTCTCTCAGCCCCACCAACCTCACAGGGTGTCTGTTATGGGGAGGGGAAGGGAGGGGAGTTTGTAAGCTGCTCTGAGACACCTTTGGGTAGTGAAGGGCAGGGTATAAATCCAATCTCTTCTTCTTCTCTCAGTGCCACAGAACCCGCCCTCCAAAGCATCCTGAAGAACTGATCTCCATAGTCTGGGGTTAAGCTGTAATTCCAGGGGATCCCCAGGTCCAGCACTTCCTCTAAGCTGTCAAGCCCTGTGAGCAAAGATTCTATTTTGTGAGCTACCGGCATTAAAGCTGTGAGCGAGCGATTTGGCTGCTGCCTAAATTAGTTTGAGCCCTCCTCCCTGAGCGAAGACGAAAATGTGTCAGCCAGAGGCTAAAAAACTGTGAGCTAGCTCACACTAACTCAGCTTAGAGGGAACACTGGTCACAGCTCACACAAAGTCACCTGGCCGTGAGAGGTTCCCTGGCGTATTCTTTGGCTTGGCAGGTGGGCGAGGGCAACCCCTGGGGGGCCAGAAACGGACACCTGCTGCCTCAGCCAAAAGCCCGGCTCCAAACAGCAATTCAGTTCAGGCCCGTAGCTAAACAGGGGCATCTTGGGGCCAGGCCCCCTGACTTGCTGGCAAGGCCATTGACTCCCCACCCAGCCCAGGGCGTCAGTGGGTGCGTTTAGACAGCGTGCTGGAGCGGTTTAAACTGCTCCGGCACAATGCGTTTTTTTTTTTAAACTGGAGAATCGCGATCACACTGACCTCCTCCTTCGGAGCTCCCCGCCGTCCTCCTGCACCTCCTCCCTCTCCTTTGAGCATGCGCACAGGCAGCCCTCTCCCCAACAGGAAGTTTGGCGCGTGCACAGAAGAGCGATCTCAACCGGTCCCTTTAAAGTTTAAATGAAGACTCCTTTTTACATTGTCTCCCCGAAAATGGCCTCCCCGAGATCCCGGACTCGTCTAAATGCCTAAACTAGACACCAGTGAAGCTTTTCTTTATTTAACTTAAGTGCCGAGCTCCGCTCAAGCGCACACTGCTAAGGGGGAAAAAAATGGCGGACTATAATTGGAAGCTGGAGGCAGTGAAGAGAAGCCAATGTTGAATCAGGCCAAAGGCCCATCCAGTCCAATACTCTGTCACACAGCGGCCAAAATATACCAGGTGCCATCAGGAGGTCCAGCAGTGGGGCCAGGACAGTAGCAGCCCTCCCACTGCTGCCCCCTCCAGCACCAAGAATAGAGTGCATCACCTGCCCCAGACTGAGAGTTCCCATCTATACCCTGTGGCTAATAGCCCCTGATGGACTTCTGCTCCATATGTTCATCTAATTTCCTCTTGAAACTGTCCATGCTTGCAGCTGCCACGACCTCATGTGGCAGTGAATTCCACATGTTAATCACTCTTTGGGTGAAGAAGTATTTCCTTTTATCTGTTCTAACCCGACTGCTCAGCAATTTCATGGAGTGCCCACGAGTTCTTGTATTGTGAGAAAGGGAGAAAAGTACTTCTTTCTCAACCTGCTCAATCCCATTCATAATCTTATAAACCTCGATCATGTCACCCCTCAGCCGTCGTTTCTCCAAGCTGAAGAGCCCCAAGCGTTTTAACCTTTCTTCATAGGGAAGGTGTTCCAAGCCTTTTATCATTCTAGTTGCCCTTCTCTGCACTTTTCCCAATGCTATAATATCCTTTTTGAGAGGTGGCGACCAGAACTGTACTGTACACGGTACACAGTACTGTACACGGTAAAAGCCGTTTCTGAGCCGTGCCGAAAACGGCTCAAACGGCGCGTCTGAATGCACCCACAGCCTTCCCCCCATATTAATCTGATTAGCCAGTACCCCCTAAGAAATTCCAATGCCCCCCTGACTTAAAAAATCCTGGCTACGGGCCTGATTCCGTTGTTGGAGTCAAATCCGAAGGTCGCTTGAATTTTACGTAACGGCAGAGGAGCGTTGGAAGCTTATTGCGCCAGGCACGTCGTATAGATTAATGCCTGAGAACTTCATGCAACGCGGGGCTGGTAATCCAATTTTCAGCTAGTTGTGTAAAAAAAAAAAGAAGAAGAAGAACAGCCGCTCCAGCTGTCGGTGTTAGTCAGCCGTCGGGCGAGTTCTCCGGGGTGGAAAACCTTTCCACATCATCCTGCAGATGCGCCCTCGAAGTGTTCGTCCCTGTGTTTCTGCCAACACAGAGGTGCGTTGCGTCACCCTTTCACACCTAACCTTCTGTAAGAGGTGTGGGTGTGATGAGCTGTTCGGGGAGGTGTCCGAAGCTACTGGGTAATGCGGAGCCTGAGGGGGAGAACCGTTTTTGAGTAGCAAAGGAGAGGCCCTCCTCCCAAAACAATAAGTTTCTCTGCAGGTGCCTGTCTTTCGGTTGTTTTGGGGGGGGGGTTAAAAAGATTTTTTATTGCACAAATAATCACAGACAGTTAAAATTAATAGTTAAACAGTTAAACAACTAAATCTACAACGACTAAGTTAAGATTATGGTGTCGACGGCTTTCACGGCCGGAATTCGTTAGTTGCTGTAGATTTCCCGGGTTGTCTGGCCGTGGTCTTGGCATGGTAGGACCTGACGTTTCGCCAGCAGCTGTGACTGGCCTCCTCAGAGGGCGTTTAGTTTAGTCTTATTATTACGGTCTTAAGACCAACATGCAGGGTAAGCATAATATGTCATCCTCAGAGGTATAACACAGAAAGACGGCGTACTCTCTGCGTCAAGGTGAGCAGAGAAATGGTAGGTAATATAAATATCCGTGCCAAGTAAGTTGATATAAAGGTAAAGGTTCCCTTGCTCGAAAGCCAGTCGAATCCGACTCTAGGGTTGCGGTGCTCATCTCCGTTTCAAAGCCGAAGAGCCAGCGCTGTCCGAAGACGTTTTCGTGGTCATGTGGCCGGCATGACTAAACACCGAGGTGCACGGAATGCTGTTACCTTCCCACCGAAGTGGTCCCTATTTATCTACTTGCAATTTCTTGCTTTTGAACTGCTAAGCTGGCAGGAGCTGGAACTAGAGACGGGAGTCACTCCGTCATACGGCACTCTCGGGTCTCGAACTGCTGAACTACTGACCTTCCACAGCCTGCAGTTCAGCATCTTAACCATTTGAGCCACTGCAGCTCAAGTTGATATAAGTTGATATAAATTACCTGCCTACCATTTTTCTTCTCACCTTGACACAGAGAGTACTCCATCTTTCTGTGTTATACCTCTGAGGATGCCAGTCACAGCTCCTGGCGAAACGCCAGGCCCTACAATGCCAAGACCACGGCCACACAACCCGGAAAATCTACAGCAGCAACTAGTTAAAATAATATACAACAAATTAACAAAAACTATGCTTGTGTTATTTCTATTATACTTTAAAAATTAAAATCTAGGGTTCCAGATAGCCTCAAAATCTGATTTATATTTCTCTACAGATTTAACATTCAACTGTTCAGTTATCTTTGCCGTTATGTAATGTTCCCATAATTCCCTATGCCACAAAGAGAGCGGAGGAGCTATCAGACTTTTCCAGCAATGGGCTGTGGTCGTTTCGGCTATTGTCAGCAATATTGTGATTGTTACCCTTTGCTGATATGGGCAGATTTTGTCTGTCTTATCACTTAAAAAGTAAAGATTCAAGTGTCAGCTCAAGAGTATGACCTGTAATTAGAGCTATGTTTTGTATAATTATATTCCATTTTTAAAAAATTATATCACACTCTGTCCAACAGTGGATATAGGAACCTATACATCCACACTGCTTCCAACAATATGGGCTAATACTGGTATTTAGATAAGAAAGCTTTTTAGGTGTATAATACCATCTAGTAAGAACCTTAAAAGTCTGAAGCTTTTTTTTTTTTTAGAAATAACTCTCCTAAAAAGGAGAGAATTTTATTCTTTTTATAGGAAACGGGTAAGGTAGATAGGTGGGGAAAGAAAAAGAGCGGAGTGAGTTTTTTTCCTGTTAGTAAAGGTTAGTTTGGTTAATATTCAATCCAATGTTTGGCATCCATCACGATTAGAAGATCTTCTTTTTAACTTTCCAAAGTCCAAAACAACTCTGTTAATAAAGTTAGTAAAGTCCACTGGGGTTAATTATTACGGCTCCGTTCAGATGTTACACGAACAATTTCTTTTTAAGTCTCTCCAATTACAAATTAAGTCCTTTTAACTTGATGTCTCCCGATCCGTCACCTCCTTCCCCTGGGCTGCCGTCATCTTCATTTATCCAAGTTTTGAGTGCTGCGTCTTCCATGCTGGCGTGTCTCTTCAGAAAATTCTGTATTTTAGTCCATCTTCTCTCTTTTCTTTGTTTTTCCTGTTATTTCTGGCAATCAATTTCCGCTGGCTCCATAAACACTACTCATGAAGTTAGATCTCCATTGCTTGCTAAGCTCAACACCCCATTCTACTGGCAGAGTATTTCCTTTTTTAAAGGCAGAACAGGCTTTGAGAGCCATATCCACCTCTTCTTTTTATTTATTCGCTCCACTGCCAGTTAGGGGTGTCAAGACATTCGCCACAGTAAATCTGAGATCTTCTTTCTCTTCTTTTTTCATAACCAAAAAGTTTAGAGTCAAATTGTCCTTCTATACAATTTTTGCCATCTTCCTTGTTATTTCCGACATTTCTTTTTAACAACTGATGAGAACACATTCCATTTTAAAAAATTTCGTTGATTTGATGCATTTACTCCAGCAGGTGGCGCAGTATCTCCTTCTCCTGTTGATTGACAGCTAGGTCTGGGGGGGGGTTGCCCGGACCGGAAGTCCCTCCTTCCTTCTCTTCCGGTTTGCGCAGGACATTCCCCGGCATCGACATTTTCTTTTTTGTTTACTTTTTCACAGTTCGTGCCGCATCCCCCGAAAAGCTGCTGAAGTCGCAGTCTTCTATAAAACCCCAACGGTACTTTCACCAACACTCTTTTTTCTCTTTACCCCCCTTCGCATTTCTCTTTTAAATCTCGCTTCTTAAGAGGATAGGGATTCCTCCCTCCTCCCATATGCTTATGCGCTTGCGGGGGGTTTAAATTTTCGCTTCAAAACAGATCTTCAACTCACGATTAGATGCCAATTCTTCGTTTCATGTTAATTCAGACCGCTTTAACTCACTCCTGGAAGTCGGCAGGGCTGCTAAGTCCCATCCGGGACGCACTACGCGGCGGGGCCGATTGGAGCGGGGAGGAAGCCTCAATTTCCCGGCGGTGTGCCGGCAAAGAGGCTACTCCCCATGCGCCCCCGGTTCGGAGCCTTTGACTAAGGCTCACTAGGGTCTTTCGCATAAGCGAAGACCCCCCATTCCGCGTGTGGGCTAACCGCCTCCGGGAGCGTCCCGAGAGGCGGCCGCCATTCGCAGCACCGAAACCGAAACCCAAGTCTGAAGCTTTATTGATAGCACTGATGACTTATAATCTATAGATGCCCATATTTTTTCCCCCGGATCTCTTCGTTTAAAGTAATGTTACAGCCTTTCTGCCATTTCTCTTGGTATCATAACCTGCCTGTTGACTCAATATTATTTTATCATTTTATACAGTTTAGAAACCAAGCCGTTTTTTATTGGACTTACAAGAATTAAGCAATCTCTCTAAGTCCATTAAAGGACATTGTACTACATTAGGCAATCCAATGCTAGAACTTAGATGAGAGATTTGGTAATATACGTGCCGAGTAAGTGATCTACCAGTTTTTCCTTCCAGTGATTGTTTGTCTAACACTCTGTTCTGATTTGTTAGCGCCATACGTCTAGTGAATTCAAGTGACTTCCTAAAAAGTAGCGTCCGCTGTCTTTCCATGGTTGTTATTATTGCACAGTGGTGGCAGAGCTGCATAAGTGATGTTGCCCCATCAGCCGATTCGGGGCAGGGCACTGGGCTAGCCGTTCTCCATCACTGTGGGAATGACCAAGTAACAGAGATGCCGGACCCCAGGCGGGACCTGGGAATCCGTCAGAATTACAGCTGCTCTCCAGACCAATGCTCCCTCTAAGCTGCGGGGCCTTGTGAGCAAAAATTCTACTTTTGGGAGCTTAGTGGCATGAAAGTTGCAAGTGAATAATTTGGCTGCGGCATAAATTAGTGTGGAGCCATCCTTCCTGGACTAAGACGAAAAGACACCCTGAGCTGGAGGCTAAAAAACCGTGAGCGAGCTCACACTAATTCAGCTTAGAGGGAACACTGCTCCAGACTGCAGAGATCGGCTCCCCTGGAGAAAATGGTTGTTTGGGAAGGTGGACTTTTTGGGCATCGTACCCCACTGAGGTCCCTGCCCTCCCCAGGCTCCATCCCCAAATCTCCAGGAATTTCCCAGCCTGGAGCTGGCAACCCTTCTCCCCCGTCCCTCATCGGTGGTCAGGGGTGACCCTACCAGGTAGCCACACTACTCCTGAACTGAGATTAGTGCTAAACCGGCATTATTAATAAAAAGGATTATTTGAACAAATGTGTGTGTCCCAGGGCCACTTTGGTGTAGTGGTGAAGTGGGTGGACTCTAATCTGGGAGAACCGGGTTTGATTCCCCACTCCTCCACTTGCACCTGGCTGGATGACCTTGGGCAAGCCATAGTTCTATCAGAGCTGTTCGCTCAAGGACAGTTCCGGAAAGAGCTCTCTCAGCCCCGCCTACCTCACAGGGGGTCCATTGTGGGGAGGGGAAGGGAAAGGAGTTTGTAAGCCGCTCTGTGACTCCCAAGTGAAGGGCAGGGTATAAATCCAATCTTGTCATCTTCTTCTTCTTCTTCTTGCTCTTCTTCTGTGACCGGGAGTGTCTTTCGCCTGACTCATTGGAGGTGCCAGCTGCAACCGTTGCAGTGCAGACTCTGATAACCGCCGGGTTGGCCTCTGGTAACCTCCGGAGCCTGCTGGAATGTCGCCGCGATGCGTTGGGAACGGGTGTGGATAACCCAGAATGCAGGGGTGCGGCTGCTGGCCGGGGCCAGCTCAAGAGGAGCAACCCTGATTACTCACTGGTTTTTAGGCTCCATCGCTAATACTGAGTTTGAGCTGTGAAGGCAGCGTAGCCAACCTCCAGGTGGGGCCTGGAGTTCTCCCAGTATTACTAGAGAGAGAGGAAGAAGAGATTGGATTTATATACCCTGCCCTTCACTACGCGAAGGAGTCTCAGAGTGGCTGACAATCTCCTTTAACTTCCCCTCCCCACAACAGACGCCCTGTGAGGTCAGTGGGGCTGAGAGAGCACTTTCGAGAACTGCTCTTGAGCGAACAGCTCTGAGAGAACCTGTGCCTGACCCAAGGTCACACCAGCAGACAGACAGACAGACAGACAGATAGATAGATGAATGACAGGTAGGTAGGTTGGTAGGTAGATAGATGATAGGTAGGTAGGTAGGTAGGTAGATGATAGGTAGGTAGGTAGGTAGGTAGGTAGGTAGGTAGATGATAGATAGGTAGATAGGTGGGTGGATGGATGGATGGATAGATAGATAAGAACATAAGAGAAGCCAATGCTGAATCAGGCCAATGGCCCATCTAGTCCAACACTCTGTCACACAGCGGCCAAAATATACCAGGTGCCATCAGGAGGTCCAGCAGTGGGGCCAGGACACCAGCAGCCCTCCCACTGCTGCCCCCCACAGCACCAAGAATAGAGTGCATCACCTGCCCCAGACTGAGAGTTCCCATCTATACCCTGTGGCTAATAGCCACTGATGGACTTCTGCTCCATATGTTTATCTAATTCCCTCTTGAAACTGTCCGTGCTTATAGCTGCCACCACCTCCTGTGGCAGTGAATTCCATATGTTAATCACTCTTTGGGTGAAGAAGGACTTCCTTTTATCTGTTCTAACCCGACTGCTCAGCCATTTCATGGAGTGCCCACGAGTTCTTGTATTGTGAGAAAGGGAGAAAAGTACTTCTTTCTCAACCTGCTCAATCCCATTCATAATCTTATAAACCTCGATCATGTCACCCCTCAGCCGTCGTTTCTCCAAGCTAAAGAGCCCCAAGCATTTTAACCTTTCTTATTTATTTATTTATTTATTTATTATTTATTATTTCGATTTCTATACCGCTCAATCCCGGAGGCTCTGAGCGGTTTACATAGTAATTTCATTACCTAACTAGGGCCACACTTGAATGGGGAGGTAAGTGCCTACCAGGCGCCCTACCGGCTTGTTGTTTCTTTCCGGCTCGGCGTGGCTCCGCAGCGGCTCCCGCTGGGCTGGTTCCATAGTTCGCGGCTGTGCGAAGACTGCTGCACCAGCCTCCGTCCTGATTGGCTCAGGCTGTGCTGCGTCGTTGTGTCGCCTTGTCTCTGGCCAGTCCCGTCCAGAAAGCTCGCTCGGCTGCTGTCGATTTGCCGCCATGTTGTTTCCGCCGGAACGTCTCGCCGTCTGTTGCCGCCAGCGGCACTGTTGCCTCTCCTTCTCTCTCCTCACTGCCGGAAGGTGGGTGGCCCCCTGCACCTAGGCAGGTACCCATTTATCTATTTGCTAGGCTTTCAAACCACTGGGTAGGCAGGAGCTAGGACAAGGGAAGGTGTTCCAACCCTTTTATCATCCTAGTTGCCCTTCTCTGCACTTTTTCCAGTGCGATAATATCCTTTTTGAGATGTGGTGACCAGAACTGTACACAGTATTCCAAATGAGGTCGCACCAATGATTTATACAGGGGCATGATGATACTGGCTAATTTGTTTTCAATTCCTTTCCTAATAATCCCCAGCATAGCGTTGGCCTTCTTTATTGCAGCTACACACTGTCTAGACATTTTCATTGAGTTATCCACTATGACTCCAAGATCTCTCTCTTGGTCCGTCTCTGCCAGTTCAGACCCCATCAACGTGTATTTATATTTAGGATTTTTGGCTCCAATGTGCATCACTTTGCACTTGGCCACATTGAACCCCATTTGCCACGTTGACGCCCACTCACCCATCCTCGACAGATCCCTTTGGAGAGCCTCACACTCCTCCCTGGTTTTCACCACCCGGAACAACTTCGTGTCATCTGCAAATTTAGCCACTTCACTGCTTACTCCCAATTCCAAATCGTTAATAAACAAGTTAAAAAGCATCGGACCGAGTACTGATCCCTGTGGTACCCCACTGCTTACCACCCTGCACTGAGAAAGTTTCCCATTTATACTCACTCTCTGTTTCCTATTTATAAGCCAGTTTTTGATCCACAAGAGATCTTGTCCTTTTATCCCATGACTATTGAGCTTACTTAGGAGCCTTTGATGAGGAACTGTATCAAAAGCTTTCCGGAAGTCAAGGTAAATAATATCTATTGGGTCCCCCTTGTCCACATGTTTGTTCACTCCCTCAAAAAACACCAACAGGTTAGTGAGACAAGATCTTCCCTTACAGAACCCATGCTGAGTTTTTGTTCATCAATGTGCTTACTAATTCTTTCGTTAATAACAGTTTCCACCAACTTACCCAGTATCGATGTCAGACTGACTGGCCTGTAATTTCCTGGATCTCCCCTGGAGCCCTTTTTAAAGATGGGAGTGACATTAGCTACCTTCCAGTCTTCAGGAATGGAGGCAGATTTTAAAGAAAGATTACATATTTTTTCAGGAGATCCACAAGTTCACATTTGAGTTCTTTCAGAACTCTCGAATGAATGCCATCCGGGCCTGGTGATTTATTAGTTTTTAAATTGTCCATCAGTCGGAGGACTTCCTCTCTTGTCACCGCAATCTCATTCAGGTCTTTCAAATCGGTGCTTCTGGAGTGGGCAAGCACTTCTCCTCTTCCACAGTGAAGACAGAGGCAAAAAATGCATTCAGCTTCTCAGCCATTTCCCTATCATCCTTCACTACTCCTTTTACCCCTTGGTCATCCACTGTTTACAAACTCCTTTCCGTTCCCCTCCCGACAACAGACGCCGCTGTGAGGTAAGTGGGGCTGAGAGAGCTCTCTCGAGAACGGTCCTTAAGAGAACAGCTCTGAGAGAACTTGTAACTGACCCAAGGTCACACCAGCAGCTGCAAGTGGAAGAGTGGGGAATCAAACCCGGTTCTCCCAGGTTAGAGTCCGCACACTTAACCCCTACACCAGACGGGCTCTAGCTTTAAAATTTTCCTTCGTTTTAATCCTTACAACGTTGTGAAGAGGTGTTAGGTTGAGAGACAGTAATTGGGTTCATAGGCTGCACTGGCTGGCCAGGAGCTTGGACTAAGGGTGCCAACCTCCAGGTGGGACCTGGGGACCCGCTGCAATTATACCTGTGAAGTCCCTCCCCTTCCCCAAGCCCCACTTTCTCCAGGTTGCTCTCCAAATGTCCAGGAATTTCTCAACCCAGGGTTGGCAACCCTACTTCCCCTAGAGAAAAACAGTTGCTTCGGAGGGTGGACTCTCTACTGAGGTCACTGTCTACTGTAAATCTCTCCCTCCCAGGGATGCCAGCCTCCAGGCGGGACCTGGGGATCCCCTGGAATTCCAGCTCATCTCCAGGCGACAGGGAGCAGTTCCCCCCGGAGAAAATGGATGCTTTGGAGGGTGGACTCTGGGGCATTGCTCCCCACTGAGGTCCCTGTCCTCTCCAGGCTCCGCCCCCAAATTTCCAAGAGTTTCCCAACCAGGAGCTGGCAACCCGACCCCCTCACCGGTGACCAGGGGGAACCGTTCAACCCTGTGTCGCCCAGCTTGCTTGCCGGCCTCCCTTGACTCCCTTCCAAATATTATGGGTTTTAAAAAAAAAAAAAAAAAAAAGCTGCTAAGGGGCAGTGTTCCCTCTAAGCTGTGTTAGTGTGAGCCGGCTCACAGTTTTTTAGCCTCCGGCTCACACACTTTTGTCCTAGCTCCGGAAGGAGGGCTCCAGAGCAAACTGATTTATGCGGCGGCCAAATGGCTTGCTCACAACTTCAATGCCGGTGGCTCACAAAGTGGAATTCTTGCTCACAAGGCTCCATGGCTTAGGGGAGCATTGCTTAGTGGGTTTGTGAACTGACAGAGACGGACCAAGAGAGAGATCTTGGAGTCGTAGTAGATAACTCAATGAAAATGGCTAGACAGTGTGTAGCTGCAATAAAGAAGGCCAACACTATGCTGGGGATTATTAGGAAGGGAATTGAAAACAAATCAGCCAGTATCATCATGCCCCTGTATAAATCATTGGTGCGACCTCATTTGGAATACTGTGTACAGTTCTGGTCGCCACATCTCAAAAAGGATATTATAGCATTGGAAAAAGTGCAGAGAAGGGCAACTAGAATGATAAAAGGGTTGGAACACCTTCCCTATGAAGAAAGGTTAAAACGCTTGGGGCTCTTCAGCTTGGAGAAACGACGGCTGAGGGGTGACATGATCGAGGTTTATAAGATTATGAATGGGATTGAGCAGGTTGAGAAAGAAATCCTTTTCTCCCTTTCTCACAATACAAGAACTCGTGGGCACTCCATGAAATTGCTGAGCAGTCGGGTTAGAACAGATAAAAGGAAGTACTTCTTCACCCAAAGAGTGATTAACACTTGGAATTCACTGCCACAGGAGGTGGTGGCAGCTACAAGCATGGACACTTTCAAGAGGGAATTAGATAAACATATGGAGCAGAAGCCCATCAGTGGCTATTAGGCACAGGGTATAGATGGGAACTCTCAGTCTGGGGCAGGTGATGCTCTGTATTCTTGGTGCTCGGGAGGGGGTCAACAGTGGGAGGGCTTCTAGTGTCCTGGCCCCACTGCTGGACCTTCTGATGGCCCCTGGTATATTTTGGCCACTGTGTGACAGAGTGTTGGACTAGATGGGCCATTGGCCTGATTCAACATTGGCTTCTCTTATGTTCTTATGTTCTTATGTTGTTTGCACTGCGAAAAGCACGGCCTGGACCGCACGTCCTCTTTATCACTCCTCTTCGCCATCCCCTTCTTTTCTAGGGATGCCAGCCGGTGTTCCCTCTAAGCTGTGTTAGTGTGAGCCGGCTCACAGTTTTTAGCCTCCGGCTCACACACTTTTGTCCTAGCTCCGGAAGGAGGGCTCCAGAGCAAACTGATTTATGCGGCGGCCAAATGGCTTGCTCACAACTTCAATGCCGGTGGCTCACAAAGTGGAATTCTTGCTCACAAGGCTCCATGGCTTAGGGGGAGCATTGCTTAGCGGGGTTGTGAACTGGCAGAGACGGACCAAGAGAGAGATCTTGGAGTCGTAGTGGATAACTCAATGAAAATGGCTAGACAGTGTGTAGCTGCAATAAAGAAGGCCAACACTATGCTGGGGATTATTAGGAAGGGAATTGAAAACAAATCAGCCAGTATCATCATGCCCCTGTATAAATCATTGGTGCGACCTCATTTGGAATACTGTGTACAGTTCTGGTCACCACACCTCAAAAAGGATATTATGGCATTGGGAAAAGTGCAGAGAAGGGCAACTAGAATGATAAAAGGGTTGGAACACCTTCCCTATGAAGAAAGGTTAAAACGCTTGGGGCTCTTCAGCTTGGAGAAACGACGGCTGAGGGGTGACATGATCGAGGTTTATAAGATTATGAATGGGATTGAGCAGGTTGAGAAAGAAATCCTTTTCTCCCTTTCTCACAATACAAGAACTCGTGGGCACTCCATGAAATTGCTGAGCAGTCGGGTTAGAACAGATAAAAGGAAGTACTTCTTCACCCAAAGAGTGATTAACACTTGGAATTCACTGCCACAGGAGGTGGTGGCAGCTACAAGCATGGACACTTTCAAGAGGGAATTAGATAAACATATGGAGCAGAAGCCCATCAGTGGCTATTAGGCACAGGGTATAGATGGGAACTCTCAGTCTGGGGCAGGTGATGCTCTGTATTCTTGGTGCTCGGGAGGGGGTCAACAGTGGGAGGGCTTCTAGTGTCCTGGCCCCACTGCTGGACCTTCTGATGGCCCCTGGTATATTTTGGCCACTGTGTGACAGAGTGTTGGACTAGATGGGCCATTGGCCTGATTCAACATTGGCGTCTCTTATGTTCTTATGTTGTTTGCACTGCGAAAAGCACGGTCTGGACAGCACGGCCTCTTTATCGCTCCTCTTCGCCATCCCCTTCTTTTCTAGGGATGCCAGCCGGTGTTCCCTCTAAGCTGAGTTGGTGTGAGCCGGCTCACAGTTTCTTAGCCTCCGGCTCACCCATTTTTGTCCTAGCTCAGGAAGGAGGGCTCCCGAGCAGACTACTTTATGCAGCCGCCAAATCGCTCGCTCACAACTTTAATGCCGTCAGCTCACAAAGCAGAATTTTTGCTCACAAGGCCCCCACGGCTTAGAGGGAGCATTGCTTGGGGAGGGGGGTGTTTGCACTGTGAAAAACACGGCCTCTTTATTGTCCCTCTTCACCATCTCCTTCTTTTCGAGGGATGCCAGTCTCCAGGTGAGTCCTGGGGGACCTACAGCTCACCTCCAGATTACGGAGATCAGTTCCCTTGGAGAAAATGGATGCTTTGGGAGGTGGGTTCTGTGGCACCCTGCCCCACTGAGGTCCCCGTCCTCCCCAGGCTCCACCCACAAATCTCCAGGACTTTCCCAACCTGGAGCTGGCAACCCTACTCCCTGCATTCCCCCCCACACACACTTTAGGAACTTCCCAACCCTCAGAATGCACCAGGCCAAAGTTCTGGGGGGGAAGGGTGCTTTTCTCTATGCAAGCCTGGATTGTAGCAGAATTCAGTGTTAATTGTGCTGGGCCCTGTTACTATGGGAACTCCTGGCTCCCCCTCAGGGCCTTGCTTTCGGCCTGGGAGCCTTCCCTCCAGAAGGGGTGCCGCCCGCCCACCCTCCCACAGTGCCGCCAAGCCTCTCCGGCCCAGAAATCCTCCTCTTGCATTGCAGGGGGCCAAGGAGGGCCAGAGAGGCGAAGGAAACCCTCCGTCTCCTCTTCGGTAGCGTGTGCAAGTTGAACCAAAAGGGACCACCGGCCTTCCCTCCATTTTGCACAAGGAGGGGGGGAACTCAGGAAATCCAGGGCTCTCCTGAAGAGGAGGAACGGGCAGTGAAATAACCCAGGGGCGCCGGCTCTTCCGACTCAAAAGCTGACTTTGTATTTTTTAAAAAGCCAATGGGGGTGAGGGGGTTAGAAAAGTGGGGACCTCCGGGTCTCGAGGGCGAGGTGCCGCCTCTGCCCAGGGAAGTGTGGAAGGGGAAGATGGAACGCGCAGGGAGGTGCCCCACGGCCGCTGCTGCTGCTGCTTCACTGGGCCGAGAAGGAGGCCAAGAAGCGGCGGTCAGGAGGGCAAGGAGAGGAAATGGTGGGCAGAAGCCATCAGAGCAGACAGGAGCCAAGCGGGAGGGGTTCTCAGGCACCTGGCGTGGAAGAGCTCTGTTGCATCTGCAGGAAGCGGCAAAACAGGTAATGACAAGGGAATAATAATAATTAATAATAATAATGAATGACTCGTGGCTGGCCTGTTGGAGCCAAACTGCAGAGGAGGGGGTTTTCGTCTCGGTTGCTCAGGGGTAGCGTTTTGAGTGTCAAGACGAGACCCGGGTTCGAATCTTTCCTCTCTGCCACGCTGGGTGTCACTGGGCCAGTCACTCTCTCTCTCTCTCTCTCAGCTTAACGTACTTCGCAGGGCATTTCTTGTGAGGACGGGACGGAATGTTTTAAGGAACCAGTGTGGCGTAGTGTTGGACTAGTATCTGTGGAAGACCCCGGTTCGAATCCCCAGTTTGGGCCGTGGAGGCTCGCTGGGGGACTTTCGGCCGGTCACGCGCACTCTCGGCCTCACCTGCCTCACGGGGCCGTTGTGAGGATAAAATGGAGAAAAGGATAATGGTGCCAGCTCCCCGTGGGGGATAAAGCGTGGGGTCTCAATGAATTAAATAAATAAGAGGACGTGAGAATGTGGTCGTATGCTGCTTTTTACTTCCCCTTTGTGTGTGGGGGAGAGTAAATACTTGTAAAGTAAATGGGAGAAGTAGATATCTGTATCTTGGGTCAATTCACCCTGAATAGTTCTTTTCCCTCCTCTGTTTCCCCCCCGCCTCAGTTACTACGCTTAAAGTTGGTCTCAGAGGTGCCACTGAACAGCTCAAAACCTTGTTCCTTTAGTGAGTTTGTGATAGCCTGCTCCTCTCCCCAGCGTGAACCCAAAGGGGCTTACACCAACCCCTCCCCAGGCAGCCATTTTCTCCGCGGGAGCTCTCCAGCCATCACCTGGAGGTTGGCAAGCCCATGTGCAGGTTGGTTTGCTTCCAAAAACCCACTAACCCCCCCCCCCCCCACTTACAGGCCCACTGACAGGGGAAAATAACCAATTGTTACCTGCTGTTTCTTAAAACACAAAGCTGGAAAACGATTTCACGTGTATAGATGCCAGGCGGTGGAACTGTGGTGGCTCACGTGGTTAAGACGCTGAGCCGCAGACCGGAAGGTCGGTCGTTCGGCAGTTCAAGACCCGAGTGCCACGTAACGGAGTGAGCTCCCGTCTCCGGCCCCAGCTCCTGCCGACCTAGCAGCTCGAAAGCAAGAAATTGCAAGTAGATAAATAGGTACCGCTTCGGTGGGAAGGTAACAGCGTTCTGTGTGCCTCGGCGTTTAGTCATGCCGGCCACATGACCATGGGAAAGCGCCTTCGGACAGCGCCGGCTCTTTGGCTTGGAAACGGAGATGAGCACCGCGTCCCTAGAGTCATATTCAATTGGCTTTTGAGGAAGGGAAACCTTTACCTTTACTATAGATGCCAGGTAACATGCTCTTCTCTTTTTTTGGTAACAAGAACTGCAGCATCCATTGAAGAACACAGCAGGAAGGGGTGTGTGACCACCACTGGAGTTCTGTAATAAATATCCACGTAATTGCTGCACTTTTTGGATTTTTTATCTGTTTTTAGTTACCCTTTTCTGGTTTTTAGCCTTCAGGCCTTGCTGCCTAGTCTGTTCCCAGGCAGAATTCAAAGTGAACGGCTTGGGCCAGGCTACGTGGAGGTCTGCCTCCTCTCATACTGTCCAGCCTAACAGTTGAGACCGGCTTCACAAGACCTGTCCCCCTGCCTCCCCACCTTCAGCTAGGAACGGGGCTTTTTCAGTGTTGACACCTCGGCCTGTGGAATAGCATTCTCCCTGAGGCTTGCCGGCGCCTACTCTATGATCAATTCACTGCCAATTCACTTATCAAGGCTTTTAATGAACGGGTTGATCCTTTAAACTTGCTTTTTACGATCTGCTTCTCGTCCTAGCCTGAGAAGGTGTAGTGTGTTTTAGGCTCCTTTCGTACGCGTTGGATAATGCACTTTTCCGTGTGCGTTGGCAGTCCTTTGCAGCTGGATTTCCCCGTGTGGGACAGGAAAATCTGTTTGCAAACAAATCGCTAAAGTGCACGGAAAGTGCATTTATCCGACATGTGTGAAATTAATAGTGTTCGTGCTTTTGTTGTTTGTGTTCCTCGAGTGCTTCATTTTGTAAGACACCTCGAGCATACCGCATGGCACAGAAATAACCTCAAGTAAATTAAAGACTTCTGAATGTTTAGGGACTGGTCGCATGCCTCCAGGCTTGCTTCTGTCCCTGGGTCACATGCCGAATACAGACCCCCTCTAGAGAGCCAGGTTGCTATAGTGGTGAGGAGCATGGACTCTCATCTGGGAGTACCGGGTTTGATTCCCCACTCCTCCTGCCACATGCAGCTGCTGGTGTGACCTTGGGTCAGTCACAAGTTCTCTCAGAGCTGCTCTCTCAGGAGCAGTTCTTTTTTTATTTTATTTTTAAAGAGCCCCTATTTATCTATAAATAATTTATTTATAGAACACCACTACAACAAAAAATACAATACACATACAAACACAAACACTACATACGCCCTACACATCTAACATACAAAGCACATATACGGGGGGTGGGGTATATACCCTTAAGTATTTATATCTTCTTCTATAAGCCAACAGCTATTATCTACCCTTCTCTTTAATGTGAGTTTCCTTTCAGTTTCACTTACCGCAATGATATTATTTCATTTCTTTTTACAATTTTTTAAAAAAAGAAATGTTATTAACAGGATATAATAATACGTTCCATAATTGATAACCAATTCTTGACGTATCCTTTTTCACAGTTTTCTGTCCCCCCCTCCCCTGGCTTCCAGCGATGCTCCATCCCCATTAATATTTCTATCAACATTTTCTTACATTCAATTCTTATTCCATATTCAAATCATCATTTTCAATATTTCCCTTTTCTATTTCTCACTGTTAGGTAACACTTCTAATACAATTCATTTCCTTACTACACTTCTATACTTAATAATTGTCAAAGCAAAGCAACCTGTTCTTCACATCCCAATTGGATTCCAGATAGTCTTTAAAGTCTTTCCAGTCTGATAAGAATTCTTCACCTTCTTTTCCATTAAGTTTTCTTGTCATTTTGTCCATTTCTATCATGAAAATCGCTTTCCTTATCCATTCCCGTTTATCAGGTATCTGCTCCTGCTTCCAGAGTTGAGCATAAGTCATTCTTGCAGTTGTAATTAAATACCATAACAATGTTCTCTTTGTCACTTTAACTTCTTCCAGTTTGAGCCCTAAAAGTAACATTTCTGGTTCTTTTTTCAAAGTATTTCTTTTTACAATTTTTAACAGCCTCTTACCCGTTTATCTTATACCAATCATAAAAACGTAGCCACGTCTTCTGAAAGGTGTCATCTGTTTGTCCTCTTAAAGTTAATGCCAGTTTATCCATCTCGGCCGCCTCCAAAATCTTAGCAATATATTCTTCTTTCTTCAGGAGCAGTTCTGGAAAGAGCTCTCTCAGCCCCACCTAACTCACAGGGTGTCTGTTGTGGGGAGGGGAAGGGAAAGGAGATTGTAAGGCGCACTGAGACTCCTTTGGTGGCGAAGGGTGGGGGGTAAGTCCAGTCTCTTCTTCCTCTTCCGCTTCTTCCTCCTCCACCACCACTACCACACTGATCTCGATGTCATAATGCCTCCAGGAAAATCTGTTCAATGTTAGCTTCTGACAGGTTTTTGCTGATACAGGGAGTACTCCAAAATCTGCTTACATAGGGATAACCAAATCTGCAAAGCGAGAAACCAGTGGATCTTGCCGGTGTGCCTCAGGAAGGAATTCTTGTATGTTGGTAGCCTCCTCCTTTCCCCCAAGGGTTGCCAACACTCAGGGACTGGAGGGGGTAGGTTTGTCAGATCCAGATCGGGAAACTCCTAGAGATTTTGAGAGGGAGTCTGCGGAGGACAGGGACCTCAGTGTGGCACAGTGCCGTAGGTTCCATCCTCCAAAGCATCCGTTTCCTCCAGGGGGGAACTGATCTCTGCCGTCTGGAGACGAGCTGTAATTCCAGGAGAGGCTGGCATCCCTGTCCCGTCCCCCCCGCTTGTATCTTTTTCATTATTACTATTATAATTTACAAAATTTGGATCCCACCCGCTGTGTCCTCAGAAGGGCCCCCCACGGCAGTTAACAATTCAGCACGCACAACATAAAGTCACATTCAAACCAGCCCCTCGCCAAAGACACATAATTAAAACAATTAAAACACGGGGTTAAAAGGCACGAGGAACGTACAAGCCGTAATTAAAACACCGGTGAGGACGGAGGGATCACTGAGGGAATGCCAGATGAAACGCAGAAGTGTTCACCTGCCGGCGGAAGGCGGCCGCAGATGGGGACAGACAAATCTCCCCCGGGGAGAGAGTTCCGGAGCTTTGGTGCCACAACCAAGGAGGCACCTGCCTAATCTCAGAAGGCAAGGGCGGACGAAGCAGGGCCTCCGGAAACATCTGTAGTGGTCGGGCAGGTCCCCCGTATCTTGTTTAAAACTTCTCTTCAGATCACATACTGCAGGGGCCCCCAACCTTTCTGAGGCTGCGGTCGCATTTGGAATTCTGACGCGGCACGGTGGGCACAGGGACAAAATGGCTGCCACGAAATAGCACAGCCGGCCACAAAATGGCGGCTACAGCTTCATTTAAGTAACACAGCGTAGATCCTGGTGCCGTGGTGGCAGCCGCTGCTGAAGCGGCATTCTGAAAGAAATCTGCACAGCCAATCAAATCTCCAGTAGCCAATCAGAAGCCTTGCTGGGCAGAAGCCCTACCTGGCCCCGCCCACTCCCTTAAAAACACCTGTCGGGTGCCAGAGAAAGATGTCATCGGGTGCCCACAGGCACCAGGTTGGAGACCTCTGATCTTGTGTGCGATGTCTGTGCTGCCCAGTTGATAGCGGGAAGGAATGTTGAGTCCTTTCTCGGGCCGTTCTTTCTTTCTCTTTTTTAACGATCTATTCAAATACCAGCAATACACGATACGATCTCTCTCAAAAAAAATCAATTAGATTCAAAAATTAAAACAACGGTGCAGCAACACCAATAAAACAAACCAAAAAAGGGCCTTAAATTAAATACAACATAAATTAAATACAGCAATTAAATACATTAAATACAACAATTAAATACAACATATAAATTAAATACAACATAAATTAAATACGACATTAAATACAACAATTAAATACGACATTAAATACAACATAAATTAAATACAACAATTAAATACAACAATTAAATACAACGTATAAATTAAATACAACGTATGAAGTTCTTTGGGGATTTCTCTGTTTTTTGCCAAAGAACTTAAAGGGCCGTTCTTTCTCAAGAACCTGTAAAGCTGTTCTGGTGAGACTACATCTCCCAGTGGGCCCCGACTCTGACTTTTCCTCAGGTGAGGTAGAGAAGACGGGAGGGGCAAATAGAGGCAGCTGAGAGAGAGAGACCCATGGCCGGGAACAGGCCTCTGAGAGTAGAAAGGGGGCTTGAAAGGATGGAGCATATCTATTCTCCCTTGCCCCAGATTGCAAGATTAGATCTAATGGATGGAAATTACGAAGGAGTCGTTACTGGCTAAATATCAGGAGAAACTTCCTAACTGTCAGAATGGTTGAGCAGTGGAACGGTCTGCCTCGGGAGGTGGTGGATGCTCTTTCCCTGGACGTTTTCAAGCGGAGGCTGGATGGCCATCTTTCGGGTGTGTTGTAGGGCTATCTTTCGGCTCTGCTCCTGCAGAGTGCAGGGGGTTGGACTAGATGACCTGCAAGGTCCCTTCCAACTCTAACATTCTGTGATTCTATGAGAGGATTGCAAACACTGGAATCAATGCACTCTTGGAGACCCGCTGTCAAAGTGAAGCTCCAGGTTGGAGACCTTGCTCCAGGTTGGGAGAACCCTGGGGGGAAGGGCCTAGAAGCACAGAACGATTATGACTCGACATAGGATTGCCAGCCTCCAGTTGGGGCCTGGGGATTGCCTAGAATTACAGTGGATCTCTGCACAAGGGAGACCAGTTTCCCTGGAGGAAACAGCTCCATTGGAGGGGTGACCCCTCTATGGCAATATACCTTGCAGAAGTCTCTTGTTTACACAAACCCGACCTTCCTGAGGCTCCAGTCTGGGAGCCATTTCGGTGTAGCGGTTAGGAGCCTGGACTCTAATCTGGGAGAACTGGGTTTGAGTCCCCTCTCCTCCACATGCGGCTAGCTGGGTGACCTTGGGTCTGTCACAAGTTCTCTCGGAGCTGTTCTCGAAAGAGCAGTTCTGGAAAGAGCTCTCTCAGCCCCCACCAACCTTACAGGGTGTCTGTTATGGGGAAGGGAAGGGAAAGGAGATTGCAAGCTGATCTGAGACTCCGAGTGAATGGCAGGCTATAAATCCAATCTCCTTCTCCTCCTCCTCCTCCTCCTCCTCCTCCTCCTTCTGCTGTCCAAATCTCCGGGTATTTCCCTATCTTAAGAACATAAGAGAACATAAGAACATAAGAGAAGCCAATGTTGAATCAGGCCAATGGCCCATCTAGTCCAACACTCTTGTCACACAGCGGCCAAAATATACCAGGTGCCATCAGGAGGTCCAGCAGTGGGGCCAGGACACTAGAAGCCCTCCCACTGCTGCCCCCTCCAGCACCAAGAATAGAGTGCATCACCTGCCCCAGACTGAGAGTTCCCATCTATACCCTGTGGCTAATAGCCACTGATGGACTTCTGCTCCATATGTTTATCTAATTCCCTCTTAAAACTCTCCATGCTTGCAGCAATCTTAAGTTGGCAACCCTACTTTACTTGCAAGGACTCAGCCTTGGGACCCATTTGGGGATGCCAACCTCCCGGAGGGGGCTGGAGCTCTCTAATTTCAACTGACCTCCTGATTTCAAGGCTCAATTCCCTGGATGAAATGGTGGCTTCAAAGGGTGGACTTTAGGGGCTCACAAACCTGCTGAGCCCCCCCCCCAGCTGCCTTCCCCATACTCCACCCCCAAATCTCCAGGAATTCTCCTGGCCGGAACTGGCAGCCTTGTATCCCACACCCTTAACAGATTAATTTTCCCTATTTACTTATTGCATTAAAGTTCCTGCTGTTGCAATAAGCGTGCCCGTTCCGTTGTTTGCACCTGCTGGGATTGAGAAAGAAGTTTACAAGCCTGTAAGTGCCTACGGCCCTTGCTGCTGCTAATTCAAATTGGCATTGCAAATCGATTCAGGTTACCTTCCTTAAAGACCTTCCGTTGTTTTTTTTTAATGTTTTAGTTTAAGTGGGGGACTTGCGGAAGATTGCGGCAGCTGTTTCCGTGGTTCACACAAATTGGAAATAATTGGTGTGACCTCATTTGGAATACTGTGTACAGTTCTGGTCGCCACATCACAAGAAGGATATTATAGCATTGGAAAAAGTGCAGAAAAGGGCAGCTAGACTGATAAAAGGGTTGGAACACCTTCCCTATGAAGAAAGCTTAAAACTCTTGGGGCTCTTTAGCTTGAAGAAACAACAGCTGAGGGGTGACATGATCGAGGTTTATAAGATTATGAATGGGATTGAGCAGGTTGAGAAAGAAGTCCTTTTCTCCCTTTCTCACAATACAAGAACTCGTGGGCACTCCATGAAATTCCTGAGCAGTCGGGTTAGAACAGATAAAAGGAAGTACTTCTTCACCCAAAAGAGTGATTAATAAAAGGAATTCACTGCCACAGGAGGTGGTGGCAGCTACAAGCATGGACAGTTTCAAGAGGGAATTAGATAAACATATGGAGCAGAAGTCCATCAGTGGCTATTAGCCACAAGGTATAGATGGGGACTCTCCGTCTGGGGCAGGTGATGCACTCTATTCTTGGTGCTGGGGGTGGGCAAGAGTGGGAGGGCTTCTAGTGTCCTGGCCCCACTGCTGGACCTCCTGATGGCACCTGGTATATTTTGGCCACTGTGTGACAGAGTGTTGGACTAGATTGGCCATTGGCCTGATTCAACATTGGCTTCTCTTATGTTCTTATGGACTTTTAGGGGCTGTGTGGGGATTAGTTACCGTATGTCAGTGTGTGTCGAATGGCGAGGAGATCCTAAGACTGTCTGGCAGCCAGTAGTTTTTAGCTCTTTTAGCGTTATGCACCGCGAAGTGGCGAGCTAGACTTGTTTTTAAGGCATGAGACGTTTCAGAGGCGGTTTGCCGCTGCCTGCCTCTGTGTCACACCCCTGGTATTCCTTGGAGGTGGCCTATCCAAATACTAGCCAGGGCCAACCCTGCTTAGCTTCCGTGATCTGACGAGGTTAGGCTGGCCCGGGCTCTCCAGGGCAGGGCAGCTGTATGGGAGATGCCGTGGCTCAGTGGTAGAGCATCTGCTTGGCATGCAGAAGGTCCCGGGTTCAATCCCCGGCATTTCCAGTTAAAAGGATCGGGTAGAAAGTGATGTGAAAGTCCTTAACCCCAGAGCCTGGAGAGCTGCTGCCAATCTGAGTAGACCGTACTGATCTTGACGGACGGATGGTCTGATTCAGTATAAAGCAAATTTTGTTTGTGTTCGACCTTGTACCATTTTGTAGGGGCAAGGCCAATGCACCCTTTCCCTGAGAGCACAATACAGAAGTCAGTGGTAGGTCACATCTGCAGAGATTAGCGGGGCTGCAGAAACATCTGTACCCACTCTTGTAAAATTATATCAAATTTCTCGTCCCGATCCAAATGGTGTCTGTCACCTGGTTTCCTACTGCAGACCTGTATTGGTGCATGTTAAAACCCTGCCTGGCCTTTCCAAGAATGCTATATTGTGTTCGGTTAACATTAAAAGCCACTATAGGGACGTGAGTATTGTTCATTTCGACCGGGGGAACCTGAGTTAGAAGCTCGCTGGACAACTTGAACAGGCACCTGCGTCTCAGTCTAATCGTAACTCAGAGTTGTTAATTAAAGATAAGACATCGTTGCCTCTCGAGCGTTCCCTGGAGGGTAGGACACACATGATACTAATATTTTAAAAGTGGCATAAGCTTTTTGTAGGCGTATGCCTACTCTGTCAAGTCCTTGCAGTGCTTGGCTGACGGCTGTTGCCTTATTTATTTACTAATTAAAATATTTCCAGCCCGGCTTTCCACTGTCAGACGGTGGCTCCGAGAAACTTACAGAAGCCAGTCTCTACTATGCCAGACAAAACACATTTTAAAAGCACACCCAAGACCACAACTTGTATGTAGAATCATAGAATCTTAGAATGTTAGAGTTGGAAGGGACCTTGCAGGTCATCTAGTCCAACCCCCTGCACTCTGCAGGAGCGAAGCCTAAGTATAGCCCTACAACATACCCGAAAGATGGTCATCCAGCCTCCGCTTGAAAACGTCCAGCGAAGGAGCCTCCACCACCTCCCAAGGCAATCTGTTCCACGGCTCAACCACTCTTACAGTTAGGAAGTTTTTCCGGATATTTAGCCGGTATCGACTCCCTTGTAATTTCCACCCGTTAGATCTAGTCTTGCAATCTGGAGCAAGAAGGAATATATCTGCTCCATCTTCTACATGACAGCCCTTCATATGTTTGAAGACTGCCATCATGTCCCCTCTAAGTCTTCTCTTTCCCAGGCTAAACATACCCAACTCTTTCAGCCTTTCCTCGTAAGACTTGGATTCCGACCCTCTCACCATCCTGGTTGCCCTCCTCTGGACACGCTCGAGCTTTTCAACATCCTTCCTAAAGTGTGGTGCCCAAAACGGGACATAGTTCTCCAGGTGAGGCCTGACCATAGCAGAACAGAGCAGATCTACCACCTCCCATGATCTGTACAATACATACACAACTACATCAGTATATCTAATTCTCAACATGGCCAAATGTGTGGATACTTAAATCTAGAGACTGGGGCCATGGACAGACAAGGCTGATCTTTCTCCAAACCCGAGAAAAGCCGCAGGTTTGCAGAACAACCTGAAATCTAAAAACAAAAAAAAACCCATAGTGGGTTTAAAAAAAAACAACGATAGAAGCAGCATTCATAACTTTAAGAAATGAATGCCATCAGAGGAGATGCTTTTAGGGAAGGGAAAGGGGAACTAGTGGGGAAGGGGAAATGAGATACCCTCCTGCAAGTCCACTGCACAAAAGCCAATGTGGTATAGCAGAGTTTCAGAGTAGGATTTGGGAGACCCGGGTTTGAATCCTCTCTCTGCCGTAGAGGCCCACTCAGAGACCGTGACTGGGCCACAGTTTTCCCGAGCAGAGCTTCTGGGAGAGAGAAGAAAGGAAAGCTGAGGACAGGGGAGCAGACAGGTAGATTGTCTGGTACGGTGAAGGAAAGAAGGAAGCCGAAAAAAGAGAGAAGCTATGGGGACTTTCAGGGAAGAGAAGGAAGCAATATTGGGTGAGGAGGAAATGAGATCCCCTCCTCCCCGCAAGTCCCTGCGGGTCCCCACTTTTTGTTTCCTATTCGCCACTTATGCCCAAGAGCTCAGTTTATTCAAAGAGGCTTTACAGTGTCTCCAGGAGAGTGCTAAAGTAGGAATCCTTCTGGCTTCCCCAAGGAGACGGTCCCACAGAACAGGAAGCCATTGCTGAAGAAAGAGCATGCGCCAATCATGGCTGATCTAATGGACTAGAAGTGCCTCATTGACATGATTGTAGACTAAATAACGAGAATGAAGTAGCTGGCCCATAAACTGAAATCTAGTTGCTCTTTGCTCTGCTGTGCTGAGGAACTTCCTGAAGAATTGGGAGGTTCTTCTTGGTCCGTTCTTCATCTGGCATTCGCTCCACATTTTCTGGCACGCGACCTGGTTCCCTCTGTCTTGGAATATCTGTTTAAGAACATAAGAACATGAGAGAAGCCAATGTTGAATCAGGCCAATGGCCCATCTAGTCCAACACTCTCTGTGTCACACAGTGGCCAAAAATACCAGGTGCTATCAGGAGGTCCAGCAGTGGGGCCAGGACACCAAAAGGCCTCCCACTGTTGACCCCCCCATCCCCAAGCACCAAGAATACAGAGCATCACTTGCCCCAGAGTCCCTATCTATACCTGGTGGCTAAGATCCACTGATGGACCTCTGCTCCATATATTTATCTAATTCCCTCTTGAAGCTGTTCATGCTTGTAGCTGCCACCACCTCCTGTGGCAGTGAATTCCATGTGTTGATCACTCTTTGGGTGAAGGAGGACTTCCTTTTATCCATCCTAACCCGACTGCTCATCAACTTCATGGCGTGCGCACGAGTTCTTGTATTGTGAGAAAGGGAGGAAAGTACCTCTTTCTCTACCTGCTCTATCCCATGCATAATCTTATAATCCTCGATCATGTCACCCCTCAGCCCTCGTTTCTCCAAGCTTAAAGAGCCCCAAGTGCTTTAACCTTTCTTCATTGCATTGCCTCCGATCCTGGTTTCTGCATTGTCTAATGTCAGCTTGCCACTTATTTTGTTTTCAACACTCGCTCCTGCATTGCTATGCAGATTTTCCTGTGTCAGTACTTGCCACAGCGGTAATTAACCACCTGAGCCAAGGAATTCATGGTGAGGTGATAAATACAGAGAGGGAGGAAGGGGCGGGGGAGCTGACGGAGATCAATGAAGCCGTGTCAGGTTCCCTGCCTATTGTTCCCTTAGAATCGGAAGCAGAGGAAGGAACAGGTGCTGCTCAAAACTACATCCAGATACCCCAGGGCAACACCCTACTGACGGCGAAGTCACCCCTGGACAGCCATAAATCTCTGCGGAAGGTTCCCATGAAACCCGATGAACAAAGAAAGTGAAAGCAGTGTGCAGTGTAGAGGGAGATTAACCTGATGTGGCTGTGGAAGAATTTTGCGATGGGTGCAGAATAAGCCTTTGTCTATGAACAGAAGTTAAAAGGCAGCCTTTTAGAAAGGAGGCGTCACTAGGGTGCAAATCAGTGTGAAGCTCTGGGGCGGGGGGGGGGGAGCGGCAGCGCGGAAATCAAAGGCTGTTGAACGATAAACCAGTCCCTGCCCATTGGGCCACTGCCAGGCCAGAGAGTGCAGAGGAAGTGTGAAAAGGGGATTGGAGAGGAGGAGTGGCTCGACTGGCCGAGCCGGAGAGTCAACAGCAGAATAGAAGCAAGACGGTAACGCCAGTTTTGACGCACCGAGGGTATAATCAGGTTTACCACTGGAGACGTACTTGGCTAGAAGGGAGTGAAGAAGGGACAGATTGGTGGCTTGTAAGGAGACGCAGGGCTTTTTCTTAAGGTTTCTTTTTTTAATTTTCTCAGAGGGGGGGAAGTGGGCTACAGAAGGGAAAAGGGGAAATAGGAATCCATTAGAAATGATCAAATATTATGCATAGTGGCACACAACAAGTAAAATCCACTGTATTAGTAAACATGCGCATTCCAAATACGGAAGCAGGTATTAAAACATTATTATTTCAGTGTTCTGGAATGAGTTCTCTCTTTAAAAAGAATAAACAAGAAGTTTCCTAATATTAGCGGTAAACTAATAACAATTGAAAAAGGCCACATCTCTGATGATTGAACAAATTTCTGCGCTGAGTTTGAATCATCCTTAAAACCCGGATATCGTCTTCATCATTTGTCAGATTCTAGGTCTTATAATTACTAAATATTTAAATGCTAGTGGCGTGCTAAGAAGACTCAGACCTTATTTGTTTGATTTATTTTATCTAAAACATTTTATGCCAACTTTCCACCCAGTCAGGGTCCCAAGGCAGCGCACATTAAAAAATTAAACCTTTTTTTTTAAAAAACAAAACTTTTTATTGGTTTTCCGTAAGCAAACAAAAGTCGTACAATTATAAACTGGTTATAACAAGTAACATCTGAGGTCAAAAACGAGTGTGACATGTGTAAGTAAAATATAAATCATATGCAATATTAATTGTAGCAGTTAATCTGAAAGTAGAAGCAGTCTACCTGGTTCGTAAGTGCTAAAGTTGTTGAGTATTAAGAGTGCGCCATGTGCACAAGTATAGCAGTGAGTAGCATAATAATGATCAAGTGTGACGTGGTATGTAGGACCTGGTTGTCAGGAATTCAGTATGTGTAGGTATGTGCTGTTGTGTGGTTGACAATTGGAATGTGCCATATATTCCAAAAAATGGGAACACTTTGAACCACTAAAAGCAACATTTAAAATCATACAACAATTCAACAAAGGCTGCGGTCACACGCACAATTCGACCCGACATAGGCGCGAATGGCGGGCGGATTTAAAGGGCGCGATCCGACAACAACACCTGGGAAGCGCCTCACAGCCGTCGGCAACCCGTTTTGCTCCACCGCAGAAGCGGAGTTAAAAAACACCGGGGAAAGTCCGGTAGTTAACGGGTCGCGAAGGGCCGCGGATGGACGTTTCCGTGTCTGATCGCTCCAGCGCGCTCTCAGGGCGTCGGGATGGTCTGATCATGCCATCCTGTCTCCATGCTCATCGTTTCCCCCTCCCTTCTCAGTATGCGCATCATCACAGACTCCATAGGGAGCCCTCGGTGCAGAGATGCGATTCACCGATCCCTCAGTGAAGCACATGGGGGGAAAACGGCACACAAAAGAACCCACAACTTGCCCGCAGTTGCGTCTGATCACACACTGATGGACTGTACCCGCAGCTTCAAAGGGCGGGATGATCGTGCAACTGCGGGTCAAATTCCTCCGGGAGAAATAGCCTCACTTCCCCCCCCAGGGGGGGTTTCTAGTGCGTGTGACCGCAACCAAAAATGCATAAACAAACAACACCTGCACCAGGGCAGAGGGCCAATAAGAGTTTTGGGGGGGGGCATGCCGTGTTCCCTCTAAGCCGTGGAGTCTTGTGAGCAAAAATTCCACTTTGTGAGCTCCTGGCATTAAAGTCGTGAGCAAGCCATTTGGCTGCTGCACAAATTAGTTTGCTCTGGAGCCCTCCTTCCTGAGCGGAGACAAAAATGTGTGAGCCGGAGGCCAAAAAAACTGTGAGCTAGCTCACACTCACTCAGCTTAGAGGGAACACGGTAATCTCCTCCGTTTTATCCTCACGGCGACCCTGTGAGGTAGGTTAGGAGTCTCCCGGATCCCATTCTGAAATTCTGATCGCTTTACCACACCGGTTTGAGTAATCTGCCCATAATCCTCAGAAGCAAGCCCCACTGAGTTCAAAGGCAATTTATTCCAAAACAATTTTTTTTAAAAAAATTATTTTCATTATCAGTGTTTTCAACAGCTTACCAAAGCAAACCAAACAAAAAACTGGCAGAGCAATTGTTCCATATAGAGGACAGCAAGGCGTTCCTGGAAAGACATAACTATTCAGTGCTCATAAACATCAGACAAGTCAAACATAAATAAGGTCATGATAAAAATTTGTTTTGGGGGAGAGCGTCATTTTTAGTTAGGTAAGAAATTATCTGCACCTAGCGTTTGTTCCGCTGCTTTACCAAACCCCTCTGCGTTGCATACCACTTCCACGTTGATTAATTGTCGGGTTTTATGGTTTCCACCTTGCTTGATCCCTTGGTTTTATGGAACTGTCTGCATAGATTTATGGTGCACCTTGGTGTTTAGTCATGCCGGCCACATGACCACGGAAACATCTTCGGACAGCGCTGGCTCTTCGGCTTTGAAACGGAGATGAGCACCGCAACCCTAGAGTCGGATTCGACTGGCTTTCGAGCAAGGGAACCTTTATGGCCGTTCAGGGCGTCGGCCCTGGGATATTTGAATGTGGCTGTGAGCTGCATCTCTTTCTGTTCCAATGTGGGTTTGGTACAGCAACAGAGTGAATTCCAGATGCAGATTGGGCCTTCAATTAAACTTGGGCTGAGTTCAGACTGGCAATTTGCCCCGGTAGGGACCCGGGCCAGCGACGATTCAATCCCAGAGTAAATTGGGCGTTCACACAGGCACATCTGCCTGGCGTCCCCCACCCGTAGCCAACCCGTGCTGTTGCGCTTCACCGCCGGATTAAAAAGATACCTCATAAATCTAATAGCAAATCTAAAACCCTGCGTGTGTCGCACGTTTCTCCACTTCTGGGAAGTCTGAACACGCAGCCGAAAAGCCGGGAGCAACCCGCGTTGGGCAGCAGCGGTATGATTGGCCACAAATTCCCTCTACTGCCCAATGTGGGCCCGGCGCTGCGGGGTCCTCCCCCAGTCGGCAAAATGCGCTTACGCTGTGTGAACAGGAAAACCCAGAACAGTTTATTCCAGGGCTTTTTTGCTACGGCTGGCTACCGGAGCAAACTGCCAGTCTGAACTCAGCCTTGGTATAGAAGATTTAGCAATCCCGGACCAGTTATGTTATGTAGTCATGTTCTCCTTGTCAGTGCAGAATTATTGCATGCCATTTCCACTTCGATGGATTGTTACATAAGAACATAAGAACATAAGAGAAGCCAATGTTGAATCAGGCCAATGGCCCATCTAGTCCAACACTCTGTCACACAGTGGCCAAAAATACCACGTGCTATCAGGAGGTCCAGCAGTGGGGCCAGGGCACCAGAAGCCCTCCCACTACTGCCCCCTCCAGCACCAAGAATAGAGTGCATCACCTGCCCCAGACTGAGAGTTCCCCTGTGGCTAATAGCCACTGATGGACTTCTGCTCCATATGTTTATCTAATTCCCTCTTGAAACTGTCCATGCTTGTAGCTGCCACCACCTCCTGTGGCAGTGAATTCCATGTGTTAATCACTCTTTGGGTGAAGAAGTACTTCCTCTTATCTGTTCTAACCGGACTGCTCAGCAATTTCATGGAGTGCCCACAAGTTCTTGTATTGTGAGAAAGGGAGGAAAGTACTTCTTTCTCAGCCTGCTCTATCCCATCCATAATCTTATAAACCTCGATCATGTCACCCCCTCAGCCGTCGTTTCTCCAAGCTGGAGAGCCCCAAGCTTTTTAACCTTCCTTCATCGGGAAGGTGTTCCAACCCTTTTATCAGTCTAGTTGCCCTTCTCTGCACTTCTTCCAATGCTATAATACCCTTTTTGAGATGTGGCGACCAGAACTGTACACAGTATTCCAAAGGAGGTCGCACCAATGATTTATACAGGATTGTTGGATTGCTGCGTGCCGCTTTCAGTCCGTTTGATCTCTCCCTTTTTATGGTGCCGTCTGCCTCAATTTAATGGCCATTTTATGGCCCTTCTGGGGTGACTCTGCAGTCAGTGGGGTTTAGTCCAGGGTATCTGGATGCGGTTTTGAGCTGCATGTTTTTCCTGTTCCAGTGTGGGTTTGGTAAAACAACAGAGCAAATGCTAGATGCAGAACGGACCTGTGTGAACGGGCAAAATCCAGCTGGAAAGTGCATTGAAAGTAGGTTGAAAGCGGATTATTTAGTGTGTGTGACCTATACTTATCTCTCAGTCACTTATGCATCTTGACTCTAACTAGCCCTTCCTGGCAACTAAACCCCCCCCCACACACACACACACACCTATATGTAAGGCTTGAGGGAAACGATTTCTGTGTGTCTGAAGAAGTGGGCATGCACACAAAAGCTTTTTGTTGTTGTTGTTGTTGTTGTTGTTGTTCAGTCACACAGTCGAGTCCGACTCTTCGCGACCCCGTGGACCAGATCACGCCAGGCCCTCCTGTCTTCCGCTGTCCGCTGAAGTTTGCTCAATTTCATGTTCATTGCATCGATGACACTGTCTAACCATCTCATCCTTTGCTGTCCCCTTCTTCTTTGACCTTCCATCTTTCCCAGCATCAGGGTCTTCTCCAGGGAGTGCTCCCTTCTCATTGGGTGGCCAAAGTATTTGAGCTTCAGCTTCAGGATCTGGCCTTCCAGGGAACAATCAGGGTTGATTTCTTTTAGGACTGACTGATTCGATCTCCTTGCAGTCCAAGGGACTCTCAAGAGTCTTCTCCAGCACCATAGTTCAAAAGAATCTATTCTTCGGCGCTCGGCCTTCCTTATAGTCCAACTCTCGCAGCCATACGTTACTACTGGGAATACCATTGCTTTGACCAGATGGACTTCTGTTGGCAGGGAGATGTCTCTCCTTTTTAGTATGCTGCCTAGGTTTGCCATTGCTTTCCTTCCAAGGAAGAGGCGTCTTTTAATTTCATGGCTGCAGTCATCCCTGGCTGCAGTGATCTGGGATCCCAGGAACGTGAAGTCTGTCACTGCTTCCGTGATTTCGCCTTCTGTTTGCCAAGGAGTGATGGGGCTGGATATCATCCCAATATTTAGCATAGTTGAAAATCTCAGGCTTTCTTGGGGTGGGGGGGAGGGTGTCAGAATTCCCATCCCCTGCAGTCTAGCGTATGGCTTGGAATACATGTTGGCTCAGATAACTGGGGTCTGGTATGAAAAAATATACAGAGATCTTCTAGATGCCCACAGAACAATATAGGCCCCGGTCACATGGAGCATATGCCGCACAGAAGCCACGATAGTCCGGCGGAGTTTCCGGGTGCGATCACACCAGAACATCTGAGAGGCGTAGCCCACCTGTGGCCAACCCGTGGCAAGCCGCCGAAGCTGCGCAGATAAAAAGTAGCACATCGAATGTGCTAGAAAATGGTTTGCCACGGGCTGCCCACAGAACCGTTCAGTGTGATCACGCCGATGTGTGGCTTTCCCTGGCTGTCCTCATTTATGCGCATGCGCTGACTGACAAAACCAGGGTGTGCCACCGTCGCGTCTGATTGTGTTCTGGCTGGTCTAACTGTGCCGCCACAAAGAGCCATGCCTCCCCCCCGCGTTATCTGCCCCTTGTGACCGAGGCCACAATAACAAAAGAGACTAGATTGAAGCCATAACATCAGTTAGTGTCTGGTAATAAAAAAAAACAACCACTTATTCCTTCATAGAAAAAACTGCAAAGGTCAATAAGATTTCACATAGCTGTCTGCTCTGGACTCTCTCAGTGTGTATCCCTCTGACAGTCTTGTACTCTCAAAAGCAGCCTGCTCCAAATTCAATCAATCCGTGTCTCTCTTTCAACACTTTTTTTCCGGATATTTAAGTGTTTTAGACCTCTGGTCTTTCCAGGTGGGTCCATTTGACTTTGGCAGCAGCATCAGCATGCTTGGAAATAAAGGAGGGGACCTTGCCCAAAGAGACGAACAGAAAAGTCAATCGACGGATGTGTCAACTTGAATGCAAGACTGAATGTAAGATTCCGATATAGGACTTGTTCCTGAGGAAAGACCAGAGGTCTGAAACAATTTAAAACAACATAAAATCATCTAAAACGATACCACTATAACAATACAAGTTTGTAAAGTGCTAAAGAAGGTTAGTTATTCAAGATGGCCAGTTTGGTGTAGTGGTGAAGTGCGCAGACTCTAATCTGGGAGAACTGGGTTTGATTCCCTACTCCTCCATTTGCAGCTGCTGGATGACCTTGGGCAAGCCATAGTTCTGATAAGAGCTGTTCTTGAAAAAAGAGCAGCTTCTGTCAAGAGCTCTCTCAGCCCCACCTCCCTCACAGGGTGTCTGTTGTGGGGAAGGGAAGGGGAAGGAGTTTGTAAGCCGCTCTGAGACACCTTTGGGTAGTGAAGGGCGGGGTATAAATCCAGTCTCCTTTTCTCCTTCTTCAGAGCATGCTTACAAAGCTTAGATGGCTTACTTTCAGAGGATGCTTATAAAGCTAAGATGTCATTCTGCTCAAGATCGTCGTGCAGCACAGGCTAGTTGTCAAAGCCAAGGCAGGCTGGGTGTCAGCAACCAAGGGCCCGGGCTCTATAGCGGTGGTGGCACCCTAGTTCAAAGCCTGGCGGAAGAGCTCCGTCTTGCAGGCCCTGCGGAAATCTGCACAGCCAGTCAATCATCCAGTAGCCCCACCCACTTTCTAGGAACACTTGACATGCTCCGGAACAGGTGTCAACGTGCACCCCGGGGCCCAGGGGCGGAATGTTGCGGGCAGGGCTCTTTTTGTAGCAGGAACTCCTTTGCATATTAGGCCACACACCCCTAATGGAGCCAATCCTCCGAGAGCTTACAGAGCTCTTCTTACAGGGGCTACTGTAAGCTCTTGGAGGACTGGCTACATTAGGGGTGTGTCGCCTGATATGCAAAGGAGTTCCTGCTACGAAAAGAGCCCTGGTTGTGGAGACCCCTGTTTTTAAGAGGTGTTCTCATTTCTAAATCCCCGAAACCAGGCAGAGGCCTTCAGAACGTGTGTATCCGGTTCAGGGAGTACAATATACGGTATTTATCAGTACTTTTAAAGATCCCGTTCAGAAAAGGTACCGTCTTCCATACATCCCAGTGTCTTCTGCTCACGTGAAAGAAATCCAGAGTGGTTGCAAAACCATAATAAAAATCTCCTCCGTACGTGGCGGCATCATCCCGGCAGATTGCTGCTGCAGCAAGTCCCTAAGTGTTGCTTATAGTTATCAGGTCCCATGCCTTCGGGCAGTTCTTGCCTAAGAGCGTAAATACAGAAATTGTTCTACCGTGCAAAAGGATGTCGCTGATTACATTCCTGCTTTTGCAGTGGTGGCTCTTTTTATCCTGTTGATGTGAATAGGGTTAGAACATAAGAACGTAAGAGAAGCCAATGTTGAATCAGGCCAATGGCCCATCCAGTCCAACACTCTGTGTCACACAGTGGCCAAAATATACCAGGTGCCATCAGGAGGTCCAGCAGTGGGGCCAGGACACTAGAAGCCCTCCCACTGCTGCCCCCTCCAGCACCAAGGATAGAGTGCATCACCTGCCCCAGACTGAGAGTTCCCATCTATACCCTGTGGCTAATAGCCACTGATGGACTTCTGCTCCATATGTATATCTAATTCCCTCTTGAAACTGTCCATGCTTGTAGCTGCCACCACCTCCTGTGGCAGTGAATTCACACTCCTTTCTCTGGCTGAGAGCCAGTTTGGTGTAGTGGTGGTTAAGTGTGGGGACTCTAATCTGGGAGAACCGGGTTTGATTCCCCACTCCTCCACTCGCAGCTGCTGGATGACCTTGGGCAAGCCATAGTTCTGAAAAGAGCTGTCCTTGAAGAAGAGCAGTTCCTGTCAGCCCCACCTCCCTCACAGGGCGTCCGTTGTGGGGAGGGGAAGGGAAGGGAAAGGAGTTTGTAAGCCGCTCTGAGACTCCGAGTGAAGAGCGAGGTATAAATCCAATCTCCTCCTCCTCCTCCTCCTCCTTTTTTCCCCAAAATGGTTTTATTCATTTTACATTTACAACAAGATTAACAACAGGATAGACGTGTACATGTATTATTTTATACATACAAATAAATATAGCTCTATATAGTCTAGTCTAAGGATGCTGTTTTCCAATGTCTTACAAGTCAAACCTTATGGACAGGAGATCTTAGAGTCTAATCTAAAAAGTCTAAAGAGTGATACTTTCCATTACATGCTGCCCGTGCAGCATGTCTAGAATACCTTTTGAGATTGCTAAATGAGGTGAAGAGTATTTATTACATCAGGTATTGTTCCTTTAGCGGTTAGATTTGCTAATATGGGAGACCATAGTTATAATATCTGGCCCAATTGAATAGCTTGCCTAATCGAATCACCATGCTCCGTTCATGTTCCTCGGAGAGGGTATGTTATCGGGGCCTTAACTGGAAAAGTCCGATAGAGCAGTTGCCGTCCTCCATTTGTGTCCCTCGGAAACTTGGGGGACTGTGTTGTTTAATAATCTGTCGGTGTCTAAATGCTGGAGAACCTACACGTTTCCATTCTTTTAACCGTACTGTCATGGAGTTCGACCTCTCCGCGATACATCCTGGTTGATCTCCGCACTTTCCACAGAGCTGTTTGGTTTTCCAGCCCCTCATCGCCACTTAGACGTCTTTCTTGCAGAGACAATATCGAATGCCCCATCGACAAAAGTTTGTCTGCCTTTTTCGAAAACTGAAGACGGCAGACTGGATAAAGTATAGAAAAGAGCCAGAGCCCTTTCGTGAGTCAATTGGCTCATGTCTTTGGATCTGTTCCCAGTCCCTTTGGTCTAATGTTCAGTCTTCCGCGTTTGGTGAGAAAGGCAATGTCTGGTTTGCACCTCTGCAAATTTCTTCACAGGAGCTGCGGTGGCTCAAGTGCTTAAGACGCTGAACTGCAGGCTGTGGAAGGTCAGTAGTTCAGCAGTTCAAGACCCGGGTGCCGCAAGACAGAGTGAGCTCCCGTCTCTGGTTCCAGCTTCTGCCAACCTAGCAGTTTGAAAGCAAGAAACTGCAAGTAGATAAATAGGTACCACTTCGGTGGGAAGGTAACAGCGTTCCGTGTGCCTTGGTGTTTAGTCATGCCGGCCACATGACCACGGAAACATCTTCGGACAGCGCTGGCTCTTCGGCTTTGAAACGGAGATGAGCACCGCAACCCTAGAGTCGGATTCGACTGGCTTTCAAGCAAGGGAACCTTTACCTTTACTTAAGTTTCTTCACAAGACTGATGGATGAAATATAGGAAGGCCAGCAGTTCTGCTGGGGACCACATTTGGCAATGGAGGAATTAATGTTCACATGGAATGACTTTGTGTATCTGTGTGTGTGTGTGTGAGAGAGAGAGAGAGAGAGAACAAACAAACAGACAATACAGTTTATGTCCTGAGTGTTAATGAGGGCCCATTTCTAAGCCTCGGTGGAATTCATCCGTTAATGCAGGGATCCCCTCAGCCTTTGGAATTCTGTCACAACACGTTGGGTACAGCCGCAACATGGGCGTCACAAAATGGCGGCCACCGGAATCAGAGCCCTCCACAAAATGGCTGCCGCCGTCAGCCGCACAGTGAGGATCGTCCTACTGTGGTAGCGGCGGAAAGTGCTCAAAGTCGCAGGCAGATTACGGCAATCCCCGTAGGGTGTTCAAGGCGAGAGACGTTCAGGGGTGGTTTTTCCATTGCCTTCCCCCGCGCAGCAACCCTGCGCTTCCTTGGTGGTCTCCCATCCAAGTACCAACTGGGGCCAACCCTACTTAGCACCTGAGATCTCATCAGATTGGGCTCGCCTAGGCCATCCAGGTCAGAGCAAGAGGTGAACAGAGGTGGTTGGCCATTGCCTTCCTCTGCGTAGCGACCCGGGACTTCCTTGGTGGTCTCCCATCCAAATACTAACCAGGGCCATCCAGGTCTGGGTACTGTGCTGGTAGCCGCTGCCAAAGCGGCATTTTAAAAACTCCGCATCGCCAATCAAATCTCCAGTGACCAGTCACCCACCTTGCGGGCAAATACTCCACCTGACCCCGGGCGTTTTCTGAAAACCAGGGCTCTTTTTGTCGCAGGAACTCCTTTGCATATTAGGCCACACACCCCCTAATGTAGCCAATCCTCCAAAAGCTTACAGAGCTCTTCTTACAGGGGCTACTGTAAACTCTTGGAGGATTGGCTAGCTCAGGGGGTGTGTTGCCTAACATGCAAAGGAGTTCCTGCTACAAAAAGAGACCTGCTGAAAACACTTTGCAAGCGCTGGCGAAGGCGCTGGCGGGCCCGCGGGAACCCCTGCTGCGATACAAGAGAGCGCGAGACGCATCTTTGCCGTTTCTGTCCCTCGCCGGCCAACTTGCTGTTGTTCCACAAGGCACTAATGAAATCTTGCCGCCAGTGCCATGGAGCCTCCTGGATGTGTCTTTCGCCTAGCACATATGTCCTGAGTGTTGCGGCTCACAACCAATTTGTAGCATTCCCGAGTGTTATCTTGTTCCATCTTTTCATTTCTTTGAGAACAGAGCGTTACCAACGCAGACGTGTGATCTGAGACACCATTCCTTTTTTGCACGTTCCAGTTCGGCCAGTTGTTCAGCAGAGTGCTGACCCTATTAGAATTGGGCTGTAGGCACCCTCTTCTGTTGATCCTTCTGGCAGATGTTCCTTCTTTTCGTTGTTCGTATTAAGCGTGCTCTCTGTACTTGCATAACGATGACATCCCTTTGTAATGCCCGTGGGAATTGCCTGGTGGTTGCTTACATGCTCTGGTTGGCGACTCTGGTTGCGAACGCTTCTTGAGTCAAGAAGAAAAAGAAGAAGAGATTGGACTTATACCCCACCCTTCACTACCCAAAGGAGTCTCAGAGCGGCTCACAAACTCCTTTCCCTTCCCCTCCCCACAACAGGCACCCTGTGAAGTAGGTGGGGCTGAGAGAGCTCTTGACATAAACTGTTCTTTTTCAAGGACAGATGTGCCAGAACTATGGCTTGCCCAAGGTCATCCAGCAGGCGCAAGTGGAGGAGTGGGGAATCAAACCTGTTTCTCCCAGATTAGAGTCCGCGCACTTAACCACTACACCAAACTGGCTCTCATTTGTCAGTCTCTTTGGACCTTGGAGAAAGCTTATGGCAAGTCTTATTGCTATGATATCCTGAATGATTATTTTTAAAGAAGGGCTAAATGTAGTTCCACTCTGTTCTGCTGTGGTCAGGCCTCACCTGGAGTCCTGTGTCCAGTTTTGGGCACCACATCTTAGGAAGGACGTCGACAAGCTCGAGCATGTCCAGAAGAGGGCAACCAAGATGGTGAGAGGGCTGGAATCCAAGTCTTACGAGGAAAGGCTGAAAGAGTTGGGTCTGTTTAGCCTGGGAAAGAGAAGGCTTAGAGGGGACATGATGGCAGTCTTCAAATATTTGAAGGGCTGTCATGTAGAAGATGGAGCAGATCTATTCTCTCTTGCTCCGGATTGCAAGACTAGATCTAAAGGGTGGAAATGACAAGGGAGTCGATACTGGCTAAATATCAGGAGAAACTTCCTAACTGTAAGAGTGGTCGAGCAGTGGAACGGACTGCCCCGGGAGGTGGTGGATGCTCCCTCGTGGGATGTTTTCAAGCGGAGGCTGGACGATCGTCTTTCGGGTATGTTGTAGTAGGGCTGTCTTTCGGCTCTGCTCCTGCAGAGTGCAGGGGGTTGGACTAGATGACCTGCAAGATCCCTTCCAACTCTAACATTCTATGATTCTATTTTCCAATAAGCGTTTTCAAAGGGTAGCCATGCTGGTCTGCAGTAGAGCAACTAGATCCAAATCCAAGAGCCCCTTGGGGCCAAGAAGATTTTTTGGGGGAGGTGTATGCTTTTGAGAGTCAGTGCTTTGTCAGACAAAGGGAGCTTTGACTCTTGGAGGCTTATAATCCCGAAAAGCTTGCTGGGTTCCAAACTTGCCTGTTCCAAATTTGCATCTCTTCCACCTACTCCTGTTTGAGCCCTGTAAAAATCAATGGAATTGCTACACCAGCGTTGTCAGTAGTTTTAAATTGCCCATATTTGTGCGTCCTCCAGGTATGTTGCAAATCGTCCGGTAGGGGTTTTCTGGAACGGCAACCCTAGCACACTCTTGACGGTGTCTATGGGCCACAATGCTCCCTCTAAGCTGTGGAGTCTGGCGAGCAAAAGTCCTACTTTGTGAGAGCGACTGGCATTCAAGGTGGGAGTGAGCGATTGGGCCGCGGCATAAATTAGTTCGCTCTGGAGCCATCCGTCCCGAGCTGCGACAAAAATGTATGCGTCGGAGGCTAAAAAACGATGAGCCTGCTCACACTAGCTCAGCTTAGAGGGAACACCGATTGGCAAGATGGTATGAAATGGTGCTTGCTTTGTCTCATATTAAGAATGTGTGCCCTTTCATCAGAGGCTCAGGTTACTTCTTCACCTGGCACTGAAACTGGCCCGGGTAATCATCCCAGTGGTTGCTAAGACTAAATTCTTGGTGCTGGATAGAAACTTAAATTCCTACATGCAGAAGCCCACAAGGACTTACGGGAGGCATCTCATGTATCTCTGTATCTCCTCCCCTCCTGTTTCCTCTTTCCCTCCTCCTAGGTAAAGGTAAAGGTTTCCCTCGCTTGAAAGCCAATCGAATCCAACTCTAGGGGGCAGTGCTCGTCTCCGTTTCCAAGCCGAAGAGCCAGCGTTGTCCGAAGACGTTTCTGTGGTCATGTGGCTGGCATGACTAAATGCCGAGGCACATGGAACGCTGTAACCTTCCCACCGAAGTGGTCCCTATTTATCTATTTGCAGTTTCTTGCTTTAAATCTGCTAGGTTGGCAGGAGCTGGAGCCAGAGACGAGAGCTCACTCCGTCATGCGGCACTCGGGTCTCGAACTGCCGAACTACCAACCTTCTGGTCTGCAGTTCAGCATCTTAACCAGTGAGCCACCTCAGCCACCCATCCCCCCTTCTAGCAACCCCCATGTCCGCTCCCCTTTCCCAGCTTACTTCTCTTTCCCACCCCCAGCCAACCTACCTTTTATCTGCACCCCATCTTCAGCTACATTCATTATGTTTTTGCTTCATTTATGCCCCACCTTTCTTCCCAGTGGGGACCCGAGATAGCTTACACCATTCTCCTCTCCTCCATTTTATCCTCGTGACAACCTTGTGAGGTATGTTAGGCTGAGAGTGTGTGACTGGCCCAAGGACATCCAGTAAGTTTCCATGGTGGAATGGCGGTTTCAAGCTGGGTCTTCCAGATCCAAGTCTGAAGCTCTAACCATTATATTACACTGGCTTTCATGGGCTGGCTGCTGTTGAACAGCAGTAAACTGCCAGGCTGTTAGTATTTACTGTTGCTCCTGGACCCAAAGTGTCCTCCCTCAAAGGCTGAATCAGGCTTTTACTGATAGAAACCAAGGCTTGAAGGCTGGCAATATTGGTGCAGTTCCCTAGCAGCCCCCACAATAACCACAGCAGAGGGCATTCATTACTTAAAGGTACAAGGGCTGCTTCTATTGTTTTGGGAGGGTTAACCCACCCACCCTTATATTATTTTTGGATTTCAGATTTTACTGCAAAACCTGGGACTTTTCTCAGGCTTTTAGAAATATGTCTTGTCTGTTTATGGCTCCAGTCAATTAGAAGCCCTACTGGGCAAAAGCTTTAACTAGCCTTGATCACTTGGTGGGCACCAGCAGAGGGGCTGGCGGGCACCCATGGGCACCACCATGTTGGAGACCCCTGCTGTAAACCACCTTTTGCCGTATGATGGAGTGAGCTCCCGTCTCTGGCCCCAGCTCCTGCCAACCTAGCAGTTCGAAAGCAAGAAATTGCAAGTAGATAAATAGGTACTGCTTCGGTGGGAAGGGAACAGCGTTCCATGTGCCTTGGCATTTAGTCATGCCAGCCACATGACCACAGAAACATCTTCGGACAGCCCTGGCTCTTTGGCTTGGAGATGGAGATGAGCACCGCACCCTAGAGTCGGATTTGACTGGCTTTCGAGTGATGGAAACCTTTACCTTAATCAAAACTGGGGATGTGGCATCTTTAGATGTATTTATACACATGCACACACACACCTAGCTTCTTGAGAGTCCCTTGGACTGCAAGGAGATCAAATCAGTCAATCCTAAAAGAAATCAACCCTGACTGTTCCCTGGAAGGCCAGATCCAGAAGCTGAAGCTCAAATACTTTGGCCACCAAATGAGAAGGGAGCATTCACTGGAAGACCCTGATGCTGGGAAGATTGAAGGTCAAAGAAGAAGGGGACGGCAAAGGATGAGATGGTTAGACAGTGTCATCGATGCAACGAACATGAAATTGAGCAAACTTCAGCGGACAGCGGAAGACAGGAGGGCCTGGCGTAATCTGGTCCATGGGGTCGCGAAGAGTCGGACTCGACTGTGCGACTGAACAACAACACACACACATAAAACACCTCATTAAATGATGTGAGAATCGTTGCACTTTGCTCACTGTCGCTGATTACAAAATCAGACCTGAAGTTTCACCCTCACTTGATGCTTGTTGGATTCGTGAAAGTCCCAGGAGCATTTTGTTGTTGTTCTCTTTGACGCAGATTTGGCTACTGTATTTAACAATCTTTGAACCACCTGTTCCTGAGTAGTCCGCTTTCTTTCAGAACTTAGTGTTGACTGAGTGTTAACCTAGCTTCTTGTTGAGCAACAGTGACAATGCAATCGACTGCAATGTATTGGGAAAGCCTGTTTGGCTGCCACCTCCTGTATTTTCCTCTCCCTGAAAAACTGGTATTTGGAGTGTCGGTAAGCAGTATCATTTTTATGTTTTGGTGCACGGTCATGATTTTGTCTCCACATGGTAAAACATGCCAGCCTCTCCCCGCCCCATCCTATTGTGCAAGTAGGCAACTGATACTCGTTCCGTTGTGCAATGCTTACACCCGCAAAGGCAAGTAAGGAAATTGCTTTAAATTTTGTTTCCAAGAAGATTTCAAACCTTCCAGGAACTTGGACCACTTTATGCCAGCGGGCAGAAACATTTGGTGCTGGAATCCATAACACACAGCCCTGGATTCCAGTCAGAATTCAGCTGAGGTTTCCGAGAACTCTTATATGCCTGTGATCTGCATGTTATGCAGGCTGGTGGCAGCACACAATTTTCTACATGCCAGTTCTTATTCAAAAGATCATTTTAATAATTCCCCAAAGGAAGACACAATTGTTGTTGTTTTCATTCGCACAGTCGCATCCGCCCAGGGTAATGCCATTTTGGGGTCAGGAAGAAATTCTCATCCAAACCAGATTGGTCCGGTGATCCTGGAGGTTTTATTGCTTCCACTGGGCTCAGGGCAGGGGTCACCAGGGGGAGTGGGGGAAGAGGTAGTTGTGAGTTTCCTGTGTTGTGCAGAAGGTTGAGAGACCTTGAGGTACCTTCCAGCTCTAGGTTCCTTCCTTCCTTCCTTCCTTCCTTCCTTCCTTCTTCCTTCCTTCCTTCCTTCCTTCCTTCCCTCCCTCCCTCCCTCCCTCCCTCCCTCCTTCCCTCCCTCCCTCCTGTGATGTACAGAAGGTTGACAGCCCCCGAGGTACCTTCCAGCTCTAGGTTTCTGTGTTTTTACCTCCTCCCTTCTTTCCTTCCTTCTTGCATACCCCTTCTTCCTGCCAACAATGTACAGTTTCCCCCCAAGTATGTGAGTTGTTCCTACACCTCTGTCGTTTATTAAAGCAGGAATCCACTGGCAGTTTGATAACAAACAAAACTGACATAATTAGGAGATGGGCCACAGTTCTGTGGTAGAACCTCTGCTTGACATACAGAAGGTCCCAGGTTCAATCCCCGGCGTCTCCAGTTCAAAGGACCAGGCAGGAGGTGATGGGAAAGACCTCCGCCTGAGACCCTGGAGACCTGTAAAGAGGGGCTGTGGATCAGTGGCGGAGCCTCTGCTTGGCATGCAGAAGGTCCCAGGTTCAGTCCCCGGCATCCCCAGTTCAAAAGGACCAGGCAGGAGGTGATATGAAAGACCTCTGCCTGGCCTGAGACCCTGGAGAGCCACCGCCAGTCTCGAGTAGACAATACTGACCTTGATGGACCCACAGTCCGATTCAGTATAAGACAGCTTCATGCATGTTCATATGACTCCAGCACAAGTAAGTCAGGGTACGTCTGATGAAACAACCTGGGTCTGGGGCAGGTGATGCACTCTATCCTTGGTGCTGGAGGGGGCAGCAGTGGGAGGGCTTCTAGTGTCCTGGCCCCACTGCTGGACCTCCTGATGGCACCTGGTATATTTTGGCCGCTGTGTGACAAAGTGTTGGAATGGATGGGCCATTGGCCTGATCCAACATTGGCTTCTCTTATGTTCTTATGTTCTTAACCTCTGATTCGCAAATCCTATGCTCAAACAAAGCGAACTCCTGTTTCCGTTTACAGATTGGAAACTAAATGCCCATCTACAACTAAAGGTAAAGGTTCCCTTGCGCGAAAGCCAGTCGAATCTGACTCTAGGGTTGCGGTGCTCATCTCCGTTTCCAAGCCGAAGAGCCAGCGCTGTCCGAAGACATTTCCATGGTCACGTGGCCGGCACGACTAAACGCCAAGGCGCACGGAACGCTGTTACCTTCCCACCAAAGTGGTACCTATTTATCTACTTGCAATTTCTTGCTTTCGAACTGCTAGGTTGGCAGGAGCTGGAACTAGAGACGGGAGCTCACTCCGTCTTGCGGCACCTGGGTCTTGAACTGCTGAACTACTGACCTTCCACAGCCTGCAGTTCAGCGTCTTAACCACTTGAGCCACCACAGCTCCTCATCTACAGCTACTGACAGAAAAGAGCCAGAGCCCAGCAGTACCTTGAAGACAAACATAATCTGTGGCAGGGGAGGGGCTTTCTTAAGTCACCGCCCACTTCTTCAGCTGCCTTGCTCTTTTCCGCTGCTGCTGACATACTAACACAGCTACCTGCCGAGTAAAAGTATGAGGAGGTAGTTGGTGATTGGGGACGGTGGGCAAAAATCCACCCCTTCTACCCACAGAAGTCTTGGGCAGTTCTGGTCCCCGCATCTCCAAAAAGATACTATAGCACTGGGGAAAGCTGCAGAAATGAACAACTGAAATGATGAAGGGGTTAAAGAGGTAAAGGGCCCGTTAGCTTGGAGAAACGATGACTGAGGGGTGACGTGATCAGGGCCCATTCCAGGTTTCTTGGTGCAGTAGGCAAGGCTACCTTCTGGTGCACCCCTGTGTAGATCCCAGCTGGCTCCTGCGCCCCGAGGGTTACTGCTCCCCCCCTCGTTGAGCCGGCGCCCTAGGCAATGGTCTAAAATTTGTCAATGATGGGCCGGCCCTGGACATGATAGAGGTTTGCAGAATTATGCATCGGATGGAGAAGGTAGAGAAAGAAGGACTTTTCTTCCTTTCTCACAGTACAAGAACTCATGGGCACTCAATGAAATTGCTGAGCAGTCAGGTTAGAACAGATAAAAGGAAGTCCTTTGTCTTCAGAAGAAGAGGAGGAGGAAGAGTTGGTTTTATACCATCACTTCCTGGAGGAGTTTCAGAGCGGCTTACAATCACCTTCCCGTCCTCTCACCACAGCAGATATCCTGTGAGGCAGTTGGGGCTGAGAGAGCTCTGAGAGAGCTGTGATTGACTCAAGGTCACCCAGCTGGCCTCATGTGGAGGAGTGGGGAATCAGGCCCACTTCTACAGATTAGAGCCCTGCCACTCTTAACCACGACACCAAACGGGCTCTCCAGTAAAGGCTAATTAACACGTGGTAGTGGCTACAAGCACAGACATCTTCGGGGGGGGGGCGAATTGGATAAACATATGGAGCAGAGGTCCATCCATGGCTATTAGCCACAAGGTATAGATGGAACACTCTGTCTGGGGCAGGTGATGCTCTGTATCCTTGGTGCTTGGGGGGGCCAGAGCAGGAGGGTTTCTGGATTTCTGGCTCTTCTTGTGGACCTCCTGATGGCACCTGGGTTTTGGCCACTGTGTGACACAGAGCGTTGGACTGGATGGGCCACTGGCCTGATCCCACATGGTTTCTCTTAGATTCTTATGTCTGGGGCAAGTGATGCTCTGTATCCTTGGTGCTTGGGGGGGCCACAGCAGGAGGGCTTCTGGAGTTCTGGCTCCTCTGATGGACCTCCTGATGGCACCGGGGTTTTGGCCACTGTCTGACACAGAGTTTTGGCCTGGATGGGCCACTGGCCTGATCCCACATGGTTTCTCTTAGGTTCTTATGTCTGGGGCAGTGATGCTCTGTATCCTTGGTGCTTGGGGGGTCCACACCGGGAGGGCTTCTGGAGTTAGGGCCCTGCTGGTGGGCCTCCTGATGGCCCCTGGGTTTTGGCCACTGTGTGGCACAGAGTGTTGGCCTGGATGGGCCACTGGCCTGATCCAACATTGGCTTCTCTTATGTTCTTAGGATCAAACCCACTACCCTGTGCCGCAACCTGTGGCTGGTGGTGCCAACACAGTGTCATTTTCAGAGTGTCAGACTAGGGTTTGGGAGACTTTGGTTCGAACCTCGCTGGGTGATCTTGGGACAATGGTTCTCTCTCCACCAAGCCGGCTTCACCAAGTTGCTCGTACGGGTAAAATGGGGAAGAGAGAGTGATCTGTGCCACTTTGAGCTTCTTGCGGGAAGGGTAGGGCAAAAATGTACGATGCCAGCCCTTTCTCTGTTGCTCCGGGCTTATGGCAGAGCCATGTCACCTGGCAGCGAGGGCAGGCTTGAGGAATCCCCGCAGCCTATGGGAGTCGGATCGGGCTTGCAAATGGCAATTATTTTTGGAACAGGCACTCCTGAGCACGCCAGTTTCCCCCCAGGGAGCTTTTGTCCTTTCCCTTCTTGATTAAACCACATGCCAACGAAGCTGATTGGCAGTAGATCCAGGCCAGACAAAAGGCAATGTTTATTTACTCAAGGAGTAATTAAATGGTGGCACTTGCCGCCATTGGGTGTAGTGAGGGCCAGGAGGACAGATGGCTTTAGAAGGGCCTAAGGCGGATGGATGGAGGGGAGGTCCATCGAGGACTACCCGCCATAGTGACTAAGAAGGAAATGACATCACACCCCAGCACAGTGCCGTCACACATCCCTCCCCCATTTGCCACCATTTTTCTCTCTGCAAACTTTCAGTGGCCAGCAGGCAACTAAGGCAATTCCCAGGAAGCATCCCTACCTTCTGTTAATGGATTGGTTAGACCCTACTCAGAAGGTTTCAAGAAGATCTCTGGGAGCAGCAGAGATTTGATCAAACCACAGTTCCCACCTATGAAGAACGGTTAAAGCACTTGGGGCTCTTTAGCCTGGAGAAACGACGGCTGAGGGGTGACATGATCGAGGTTTACAAGGTTAGGCATGGGACAGAGCAGGTCGAGAAAGAAGTACTTTTCTCCCTTTCTCACAATACAAGAACTCGTGGGCATTCCATGAAATTGCTGAGCGGTCAGGTTAGAATGGATAAAAGGAAGTATTACTTCACCCAAAGAGTGATTGTTGTTGTTCAGTCGCACAGTCGAGTCCGACTCTTCGCGACCCCATGGACCAGATTACGCCAGGCCCTCCTGTCTTCCACTGTCCGCTGAAGTTTGCTCAATTTCAAGTTCGTTGCATCGATGACACTGCCTAACCATCTCATCCTTTGCCGTCCCCTTCTTCTTTGACCTTCAACCTTTCCCAGCATCAGGGTCTTCTCCAGTGAATGCTCCCTTCTCATTTGGTGGCCAAAGGATTTGAGCTTCAACTTCAGCATCTGGCCTTCCAGGGAACAGTCAGGGTTGATTTCTTTTAGGATTGACTGATTTGATCTCCTTGCAGTCCAAGGGACTCTCAAGAGTCTTCTCCAGCACTATAGTTCAAAAGAATCTATTCTTTGGCGCTCGGCCTTCCTTATAGTCCAACTCTCGCAGCCATACATTACGACCGGGAATACCATTGCTTTGACCATGCGGACTTTTGTTGGCAGGGAGATGTCTCTGCTTTTTATCATGCTGTTTAGGTTTGCCATCGCTTTCCTCCCAAGGAGCAGGCGTCTTTTAATTTCATGGCTGCAGTCACCATCTGCAGTGATCTGGGATCCCAGGAACGTGAAGTCTGTCACTACTTCTACGACTTGCCAAGGAGTGATGGGGCCAGATGCCATGATCTTAGTTTTTTTGATGTTGAGCTTCAAGCCCACTTTTGCGCTCTCCTCTTTCACCCTGAGCAAGAGGCTCTTTAGGTCCTCTTCACTTTCTGCCATCAGAGTGGTATCGTCTGCATATCTGAGGTTATTGATCTTTTCCCCAGCAATCTTAACTCCAGCTTGTGATTCATCCAGGCCAGCATTTCGCAAAGAGTGATTAACACATGGAATTCACTGCCCCAGGACGTGGCGGCGGCTAGAAGCATGGATGGCTTCAAGAGGGAATTCGATAAACATATGGAGCAGAGGTCCATCAGTGGCTATTAGCCACAAGGTAGAAATAGGAACTCTCAGTCTGGGGCAGGCGATGCTCTGTATTCTTGGTGCTGGGGGGGGCAACAGTGGGAGGGCTTCTAGTGTCCTGGCCCCACTGGTGGACCTCCTGTTGGCACCTGGTATTTTTAGTCACTGTGTTGGACTGGATGGGCCATTGGCCTGATCCAACATTGGCTTCTCTTATGTTCTTAATCCTAAAGGAAATCAACCCTGACTGTTCCACTGTGTGACAGAGTGTTGGACTGGATGGGCCATTGGCCTGATCCAACATTGGCTTCTCTCTTATGTTCTTAAGTTATAGTAAACTAATGTTTTATTGATGCTGTCCCTGTCAGGCCCTTGAGTTAATCCACTCTCAGTCCAATAGTCTTTTATGAAAGCTTTATTAGAAACAGAGATTTTGATGTGCACAAGAGAGATCTCTTGTTCAGACTAAAGAACGGATCAAGGGTTAGGTACTCTATAGGCAATAGGTCAGTATCCCACAATGCAATGGTCATGCAGTGGGCATTCACTTCTCTTCTCCTCTTTCACTCCCCCCCCTTCATAGAACCCAGCACTATAAAAGTTTATTATCCAGCAACCGATGTTTCTCCAAGGATGAGAGGCTCTCGATGGCCTGGCATCTTGGGGCCGTTCTCGCGGGAGAGTTGTTACAAACAAAGCGAACCTAATCACCTCAGCACAAACACACAGACATTTTAGCATCCACACCTACTTCTCCCATCCCTCGGAATTTATGGCAGAGAGGGCTAGAAAGGGATGAGACCAAATTGTCATAACGACCTAAAAGTGAAAGTACGCTACGAAGACGGAAACAAATGGAAACGTTAGTCAACATGACAGTCAGCAGAGCCCGATTCTGACGGTACCAACATTTGGCTCTGACCTAGGTAGATCTCGTCAGCTCTGCGAATCTAAGCAGGGTCTGCAACCCTGCATAGTAATCTGGGTGGGAGATACCCCCGCCCCCAAGGAAGTCCGGGGTCATTACGAAGAGGTGGGCAATGGCAAACCCCTTCCGTTTATCTCTTGCCCTGGAAACACGACGGGGTCGCCGTAATCCAACTGCCGCTTGAGAGCAAAAGAAGTCAACGTTTGGCAAGTCAGCCATCTCCTTCTGTCCGACCAAACAAAACTGGTAGCTGTGTTATGGTTTGTGACCTGTGCCGAGCACACCGCAGGGAGCTCCTGAGTTTTAAGCAACCGGTTACAGTGTTCTGTGCACCTTGGTGTTTAGTCGTGCCGGCCACATGACCATGGAAACGTCTTCGGACAGCGCTGGCTCTTCGGCTTTGAAACGGAGATGAGCACCGCAACCCTAGAGTCGGATTCGACTGGCTTTCGAGCAAGGGAACTTTTACCTTTACCTTACATCTGTTGAGCCTCAGTCCTCCTTCTCGCTGGGTTCTGCTGCCTGATCACTGAAGAGAGGTCTCTTTAGAAGTGGTGACAATAAAACGGAGCCGTTCCTTGGGCTGTACTTCTGAACAACAGTTTGGATGGGAGCCGGGGGCCAACAGTCCCGTTGAAATTTGTTTTGTAAAAAGCATCATCTGAACGGCCCGGATTTGCTGATTTAGACTCTGATTTTTAGGCTCTTGCCGGTGCCCGGTGTACTCATTGCGTCCCTTGCAGGTGCAGAGCCAGGACCGTGCAGTTAAACATCTTAGATGAAACGGAGAGATACAAAGGGAAAAACAGCCCCTGGCGAAGCTGTTGTGGCACCTTGATCAAGGGATGTGGCCCATATTTCAGGCTTTTTAATGGAAAGTTCCGTCAGGTTGCTGCAGACTCATGGCCACGCCATAGGGATTTCAAGGCAAGAGACAGACAGAGAAGAAGAAGAAGAGAAGAGATTGGATTTATCCCCTGCCCTTCACTCAGGAGTCTCAGAGCGGCTTCCAAACTCCTTTCCCTTCCCCTCCCCACAACAGGCACCCTGTGAGGTAGGTGGGGCTGAGAGAGCTCTGACAGAAACTGCTCTTTTTCAAGGGCAGCTCTGACAGGACTATGGCTTGCTCAAGGTCATCTAGCAGGTGCAAATGGAGGAGTGGGGAACCAAACCCAGAGCTTATGACTGACCCAAGGTCACATCAGCAGGTGCGAGTGGAGGAGTGGGGAATCAAACCCGGTTCTCCCGGATTAGAGTCCGCGCACTGAACCCCTACACCAAACTGGCTCTCTCTCAGAGGCGGTTTGCCCATTGCCTGCCTCTATGTAGCAACCCTGGGCTTCCCTGGTGGTCTTCCACCCCAATGTTAATCGGGACTGACCCTGCTTAGCTTCTGAGATCTGACAAGGTCAGGCTGGCCTGAGATCCGGGCCCTGTGGGCAGTTCCGCAGAACCCGTAAAACCAAGTTGTTCCGCCAGGCTTACGGTTGAGAGCAGCGACGGTTCTCTGTCTCAGACTGGGCCCTCCCTCTCTCTTTCCATCTTCTTCCCTCTCCTTTCTTCAGTCTAGACCAATATTGATATATAACACACACAAACACACAGGTTTTGCACCATCTTTTAATGTTACGGCTGATTGTATTTTTATGATATTTATTGTATTTGTTACATATAGATTTAATAATGTTTTAATTGTGTAATGTTTTATATGGTGTTACCCACCCTGAGCCCGGTTCTGCAGGGGCGGGGTGGGGGAGGACTACAAGTCTAAATAAATAAACGAGAATTCATTAGCTAGAATTTCCAGTTTCCCTTCCTTCCTTCCTTCCTTCCTTCCTTCCTTCCTTCCTTCCTTCCTTCCTTCCTTCCTTCCCTCCCTCCCTCCCTCCCTCCCTCCCTCCTTCCTTCCCTCCTTCCCTCCTTCCCTCCTTCCCTCCTTCCTCCTCCTTCCTCCTTCCCTCCTTCCCTCCTTCCTTCCTCCCTCCTTCCTTCCTTCCTCCTTCCCTCCTTCCTTCCTCCCTCCTTCCTTCCTCCCTTCCTCCTTCCTTCCTTCCTTCCTTCCTCCCTCCTTCCTTCCGTCCTTCCTCCTTCCTTCCTGCCTTTCTTCCCTTCCCCCCTTCCTCGGGGAAGAGGAAGGAGGAGCAAAGATTGGTCAAGCAGGGACTCTCTCACACACATGGGGAAAATTTGACGGCCACCAAGGTCCGAATCGACTAGCCTCCATTTCCCCGGTTCTGAGTCAGGCCCCTACAGTAGAATGAACCTGAGTGGGCTTGGTTTGTTTGCTGCGCCTGCCCATTTCACTCAGGACAGACAGCCCTTTATGTTTGTATGTATGTATGTATGTATGTATGTATGTATGTATGTATGTATTTATTTATTCTTCCAATTTGTACCCTGCCCTCCCTGCCAAGGCAGGCTCAGGGCAATGTTACACAGGGTAAATACGCAAATGCCAATTAAATTATCATAAAAACATCTAAAAAAACCCAGTTCATTATAAAATAATACAGCGTCTAAGTGCTAGCTGCGACGTTTTAATTTCATAGCGATGGCATTACCGTGTGAGTGCATTCAATAAATTATCTAGGCATTTGTCTCGCTGATCTTCCCCAGATATAATCAGCAGGCACAGGCTGTCCATAGCAAGCCGTGGGCCAGGGTTCTATAATTTCAGTTGTTGATAATGGTGGCGGCTCTTAATTGAAGGCCTGGTGGAAGAGCTCCATCTTTCAGGCCCTGCGGAACTGTAAAAGGTCCCACAGGGCCCTGATCTCTTCCGGGAGCTCATTCCACCAGTATGGAGCTGCCACCGAGAAAGCCCCCGCTCTTTAAAAGCCGGAAGAGCTGTGGGGCCGCGGCCCAGTGGAAGAGCCTCTGTTTGGCCTGTGGCGGATCCCAGGTTCAATCCCCAGCATCTCAGGTTAAAAGGATCATGTCGGAGGTGATGTGAAGGACCTCAGCCTGAGACCCTGGAGAGCCGCTGCCAGTCTGAGTGGGCAATACTGTTTATTTATTTATTTGGTTCAAGACGAGGCGGCTTCATGTGTTCAGTAGATGAAGAAGGCTGGTTTTTATGCCCCACTTTTCTCCGCCCTAAGGAGTCCCAAAGCGCCTTATAATCGCCTTCCCTTCCTCTCCCCACAACGGGCACCTTGTGAGGCAGGTGGGGTTGGGAGAGTTCTGAGAGAACTGGGACTGGCCCTTGGTCACCCAGCAGGCTTCAGGTGGAGGAGGAGTGGAGAATCAAACCCGGTTCTCCGGATCAGAATCCGCTGCTCTTATTGCGCTTTGATTTGATTTATGCCCCGAGGCAGGCTTTCACACACACACACAAAGGCTGCAGTCACGCACACTAAATAATCCACTTTCAATCCACTTTCCAACTGGATTTTACTGTGGCCCACTCTGCATCCAGCATTTGCTCCGCTGTTTTACCAAACCCACGTTGGAACAGAAATTCCCCTCCACATTGCATGCCGCTTCCACTTTCCTTGATTGTTGGATTTTATGGAAGCCTCCGCACTGCATGCCGGTTTCACTTCCTTTGATGTCGTGGTTTTATGGTATTGTCTGCATAGTTTTATGGCCATTTTATGGCAGTTCACGGGTGACTCTGCAGTCAGTACGGTGGCGTTGGCCTGGGATATTTGAATCTGGTTTAGAGCCACATCTTTTTCTGTTCCAGTGTGGGTTTGGTAAAACAATGGAACAAATGCTAGATGCAGAATGGGCCACAGTAAAATCCAGTTGGAAGGTGGATTGAAAGTGGATTATATATCCTACATATCACACTTTCAATCCAGTTTCAGTCCACTTTGCAACTGTGAGGTAGGTGGGGCTGAGAGAGCTCTTTCCAGAACTGTCCTTGAGAGAACAGCTCTGACAGAACTATGGCTTGCCCAAGGTCATCCAACGGCTCCAAGTGGAGGAGCGGGGAATCAAACCCGGTTCTCCCAGATTAGAATCCACACACTTAACCACTACACTAAATTGGCTCTAGGCTTGCCAGCTTTCTCAGTGTACTGCCCGTGGCGTGACATCACTTCCAGTGCAACCAGGAACTGACATCATTGTATGGACATAACATTGATTCCCCCTCCCCTTTTCCCCCACCGGCCCAGCAACCAGGGGCAGAACCAGTAGGTCCTACCAGTGGGACATCTCACACCAAAGTAGGACACCTGGCAACCCGACACATAAGTATATCTCTCTCAATTAATCTTACAGACAGAAGCTTTTGTCCTGGTGCGTGTTTGTGCGTGGGTCTCTTTTTGGGACAAGAAGACCTTTATCAGACTCATGCTTGTTGCATGTAGCTAATTACTTAGTGGTGATGGAACACCTTCTACTTGTGGGCAAGGACCTCCTTTCTTTTTTGCCTTTAAAACAGGGGTCCCCAACATTTTTGACCCTGCGGGCACTTTTGGAATTCTGGCACAGGGTGGCGGGCCCAACCACCAAATGGCTGCTGCAGGAGGCGGAGCCAACCACCACCACAAAATGGCTGCTGCGGGAGGCGGAGCCAACCACAAAATGGCTGCTGCGGGTGGCAAAACCAACCACGAAATGGCTGCTGCGGGAGGCTGAACCAACTACAAAATGGTTGCTGCAGGAGGCAGAGCCCAACCACAAAATGGCTGCTGCAGGAGGCAGAGCCAACCACAAAATGGCTGCTGCGGGAGGCAGAACCAACCACAAAATGGCTGCTGTGGGAGGCGGAGCCAACCACAAAATGGCTGCTGCGGGAGGCTGAGCCAACCACAAAATGGCTGCTGCAGGAGGCAGAACCAACCACAAAATGGCTGCTGCAGGAGGCAGAACCAACCACAAAATGGCTGCTGCGGGAGGCGGAGCCAACCACAAAAGGGCTGCTGCGGGAGGCAGAGCCAACCACAAAATGGCTGCTGCAGGAGGCGAAACCAACCACAAAATGGCTGCTGCAGGAGGCAGAGCCAACCACAAAATATCATGGATTGGAGTCATCCGTAGTTCTAGTAGTAACTCTTCAACATTCCAGGCAGAAGCTCTTTTAAATGAGCTTTAAATGAACAGGTTATACAGTATTTTCTTGAATACACATTCAGCTCACTTCCAGTTACACAGTGAGGATCCATGCGCTGTGTTGGCAGCTGCTGCCAACACGGTGTTTTTAAAAATCTGCGCAACCACTCAGAAGTCCTGCTGAGCAACAATTTCCATCTGGCCCTGCCTGCTTTCCAAAAACACTTGGCAGGCAGCAGGAAAGACGTTGGCAGGCACCATGGTTGGCAGGCACCCGCCATGTTGGCAGGCTTCCACGGGCACCATGTTGGGGACACCTGCTTTAAAAACATGGGAAATGGCTTCTTGAGCTTGGGTTTTTTGGTTGATTCTGGATCAAACTGAGATCCCCCCACAGTGTTTCATATCCTTCTGTGTAGTGGATTTTAGGGAAGGAGTATATATGGCAGAATTTTTCTCTTGCCCTGGAGATCCCTACGGTTATTGCAGACACAGTAACAAATAGGAGAGGTTGCGTTAGGTTGGCTCCTGTGTGGAGATGAAAGTTCTCCTTTTGTCCCATCGGGCGCCACCTGCCACTGCTGGCAACAGATATAAAACTATATGGCAGCAATCATTTAAGGTTTCTTTTTCCTACTCCGCCTCCAAACCATGTGTGGTGGAACAGGACTGCTCAGGCACGCCAGCCCTGTTCCACCCTAGCCTCCAAGGTTTTTCCAACACCTGGAGAGGCTTTTCCCTCTCTCTGGTACCCACCGCCACCACCTGACCTTTGTAGGAATTGCCTGCTGGGAGGGTCAGGACTCCCAGCTTCCCTTCCCAGTCCTGAGGCCTGGTCTCCTTGTCTCCTGCTGCCCAGTGCCTGGTCACCACGAGGACAGCTTACTGCCTTGTGTGCCCCTGGAGGAATAGCCACTTGCCAACTGCCGGCCTTTCCCCTGGCGCTCCTTTTAAAATAACATGTGCAAGACAGTGAAGATCTATGTGGTACAGAGAACCCCTACCAGCATCCAATGCAATAAAGTTATTTATTTATTATTTCTTTTGGGATTTTTATTTATTTTGGGATTTTTTATTCTGCCCTCCCCAAAGTGGGCTCAGGGCGGATCACAACAATTTGAGCCAAAGACTCATTACAATAATGAACCAAGAGCCAGTTTGGTGTAGTGGTTAGGAGCGTGGACTCTAATCTGTCAGAACCGAGTTTGATTCCCCACTCCTCCACATGCAGCTGCTGGTGTGACCTTGGGTCAGTCATGAGTTCTCTCAGCACTGTTCTCTCAAGGGCACTCCTCAAAATAGCTCTCTCAGCCCCACCTACCTCCCAGGGTGTCTGTTGTGGGGAGGGGAAGGGAAAGGAGATTGTAAGCCGCTCTGAGACTCCTTTGGGTAGTGAAGGTCAGGGTACAAATCCAATCTCCTCCTCCTCCTTGCCTTCTAATTCCTCCTCCTCCTTTCCTCCTTTTTATCATCACCACACAACCCAGTGAGGTAGTCTAGACTGAGGGTATGTGACTGGCCCAAGTTTACCCAGTTAGCCTCCATGGTAAATGAGTGATTTGAACCTGGGTCTGCCAGGCCCTAGTCCAACAACAGTGTATAGGAAAAGACTTTCCTGAACTATTCCTGTTAGGGCCAAATGGCCCAGCTGCTAACATATCCATGTAACTTTTGTCACCTGAGCAGATGGCGAAGCTTCATACCCATATTGACACCTTTGCTGGGAAGAGCAGACATTCAGGCGTCTTCCCAAGCTTGGGGCACAGCTGTCCCAAGACATTAACACATCAAAGCTCCTCTGACATGGCTTCTGTCATGTAGACCCAGAGATTTGGGCACACCCCTTCACCCCCTTGTGATTGGATAAATGGTCATATTCAATTATGACAGGAAAGGGAGGGAATTGTGATCACCCTATGGGAAGAGGGGTAGAGTTTTCTTGGAAAGAGAGCTGCTTTCTGAGGGGGAGTTCCCCTTTGGATTGTATCCTTGCAACATGGAATTTTACTAGTGGGCAGCGAACTGCCCACAGTAATCATGGGGTTCCTTCTCAAGATCCCTTGGTGAGACTTTGGACAATCTGCACAATGAACCGTTAGAGACCTCTGTAAGCTGGTAACTATGAATAACTCTATGTATAGTTAGAGCTGAACAAACCATAGATATTATTTGTTTTCCTACCTCTGCAAGTCTTATGATATATGCATGCTTCTGCACTGATTAAAGATAATATCCAATCAATATTATCTGAGTTGGCTTCCTATGTTGCAACCTGACTCTAAGCCTAGATCCTGTGCCTAAGCCATTCACTTAGGAGGCTACCACTGTGTGTTAAGTACTTGTCTGCAGCTCTGGCACAGAGCTGATAAGTCATTAATTCCCAGAGACTAGACAGGAGGTGGGGCCTCTGCTCCTGTCTGAGTTGGGAACACTCTTTGCAAGAGGTGCTGGTGCCAGACGACTGATTTAAGTATTCCTGAAGCTTGTGGGATTGGGCCTCTTATCCCTGGACGGGGGTGGGAGCGCAGATCCTGTACATGCTGACAGGTTGCGGGATTTTGGTCTCTCTCACTCCTGGACTGGAGTGAGGGAGAGAGAAAAAAACCTGTACAAACGGTATCCACTAGACTGCACTGGCTCTCCTCATTTTTTGATTGAGCATAGTACTCCGTGACAGCCATTTTGTGATAACCCCTGTGGCAGCCATTTCGTGGTGGCCCTGTTCTCCCTGTTATCAAGATTCCAAAAGTGCCCACGGGTTCGACAAGATTGGGTGCCCCTGAGTGATTAATCTGTCCCAGTTTCTGCACTGTATTATGAAGATCCAGTGTGACCAAAGCACCCGGTGTTATGAAGTTAAAGAAATATCGGGTGCAGTCAGAGAAAGCTGGGTGTGCCCCAGACAGCATCTGTAGAATGAAGAGCAGAAGTCCATCAGTGGCTATTAGCCACTCTCAGTCTGGGGCAGGTGATGCACTCTATTCTTGGTGCTGGAGGGGGCAGCAGTGGGAGGGCTTCTAGTGTCCTGGCCCCACTGCTGGACCTCCTGATGGCCCCTGGTATTTTTGGCCACTGTGTGACAGAGTGTTGGACTAGATCGGCCATTGGCCTGCTTCAACATTGGCTTCTCTTATGTTCTTATGGAGTGGAAGGGAGGGAGGGAGGAAGAGAGAGAAAGGTAGAAAGAAAGCAAATAGTTGGGGGGTAGGAAGGAAGGAAGGGGAAGAGAAAGAGAGAGAGGTGGAAAGAAAGGAAATAAATGGGTAGGGAGGAAGCAAGGGAGAGGTGGAAAGAAAGCAGCTTTAACTTTAAATCCATCCTCCAAGCCCCCCGTCTCCATATTGGCTGGCTGGCTGGCTGGCTGGCTGGCTGGCTGGCTGGGCTTGGAGAAGGGATTTAAAGAGACAAATGCCTTCTCCAAGCTGGCTGGCGGGGAGGGGGGGAGGCTTTGAGAATGCATTTAAAGTTAAAGTTGCTTTCTTTCCCTGCTTCCCCCCACCTCAGGTCTACCCAGGGAGGGGAACACTGGCTGGGGAAGGGAAGACCAATCGGGGAGGCATGCCTCCCCTTTGCTTCCCCAGCTGCCCTGCCGGGAGCCGCACAATATGTGTGAAAGAGCCGCATGTGGCTCCTGAGCCAGTTTGGCCACCCCTGGTATATATAGATCATATAGGCAAGCATTTTTGTAATGGCTGAGCATAAGTATTCATGTGTTGGAGGGCCAAGCAGAAGTTTCTTGTGTATCAAACATGAAGAGGCGAAACTGCCTGCTCAGAAGCTTTTAAGAACGGGACAGATCTTTAATAGCTCCGTCCGAAACAGAGTTATACCCTTGAAAGTCCGGTGACGTCAATGCCATTTGAATAGGTTTGCCATCTGCTCTGCTCACAGCGGGTAAACCCCCACCCTCGGCGCTGATCCCCCACCCTCGAGAAACTGAGGAGTGAAAGGAAAAAATGGTCAGAAAATGGCCTCCGTAGTGATGCTCTAGGAATTTCCCAATGTCTCTAAGGTCTTTACCATAGAAATTAGGGGAAATTCCTAGAATGTCACCAGAAAGGGATGTCAGATCCTCCGCAAACTCAACTGTCTCCACGCACCACCCTCGAAATCTCCTAGCATTTGCCAAGGCAGCACTCACAACCCTAGGGTGTAACTGTATTTAGTATGGCACTATAAGTCATGTAAGTATATATATATATATATATATACATATATGTTCATGTATTCTAAGTAGAGCTTAGGAGTCAGTGTTGTGAAATCAAGATAAAGTTGTGAGATCTAGATAAAGTACTGAATGGTGGAGGCCTGGGTTCAGGTTACGTAGCCTCCTATAAAAGTATAAAAGAAGTATAAAAGGAAATACTTCTTCACCCAAAGAGTGATTAACATATGGAATTCACTGCCACAGGAGGTGGTGGCAGCTGCAAGCATGGACAGTTTCAAGAGGGAATTAGATAAACATCTGGAGCAGAAGTCCATCAGTGGCTATTAGCCACAGGGTATAGATGGGAACTCTCAGTCTGGGGCAGGTGATGCACTGTATTCTTGGTGCTGGAAGGGGCAGCAGTGGGAGGGCTTCTAGTGTCCTGGCCCCACTGCTGGACCTCCTGATGGCACCTGGTATATTTTGGCCGCTGTGTGACAGAGTGTTGGACTAGATGGGCCATTGGCCTGATTCAACATTGGCTTCTCTTATGTTCTTATGTTCTTATGTTCTCCTTTATTGTGTAGCGCGTACCCAGTTTGTGACATCTAAGCAAGGATTTGCTGGTACTCCTGCGTTCTTTTTCTTACTCCAGTATTTCAAGGCCCGACCTGGAAATTGAGGGAACAGAGGAGGTATCCTGAACACACAACCTGTACAACATTCAGCAGCGACGTGACTAATTTGAACTTTCATATCCCCGTTGTCTCCTCAGTTTGAGGCAGTTGACAAGACACAAATCATCCTGCGGAAACGCTTGAGGTCCTTATCGTGTTAGATCTTGTTAGATGTTGGAAGCTAAGCAGGGCTGGCCCGGTTAGTACATGGATGGGAGAGTCACCACCAGGCCTGTAGCCAGGATTTTTAACGTCAGGGGGCATTTACATTTCTTGGGGGGAACTGGCTAATCAATTTAATCTGGGGGAGAAGGCCGTGACACCCTGGGCTGGATGGGAAGTCAAGGGGCCATGCCACCAAGTTGAGGGGGCCAAGCCCCAAAATGTCCCACTGTAGCCACGGGCCTGGTCACCACCAAGGAAGTCCGGGGTCACTACGCAAAGGCAGGCAATGGCAAACCACCTCTCTGAACGTCTTTCACCTTGGAAACCTTACAGGGACGCCATGAGTTCTCTGCAAAAAAACAACAAGAAGAAACCAGCTAGTGATCGGTACATACCACTTTGCTCTTGGATTACAGTAAAAGCTCATGAAGTACAGGGGCTACCCGTTAATCAAATGTGCCAGATGCGTAAGTTTATTTCTCTGCCCTGCCTGGCCCCTTCCTAGAACGTCATGGTGGCAAACCCCACACCTGGAGTAGGACGCGTGCTTGAGAGAAGGAGCTTCCCTTGTGGATAATGCCCATTGTCCAAGCATTCTGGATAATCAAGTGCCTGACAACAAGGATGAGGCCATAGCTGCTTTTAGCTGATACAATAAGCTTTCGTCTGCTGCACAATTCTAGCTACAGGGCTGCATTCAAAGGGGCCATTCTGCACGTGGAAGGCAGCCTTTGCATACAGAGTAGGGTTGCCAGACTTTTGGGGGGCTCCAATCCGCCGCCAGGCAGATGGCCAGCGGGGGAAGCCCCACCCCCTGTTCAGGGACATTACCAGGCAACATCCCAGACATGATGACATCACCTAGATGCGATGTCAATGCATGGGGGATAGTCTGGTATGAAAAAATATAAAGATGTGTGCAGAACAGTACAATAACAAAAGAGACTAGATTAAAGCCATAACATCATTTAGCGTCTGGTAATAAAAAACGCCTAAAAGAAATCAATCCTAATTGTTTCCTGGAAGGCCAGAGGCTAAGGCTGAAGCTCAAATACTTTGGCCACCAAATGTGAAGGGAGCCCTCACTGGAGAAGACGCTGATGCTGGGGAAGACTGAAGGTCAAAGAAGAACAGTGGGAGGGCTTCTGGTGTCCTGGCCCCATTGGTGGACCTCCTGATGGCACCTGGAATTTTTGGCCAGTATGTGACAGAGTGTTGGACTGGATGGGCCACTGGCCTGATCCAACATGGCTTCTCTATGTTTTTATGTCTTGGGCAAGGGATGCTCTGTATTCTTGGTGCTTGGGGGGGTCAACAGTGGGAGGGCTTCTGGTGTCCTGGCCCCACTGGTGGACCTCCTGATGGCACCTGGAATTTTTGGCCACTATGTGACAGAGTGTTGGACTGGATGGGCCATTGGCCTGATCCAACATGGCTTCTCTTATGTTCTTATGTCTTGGGCAAGGGATGCTCTGTATTCTTGGTGCTTGGGGGGTCAACAGTGGGAGGGCTTCTAGTGTCCTGGCCCCACTGGTGGACCTCCTGATGGCACCTGGAATTTTTGGCCACTATGTGACAGAGTGTTGGACTGGATGGGCCTTTGGCCTGATCCAACATTGGCTGTTCTTATGTTCTTAAGAAGGGGACAGCAAAGGATGAGATGGTCAGACGGTGTTATCGATGCAACGAACATGAAATTAAGCAAACTCCGGAGCACGAGTGGCGTGATGTGGTCGGACTCGACTGTGCAACTGTACAACAACAAATAAAAAACAACCACTTATTCCTTCATAGAAAAAATACAAAGGCCAATAAAACTTCACACAGCAGTCTGCTCCGGACTCTCCCAGTCTATATCCCTCTAACAGTCTTGTATTCTCAAAAACAGTCTACTCCAAATTCAGTCAATCTGTGTCTCTCTTTCAACACTTTTTCCGGATACCTAAGTGTTTTAGGCCACTGGTCTTTCCTCAGGAACAAATCTATAAACAAAGAATTCCAGTGATATTACACGGGGGATAACACTCTAGTTTTTGGACAAACGCTATGGTTTTGAAGGCAAAAAAACCATAGAGACTTGCCCAAAAACTAGAGTGTCACCCCCTGATGTGATGACATCACTTCTGGGTAACGTCATTACGGCATTTGCACAAGAAGATCCTGGAGCAGAGCGTGGATCCCCCCTGGTGTCAGCCATGTAGGATGTGGCAGCCATAATACAGAGGGTTGTCCTCTACCTCGTGCTAGAGAGAAGTGAAAAATAATCTAAATAAGGTTTATTACTTCTACTAAGGTTTCACAAAAAGAGCTACAGAACCTACATATCGCACTGTGCAAACGTCTGCACAAGTATCCGCAGAACCACACTAGCAGGGGTTTTTCCTTCCACTTGTGGTTCTTTGAATCCAGACCACAGGTTGCGTTCAGATGCCTGGACAAGCACCGGTTAAACGGAGACTGGACACACGCACAGCTCGCTAATGCTCAGCGCACTGAGCTAGATTTTAAAATTCCTGGTTTTAGTAAAGCTGCAGATGTTCAAATGCAGGCACTCGGGTAAACTGGAGTGTGTTTAACCCGGTCACGTGAAGAATAAATGAACTCCAGTTCCCCCAGGCACTTACCGTGATCAGAAAGCTTTGAAATCAAGCTCCACACGAGGGAAGAGAAAGGCGTCGGCAGGAGTCAGAAGAGCGTATAAACATGGCCTTCACAGGTGGAACAGCTCCCCAGAAAGTCCTCTGAGAATACCAGGAAAAGTTTACAATTGTTTTATCATTCTCTCGCTGACTGACTAATAATCTGTTGTTTGATGGTTGAGTTGGTGATCTGGGCACAGCCCCGGATTAACCACTAAGCAAAATAAGCACGTGCTTAGGGCCCCAAAAGAAGGGGGGCACCATAGCATCCCCCCCGAGCTATCATGCCCTTAACTCTTTCACTGCCACACTCGACTTTGTCGAATTTTTTGTAATTGTCCTTATCTGCCGTGTTCAATTTCAGTCTGTGTTGTCAAAAGAACGGTTTCTTCGGCACAGTGAATGGCTAAAGTTTCAAAGATTGGTTTGAAAGTGTCATCAGAGATCACGTTTGTTTCCGTGTTGTGGCGTGAGAGTTTCGCTTCCGTCAAGTGACAACGCAGACGGCTGGGTCTGTTTAGGGTTTAACTTATCCGCTGATTTGTGTAACGGAGCCTTCTGTTCCTTCTGTTGTTATTTATTGTACTGATTTTTCACATAAACGAGGTAGGTTTTCGTGAATAAGATGTAAAACCATGTATTTGGAGTAAGAAGTCATCGACTGGTGAAATGAAAACGATTTATCCAGTATGCAAAAAAAAAAAAGGATAGCTTTATTATTATTTGCAGCAAGAACAACTATTGCTTCAAAGTGGAAATCAGAAACTAAACCAACTTTAAGCTTATGGTATAGGAAACTGTGGAATTTATATGTAATGGAAAAAATAACGGACATAATGAACCCAACGAAAGTTAATGATGAGCACAGTGAACTTCCTAGTATATGGTTACCTATCTTATCTTACCTAGTTTCATCGACTGGTGAAATGAAAACGATTTATTCAGTATGCAAAAAAAAAAAAAGGATAGCTTTATTATTATTTGCAGCAAGAACAACTATTGCTTCAAAGTGGAAATCAGAAACTAAACCAACTTTAAGCTTATGGTATAAGAAACTGTGGAATTTATATGTAATGGAAAAAATAACGGACATAATGAACCCAACGAAAGTTAATGATGAGCACAATGAACTTCCTAGTATATGGTTACCTATCTTATCTTACCTAGTTTCTCAAGAAGTAATGCCAGATGTAATAAATACTCTTCATCTATGGTAATGGTTAATTAATTGCTTTGTTGACTGATAATTTTATGCTTGCAACGAATAGAAGGTTCTGTTTCTTTTTTCTTTTTAGCAGTTATGTTGGAATGCACTTGTCCTTTATAATGTTGGTTATATCAGTTGTTGAAAAAGGAAAATCGAATCAAATTTACTTTAAAAAAAAACACATTACTGTAAGCGTAAAGAGCAGTACAAAATGTTGGTAAAACTTCTGATATGACCGTAGGTCATGATGCTTGACCTTGAAGCTGAAATATTTTTCTCAGTCGTTCCTTCAGTTATGACTATTTATAAGAACCGATAAGGCAGTGGAACCCACAGCACTGAGAAAGGGGGACCTGTATGCATCCAGAAAGGTCCGTAAAGTATATATATATAATTTAATATATTAAGTGACATTAGAGTAGACTTGATCTCTGCCGCCAAGACCCATGTGGAGGCATCTCGAATGGTCTATTTTTTAGAGGCCCCCCCTGGTGAGAAGGGGCTCTCAGAAATGTAAGTTGTTCTTCAAAGAACAAAATCTCTGGAGATAGACCTTTTTCAGTGAAGCAGAATAGTTTATTGATACACTCTTGCAAGCGTGGGTGACCAGTCCCGATGAACTGACCACCCCTTGTATTTGAAAGCAGGCCGTTTTATACTTCCTTCCCCGACGCTTTGGAAAATAAGAAACGCCCTGGCCAGTCCCCATAGGCTGGAGTACATGGCTCACATTCTCAAATCACGTCTCGCCTTTAGGACCCCGTGACGACACGCCTTCGGTTACTCTTTTTCTTTTCCTAATTAGTCCACTCCTCTAAATATGCTAAAATCTGTTTACTTTCTCCTAAAAAGGTATTAATCTTCCCAGCCTTCCCCTGACATTTTTCCACCATCTACTGCAAATGTCACTCTCGGGTGAGCGTGAACATAAGAACATAAGAGAAGCCAATGTTGAATCAGGCCAATGGCCCATCTAGTCCAACACTCTGTCATACAGCAGCCAAAATATACCAGGTGCCATCAGGAGGTCCAGCAGTGGGGCCAGGGCACCAGAAGCCCTCCCACTGCTGCCCCTCCAGCACCAAGAACAGAGTGCATCACCTGCCCCAGACTGAGAGTTCCCATCTATTTTGTTGTTGTTCAGTCGCACAGTCGAGTTCGACTCTTTGCGACCCCATGGACCAGATTACGCCAGGCCCTCCTGTCTTCCGCTGTCCGCTGAAGTTTGCTCAATTTCATGTTCGTTGCATCGATGACACTGTCTGACCATCTCATCCTTTGCCGTCCCCTTCTTCTTTGACCTTCAATCTTTCCCAGCATCACGGTCTTCTCCAGTGAATGCTCCCTTCTCATTTGGTGGCCAAAGTATTTGAGCTTCAGCTTCCAGGATCTGGCCTTCCAAGGAACAATCAGGGTTGATTTCTTTTAGGATTGACTGATTTGATCTCCTGGCAGTCCAAGGGACTCTCAAGAGTCTTCTCCAGCACCATAGTTCAAAAGAATCTATTCTTCGGCGCTCGGCCTTCCTTATAGTCCAACTCTCGCAGCCATACATTACTACGGGGAATACCATTGCTTTGACCATGCGGACTTTGTTGGCAAGGTGATGTCTCTGCTTTTTATCATACAGTTTAGGTTTGCCATCGCTTTCCTCCCAAGGAGCAGGCGTCTTTTAATTTCATGGCTGCAGTCACCATCTGCAGTGATCTGGGATCCTAGGAACGTGAAGTCTGTCACTACTTCTACGACTTCCCTTCTATTTGCCAAGGAGTGATGGGCCCAGATGCCATGATCTTAGTTTTTTTGATGTTGAGCTTCAAGCCCACTTTTGCACTCTCCTCTTTGACCCTGAGCAAGAGGCTCTTTAGGTCCTCTTCACTTTCTGCCATCAGAGTGGTATCGTCTGCATATCTGAGGTTATTGATCTTTTCCCAGCAATCTTAACTCCAGCTTGTGATTCATCCAGGCCAGCATTTCGCATGATGTACTCTGCATATAAATTAAATAAGCAAGGTGACAATATACATCCTTGTCGTACTCCTTTCCTATGCTAAACCAATCAGTTGTTCCATATCCGGTTCTAACTGTTGCTTCTTGACCCTTATACAGGTTTCTCAGGAGACATGTGAGGTGGTCCGGTACTCCCATCTCTTTAAGAACCTGCCATAATTTATTGTGATCCACACAATCAAAGGCTTTAGCATAGTCAATGAAGCAGAAGTAGATGTTTTTCTGGTACTCTCTTGCTTTCTCCATAATCCAGCGAATGTTGGCAATTTGATCTCTCGTTCCTCTACCTCTTCGAAACCCAGCTTGTACTTCTGGCAATTCTCTATCCACGTACTGTTGGAGCCTAGCTTGTAGGATTTTGAGCATGACCTTGCTAGCGTGTGACATGAGTGCAATTGTGCGATAGTTTGAACATTCCTTGACATTGCCCTTCTTTGGGATTGGATTGGAATTATTTCAAGTTCCCATCTATACCCTGTGGCTAATAGCCACTGATGGACTTCTGCTCCATATGTTTATCTAATTCCCTCTTGAAACTGTCCATGCTTGCAGCTGCCACCACCTCCTGTGGCAGTGAATTCCATATGTTAATCACTCTTTGGGTGAAGAAGTACTTCCTTTTATCTGTTTTAACCTTTGGGGCTCTCTAGCTTGGAGAAACGACGGCTGAGGGGTGACATGATCGAGGTTTATAAGATTATGAATGGGATTGAGCAGGTTGAGAAAGAAGTCCTTTTCTCCCTTTCTCACAATACAAGAACTCGTGGGCACTCCATGAAATTGCTGAGCAGTCGGGTCAGAATGGATAATTCTTGTGTCATTCTTGTGTCATTTCTTCCTGTTACTGGGCTTTCAGACCGCAGGATGTTCTATCCTTAGGCCTGTCTTCTTTCGAAACGTCTGTTCGCCAGAGTTAACTTCCCATTTTTCTGTTGGTTTCAGCATAAATTTAAGACTATAGTTTGCAAGCAGATCTAAGTGTCAGCTGTTTTGCTGCTAATTGTTCCTTGACCTGATGAAGGGTTAGGTGTTTTCCAGATAGACTAGGCATGCCCTGCCTTCCTTATTTCAAGTTCTAATCTTAGGTTGTCTGGCTTTTTAATCTTTTAAATTCATGAAGCAAATGCATTAAGCTTTCCAGATACATAAAAGCACAAGCTTAACGTGTTAATCAAATCAATTAAAAATCTTCATTTTCAATTCTCACAGGGCTAGCCTGGGGTATCCAGGTCAGCTTTACACCCTTCTAAGTCCTCTGAGCTTGATGATCTTAGAAGGGGCCTAACTCTGCTTAGGATATGACTGTAAGTCACTCCGGTATGCTTAATAATTGAAAATCACTGTCTGAATGGGGGGGGGGGAGTTTGAGTCCAGTGGCACCTTTAAGACCAACAAAGTGTAATTCTGGGTATAAACTTTTGAGTGCATGCACATTTGTTCAGATACGGACGTGTGCACACACACGAAACCCTATACCCAGAATTAAACTTCGTTGGTCTTAAAGGCTCCACCAGACTCAAAAATCCGTTCTAGATTGAGTCAGTCTAGTTATACAGCTTGTTCGTTCTTGAACGTCTAGATCAGGGGTCCTCAAACTACGGCCCGCGGGCCACATGCGGCCCGCGGAGGACATTTATGCGGCCCGCCGAGCGTTTATGCCCGCCTCCCCCCGCAGAGTGTTTATGCCCGCCCCCCCCCAAGAGCGCCCAGGAGCTGAGGAGGAGGAAGGGGCGAGCAGGCTGGTCGTGGGGGAGGGGGCGAACGCGGCGGCGGGGCGCGCAGGCTGGTGGGGGGAGGGAGCCATTGCGGCGGCGGGGCAGCAGGCTGGTGGGGGGGAGGGAGCGAACCAGGGCCGCAGGGGCACCAAACTGCGCCCCGTTCCTCCCGTGAAAAGCCCCTCCGCCGCTCCCGCCGCCTCCCCGAGCACCCCGCTGGGGCTCAGGAGGCAGCAGCAGAGCTTGCCCGCCCTCTCCCCAAAGCCCGGGGTGGGGGAGAGGAGGGGGGGTGGCTGGTGCCGCCAGCGAAGAGCGCCGCTTCAATTCCCCCCCAACGACTTCTCCCCCCCACGGCCCTCCCAGGCCCACTGCTGGGCGCGGGGCTTCTGGAGCCTGCGGGGATGGCGGCCGGGCAGGAGGAGGGGCCAGGGAGGGGGGGCTCCAGCGCCGGTGGGTTCTCCGAGGGACCAGTGCGCCCGCCCAGCTGCCGGAGTGTGAGCCGGCTCCCAGCTTTTCCGCCTCCGCCGCCTCCAGCTCGCCCCCTCTCGTCTCGGCTCAGGGGAGGAGGGCTCCGGAGCAAGCTCAGTCCCGCAGCAGCCCAATCGCTGCCCCCCCACTCCGGCCAGGCCCTGCCCGGCTGACTCCAGGTGGAGGCAGGCGGGCAGGCAGGCGGGCGGTCCGCCGTCGGCGCTTGGGGGCTCGCTTGGTCAGCCAGGCTCTGGGTCGCCAGCCCTCTCAGAGCCTGGGACGCCGGGCAAGGTGCTGGCTGGGCGGTCTCGCGGGAGGAGGCAGGCCGTGGGGCATGGGCAGAGCGCACCGCAGGGAGGGAGGGAGCCCCAGCCGTTTTCGCCAGTGGGCCCTGGGGGGGGGGCGGAGGGCTGCGAGGGGGAAGTTCGCCCTTCTGTGGTGGCGGCGCTGCTGGGCTCCGCTTCCAGGCGAGAAGTCCCGCAGGGCAGGCGAAGGACTCCGCTGCCCCGAGCCCCAGGCCGAAGCCAGAGGTCGGAAGCCCGCCCCTTCCCCGGCTCTCCCTGGTGCCTCGCCCCTGCGAGACACCCGGGTGAGCCGCGCGCGCCGCCCCTGGGAGGGAAGGGGGGGGCTTCTAAGCCCGCCCCTTCCCCGGCTCTCCCAGGCGCTGGGCTATCTCCAGGCCCCACCGGGAGGTTGGCATCCCCGGTGGGGTGGGTGCCCCAGGCTGTCCTGCCTAGGGCGCCCAGACACCTGGGGCCGGCCCTGGAGCGAACGCAGCGGCGGGGCGAGCAAGCTGGTGGGGGGAGGGAGCGAACGCGGCGGCGGGGCAAGCAGGCTGGTGGGGGGAGGGGGCGAACGCGGCGGCCCTCCAAGGGTCTGAGGGACAGTGAACTGGCCCCCTGTTTAAAAAGTTTGAGGACCCCTGGTCTAGATAATCTTTTCTACCCTTATTCCCACGTCCCGTGCCTTTCTAAGCACGCTTTCGCAATGTCACTTCAAAACACATTGCTTATGCAAATGATCTCACAATTAGCCGAGAGTCACCTCTCAATGCAGTCATCGTAGCAGAATGCAGTTGGCATATTCTTACCGTACAAAGTGGCCTGCGGCGTTGTAATCACACGTTATTGCGGCGTTTCATATATGATAGGCATGGGGCATGGTATAGATTATTGAGCGTTGGGCTTTCTATGCCGGCTTGATCGATGTCATGATTATCTTAATTTATTCGTATCTCGGAACTTGCTGGTCTTTTCCGCACTGCCTGGCAGCTTGTCCTTCCAGCCTGTGATTACTCAAACTCTGCATTTGAGTGACCCACCTGTATCTATTGCAATAGAGCAAAGTTTTGAGTCCAGTGGCAACTTTAAGACCAGCAAAATTTAATCCTCGGTATAAGTTTTCGTGTGCATGCACACTGCTTCAGCACACGAAAGCTTATACCCAGAATTAAACTTCATTCGTCTTAAAGGGTGCCACTGGACTCCCAACTTTTTTTGTTCATACCAACACGGCTACCCATCTGAATCAGAGGGAAAGTATCTTTTGACACAGTAATCCTTGTGGATGTGTTAACAAAAAAACCCCAAAGTCACATACCTTTAATGGCATAACGGTAAAATACATATATATACAATAGCACAGTGTGAAGATTTAAAAGCATAATGGACAAAATGAATCATTCCTTTAGGTTAAAATGCTTGGGGCTCTGTAGCTTGGAGAAGCGACAGCTGAGGGGTGACATGATCGAGGTTTATAAGATTATGAATGGGATTGAGCAGGTTGAGAAAGAAGTCCTTTTCTCCCTTTCTCACAATACAAGAACTCGTGGGCACTCCATGAAATTGCTGAGCAGTCGGGTTAGAACGGATAAAAGGAAATACTTCTTCACCCAAAGAGTGATTAACATATGGAATTCACTGCCACAGGAGGTGGTGGCAGCTACAAGCATGGACAGTTTCAAGAGGGAATTAGATAAACATATGGGGCAGAAGTCCATTAGTGGCTATTAGCCACAGGGTATAGGTGGGAACTCTCAGTCTGGGGCAGGTGATGCCCTCTATTCTTGGTGCTGGAGGGGGCAGCAGTGGGAGGGCTTCTAGTGTCCTGGCCCCACTGCTGGACCTCCGGATGGCACCTGGTATATTTTGGCCGCTGTGTGACAGAGTGTTGGACTAGATGGGCCATTGGCCTGATTCAACATTGGCTTCTCTTATGTTCTTATGAGCATAGATCGAACTTTGGCCGCTTCAGCAAGAAACTTGGCCACTATAGCTGTGATATCAGGATTAATATCCTTTAGAAGATTTTGAATAGCTTTTTCTTTATTAGAACTATAATTAAGAGGAAATGAGGATGGCAACAATTCTTTGCGTAAGGCCGAGTGAAATTGACAGTTGAGAATAATATGATATATTGAATCCACAGATTCTAAAGGGCATGACCATAACCTTTCATAACCAGGGGAACTTTATTAAACCGACCTAAGAGCACTTTTGAGGGGAAAACATTTAGACGGGCTAATGTGGAGGCTCTACGGAGTGAAGGCTGAACTAAGTTACGGAAGTAATGGGCCATCTGGCCATACTGAATTGGAAGAGTCAGCTGAGCCTGAGAGAATATACAAAATTGTGCCGGACGTAACATTTGAAGTTCAAGGTCAAACGGTCTCCGTTTGATAATCTGGTAAATAGAGATTTCATCTGGTGAATAAAAATATTCTAAGGAAAAGCTGACTTGACTGATTTTCTTGTCAATATACGCCAACCAGGTTGCCTGCAAGACGGAGCTCTTCCGCCAGGCTTTCGAGTAGGAGCCGCTGCTCCCTTTCCCCTTGGCCGCCAGCCCCCCCCCTGCCACCAACTGTTACCGTCTCATGTGGTAGAGGGAGGGGACAGTCGAGGGAGACCCCGCTATGACATTACTGTGTTTAAACTACCATCTGACGCCATCGGATTGAGATAATAGAACAGCTGTAGAGCATTTATGAGGCTGAAATGTTAGCGATTTATATGTTTTTAAGATATTGTCTTGGCACTTGGATGCCTTACTGTAAGCCGCCCTGAGCCCGCTCGCGGGGAGGGCGGGGTAGAAGTGAAATAAATAAATAAATAAATAATAAGCACCATTTCTGAAACGTGGAATTAAGGAATTTGATGGCGATCTGAAGTGTATTTTCAGCCAGTATTTAAAACCCGTGTACATAGAAGGAAAGGGAGAACCGGTTTTGATTTCCCTACTCCTCCACTTGCACCTGCCAGATGACCTTGGGCAAGCCATAGTTCTGACAAGAGCTGTTCTTGAAAAAGAGCAGTTTCTGTCAGAGCTCTCTCACCCCCACCTACCTCACAGGGGTGTCTGTTGTGGGGAGGGGAAGGGAAAGGAGTTTGTAAGCCTCTCTGAGACTTCCTTGGGTAGTGAAGCGCGGGGTATAAATCCAGTCTCTTCTTCTTCTCTTCTCATGTACCCTGTGATGCTTTGTCTGTGTGCAAGGGTCCTAGCCACGGCTTTCTTTCTTTTCTTTTTTCAGGAGAACGGTGTAGCAAATGGCGGCTCCTACAAAAGACCGTTGAATGAATCCTTTGAACAAGCACCGATGTACGTGCACATCCTGACCTTCATTGGCTACACAATAGGAATATTTTTCGGCTACCTGCGTGACTTCCTGAGAGGCTGCGGACTTGAGAAATGCGTCCAGACCACAGAACGAGAGGAACAGAAAGTATGTGGGATCGGAACTTTAGCCAGCGTGTTTCCTTCCTCTTGAAGGGGAAGGGCTTGAAAGAGGACGATCTCTCCCCTAATTTGGGCCTTGGGCTCACTTACTCCCTTCCTGGCTGCTAGAAGGAGTAGGAGCTGGGAATTGACAGGTGGGGGGGGGGGCTGTGGTTTAGGTCTGCCAACATCTTTTTCTGGAGCCCACCAAGTGTTTTTGGAAAGCGGGTGGGGCCAGGTGGGTCCCTTACCCTGCAAGGCTTTTGATTGGCCAGGGGAAATTGGATTGGCTGTGCCCATTTTTTGAAAGAGCTGCTCTGGCAGAAGCGGCTAACAGAGGACAGAGGTCTTCACCGAGTGACTGAAGCTGTGGCAGCCATTTTGTGGGTGACGCCACCTCTCCTGCAGGAGACAGTTTGGGGCAGCCCACTTGCGGCCGCGCCCGCCACACGGAATTCCAAAAGGCCCATACAATCCACAAGAATAACACGCAGTCCCAAGACAGTCCAGTATGAAAAAATATATATATACAGATGTGTGTGCTAGATGCCCACAGAACAATACAATAACAAGAGCAACTAGATTGAAGCCATAGCATCATTTAGTGGCTCAAGTGGTTAAGACGCTGAACTGCAGGCTGTGGAAGGTCGGTAGTTCAGCAGTTCGAGACCCGAGAGCGCCGCGTGACGGAGTGAGCTCCCGTCTCTGGTTCCAGCTCCTGCCAACCTAGCAGTTTGAAAGCAAGAAATTGCAAGTAGATAAATAGGTACCACTTTGGTGGGAAGGTAACAGCATTCCGTGCGCCTTGGTGTTTAGTCACGCCGGCCACATGACCACGGAAATGTCTTCGGACAGCGCTGGCTCTTCGGCTTTGAAATGGAGATGAGCACCGCAACCCTAGAGTCGGATTCGACTGGCTTTCGAGCAAGGGAGACCTTTACCTTTAATGAAAAGCAACCGCTTATTCCTTCATAGAAAGAAAAATACAAAGGTCAGTAAAATTACACATAGCTGTCTGCTCGAGACTGTCTCCGTCAGTATCCTTCCAACAGTCTTGTATTCTCGAAAGCAGTCTGCTCCAAATTTAATCTCTCTTTCAACACTCATTCCGGATATTTAAGTGTTTCAGACCTCTGGTCTTTCCTCAGGAACAACTCCTGTATAGGAATCTCACATTCAGTCTTGCATTTCAAGTTGATACTTTCATCGATCTATTTTTCTGTTAATCTGCTTGGGCAAGGCCTCCTCCCTTATTTTCAAGCATGCTGCTGTGGCTGCTGCCAAAGTCAAATGAACCCAGGACTATGCCTTTGAGACTGAATTTGGAGTAGGCTGCTTTCGAGAATACAAGACTATTAGAAGGATATTGACTGAGAGAGTCTGGAGCGGACGGCTGTGTGTAATTTCAAAGACCTTTGTATTTTTTTTTCCTATGGAGGAATAAGTGGTTGCTTTTCGTTACCAGACAGTAAATGATGTTATGGTTTCAATCTAGTCTCTCTTATTATTCTGTTGTCCTGTGGGCATCTGGCACACACATCTGTATATATATTTTTTCATACCAGACCCAATTCCAGAAGGTGCCCGTAGGGTCAAGAAAGGTTAGTGATATTGACCTCTTGTCATTAATATTTACCATATTTTCTGTGAAACATGACGTGAGCCAGTTTGGTGTAGTGGTTAAGTGCGCGGACTCTAATCTGGGAAAGCCAGGTTTGATTCCCCACTCCTCCACTTGCACCTGCTGGATGACCCTGGGTCAGTCACAAGCTCTGGCACAGCTGTTCTTGAAAAAGAGCCGTTTCTGTCAAGAGCTCTCTCAGCCCCACCTACCTCACAGGGTGTCTGTTGTGGGGAGGGGAAGGGAAAGGAGTTTGTAAGCTGCTCTGAGACACCTTTGGGTAGTGAAGGGCGGGGTATAAATCCAATCTCTTCTCTCTTCTTCTTCTTTGTTATGTGTCTTCTCGTTACAAGCCCATAAATCAGGCCGGTCACGCCTCCAGTGTATGGAAAACGCGCAGTGTTGAATGTTAACACTGAGAACTGTTCAGAATTTGCAATACAAGATAGGTTGTTATGCACACATGAGCACACGAGGCAGGGAAGGAAGAGCGCTTCCTGCAGATCCGCGGGAGCTATAAGAAACCCTTCATAAATCGGCTCCCCTGCCCTCCAGCTCCCAATCCCAGTGAACGAAGTGGCAGATTAGAGGACTTAACAGAGCCAGTGGTGGCTCGAATATCAACCTAGGATCTGGGGACTTGGGTTTGAATTGCCACACTGCCACTGTTGCTCGCTGGGTGAGCTTGGGCCAGTCACAGACCCCCCCAGGCCAAGCCGCCTCACAGAGTGGTGTGAGGCTAAAATAAAGGAAAGGAGAACAATGTGAGCCACTTTAGTTCCCAGGTACAGAGAAAGGGGGATATAAATAGGACCGCCAGCTCTGTGTTGGGAAATACCTGGAGATTTGGGGGGTGGAGCCAGGGAAGGGCGGGGTTTGGGGAAGGGAGGACAGGGGCCTCAGCAATATATAAGACCATAGAGTCCACGCTGCAAAGCAGCCGTTTTTCTCCAGGGGATAGGGTGGGCAAGTCCTACCTTGGCTGCAGCGGGGGGAGTCCCGGCCCTCTCCGGGAGTTCTTTGGCATGTGCGTAAAGCATGTGCGCACCTCAATGACATCACCCGGAAGTGACGTCATCGCATCGAGCATGTTGGGGGCAGGACCACGATAATTAGAGGGGAAACCACAGAGTTTTCCCTCAAATGATAGAGCGTCCCTCCGAAACGTGCCCGAAGCGATGACGTCACCTCCAGGTGACATCATCACACCGGGCACGTCTCCATGATCCCGGCAATTTGGGTGTGGGGTTCCCCCCGGCGGCCCAATCCAGGCCGGCGGGGAACGAACCCATCAAGTGGGAGTTCCCCGCTAGGAAAGATGCGAAGCCAATTTTGTCCTCCCCACTTTGGAAAGTAGTGGCAGAAGCAAGGGGAACGGCAAAGTCGAGGGGGGTAGCCATTTTGGCGAGGAGTGACTTAAATATGGAGATATTGGACCGTAAAGAGGACAAAGAGGGGAGATATAATTTTTTGAAGTGTGAGCTAGATAATAAAATGTTTACCTTGGTCAATGTATATGCACCAAATGCGGGAACAAAGAGATTCCTATTAGGAATCCTGCAAAGAATACAGGACTATAGTCAAGGTGAAATAATCATGGCAGGAGATTTTAATATGAATCTTTCAAATTTGAATGTTAGGAAATGGGGTTTAATAGAGGTGTTTGAAGCAAAAGGAAAAAAATCGGGGCCCACCTTGTTCTCTGCGAGACATAAAATGTATACATGTCTTGATTATGTTTTGATATCAGATTCACAGGTATTGAAAATTAATGAAGTTGAAGTACAGCCAATACTAATCTCTGATCATGCCCCAATTATGGTGGACTTGGCAATACAAATGGAGAAATCGGAAGGGAGGTGGAGATATAAAAACATAGTTTTAAGTAAAAAGGAATACAGGGACTATATAGTAAAACAGCTAACATACTATTTCAAAGAAAACAGAGGATCGACGGCACCTCATATAGTATGGGATGCAGCGAAGGCTGTTATGAGGGGACATCTAATTAGGACAGAAAAGTTACTAAAACGCCAGAGAGATAAAGATAACGAAAGCAAATTGGGACAATTAAAAATTTTGCAAGCACAACAACTAATTAAATTTGACACACAGCGGCAAAGGCAAATCCAAATTTTAAAAAACGATCTAGATTCCCAAGATTTAGATTTAGTGTGGAAGAGGGAGACTCTAATTAAAAGCGAGTGGCATAGAACAAACATAAATTCACAAAAGAAATTAGCTAATTATTTAAAGAGGAAAAAAGAAAAACAGAGAATAAAAAGTATAAGACAGGGCCAGAAGGAGGTGGGGGAAACATTTAATAAGGGAAGCATTTGTTAATTACTACCAAAGTCTATATAAGACTTCAGGAAAAGGGAAACAAGGAGAAATGGACTACAAAAATATCTAAAAATGATCAGGAGCTTCTTAACAAAGACATAAGTGCTTCAGAAATTGAAAAGGTAATTAAACAATTAAAATTAGGGAAATCCCCGGGGATAGACGGATACATGGCAGAATATTACAAAGAAATGATAGAAATACTGATACCAGAAATGTTATTCCTATTTAACGATATAATGAAAGGTGGAAATACCCCTAACACATGGAAACAGGCAGAGATGGTGGTGATACTAAAGCCATCAAAGGATCCTAAGGAGATTGGTTCATATAGGCCAATTAGCCTTATGAACCAGGGTTATAAAATATTTGCCAAGGTGCTAGCTAATAGACTAGATAAAATATTGCCAAAAATAACAGGAGAAGACCAGTATGGATTTATTAAAAACAGACAAATTTTCCATCCAATAAGGAACATTTTAAATGTTCTAGTGCATAAACACCAACATAAAGAAAAGAAATTGGCATTATTGAAATTGGATATATTCAAAGCTTTTGATACTGTTGAACACGACTTTCTCTGGGAGACATTAAAGGATAGTGGAATAGAAGGGAATTTCCTAGAAGCTGTAAAAGATCTTTATAAACAAGGAACAGCAACATTGTGGATAAATGGAGACAGATCAAAAGAATTCTTAATTTCGAGAGGCGTAAAGCAGGGATGTCCACTGTCACCTTTATTATTTGCGATGGCTATAGAAATTTTGGCAGATAGGATAAGGAACTCCCCTAGAATAGAAGGTTATAAAGTGGGAAAGGAAGAGGTTAAACTTAATCTCTTTGCAGATGATATTCTTTTGGTACTTAAAGATCCACTAACGGCATTCAGGGAACTGAAAATAATACTACAGGATTTCGAACATTACTCTGGGTTAGGTGTTAATATGGGGAAATCCGAAATAATATATTACAATATACCCAAGGGGGAACAAATATTAGTGGAGAAAGAAACAGCTATACCAAAGGGATGTAAAATGTTAAAATATTTAGGTATTAATTTTTTTTAAAGAATGAATAAAATTGATAAAAATAATTATTATGAAATATGGAAGAAGATTCGTAAAAATATGAGGGCATGGAAGACTAAATCAATGAATATATTAACTAAAATTAGAGCAATTAAAATGTTTCTAATCCCAAAGCTTAGCTATTTATACCAGGTCCTCCCATCAGAAATACCAAGAAAACAAGCAAAGGAATGGAATAGACAGTTAAGGGAGTGGGTTTTTGGAAGTAAATCAGCTAGGGTTGCTCAAAAAATAATCTACACCCAACAAGACGAGATGGGGTGGGGTTTGACAAATTTAGAGAGCTATTTTGAGGCATTCCAAATCAAACATCTATTGGATGCAGAGATAAATAGAGATAGGAAATGGGTAAGAATAGAAAATGAAGTAAATAAGGGGAAAGGAAAATGGGGGGTGTTCACAAAGAACTTAGCAGGAGAAATCAAAGAAACAATAGGGCCGAGGGCTATCGGCCTCAGAGTGTGGAAAAGATGGGAAGGAGCCTGGTCATTGGATCTCATCAAATGGACTCCATTAGAACTATTACAGGAATTTAACGACCCCATATGGTGGGGAAATTTAAAAAAGAAAGGCTTGAACAGAGTAAAGGATTTATTGGACAAGTCAGGATCATTGTTATCAAGAGAAAAATGCATGGAAATGCTGGGGGAAAGGAATTGGTTACGGGTTTATGGATTATATGAGGCAATAAGTAAACTATCCTGCCCAGGGGTAATACCCAAGGAAAGTCGATTGAAGGCGATTATGTTAAAGATTGAACTTGCAAAAAAAGGTATAGTGGGGGACTTATACAATCTAATGGTCAGTGAGGTGGATTATATAGGACGGGTGATACAATTAAAATGGCAGAGAGAAATCGAATTGACCAACCAAATAGTGCATAAAATCATAAAGGAAAATAAAAATATAAAATTAGATAAATATAAGGAAATGACTAGAAAATTGGTTTTGAAATGGTACAGAACGCCGCCCCAGTTAGCATACATGATAAAAGGTTTGAGTCCAAAATGTTGGCATTGCGGAAAAGATAAGGGGTGGTATATACATATGTGGTGGGATTGTCCAGAGGTTTTTAGGTTCTGGACGGATACCATTCAGGAAATGGAAAAAATCTTAGGAACTACACTAGTGAGGGATGTAAATATATTATTTACAGGTATTCTGGGGGGTACTACATTGGGAAAAAAGGATCATAAATTATATAAAGCCATGATTCTTGCAACACAAGCCGCCATCGCTAGGGGATGGAAAGATAAAACAAAATGGACATGGGCAAGTTGGTTCCAGTATCTATATGAGGACGTTAGTTCTGAAATCGTGATCTGCCTTTGAGGGGATGCCTCATGGGAAGAGAAAAAGGAAAGGATAAATAATAATTGGACAAAGTATTTTCATTGGTTGAGGTCAACTGGGAATTCGGAGAGTAAAAGTAAAGCCTTGAGTGGGATCAGGAAGCTGTGTACATGGATGGATTAATAATATAGAATCAGTAGGATGGGGGGATGGAGAGGGGGGAGGGTGGGGGAAAACGAAGTACTATTTGTGTATAACTATTATTTGTTTATAATCAAAGAACGAATTAAATTTTTTTAAAAAAAGTGGGAGTTTCCCCACCCCACCCCCGAGGGACCTGGCAACCCTACCAGGGGAACAGGTCTCTGTCGGCTGGAAATCAGTTGTAATACTGGGAGTTCGCCAGGTCCTACCTGGAGGTCGGCAATCCTAGACAGAAATAAAAGAAACAAGTTAGTAAATAGCAAGAGGGTGCTAATAGCAAGAGCATGGTGAAATCATAATATTAGCATGGCTTCCCTATGGCCTGATTGTAGTCCCTGGCCATCTGCCATCAGGTGGTCTCCCAGTCTCCCAGACCCAATCAGGGAGCTCGCTTGATGGAATCTTTCAGAAGATGTCAACACCCGCTCCTCCGCTTCCATCTAGTTACAGAACTGAGCACAGGTTCTCACGATGGGTCACATTCTCGAATCCGGCCTAGAAAGAGAGAAGGACAGTGTTGGCAGGGAGGCCCAATTACAGGCACATGCAAGCCAGAGCAGGACTGCTGTCATTCACGTTAACCTTTGGGGGGATATCAGGGTGCTTTGTCTCACAGGCACACTTTAAAAAGAAACAAACCATCTATGTGAGAGGGATGTCTGAGAAGCAGAACTGTATACTTTGGTGTAGTGGTTAAGTGTGCAGTCTCTAATCTGGGAGAACCAAGTTTGATTCCCCACTCCTCCATTTGCAGCTGCTGGATGACCTTGGGCAAGCCATACTTTTGTCAGAGCTGTCCTTGAAAGAGCAGTCCTTGAAAGAGCTCTCTCAGCCCCACGGACCTCACAGGGGGAAGGGGAAGGGAAAGAGACTCTGAGACTCCGAGTGAAGGGCAGGTTATAAATACAATCTCTTCTTCTTCTTCTCCTTCATCTTCTTCTTCTTCATCTCCTCCTCCTCCTCTTCTTCTTCATCTTCTCCTCCTCCTCCTCCTCCTCCTCTTCTTCTTCTTTTTTTAAAAAACCTAGGACTTTGTCCCACTTTATCAAGATTTTGAAAACTTTTATAAGCGAAACCTCTATGTGAGAGTAAGAGACAACTGGAACCGCCCGATCTGCAGCGTTCCTGGACCAGAATTTGAAATGATGGAACGTGTTTCCGATGATTACAACTGGTCATTTAGGTGAGTCTGGCTGGTTAATATCTTTTAGCAACCGCTCTCTGTGTAATAGTGCTAGATCAAGATGGGCGGCCGTGTTAGTCTGTCTGCAGCAGTAGAGAAGAGCCAGAGTCCGGGAGCGCCTGAAAGACTAACCAGATTTGTGGCAGGGGAGGAGCTTCCGTGAGTCACGGCTCGCTTCTTCAGACCCGAAGAAGTGAGCAGTGGCACACAAAAGCCCCTACCCTACCAGAGATTTTGATAACCTTTAAGGTACTCCGGGACGCTGGCTCTTTTCTACTGCGATAGTGCTAGGTCGTCCCCGGTGGGGCTCCGCCAATGTTCCCTCTAAGCTGAGTTAGTGTGAGCTAGCTCACAGTTTTTTTAGCCTCCGGCGCACACATTTTTGTCTTAGCTCAGAAAGGATGGCTCCAAAGCAAACTGATTTGGATGGCTCCAAAGCAAACTGATTTGGCAGTAGCCAAATTGCTCGCTCACAACCTTAATGGCTGTAGCTCACTAAGTTGAATTTTTGCTCACAAGACGCCCCCCAAATATCCCACCGTGGCTATGGCCCTGAGTGGCGAAGGCAAGAACGGTTTCTGGTCTTCGGAGAGGGGATGGCATCGCAGGGGCCATCGGTAGCCTCCAGCACTTCTGCGTGCCCTGAGCAGCCGTGCTACAGCTGTGCCATTTCAGTGCCAACCATTAGAGCCCCGGGGACAGTGGCACTTCCCGGGAAGGAGGCCGCAAGGAGCCCTGGGTGATGACCTCACCGCAAAAAGGCCCGGCAGGACGCTCTCGGCCTGGCCTGGCTCAGCTACTTCCACACTTGGGAGGTGGTGCCTGGCATCCACGGGGCCTGGAAGGGTGCACTGCCGGGTAAGGTGTGGCAGCCATTTGGTGGCCGTGCCCACCGCGCCGTGTCCGAATTCCGAAAGCTCCCGCTGGCTCGAAAAGGGCCCCTGCTTTAATACGCTTGTTAGCATAAAGCCGGAGGCCCAGAAAGCGTTTGTATCCCAGGATATCTGTTTGTCTAGATCTGCCCCCCCAAATTTAAACTACAGCGAATTAATTGGGGGAACCGCTCCCGCTGTCACGCGCCTCTTCGTTTTTCCTTCTCTGCAGGTTCACCGGAAGGACAATCAAGAATGTGATCAACATGGGTTCCTATAACTACCTCGGATTTGCAGAAACCGACTGTAACGCCATAAAAACCGTGTGCAGCGTGTTAAGTCAATACGGGGCCGGCGTATGCGGCACAAGACAGGAAATGGGTAAGGGGAATGGCCTCTTCTAGCCCGACCACCGTCTCGAGCTAGGGGGCTCTGCTTTCCGAATGATTCAGACGGGGGGGGTGGGAAATTAAGGGGTGGGGAGGATCCACACGTGCATTGTCTGTAAACGAGCCAGCACGGTGCGGCGGTTATGGTTATAGTGTGCGACTAGGGAGCCCCAGGTTCGAATCCTCACTCTGCCACGGAATCTTGCTGGGCGACCTCGGGCCAGTTTCGCACTCGTGGCCTAACCTACTTTACAGGTGAGGAAAATGGGATATGAAATGAAGTAAATAAACAAAGGAATGTAACTCCCGTCAGCGCAGCGGGAAGCGAAAACAATCCATTTTGCCTGTTTCCGATCAGCTCTCTTTCTCCAACAGGTTATCTCCTTCCTAAACGGTACCGATTATCCTCTGAGTAATAACATTTGGGTAGTGAATCATAGAATCACACAGAGCCGGGAGGGCCCTAGAGGCCATCTAGTCGCACCCCCCCTACTCAATGCAGCCTAGAGGACCCCTGACAAGCGTTTGTCCAGCCGCGGCTTGAAGACTGCCAGGGACGCTCAATATTGAGCGTCAGAAATTATTCAGCTTAGCTAATAAAACCTGCTCCCCCTTGAATTTCGAGATCCCCCTAACTATAGGGAAGATGTCCTCATATCTAGCCTCTCTGCAGATCCCGCAACAACGTAGAGCGTTTGCCCTGGGCCAGGTGTAATGCTATGCCTTCTGCCATTCTCTATGGCAGATCTAACAAGGTTTCTCCTTCGGCCAGATACTGCCCCTGCAGAAAGAAATGTGTGGAATCTATCTCTCATGTTCTCCTGCATTGTAATCTGTATGTGCATTTAAGGAACATTTATCTACGCTCTATCCTATCCAGTATGGCGGATTGTTCTGATGCACTCAAGGTACGCAGACTCTTAAAAGACCTTGGTCCTGACACCACTGAGAAGGTGGCTCAGTTTCTCTGTTCAGCTTTAAAGCTGCGCCAAGGGCACCTAGAAATATAATATCCTTATCAGCTCCTAATTGCGCAGTATTGAGTCACAGAATTTTTATAGGTGTGTTTTTAACTGCTTCTTGAATTGTATAACTTGTACTGATAATTTATGCCAATAAAGGCTAACTTGACTTGACTGACAGGGAGGGGGAGCTCGCCACCTCCCGAGGCAGCCGATTCCACTCTTGCACAACTCTTCCTGTCAAAAAGTTTCTCCTAAGATCTAGCCGGTACCTTCCAGCCCGTACTTTAAAACCATGATTGCGAGTTCTCTCCTCTGCTGCCAGCAGGAACAACTCCCTGCTCTCCTCTAAGGTCAAATCTGCATTTGCATTTTAAATCAGTTTCGTGCTGCTGTGACACCGTCTTTCTCAGTGCTTGTTTGCATGTTGTTTGGGGAAGGTTCTTTTAAAGCAGTGCGGAGGTGCAATGACAGTGGAGCCGCCCCGAAAGGGTGATAAACATATGTGGATGTGCAAAAGGATGCTAGCACTGTTGAGGTGTGAAAACAGCACCAAATGTGGACAGCTTTTTTGAAGACGGAGTCAAAAGGTTGGGACGCTGCTGGGAAAGACAAATGCAGATTCGGCCTAAGTGACAGCCCTTGAAATACTTAAAGAGAGCCATCATGTCCCCTGTAGTGCAGCTACAGAAGAATAAGTGCACCAGGCTTCTAGCCCTTGAGTTCTGGGGGCGCAAGGTTTAGGAAGGGGGTGTGTGAAGCATTCTTTTTCAGTTAATTTTGTTCTGCTTTCCCTTTCCCCAAAAATCAACTTGAGCACAAAGGGTTTCCAACACAAAATAGTTCACTTCATACTTTTTTCCCAACCGCGGAGCCCCCTAAAAATGTGAGGTGGTAAGTACTTTAACGATAAAGCCCTTTCGGCCTTAAGACCATGAGCTGAATCACAAATCCCTGGAGATAAAACCGCTTAATCATTTTCCGTCTCTCATTACCCTGGAAACAAATTTCACAACGGATAGGGTTGCATTAGGCTCTGACTCCGCTGGCAGAAATTTCAATTTGTCGCCTTATGGGCGCCTCAATAACTCCTTGTCAACAAGGCGAAATCAGTTTCTTCCTTATGTGTGTCAACTAGTGGTAAAGCCCGTTGTAGGAGTAATAGAACTAGCTCTAGAAGTCTCCGGGCCGACGTGGTGGTGTGGTCCGCCCCCCGCTCCCTCTCCTACTTTCGGGTGCGGGGGGGCAGCATTGATGGTGCCAGGTGCCATTTCGGTGGCACAGGTCACCAGGTGCCCGAGTCGCACCCACACAGTGGTCAAAAATACCAGGTGCCATCAGGAGGTCCAGCAGTGGGGCCAGGACACCAGAAGCCCCCCACTGCTGCCCCCCCAGCACCAAGAATAGAGTGCATCACCTGCCCCAGACTGAGAGTTCCCATCTATACCCTGTGGCTAATAGCCACTGATGGACTTCTGCTCCATATGTTTATCTAATTCCCTCTTGAAGCCGTCCATGCTTGTAGCTGCCACCACCTCCTGGGGCAGTGAATTCCACGTGTTAATCACTTTTTAGGTGAAGAAGGACTTCCTTTTATCTGTTCTAACCCGACTGCTCAGCAATTTCATGGAGTGCCCACGAGTTCTTGTATTGTGAGAAAGGGAGAAAAGTACTTCTTTCTCAACCTGCTCTATCCCATGCATAATCTTATAACCAGGTAAATGACAGTAGCAGCCTTGATTGGATTGGGGTGTGATATGCAGAGGGGTGGTGGGCGAGGAGGAGAAATCGGCACCGGTAATGAGACCGGTCTCGATTCAATCCAGGTGGATGAATTGTCTCGAGCCTCCTTATCAGTCGCAATTCAGCAGTCCCTCCAGTTCAGAGGATGTAATGAGTCACTACTAGTGATTGCCTCTGAAGACGTAAGCCGTGACTCACGAAAGCTCCTCTCCTGCCACAGATTTTGTTAGTCTTTAAGGTTCTACCGGTCTCTTGCTCTTTCCCCGCTGCTACGGACAGACGAACACAGCCACCCCATCTTAATATGCAACACAAGGACTTCAGCAAACGATGCTGTCCAAGCTGCGTCCTGGAGCATGAGGCTGCATCGTAAGCGCAAAGTAGTACAGGTACTGAGCAGTTAGCTAGAGAAAGTGCACGGGCTTCGACTTCCCCAAGAAAGGGAGTCATATCAGTAGCATGTATATCTTAAGGAAAGTTGGAGCCAGAATACAGCCCTGGCTAACCCCCCCACCCCTTGTAATGAAATAGTTTCTGATAAACACCCTTCTGAGCTGCATCAGACTTGGGCTCAGTGTTCCCTCTAAGCTGTGGAGTCTTGTGAGCAAAAATTCTACGTTGTGAGCTACTGGCATTAAAGTTGTGAGCGAGCGATTCGGCGACTGCATGAATTCGTCGGCTCTGGAGCCCTCCTTCCTGGGCCGAGACAAAAAGTGTGTGAGCTGGAGGCTAAAAAAAACTGTGAGCTAGCTCACAGTAACTCAGCTTAGGGGGAACACTGCTTGGGCTGTTGTGAATCATGGCGCTGGTGCAGTAAACATTACAACGTATTATGAGATTATATGACCCCCACACACACACCAATGCTTTCTGGAGCTCTGTCTCTCACCACGTACGCAACTCGAACATGGGCAGGTCTACCTGGAGCTGATTTTTTTATTATTATTACTGTCGTGCTTAAAAATTGTGCCAGAAATTTGAAACAAGATGATAATCCAGTGGAGAAGCGGGAAACTTCGTGGCAGAGCTGAGGGCCCCGCTTGAAGCCAGCTGTGTGACCTTGGGTGAGTCACAGTTCTCTCAGCCCAAGAAACAAACCTAGCTCGCCACAAAAAGAGCTGGAGTTTCTTGGGCTGCCAGATAAACTTCGGATCTCATGGCCATACGACACCCACTGCCATACGATAATGATTTATTTTTTAATTTATTATTTGCCCTCAGGGCGGGTAACATCATTAGAATAAATACAATTTCAGTTTAAAACATTAAAACACAATAAAACATTATAACAAAACGATGGGTACTGCTTGGAACAGCGCCCATTGGCTGTACAGCCCGATGGTACAATGAGTTAAAGGCCAGTCGTCGGTGGCCAGTAGACAGACCAGTGACAACAACCACAAGGAGGCCATAAATGGGCACCCGCCGCCTCAGCCAAAGGCCTGGCGGAACAGCTCCGTCTTGCAGGCCCTGCGGAATTGAAGGAGGTCCTGCAGGGCCCTGGTCCCAATAGGGAGCGTGTTCCACCAGGCTGGGGCCAGGACAGAGAAAGCCCTGGCCCTGGTCGAGGCAAGACGGGCGTCCTTTGGGCCAGGGACCACCAGGAGGTGTTGGTCTTTCGAGCATAACACTCTTCGAGGCGTATAATTAATTATCAGGTTCGTTTTCACCATCGACAAGGACTGCAGCCCCCCACTGGAATAACTGCAGACCCTAATCTGAAAGTGCACCGTGACCAGTCAAGGTGATGTAGGAGAACGAGTCTGAATTTGTTACCGAACGGTCATTCCGAGTATCTAGGTTATTGAATTTGTATGTGTCCTAGTTAGGGATGCACATTTGGATATATCCGGTCTGAAAACATACCAGAAAAATACCTTATCGGTGTTTTCTGGATATATTCGTATCTCCAGGTGATATCCAGGATCCCGGGAAACGGATCTCCAAAAATGCCGGGAATATTCGGGATTAGCTGTGAATATCGGGAGCTCGCATCCGAAGGATTTTCTTTTCTTCGTTTCTCTCTGCGTGTCTCCCCGGGCTTGTTATCGGCTTGCCAGGTTGGATTCACTTTGATTCTGTCCTGATTAATTGATGTAAGTGGTCTCGCAACATGGCATTCTTTGCGTGAATCGGTTGGTGTTCGGTTTGCAGATTGCTGTGGATCCTCTGGGTCAACATCACCTCTGACCCTTGGGTTGTACCTTGGCTGGGGTTTTCTGGTTTTACACTTGTTAGGATCGCAACCGTGCTGCTCTTTGGTTGGCTTGGACGACTCTCTGGTTCGACAGTGGGTCGCGTTCCCAGGCGGCGTGTTTGTTGTGTTCGGCTTGCCTCATTGTCCCGCGGTTTGGTCAGGATTCCCTGGTTCTGCATTGGTTCTTTGGGCTTGTCAGTTCTGTCGGCTTTTTCATTTATTTATTTATTTATTATTTATTATTACATTTATACCCCGCCCTACCCAGCCAAGGCCGGCTCAGGGCGGCTTACAGAAAGAATAAAAACCACAATAAATAATTTAAGCATAAAACAATTCGGCATTAAAAGGTGCTAACAAATTGACATTTCAAGTTAAATTTACATTGAAGTTTACAATGGCAGTCAGCCTTCATTATACCATCCTACTGATCAACCCAGATCTAACATTGTGCGGCTGGCACAGGCTGATCAGGGAGTGTGGTTCTCCCTTGGGGTGGCTCCTAATTGAAAGGCTGGCGGAAGAGCTCCGTCTTGCAGGCCCTGCAGAACTTCATAGGGTCCCGCAGGGCCCTGATCTCCTCCAGGAGCTCATTCCAGCAGAGAGGAGCCACCACCGAGAAAGCCCTGGCCCTGGTTGTGGCCAGCCTGGCATCCTTTGGTCTGGGAAGGGTCAGTTGGGACCCTGATCACAGTGCTCTCTGGGGAACATGTGGGGAAGTGTTTGGTCAGGGGCCGCTTTGCTTGCTGTTGTGTCTCTGGCTATTCCTTGACCTGGAGAAAGCGTGGAAATGCCCCTCCAGCAAGCAGTGGAGGGAGGCTGGGGGCACCTTGTTCAGAGCCCCATAGAATTGGTCTCGGTCCAATTCACCTGAAATTTGGGGGTTAGTTAAAGGACAGGCACAAGCAGCTTCTGTACAATTTTGGTGCAATGGGGAAAAAAAACCAGCCCCTCCTGCCCTCCAGAATGATTCCCCCTAGGGAATATTGGAGCTGAATAATATCAGAGTCCAGGGGAATAAATAAATATTATATAAAAGCCAGTTGGGGTGGCAAGATTCAATGTGTGGCAAAATCAGTTGGCCCGCTCATCTGCCACTCACCCCGGGTCCTATTGATTGGCTGCCTTGCCTTCCACCGTTGCGTCACTCCCGCCCACATACCTGCCGACCAGCGTCTCACCCTCATTCTGCACGGAGCTGTCTCCCAGGATGTACGCTCTGGTGGTCACTCCAGCAGGGAGCAAGGAGGACGGGCTCGCCTGGCCTCCTCACAGTCTGGTCGCTTCCTCCCACCCCTGCCCTGAGGCTGCTGGGAGGCCTTCAGGAGGGGAGGGTGGCGTGGGGCATCTTCGCCTGACCCCCCCACACACACACACACCTGGCTTCTGAGGCCGCTGGGAGGCCTCTGGGAGGGGCGGATGCCGTGGGGCCTCTCCGCTGGTGGCACGCTCACTGCCGCTGGCCCATCTTCACCCCCCCACTTCTAAGGCCATTCAGAGGCCTCTGGGAGGGGCGGGTGCCGTGGTGCATACTGCCGCGCTCCCCCACCCTCTTCCTAGTGCTCGTTGCCTGTATCTCTGCAATGGGCCTTATCACTAGTAAATAAATAAAACTTAGATGCAAATACCAAACTGGCACTGGAAAACTGGAATGCTATTATTTTCAGCTCCCTGATCTCTGAATTGGGAAAATCACTTACTACCTGATCCATTTGGCTGGAAGAAGAAGAAGAAGAAAAGAAGAAGAGATTGGGTTTATACCCCGCCCTTCTCTCGGAGTCTCTCGGAGTGGCTTAGAACTCCTTTCCCTTCCCTTCCCCTCCCCACAACAGACACCCTGTGAGGTAGGCAGGGCTGAGAGAGCTCTTTCCAGAACTGTCCTTGAGAGAACAGCTCTGCCAGAACTATGGCTTGCCCAAGGTCATCCAGCAGCTGCAAGTAAAGGAGTGGGGAATCAAACCTGGTTCTTCTGGATTAGAGTCTGTGCACTTAACCACAACACCAAACTGGCTCTCAACTGGAGATGCCAGGGATTGAACTCAGGACCTCCTGCATACCAAGCAGATGCTCTGGCAGTGAGCCAAATGCCCTCCCCTAGATATAATACAGAAAAGCAGGTCTACAGATTCACTGATGGCATCAGCTCCCTGCAAAATAAAGACGGCCAATTCCCATGTGAACCTCCCCCACCTCTGCAGTCATCTTCAGGGGCACATCTTTGGACGCCCTCACCACCTGGGGCTAGACGGGTGGTGACCTGAGACAGGGCCTTCTCAGTGGTGGCACCAAAATTATGGAATTCCCTCCCCAGGGAGATTAATCTACCCCCCTCCCATCACTGTCTCCCGCCATGTGGTGAAAACCAGTTTTGTTTGACAATCCCTCACTGATCCTCCTTCCTGTTTGTGCATTTCATTGTTTACATGTAAAATTGTTGTGTTTAGTTGTTTTTATAAGATGTACACGTGGAACTCACTGCCACAGGAGGTGGTGGCAGCGACAAGCATGGACAGCTTCAAGAGGGAATTAGGTAAACATATGGAGCAGAAGTCCATCAGTGGCTATTAGCCACAAAATATAGATAGGGACTCTCAGTCTGGGGCAAGTGATGCTCTCTGTATTCTTGGTGCTTGCTGGGCGGGGGCAACAGTGGGAGGGCTTCTAGTGTCCTGGCCCCACTGCTGGACCTCCTGAAGGCACCTGGTATTTTTGGCCACTGTGTGACACCGCATGTTGGACTGGATGGGCCACTGGCCTGATCCAACATTGGCTCCTCGTGTGTTCTTATATGAATTCTTGGTCTGGGGCAAGTGATGTTCTGTATTCTTGGTGCTTGGGGGGGTTAACAGTGGGAGGGCTTCTAGTGTCCTGGCCCTACTGCTGGACCTCCTGATGGCACCTGGTATTTTGGGCCACTGTGTGACACAGAGTGTTGGACCAGATGGGCCGTTGGCCTGATCCAACACTGGCTTCTCTTGTATTCTTATGTTTTGTTTTGTTTTTAAAGCCTGTTTAAATGGTTTTCATTGTTTGGTGCCTCGGGGACCCCAAGTTGGATAGAAAGGTGACATTAAAATGTTTTAGATAAAATAAAAATAGTGATAAGTCATAGCATCATAGAGTTGGAAAGGGTCACAAGAGGCCATCTAGTCCAACCCCCTGCTCAGTGCAGGATCAGCCTAGAGCATCCCTGACAGGTGTTTGTCCGTCTGTTGTTTAAAGACTGCCAGGGAGGGGAGCTCGCCAACACCCGAGGCAGCCAGTTCCACTGTGGCCCAACTCTGACTGTCAAAAAGATTTTCCTAATTTCCAGCCGTTACCTTCCCGCCCTGAATTGAAACCCCATGATTGCGAGTCCTCTCCTCTGCTGCCAACGGGACCAGCTCCCTGCCCTCCTCCAAGTGACACAGCCCTTCAAGAGAGCCATCAGACAGAGCCCGACGAGGAAAGGCTGAGGAACTTCTTGGGAATGTTTAGTTTGGAGAAGAGGAGACGGAGGGGGGACATGATGGCTCTTTTTCAATATCTGAAAGGCTGTCATTTGGAGGAGGGTAAGGAGCTGTTCCAGTCGGCAGCAGAGGAGAGGACCTGAAGCAGCGGGTTTAAATTACATGCAGAAAGGTATTGGCTGGAGATTAGGAAAACTTTTTCACGGTCAGAGTGGTTCAGAGGTGGAATCAGCTGCCTGGGGAGGTGGCAAGCTCCCCTTCAATGACAGCTTTCAAGAAGAGTCTGGACGAATATTGGTCAGAGATGCTTGAGTCTGGTCCTGCATTGGGCAGGGGGTTGGACGAGGTGGTCTGTATGGCCCCTTCCAACTTTATGATTCTATGTCTCCTCTCAACCTCCACTTCTCCAGACTGAACCTTCCCAAGTCCCTCAGACTCAACCTTCCCAAGTTCCTTTCCTCTCCAGGCCCCCGATCGTCTTCATCGCTCTGCACATTCTGTCCACATCCTTTTCGAAGTCAGTCCAGAGTAGTTTATAAACTCCAGGTGCTGAGGAGAGCTTCCATCCCAAGTACCTCGCCCGGATTCCGCTTGACGGTTCCTTACCAGCAGCGACTGTGTCGGGAGCAAAGAGACGGACCCTCCCATTGAAGACTTTGATAAACCATCGGGGGGTCGTTGGTTTGGGGCCTGTGTGGGATCTGCTGGAGGGCAGTGCTGCATCGATGTTCGATGCACCCGACATTATTCAGGGCGACTCTGCAGGCCCCCTTTAAGCACGTGTGACATCTGGCCTTGGCCAAACCTTGGGATCTAGCTGTGTGAGCACTTTAGCTTTCAGCGTCCCTGTAATCAGAAACAACAGCTGGATGGGCTTGGCCACCAGTCTCCCCGCGATAAGATCTGGCTGTGCTTCATAGTTCTGCCCGAACACCTCACCTACCTCCCACAGAGGTGCCACTCTAATTAGGACATGCGAAGAAAGGGCTGGCGGTGTTGCACATCCTCGTCAATCAGGTTTTGCTTTTGCAAAACTTAAATCCGGAGTTGGCTCTCGCAGTGATCCAGGGCCCATTGTCATGCTGATGGGGCTGCCTGCTCATGCCGCTGGAAACACATCCTTGGGAAAGAGGGACAGTTGTGAGGAAGGGTGAGGAAGGGTGGGTCAGACAGGACCACTCTGTTTTCACAACCTCCTATAGGCGGTGAAGGAAAAGAATCCACGGCTGTTTCCTTTGATTGATATGTATCTGTCAAGTTATGTATCCAGCTGTTAAGAACTAATAAACACACAAAGCTGCCTTTATACCAAATCAGTCCATTGGTCCGTCAAGTTCAGTAGTGTCTGCTCATAAGAACGTAAGAGAAGCCATGTTGGATCAGGCCACTGGCCCATCCAGTCTAACGCTCTATGTCATGCTGTGGCCAAACCCCAGGGCGCTCAGGAGGTCCCCCAGCGGGGCCAGAACTCCAGAAGCCCTCCCACTCTTGCCCCCCGAAGTACCAAGAATACAGAGCCTCACTACCCCAGACATATGAACATAAGAGAAGCCATGCTGGATCAGGCCAATGGCCCATCCAGTCCAATGCTCTCTGTCACACAGTGGTAGGGTTGCCATCTCCCCAATGGGGGTGGGGGTTCCCCACTTTTGGGGACCCCAATACACTGCCGGCCACCCAGAGCCCGCATCGGTGCGGAGGGCAAGATATAAACCGAATCAATCAATCAGTCAATAATGGGATGGGCCGGCAGGAGGTCAGAGGGGCTATTTAACTCCCCCTTGCACTCCCCCCCCACTGAAAACATCTGCTCCGAAAATGCTTTTACCTTTGCTGGGGAAATCTTACTGCCTGTTTTCTCCAGCAATGGCCAGGAGGTGGATTTTTTGGCAGGGTGAAAAGTTTGAAAAGCCTGAATATCTTTTGCCCTCGTTAGAGATGTAACATGTCAAGGAATTTTGAAGGTGTGGAAGGAAAAGGAATGGAAAGAGCAAGGAGAAATGTTAAATATACACACTCATCCAGACCTGTAGCCAGGATTTGGTGGCTGCAGTTTCGTGGCTTGTGGGGCAAATCTTTTTCTGGTGGGGCTGAAGTTCTCAGTGCAGAAAGGAACACCATTTAGCCAATAGAAAGCTGCTGCTGGGATAGATCTCTAACTTGCGAGCTGTCAACCGCTTGAGATGACAGTTCTCAGCTGCTGCAAGTTAATCACTCCTGCCAGCCTAGGCAACAGTTCTGATCACAAACTGGCAAGGAAGCTAACCCTTAGGCAGAAAACTCTCTTCAAGGACACCAGTTTCTTGACACAGAGTTAGAAGGAATCCTAGAGGTCACCTACTCCAACCACGTTGCTCAGTGTGCAGGAATTAGTTAACTACAGCACCCCACTCTGCTTAAAAGGAGCGCACACCTTTTAAGAAAATGTTTCAAAATGAGTGAAAAAAGCATTTTTCAGGAGAAACTCTTGTGGGATGGTGCCTTTATCTGTCTATCTATCTATTCATTCATTCATTCATTCATTCATTCAATTTGTACCCTGCCCTCCCCATGAACAGGCTCAGGGTGGCTCACACAGTTGGTACAAAATACCAATAAAACCACATAAAATCACATTAAATCACATTTAAAAAATTCACATCCAAATGAGTACAAAATACCAATAAAACCACATAAAATCACATTAAATCACATTAAAACAATTCAGATCCAAATGAGTCATAAAATCATAGGTGCTGGTTGTCCATCATTAGATAATTGAGATGGCGGACTAAGAGTGTTACAAGCAGACAATCCAGCTGATGGTCTTCTTGAGTCGCATGATGGTCTAGGCCAGATGTCGGGCTGAGGGCCGGGTTCTTTGATGGTGATGATCAGGGCGGCTCCTAGTCGAAGGCCTGGCGGAAGAGCTCCATCTCACAGGCCCTGCGGAACGGTAAGAGGTCCCGCGGGGCCCTGAGCTCTTCCGGGAGGTCATTCCATTATGAAAGGAGGGAAAGCCCTACCATAGCTATGGGCCTCCATTTATCCAATCTTAAACTTATTCTGGGATCATTATATAAGCCCATGTACACTTTAGCACACCATTGTGGCGTCAGGATTTGGAAGTAACATTTAAAGGTCACCCTGATTTAGTACTTTACCTGCTGGAGCTGCGGTGGCTCAAGTGGTTAAGACGCTGAACTGCAGGCTGTGGAAGGTCAGTAGTTCAGCAGTTCGAGACCCGGGTGCCACATGACGGGGTGAGCTCCCGTCTCTAGTTCCAGCTCCTGCCAACCTAGCAGTTCGAAAGCAAGAAATTGCAAGTAGATAAATAGGTACCACTTCGGTGGGAAGGTAACAGCGTTCCGTGCACCTTGGTGTTTAGTCATGCCGGCCACATGACCACGGAAACATCTTCAGACAGCGATGGCTCTTCGGCTTGGAAACGGAGATGAGCACCGCAATCCTAGAATCGGATTCAACTGGCTTTCGAGCAAGGGAACCTTTACCTTTACCTTTACTTACTGCTGGACTTACTTCACAGATATTTGCCTTTTGCACGCCGTAGATCAGGGGTCCCCAATTGTGGTGCCCATGCGCCTACAGACATCTTTCCCGGTGCCCATGAAGTATTTTTAGAAAATGGTCAGGGCTGGGTGGAGCTTCCGCCCACTAGAGCTTCTGATTGGCCCTTGGAGATCTGACTGGCTGACCGGATTTGGCAGCAGCTGCCATGGACCTTCAGCGCATGATTGAAAGGAAATATTTCTAAACAGCTCATTTCAAAAGGTATCCTGCTAAGCAGAGCTTCTTCCTGAAATGTTGAAGTGTTACTCTTCAGTTTAAGCGTAACTTCACTTTCCTGACATTTTGAGAGACCCTGCGGCAGCCATTTTGTGGTTTGCTCCACCTCTTGTGGCAACCATTTTGTGGCTGTGCTCGCCCCCCCCGTGCCGGATGTGCCCACAGGCTCAAGAGGGTCGGGGACTCCAGCCGACGGCGCTCCGCTTTCCTTCTTGTTTCTCAGCTTCTGCGGAAACTTTCAAACGAAGCTGCTTTTTAATTTGTTTTAAACAGGCAACCTGGATAAACACGTGGAGCTTGAAAATCTGGTGGCCCGGTTCCTGGGCGTTGAAGCAGCGATGGCGTTTGGCATGGGCTTCGCTACGAATTCTATGAACATTCCGGCACTGGTTGGAAAGGTGAGGAAACCTCTTGTGGCCAGTGGCTGTCTCCGACCCTGGAGAGATTCTCAGGGGGGGGGGGTGTCTGTTTTCACGTTAGGAGGAGAGATTAGCGGTGCTGATCATTTGGTAGAATGAGCTGGGGGTTGTATGCTGCTCTCCTGTCTCACACAGTGGCCAATCAGTTTCTCTGGACGGCCAACAGCAGGGCATAGAGGCCGAGGCCTGATGTTTCCTCCTGGCTCTGGGATTCAGAGGACTAATGCCTCTGAATGTGGAGGTTCCTTTTAGGCCCATAGCTAGTGGCCACTGGTATACCTCTCCTCTGTGAATCTTGTCTCATCGCCTTTTCAAGCTGTTTATGCCTGTGGCCCTCACTACATCCTCTGGCAAGCGAATTCCACATTTTAATTACTCTCTATGTAAAGTAGTATTTCCTTTTGTCCCTCCTGAACCTACTGCCCGTCAGCTTCACTGGAGGCCTTCAAGTTCTAGTATTTTGGGAAAGGGAGAAGAATTTCTCTTTGTCAGCTCTGTCCACCCCGCGCATAATTTCATAAACCTGAAATGTCTCTCCTTAATCGTCTCTTTTCTCAATTGAGAAGTCCCAGAGACTCTCCAACCTTTCCTCCTGGGGAAGGGGCTCCAACCCCCTCCTCATCTTGGTTGCCCTCCTCTGTACTTTCCCCATCTCTGCAGTGTCCTTTTGGAGATACAGTGACCAGAACTGTACATGGTGTTCCAAATGAAGCCACACCAGAGATCTGTACAGAGGGCATTACAATATCGGCCATTTTTTCTCAGTCCCTTTCCTAATAACCCCTAACATAGAGTTTGCTGCAGCACACTGGGTTGGCACTTCCATTGAGCTCTCCCGAGTGGTTAGGTGCACCGACTCTAATCTGGGAGAACCGGGTTTGATTCCCCACTCCTCCAGTTGCAGCTGCTGGATGACCTTGGGCAAGCCACAGTTCTCTCAGAGATGTTCTCTTCAGAGCTCTCCTCGAAAGAGCTCTCTCAGCCCCACCTACCTCACCGGGTGTCTGTTGTGGGGAGGGGAAGGGGAAGGAGTTTGTGAGCTGCTCTGAGACTCCTTCAGGCAGTGAAGGGAGGTGTAGAAATCCAATCTCTTCTTCTTCTCTCCGTTGCAGCAAGTTCAGACCCCATTAGCCTACGCTTGAAGTTGGGATTTTTTATTTAGTTGCTGTAGATTTTCCGGGTTGTCTGGCCATGGTCTTGGCATTGTAGGACCTGACGTTTCGCCAGCAGATGTGACTGGCATCCTCAGAGCCTCCAGGAAGGGTAGGTGGGAAAGAGGGAAAGGGGAGGGGGTCCGGGCATTTCCCGGAGGGAGCAAAGAGGGGGAAAGCAAGAGAGAGAGTGGGGACAGGAGTTTCCTTCCCCCAAGTCTTCAAGGGCCCCTGAGTTGTCAGTAAATATCACTGTCTAAGTCCACAGGCAACATCAGCCATCAAGAACATCGGGTAGGGGACAGGCCATCAGTACTCTGATGCCATCCACAGTGTCCGGGTGCAGGTTTTTCATACAGGCTGATTCTGCACCCAGGGCCGGCTCGCCCACTAGGCAAGCTAGGCACTCACCTAGGTTGCCGGGCCTGCAGGGGCGCCAAACTGCTTCCGCCCCCCAGCGAGAAGCCCCCCACCACCGCCGCCAGCAAAGGGTGCCCCGGCAGGGCTCAGGAGACGGGGACAGAGCCTGGCTTGCTGGGGCACTCGGCTCAAAGAGAAGAGGCGGGGGTTTAAACCCCCACCTCTTCCCTGGCTTTCCTGGGCGCCCCACAGCTGCGAAGCGCCCAGGAAAACCGGTGCTGGGAGGGAAGGGGTGGGGGTTACAACCCCTGCCTCTTCCCTGGGAGCCCCACAGCTGTGGAGCGCCCAGGCAAGCCGGCGCTGGGAAGGAAGGAAGGGGTAACCGGGCGCTGTCTCACCATTCGGGCCACCGCCCCCCCCCAGTCTCCAGGCCCCACCAGGAGGTTGGCATCCCCGGTGGGGTGGGCGCCACAGGCTGGCCTGCCTAGGGCGCCCAGACACCTGGGGCCGGCCCTGTCTGCACCCATCTGTTTTCTTGCATTTTTTGCCACATCCACGTCAGGAGATTAATCTCCCCTCTACGCTGCATGCCGCTTTCACTTTCTTTGTTCATCAGGTTTTATGGTACCTTCTGCATAGATTTATGGCCGTTCAGGGGTGCCTCCACAGTCAGTACAGCATTGCCCCCCCCCGGGGTATCTGAATGTGGTTTCGATTGGCACCTTTCCCTTCCTCCGCTTCCAATCGAAGGAACAATAGCGGACAACCTGACATGGCTTCATCGATCTCCATCCATTCCCCCGCCCCTACTTCCTCCCTCTGTATTTATCACCTCGCCACGAATTGCTTGGCTCAGGTGGCTAATGACCACCGAGGCAAGTGCTGACACAGGAAAATCTGCATACCAATGTGGGAAAACAAAACAGATGGCAAGCCGACACGAGACAATGCAGAAACCAGGATCCGAGGCAATGCCATGAAAGCGGATATTCTGAGGCAAGCGGGAACCAGGACGAGTGCTGATAAAATGTGGAGCAGGATAGGACCTAAGACAGACAAAGATGAGTAGCCGTGTTTGTCTGTAGCAGCAGAAAAAACCGAGTCCAGGAGCACCTGAAAGACTAACAAAATATGTGACAGGGGAGGAGCTGTTGTGAGTCATGGCTCACTTCTTCACAAGAAGTGGTGAGCCGTGACTCAAGAAGGCTCATAACCTGCCATAAATTTTGTTAGTGTTTAAGGTGCTACTAGATTTTTCATTGTAATGGATGTATTGGGTAGGGGGTGTGACTCAGCGGTAGAGGAGAAGAAGAAGAGATTGGATTTATAGAATCACAGAATGTTAGAGTTGGAAGGGACCTTGCAGGTCATCTAGTCCAACCCCCTGCACGCCACAGGAGCAGAGCCGAAAGAGAGCCCGACATACCTACAACATACCCAAAAGATGGTCGCCCAGCCTTCACTTGAAAACGTCCAGCGAAGGAGCATCCACCACCTCCCGAGGCAGACTGTTCCACTGCTCAACCACTCTTACAGTTAGGAAGTTTCTCCTGATATCTAGCCGGTAACGACTCCCTCGTCATTTCCACCCATTAGAGCTAGTCTTGCAATCCAGAGCAAGAGAGAATAGATCTGCTCCATCTTCTACATGACAGCCCTTCAGATACTTGAAGACTGCAGTCATGTCCCCTCTAAGCCTCCTCTTTCCCAGGCTAAACATACCCAACTCTTTCAGCCTTTCCTCATAAGACTTGGATTCCGACCCTCTAACCAGCCTGGCCGCCCTCTTCTGGACACGCTCGAGCTTGTCAACATCCTTCCTAAAATGTGGTGCCCAAAACTGGACACAGGACTCCAGGTGAGGCCTGACCAGAGCAGAATAGAGCGGAACAACCACCTCCCGTGATCTGGACACCAGGCTTCTGTTAATGCATCCTAAGATTGCATTAGCTTTCTTCACAGCCACATCACACTGCAGGCTCATGTTTAGCTTGTGATCAACCATGCGCCTGCAGTGTGATGTGACTGTGAAGAAAGCGAATGCAATCTTAGGATGCATTAACATCCTGTCCTTCACTACCAGAAGGAGTCTCAGAGCGGCTTACGATCTCCTTTCCCTTCCGCTCCCCGCAACAGACACCCTGCGAGGTCGGTGGGGCTGAGAGAGCTCTTTCGAGGACTGCCCTTGAGAGAACAGCTCTGGGAGAACTTGTGACAGACCCAAGGTCACACCAAAAAGCTTTGTGCGGAGGAGTGGGGAATCCAACCCAGTTCTCCCAGATTAGAGTCCGCACTCCTAACCACTACATCAAACTAAAGCATCTGCTCGGCACGCAGAAGGTTCCAGGCTCAATCTCTGGCATCTCCAGTTAGAAGGATCTGGCCGGGGGTGATGTGAAAGGCCTGTGCCGGAGACGTTGGCGCGCCACTCTCGGTCTGATGGCGCTCGATGGGCCAGCGGTCTCGCTCCAGAATGAGGCGGCTTCAGGCCTTCACATGGACTGACACGCTTCTTCTCATTCCTTGCTTTTTATTGTGTGTTCCCGCAGGGCTGTCTTATTTTAAGCGATGAGTTGAACCACAGTTCCCTCGTTCTCGGCGCACGGCTTTCGGGCGCGACGATCAGAGTCTTTAAGCACAACAGTGAGTATGAATCGCCGGGTGTGTCGAGCCACCAAGCGGGGCGGTGAAATGTGACTGAACTGGGGTGCCCATGCAATACAGGGTTTTCTTTCAGTCACATACGAATATATCGGGAGAGAACATCTATCGGCTTGAGACGTGTGTCGGTGGGGGGAGACGCCTTTACGTGGGGGGAGAGCCAGTTTGGTGTAGTGGTTAAGTGCCCGGACTCTTATCTGGGAGAACCGGGTTTGATTCCCCACACCTCCACTTGCACCTGCTGGATGACCTTGGGCAAGCCATAGTTCTGCCAGGGCTGTTCTTGAAAAAGAGCAGTTTCTGTCAGAGCTCTCTCAGCCCCACCTACCTCCCAGGGTGTCTGTTGTGGGGAGGGGAAGGGAAAGGAGTCCGTAAGCCGCTCTGAGACTCCTTTGGGCAGTGAAGGGCGGGGTATAAATCAATTCTCTTCTTCTCTTCTCTTCTTCTGCGCTATTGTGTGTGAGGGGGGGTGTCCATGAACTAGTCATATCGATGCGTGATTGTCCTCGTGTGCAGTTCCCAACACTTTCTTTGGGTGAAACTTCACTGACACTTGTATTAGCTAAGCTTTTGGAGGGAGCGAAGAAGGGACCATCGACATCCGGTGCATTTTGTACCACCAGACTCCTGTTACTTCATACTGTTAAGCATCTGTACTGAATCAGTTTCATTGGCAAAGAGTAGTTCCGATTCAGTACCCCGTTACAGCTAGTAGGCATGCTGAACCTCTCAGAGAAGCTTACAGTCTCCTTTCCTTTCCCCTCCCCACAACAGACACCCTCTGAGGTAGGTGGGACTGAGAGAGCTCTTTCGAGGACTGCCCTTGAGAGGACAGCCCTGAGAGAACTGTGACTGGCCCAAGGTCACACCAGCAGCTGCTTGTGGAAGAGTTAAGTGCGCGGACTCTAATCTGGGAGAACCGGGTTTGAGTCCCCACTCTTCCACTTGCGGCTGCTGGATGACCTTGGGCAAGCCATAGTTCTGTCAGCGCTGTTCTTGAAAGAGCAGTTTCCGTCAGAGCTCTCTCATCCCCACCTACCTCACAAGGTGTCTGTTGTGGGGAAGGGGAAGGAGTTTGTAAGCTGCTCTGAGACCTGCAAGTGAAGGGGGGTTATAAATCCAATCTTCTCCTCCTCCTCCTCCTCCTCTCTTCTTCTTCTTCTTTCCTTCAAGAAACTCATGCAAAAAACGGTAATCAGAAAAAGAATTCTGATTCATTGGTAAGACATTTATGGCATGTAGTAATTGTAAGAAGAATTGTAAGAATTATTCTGAGATACCGTAATATCGTGGTTAAGGAGAAGGCTGAGGACGCAAAGGGTAAATAGTTAATGGTAAAATGTCAGGTGGCTAGCAACTTCGGTACTTTTGTGAATGTGTACAGACCTCAACAAAATCAGTGGAATTTTTTTTTAGGTTATTAATGGAACAACTGGAAAACTTCAGAAGGGGAGATTGTATCAGGAGATTTTAATGGTGCTCCAGATGCCAAACTCAATTGGTCATCTAATAATCGAACTATGAGATCTTTGCCCAATGCAAAGAAATCTACAGACAGACTAGAGAGAATAGAGAGAAAGAGAATACGTTCACATGGCAGATTGGAGATCTTGAGGTGGAACACGAAAGATCTCTTTCGGATCAAGTATACGAGAGGCTGTTATGTCTTAAGTTGCGGTTAGGAATGCAAAGGTCTGTGAAGTTAGAAAGAACAATGGAGTATATCGGGCAACGAATGAGGGGACAAGCCCTCGAAGGTTTTGGCTAAGCTATTGAAAAATGAGCAAGCGAAGAAGAATATAGCAAGAATGGTAGTGAATATTCGGCAGTTTATTAGGTCAGAAGATATTGTGCATGGATTTAAGGTTTATTATGAGGCTCTGTATACTTCAGGCAATCCAAATGAACTAGACATCCAAGATCTTTCGCCAAAAATCAGCATACCCGTGATATCTATAGATAGGGGGAGGGGAATTAGGCAGGGCTCTTTTTGTAGGAGGAACTCCTTTGCATATCAGGCGACACACCCCTAATGTAGCCAATCGTCCAAGAGCTTACAGTAGCCCCTGTAAGAAGAGCTCTGTAAGCTCTCGGAGGATTGGCTACATTAGGGTGTGTGGCCTAATATGCAAAGGAGTTCCTGATACAAAAAGAGCCCTGGTAGGGGCAACTTTTTCAAGTGATTAAAAATTTAAAGATGGACAAGGCTCTAGGCCCTGATGGGTTTATTCCGGAATTCTGCAAAATATTTGTAAATCAAGTGAAACTTCCACTTACCCATCTCTTGAATGAAGTTAATAGGCTTTAGCAAATTCCCCCCATCATGGGAAGAAGCCAAGATTGTAGTTATTTTGAAAGCAGGGGAAAATCCAGATGGTATCTCCCCAGTTTGGTGTTGTGGTTAATTGCATGGATTCTAATCTGGGAGAACTGGGTTTGATTCCACACTCCTCCACTTGCACCTGGCTGGATGACCTTGGGCAAGCCATAGTTCTGCCAGGGCTGTTCTTGAAAAAGAGCAGTTTCTGTCAGAGCTCTCTCAGCCCCACCTACCTCACAGGGTGTCTGTTGTGGGGAGGGGAAGGGAAAGGAGTTTGAGAGCCGCTCTGAGACGCCTTTGGGCAGTGAAGGGCGGGGTATAAATCCAATCTCTTCTTCTCTTCTCTTCTTCAGCGCTATTGTGTGTGTGTGGGGGGGGGTGTCCATGAACTAGTCATGTCGGTGCGTGATTGTCCTCGTGTGCAGTTCCCAACACTTTCTTTGGGTGAAACTTCACTGACGGTTGTATTAGCTAAGCTTTTGGAGGGAGCGAAGAAGGGACCATCGACATCAGGTGCATTTTGTACCACCAGACTCCTGTTACTTCATACTGTTAAGCATCTGTACTGAATCAGTTTCATTGGCAAAGAGTAGTTCCGATCCAGTACCCCGTTACAGCTAGTAGGCATGCTGAACCTCTCAGAGCAGCTTACAGTCTCCTTTCCCTTCCCCTCCCCACAACAGACACCCTCTGAGGTAGGTGGGGCTGAGAGAGCTCTTTCGAGGACTGCCCTTGAGAGGACAGCCCTGAGAGAACTGTGACTGGCCCAAGGTCACACCAGCAGCTGCTTGTGGAAGAGTTAAGTGTGCGGACTCTGATCTGGGAGAACCGGGTTTGAGTCCCCACTCTTCCACTTGCAGCTGCTGGATGACCTTGGGCAAGCCATAGTTCTGTCAGCGCTGTTCTTGAAAGAGCAGTTTCTGTCAGAGCTCTCTCATCCCCACCTACCTCACAAGGTGTCTGTTGTGGGGAAGGGGAAGGAGTTTGTAAGCTGCTCTGAGACCTGCAAGTGAAGGGGGCGGTTATAAATCCAATCTCCTCCTCCTCCTCCTCTTCTTCTTCTTTTTCTTTCAAGAAACTCATGCAAAAAAAGGTAATCAGAAAAAGAATTCTGATTCATTGGTAAGACATTTATGGCAAGTAGTAATTGTAAGAAGAATTGTAAGAATTATTCCGAGATACCGTAATATCGTGGTTAAGGAGAAGACTGAGGACGCAAAGGGTAAATAGTTAATGGTAAAATGTCAGGTGGCTAGCAACTTCGGCACTTTTGTGAATGTGTACAGACCTCAACAAAATCAGTGGAATTTTTTTTTATGTTATTAATGGAACAACTGGAAAACTTCAGAAGGGGAGATGGTATCAGGAGATTTTAATGGTGCTCCAGATGCCAAACTCAATTGGTCATCTAATAATCGAACTACGAGATCTTTGCCCAATGCAAAGAAGTCTACAGACAGACTAGAGAGAATAGAGAGAAAGAGAATACGTTCACATGGCAGATTGGAGATCTTGAGGTGGAACACGAAAGATCTCTTTCGGATCAAGTATACGAGAGGCTGTTATGTCTTAAGTTGCGGTTAGGAATGCAAAGGTCTGTGAAGTTAGAAAGAACAATGGAGTATATCGGGCAACGAATGAGGGGACAAGCCCTCGAAGGTTTTGGCTAAGCTATTGAAAAATGAGCAAGAGAAGAAGAATATAGCAAGAATGGTAGTGAATATTCGGCAGTTTATTAGGTCAGAAGATATTGTGCATGGATTTAAGGTTTATTATGAGGCTCTGTATACTTCAGGCAATCCAAATGAACTAGACATCCAAGATCTTTTGTCAAAAATCAGCATACCCGTGATATCTATAGATGGGGGTGGGGGAAGAATTAGGCAGGGCTCTTTTGTAGGAGGAACTCCTTTGCATATCAGGCGACACACCCCTAATGTAGCCAATCGTCCGAGAGCTTACAGTAGCCCCTGTAAGAAGAGCTCTGAAAGCTCTTGGAGGATTGGCTACATTAGGGTGTGTGGCCTAATATGCAAAGGAGTTCCTGCTACAAAAAGAGCCCTGGTAGGGGCAACTTTTTCAAGTGATTAAAAATTTAAAAATGGACAAGGCTCCAGCCCCTGATGGGTTTATTCCGGAATTCTGCAAAATATTTGTAAATCAAGTGAAACCTCCACTTACCCATCTCTTGAATGAAGTTAATAGGCTTAAGCAAATTCCCCCCCATCATGGGAAGAAGCCAAGATTATAGTTATTTTGAAACCATGGGAAAATCCAGATGATATCTCCCCAGTTTGGTGTTGTGGTTAATTGCGTGGATTCTAATCTGGGAGAACTGGGTTTGATTCCACACTCCTCTACTTGCACCTGGCTGGATGACCTTGGGCAAGCCATAGTTCTGTCAGAGCTGTTCTTGAAAAAGAGCAGTTTCTGTCAGAGCTCTCTCATCCCCATCTACCTCACAGGGTGTCTGTTGTGGGGAAGGGGAAGGAGTTTGTAAGCTGCTCTGAGACCGCAAGTGAAGGGGGGTTATAAATCCAATCTCTTCCTCCTCCTCCTCCTCCTCCTCCTCTTCTTCTTTTTCCTTCAAGAAACTCATGCAAATAAAGGTAATCTCTCAGACTCGGAGTGGAGGGCAGGGTATAAATCCAGACTCCTCCTCCTCCTCCTCCTCCTCCTCGACCTATCTCACTTTTAAACCAAGACTTTATGATCTAGTCAACTATAACTGCAAAACAACTTAATAAAGTCATCCATAGGCTGTAAGCCCAGACCAGACAGGATTCATTACTGGTCGTTTTATGTATCAGAATGTAGAAAGATTGTTCAGCCTTATAAATCAAAGATACAGATTTGGAGTTGGTGACCAGTCTCATTATTTTATTTATTTATTTTATTTATATATTTTTTTTATTTAATGCGATTTCTACCCCGCCCTCCCCACGAACAGGCTCCGGGCGGCTTACAGTGATGGCACCAGTTGCCAATAAAACAATAAAACAGTCTAAAACAATACAATACTTAATAGGAATATAAAATCTAAAATCAAAAGGTGCTGTTAATTCTACAGTTCATTGCTACGGTGGCGCAATCAGATGTGTGAACGACGACTAAGTTCCAGCTCTCTGGCATCCCGCGTCGCTCGAGGGAAAAGAGCCAGTTGTTAAAAACTGAGGGCCAGGCTCGTTGATGGTAATAGTGGCGGGCGGCTCCCTAGTTGAAGGCCTGGTGGAAGAGCTTCAGTTTATATCCTGCCTTACCCTGCAAGCAGGCTCAGAGTGAGCTCACAACATATGAGAGAACAATAAACAGTAATTCATAAAAACATCAAATCATCAGACCTGGTGGCAGCTTAACAATCCCTAAGTACAGTGCGTACCGCAACAACAGCAGGAAGGGCACATTTCTGTCGGAGCCGCCAGGTTCAGCCTGGTACTGGCGTCACGTCGGTGTTGGCAGTGCCCTGAGGCACGTGAGGCAGCTTGAAAAGATTGATGGAGCTGGTTATGGAAGACCTGCGCCAGTTGCTGCTAGAATGTGTATTACCAGCTACCGGAAGTGTGTGTGGCGTTCCCTACAGTATCTGAACGGCTGTACGGAATTCGGAAGATGGCTTATTTTACAAAATCAGCATCTTGTAAAAAGTATCTTGGGTGGTGAGGATTTGTATGAGGACAAATTCCTGAAACGTTGGACGTCTTTTCAGTATGTTTTCGAATAATAAAACAGGAGGACGGTGTACACCGGGGGTCCCCAACATTGCTTCTGTGCCACCGCCTTCTCCCCGTCCGGCTGTGGGCCCTGCCCCCAACACGGTTCCAGAACCCGCAGCCCCGTTGATGGAACCCCGCCGGTCGAACTGGGAGCGGCGCAGACCAGCATATTTAAAGGACTTTGTAAGCTAAGGGCATCTGAACCATGGGAGGGAGGGGTGCTGGAATGGCCACCTGTATTTGTGCATGAACTCCTACCACTCACACGGATAAGCACAGCTTTGGCTGCATAACAAACACTGGGTAGGATTCTGGAACAGACCTATAGGCTGGCCTGGATCCTAGAATTAACCAGTGGTTGAACCTTGCACTGTAAACAGCCTATCACGGGGAGTGGGTGTTTGGGTGTGGCGTGTCGCAGGGATTTAAGCAGGCCCCGGACCCAGCTTGTCTGTCTTGACTCTGAGCTGAAAGGTTGGATTTGTGTTAAAACTAGTCAAGGAAAACACTGCCAGAAACATAAACATAGAATCTGCTCAGTCTTGTGTGAGTCTATAGGGCTGTCAGGGGCCAAAACACGGTCCATATTCTGGTTTTATCTTTCAGTTGTTGGGAAAAGGCCAAGATGATTGATTACAGAGATGATTTAAATCCTCAGTATGATTATTACTACTGATGTGTATTAGACTGTGTGAAAATAAATAATGGAAACGGTATAACAAAATGAGGAGGCTGCAAATGCTTCTCTTTACTACTGTAAGTGTAATGCATGAATAAATACACACACACATATATATATATATTCACTGCCACAGGAGGTGGTGGCAGCTGCAAGCATGGACAGTTTCAAGAGGGAATTAGATAAACATATGGAGCAGAAGTCCATCAGTGGCTATTAGCCACAGGGTATAGATGGGAACTCTCAGTCTGGGGCAGGTGATGCACTCTATTCTTGGTGCTTGGGGAGGGGGGGCAGCAGTGGGAGGGGGCCTCTAGTGTCCTGGCCCCACTGCTGGACCTCCTGATGGCCGCTGTGTGACAGAGTGTTGGACTAGATGGGCCATTGGCCTGATTCAACATTGGCTTCTCTTATGTTCTTATTTTCTTATATATATACACACACACATATATATAAACACAAATACACACACATACATATATATATTTGTAACAGCTAATATTTTTCTTTCCTAAACATATTGTAACTCAAGGGGCAGTGTACGAATCACAATTAAAAGCATCACAATTTAAAACATTCAAAAATAACACCCCCTCCTTTTGGCCACCATCTCTCCGGTTGGACATGGGACCCTTTTAATGATTAACAGGAACTGTGCACAGTAGGAGATCAGAAAAGACTCGGAGCTGAGGTCAGCGAAGGAATGCAAATCCCACCAAAAAAGTCTTTGCAAAAAGATGGCATGGCGTTCTGCCCTATCAGTGCTTAGGTTGCCCCAGAAAACATTTATAGTCTCTTAGTAATTATATCTGTCCCGGTGCTTCTCAGATTGTCTTCTGACAGCCAGGAGTCCCTAACGCATACCTGTCCCCTTAGTTGTTGGTATGAGTGAAATCTAGGCTATGACTTGACTTAAAATCTAATTTAAAGCCATACCTAGAAAACTGAGAGGGACTGCTCGTAGTTCATAGGGAGGATGTAGTCTTTATGAACACTTCCTGCTTGTGGTTCGAATAGGGGCCTAAGTCACTGTAAGGACTCCTCTGTTAGCCAGATATTTGAGCCTGTGTATTTTTTATCAGTATCCAGTTTGTAACTGCGATTCGTTATCCTAATGCATTCTGTTTTGGTTGTCTCTTGTGGCCTGATTGAATTCTCTCTCTCTCTCTCTCTCTCTCTCTCTCTCTCTCTCTCTCTCTCTCTCTCTCTCTCTCTCTCTCTCTCTCTCTCTCTCTCTCTCACCCACCCCACACACAAACACATATATACACATAAAGTGAAATTCACCCAGAGTCTCTGAGAAAAAGGTGGGCTATAAAGGGCATAAATAACTAAATAAATCCTCATTTTACCTTTAATTTTTCTCAAGCCATAAGAACATAAGAGAAGCCCATGTTGGATCAGGCCAATGGCCCATCCAGTCCAACACTCTGTCACACAGCGGCCAAAATATACCAGGTGCCATCAGGAGGTCCAGCAGTGGGGCCAGGACACTAGAAGTCCTCCCACTGTTGCACCCCCCTCCCAAGCACCAAGAATACAGAGAGCATCACTTGCCCCAGACCAAGAGTCCCTATCTATACCTTGTGGCTAATAGCCACTGATGGACCTCTGCTCCATATGTTTATCCAATTCATAAGGACATAAGAGAAGCCAGTGTTGGATCAGGCCCATCCATACTGTGCTTCCTCTATGATGGTGAAAAACACCCTCCCTCCCCCCATATATGGTGTCTTTCTATTGGAAAAAACGTCTTGCCTTGGTTTCACATCCAGTTCTCTATCTGAACTTTCTTTGGCAGATTCCGTTCTGAACCACACCTTTCAAACTCAGAGAGCGATACTGTTTTATTCCGTCTTAAGGATGTTCTGAAGCGTGAGATACTATAGCTTGACAGTCGAATTAGATCCTTGGGATCCTCTTATCCGCTCTCAACACCTTGAGGAATTTCCTAATTAAAGCGGTCCATAGTAGACAACTTCTCTGTTACCCGCAAAAGCTTCTAGAAGGCCCGTGACTTGAATTGGTGCTAGAAACAGGCGCCCCTATCTATCATCCCTCCGGCAACCTATTGTCTTCCGATAAGTTCAAACAGTCTGATAAGTCTAAGCTGATAGACTTGGTAAATATCGTTGAGCCGAAGCGAAAGACAACAGCTTGCTAGTTCAGCAGATACCATAAGAGTACACGGAAACTTTAGTTGGTCTGCTTCAGAAAATCCTCATGAAAGTTTCGATGGGTATTGTTTTATTATGCGGCAGAGTTTGGTCTTCCCAACCAAGCAGTCCGTCCGACAGGTAGCAAGTCTCTGGTCCGCAGAACCTTACCCCGCGAAACAGAAAGATGTTTTCTCCCTTTCTCACAATACAAGAACTCGTGGGCACTCCATGAAATTGCTGAGCAGTCGGGTTGGAACAGATAAAAGGAAGTCCTTCTTCACCCAAAGAGTGATTAACATATGGAATTCACTGGCACAGGAGGTGGTGGCAGCTATAAGCATAGACAGTTTCAAGAGGGAATTGGATAAACATATGGAGCAGAGGTCCATCAGTGGCTGTTAGCCACAAGGTATAGATAGGAACTCTGGGGCAAGTGAGGCTCTGTATTCTTGGTGCTTGGGGGGGGAGGCAACAGTGGGAGGGCTTCTGGTGTCCTGGCCCCACTGTTGGACCTCCTGATGGCACCTGGTATTTTTGGCCACTGTGTGACAGAGTGTTGGACTAGATGGGCCATTGGCCTGATCCAACATTGGCTTCTCTTATGTTCTTATTTCTTTTATTGTCCAAATAGTTAACCATATTGGCCTGTATTAGAAGTCATCTTTTAAAAAAAACACACAGCAAAAGCAGAAATTTATCTAAAAGTGTTTCTGAGACATTCTTTCTAGAGACGCTCGCTCTTTTGTTTAGTTTGTTATATTATTTATAGCCCGCCTTCCCCACAGGGGCTCAAGGTGGGTTGCACAGAGGGAGCCAGTAAGGTTTGAAGTAAAGGTAAAAATTTCCCTTGCTCGAAAGCCAGTCGAATCTGACTCTAGCGATGCGGTGCTCATCTCCGTTTCCAAGCTGAAGAGCCAGTGCTGTCCGACGACACCTCCATGGTCATGTGGCCGGCATGACTAGACGCCGAGGTTCACGGAACATTGTTACCTTCCCATCGAAGCGGAGCCTATTTATTTACTTGCAATTTCCTGCTTTCGAACTGCTAGGTTGTCATGCAGCTCTTCCGGTCTGCAGTTCAGCGTCTTAACTACTTGAGCCACCGCGGCCCCTGAGTGAGCCAGTACAGTCAACCAAACGGGGCATTCAGTAACCCATGCGTTAGGATTTGAGAAGTCTGGAGCCACCAGAAGGCACTGAAGCGCACCATCAATATTCTCATGGCACATTAAGCGGTACAGAAATGACATAAATAGGATCCTGTTTACAGAGCAGTGTAGACCACCGTCCCTAATCATTCACCCAAGGAAGTTTGTAAAAGCATTTCGTGCAGTGCCACCCGGCACAGAAAAGGCCTCTTGAATAATTCGGTTTTGCATAGTTTGTTGAAAGCCGGGAGACTGGGCACCTTCCTGACCTGTTCAGACAGACCATTCCATAAGTTCGGGGCCACATAAGAACACAAGAAGAGCCCTGCTGGGTCAGACCAGTGAGGGTCCATCTAGTCCCGCATCCTGCCTCATACAGGGGCCAACCAATTCCTCCGGACAGCCAACAACGGGGCACAGAGGCTGGGGCCTTACCCTGAGGTTGCCTCCTGGCTCCCAGATTCAAAGGATTAGTGCCTCAGAATGAGGAGGTTCCCGTCAGTCACTATGACTAGTAATCACTGATAGACTTATCCTCCATGAATCTATCTATAAGAACATCAGAAGCGCCCTGCTGGGTCAGACCAGTGGTCCACCTAGTCCAGCATCCCGTCTCACACAGTGGCCAACCAGTTCCTCCGGACAGCCAACAACGGAGCACAGAGGCCGGGGCCTTCCCCTGAGGTTGCCTCCTGGCTCTCAGATTTAAAGGATTAGTGCCTCTGAAAGAGGAGGTTCCCCCCAGTCACCATGACTAGTAACCACTGATAGACTTATCCTCCATAAATCTATCTATAAGAACATCAGAAGAGTCCTGCTGGATCATACAAGGGAAGGTCCATCTAGCCCAGCCTCCCGTCTCACACAGCGGCCAACCAGTTCCTCTGGAGGGCCGACAACAGGGCAGAGAAGCCAAGGCCTTCCCCTGATAAGAACATCAGAAGAGCCCTGCTGGTTCAGACCAAGGAGGGTCCATCTAACCCAGCATCCCGTCTCACGCAGTGGCCAACAACCCATCTCTGGATGGCCAGCAACAGGGCAGAGAGGCTGAGGCCTTCCCCTGAGAAGAACATCAGAAGAGCCCTGCTGGGTCAGACCAGGGAGGGTCCAGCTAGTCCAGCCTCCCATCTCACACAGGAGCCAGCCAGTTCCTCTGGAGGGCCAGCAACAGGGCAGAGAGGCCGAGGCCTTCCCCTGATGCTGCCTTCTGGCTCTGGGATTCAGAGGTTTATAATAACATAAGAAGAGCTCTGCTGGATCGTACCAATGGTCCATCCAGTCCAGCATCCTCTACTGGCTCAGAGCGCCCACATCCATATCCCTGGACAGACTGTTGTGCCTCAGCCTAGCTTACCTTTTTGTGAGGATTTGAGCCTCTAAACAAAGGGCTTAAGTGTAAAGGTAATATAAATGCTCTTCGACAGGAATTCGGGTAGCTTGTTCAGTGTTCTCCAAGGTGTGTTGAATATTGCCTGTCAAAGCACAGCCGCTGGGGTGGCAGAAAGTGCCCTCAAGTTGCAGCCAATGATGGCGACCCTTCATGGGGCTTTTTAAGACAAAGAGACAACCAGAGGTGGCTGGCCACTGCCCGCCTCTGCATAGCGACTCTGCACCTCCATTGTGATCTCCCATCCAAGGACTAACCTGTGAAGAAAGGTTGAAACGCTTGGGGCTCCTTAGCCTGGAGAAACAACAACTGAGGGGTGATCGAGGTTTACAAGATTATGCATGGGATGGAGCAGGGAGAGAAAGAAGTCCTTTTCTCCCTTTCTCACAATACAAGAACTCATGGGCACTCCATGAAATTGCTGAGCAGTCGGGTTAGGATTAAAGGAAGTCCTTCTTCACCCAAAGAGTGATTAACACGTGGGATTCACTGCCGCAGGAGGTGGTGGCAGCTACAAGCATGGACGGCTTCCAGAGGGAACTGGATAAACATATGGAGCAGAGGTTCCTCAGTGTCTATTAGCCACAAGGTATGGATAGGAACTCTCAGTCTGGGGCAAGGGAGGCTCTGTCTTCTTGGTGCTGGCAACAGTGGGAGGGCTTCTGGTGTCCTGGCCCCACTGCTGGACCTCCTGATGGCCCCTGGTATTTTTGGCCACTGAAAAGTACTGAGAGCGGAGACACAACACAGCGAATCAGCTCTTGTTTATTAGGTTACATCAGGAACAAGGACAACTAGCCGGCTCTCAGGCCAGCTTATATCCTAGAGCAAAACCCACTCCCAGAACACACCCCACTCAAGTGATAGGCTATTTCTAGTGGCCAAGAGTTCCATAAGTCCCGGCCGGGATCCTAGACCTCTGATTGGCACGGGTTAGGATCTGCTCGGACCATTGTCTCCTGGAGCAAAGCTCGAAGGCTTCGCGTGACCACGTGGGGACCTAGCCTTGCACGCAGTCGGGTTTAGATACATTACAGCCACTGTGTGACGTAGAGTGTTGGACTGGATGGGCCATTGGCCTGATCCAACAGTGGCTTCTCCTATGTTCTTAAAGTAGAGGTAAAGTAAAATCGTGCAAGAGATGCAGAGACTGGGAGGCAGTGGAGTCAGTGTGGTGAAAACCGTCTTCCTTCAAGCCGTACTGCTTCCCGAAGCCTGCAGTTTTCCCTCGTAGTTAACACATTGCTCTGAGTAATCTTGGGCTTGCAATTTGGAGTTAGTCAGACCTAATTGTGTGAGTATAATTACTGCGACCACATCAAGAATAAAGTTTTCCCAACGTACTTTTAATTTGTTTCAGTTAATTAGCATAACATGAGTTTGCTTCCTTGCAAACCGTGTAATTGAATTAGAAGTAACAGGTTTAAAATTGAGTCAACAGCCCAAGCCGTTCTAGATCTTCAAAGAGTATGAGAAATTACACCACAGTCCTGTCCTGTTGGCCACTTTGGGAGGGCGTGGCTTGTCTGTTGTGGGAGACGGGCTTTAATTCTGCTGCCAAGGTGCAGTAATGTACTGAATTTTATACACAGGCCGTCTAGGACCTGTGGTAGTATTTCTTTGGTTTAACAATACTCCCAACACAAACACAAACATCCTGATTTTGACCCAAAGGTTTCTGGGAGGTTGGGACACAGAAGGTTTCTGGGTGGTTGGTTAAGTGCACGGACTCTAATCTGGGAGAACCGGGTTTGATTCCCCACTCTTCCACTCGCAGCTGGTGGATGACCTTGGGCAAGCCATAGTTCTGGCAGAGCTGTTCTTGAAAAAGAGCAGTTTCTGTCAGAGCTCTCTCAGCTCCACCGACCTCACAGGGGTGTCTATTGTGGGGAGGGGAAGGGAAAGGAGTTTGTAAGCTGCTCTGAGACTCCCTTGGGTAGTGAAGGGCGGGGTATAAATCCAATCTCTTCTACTCTTCTTCTAAGTTTGCGTTCCTTTGGATACCAAAGCTTTTCATTCCCAACCTCAACAGGTATCTCTATGGCGGCAAAGAGACAAAGGCCAATCTAGACGTTACATCTGCCACAGGCAATGCTCCCTGTAAGCGGTGGAGTCTTGTGAGCAAGAATTCTCCTTTGTGAGCTACTGGCATTAAAGTTGTGAGTGAGCGATTTGGCTGCTGCATAAATTAGTTTGCTCTGGAGCCCTCCTTCCCAAGCTGAGACAAAAAAATGTGTGAGCCGGAGGCTAAAAAGCTGACTCACACTAACTCAGCTTAGAGGGAACACTGGCCGCAGGTTTTGTGGGGCTTCCCCGAGCCCGTTTTACAGACATCCGTGATGCTGGGGAACTCCCATTCCCAAGAGTTCTGGGGCCAGCTAGGGATCATGGGGCGGGAAGACGGGGGAACTTCAGCCTCCCTGCACAGCCATTCCGGATTGGGGAAGCAGGGTGGGGGCCAGAGCGCTTGGAAGTGTTAGTTCCTCGACGTCACATCTGTCTGTAAAACAGGTCGGGGGGACCACTGGCCCATCTTGTTTGGCCCAAGTTTTGAACAGTGCAGTTGCAAGCAGAGTTCTATACCCTTCTAAGACCTTTGTTCAGTGGACTTGGAAAGCTGTAATTCTACTTAGGACTGCAATGTAAGTCCCTCTGGCATGTGGCGGTGTAAATTATGAAATCTCTCTCTCTCTCTCTCTCTCTCTCTCTCTCTCTCTCTCTCTCTCTCTCTCTCTCTCTCTCTCTCTCTCTCTCTCGTCTCTCTCTCTCTCCGTCTCTCTCTCTGTCTCCGTCTCTCTGTCTTTGTCTCCGTCTCTCTGTCTCCCTCCCTCTCTCTCTCTATCTCTCTCTGTCTCCGTCTCTCTCTTTCTCTCTGTTTCCATCTCTCTCCATCCCTCTCTCTCTCTCCATCTCTCTCTCTCTCTGTCTCCGTCTCTCTCTTTCTCTCTGTCTCCATCTCTCTGTCTCCCTCCCTCTCTGTCTCCGTCTCTCTCTCTGTCTCCATCTCTGTGTCTCTCTCTCTGTCTCCGTCTGTGTGTGTGTGTTTCTTTCTGTCTCCATCTCCCTGTCTCTCTTTGTCTCTGCCTCACTCTCTCTGTCTCCATCTCTCCCTCTCCCCCTCTCTCTCTCTCTCTCTCTCTCTCTCTCTCGCTCTCGCTCTCGCTCTCGCTCTCTTTGTGATTCTGCATTGGCTTTTCCCTCTGTTGTTTTACGAAACCCACACTGGAACAGAAATTACTTTCTGCATTCCACACTGTTTTCACTTTCTTTGAGCATCAGATTTTTATGGCACCATCCAATGGCTCCCTCTAAGATGTGGAGTCTTGTGAGCAAAAATTCTACTTTGTGAGCTACCGGCATTGAAGTTGTGAGCGAGCGATTTAACTGTTGCATAAACGAGTTTGTTCTGGAGCCCTCCTTCCTGAGCTAAGACAAAAATGTGTGAGCCAGAGCCTAAAAAGTGTGCCCGCACTAACTCAGCTTAGAGGGAACACTGGCATTGTCTGCATAGATTGATGGCCGTTCAGGGGTGACTTTGCAGTCAGTCCGGCATTGCCCAGAGGTTTTTGAATGTGGTTTTGAGCTGCAGTTTCTCCTCCCGGTTGAGAAAATGTGGAGCAAAGGCTAGATGCAGAATCGCCCTCAGTGTCTCTGTCTCTCTCTGGTTGCGTTCAGACTGGCAGTTTGAAGTGGGAGCCAGTCGTGACAAAAAAGCCCCGGAACAAACTGTTCCGGGTTTTCCCGGTCACACTGCGCAGACTGATGCGGGAGCATACCGGGGAGGAGGCGTAAGGGAGCGTTCACACTGTTGGCCCGCCCCTGGTGGAGGCGCGGCTGTAAGGCGCGGCTTTCTTTTTGGCAATCCGAAGTTATGCGCATATGTGCATAAGCGCACAAGCAAAAATAGCGACTTTTGGCGTTCACACTTTGTTGGTGCGGGATGGACACAAGATAAACACGCTCTCCGGGGTTTGCTACCACTTTCACCAGGTATCTTTTAAACGCGGGAGGGAAGCGTTACAAGACGGATTGAGTACTGCTGGGGAACGCCGGACAGATGTGCCTGTGTGAACCGGCCCCTTTAATCCATTTGTGAAACTTTGCTGCAACGCGCCTCTCTCAGGGCAAACTGCCCGTCTGACCTCGGCCTCTCTGTCTCTGAAGAAGAAGAAGAATCATAGAGAAGTGCACATGCCCACGAAAGCTCATACTGTAAATAAAACTTTGTTGGTCTTAAAAGTGCCACACTGGACTCAAACTTGGTGCTGCTGTTTCAGACCAATGTGGCCACCGACCCGAATCTCTCTGTTTCTTTCGGTGCATGAAATTTCAAGATACAGAGATCTGGAACAAGATACCGAAATCACCAGCAAACACCTCTTGCTTTTACGTGTGCATACAGGTTGATTCTTATCACGTTCCTTCCTTCACAGAATTCACTGCAGCCTGTCTGGGTTCTGTCCTCTTTCTCCATGTCACAGTCCTGAATGGGATAGATGGAGAGGCCGGGTGGGTTGCCCATGAGCTTCAAGGATCCAGTCCAGCACCAGCACTTACTGATTAGTATTGCCCAACTGGACAGACTTTTGCCTAAATGCTGGATGTCGCCAGAGCAAACGGCTTCCCCACTCCTCCACTTGCACCTGCTGGTGTGACCTTGGGTCAGTCACAAGCTCTGGCACAGCTGTTCTTGAAAAAGGGCAGTTTCTGTCCGAGCTTTCTCAACCCCACCTACCTCTGTTGTGGGAAGGGGAAGGGGAAGGGGAAGGAGTTTGCAAGCTGCTCTGAGACTCCTCTGGGTAGTGAAGGGCAGGGTATAAATCCAATCTCTTCTTCTTCTCCTCTATCTTATGTTTGTTCTCGGGTTAAATTCCAGACTGAACACCCAAGTCTAATACCGGGTTTTTCCTACAGAAACTTGGTTTCGTTTTCTTCCACCGTCATCCGCTCCGTAAAGAAAAGATACTGAAACAATTCTTTTTTTTTTTCTTTTCTTGTTCCCCAAATAACTAGACGTTCAAAGTTTAGAAAAGCTGCTGAGGGAAGCGGTGATACACGGACAGCCCCGGACCCGGAGAGTGTGGAAGAAAATCCTCATTCTAGTGGAGGGCATTTACAGGTACGGGAAGCCGTTACTCACAAGCAGGGTCTGCTGACCTTCGGGGTGTGTTCTTCGGGGGTGGTCCTAGCCTTATGGCCAGCGATGCAATTAGGACGGTGCATATTTGGCTGAAATCCTGGAAAGTGCAGCAAGAAGGTTTATTTATTTATTTGTTTGTTTGTGTATTTATTCGATTTTTACCCCAACCTCCCTGCCGAGGCAGGCTCAGGGTGGCTTACATTAAAAGGATTAAAAATATATTAAAAACACAAATGCCTATTAGTGCAGTGGGTAAAGATGAAGGTTTCCCTTGCTCGAAAGCCAGTCAAATCTGAATCTAGGGGGCGGTGCTCATCCCTGTTTCCAAGCCGAAGAGCCAGCGCTGTCCGAAGAGGTTTCCATGGTCGGCATGACTAGACGTCGAGGCGCACGGAACGCTGTTACCTTCCCACCGAAGCGGTACCTATTTATCTACTTGCAACTTCTTGCTTTCGAACCGCTAGGTTCTGGCAGGAGCTGGGGCCAGAGACGGGAGCTCACTCCGTCACGCGGCATTCGGGTCTCGAACTGCTGAACTACCGACCTTCCGGTCTGGAGCTCAGAGTCATAACCACTACAGCTTCATAAAACACATAGATATAACAAATCACAATACAAAATAGAATAAAGTGCCGGTGGCGGGAACATCCTGGGCCAAGATAGGACGGTCCAGAGAATGGCCTCTGTTGGTGTTTGCATTCAGTTATTATTGTTAGCAGCGGCTCCTAATCGAAGGCCTGGTGGAAGAGCTTCGTTTTATGGGCCCTGCGGAAATGTACAAGGTCCCTCAGGGCCCTGATGTCTTCCGGGAGCTCATTCCACCAGTGCGGAGCCGTCACTGAGAAGGCCCTGGCTCTGGGGAAGGCCAATATGACATCTTTCGGGCCGGGGGGCCGTCAGGAGCTCACCGTTCTTCCTTCTTTCTCTTCTGAATGCACCAACATGACCCGTCAAGTCGACCGACCACTCTGCACAACCTTCAGTTACGAAAAGTTGTGGGGAATGACAGCTCGGTTCTTGCAGCCTTTGATTAATAGAACAGGGGAGGGAGGGATAGAAATTAAAGTCGATGTTAATTTTTTTACTGGAGAAGCCTTACGGTTTGATACGAGGGATGCCATCCTCCAGGTGGGACCTGGGGATCCCCTGGAATGACAGCTCATCTCCAGACTGCAGAGATCAGTTCCCACTGGAGAAAATGGATGCTTTGGAGGGTGGACTTTACGGCCTTGTACCCCCACTGCGGTCCCTGTCCTCCCCAGGCTCCGCCCCCAAAATCTCCAGGAGTTCCCCAACCTGGAGCTGGTAACCGTACCCCCCACCCCCCCACCAGTGGCCGAGGAGGACCTGGCGACCCTAGGCCCCTTGGAGAAAATGGCCACTTTGGAGGGGGAACTCTGTGGCATCGTACCCCACTGCGGTCCCTGTCCTCCCCAGGCTCCGCCCCCACGTCTCTAGGTTCTGGCAACCCTGCCCCGAGGCGACCCTACCCTCCCCCCCGGGACCTGGCAACCCTATAATGTGGATGTTGTTCTGAAAGCTGCCTGTAAACTCTCCTGTTCCTCCCGAATTGCAAAAAGAAGCCTGCTGAGATGAAGGTGTGAGATAAGTCGAAGGCCGGGGCTGCGAGGTCACGTCTTATTAACTCAGCCAAAAGTCCTCTGTGCATTTTGCCAACAAGCTTCTTCAGGGGCAACTGTCAGTCCTCCAGCGTTCCTTCGACAGGATTACAAGATCAGTCGCTCTGTTCTCGTTGAAGGAGAAGCCGAGAGATTAACAGATCCCCCCCACCCTCCTCCGCGCCCGGAAGAAACGCCTAGAGCTGTTTCCCAGTTATGTGACGCGGCCCTCTTATTTTCTACAGGATTAAGAGGAGCACAATAAAATGCAGGGCCGCCAAGAATTAGGGTTCCCAGCTCTGGGTTGGGAAATCTACGGGACCGCCTCTCCCAGTACATTCCCCCACCAGTGTTCCCTCTAGCTGAGTGAGTGTGAGCTAGCGCACAGTTTTTAGCCTCCAGCTCACACATTTTTGTCTTGGCTCAGGAAGGATGGCTCCAGAACAAACTGATTTATGCAGTAACCAAATCACTTGCTCACAACTTCAATGCCAGTGGCTCACAAAGTAGAATTTTGCTCACCAGACTCTACAGCTTAGAGGGAACATTGTCCCCCACTCACCCACCCACCCGAAGGGAATTACGCACTGGAGATAAGAATCCCCTGGTGACCCCTGGCCCAACGGATGTCTGGCCGTCATCGACCAGAGCCAGGGCTTTTTCGGACCTGCTGCCGGGCCTGGGGGAACTCTCTGCCTAACAACTTCCGTGTCCTGCGGGACCTAAAACAGTTCCGCAGGGCTTGTAAGACAGAGATGTTCCACCAGCCCTGTGGCTGAGGACAGCAACGGTTTGCCATCAAGCCTGGCCTCCCCGTCTCCCCCCTTAAGGGAAGAATAAGATAAAAGGTAAAGGTTCCCTTGCTCGAAAGCCAGTCGAATCCGACTCTAGGGTTGCGGTGCTCATCTCCGTTTCAAAGCCGAAGAGCCAGCGTTGTCCAAAGACGTTTTCCGTGGTCATGTGGCCGGCATGACTAGACGCCAAGGCTCACGGAACGCTGTTACCTTCCCACCGAAGCGGTACCTATTTATCTACCTGCAATTTCTTACTTTCGAACTGCTGGGTTCTGGCAGGCGCTGGGGCCAGAGACGGGAGCTCGCTCCGTCATGCAACACTCAGGTCTCGGACTGCCGAAATACCGGCCTTCCGGTTTGCAGCTCAGTGTCTTAACCTCTGAGATGTCTAAGGCCGTCTGATTAGCTTGATTACTCCTGTTCTATTGTTTTAAATTTTAATATATATATCTATATATCTAATTCCCTAAGTGGCCCCCTGTGTGCGGATATCTAAATCTGCACATCGGGGGCACCTGGGGGGCAGGGAGATTTTCCTGCGCACGTGGGGCAGTCCCCACCTGTGCAGAAAAATCTAAAAAGTTTTTTAAATGTAAGGGGAATATCTAAATCCCCAAAAAAAGTAAGAGCGTTCCCTGCGCATGTGCAGGGAACGCTCTAGGAACACTGCGGCAGCCGGCGGTTGGAAGTCGCTCAGGCCTCGCCGCAGGAGGGGGGAGATCGGTGGGGACAACGGGCAGCAGAGGAGATGGGGGGGACCGGCGGGTCCGGTGGAGGAGGAGACCGCTGGAGCCGGGGGCGAGGAGGAGATCAGCGGGCCTCGCTGCTGGAGCCGGGGGCAGGGTGGAGGAGATCAGGGTTGGGAGGGGACTTGGCAGGCTCGGTGGCTGACAGCCACTCAGGCCGCGATGCCGGTGTCCAGGGATGGGGGGGAGGCTTACCTGCTGCTGCTGCTGCTTTCTCCTCCTCCTGCTGTGTGGATCTGGCTGCTGCCGCCGCCAGGGAAGGGGTGGGGGCGGGAGAACGCTTGGCCCGCCGGTGGCTGTAACCCAGCCCTTTCTGTCGCCCGGGGAAGTGGGAGAAAGTTTGGCGGGGCCAAGCTCAGGCCTGGCTGCAGCCGCTGCTGGGGGGGAGAAGGGGGGAGGAAGTTTGGAGGGCCTGCCAGGCCTCGCGCCGGGGGAGGGAGGAAGTTTGGCGGGCGGGCCAAGCCCTGCCACCGCAGCTAGGGAAGGGGGAGGGAGAAAACTTGGCGAGCCAAGTTCAGGCCTCACGACTGGTGCTGGGGGGGAGAAGGCTTGGGGGGCGTGGGCCTCGCTGTGGGTGCCAGGGCGGGGGGGGAGGAGAGAAGGCTCACCTACAGCTGCTTCCTTCTCCTGTGGAGTGTCTCCCCCCCCGCGAGTATCGCGGGTCCCCCTTCTTGTGTGTGTGTGTGTATATATATATATATATATATATATATATATATATATATATCATATTTATTAGAACTGTACCTATAAAATGTTGTTGACTGCCCTGGGCCTCATTTGGGGGGGAGGGTGGAATAATAAAATAATAATAATAAAAGCAACAACAACAACAGTACCTGGAGGTGGGCGAGGTTTGGGAAGGGGGGACTTCAGTGGGGTACAATGCCATAGAGTCCGTCTTCCAAAAGTGGCCGTTTTCTCCAAGGGAACTGAACTATGTCACCTGGAAATCACTTGTCATTCCCCCACTCCTCCACTTGCACTTGCTGATGTGACCTTGGGTCAGTCACAAGCTCTGGCACAGCTGTTCTCTCAAGGACAGTTTCTGTCAGAAGTTCTCTCAGCCCCACCTGCCTCACAGGGTGTCTGTTGTGGGGAGGGGAAGGGAGAGGAGATTGGAAGCCGCTCTGAGACGCCTTTGGGCAGTGAAGGGCGGGGTATAAATCCAATCGCTTCTTCTTCTTCTTCTTCTTTTTTTTAAACAAAATTTTTATTGGAATATATTCAACATATTTAAACATAATTTCCAATTCAAATTATAGATTATATCCCTTCCCTCCTACCCCCCCCAATAGGCTTCCAACACTGCTATTGCCAATAACAAAAAAAACAATAATAGTAATCAAGTTTAAACTTATAACAATCTATAACCCAGGTAACTTATGTTTTATATACAAAGATCTAACTTAATCTAACGTAACTTCGTTTTCAATAAGAATCAAGGTTATACATTTTCCCTTTCATTTTATATTCAGTTTCCATATAGATTTTCAGGTCTTCCCATTCTTTTAAGTATTGTTCTGCCATTTGTCCGTTTGCTTCTTCTTCTTCTTCTCATATCTTACTGGCCATACTTACAGAGCAGAGCTGGAGTCTAGTAGCACTTTTCAGACCAACGAAGTATGATTCTGAATGTAGGTTTTTGCCTGCATGAACGCAAAAGCTTATACCCAGAATAAAATTTTGTGGGTCTTAAGGGTGCCCCTGGACTCCAGCTCCGCTCTGTTGCTTCAGACCAACACAGTTGACCCTCACCAGCGGACCTTTAATAGTCACCTCCTGTTTTGGTTTGGTTGGTTTCTCGTAGCATGGAAGGCTCCATCGTACACTTGCCAGAGATCGTGGCCCTGAAGAGGAAGTACAAAGCCTACCTCTACTTGGACGAAGCCCACAGCATCGGGGCCGTCGGCCCCACAGGCCGGGGGGTCGTGGAGTACTTCGGAATGGACCCCGACGACGTCGACGTCCTGATGGGGACGTTCACCAAAAGCTTTGGAGCGTCTGGAGGCTACGTCGCTGGCAGAAAGGTAACCACAACCTTGGCGCGCCTGCGAGTGGGGCGAAAACCCGGGGGGGCGTGGTGGCCACTGGCCTTTTAAAAATTGGGCCTGGCCCGCTGAAGACGTGAGGAACCCAGTTTCCTCTTCCGCCTGGTACTTAGGAAACCTTGCCAGCTCCCGTAAAGTCCCTCTTTGATGAGTCCCTTTCCTAGGAGAAGAGTCCCTCCTTGGGTCGTACAAATAGATTCCCAAGCCGAAAAGGAAGCCCCAGTGAGTTCTTTGGTTATTTAATTGCAATCCAATAACGGAAAACAGTTAGGCCAGACCAGCCTGTCAAAAATTGACTGCTTTCTGAGCACTCTCAGGAAGTGCATGAAGTTTTATACCCAGAACGACATAGGCAGAAAGATCGCATCCAGAAATCGTAAGTCAAGTAGTTTATTGTATCTAGCCATTGGCCATTACAACAGATAATAGAACAAATAAAAGGAAGTCCTTCTTCACCCAAAGAGTGATTCACATATGGAATTCACTGCCACAGGAGGTGGTGGCAGCTACAAGCATGGACAGTTTCAAGAGGGAATTAGATAAACATATGGAGCAGAAGTCCATCAGTGGCTATTAGCCACAGGGTATAGATGGGAACTCTCCGTCTGGGGCAGGTGATGCACTCTATTCTTGGTGCTGGAGGGGGCAGCAGTGGGAAGGCTTCTAGTGTCCTGGCCCCACAGCTGGACCTCCTGATGGCACCTGGTATTTTTGGCCGCTGTGTGACAGAGTGTTGGACTAGATGAGCCATTGGCCTGATTCAACATTGGCTTCTCTTATGTTCTTATGTATGTTCTTAAAATGCTGGCAGGAGCTGGAACTAGAGATGGGAGCTCACTCCGTCATGCAGCACTCTCGGGTCTCGAACTGCTGAACTACCAACCTTCCACAGCCTACAGTTCAGCTTCTTAACCACTTGAGCCACCGCGGCTCCAAATTCTAATAAAACCTTAATGTTAAAAAAATCCATAAAACCAGAAAAATATAAATATATGAATAATCTGAATTTTAAAAATCATGATGTATTCCCATCCATGCTACATTGGGCCTCTGTCGGCTGGCACTCCGTTTGAAGGCCTTGGTATGGTTCAAAATGCACCTGTAGCGTAGGGAGCCTCACACGTAACACACTGCATAGCACAGGTGAAAACATTCTGTTTTGGGGGCCCCTTTTTCCTCTCACTTTTGGGGTTCAAGCCATTCGTGCATCGCTGATTTTAAGTGCTGTCATCACTGTTCAGCCGCTTGGACTCCTGTTGGTAATACGCAGTGCCTCTGCTGTCTTCTGATCGTCAGCAAACCATGGCTTGCTAAATCAGGATTTAATTCCACAGGCTCGCATGCCGGTCGCTCCCCGCGTGTCCCCTTTAATTAAAAGTAATCAAGTATTATGACGGTGTACCGGAGAAAACAGAGCCACAGATTTGTATGCTGGTAACTGGTTCCCAAGGGAGCCGTGGTGGCTCAGAGGTTAAGACACTGAGCTGCAGGCCGGAAGGCTGGTAGTTCGGCAGTTCGAGACCCAAGCACCGCATGACGGAGCGAGCTCCCGTCTCTGGCCCCAGCTCCCGCCAACCTAGCAGTTCGAAAGCAAGAAATTGCAAGTAGATAAATAGGTACCACTCTGATGGGAAGGTAACAGCGTTCCATGCACCTCGGCGTTTAGTCATGCCGGCCACATGACCACGGAGAAGTCTTCGGACAGTGCTGGCTCTTCGGCTTGGAAACAGAGATGAGCACCCACCCCCTAGAGTCAGATTTGACTAGCTTTCAAGCAAGGGAAACCTTTACCTTTAACTAGTTCCCAAACGTTTTTAGCACACCATTTTTAAAAGTCCTAGAGAATCCTGTCCGCTGGGGCCATAAGCTACACCCTCCAGAAGCTGTATGTTTGCAAAGAAAACCTTCCTTTATTTGCATAGGAAACAAGAGCCACTGTGTGTACCTTATTTGCAGATCATGCCAAAGGTTTAGATAAAGTATGAATGCGGCGGGGGATGCCCAGTATACCTGGCAGCGGAATAGCCTCTCATGGATCCGCCATGTATACGTTTGCTTCTGATTTAAGAACATAAGAACATAAGAGAAGCCAATGTTGAATCAGGCCAATGTCCCATCCAGTCCAACACTCAGTGGCCAAAAATACCAGGAGCCATCAGGAGGTCCACCAGGACACTAGAAGCCCTCCCACTGTTGAACCCCCCAAGCACCAGGAATACAGAGCGTCACTTGCCCCAGAGTCCCTATCTATACCTTGTGTCTAATAACCACCGATGGACCTCTGTTCCATATGCTTACCTAATTCCCTGAGAATTCCATGTGTTGATCACTCTTTGGGTGAAGAAGTACTTCCTTTTATCCGTTCTAACCCAACCGCTCAGCAACTTCATGGAGTGCCCACGAGTTCTTGTATTGTGAGAAAGGGAGGAAAGTACTTCTTTCTCTACCTGCTCTATCCCATGCATAATCTTATAAACCTCGATCGTGTCACCCCCTCAGCCGTCGTTTCTCCAAGCCAAAGAGCCCCAAGCGTTTTTACCTTTCTTCATAGGGAAGGTGTTCCAACCCTTTTATCATTCTAGTTGCCCTTCTCTGCACTTTTTCCAAAGCTATAATATCCTTTTTGAGGTGTGGCGACCAGAACTGTACACGGTATTTCAAATTCAAACTATTCTTGTCTATGAGCACAATATTTTTCCTGCATGAAAACGTAAGAGGGGGGAGGGCAAATTGGATCCAGACTTCCCTTTGTGCAAAACAGCTTGAAGGGCGCAATCCTCTCACTGCCGGCAGAGAAGGGGTATGGTTTTGTCAGCTCTCGGTCTTGGAAGAAGGACTGCTAAGGTGCAGAATGGCAGGGGGTGCAATGTTTTGATTGCCACAATGACCTGGTTTGGGACATATGGAGGAGCTGTTCGTTTAATGAGGCCTTCATAACCGTGCCATGCCTAAATTGGTAAAGCTAAATCAAAGGGATGTATTAATAAACCCCTCAAACTGGTTTTGACGATGACTCCACACGCTTTAAAGGTTTGGCAGCACAAACAGTAAAGGTTTGGCAGTAAAACAAGAGGAAAAGCTGTTGGGTTGGGATGGGTTGGGTTTTTTTTTTTAGCTTAAGAGGCGGAAGACGTAAAATGTTGAGCTAAACAAAATACGCACACACGTTCTTCTCTGTGATTGAGTGATTGATTGATTGATTGATTGATTGATTGATTGATTGATTGGTTGGAGAAGCGTATCCTACTGATTTATCGTGGTGATCGTATCCCAGCTGCCTCCTTCTCCATGTCTCTCTTGGCGGAATGACTGCCGATACAATTCTAACGCTATTCATTGATTTCTTCCAAACTGGCCCTTTGGCCATTTTAGTACTTACCTGAGGGGTTCCAGTTTGGTGTAGTGGTTAAGTGTGTGGACTCTAATCTGGGGAGAACCGGGTTTGATTCCCCACTCCTCCACTGGCACCTGCTGGATGACCTTGGGCAAGCTATAGCTCTGGCAGAGCTTTCCTTGAAAAAGAGCAGTTTCTGTCAGAGCTCTCTCAGCCCCGCCTACCTCACAGGGTGCCTGTTGTGGGGAGGGGAAGGGAAGGGAGTTTTTAAGCTGCTCTGACACTCCTTTGGGTAGTGAAGGGTGGGGTATAAATCCAATCTCTTCTTCTTCTTCTAATCTGGGAGAACCAGGTTTGATTCCTCATTCCTCCACTCGCAGCTGCTGGATGACCTTGGGCAAGCCATAGTTCTGGCAGAGCTGTCCTTGAAAAAGAGCGGTTTCTGTCAGAGCTCTCTCAGCCCTGCCTGCCTCACAGGGTGTCTGTTGTGGGGAGGGGAAGGGAAAGGAGTTAGTAAGCTGCTCTGACACTCCTTTGGGTAGAGAAGGGCGGGGTATAAATCCAATCTCTTCTTCTTCTCCTAATCTGTGAGAACCAGGTTTGATTCCCCATTCCTCCACTCGCAGCTGCTGGATGACCTTGGGCAAGCCATAGTTCTGGCAGAGCTGTCCTTGAAAAAGAGCGGTTTCTGTCAGAGCTCTCTCAGCCCTGCCTGCCTCACAGGGTGTCTGTTGTGGGGAGGGGAAGGGAAAGGAGTTTGTAAGCTGCTCTGACACTCCTTTGGGTAGAGAAGGGCGGGGTATAAATCCAATCTCTTCTTCTTCTTCTTCTTCTCCTCCCCCAAACATAATTTCCCTTGTACAATGGGACAATTAATTGACTGTCTGAATTCATGAAGTGAGACCAATAGCCTCGTTTCAGCCGTTCTGCCTTTCTCCCCACTTCTGTGCATCCGATCGGTCCCTACTTGCTACATTCCGCAATGATAGAAAAGGGAGATGGGGGGGTGAGGTGAGGAATGATCTTTGCACTGAAATGTTTGTTCTCTGGCTTTAAGGAACTGGTGGACTACATACGAACGCACTCCCATAGCGCCACGTACGGCACATCGATATGTCCACCTGTAGCGGAGCAAATCATAAGAGCCATGAAATCGGTCATGGGAATAGACGGCAACACACAAGGTAGGACATCTCGAGGTCGGATCTGTAACTCTTGGGATTGGAAGGTGGAACCAGGGATGGAGTGGGGGAGGGAGGGTTTGTCAGAATGCTGCGTAGCTGCAAGTAGGCGCACATCGAGCTTTGTTTTGGAAACTCGCTTCCATGCATATGAATGCCAGTGGGCCTTTGAGGTTCATGTAGAAGGAGAGAACAGTCCATTCCGCCTTTGCCTGCCACTCCGGATTTTCTCAGTGTTCCGAGTCGAGGCGATTTAAGTCCATGGCAAAACAGCAGCCAAATAACTCCAGGGCAACAAGAGGCTGAAACTGGGCTGACCCCTGAAGGGAGGTGATGTAATGCAGAATGGGTGGGGGGGACTCGGAATAAAAAGAAGGTTACTTAAGAGAACATAAGAGAAGCCAATGTTGGATCGGGCCAATGGCCCACCCAGTCCAACACTCTGTGTCACACAGTGGCCAAAAGTACCAGGTGCCTGCCTGGTATCTCCCAAACACAGTCCCCACACACAGTACCCTGTCAGCTAAATCACCTCAGCGGACAGCAAATAAAACCACTCACCTCTCTAGCAGCTCCATCTCCTGCTCCTTCTCAGAGCTCAGCTGGGTCAGCTCTGCCTCAGGCAAGTTGCTGCCTTAAATAGAAGCCTCCCCCAGCAGAGGGCGTGGCCAGCAGCTATTCAAATTCACCCAGGCACTCACAGTCAAACAATGCTCCTTTCTCACCCTATCTCAAACAGCCAGGACTCTGCAACAACTCAAAACTCACCCACACAGTCCCTACACACAGTACCCTCTCAGCTAAATCACCTCAGCGGAAAGCAAATAAAAACACTCACCTCTCTAGCAGCTCTATCTCCTGCTCCTTCTCAGGGGTCAGCTCTGCCTCAGGTGAGGTGCTGCCTTAAATAGAAGCCTCCCCCAGCAGAGGGCGTGGCCAGCAGCTATTCAAATTCACTCAGGCACTCAATTACAGTCAAACAGTGCCCCTTTCTCACCCTATCTTAAACAGCCAGGACTCTGCAACAACTCAAAACTCACCCACACACTCCCAAGCACAGTACCCTCTCAGCTAAATCACCTCAGCTGACAGCAAATAAAACCACTTACCTCTCTAGCAACTCTATCTCCTGCTCCTTCTCAGAGCTCAGCTGGGTCAGCTCTGCCTCAGGCAAGGTGCTGCCTTAAATAGAAGCCTCCCCCAGCAGAGGGCATGGCCAGCAGCTATTCAAATTCACCCAGGCACTCAGTTACAGTCAAACAATGCCCCTTTCTCACCCTGTCTCAAACAGCCAGGACTCTGCAACAACTCAAAACTCACCCACACACTCCCAAACACAGTCCCCACACACAGTACCTTCTCAGCTAAATCACCTCAGCGGAAAGCAAATAAAAACACTCACCCTTCTAGCAGCTCTATCTCCTGCTCCTTCTCAGAGCTCAGCTGGGTTGAACTTGATTTGGGGAATGGGGAATGGGGAAAAACTTGGATTAAAAAGAAGGTCGAATTCAATTTTGGTGCAGAATTGCTTGGACGACACCACAGTGAACAGAGGGATTAAAAGGAGAGTGCAGGAAGGGCCAGTAAGCAAGGGTTGCTGTTCTTCCAGAGGCACAGGCAGCCTCCCGCCCCAAGCCCCACTGGGCCTCTTTCTTCCAGCGAGAGCAAGGGAAGGGGAGCTACAATGCCCCATGGCGTCATGTCACTTCTGGTTTGTACCCAAAAGTGGCATCACAACACTCTGAGAATTAGCACATTTCTGTGGGGAAAAACCATAGATGGTGAGCGGATTCCTAGAGCATCATGACATCACTTCCGGGTGCAAACAGAACGCGACGTCCCGTGTCATCGCACACTGTTGCTGCCCACCCTCAAAAGGTTCCCGAGGGCAAGCCTTCTTTTCCCCCAGGAGGCCTTGCCTACATTCAGTTGCGGGCTCAGTTCTGAAGACGTCTCCGTGCCTCAGCCTCGTAAAATAAGAGCGACGCGGTCTCCCCTATCTTGTAGTCTTTTCGCTGTTAGCCTGAGCAAAGTAGTCATTGAAATATTTCATGAGAAGTTCTTAAATACCCTTAAGCAACAGTAATTAGGTCAAAAGTGGGTGTATATGTTGTGTCTGATTCATGTCAGTTTTTAGGGTCATTTATTCGTTTCCTGTCCCGAATGAGGACCACTGGGACATTGTTGGATACATAAGAACATAAGAGAAGCCAGTGTTGGATCAGGCCAACGGCCCATCCAGTCCAACACTCTGCGTCCCACAGGGGCCAAAAATACCAGGTGGCATCAGGAGGTCCAGCGGTGGGGCCAGGACACTAGAAGCCCTCCCACTGTTGCCCCATCCACCAAGCACCAAGAACACAGAGCATCACTTGTCCCAGAGTATCTATCTATACCTTGTGGCTAATAGCCGCTGATGGACCTCTGCTCCATATGCTTATCCAATTCCCTCTTGAAGCCGCCCATGCTTGTAGCTGCCACCACCTCCTGTAGCAGTGAATTCCATGTGTGAATCACTCTTTGGGTGAAGAAGGACTTCCTTTTATCCGTGTTAGCAAATGAGCAATGGGGGGTCAACAGAACCGGGCCCTGCCAGAAGCACGGGGCCCTCGCAGCCGCCCCCCTCAAGATATGCTCACACCATCCCCAACGTGTTGATTCACATCACCAGACAGATGTGCCGCGAAATGCCCGTAAATATCAGACATTTAGACATTCCTCACAACATGAACCAAAAACGCCCCGTTTGTTAATATAGCACCATAATTAATCCATTTGCACTGAAGTCCCATTATGACGTTAAATGGCATTAAATATAACGTTGTAATTAATGGATCTGTTTTTAAGTTCCTTCCGGGAAAAGTTGTTAGTCTTCTAAGTCAAGCTTTGATACAGTCCGAAAAACATAGGAGCCAGACTCGTTTTTCAGTCTTCGCCGTTTTATGTTTTTATGACCCTGTTTCCTGATTATCGCTGCCACGCTAATCCTGAGCACCCCTTTCTCAAAATTGTATTAAAGCTACAACAAAAGTATTGTAGTACACAAATAAAAATGGGTGTAACCCTAGTTGGCGTCACCCAAAATAAAAAAGCTAATCTCTAATCCTGGCCTAACGTCTCACCAGTTTCTCGTAATTCCATTACTGCTTTCAAACAAACAATTTAATTGGAGATATATCTAATTAAACAGAGCTTTTGAGCTTTTGAATGGCAAAAACTGGGGTTAGACCTGTATTTATATACTCAATACTTTTGGATGTGTGTATATGTCTGTGTGTGTATATATATATATGATATTGGATATATATAATTAATTAATTAATTGTATATGAACACACACATATATATTAAAAACTGCTTAAGAAACTAATTCGTCTACCACCACTAAGCTAGGTGGCTCAGAGGTTAAGACACTGAGCTGCAGACCGGAAGGTCTGTAGTTCGGCAGTTCGAGACCCGAGTGCCGCATGACGGAGGGAGCTCCCATCTCTGGTCCCAGCTCCTGCCAGCCTAGCAGTTCGAAAGCAAGAAACTGCAAATAGATAAATAGGTACCACTTTGGTGGGAAGGTAATAGCATTCCATTCGCCTCAGTGTCTAGTCATGCTGGCCACATGACCACAGAAAGCGTCTTCGGACAGCGCTGGCTCTTCGGCTTGGAAACGGAGGTGAGCACCGCCCCCTAGAGTCGGATCCGACTGGCTTTCGAGCGAGGGAAACCTTTTAGCACCACTAAATGCTATAAAGTCGACAATGCGTACAAACAAGCAATGACAAGAACTTCACGCACGTTTATTTTTATGTCGTGCAACAAAAGAGTCTGATACAGAATGATAAATGAACTTTCGGTGGGGTCCAGGTCCCGGGATCCCAAACTCAGCCCTTTGGGTGCTCAAAGGAAACTCCTCCCTCCTTTTTTCACCAGTGGCGAAACTGGTTGCCTCTGACCCTTCCTTCTTCCACTGAGAACTGTTGGAGAGACACTCCTGTAAAATCCCTGCTGAGAGTACTAGGCCCCTGGCATCTGGGATTTGTTAAGCCCTGGTTCTCTAGCTGATGTGCTGGTTCTCTATTATTTAATTAATTAATTAATTAATTAATTTGTATCCCACCCTCCCCACCATGGTAGGCTCATGGTGGCTTATAGGATACATAGATATTAAAACAACAAAATACGTTAAAACGCAAACGTTAGATTAAAACCACAGCATATAAAATTTAGGGTTTAAGGAACTTTCATAAAAGATGGCGGCGTTCTCTCAAAATCCAGATAGTCAACTACCACCCTAATCTAGGCTCTTGCCAGGCTGTTGGTTGTTAAGTTAGTGCAGATGCTGGGGGCCAGGGGCACAATATTAAAAGGCGGCACCCTAGTCGAAAGGCTGGTGGAAGAGCTCTGTCTTACAGGCCCTGTGGAACTGTAGAAGGTCCCTCAGGGCCCTGAAGTCATCTGGGAGCTCATTCCACCAGTATGGAGCCACCACAGAGAAGGCCCTGGCCCTCGTCACAGCTAGCCTGGCATCTTTAGGGCCTGGGAGGGCCAGACGGTTCTGGGACCCCAATCTTAGTTCTCCCTGGGGAACATATGGGGAAAGGCGGTCCCTTAGGTAAGTAGGTCTAGCCGATGTTCATAATCAACTGATAATGTTAAGTGACCAGGATATTTTCCAACCAGCCACCGGAGAGGAGTCCGTGCACAGCATTTCCACCCCTCCTTTCACAGCAGCTCATCTGAAGGCTACCCGGAATCTATAACCTACAGTTCTCATAGCTCTGTGGAAATACTGCCTTTACACATTGTTCTGTAACTTGCTCGGCTATTAGCGGTTGCTGTCGTTTGACCAGAGACATGTGGGAGTGCGATTTGCTACAGCTCTTGAGTGTCGTCGTTTGGCTACTTCTTTAGCATACTGTTGTGTAAACTTCTCTGTAAGCGCATCTGCATTGCTTTGTGTTCAGATCAGATATCAAATTGTGTGTGCGCAGGGGGTGTTATTCATTAATCCAAATAAGTTACTGCACCACTAATGCCCCTTATTCGATTGCTGAGCACTGCAAATAGTCATAGCGACTCAGAGAATGCTTGCACATTAATAATCACAGGCTTAGTTCGGGCAGACAAACCGTAGCTTAATTAAACTAATTACTTAGCTGGTCATTCAAATGAAGGGCCTTCCTCCGACTGTGGTTGGAGCACAAGAGATCAGGATCTCAAACAGACATCTGAAACCAGCTCATTAAACACAGTTCCTCTTGCCTATAGTTCAACGTTGCATGCAAATGCAGAGCCACGGTTCATCGACTACCGCCCCTTCCTGCCCTCCGCTGCTACCAAGGCGTCTGGAAAAGCAGGCCTCAAACAAAAAACCTTCCTTGCCTTCCTGTGTGCCTCTGACTGGCTGTCCTTAGCTGCTGCCAGGCAAAAGATTGGTCAAAGTTTCCAGAGAAGGAAGAATGTCCGGCCGATGGTAATGGAATTGGTGTCTCTGTGAATGCCCAGCCAACGGTAGAATGGAATGTCCAGCCAATGGTAATGGAGTTTGTGTCTCTGTGAATGCCCATCCAACAGTAGAATGGAATGCCCAGCCAATGGTAACGGAATTGGTGTCTCTGTGAATGCCCATCTAACGGTAGAATGGTATGCTCAGCCAAAGGTAGAATGGAATGTCCAGCCACTGGTAACAGAATTGGTGTCTCTGTGAATGCCCATCCAACGGTAGAATGGAATGCCCAGGCAATGGTAACGGAATTGGTGTCTCTGTGAATGCCCAGCCAATGGTAGAATGGAATGCCCAGCCAATGGTAGAATGGAATGTCCAGCCAATGGTAACGGAATTGGTGTCTCTGTGAATGCTCAGCCAATGGTAGAATGGAATGCCCGGCCAATGGTAACGGAATTGGTGTCTCTGTGAATGCCCAGCCAATGGTAGAATGGAATGTCCAGCTAATGGCAATGGAATTGGTTTCTCTGTGGAAGCCCAGCCAATGGTAGAATGGAATGTCCAGCCAATGGTAATGGAATTGGTGTCTCTGTAAATGCCCAGCCAATGGTAGAATGGAATGTCCAGCTAATGGCAACAGAATTGGTGTCTCTGTGAATGCTCAGCCAATGGTAGAATAGAATGCCCAGCCAATGGTAACGGAATTGGTGTCTCTGTGAATGCCCATCCAACGGTAGAATGGAATGCCCAGCCAATGGTAACGGAATTGGTGTCTCTGTGAATGCCCATCCAATGGTAGAATGGAATGCCCAGCCAATAGTAACGGAATTGGTGTCTCTGTGAATGCCCATCCAACGGTAGAATGGAATGTCCAGCCAATGGTAACGGAATTGGTGTCTCTGTGAGTTTTTCCTCTTCGCTCCCATTTACACACGACAAAGTCCTTGTGTTTGTTTTTGCGGAACAACATGAGGATTTTGTACCACATGTACAGAAGAGGGTGACCAAGACGATGAGGGGGTTGGAGCACCTTCCCTACGAGGAAAGGTGGAAGAGTCTGGGACTTTTCAGTTTAGAAAAGAGACAGCTAAGCGGGGACATGAGGGAGGCTTATAAAAATTATGCACGGGGTGGTGGGAGTTGACCAAGACAACTTTTACACCCTCTCCCAAAATACTAGAACTTGCAGGCATCCAATGAAACCGACGGGCAGTAGGTTCAGGATGGACAAAAGGAAATACTCCTTTACAGGGAGAGTGATTAAAATGTGGAATTTGCTGCCAGAGGATGTTGTGATGGCCACAGAAATAAACAGTTGTACAAGGGGATTAGATAGATTCATGGAGGATAAGTCTATCAGTGCCTGCTAAGTCATGGTGGCTGAGGGGAACCTCCACATTCAGAGGCACCAGTCCTCTGAATCCCAGAACCAGGAGGCAACATCGGGGGAAAGCCTCGACCTCTATGGCCTGTTGTTGGCTATCCAGAGGAACGGGTTGGCCACTGTGTCAGAAAGGATGCTGGACTAGATAGACCATCGATCTGATCCAGCAGGGCTTTTGAAAGCAGGGGAAGGCCTCAGCTTCTATGCCCTATTGTTGGCCCTTCAGAGGAACTTGTTATCCACTGTCTGAGACAGGATGCTGGACTGAATAGACCACTGGTCTGATCCAGCAGGACTTTTTTGATGTTCTTCTCAGGGGAAGGCCTCTGCCTCTATTCCCTGTTGTTGGCCATCCAGAGGAACTGGCTGGCCACTGTGTGAGATGCAATGCTAGACTAGATGGACCACTGGTCTGATCCAGCAGGGCTCTTCTGATGTTCTTATCAGGGGAAGGCCTCGACCTCTATGCCCTGTTGTTGGCCATCCAGAGGAACTGGTTGGCCACTGTGTGAGATGCAGTGCTAGACTAGATGGACCACTGGTCTGATCCAGCAGGGCTCTTCTGATGTTCTTATCAGGGGAAGGCCTCGACCTCTATGCCCTGTTGTTGGCCATCCAGAGGAACTGGCTGGCCACTGTGTGAGATGGGAGGCTGGACTAGATGGACCACTGGTCTGATCCAGCAGGGCTCTTCTGATGTTCATATGTGCAACGGGACTTTTTGTGCCTCCCAGATACACACTGCCTCTTCTCCATCTGCAACCACAGCACATGCGGGGAGAAGTGGCTACAGTTCCCACCCCCAAAACCCGTTTCTGCTCCGTCTGCCTGTTCTGTTATACAAATCACATCACTTCCATGGCTGCATGTGAGTTTCGCAACCCGGTCTGGATCAACCCAGCGCCTGTCACTCTTATTTGTTTATTTAGTCACTTCATTCATGCCCCGCCTTTTATCACCGAGACGGCATAAGACATCCCATAAACAATGCCGTGGGAGTAGGGTTGCCGAATTGGAGAACAATGCAAAATACCTGTCTAAGGTGTGACATGCCGTAATGCAGAAAGTGGGTTACAAAGGTAGAAGAAGATCGAGTAAAAACAAGGTGATACGTTTAAGAACATAAGAACATAAGAGAAGCCAGTGTTGAATCAGGCCAATGGCCCATCTAGTCCAACACTCTGTCACACAGCGGCCAAAATATACCTGGTGCCATCAGGAGGTCCAGCTGTGGGGCCAGGACACTAGAAGCCCTCCCACTGCTGCCCCCTCCAGCACCAAGAATAGAGTGCATCCCCTGCCCCAGACTGAGAGTTCCCATCTATACCCTGTGGCTAATAGCCACTGGTGGACCTCTGCTCCAGATGTTGATCTAATTCCCTCTTGAAACTGTCCATGCTTGCAGCTGCCACCACCTCCTGTGGCAGTGAATTCCATGTGTTAATCACTCTTTGGGTGAAGAAGGACTTCCTTTTATCTGTTCTAACCCGACTGCTCAGCAATTTCATGGAGTGCCCACGAGTTCTTGTATTGTGAGAAAGGAAGAAAAGGACTTCTTTCTCAACCTGCTCAATCCCATTCATAATCTTATAAACCTCGATCATGTCACCCCTCAGCCGTCGTTTCTCCAAGCTAAAGAGCCCCAAGGAATTTAGCCTTTCTTCATAGGGAAGGTGTTTAAATTTTCAGTGCACAAGGGCTGTCATGTGGAAGATGGAGCAGATCTCTTCTCTCTCGCTCCAGATTGCGAGACTAGATATAATGGGTGGGAATGACAAGGGAATCGATACCGGCTAAATATCAGCAGAAACTTCCTAACTGTAAGGGTGGTTGAGCAGGGGAACGGACTGGCTCGGGAGGCTGGACGGCCATCTTTCGGGTATGTTGTAGGGCTCTCTTTCGGCGAGGCTCCTGCAGAGAGCAGGGGGGTGGACTAGATGACCTGCAAGGTCCCTTGTTACCTTTTCACCCACCTGCCTTTTGAGGGGGTGGGGTTATTGGATGCTTCCCTCTGTCTGCTCTGCAAGGGAGTAAGTGCACCACCTACGAAAGTGGAACTTTTCCTGTGCTCAACTTGGAGGGGGGAGATACAATCCTGAGAATTTCATCCCAATTAACTTGTACATGGGGTACTGCAGTCCGAAATTTTTGTTTGTTTGTCCTTCAACTATGAGGGGTACAATCCTTCATAATTTGTGGTGCGGGGCCGTGGCTCACTGGCAGACTGTCTGCTTGGCATGCAGAAGGTCCCAGGTTCAATCTCTGGCATCTCTAGTTTAAAAGGACCAGGCAGAAGGTAATGTGAGAGACCTCAGCCTGAGAACCTGGAGAGCTGTAAAGAGGGGCCGTGGCTCAGTGGTAGAGCCTCTGCTTGGCAGGCAGAAGGTCCCAGGTTCAATCCCCGACATCCCCAGTTAAAAAGGACCAGGCAGGAGGAGGTGATGTGAAAGACCTCCGCCTGAGACCCTGGAGAGCCCCTGCCAGTCTGAGCAGACAATTCTGACCTCAGAGGATCAAGGGTCTACTTCAGGTGTTTATGTATCTGTTCAGGTGTTTATGTATTTAGCTTATCGGGGAGGGGAGAACCAGAAATGCTTTTTTTTCCATTGAAACCACAAAGGGGGAAAGACTGCTTATCCCTAATCCCACGTTCCCAACGGCATTCACCAGAGCAGCATGATGTGTTTATGTATCTGTTCAGGTGTTTATGTATTTAGCTTATCGGGGAGGGGAGAACCAGAAATGCTTTTTTCCATTGAAACCACAAAGGGGGAAAGACTGCTTATCCCTAATCCCACGTTCCCAACGGCATTCACCAGAGCAGCATGATGTGATAACAGTCTTGACCCAACAGGACTGACGAGGACACAGCTCTTCAACTTTTCCAGGCCCTGGACCTCCCTTTAAACCCCAGATGCAAGCATGAGACCCACTGAGTTCCAAGCATGGGGGAAGGGCCGCAGCGTTAGAGGCGGAACACCTGCTTGGCATGCAGAAGGTCCCAGGTTCAACCCTCAGCATCTCCAGTGCATAGAATTATAGAGTTGGAAGGGACCTCCAGGGCCATCTAGTCCACCTGCCTGCACAATGCATGAAATTCACAAATACCTCCCCCCCCCACACACACACACACACACACACAGTGACCCCTGCTCCATGCCCAGAAGATGGCAAAATAAATAAATAAATAAATAAATAGAGATCAAGTAGCAGGGGATGCGTGAGACCCTGGCGTGCCACTGCCACTCTGAGTAGACGATACTGACCACGTTATGCATCGATTGTCTTAACATTTTAACCTTCCAGAGCATTTGGTTGCTGACCTAAGAGCAGCAGTTCTCTCACAAAGGAGATCAGAGAGAGAGACTGCTGATTTGCAACTGATAATGAGGCTCGAGGCAATGCACTAACCTGGACTGAATCGAGACCTAGGTTTCCTGTCTCATCACCAGTGCTGATTTCTCCATGCCCACTACCCGTCTGCCTGTCACACCACATCCAATCGCACCTGCTGTCATCATTTGGCTGCCATTGTCATTCAGCATCTAAAATCACCCGACTCTTCAAGACAGCTGGACGGATGGACTCACATTCTAGATGTGACTCCCGAAAGCTCCTCCCCTGCCACAGATTTCGTTAGTGTTGAAGGTGCCCCTTGCTCTTTTTTACCGCCACAGACAGACGAACACGGTTACCCACCTCGATCCATCTTAACCAAACGCACCCTTACCATATTTAGATTTTTAAAACAGTTCCTCAGTAGAGGAGAGCATTTATGCTTGCAAGACTAAACTCCGTCCCTTTTCAAGTAATGCAGGGTCAAAGGCAAAAGACCACATCCTCGGATAGACTTTGCAGTTGTGCTCTTGGACAGTTGCTTACTGGAATACGGAACCTTCAGCAGGATTAGAGATCTGTGAACCACGCCTCTTTTCTGCAGTAATGAGATTTATGAACCACACCTCTTTTCTGCAGTAATGACTGTTAACATCAGATGTGGTAAAGAAACACTTGGCAGGCATGGATTTAGGAGGCTCACTGGCTTTTTTTGCGGTAACTGGTTGGTTATTTCAATCACTTCTTTCGTTGCGTGTTGGTTGTTTAGCCTGCAGGCTAAACAAGCAGTGTCATTCAGGCAAAGTTAAGATACCGACAGAAAATACCCTGAGATAATTATGGGGGTGAACTCGCTTGTAGTGTAGAATGTAAGTTCGGGGACAGGGTTGAACCAGGATTTAAGGTCTAGTGCGGAAAGGACCACTGACTGCAGTAAGTAAATCTCCCAAGAAGTTTACTGCAGAAAAGGTGAGCTTACATTTATTCGAGGAAATCCAGTTCACATTCCGCTTACGTTCAAAAGAAGAGACCCGTAGAGACATGTGTGTCCGTGGAAGGCCATGTGAAGTGAGTGGGAGGACAAAGGGGGAGGGAAAAAAGGAGGGGTCAGAGGGCATAAGAACATAAGAGAAGCCAATGTTGGATCAGGCCAACGGCCCATCCAGTCCAACACTCTGTGTCACACAGTGGCCAAAAGTACCAGATGCCATCAGGAGGTCCAGCAGTGGGGCCAGGACACCAGAAGCTCTCCCACTGTTAACCCCCCCCAGCACCAAGAACACAGAACATCACTTGCCCCAGAGTTCCTATCTGTACCTTGTGGCTAATAGCCACTGGTGGACCTCTGCTCCCTATGCTTATCTAATTCCCTCTTGAAGCCGTCCATGCTTGTAGCTGCCACCACCTCCTGTGGCAGTGAATTCCATGTGTTAATCACTCTTTGGGTGAAGAAGGACTTCCTTTGATCCGTTCTAACCCGACTGCTCAGCAATTTCATGGAGTGCCCACGAGTTCTTGCATTGTGGGAAAGGGAGAAAAATACCTCTTCCTCTGCTCTATCCCATGCGTAATCTTATAACCCTCGATCATGTCACCCCCTCAGCCGTCGGGAGCTGCCAGGTTAAGAAAAGGAGGTAACGCCGAGACACCCTTAAAGCGATGTACCGCCCCCTGAAGTCCAGGCATGTTGGGTCGCCCACTCCAGCATGAGTGGACATGCCCTTGCTTTCCAACTGCACACGTACTCACAGAGGGGCCCTTTTAAAAAGCAGCCCAAAATGATCAGTGGCTCACACAGCCCAGCAAGTGGGACTATGTGATACATCACGGGCTCGCAGACCCGCAGAATGAAGAGTGCCGACTTAGGAGATGCAAGTGGATGATACAGAGGCAGCAGAACATAAGAACATAAGAGAAGCCAATGCTGAATCAGGCCAATGGCCCATCTAGTCCAACACTCTTGTCACACAGCGGCCAAAATATACCAGGAGCCATCAGGAGGTCCAGCAGTGGGGCCAGGATACTAGAAGCCCTCCCACTGCTGCCCCCCCCAGCACCAAGAATAGAGTGCATCACCTGCCCCAGACTGAGAGTTCCCATCTATACCCTGTGGCTAATAGCCACTGATGGACTTCTGCTCCAGATGTTTATCTAATTCCCTCTTGAAACTGTCCATGCTTGTAGCTGCCACCACCTCCTGGGGCAGTGAATCAGAGCGTCATCAAACAGCGTCTGGCTCCCGTGGAATGGTTATATGCCGTTTCTAGGATTGTGGAGCCGGAGGAATGAGGGCTGGGCGTTGAAGGGGGGCAACGGATAACTCGCGAAAACATTTGTTGCATGCTGGGAAGTCTCGGTCGGCATCCCTGATCACCCACAGAGGGTACTGCCTCGCCAGTGACAGAGCACAGACTTGGTGCGTAACCGAAGCTAGTTATTCCGGTTTATTAAAATACTGCCGCTCTGATGCAAAACGAGAGATCCCTGGAAAGGTTCTGTAAACTTTATTGCCGACGGAGGGCAATGTTGCACCACCTTTCCCAACGTTGTTTCTCCGTCCCAGGGAGAAGAGTTGGAAGTCGTAAAACACCTCCCGTCTGCGCAGTGAATCTTCATCGCAATGTCTTTTAGAATTAGCACTCTGGTTCACGCCACGGGAATCGGTTCTAGGAAGTCGTGCGGAGGGTTGCAACGTAAGGAGCATAGGGGGGGGGCGCATATGACGGCAGGGGATCCGATCTGTAGTGCTGTGTGAATGGGCAACCCCTATGTGTCTGGGCATCTGGCACATCGGCAAGAACTCCTCCCTCGAGCTTGGTGAGGTTCTTGGCATTTGGGCAGACGGAGAATGTTTTACGAACTGAGCGTATTAATGTTGGCTCATGTTTCCCAGTGATGCGCAAGATTAATTGCCTCTGTTCGGCGATAACTTGGGCCGACGGCGCTTCCTCATTCTCATCGGCTTCCCCATTTTCACAACAGGCGAGGCCTGCAGAGGCAGAGGTTGCCAGGAGCGTAGATACTGCAGCAGTGTGATTGCCAGTGCTTTTCTCTCTGTGTCTTTCCTCACCCCAAGGGCAACGTCATGCCGTCTCTGCTCTGACCGTAATTCCTTTCCTGGTTTGTGCTTGGGTGCTTATTTAACTGGGTGGAGAGTAAGGATCCTTCAGAAATTAATTCTCCCCGTCAAATGTCTTTCTAGCCTTTGGGACTCCAAGTTGTTGTTGTTGTTGTTGTTATTTATTAGATTTTTACCCCACCCTTCTGGCCCTGGCCAGCTCAGGGAGGCTTACAACAGAGTAAAATTCAAACAGCACAGTACATAAAATCACATAAATTAATATATATACAATGTTAAAAATTCAAACATAGGGAAGTGCTAGAAATATCCTCAGTTTACGGTCGGCTCTTCGGTCTTCTTCGGCTGTCTTAGGTGATTGGCACGGGCAGTATTGGAGGGACCAGTGGGTCAGGGCTCAGCCAACATAGCTATTAATTGTTGGTGGTGATTAGGTGGTGGCAGCTCCAAAGGTCTGGCGGAAGAGCTCCATTTTGCAGGCCCTTCAGAACTGTGAGAGGTCCCGCAGGGCCCTGGTCTCTTCTGGCTGTCTGTCGTTATCTGAAATCTTTGTCAGGGGTCTCCAACATGGTGGCCATGGGTGCTATGGTGACCGCTGACTCCTTTCCCAGTGCCTGACAAGCGTTTTCAGAAAGTGGGCAGGGCCAGGTCAGACTTTTCCCTAGCAAGGCTTCTGATTGGCCATTGGAGATTTGATTGGCTGTGCAGTTCTGGCAGCAGCTACCTCCGCAAGCACAAGGATCTTCACTATGTGACTGAAGGTCAGCTGTGGCGGCCATTTTGCGGATACGCCCCCCTTCCTGTGTCAGAATTCCAAAGGTGCCCACAAGGCTTAAAAAGGCTGCTGAGCCCTGCTTTATGTACTGGCTTTCCACATTCATGCCCAAAGCAGTTCACAACACGATTTCCCTCTGGAATTAAGGCCCATGTCCTGGGTCCTGGCTCCGCCAGGGCTGACCGTTCCTCAGATGAGGAAGAGGCACAGAGCAACCCAGCCTCCCCCAGAGTCAGCCCAGAAGAGGAACCTTTGCCAGCACCTGACGGAGAAGAGGCCCCAGCATCTGCGCAGGAGGAGCAGCTAGGCAAAGAGCCTGGGGTGCAGCCAGAGGGAGAGACTGATCCAGCGCCTGGCCCAGCACCCCCAGTTGGAGACACCTCAAGGCCAGAGTCCCCACCCAGCTCATCTGACTGTCCCAGGTGCAGGGCATGCCAGCGTCTGGAAGTGCGGGAGAGGAGGAGGAGTGCCAGACTTCAGTCGTTGCAACGGCAACATGAGGGACTGTGAGTCTTTGCAGGTCGCCTCCCAGGGAAGGGAGGGTCCGGACATAAACGATCACGCTCACCTGCCTCGATGCGGACGCAACCGTGCAATCTCAAACCTTGTCCCGGCTGCCAGCCTCCCACTCCTTGCTTCTGAGAACTCTGACTGATTTCCCGGCATTCTGACCATTGGCTCTGTCTCTCGGCTTGCTTTTGGACTGCGTATCCAGCTTCCAGTGAAGGGTATCCATGGCGACCGGCCAGAGCCAGCACAGCCCAATTTGCAGGTTTGCGCGAGCGTGACGTCCAGTCCAGTCCACACATGGGTCTCCCCTGTCTTCCAGGCTTTCTCCCCCAACAGCAGTTGTGTCCAACCCCAGGAAAGTTTATTCCCAAGACAGGGGAGCCTCCTTGGAGTACGAGCCGCCCAGGTCAGGGAGAGGGAGAGAGAGAGGAGGCAGAATCGCTCCCTAGAAATGGAAACCGGCCGTTATCCTTCCAGTGCAGATTTTCTTCTTCTGAAATATATATGTTGCTAAGATTGCCTGGATGAATCACAAGCTGGAGTTAAGATTGCTGGGGAAAAGATCAATAACCTCAGATATGCAGACGATACCACTCTGATGGCAGAAAGTGAAGAGGACCTGAAGAGCCTCTTGCTCAGGGTGAAAGAGGAGAGCGCCAAAGTGGGCTTGAAGCTCAACATCAAAAAAACTAACATCATGGCATCTGGCCCCATCACTCCTTGGCAAATAGAAGGGGAAGTCGTAGAAGTAGTGACAGACTTCACGTTCCTAGGATCCCAGATCACTGCAGATGGTGACTGCAGCCATGAAATTAAAAGACGCCTGCTCTTTGGGAGGAAAGCGATGGCAAACCTAAACAGCATGATAAAAAGCAGAGACATCACCTTGCCAACAAAAGTCCGCATGGTCAAAGCAATGGTATTCCCCGTAGTAATGTCTGGCTGCAAGAGTTGGACTATAAGGAAGGCCGAGCACCGAAGAATAGATTCTTTTGAACTATGGTGCTGGAGAAGACTCTTGAGAGTCCCTTGGACTGCAAGGAGATCAAATCAGTCAATCCTAAAAGAAATCAACCCTGACTGTTCCCTGGAAGGCCAGATCCTGAAGCTGAAGCTCAAATACTTTGGGCACCAAATGAGAAGGGAGCACTCACTGGAGAAGACCCTGATGCTGGGAAAGATTGAAGGTCAAAGAAGAAGGGGACGGCAAAGGATGAGATGGTTAGACAGTGTCATCGATGCAACGAACATGAAATTGAGCAAACTTCAGTGGACAGCGGAAGACAGGAGGGCCTGGCGTGACGTGGTCCATGGGGTCGCGAAGAGTCGGACTCGACTGTGCGACTGAACAACAACAACAAAGATTGCCTGCTCTAGGCTGGGAAATATCTGGATGTTTGGGGGCGGAGCCTGGGGAGGGCGGGGTTTGGGGAGGGGAGGGACCTCAGTGGAGGATAAGGTCATATAGTCCACCCTCCAAAGCCTTTTTCTCCAGGGGAACTGAACTTGGTTGCCTGGAGGTCGGTTGTAATAGCAGGAGATCTCCAGGTGCCTCCTGGTGGTTCACCAAGTAACGAATGAATATACCCTGCAAAAAAAAATTTGTAAATTAAGATGTTCTATTTGCAGTTGTCATTCTGTAAAGTGCACGGTGTGCTGTTATTACATCCTCATCAGGTACATGCATACAATTCATTCAGTTTAACAACTCCCAGTCAATTCCGCATCCATATTATAAAAAGCCAAGCCTCAACGGGAGTTTCCGGAATTGCAAGTCCTCTTTCGTGCTTCAGGTGCTAAATTGCCGTATAAATAGTGAAGAGTCTTGAGACTGAAGTGTTAGGTGGAGTGAAATCAGCTCATACCTTTATTTCAAGATCAGGAACAAGACAAAAGTATCCGGCTCGCAGGCCAGCTTATACACCCCAAGGAAAACACACCCCGAACACCTGTGAGTGGTCTATTTACCGTAATTGCATTAACCTCTCGGGTCCTAGTTCCCTGATTGGAGGGGACTCAGGATGCGAGCGTCTATTGTCCTCAAGGTCCAAGCTCAGGCACTTTGCCTGGCCGCACATCGGACCGGTGAGAACCGGTCGGAGCACACGGTCGGCTTGAGTACATTACAAATAGGAAGCATTTTTTATCACAGAAATAGAAATGTGAATCCGGGACCCTAATGGATTTCCTGGGATCGTCCGTCTCTTCAGTAGTGACCAAGCCTCAAAGGCATAGCACAACAGCTCCACCTATTCCTCGGCTCCGGTAGTGCGCCAGTCTGACCACTGAAGTGTTCGCAAGACCTCCCCGGCCCCAGTGCGTGGCCCTGGCGCGCTGCCTCTTGATAGTCTCAGCAGTGCGAAATTTAGATTATATTTGTTGTTCATGATTTGGAGGAAGATCAGGGGCCCGGAGACTGAGCCCTACGAGGAAAGGCTGAGGGACTTCTTGGGAAGGTTCATTCTGGAGAAGAGGAGGTTGAGGGGGGACAGGATGGCTCTCTTGAAGTCTTTGAAGGGCTGTGTCACTTGGAAGAGGGCAGGGAGCTGTTCCCGTTGGCAGAAGAGGAGAGGACGCGCAACAATGGGTTTAAATGAAGGGCAGGAAGGTACCAGCTGGATATTGGGGGGGAATTACTGTAAGAGTGCTTCAGCAGTGGAATGGGCTGCCTGGGAAGGGGTACGCTCCCCCTCACTGGGAGTCTTCAAGAAGCCGCCGGGCACATGTTTGTCTGGGATGTTTTAAGTTGATCCTGCTTGAGAAGGGGGTTGGACTAGATGGCCTCTTATGGCCCCTTCCAACTCCACGATTGTATGATTTTAGTTTTACAGGGTTGCATTGGGTATCTGATATGATCTTCTGCAGAACAAAGTTTGAGTCCAGTTGTGGCACCTTTAAGACCAACCAAATTTAACTCTGGGTATAAGCTTTCGTGTGCACGCGCCCTTCTCCAGATACCTGAAGAAGTATGCACGCACATGAAAGCGTCTACCCAGAATTAAAAATTGCTTGTCTTAAAGGTCCCACCAGGCTCAGACCTTGTTCTGTCCATTCGTAGCTGTCTACCTTTTATTACTGCTGCAAGTTCAAGAAACTATGAACTTCTTGTGCCAGCAGGCGCCTTTAGAAATCTGACCCGGGGTGGGGGCACAACCGCAAAATGGCTGTCACAGGAGGCGGGGCCAATCTCAAAACGCCAGGGAGTGAGGCTGCGCATAACTTTGAATGTGGCTCTTCAAGCATTTCAGGGGTGTTTGTCAGGATGCTTTTTAAAATGGAGATATTGTTGAAGACAAAGTTTGAGTCCCGTGTGGCACCTTTAAGGCCAACCAAGTTTAAATCTGGGTATAAGCTGACTGCAGCCATGAAATTAAAAGACGCCTGCTCCTTGGGAGGAAAGCGACGGCAAACCTAAACAGCATGATAAAAAGCAGAGACATCACCTTGCCAACAAAAGTCCGCATGGTCAAAGCAGTGGTATTCCCCGTAGTAATGTATGGCTGCGAGAGTTGGACTATAAGGAAGGCCGAGCGCCCAAGAATAGATTCTTTCAACTATGGTGCTGGAGAAGACTCTTGAGTCCTTGGACTCAGGAGATCAAATCAGTCAATCCTAAAGAAATCAACCTTGACTGTTCCCTGGAAGCCAGATCCTGAAGCTGAAGCTCAAATACTTTGGCCACCCAATGAGAAGGAGCACTCACTGAGAAGACCCTGATGCTGGGAAAGATTGAAGGTCAAAGAAGAAGGGACGGCAAAGGATGAGATGGTCAGACAGTGTCATCGATGCAACGAACATGAAATTGAGCAAACTTCAGCAGACAGCGGAAGACAGGAGGGCCTGGCATGATCTGGTCCATGGGGTCGCGAAGAGTCGGACTCGACTGTGCGACTGAACAACAACAGTAAGCTTCCATGTGCATGCAGACTTCTTCTGCACACACAGGGAAGCTTCTACCCAGAATTAAACTTCGTTGGTCTTAAAGGTGCCCCTGGACTCAAGACTTTTCCCCATTGCTTCCGACCAACACAGCCATGCCACCTGAATCTCAGGTCTTCTGTAGTACCGTTTCATTCCCATGCACCCCAGCAAGGCTCCCTCTAAGCAATGCAGTCCTGTGAGCAAAAATCCTGCTTCGTGAACTACTGGCATCCAAGCTGTGAGCGAGCGATTTGGCTGCTGCATAGATTAATTTGGTTCGGAGCCATCCCTTCCTGAGCGGGGACAAAAATGCGTGAGCCGGAGGCTAAAAAACTGTGAGCTAGCTCACGCTGACTCAGCTTAGAGGGAACACCGCGCACCAGTCTCTTGAGAGAGAGAATTTTAAAAAAATAAATAAAAGGTTTTCCGTCTACGGTTTGTAACACCAGTTTCATACGAGACGCTCTAAGCGTTTCTCTCCTAGTCTGATGCCCCCCGGAGAGCTGCCTCGAGATGATAACCGAGGAGTGGCGTCACGCTGTGAGTCTGTAATTGTGTTGAGGCCCTGAAGTTGTTTCCCAGAAAACCTGTTGCCATAATATCTGTTCTCGTGTGTTAAAATAGCTCAGCGGTGCGTAGACGCATGCAGCGGGGGCTGAGCGGGGCGGGGCAGGGGGCGGAGGCGGACAGGCCAGTGTGTGGTCCCTGGACCACAGAACATAACATCAGGAACGAAAGGAGAGCGGCGAGGCTTGGGGAGGAATGACTTCCGCGCCTCCAGGCACCCCCTTGAAGCAGTCCTCCTTTCCAGCTGTACCTCTTAGTGCTTAGCCACCACGAACAAGCGTGTGTTTTTGCAAACCGCGTCCAAAGAACGTGACCCCGTGGCCCGAAATTCTTTCACACCTGCTCACAGCACTGTCGATGCGGCGGTCGGTGGCACAGGCTTTCGAAACACCTGCAAGGTATTCGGGCATCCGTATTTTTAACCTTGGACTGCGGTGGCTCAAGTGGTTAAGACGCTGAACTGCAGGCTGTGGAAGGTCAGTAGTTCAGCAGTTCGAGACCCGAGAGTGCCGCATGACGGAGTGAGCTCCCGTCTCTGGTTCCAGCTCCTGCCAACCTAGCAGTTCGAAAGCAAGAAATTGCAAGTTGATAAATAGGTACCACTTCGGTGGGAAGGAAACAGCGTTCCGTGCGCCTTGGCGTTTAGTCATGCTGGCCACATGACCACCGAAACGTCTTCGGACAGCGCTGGCTCTTTGGCTTTGAAACGGGGATGAGCACTGCAACCCTAGAGTCGGATCCGACTGGCTTTCGAGCAAGGGAACCTTTACCTTTACCTTTACCTTATTTTTAACCTTGCGCCAGCCACCCCTGTTGGGGTCTCGTCTCACATTTTGGGAGCGGAGGGGGCAGGGACTGGAGACCAAGAAGTCCTCTATGAGGAAAGGCCGAGGGACTTCTTGGGAATGTTTAGCCTGGAGAAGAGGAGGTTGAGGGGGGACAGGATGGCTCTCTTGAAGTCTCTGGAGGGCTGTGTCACATGGAGGAGGGCAGGGAGCTGTTCCTGTGGGCAGCAGAGGAGAGGACTCGCAAGGATGGGTGTAAATTAAGGGCAGGAAGGTGCCGGCTGGATCTTAGGGAAAACCTTTCGGACAGTCAGAGTTGTGCAAGAGTGGAATTGGCTGCCCTGGGGAGGTGGTGAGCTCCCCCTCCCTGGCCGTCTTCAAGCCGCAGCTGGACCAGCACTTGTCAGGGATGCTCTGGGCTGATCCTGCACTGAGCAGGATGTTGGATTAGATGGCCTGTGTGGCCCCTTCCAGATCTCTGATTCTTGGCTTTGGGCCAAAGGGGGGCCTGCGTTTAGAGGGTGGCGCGTGTTGCGGCCTAATTTGCTGTGCTGGGGGCTATCCAAGCTTTTTCCTCAGCCGCTTCCGGATGGGAGTCTCTCGTCTTGTACTTCACGGAGCACCGTCTGGCGCCTGTTTCTACACCAGGGGCCCCCAACCAGTGTTCCCTCTAAGCTGAGTCAGTGTGAGCTAGCTCACAGTTTTTTTAGCCACCGGCTCACACGTTTTTTTGTCTTGGCTCAGGAAGGGAGGGCTCCAGAGCAAACAAATTCATGCAGTAGCCCAATCGCTCGCTCACAACTTCGATGCCGGTAGCTCACAAAGCAGAATTTTTGCTCACGAGGCTCCACAACTTAGAGGGATGGTGGGCACAGCCACACACACACACAGAGGAAGCCCAAGGGCCGGGGAGAGAGGGATGATTTTTTAAAAAAACCACCGGGAAAGAGGAGTGGAAGAGAGTGAAACCAAGCCAGTGGTGGCAGCTGCCCCTGAAACATTATTTTAATCTGCCCAGCCGATTGGAGCTCCAGTGGCCTGTCAGAAGCCATGCTGGGCAAGTGCCCGACCTGGCCCCGCCTACTTTCCAAGAACATGTGGTGGGCACCAGGAAACGCTTTGGCAGGCACCACAGGCACCACAGTGCCCGCGGGCACCACGTTGGAGAGCTGCACCATGAACATCTACCAGTGAAGCCCAGTTTCTGCTGCCACTTTGGGAACTCCTGTCCAGTGCTTGCCAAACCTGCGACAGGGGAGCTGAATTCGCACTCAGGGCTTTGCCAGACCTGTGACGAGGGAGCTGAATTCTCACTCAGGGTTTTTGCCAGACCTGTGATGAGGGAGCTGTGTTCTCACTCAGGGCTTTGCCAGACCTGTGACAAGGGAGCTGAATTCTCACTCAGGGTTTTTGCCAGACCTGTGAAGAGGGAGCTGAATTCTCACTCAGGGTTTTTGCCAGACCTGTGACAAGGGAGCTGAATTCTCACTCAGGGCTTTGCCAGACCTGTGAAGAGGGAGCTGAATTCTCACTCAGGGTTTTGCCAGACTTGTGACGAGGGAGCTGAATTCTCACTCAGGGTTTTTGCCAGACCTGTGATGAGGGAGCTGAATTCTCACTCAGGGTTTTTGCCAGACCTGTGATGAGGAAGCTGAATTCTCACTCAGGGTTTTTGTCCCCCGTCCTTCAGCAACGGGACTAAGCAAGTTCCTTTCTGCTGCAGAGTTCTGTCTGATGCAATGCCAGTTCTGTTGGGTGAGGTGATTTGTCTGTTGGTTAGATTTATTTTTAGGCTTGAATTTTAATTGCAAACTACTGTGAGGGCCACTGTAGCTCAAAGGCATTTTGCAGGTAGAGCAAGTAACTAATGGCTGCGGAGGCTTGTTCACCTGGGGTCTGGGCAGAAAGATTGGCCGATCGTGCATGAGAAAGAGCAGACGACGGTTTGGAAGATGGAGGCCGCCCCTCTCTTGAGCCACAAGTAGGCTGAAACTGGAGCACTCAGGGACGCCAGCTTTCTCTGGAGACAGGCTGCCAGGGAACAGCTCTGTTTCCCTCCACTTAAATTCTGCCTGTAGATGAACCCAAGCTTACAAAGACACCGCAAGATAACGCGCACACACCCCTGGCGAAGGAAATTACAATTCTGCAGCACTTCTCACTGTGAGGGCAACAGCGGAGTGCGTAATACATTTCAGAAACCTTCAATGCAAAAAAAACCAGCAATGCATATTGGAAGAACTTGTTACTCTTTTGGTGCTTCGCAATAATAACCGGCTGTCTAGGAAACGTGAAACACCTGACACTCCTGATTCCAAAGTCTGCTTCAAAGACAACAAAGAAGAATGTCAGAAGAGCCCGGCTGGATCAGACCAGTGGTCCATCTAGTCCAGCATCCTGTCCCACACAGTGGCCAGCCAGTTCCTCTGGAGGGCCAACAACAGAGCAGAGAGGCCGAGGCCTTCCCCTGATGTCAAGAACATAAGAAGAGCCCTGCTGGATCAGATTGGTGGTCCATCGAGTCCAGCATCCTCTCCCACACAGTGGCCAGCCAGTTCCTCTGGAGGACCAAGAGCAGGGCAGAGAGGCTGAAGCCTTCCCCTGATGTTGCCTCCTGGCTCTGGGATTCAGAGAATTAGTGCCTCTGAATGTGGAGGTTCCCCTCAGCCACCACGGCTAGTAGCCATTGATAGAGTTATCCTCCAAGAATCTATCTAATCCCCTTGTAAAGTTGTTTAGTCCGGTGGCCATCACTACATCCTCTCGCAGCAGATTCCATATTTTAATCGCTCTCTGTGTAACGTAGAGGCCATCTGTCCTTATGTATTGGGTCTGAAACCACTCTGCTCTCCAAGATAGAAGGACGGAGGGGCTCACATTCTTGCTGCGTCTGAAGAAGGGAGCGGCGACTCACGGAAGCTCCTCCCCTGCAGCAAATTTGGTTGGTCTTTACGTGCTTCCGGACTCTCGCTCTTTTTCTACCAAAGCAGACGGTGAAGTAAAGCCCCTGAATTGTACAACGAGAGGATGAGAGACCAGAGAAGAAGCAGCATGCCCAATCCAGCAAGGCCAGTCTGCTTCAGAAGGACGAATTCTGCACGGAGAAGACACACACCTCTTGCTGGAGACGCTCCATGCCTGGATTAGCCCGTCTGAGGTGAAGCTCTGGATATGACAGACACACACGACGTGGCCTTCTGCCTTCTGCCGACTCATCCCATCCGTCCGACAAGCTCACTGCCACTTACCCTGACTGGTGGTTTGCTCTCCAGGTCCTCCGCTGGGCCCTGTCATGTCAGCTGCCACCCGAACCCTTTTTCTTTCACTGGGGGTGCCAGGCGTTGAACCCGGGACCTTCCCCATGCAAAGCAGATGTCCTGCCACTGAGCCATTGCCCCTCCCCGACCTCCCACCCAAATTCTTCAGCTGTGTTGTGTGTGTGGAGGTCAACTGATAATCGTTTGCCAGACGATAATCGTTTGCCTCTGTAGGTCAGGGACATCGTCAACACGAAAAGCCGTCGATTTACAGCCATGCAAATCTATTTACAGCCTGGTAGATTCCAGTCAAGAAGAGACAGAACTGAACACGGAACAACTGGTTGGTTTCGAATAGGAAAAGGAGTGCGACAAGGATATATAATGTCACTCTGCTTATTTAATTTATATGCAGAGTACATCATGTGGAATGCTGGCCTGGATGGATCACAAGCCAGAATTAAGATTGCCGAGGAAAACATCAACAACCTCAGATATGCAGACGAAACCACTGTAATGGCGGAAAGTGAAGAGGACCTCAAGAGCCTCTTACTCAGAGTGAAAGAGGAAAGCGCAAAAGTTGGCTTGAAGCTCAACATCAAAAAAACTTAAGATCATGGCATCCAGCCCCGTCATGGAAGCAGTGACAGACTTCACGTTCCTGGGATCCAAGATCACTGCAGACAGTGACTGCAGCCATGAAATTAAAAGACGCCTGCTCCTTGGGAGGAAAGCAATGGCAAACCTAGACAGCGTAATAAAAAGTAGAGACATCACCCTGCCAACAAAGGTCCATATGGTCGAAACGATGGTATTCCCCGTAGTAATGTATGGCTGCGAGAGTTGGACCATAAGGAAGGCCAAGCGCCAAAGAATAGATCATTTTGAATTATGGTGTTGGAGAAGACTCTTGAGAGTTCAATGGATTGCAAGATCAAATCAGTCAGTCCTAAAAGAAAACAACCCTGACTATTCCCTGAAAGGCCAGAGACTGAAGCTGAAACTCAAATACTTTGGCCACCCAATGAGAAGGGAGCACTCCCTGGAGAAGACCCCGAGGCTGGGAAAGACGGAAGGTCAAAGAAGAAGGGGACGGCAAAGGATGAGATGGTTAGACAGTGTTACCAATGCAACGAACATGAAATTGAGCAAACTTTGGAGGAAGGTAGAAGACAAGAGGGCCTGGCGTGATGTGGTCCATGGGGTCGCGAAAAGTCAGACTCGACTGTGTGAATGAACAACATCAACAAGGTTCCAGTTAGGGGGCAACAGGAGCTGTCCTCGATCGGAAAGGTCTCATTTCTCAAACCAAATGGAGCAAAGGGATTGTGGCAGTTGCTTTTCTTTGTTTTAATACGGGGAAATGCAAAATCGGCAGGCTTGAAGTGGCGCTCAGGAGACGTGCTAATTACAAAGGACTCGACTGTAAAATAATAATACCCCTCCGTGGGGTGGGGCAGGAGGCGCTCTGGGTAGCTTCTCCGGGAAGAGTGGAATACTGTAAAGACGGTTCTGACGGAGGCCTCCTTAAAAAGAGAGCTTTTGGTGGCGCAGTCAGGCTGTTAAGAAGATCGGAGACGCCTCGAGATGCTGTACTTTGTGGTCTGCAGGGGCCGCCGGAGAGCTGTTGCAAACATGTGGTTTGTGTCTGTGTCTCTTAACTAACTAACCTTAGAAATCAGCCTGCTAACCCCCTCCCCACCCCGCTGGAAGATTAAAGAGATAACCTTGCTGTTACATCTTCCCAGCCCAGGGCTGAGTCATCAAAGGCTTCGAATGCCAGTAACTTGGGTTTCATGGCTCGTCCTCCGTTTGTCTCCCAGTTGGTAGAACGCCGGCTTCCCTTGCGTTCGAACGCCTTTACAAAATTCTGTGGATGTCACATTTGACGGAGGGTTCCGTCTGCTGTTCAGGCTAATTGAACAAAGGTTGAGTCCAGTGGCACCTTTCAAACCAACGAAGTTTTGTGCAAAGTATGCGGATTAAGGCTCACCGGTGCCCTAAGCGCTGACCGGTCTTGGTGCCCCCCTCACTGAAATGACGGTCATGACAACTGAATTGGGCTCCATCGTTTTACTTTTAAACACATGCCTTTGACTTTTAAACATAGCCTATGACGCTGCACCTCGCCAACAAAAAATAGAAGATCACCCCTAGGGTGCACCATGATCCATTTGCACTAGTTTTATCAATTTTTTTTTTTTTACTTTTCACCCTTTTCCCAACTTTGTGGTGCCCCCTCTGGCCCTGGTGCCCTAAGCACGTGCCTTAGTCTGCTTAATGGTTAATCTGCCACTGGATGGACCAGTTCACAAGGTACCTTCTATAAAAGGACTGCTAAGAGAGCTGTTCTGGAGATGCCCTTTAAGGGACTAGAGGTCAAGGCCCAAGCTTGTCACTTGGCCTTCGGAGCGCCAAGAATTACCGTCCCCTGCAGAAGAAAGTCTCCGACTTCCCGCCACATGTCTCACTGGGCGGTCTTAGAGATTCTGGGGGCCCCTGGCAAAACTGGAGGACAGCTGAAACCAAGAAAAAAGGTCGGGGGGACTCAACCCAAAATATGGCTGTGATATATGAGGGTCAAGCTAACAGAATAAGTTATTATAAGAATACAAATATTTATTATGGTTGTAAAGGTAAAGGTTCCCTTGCTCGAAAGCCAGTCGAATCCGACTCTAGGGTTGCGATGCTCATCTCCGTTTCCAAGCCGAAGAGCCAGCGCTGTCAGAAGACATTTCCGTGGTCATGTGGCCGGCATGACTAAACACCAAGGCGCACAGAATGCTGTTACCTTCCCACCGAAGCGGTACCTATTTATCAACTTGCAATTTCTTGCTTTCGAACTGCTAGGTTGGCAGGAGCTGGAACTAGAGACGGGAGCTCACTCCATCATGCAGCACTCTCGGGTCTCGAACTGCTGAACTACTGACCTTCCACAGCCTGCAGTTCAGCGTCTTAACCACTTGAGCCACCGCTGCTCCTTGTAGTAAAAGATAAAATAGGTTAAAAGAAATGATCCAAATATCAGACTCTTAAAACTTGATTACTGCCTTTGATGGGAAAGACACACATCCAGACACACTGGATATTTGTCACCAGAGCAATTCGGAGAGCGTGCGCAGTTACCGTGAGAGAGATTATCCATGGCCCTACCGTGTAAACTTTTAGCAATTGCACATCGCATGAGAAAGCAACACCCTGGCTCTAAAGAAAATCTTTTTTCCATATATTTATCTCTGGGTGTGTGTTGTTTTGCAATAGTAATACTGTCCACTGAGGAAGGCCCTAAGGGGCCGAAACGTATATGGTCTACCGGTCATAAGATAATACCCATCAATTGTATACGTAAAACTATCAGCTCTGTGTGTAAAACGTTTTTAAGAGTCTGATATTCGGATCATCTCTTTTAACATATTTCATCTTTTACTAATGTGTACAACCGTAATGAATATTTGTATTTTTTATAATAGCTTATTTTTGAAAACTTGAGGATGGAACTGCAGGATCATAGAATCATAGAACGTTAGAGTTGGAAGGGACCTTGCAGGTCATCTAGTCCAACCCCCTGCACTCTGCAGGAGCAGAAGCCGAAAGACAGCCCTACATACCTACAGCATACTCAAAAGATGGTCGTCCAGCTTCCGCTTGGAAACGTCCGGGGAAGGAGCACCCACCACCTCCCAAGGCAGACTGTTCCACTGCTCAACCACTCTGACAGTTAAGAAGTTTCTCCTGATATTTAGCCAATAATAACTCCCTTGTAATTTCCACCCAGTCTTGCAATCTGGAGCAAGAGACAATAGATCTGCTCCATCTTCTACATGACAGCTTTTCAAGTACTTGAAGACTGCAATCGTGTCCCCTCTAAGCCTTCTCTTTCCCAGGCTAAACAGACCCAACTCTTTCAGCCTTTCCTCATAAGACTTGGATTCCAACCCTCTCACCATCCTGGTCGCCCTCTTCTGGACACACTTGAGCTTGTCAACATCCTTCCTAAAATGTGGTGCCCAAAACTGGACACAGGACTCCAGGTGAGGCCTGACCATAGCAGAATAGAGCAGAACTACCACCTCCCGTGATCTGGACACAATGCTTCCGTTAATGCATCCTAAGATTGCATTTGCTTTCTTTGCAGTCGCATTGCACTGCAGGCTCATGTTGAGCTTGTGATCAACCAGAACACCCAGATCCCTTTCGCATGTGCTGCAGATCATTCAGCGTGGGGCAGCGTGGAGGGAGAGCCAGCAACAGGGAGCCCTCCAACTGCCCCACATTTTAATTGTCTCAGGCAGCACAGGGGGATCAGTGATGTCTCTACAGCAATGGAGGCCCTCTGCACGCCCCCCCAGCACGGGGCCCAGGCCGGCCTCCCTGGATGGCCCAAGAGTGCCCTAGCGCCTCTCCACTCCAACGTAATGCAGTGCCAGGACAATTGTGCATGACTGCTGCCGGCTCCCATTTCCTTGTTTTAGATCCCGTGAACTTGGTGGGAACCGCGAGAGATGCAAAGGACAGCACAGGCTTATGGGTTAGATCTAGCAGTGCATGAATGGAAAGGAAAACGTACCTCATACAGTCCCGCTTGTGGAAGCACAGCGCTGGGAAAGAACCGTGCCCGTGGAGTGCGGAGCGTACGACCGGGGGTCCGCCTGATCTGGTTTGCTTTTGAAGTTGTACCTGCTGCTGTGCCTTTGCACACCTGGGAAAGACGGCTGGGATACAGTCACTGTTTGGTGTGGTGGTTAAGTGCGCGGACTCTAATCTGGGAGAACCGGGTTTGATTCCCCACTCCTCCACTTACACCTGGCTGGATGACCTTGGGCAAGCCATAGTTCTGACAAAAGCTGTCCTTGAAAAAGAGCAGTTTCTGTCAGAGCTCTCTCAGCCCCACCTGCCTCACTGGGTGTCTGTTGTGGGAAGGGGAGGGAAAGCAGTTTGTAAGCCGCTCTGAGACACCTTTGGGTAGTGAAGGGCGGTGTATAAATCCAATCTTCTTCTTCTCCTTAACGCAAGACAATGAGGAATAACCGCAGAGCGTCTGCTTGTGCAGGATGGTTGCACATACAGGAAATCTCCCGTGAGATCCAACCTCAACTGAGGTCAAATCTGCATTTGCATTTTTAAATCAGTTGCGTGCCACTGTGACGCTGTCTTTCTCTGTGCTTGTTTGAATGTTGTTTGGAGAAGATTCTTTTAAAGCAGTGCAGAGGTGCAATGACAATGGAGCCACCCGGAAAGGACGATAAACATATGTGGACATGCGAAAGTATGCTAGTACCAGGGCTCTTTTTGTAGCAGGAACTCCTTTGTATGTTAGGTGACACGCCCCTAATGTAGCCAATCCTCCAAGAGCTTACAGAGCTCTTCTTGCAAGGGCTACTGTAAGCTCTTGGAGGTTTGGCTACATTAGAGGGTGTGTGGCCTAATATGCAAAGGAGTTCCTGCTACAAAAAGAGCCCTGGCTAGCATTGTTGAGGTGTGAAAACGACACCAAATGTGGACAGCTTTTTTGATGACGGGGTCAAAAGGCCGGGGACACTGGCGGGAAAGACAAATGCAGATCCGGCCTGACTCTTCTGTGGGATCACCGTGAACTGGAGGGCAGAGGCTATGGAAGCCTGGTTCCCATAGAGTCATGGGATTGGACTGCCGCCAAATTGGTCCCACTGGGATGGGGGGAATGGGAAAACGGCCTCACATTCCAGACTCGCGTCTTCATTGTTGCGTCCCCTCCTTTATACTGTGCTGCGGTGCTGCTGGAAAGCTCTGTCAAGTCGCAGCCAGTCTATGGTCTCCCCCGTAGGGTTTTCATGGTCCTTCCCGCACTAGACCTTAAATCCTGGTTCAACCCTGTCCCCAAACTTACATTCCACACTGCATGCGAGTTCACCCCTGTAATTATCTCGGGGTATTTTTTTTGTTTCCACATTACACTGAGGTCACCCCGGTTTCGCCCCACACTTGTCCCGGGATAAACGGATACTGTTGCAACCAGGGATGAATGCAAGGTGTTGTGTCGCGAGCTGAACGCTAGTGAAACCGGGGGTGAGATCCCAAGTGTGGAAAGGACCATCATGGCTCTTGAAGGAGGAGCAGAGGCGGTCTGCCGTCGCTTGTCTTTGCGTAGCGATGCTCTTCCTCGGTGGTTCCCCATCCAAGTGCTCACCAGGGCCCACCCGGCTTAGCTTCCAAGGTCTGGCTGTGCTTCTAAACCATTTCACTAGCAAAACGACAGGATTGTTGTAAGCCACCCTGAGCCCTACTTGTAAGGAAGGGCGGCCTAGCAAATCTAATTTAATAAACGAACGAACGAACGAACGAACGAACGAATGAATGAATGAATGAACGAAAACGCTTCTAGAGGTTGGTCCATGTTGTTGAAGCCTTCTTGCTCTTCCACATCTTAGTGTTTCTTTGACTTCTTTCCAGTTTACTTTCACTTCGCCTCTTCTTACACGACACATTTTTTTCCTCATTCTACTCGTTCTGAAGAGCTCAGAACTTCAGACGTGCCTGGATCAGGCTGACTAGTCCAGATTAACTTTGTGAGCAACATAGTGCCGCCGCCGCCCCCATAGTCCATCACTTCAGCCCCCTACACCAATGGTCTTTGGCCATCCCAGACCCAGGTCACACCTTTAATCCCCAGGGGGCACCATGGAACACCCCCACCCCGAGCGCTAAGCACAAGTCATAAGAACATAAGAGAAGCCAATGTTGGATCAGGCCAAAGGCCCATCCAGTCCAACACTCTGTGTCACACAGTGGCCAAAAATACCAGGTGCCATCAGGAGGTCCAGCAATGGGGCCAGGACACTAGAAGCCCTCCCACTGTTGACCCCCCCACCGGCACCAAGAATACAGAGCATCACTCGCCCCAGACTGAGAGTTCCTCTCTAGACCTCGTGACGAATGTGTTAGTCATGTGACTAACAAAGGCGAGGGAAGGAGATGGACTTACAACTCCGCTCACTAGGTGGGGGGGGGCTACATTTCTGTTTGGGAAGCAACTTCCAACCCCGTTTTGAATGCTATCTAGGACGTGTTTTCATGCCATGACAATGTAATAGTATAGTTTAGTTCTGCTAAGCAAAGCAGAAAAATTGTTGTTTAGTCCGTCGTGGGGTTGGTTGTTGTGACCCATACTCACTTTTGTCAAATATTTCTGTTATGCCTGTGTGGAGAAACGCCATCTTGTGTGTGGGTTTAACTTCCTGTGGGCTGGATGGGAGGAGACGGTCAAACTCGAGGTAGGCCTCGGTCCGATCTCCTCCTCATTCCACCCTCCCCCTCCTGTGTCCAACCTGTAATCTGAGGGCAACTCCTTAAGAGAGTCCATCAAGGTGGTGAGGAGACCTGCCCCAGAAGGCTGCAGGAGGGAGAGCCAGTGCCTGGGTGGGAATTGCTGTTTATATTATTGAGTTTTCGGTCGGTCGGTCAGAGCTTGCAAGAGACAGACAGAGGCCATTTTGGGAGACATGTTTGTCCAGCTTACTCCAGAGTAATGAAGTAATGCACCTGCCCTGCATATCACCTAGAGAAAGTCCCATAGGAAACCAGAAATAGAATGAAGAAAAAGAAATGAACGTCGGAGGTACGACTCAATTAAGTATGAGGGCAAAGCTCTTCAGTCTAGTAAACGGCAAACAGCTCAGACGTGATCGAGTCCACAATGTATAAGCCCTTGCAAAAGATCCAAAAAGGATCCACAAAAGGAAGACCTGACTCCGTGGTGAGAATGTAGAGTAAAAGTTGTAAATTTATTCAAACGAAGCCACGTTGATAAAGAGGTTTCCAGACTTCTTCTTCTCCTCTTTTCTAAATATTCTTCTTCAGATCAACGCATTAATCTATAACCAAAATAAACGTATTACAAAATATATTTGTTGCAAAATAAGATGCCTAAATCCCCCAATACAAAACAACCTCTTATATAGGGCATGGTTTGGGGGGGGGGGAGCATTTTTGTCAACGTTATTTTGTTTCTTCCGTTCACTTCTGATGTACCTGTGTATATACAACGACGGTGTATTCTCTTTGGAAAGGGGGGGGTGTGATATTCACGGATCACTGTCACCCCTCGTGCTTCCGTATGACTTTCTGGACACCCTATTTGTGAGCAGTGACTCCATGGAATCCCCTGAGCGCTCCATGTGTCAGCTATTATACGCCGCTTCTAAAGTCGTCTTGTTATTTTGTGTGTGTGCTTGCAGGATCAATTTGCCGCATAAAGAATTCAATTGTGGGTTGATGCATGGAGGGGGGGTGCTGTTCTGTCCCAAGGCTGCGAATGTCAAGGTTTCTGCAGTTCCCAGGCTTCATTGGTCCCATCCCGTTTCAGGGCTTCAGAGAGTCCGGCAGCTGGCGGAAAACACCCGGTACTTCCGAAGAAGACTCCACGAACTAGGCTTCATCATTTACGGCAACGAAGATTCTCCGGTTGTCCCCCTGCTTTTATACGTCCCTGGTAAAGTTGGGTATGTATCTTCAGCTGCGCCAGGTAGCTCGACGAATTTTTCAGAGTTCGTGGAACAACGAAGCCGCAAGGTTTTTCGCCCTGTTTGAAATGCCATTTGAAAATGTAATAGCGTGTGTGGGGGGGGGGGGGCGTTAAGATTGGTATATCTGGGAATTCTTTCAGAATCAGTTCAGTGCTCTCGATAGACCTTTTTGAAAGAGGGTTTTACCATCTGGCTATTCCTCAGCGACAGCCACCTCTGTTGCTGGTGTAGTGTTTGCTCAGAAATTCTCGTTTATTGCTGTCGTTCATAAAGGTGGGAGGAAGAGGTTAACCAACCTGTATCTAAGGCTTTCAAGGTCACCCTAAGCAAACTTACACAGTCCTGAAAAGCACAAAAGGCTCTACATCTGACAATAGTACTACAGATAGGATTAGAATTTCAACAGCCAATCCACATGCAGGAAACAGGAAACCTCCTCAGGAAACAATCCATATTCAAAAGAACCTCCTCAGGAAACAGTTAATCCATATGCAAAAAAACCTCCTCAGGAAACATCTAGTCCATATGCAAAAGAACCTCCTCAAGAAAGCTCCTTCATTAACACGTTCACAGCCTGGGGAACTCCTACAAGACAATGACTCAGCCCTACCCCACCTTCCTGAGTAGATATAAATTACCTGCCTACCTTTTTTCTTCTCACCTTGACACAGTGAGCACTCCATCTTTCTGTGTTATACCTCTGAGGATGCCAGTCACAGCTGCTGGTGAAACGTCAGGTCCTACAATGCCAAGACCACGGCCAGACAACCCAGAAAATCTACAACAGTCAAAGTTACACAGCATTGCAACATTGAAATCAATAGGCTTAGAAGGGTATGACTCCCCTTAGGATAGCTCTGGTTGCCTCAGGTGTCCCCGGTTGTTTTCATATATGACCCATCATACAAAATGGTGGGGGGAATATTCCTCCTGTCTGGGAGAATTAACCTGTTCTTCTCACTTACTTACCCAGGGCTTTTTCAAGACTCATGTTGTCAAAAAATATCGGGGTGGTTGTCGTCGGCTTCCCGGCCACCTCGCTCACAGAAGCCAGGGCTCGGTTTTGCATCTCGGCAGCTCACACTCGAGAGATGTTAGACAAGGTAAGCACGACCCACGGCCAGGCAGGCAGCATGCTGGATTGCACATGTTGCGGAGGAGGCTCACAACACCAATGGCTTCATGTTTGTCTGGTCGTCAGTGCTCAACTATGGGAACTTTGATTTTCTTTAAAAAATACAGTTACAAAGGGGATAAAAATTGCACGCACACGTCGCTGCGCGTTGCTTCAGCATATTTGAACAGACCAGATTAAATGGGCTGGTCCTTCCCTCCCAACGACGGAAAATGCATATAAAAATGCATATAAACCGTTTCACATAACAGTTTTCACGTAACAGCACACTCAGGAAAAGCTGTTATGTGAAACGGTTTATATGCATGTTCTGTCGTGTGTATGCATATGTTTCCATAATGTGATGAAGAAATATATTCACTGCAGAACTGAAGCCTACATAATTTTTCATAATACAACATCATGGTTGTTTTTTGTTATTGACTGCGTCCTTCCCGTGAGCTCTCTGTTGTTTCTACAAAATGGCTGCTGTCAGGGGGGGCCACCACAGCGAAGATCCTCGTGGTGGCAGCTGCCGCCAAAGCAATGCTGTTTAAAAATCTGCACCGCCGGCCAAATTTCCAGTGGCCAATCAAAAGCCCCACCTCAGCCCGCCCACTTTTTAAGTAAAACTTGGCGGGCATCGGGAAAGGCCTTGTGCCACCCACGGGCACCGCATTGGAGACCTCTGCTCAAGACACTAAGTAGAAGCAAGAGGAACTCTGTCATCCTTTTAAACATTTCTAACATCGTACAATTGCGTTGCAGGTTCTGCAAGCTCTGGACGAACTGGGTGACTTTTTGAGTCTGAAATACTCCCGGCATTCCAAGCCGTATCGCCCGGAACTGTACAACGAAACGAGCTTTGAACTTGACGGTTAAGCTCCCGTCCCATGAAGAAGACGCATTGCCCGGGGAAATAAGGAAACCTATATCAATAGGAAGGCATTTCTTCTGTTCGAAAGACAGATTTCGCTTCTCTGTTAACTCAGTCGAGGGAAGCCCTGTAACGTACGTTGCTGGGTCCGATTCTGTGGGCAAGAGACTGGAATATTGCCACAGGTTTATCCCCACCGAGAAATGTGTGTGTTATTATTATTATTATTGTTATTATTAATATTATTAATATTATTGTTATTATTGGTGCAAAAACGGAAAGACTTTGTTCTGTTAAGTCAGTTACTACTGTGCAGCCGTCATGTGCCTTTTAACGGGCAGGTTTTGGATAGTTCTTAATAATGGTTACAATAATTTTGTTTTGGGGGGGGAGGGAGAATTACTTGCCACATAAGAGTGCTGAAGTAAAATGTCGTTTGTTGGATTGGTTTTCACCTGCGGAAGGGGCCGTGGCATCTTTGCTTCTTACATGGATTCAGGCGGAAGAAGTGGCAGGTAGATTTCTCCTGACCTGACCCTGAGATGACCGGAGCTTGCAGATGAGAGAATGGTCATTCGGGACCCGACGTGATGCTAACTGTCTTCAGCAGATGGGGTATGGGAAGTTAAAAGCTCCTCTTTTCCAGATAGTATTCCAAAAGAAAATGTTTGTTGTGGTCTTCATTTTGACAAGGAAGGGCAAGCCGCAAAATGCTCGGGCGTACGCACATCTCGGTTTTGGTTCTTACACAGTCAACGCACTGAATGCTTACAAATAAAAATTGAAATTCTTTTTTTATGAGCATGCTGGACCTTCCACGCGGGTCCGTAGGCTTTTCTCGTGCGCATTTCTCCATAACTGTTGAAATTTCCCGTTGCCATCGCACATCTTTGTGAGCGCACGAAGTAGAACTGACATTTGTGAGCCTGTTTCTATCCTTGACCTGCTTCCGGGTTTGATAAACACACTCGTTAAGTAAATAACGTTTTTGTCTGATTGTTACGCAGAATGTAATACTCAGGGCGCATGCTGTTTTGCGGCCCCGGCAACTGTTGAATGGAAAGGCCTCTGGCTCCTTTTTATATTGTGATTCTTTTGAAGGTTACTTCACACTTGGATGGTCAAGGTTCTTGTTTTGCTGTGAGGTTAATATAGCTATACGGTTTGCGGCAGGTTTTCTAAACGTTACGACTGTTAACTAGTCTTAAGTGCACAAGCGATCTGAAAAGGGCATATGAGAAAAGAATTTGTCACTGGGGTCCCTTGCCGTTGAACCGGGATAATGACTAATTGGGATGTTTCCATGCAAGACGAGGGTCTCGGCAGTTAAGGACTTTCGTTGCCTGCTACTCTTTTTGTTTTGCTTTAAATAACGGGTTGAAAGTCATTTCTGTAGCACTGCGGGAACGGCAGGCCATCCTACGGTATCTGATGGCACTGTAAACACATCCACTCGAGAGATGGCTGGCTTTCTGTTGCACAGATGTACTCCACTTTCATGTTCTTAAAGGCTGCAGTATCCATTTAACCCACAGCTGCAAAATTAGATTTAAGAACAGAACAATTAAATTGTGGAACAGCAATTACAGTATATGACTCCCCTGCTTCTTAAAGCAGCTCTGAGGATAAAGCGAGGCCGATTAGTTCTGAGGTCTTCTCTCTCCGTTTTGGTTGTTGTTCGAGTTAATAAAAATCCAATGCTGCTATAATGTTAAAAATGGACCGCAACACATTCCAGAATATCAGATGTCTGATTTAAAAAGTGTACTAAGGAGATGGGGGGGGAATTGTTCAGTGTTGTATGACTGTTCACTTTGGCACATGAACTTGAAGAACACGAAAGGAGAGGCAAAGGGAGCCGTGTTTGTGCACTCTAGTTAAGCCACTGTATGAAGATTAAATAATGTTTTTTGTGTTTTTTATGATTTTGAATTTGGCTCTTTTTTCCCCCCTGTTCCGGCTTGTAACTTGAATTTCTGTGCACAAGGGGTCTTGTCAAGGCATGCCAGATCTGAGTGAACTTTCTGCAAACGAACGCCCGAGGGCATTCAGGATCCACATGTCACAGGTGGTGGCAGCGGAGAAGAGAGCTTGCTTTGCCACCGCAGAGTAGCGCCAGTCACTTGAATGAGGGTCACCAGCCCTCTGTGGGGGGGCTGGGCTTCCTGAAACAGTTGCTCCATCAGCTTTGTGACATCGGCTCCAGCTGCATCACAGGAAATGGCATCACTGGGTCGTTCCAGGGTTCCACTGCAGAGTTTCGGGTGAACTCGACAGCATCCTGCAATATGATGACATTACTTTCAGTTGCGCGGCCAGCAGTGACATTACGGTGTCAGCAGACACTGCCCCCCCCGTGTTCTGCCACCGCCCCATGGAGATCTGACAGGGGAGCAGCATCCTGGCAGAAGTTCTCCTGCTGGCAGTGGACAAATGTGACCAATTAAGAAAACTCTGAGAGTTGGCTGCCTTCCAAAGACTCCCAAATGATATGAAAGTTATACCCAGGGGTCATTTGGAGAAGGAGCGCGCAGGAGCGGAGCTCCGGCAGTTAGAAGCACAGGAGGTGGTGGCAAGCCCCGCCCCCATTTCCCAGCAGGAGTGTGAAGCAGCACATGTAGCATTCATCCTGGGCCCAGATAGGCTACTCTGGGACTCAAATGAGAGCCCCCAAAGTGGAAAGACAATCCCTAGGAGTGGAGCTTGAGTGGTGCGTGTTGCCTTCTGACACACTTCCGGTGATGTCAGGGTGTGTGACATATGCAAATCAGTTATGCTGATGAGTTATGCTAATGAGCTCTTGCACCTCTTTTTCTACGAAATGACCCCTGGTTATACCAGTAAAAATTAACAACTGAAACGTCTATTGAAAACAATACAACACTTCAGTCAGTTGTAACATCAGTATTGATCAATTCACAGCATTACAGGATTCCAGTTGCCGACTAATCCGATAGGATGTAGTTAAACAATTAAACAATGAAATGGCTACAACATCCCATAAAGAGGGGAACAATAACCTTCACTAAACACTTATAATAATCATACAGAGTAATTACATGAAGACATAACGATCACGATGAGGAAAAATAACATCAACAGTGAGGAGTATAGATGCCAGTGACAGCTATACAGAGTTCCGGTTTACTTCCCTTGTTTCCTTAAACGTTCTTCCTCAGTCGCTATTACAGAGACAATTAATTCTGTATTGAGTGAAATAATGAGCAAATCTTTTCAGGTCTCCCACAGGAGTAACCTGGGTGATAACCAATGCTCCCTCTAAGCTGTGGAGTCTACTTTTGTGAGCTCCTGGCATTAAAGTTGTGAGCAAGCGATTTGGCCACTGCATAAATTAGTTTACTCTGGAGCCGTCCTTCCTGAGCTAAGACAAAAATGTGTGAGCCGGAGGCTAAAAAACTGTGAACTAGCTCACACTAACTCAGCTTAGAGAGAACACTGGTGATAACCTCCAGGTCTCCCATCCGGGATATAAAGCTTACAAGAAGGGGGACCCGCAATATGGGGGGGGAGAAGCTCCATAGGAGGAGAAGGAAGCAGCCGCAGGTGAGCCTTCTCCCCTGCCCCCCATCCCCGGCACCCATGGCGAGGCCTGTGCCCCTCCAAGCCTTCTCCCTCCTCCCCCCAGCACCGGCAGCAAGGCCTGAACTCGGCCCGCCAAGCTTTCTTCCTCCCCCTCTCCTAGCAGCAGTGGCAAGGCCTGGCCAGCCCACCAAGCTTTCTCCCTCCCCCTTCCCCCCCAGCAGTGGCGGCGGCAAGACCTGAGCTCAGCTCGCCAAACTTTGTCCCTCCCCCCCCAGGCGGTGGCGAGGGCTGAGCAGTTTACAGCCGCTGGCCGGCCAAGCCTTCTTCCGGCCCCACCCCCCTCCCTGGTGGTGGTGGTGGTGGCAGAGAAGCCGCTCTCAGAGCTTTCCCTGCACATGCACAGGGAATGCTCTTTTACTTCTGGGGGGATTTAAATATCCCCCTGATATATCCCCCCTATATTTTTTTACAGTTTTTAGATTTTTCTGCACATCTGGGGATTGCCCCAAATGTGCAGGAAAATCTCCCTGCCCCCAAGTGCCCCCGATGTGCGGATTTAGATACCCGCACGGAGGGGGCATGTTGGGAATTAGCTATATAGATATATTCATCAACAAGTAACCTGTACTCCACAGTCAATTCGGCACAGCCTGATAACATTCAAAGACGGAACGTTCTACTAGTGTAACTTTCATATCATTTGGGACTCTTTGGAAGGCAGCCCACTCTCGGAGTTTTCCAAATTAGTCACAGCAGCTCTTTGACTCCATTGTCCGTCGTCGTTTTTATAGTCTGGGCAGTGGGCAGATGGGAAGCCTGGCTCTTACCAGGCCCGTAGCCAGGATTTTGTGGCTTGTGGGGGGAAACTTTTTCCTGGTGAGGCTGCCGTCATTTGCCATAATGAAGGGGGGTGGCACACACCCCCTCTCCTTCCCCTCCTGCAATGTTTAAAGGGCCCTCCGGCTGATCGGCGGGGAGCACGTGGCCCACCCATAAGCTGGAGGGCCCATTAATCTTGCAGGAGGGGAGAGAGGGGCACACACCACCATCCCACTTCTCAAAAATGGGGAAGAAGTGGGGGCCTTTAAGGAAGGGGGCTGGCCCTTTAAGGAAGGGGCGGAGCCCCAGTTGCCCTGCTGTAGCTAGGGGCCAGGCTCTAGCCCATGCTTGGTTGCATTTACATCAAGTTTTCCTCCACTTGTGTTCTTTCTACCCAACCATTCCATTGTCCCAATCTCCTCAGTAAACCAAGAGGTACTCTGGGATTCGTGGGATGGGAGGAGGACACTTGGGTCATCTACACATTGCACAGGTCACCATTTTGACAGGCATGTGCCTTTCTCCACCCGAAAACCTCAGAGAGATGTCAAATCCTCCAGAACCATCAGTCTCCTCCTGGGGCAACATATCCCCCTAAGCAGACACGTGAAGCTGCCTTATGTGGAATGAGAGCAGCCAATGTTGAATCAGGCCAATGGCCCATCTAGTCCAACACTCTGTCACACAGCGGCCAAAATATACCAGGTGCCATCAGGAGGTCCAGCAGTGGGGCCAGGACACTAGAAGCCCTCCCACTGCTGCCCCCTCCAGCACCAAGAATAGAGTGCATCACCTGGCCCAGACCGAGAGCTCCCATCTATACCCTGTGGCTAATAGCCACTGATGGACTTCTGCTCCATATGTTTATCTAATTCCCTCTTGAAACTGTCCATGCTTGTAGCTGCCACCACCTCCTGTGGCAGTGAATTCCATATGTTAATCCCTCTTTGGGTGAAGAAGTATTTCCTTTTATCTGTTCTAACCCGACTGCTCAGCAATTTCATAGAGTGCCCACGAGTTCTTGTATTGTGAGAAAGGGAGAAAAGTACTTCTTTCTCAACCTGCTCAATCCCATTCATAATCTTATAAACCTCGATCATGTCACCCCTCAGCCGTCGTTTCTCCAAGCTAAAGAGCCCCAAGCATTTTAACCTTTCTTCATAGGGAAGGTGTTCCAACCCTTTTATCATTCTAGTTGCCCTTCTCTGCACTTTTTCCAATGCTATAATATCCTTTTTGAGATGTGGTGACCAGAACTGTACACAGTATTCCAAATGAGGTCGCACCAATGATTTATACAGGGGCATGATGATACTGGCTGATTTGTTATCAATTCCCTTCCTAATAATCCCCAGCATAGCATTGGCCTTTGAATACTAATAGAGAATACTGTATACAAAGTAGCTACAGTGAAAAAATACAAAATGTAAACAATAGAGAACTGGTATGTATAAACAATGGGGAACCAGTAAATAATTCGACGTTGTGTCCGGATATTCGATTACAACGTTTCAAAGTTCATCCTTCATCAGGGTGTCCTATAACAAAATACATAACTTATTAAGAAAAGGAGAGCCATACAAAGAAATCGCCAAGGTCAATGCGTAAATCTAACCACAGCTTACCCCTTTAAGCTGCTGTGGCTTTCATATTCTTATTGACATGCAGTGGGAACAGTCTGTGTTAACAGAAAATACAAGTCATGCAGTGCCAAGTCATACACCTGCCTTTGGCTGCCACCTGCAGGAACAGAATGCAACTCTTCATGCTCCAGCTCATCAGAAGCTTCTGAAATCTGCTTGTCTTAACAGAACTGCAAGAGTCCCTAGCTGGGGCCCCTTCATCATCAGGCGGTCGCTTGCTCCGCCATGCAGAACATCTTGTGCCCATTGCTCAAAGTGTGGTTAATTAGGTGCTGAGGAGGGGTGTGGATCACAGCCGGTGGTGAAATATCTCCGATACCTGGCATTACATTTTACATGGTCCGGCCCGACAGAGCAAGATTTATGTCAGATCCAGCCCTCACAACAAATCAGTTCGACACCTCGTGAGCCCTAGAGGATTTCTGTTTGGTACAGCCGTTTCCACCTATTCCTTCTTGTCCCCGTAAGCACACAAAGATCTAATTGGAGCTTGGCAAACCCCATAATCTAGTGAGCCCATTCGTCGCCCTTTCATTAAGGCAGGGTAAGGGCTGGCACCGTCAGCTGAAAGTCCGCCGATTTCCATCTCACCCAAGGCTTCCCCGGGAGCAAGGAACGCAACGAAACGGTCCATGTTAGCAAATAGTTTTCGTTTGCACACAGGTTGCATCCAGTCTTGCTAAAATCGTTTTCCGGCAATCTTCTCCATCCACGTGTCATGCAAGCGAAATTGACGCCAGCCTTCCTGTTCACTTGCTTTGGCCAGATTCTCAGGTGTTTAATGGAACACGCCTCCAACCCACTGTAGACAGAGGAAGCAAAACGCAGAGCGACGAAGATACAGCCGCTGACTCCTTCAATGCATACATGGGAACAAAGGAATCACAGATTATGACAGATGGTGAGAACACAGGTGTTAGACACAGCCTGTGTCCCTGGCAGTGTTTTTCCCAACCCAGTTTGAGAAACACACGCAGCAGTTCTGTACAGGCAAAGTAAAGGTAAAGGTTCCCTTGCTCGAAAGCCAGTCGAATCCAACTCTAGGGTTGCGGTGCTCATCTCCGTTTCAAAGCCGAAGAGCCAGCGCTGTCTGAAGACATTTCCGCGGTCATGCGGCCGGCATGACTAAACACCAAGGCGCACGGAATGCTGTTACCTTCCCACCAAAGTGGTACCCAGGGGTCTTTTCGTAGAAGAACAGCTGCAGGAGCTCATTAGCATATGATATGCTAATGAGCTATTAGGCTATTAGCATATGCCACGCCCCCTGACATCATCGGAAGTGATGTAAGAAGGGGAAGCAAAGGAGGGGGGCGGCATCTTCAAAAGCCTCCCCTTCCCTTCCCCAGCTGGCCTGGGTGGGGGAGCTAAGAGAGAAGGAGTTTAAAGTTTAGTCACGAGAGTTGGACCACAGAAGGAGGAAAGAGGGAAGGAAAGAGAGAGAGTAGAGAGAAGGAAAGAGGGAAAGAAAGAGAAGGAAAGGGGAGGGAAAGAAAGAGAGGGAAGAAGGAGGGAAACAGGGAAAGGAGGAAAAAAGAGAAGAGAAGAAGGTGGGAAAGAAAGAAAGAGAGAAGAGAAGAATGAGGGAAAGAGGAAAAAGAAAGAAGGAAAGGAGGGAATGAAAGAAATTTGGCAGCAATTCAGCCCCATTATATCCTATGGGCCATTGAAGTCAATGGTGAAAACATAGGGTGACATCACGTCTGGGACATGGAGGTGACGCTCTGGTATTTGGGCAAAAACTCTGGTAAACTTGGCTTCTATCACAAAGTTTTTGTCCAAGTACCAGAGTGTCACCCTGACATACCGGATGTGATGACATCACTTCTGGGTTATGTGGGCAGTGACGCAGACACGTCGCTACACGTTGGATGGATCTTTCTCTTTTTTAGGGTAAGTTCTGTCCTCACCAGCCAGCTGTTTGGTGGCAGGAAGATGCAGCCTGCCCGCAGGGGACCCCCCCCACCCTCCACTGCGGGGGGGGTCTGGCAACCGTGAAGGGAGCTGAGGCCTGTAGTCTAGAATCCCAGTCCCTACCTGAAGGTTAACAACCCTAAATGGAGCTTATCACCCATCATTTCTGCAAAATCTTGAATTAACCATTTAAAAAGCCCTGCCACCCGGATAACAGAGGTCACTTTTCAGTTAATCGGTACGTCTGAATCGCTCCCAACTAGACACTGCAGTCGTCTTGCGGTAAGGAAAGCGTTTGGGGCCTTATTTGCACGTTTGCAGATATTAGTTTGTTCCATTCCAAACAGTATACTAGCTAAAGAGTACGTCATATAATTTCAGTTGAGCCAGCTCTCTAAAACATGTTCATTTCTCACAACTAATCTTTTAAATGTATGATATCTCATTAAACAGAAATTTGATTACGGGTTCTTTTCGACAGGGGAATGATTTTGAATGTCTTATTCCTGCAGATTTAGTTAGAAGAAGAAGAGATTGGATTTATACCCCACCCTTCACTACCCAAAGGAGTCTCAGAGCGGCTCACAAACTCCGTTCCCTTCCCCTCCCCACAACAGACACCCTATGAGGTAGAAGAAGAAGAGATTGGATTTATACCCGCCTTCACTATGCAGAGGGTCTCAGAGCGCTCACAAACTCCGTTCCTTCCTCCCCACAACAGACACCCTGTGAGGTAGGTGGGGCTGAGAGACCTCTGGCAGAAACTGCTCTTTTTCAAGGACAGCTCTTATCAGAACTATGGCTTGCCCAAGATCATCCAGCCAGGTGCAAGTGGAGGAGTGGGGAATCAAACCCGGTTCTCCCAGATTAGAGTCCGCGCACTTAACCACTACACCAAACTGGCTCAGAACATCACTTTTGGTTGGGTTTCGGTTTTCTTCTTGTGCGGAGCAAACCGGAGAGTGCTGTTTCTCAGGTTCCTTATCTTAAACTCTTCCTGTTAAAATACACACATCACTTTACGTCATTTCGGTATACAAAAAAGAGAAAACGGGTATCCTACAACCAAGCTCCCGACTACATGGATCAGTTACCCTGGAGAAAATGGGAGCGTTGACGGTTGGATGCAATGCTATGCCATAGAGTCTAGGAGAAACGGACGTCCTGGAGTGACATTGCTTCCCCCACTGAGCTTCCTCCTGCCCCCAAAATTTCCATTCTCTCTCCAGGGCACCACTTCCAAATCTCCATGAAGTAAATAAACAGAGAATAAGAACATATGAACATAAGAGAAGCCAATGTTGAATCAGGCCAATGGCCCATCTAGTCCAACACTCTGTCACACAGCGGCCAAAATATACCAGGTGCCCTCAGGAGGTCCAGCAGTGGGGCCAGGACACTAGCAGCCCTCCCACTGCTGCCCCCTCCAGCACCAAGAATAGAGTGCATCACCTGCCCCAGATTGAGAGTTCCCATCTATGCCCTGTGGCTAATAGCCACTGATGGACTTCTGCTCCATATGTTCATCTAATTCCCTCTTGAAACTGTCCATGCTTGTAGCTGCCACCACCTCCTGTGGCAGTGAATTCCATATGTTAATCACTCTTTGGGTGAAGAAGGACTTCCTTTTATCTGTTTTAACCCGACTGCTCAGCAATTTCATGGAGTGCCCACTTGAGTTCTTGTATTGTGAGAAAGGGAGAAAAATACTTCTTTCTCAACCTGCTCAATCCCATTCATAATCTTATAAACCTCAATCATGTCACCCCTCAGCCGTCGTTTCTCCAAGCTGAAGAGCCCCAAGCGTTTTAACCTTTCTTCATAGGGAAGGTGTTCCAGCCCTTTTATCATTCTAGTTGCCCTTCTTTTCCAATGCTATAATATCCTTTCTGAGGTGTGTGCTTCCATGCTGTGGTCCCCTTCGGGTTGGGAGCAGGCCACCAGAAGGCGACGGCTGTGCCATTCCAGCCTTCCCTGTCCATTATCGGGAAGTCCCCCTAAGAGAGTCGCCCTGTCGTCCTCCTTGTGTTCCCCAGGTTTCCTTTCTTCCCGCGATTCACATCAGTTAGCATTGAGTCAGGAGGTCTCCTCAGGATGAAAAGACTCTCGGGCCGCGCACGGCTTGTCTCTTTCAAGAGAGGGAAAACATCTTTCTTTTCAGAGTGCCTCGACTTTGCTTTCATTTCCTGTGCGCCGAGGAGCTTTGTCTCTAGCGCAATAATTAAGCTGTTGACCTCTTCCTTAGGGGGTCACTCTGAGCTTCCTCTGGGAGAAAGAGCTTTTAAAAAATGGTCAAAAAGGCCTTTTTGGACAGCAGATAACAGAGGCTGCCGTTGCTGCTGGATATATCCTCTTACGAAGCAGAACAGGGTCATCAGAACAGGCCAAGCCTCTGTCGCCAATAAAAGATCTTCATTCCTTTTACGGGCTGTCTTCTCGTCTTTCAAAGAAGGAACGGGTTAGTTGGCTGTCCGGAGTTCGCTGTTTTTGCTCCTGCAATTTGATCGCGGAAAGGCATTTGCTTCATCCCCGGAACTGAAGCCTACCTTTGGATACTATAATCCTAGTCTTATCATATTGCTTATTACAGGGTTGTCAAACATGCGGCCCGGGGGCCGGATTAGGTCCCTCAGAGGGCTTCTATCAGGCCCACAGTGGAACTGGCCATCTTCTGCTTCTTCTTCCAGTTCTGCTGCTGCTGCGTCATCGTAGGTTTGCGGCTTACAGATAACATGCCTGAACAGCACACTCAAGATGGCAACGGCACAGACATTTTGGTGCAACAGTTCAGAGCAAGAGGTGTCAGTTATCCGACACTGTTAAATAAAGAAAATATTGCAAGAGCTCTAATGTTTTAAGCAAGTTTTTATCTTAAGTAAAAAAAAACACTTTATGTCTGTGTCCTTTATAAAGTTTATATCTCCGCTGCCTGGCACGACATTTTATGGCACACACGTGGCCCGGCCCCACAAGGTCTCGTTTATATCAGGTCCGGCCCGCATAACAAATGAGTTCGACACCCCTGGCTTATTAGATGTCTCCTACCACTGATTGCATTGATTTACCCGGTGGAGAAAGGCAGACGACAAATAAATAAATAACCCTGGGGTTGAGAATTGGGCTTTTGAGACATAAGGGAAGGGTTGTGGCTCACTGGCAGAGCCTCTGCTTGGCATGCAGAAGGTCCTGGGTTCAATCCCCGGCATCTCCAGCTGAAAGGATATAGTAGGAGGTGACGTGAAAGACCTCAGCCTGAGACCCTGGAGAGCCAGTCTGAGTAGATACTACTGACTTTGATGGGCTGAGGTTCTGATTCAGTATAAGGCAAGTTTACGTGTTCAAGTTCCAAAGCATAAAAGCCTCCCATGAAGGTATCGGTGGTGCAAAATCTTAAAAAATGGTTTGATATGTACCACTAACAGGGCATTAACTTGGGTTGCCAACTCCTGCACGGGGAAATGCCTGGAGATTTGGGGTTGGATCCCGGGGAAGCGGGAGTTTGGAGAGGGGGAGGGACTCCCGCAGGATATGAGGCCTGCCACAGAGTCATCTCCCTCCTCCGAAGCATTTCCATTTCCCCCATGGGGAATTAGCCTCTGGTCACTGTCAGTTGTAATTCTGGGGGAAATGCAGGAAGGATGTCGACAAGCTCGAGCGTGTCCAGAAGAGGGCGACCAGGATGGTGAGAGGGTCGGAATCCAAGTCTTACGAGGAAAGGCTGACAGAGTTGGGTATGTTTAGCCTGGGAAAGAGCAGACTTAGAGGGGACATGATGGCAGTCTTCAAGTATCGGAAGGGCTGTCATGTAGAAGATGGAGCAGATCTATTCTCTCTGGCTCCGGATTGCGAGACGAGATCTAATGGGTGGAAATGACAAGGGAGTAGCTACCGGCTAGATATCAGGAGAAACTTCCTAACTGTAAGAGTGGTTGAGCAGTGGAACAGCCTGCCTCAGGAAGTGGTGGATGCTCCTTCCCTGGATGTTTTCAAGCGGAGGCTGGATGACCATCTTTCGGGTATGTTGTAGGTATGTAGGGCTATCTTTCAGCTAGGCTCCTGCAGAGTGCAGGGGGTTGGACTAGATGACCTGCAAGGTCCTTTCCAACTAACATTCTGTGATTCTATGGTTCTATATAGATGCTTGTCACTCTGGTGTATTAAATAAGTTTTGGGGTGGGAGGAAGCACTGCCTAGTGATCCTAGTAGGGAAGGACCCGCCGTTAAGAATCCACCACGGAAAGCAGTTCTCCCCCACCCCCATGCCAAGCACCCGGCTCTGCCGTCAACTATTTGCTGTGGTGGTTCAGAGCCAGTTCGGTGTAGTGGTTAAAAGCGCTGGACTCTAATCTGGAGAACTGGGTTTGATTCCCCGCTCCTCCACCTAAGCCGGCTGAGTGACCTTGGGTCAGTCACAAGTTCTCTCAGAGCTGTTCTCTCAAGAGCAGTCCTTGAAAGAGCTCTCTCAGCCCCGCCTATTTCACAGGGTGTCTGTTGTGGGGAGGGGAAGGGAAAAGAGTTTGTAAGTCATAGAATCATAGAGTTGGAAGAGGCCGTACAGACCGTCTAGTCCAGCCCCCTGCCCAATGCAGGACCAGCCCGAAGCATCTATGACAAATATTCATCCAGCCCCTTCTTGAAAGCTGTCAGTGAAGGGGAGCTCACCACCTCCCGAGGCAGCTGATTCCACCTTGGAACCACTCTGACCTTGAAAAAGTTTTTCCTAAGATCCAGCCGATAGTTTCCTGCGTGTCATTTAAACCCGTTGCTTCGGGTCCTCTCCTCTGCTGCCAGCTGGAACAGCTTCTTGCCCTCCTCCAAAGGACAGCCTTTCAGATATTTAAAGAGAGCCATCCTATCCCCCCTCCGTCTCCTCTTAATGAATCATAGAATGTTAGAGTTGGAAGGGACCTTGCAGGTCATCTAGTCCAACCCCCTGTACTCTGCAGGAGCAGAGCTGAAAGAGAGAGCCCTACAACATACCCAAAAGATGGTTGTCCAGCCTCCACTTGAAAACGTCCAGGGAAGGAGCATCCACCACCTCCCGAGGCAAACCGTTCCACTGCTCAACCACTCTTACAGTTAGGACGTTTCTCCTGATATCTAGCTGGTATCGACTCCCTTGTAATTTCCACCCATTAGATCTAGAAGATCCTCTTCTCCAAATTAAACATTCCCAAGGCCCTTAGCCGTTCTTAATAGGGCTCAGTCTCCAGATCCCGATCATCCTCCTCGCTCTCTTCTGCACCCTCTCAGTTTTGCCCACCTCCTTTTTGAAGGGAGGCCTCCAGAACTGCACATAAGACTCCAGCTGCGGCCTGACCAATGCAATGTACAGAAGGGCTATGACCTCCTGCAATTTCGATGCTATGGCCCTTTTAATGCAAGCCAAGACTCTGAGCTCTGAGACTCCAAGTGAAGGGCAGGGTATAAATCCAATCTCTTCTTCTTCTTTCTGGAGGATGACATCTCCAACCACAGATGACCTTCAAAGCATAATGCAGCTCTTGGTAGAAGGAGGTGGGTCTTTCCTCCAAGCGACGGTCAGAACAGACCACCACAGGAAACAGACAGGACTGTTGATGGCAGAGCCAGGTCCTTGGCATGGCTGGGGGGGGACGACGACACTGGTTTCCGTGATGGATTCTAAAGGGCAGGTCCTGCCTGACTAGGATCACTAGGTAGTACTTACAACCCTATTTCTCCCCAGTGGCCACAAACTGCCCTTTCTTTCTTTCTTTCTTTCTTTCTTTCTTTCTTTCTTTCTTTCTTTCTTTCTTTCTTTCTTTCTTTCTTTCTTTCTTTCTTTCTTTCTTTCTCTCTCTCTCTCTCTCTCTCTCTCTCTCTCTCTCTCTCTCTTCTCCCTCCTTCCTTCTTTCTTTCTTTCTTTCTTTCTTTCTTTCTTTCTTTCTTTCTTTCTTTCTTTCTTTCTTTCTCTCTCTCTCTCTCTCTCTCTCTCTCTCTCTCTCTCTCTCTTTCTTTCTTTCTTTCTTTCTTTCTTTCTTTCTTTCTTTCTTTCTTTCTTTCTTTCTTTCTTTCTTTCTTTCTTTCTTTCTTTCTTTCTCTCTTTCTGTCTCTCTCTCTCTCTCTCTCTCTCTCTCTCTCTCTCTCTTTCTTTCTTTCTTTCTTTGCAAGTTCCGTAGCTTCCTTTCCAATCTACCGCACACCTTGGGTACACAAACAAGATCCGGCAGAAAATACAAATATGCCCAGAATACGAAGCCTTTTATGAGTCTCGACATTTGCACAACTTAAACCTGGCCTCAATTACTCCTTTGGAAGCTCAGCTGAAACAATGAAACCCAGGACCGCCCCCTGCCCAAACAATGGAACTGTGTGCTGTTTGTAGACTTCTCTGGGATTTCTATCAGATTCGGTTGAGCAACGAGAATCCTTCTGCTTTCAATAAAGTTTGAAACTATTTCTGAATGACCCTCTGTGTGTTTTTTTCAAGACCGTGGCATTAAGCTGGAAGAATGCAGCCCAAGAGAACGGCAAATAATGGCCTGTTGAATATTCCACTGTTTTGTATCTCTTTCTACCCTTAAACCTACCACAGTATTCAAAGAAAGGGGGGGTGCTCCCTCTAAGCCATGGAGTCTTGTGAGCCAAAATTCTAATTTGTGAGCTGCTGGCATGAAAGTTGTGAGTGAGCGATTTGGCTACTGCATAAATTAGTTTGCTCTGGAGCCCTCCTTCCTGAGCGAAAGCAAAAATGTGTGAGCCGGAGGCTAAAAAACTGTGAGCTAGCTCACACTAACTCAGCTTAGGGGGAACACTGTTACCAAGCATTCTCTACTGATAAGGTATGACTCTGCTAAAACTAGCCAGGCGGATGGAGCAGATTTTGATCATGTCATTTTACAATGTGGTATAAACTTCGAGGTCAGTAAGCAAGACGGGAGGAAAAGATCGTTTGTTTATCATACGGCAGAGTTACTCACAGGAAACAGATAGTAATATAAAAGACGTAACCCTACAATGCTCCCTCTAAGCTGTAGAGTCTTGTGAGCAAAAATTCAACTTTGTGAGCGACTGGCATGAAAGTTGTGAGCGAGCGATTTGGCTACTGCATAAATCAGTTTGCTCTGGAGCCCTCCCTTCCTGAGCGAAGACACAAATGTGTGAGCCGGAGGCTAAAAAACTGTGAGTTAGCTCACACTAACTCAGCTTAGAGGGAACACTGGTAGCCAAGTCGTTGGCCGATTCGGACGCCGTCTCCTGTACCCCTTGTCAAGGGGTGTAATTCCAGCTCGCCTCCTCGTGGTGCACCCTGGATAACACGAAAGAGCTAGAACTTCTGGCTGCCAGACAATCATGGGATCTCCTGGCAACTGTACACATGTGGGGGAAAGGGATACAGGTACAAACCAAAGAGGGGAAGAGGTTTGTTCCCAATAAAATGTTTTCATATTTTGCCACTCTGTATCGGAAGGAGGAAGGATAAATGTACAGCTGTATCCTTAAAACCTGTAATTATGAAAACATATCGGAAAATTTATGGTACCCAATGTACAGAGCCTCAAGATGTAGCGTGCGTGTGTGTAAAGTGATGAGATCTAATGAGATCAAGCTAGCTTGGGGCCGTGTAAAAACATATTAGCCACTTTGCTTCCTTATGGACCTCAAGGCATAGCTAACACAGATAAAACACATCAGATAAAATACATAGGAAAAGAAGAGGAGGAGGAGGAGGAGATTGGATTTATACCCCGCCCTTCACTACCCAAAGGAGTCTCAGCGTGGCTCACAATCTCCTTTCCCTTCCCCTCCCCACAACAGGCACCCTGTGAGCAGTGTTCCCTCTAAGCTGAGTTTGTGTGCGCTAGCTCACAGTTTTTTAGCCTCCGGCTCACACATTTTTGTCTTGGCTCAGGAAGGAGGGCTCCAGAGCAAACTCATTTATGCAGTAGCCAAATCGCTTGCTCACAACTTTAATGCCGATGGCTCGCAAAGTAGAATTTTCACTCACAAGACCCCGCAGCTTAGAGGGACCATTGCCTGTGAGGTAGGTGGACCCAAATATACAAATTCCACTAGTAGAACCTATGATTCACTTCTTACAATATGAACCTTGTAGTCTCTTGAAATTGCTGAAATCAGGTTCCACTCTGAGACTCCTTTGGGTAGTGAAGGGCCAGGGTATAAATCCAGACTCCTCCTCCTCTTCTTCCTCCTCCTCCTCCTCCTCCTCCTCCTCCTCCTCCTCCTCCTCCTCCTCTTCTTCTTCTTCTTCTTCTTCTTCTTCTTCTTCTTCTTCTTCTTCTTCTTCTTCTTCTTCTTCTTCTTCTTCTTCTTCTCACTCTAGAGGCACAAAAACCACCAAAGTTTCCACAGCTGTTGAGGAGAGATAACCCTGTATGCTGAGAGGAGCTTTGGGAATTGAAAAGGTTTTCATTACGTATTTAAGATCAATAGTAATGTTGTTTTATAGGCATGTTTCTGGGCTTGGTACACGGCTCTTTGGGCTGATGGGAAACGCGTCTCTCTGTCAAGCACGGAGTGAATAAAACGGATTTACTGGGCCGCCGCCAACATGAAGTCATTTCAAACACCTCTTCTCGCAAGGGTTGGGCCTTGAAACCTGTTTGCTTCCAGCTTTGTGGGTCACCGAAGCAACACCAATAGGGAGAGGTTTCTTCCCCAGCGAACAAATCCAGAACCGATTGTGATGTCAACTCAGAACCTGGCCTGCCCGGTCAGTCAGTTGGGAGCCCAGTCCAGATAACAGTCAACCGACAGTTGGGCCAGCAGCCAGCAGTCAGGAGACCCAATAGTACAGCTTATTAAATAATAAATGGTACCACATTCACGGCGCAACTGGGAGGAGGAGACCAGAGCTGAGCCCAGATTAATGGTAAGGGAGATTTTTCTCTCTCTTTCTACCGACTGGGAGGCGGCCGTTGGCACAGACGGAAGGCCAGAGAGATTTGGCGGGCCCGAAGGGGAAGAAATCCAAAATGGCTCACCCTCGGGCAGTAAAAACCACTGACATCATGTTCAACATTTTCAAAGGGTAGCGGTGCTAAGCGTAGAAGCGTAGTTCCACTGGGTTTCGTCCCAGCTGACGGGAAGGAGTGAATGGGTCTCTGTTCGGTACTGGCCCGGTCTGCCTCTTTGGCGTGTTCTTTGCAGGTGGCTTTTTCGTTCAAAATACTTCCCTCCCCCCCTGATCTCCTTGGGCTCAAGGGGGCGAGCAGGGAAACAAGCAACCAAGCCGCAAAGGTCTGGATTGAACAAAATAAAAACGCACCAAGGCACGGTTCTGGTTTGACTCCAACATTTTGTCATGTAAAAACATAAGAGAAACCAGTGTTGGCCCATCCAGTCCAACGCTCTGTGTCACACCGTGGCCAAAAATACCAGGTGCTGTCAGGAGGTCCAGCAGTGGGGCCAGGACACCAGAAGCCCTCCCACAGTTGCCCCCGCCCCCCAAGCACCAAGAATACAGAGCATCCCTTGCCCCAGACTGAGAGTCCCTATCTATACCTTGTGGCTAATAGCCACTGATGGACCCTCTGCTCCAGATGTTTATCCAATTCCCTCTTGAAGCCATCCATGCTTGCAGCTGCCACCACCTCCTGCGGCAGTGAATTCCATGTGTTCATCACTCTTGGGGTTCTCCTTAAGTACTTTTAAAGGCTTAGATAAAACTTATGATAGATGGACTCATCGGCAGGTTACTAATCCAGTGTGGGCGAGTGGTTGTGGCATCGGATTAGGAACTGGGCATTCCCCAGTCTGCAAAGAGAAATTATCATGTGGCACATTGTGTGCAGAATAGCCAGGAGATCTCAGGGGGGGAGGGGATTGTTTGGCTGCTGAACCTGTATATATCTTTCGGCAACACTAGGTGACAAGCAATGCTTATTTTTACCCAGCTAGCTTCAAGTGGGGAAGTGGGGAATCGAACCCTGTTCTCCAGTCGAATCTGCATTTGCATTTTTAAATCAGCTGCATACTGCTGTGACGCCACCTTTTGCTATGCTTGTTTGAATGTTGTTTGGGGAAGGTTCTTTTAAAGCAGCGCGGAGGTGCAATGACAGTGGCGCCGCCCCGAAAGGACGATAAAGATATGTGGGTGTGCAAAAGTATGCTAGCACTGTTGAGGTGTGAAAACGGCACCAAATGTGGACAGCTTTTTTGAAGACGGAGTCAAAAGGAGGGGACACTGGTAGTGGGAAAAACAAATGCAGATTCGGCCTCCAAATAACATTCAAACAAGCAGAGATAAAGATGGTGTCACAGCAGCACGCAACCGATTTAAAAATGCAAATGCGGATTCGACCGAACACGGCCACCCATCTTGACAGAACTTGCAGTTAGGGATTCATCGGGTTTGGGAATAGTGGGCCATCGAGGAGAGAACAAGCCATAGTTTGTTGGGGATGGGGAGGGGCTCAGCTTCCGAGCTTCCTGGGAAGGGAGGGGAAATGCGTGAGCCCCAATGTTTCTGAGGCCTGTTCCTGGAATGAAAAAAACATGGTGTGTTTGCTAAGGCGGAGCGTAGCCAGAGACTCGTTCCAGCTCCTTCCAGGAATCGCAGGGCTAAGACAGGTAGCCAGCTTGCTCTTTCAAAGCCCTGGTCAGCCGCCAGCCATGAGTTCCGGTCCTGGGCACCTCCGACGGCTCCTCACACGACCCAAACGGACTCCTTTAACGAGGCACTCATGGCTCGCCAGGCCTGAGGCTCAGGGGTTGCTTCTCTGAACCGTTCTCGCCTTTTCTGCAGCATCGCTCTCGTGTCTCACTTTAGCAACCGAAATATAGGCCGGATGGACGGAGGCGGCCTCTTAAGCTCCCTGTAACAGGGGTCCCCGAACGTGGTGCCTGCCGAAACCTTTCCTGGTGTCTGTCGAGTATTTGTGGGAAGTGGGTGGCACCAGATGGGTCTTTTAGCCAGGAGGGCGTCCGATTGGCTGAGCGGATTTTTAAATTTTATTTTGCTTTGGGAGCAGCTGCTACCGCAGCGTAAGGATCTCCACTGAGTCACTGAAGGCAAGCCGTGTGTAGGCAAGGGGGGGAAGCCAATATGTTGTCGAAGGCTTTCACAGCCGGAGTTCATTAGCTGTTGTAGATTTTCCGGGCTGCATGGCTGTAATCTTGCATTGTAAGACCTGACGTTTCACCAGTAGCTGTGACTGGCATCCTCAGAGGTATGACACAGAAAGATGGAGTACTCTCTGTGTCAAGGTGAGAAGAAAAATGGTAGGCAGGTAATTTATATCTACCCTGGAAGGTGGGGTAGGGCTGAGTCCTAAAAGATAACGACTCAGCCCTACCCCACCTTCCTGAGTAGAAAACCCGGAAAATCTACAGCAATTAAGGGGGGAAAGCCCTTTAAAATAGCATGTTTGGCGTAGCGGTTAAGTGCGTGGACTCTAATCTGGGAGAACCGGGTTTGATTCCCCACTCCTCCACTCGCAGCTGTTGGATGACCTTGGGCGAGCCATAGTTCTGTCAGAGCTGTCCTTGAAAGGGCAGTTCTGGAAAGAGCTCTCTCAGCCCTGCCTACCTCACAGGGTGTCTGTTGTGGGGAGGGGAAGGGAGAAGGAGTTTGTAAGCCGCTCTGAGACTCCGAGTGAAGGGCAGGGTATAAATCCAATCTCCTCTTCTCTCTTCTCTCTTTAAAAGGCGTCCTGTGGAACAAAACTTCAGCCTGGAAAGAGTTACTGCTAGAATTATACACAAACTCCCCTCCCTGACCATTAGTGCTTGGCTCCGCCTCCTGCAACGGCCATTTTGCATTTGCACCCACCACCAGTGTTCCCTCTAAGCTGAGTTAGTGTGAGCTAGCTTAGATCTTTTTAGCCTCCGGCTCACACGTTTTTCTTATCTCAGCTCAGGAAGGGATGTCTCCGGAGCAAACTAATTTATGCAGTAGCCAAATACGCTCGCTCACAACTCTAACGCCAGTCGCTCACAAAGTAGGATTCTTCCTCACAAGACTCCACAGCTCAGAGGGAGCCTTGCCCACCACCCTGGGTCAGAATTCCAAAGGCGCCCACAGGCTCAGAAAGGTCGAGGCGGGGGGCTTCTCTATAGAAACATCCCCAAGGGGTAGCCATGTTCAGTGTCGTGCATCACAAACAGCAAAGAGATTTGTGGCTGAACGGCGGATTCGTAGTGGAAGCCTTCATAAACGGGAGATTCCCAAATTAGGGTTGACAGGTCCCCCTTGGCCACTGGTGGGGGATGGGGGGTAGGGTTGCCATATCCAGCTTGGGAAACTCCTGGAGATTTGGGGGTGGAGCCTGGGGAGGACAGGGACCTCGGTGGGGTACAGGGCCATAGACTCCACCCTCCCGAGCAGCCATGTTTCTCCAGGGGAACTGATCTCTGTAGTCTGGAGGTAACCCAAAATCCCAGGGGATCCCCCGGTCCCACCTGGCGGCTGGCATCCATAGTTACCAGCTCTGGGTTGGGAGATTTCTGGAGATTTTGTAGGGTGGGGTGGAGTTTGAGCATATGAGGGACCTCACTGTGGTGTCACTCCATACAGACCACCCTCCAAAGCAGCCATTTTCTCCAGGGGGACTGATCTAGGTCATTAGGGCGATCAGTTGTAACAGCGGGAGGTCTGGAGACTGGCCACCCTATTCCACACAGGTAACTAGTGGGAAGGAAGGTTCTAGTTTAAGCTTCTCCCTAACACTAGTTTTCCATGGAAAGGAATGGTGGGTTTTTTTGTTTGTGGGGAAGAACTTGATCCTGCAAGCCACCCGCCGTGGTCCAAAATGGGAAAATCTAGACACGAGACGAATGTGGACAAACACGACCTAAACAGAGAACAAGTATAAAGGAAACAGTCGCGAGAGTCCGACCCACAAATCAGTCAACGAGACTTGCAAAGAAGATGCTTTCTGTGTATTACAGTCTGAAACACTACAACACACTAAATAAATTCCATCAAATCATAAGAAAATCCTAGTGCAAAGGTACATCGTCAACGTCGTCTCCGGATTATATAACAACGTTTCAAAATTGGATCTTCCTCAGGAAATGTTAGAGTAGTACAAAAGCTCTCTTGCTCATAAAGTGCTTTACAACAAGACACGAAAGACTGAGACGCCTGGGATCCTGTAAAGCGCTCTATGAACAAGAGAACTTTTGTACTACTCTAACATTTCCTGAGGAAGATCCAGTTCTGAAACGTTGTTATATAATCCGGAGACGACGTTGACGATGTACCTTTGCACTAGGATTTTCTTATGATTTGTAGGAATTTATTTATTGTGTTGTAGTGCTTCGGACTGTAATACGCAGAAAGCATTTTCTTTGCGAGTCTTGTTGACTGCTCGATTTGTGGGTCAGACTCTCACGACTAAAATCTAGACACGGCCCCGACCCCTTTCACGAAAGCCAGGTCCAAACTTCGCTCACCTCAAGAACGTGCATGTCCTCGACACTAAGCGGAACTGGTGGAAATAGCCAGTCTGGACTAATAAAAGGTATCGTCTCCCTGACTGTATGTTTCTCATTCTGTGTGACCAACACAGCTGCCGAACGCTCTGATCTTTGGGCAGAGAGAATTCCTCGGATTGTTAGACTCATTAGACTTCAAGCGAGCAAAGGGAAATGTTTACCGAAAAACATGAGAACTCCGCACCGCTTCAAAACCTCCCAAACCACTTTCCCTGCATGCTTTTCACACCCTTTGTTCTCCCCCACACACAAACAGACTTTCATCATTTTCCTTCATTTTAACAGAAAAAAAAAAATCTCTCCGTTTCAAACATCTGGCCTGCAAATGAACCGCTTAAACAGCATTATGAGCCTTTATTGGTACAGCGGTCGTCTCCGCCAGGACCCGCTCCTTGAGGGTAAAAGAGGATTTTTTTCAGGTTGGGGGGTTTATTTCCCATTTCAAGGGACACTTTGTATATCGAGATGCATTCTCCCTGTCTGCCACCAATGGTCCCGCTAAGCTGTGGAGTCTTGTGAGCATGGCTCATTTTTTTTAGCAGGAACTCCTTTCCATATTAGGCAACCAGGGGCAGAGTCACCATTAAGCGGACTAAGCACGTGCCTTCGGGCACCAGGGCCAAAGGGGGCACCACAAAGTTGGGGAAAGGGTGAAAGAAATGTCGAAAAATGCCTTTCAGGTCATGAATATTGGAACTTTGGGACATTTAACTCGTGAAACCTTCAAATAGATGTTGCATTGCATTTCTGTAGAACTTGTGTGTAGCCAAAGCTCGGCTTAGTTTGTACAGTCTATTGTGTTATCATAGGAATGCATTTTTGTATTGCTGCAACCTGCATGGTATATCTGGCCAGACAGGTCACCGACTAAAACGGACTGGGGGTCAGTGTGGAAAGGAGGGGGGGCACCGAGATGGGTCAGCGCTGCTTAGGGCCCCAGGGAGCCTTCATCCGCCCCTGTAGGCGACACACCCCTAATGTAGCCAATCCTCCGAGAGCTGACAGAGCTCTTCTTACAGGGCCCACTGTAAGCTCGTGGAGGATTGGCTACATCAGGGGTGCGTGGCCTAATATGCAAAGGAGTTCCTGCTACAAAAAGAGCCCTGCTTGTGAGCAAAAATTCTACTTTGTGAGTTACTGGCATTAAAGTCGTGAGCGAGCAATTTGGCTACCACATAAATTAGTTTGCTCTGGAGCCATCCTGCCTGAGCTAAGACCGAAATGTGTGAGCCGGAGGCTCAGAGGTTAAGAGGCTGAGCTGCAGACTGGAAGGTCTGTCACTCGGCAGTTCGAGACCTGAGCGCCGCGGGACGGAGTGAGCTCCCGTCTCTGGCCCCAGCTCCTGCCAACCTGGCAGTTCGAAAGCAAGAAATTGCAAGTAGATAAATAGGGACTGCTTCAGTGGGAAGGCAATAGCGTTCCGTGCACCTCGGCGTTTAGTCATGCCGGCCACATGACCATGGAAACATCTTCGGACAGTGCTGGCTCTTCGGCTTGGAAACGGAGATGAGCAGCGCCCCCTAGAGTTGGATTTGACTAGCTTTCAAACAAGGGGAACCTTTACCTTTACCTAGCTCACACTAACTCAGCTTAGAGGGAATATCATCCGCCATTTGCCAGAACGGTCAAGGTGTCGACTGGGCCCTTCCTTGTCCTCAAGAGCTCACTGCGGGAAGATCCACTTTGTAAACACGGCTCCGTCAGTTGTAGTTTTTCCACAGGAGGAGCTGCAGGATCTGTTTCAAAGGTTACTCAAAGAGAGCAGCCACGCATACCGATATGAGACTCTCCCACTGTTAGGGTTGCCAGCTCCAGGTTGGGAGATTCCTGGAGATTTTGGGGAGTGGAGCCTAGGGAGGGCAAGGCTCGGAGAGGGGAGGAACCCTCAGTAGGGTACAGTGCCACAGAGCCCACCCTCCAAAACGACAATTTTCTCCAGCGGAGCAGATCTCTGTCGGCTGGAGGTTAGTTGTAAACCCAGAAGATCTCCAGCCCACCACCTGGAGGTTGGCAACCCGACCCATTGTCCTCACTTGTCATTTTTGAAAGTGTTTCTGTTTTTTGCACACACTACTATAAAAGGCAATTTAAAAAAAAAAATGGAGTTAGTCTGGTATTGTGGCTTAGAGTGCGGGAGTAGAATTGCAGAAGTCCAAAGCTGAAAGTTAACACTGAGCTCCCTGGGATTTTCTTTCTTTCTTTCTTTCTTTCTTTCTTTCTTTCTTTCTTTCTTTCTTTCTTTCTTTCTTTCTTTCTTTCTTTCTTTCTTTCTTTCTTTCTTTCTTTCTTTCTTTCGTCTGTCTCACTCTCTGTCTCTCTCTGTTTCTCTCCCTTCCTTCCTTCCTTCCTTCCTTCCTTCCTTCCTTCCGTCTATTTCTCTCTCTCTCCCTTCTTTCCTTTCCTTCTGTCTGTCTCTTTGTCTCTCTGTCTCTTTCCTTTCCTTTCTTCCTTCCTTCCTTCTGTCCGTCCGTCTGTCTGTCTGTCTGTCTGTCTCTCTCCCTCCCTTCCTTCCTTCCTTCTTTCTGTCTCTCTCTCTTCCTTCCTTCCTTCCTTATTTCAATTTATATACCGCCCTTCTCTGACTTTACAGACATCAAGGCTGTTAAAAACACAATATTGTACAATTTAAAACCTAAGGGATTAAAATAACTAGAAACGACATCAGATGGCACCAAAACAAGTTTTCAGTTTGCACCGCTGTCTCGCAATAAATGAGAGAAAGCAGGATAGGATGGTCCCCACCACTGTCCTCAACCCAAAGCCTGGCGGAACATCTCTGCCTTGCACACCCTGAGGAAGTGTGCAACGTCCTGCATGGCGTGGATATTATCGAGCAGGGCTGAAAAGGCCCTGTCTCTGGTCAAAGACAGCCGGACGTCTTTAGGGCCTTGAACCAGTCACACTAACCCTCAGCCTAAGCTACCTCACAGGGTTGCTGTGAGGGTACTGTGGGGAAGGGGAAACCATGTATGCCGCCCTGAACTTCTTAGACAAAGGCCAGGATTAAAAACATATGTTAAATGTACCTTAAAAATGGTCTGCTTCAGTGGTGGTTGTTTTACACAGAAGAAGAAGCAGAGAAGAGATTGGATTTATACCCCGGCCCTTCACTACCCAAAGGAGTCTCAGAGCAGCTCACAAACGCCTTTCCCTTCCCCTCCCCACAACAGACACCCTGTGAGGAAGGTGGGGCTGAGAGAGCTCTGACAGAAACTGCTCTTTTTCAAGAACAGCTGTGCCAGACCTATGGCTTCCCCAAGGTCATCCAGCAGCTGCAAGTGGAGAAGTGGGGGAATCAAACCTGGTTCTCCCAGATTAGAGTCCGCACACTTAACCACTACTCCTGGTCCATGTGTCAGGGATTGGGTTTCCAGTCAGCAGGAGTTGGGGGGAACATCGGGGGGGGGGACCATTACCACAACATTGTTATATCACCTCCGGATTCTGGAAGTGACATCACGCCTCTCTAGGAGTAGCCAGAAACTCTACCGTGAAACCATAACATTTCCGGGAATTTCTAGTGAGCCATGACATCACTTCTGGTTTTTTTCCTTTAAGTGAGGTAAATGCCGTTGGGCGTGGCTGCTGTTTTTAAGGTTACTCCGGGGTTTCGATGGGTCAATATTGTGTGTGTGTTTTATTTCTGTGTCTTAATGTGGGGTTCCATAGGCGTGTTGCTGTGGTTTAAACAGACAGGCCTTTGGACTGAGACAGAGAGGTGCCGGACAGGTGCCGGAAGTGTGTGAGAAGTGGGTGGTAGCAGGATCCGAAGGGTCTAAGGGGCTTTGTGGAGAGAGAATTTGTCCAGAGCGTGTGGGAAGAGAGCTGCGTGGAGTCAGGTGCTGCGGGGAGTGTGAGGAAGCTCTGGAAGTTAGTAGCCTAAGTGGCAAGTGGAGAAAATAAGCCTGTGTGGCTGGGTCTGTTTAAGGAACTTTACAGGAAGGAGAACTATCCGAAACATGGGCGTCAAACATGCGGCCCGGGGGCCAGATCGGGCCCGCAGGGGAACCGGCCATCTCCTGCTTCCAGTTCCGCTGCTGCTGCGTCATAGCCTGCTTCACCAGACTCTCTTCATCGCTCAGCCATTTCATGTTTAAACCTGGATCCCAGACTCAGAACTCTGAGCATGAGATTCCTGTGGCGAATGTTGATAGATCAAAAGTAGGTTTGCAGCTTACAGAGACACGCCTGAACAGCAGACTCAAGATTGCAACAGAGCAGACATTTTGATGCAATGATTCAGAGCAAGAGGTGTCAGTTATCCGACAAGGTTAAATAAACTATTGCAAGAGTCCTAACGTTTTAAGCATGCTTTTAAGTTTTAAAAAAACCCTTTGCATTTGTGTCCTTTATAAAGTTGATATCTCCGCTCCCTGGCATTACATTTTATGGCACACGTGGCCCGGCCCAGCAAGGTCTCATTTATGTCAGATCCGGCCCTCCATAACAAATGATTCCGACACCCTCTGATCTAAAACCATTACGTTTATGAACCATACTGAAACTGTTCTGCTGTTATACTTCCAAACAAACTCTATTTATAGATTCAGGTGGTCGGCCGTGTTGGTCTGAAGCACTAGAACAAAGTTGGAGTCCGGTCAGGCACCTTTTAAGACCCACAAAGTTTAATTCTGGGTATCAGCTTCCGTATCCATGCAGACTTCTCCAGATACACTGAAAAAGACTTCCTCAAGCCTTACGTATAGGTAGAGAGAGGGGGCGGGGGTTAGTTGCCAGGAAGGCTAGTTAGAATCAAGATGTGTAAATAACTGAGCGATAAGAATAGGTAAGATCGGATTAAAGCAGTTGGTAAAACTCGACATAGGTTTAAGGATAAACAGCTGTTTTATTTCAAGTAAAAGATCAACGTTGACCTCAGCGCTGCCCACACACCCCACCCGCTGACCGTTCTGTCATCCTAAATGTAAATGTAACTAAACCATCCCGTTCTTTGGATCCAACGAAAAATTCTAGGGGTGAGACCCTTTGGTGGCAGTGAAAAGGAAACACTAAAGCAGGGGTGAAGAGGAAGAGGAGACTGGATTTATACCCCGCCCTTCACTTTTGAGTCTGAGTGGCTTACAAACTCCTTTCCCTTCCCCTCCCCATAACAGACACCCTGTGAGGTGGGTGGGGCTGAGAGAGCTCTGACAGAAACTGCTCTTTTTCAAGGACAGCTGTTCCAGAGCTTGTGACTGACCCAAGGTCACATCAGCAGGTGCAAGTGGAGGAGTGGGGAATCAAACCCGGTTCTCCCATATTAGAGTCCGCGCACTTAACCACTACACCAAACTGGCTCTCTCTACACCAAACTGGTGTCGGAACTCATTTGTTACAAGGGCCAGATCTGGCATAAATGTCACTTTGTCGGTCCGGGTCACGTGTGCCATAAAACGTCATGCCAGGTAGCGGAGAAATAAGCTGTATCAAGGACAGCAGCTGGTAAGGTCCCGGTTGCTGTATCCTCACTGCAAGGCCCAATAGGCTGGGAGAGGGGTGCAAAATAAAACCCACATGGGCGGACCGGAGAACCAGCAGTGCGGCTCTGGGCAGACGCTCCCACGCTGCTTGACTGCTGCAGACGAGGTTGTTCCGCCATAGTCCAGGGCTCTTTTTGTAGGAGGAACTCCTTTGCGTATTAGGCGACACACACCCTAATGTAGCCAATCCTCCAAGAGCTTACAGAGCTCTTCTTACAGGGGCTACGGTAAGGTCTTGAAGGATTGGCTACATTAGGGGGGGTGTTGCCTAATAGGCAATGGAGTCCCTGCTACAAAAAGAGCCCTGCTAGTCCTTTCAGGGGTGGCTCTGCTCACGCCCCCCGAGCAGTCTCCTGTTGCCCGCTGGCTGCATCAGAGCCCTGGACGGGCCAGTTCTAGCCCTCGGGCCTTAAGTTTGACACCCCTGCACTAAAGGAAGGCAAGGAGGCAGCAGAACACAAGCCCTCTCGAAACACTTCCAAGAGATGCCTTGACAGCAGGCCCATAGCCAGGATTTTGTGGCTTGTGGGGCAAATCTGTTTCTGGCGGGGCTGAGGTTCTCAGTGCAGAAAGAAATACCATTTAGCCAGTAGAAAGCTGTGACCAGGACAGAGCTCTCAACTGCAAGCGGTCAACCACTTGAGACGACAGTTCTCAGCTGCCGCAAGTTAATCGCTTCTGCCCGCCTAAGCAACAATTCTGATAACAAGCTGGCAGGTGGGGGTGATGACTTCCATAGTCAAAAAGGCTAACACTTAGGCAGAAAAACTCTCTTAAAGGAGACCAATTGCTTGACGCAGAGTTAGAAGGGGTCCTAGAGGTCACCTACTCCAACCCCCTTGCTCAGTGCGGGAGTTAGTCAACTACAGCACCCCACTCTGCTTACGGGAGCTCACGTCTTTTAAAAAAATGTTTTTAAATGATTGAAAAAAAGCATCTACGGGAGAAATTCTTGTGGGGCTGTGCCTTTAAGAAAGGAGGTGGAGCCCACCAAAGCCCCACCGTAGCGATGGGCCTGGGGAAAGGTGCCTTCTCTGGGGAACCGCCCCTCCATGCCATTTCCTGGCATCTTCCTTGTTAGGTTACAGGTGACATGCCCAAAATGACCTTCACCGACAAAGGAGATTTGTGTGTGTGTGTTTGTATATGACTGCTTTGACTCCTTCATTTAACTCTGGGGCTTTATTGATGCTAAATGAAATCATCTGTTTTCCCTTGCTCGCCAAATGCTGCTCGGTTTCTTCCTTTTAAATCTTACTGCTGCCGGTGCTGCCGCCTATTATATACTTATTTATATCTCCCTGCTTTTATGTCGCTAAATGGAACCGTCGACGTTCTAACTGTTGATGTCTTTACTCTTTTTAATGTGTTGCTGCTGGTGGTTCATTGGGTTGCGCAGGACGCATCGATTGAGATTTACTGGGTGTTTTATGATGGGAAAGTACACGGCCTCGAGAAACATATGGCTGAGAGGCAACCTACTGAGAAAATAAGCAAGGTTTTATTTGTTTACTTCAGTTGTTCTTGTCTCGCTTTTCTCCCCGAAGGGACCCAAAGCCACTTCCAAGAACAAAATTCATTTACTTCTTCGCCCAAAGAGTGATTCACATGTGGAATTCACTGCCACAGGAGGTGGTGGCAGCTACAAGCATGGACAGCGTGTTCACCTGCCAGCCATCTCTCCTGCTCGATCCAATCCCTGAGTTTCCATTGAAGATGTTTCGCATACAACTTGCTTATAATCAATGCTCCCTCTAAGCTGTGGATTCTTGTGGGCAAAAATTCTACTTTGTTAAAGTTGTGAGCGAGCCATTTGTCAACTGCATCAGTTGGTTTGCTCTGGAGCCCTCCTCCCTGAGCTAAGACAAAAAACATATGAGCCAGAGGCTAAAAAACCGTGAGCTGGCTCACACTAACTCAGCTTAGAGGGAACACTGCTTATAATACTTAGGAAGCTAATTGTTTGTTAAGTGATAGGATCGTCTTTATTGCCCTTTTTGTGAATCGGAATGAAGCGTAGGAGATTGCTAACCGATAACTAGAATATAGACGAATCTCCCCCGTTTTGTTATTTATGGGAATTTTGACGTGTCTGTCCCCAGCTCCTGCCAGCCTAGCAGTTCCAAACAAAGAAACTGCAAGTAGATAAACAGGTACCGCTTCAGTGGGAAGGTAACAGCGTTCCGTGCATCTCGGCATCTAGTCATGCCAGCCACATGACCACAGAAATGTCTTCAGACAGCGCTGGCTCTTCGGCTTGCAAACGGAGATGAGAACTGCATCCCTAGAGCTGGGAGGTGGTGGATATTCCTTCTCTGGACGTTTTCAAGCGGAGACTGGACAACCATCTTTCAGGTATGTTGTAGGGCTCTCTTTCAGCTATGCTCCTGCAGAGTGCAGGGGGTTGGACTAGATGACCTGCAAGGTCCCTTCCGACTCTAACATTCTACGATTCTATGAATCTGACTGGCTTTTGAGCAAGGGGAACCTTTACCTTTACCTATTTTGTAATTTATTTTATGATGATGAAACTTTCTAGTGCATTGTATTGTTTTATACATTTTATCTACCTTTTTGTACCATACTTGCTGATCTTGGACCGTGATAAATTTATTTGCCCCCTGAATGCAGCGATGGCCATTAGGTTGCATGACTTTAGAAGAACATGAGGCAAAAATTTGTGATGGAAACAGTCCTTGTGGATTTGCTTAATGGCCATTGGCCATGACGGCAAAATGGAACCTCCACGTTCAAAGGTACTGTACCTCTGAGTATCATTTGCTAAGGGGGGGTACCAAAAGGATAGCTTTATAACTTGGCTTGTGGGCCTATAGGAGCACCTATTTGACCACCATAGGATCCAGGATGACCACCATAGGATCCAGGATGCTGGCCCACATGGGAAGTCGGGACTAAAGTGCTGGTCTCGGATCTGGGAGATCCGGGTTCGAATTGCACCTGGAAACGTGCCGGGCCACTTTGGGCCAGTCACATTCTCTCAGCCTATCCTACCTCATAGGGCTGGCGTGAGGACTGAATGGAGGCAAGGAGAAGAGCATAAGCAGAGAGAAGGTGGTATGGCATCGCCCGATCGCATCGGATCTCAGAAGCTAAGCGGGGTCGGTATTTGGAAGGGAGACCTCCGAAGGAAGGCCATGGCCAACCACCTCTGCTTCTCACTCGCCTTAAAAGCCCCTTGCTGGGGTCAACGTAAGTCGGCTGTGACGTGACCGCACTTTTACATACGCGCACAATTCAACAGCACCGCCCCTACATTCCGTTACCTTATGAAAACAGAGCAAAGGCCTTTTATGTACTCTCTTCCCTAGTTACAGCGGTGACGTGTGAAACTGAACTCTGGGAAGCCTGACATCAATTGTCATTTTTTGACGACCTCGCCAGTTGTTGACAGATCACTGCCACCAGCCTGTGTCGTTTGTGTGACATCTACTACAGGCACGACATGCTGCAATGGCGCTGGTGTTCCCCAGGTCCCTCGACAAGTGGCAGCCACATACGCGGGAGAGGGAAACACTGAATGAGGCACACTTGCTCTGACGCATACTGCAGTTCTGCACCGCTGATACTTGTCTAATCGAGTCCTCTGAGACGATGGCAAACCCGAGACATCTCTGGTCTCCATCAGCATCAAAGGGGAAGGAGCGAAAATCGAATAGATAACGCTCTTCTCGGCTGAAGCCAGAGTCTTTCCGACGGGCCGGACATCTGTTTTGGAGTATACGCAAACGTTCCGTTTTACAGGGCTGTTCGTCGGGCCAAATGGGAGAGATAAGACGGCTTCCACGCAAGATTAGGCAGTGGTTATAAGAAGAGGACGCTGAGCGGCTATTGACAATGGGGTTACGAGAACGTTTTAGAAATTCCTTCGGGGATAAGATCAAGGGCTGTCTACAGAGACCGGTGGCCTGTCTCCAGCAGGGGCGAGCGGGATGTCTCCGGGAACCAGGGCGTGATGCAAACGGCCCAGATCTGTGGTTTATCCCCACCGCAGAGGTGTATTAACTTCTGGATGTAGAAATTCCATAGTTAGCTGTCCTGGTTAACAGCCAATAGGAAACCTATCTCAGTGTGTGATTGCCTAAACCATTTATCATAGCCCTGTATCCTAGCAAAAGGCAGTTTTGAGTCCAGTGGAACCTTTAAAACCAACAAAATTTTATTCTGAGGATAATCTTTCATCGGCACGCCCACTTCTTCAGAAACACTGAAAGAGAAGTCACCAACCATTACATGTAGATAGACGGTAGGGAGGGTGTTGCCAGGAAGGGCTAATTACAGTCCAGATGCATAAGCAGTAAATATGTATCGCGACGGTCGGTGACTTCTGTTCCAGGGTGCCTGAAGAACTGTGCATGCAGACAAAAGCTTCTGCCCAGAATAAAACTCTGTTGGTCTGAAAGGTGCCCCGGACTCAGACTTTGCTCTGCTGATTCAGACCAACACGGCCGCCCACCTGAATCATAGAATCACAGAGGCACAGAGTTGGAAGGGACCACAGAGGTCATCTAGTCCAACCCCCTTGCTCAATGCAGGATCAGCTCAAAACATCCCAGCCAAGTGGCTGTCAAGCCGCTGCTTACAGATTGCCAGGGAGGGGGAGCTCAGCACCTCCTGAGGCAGCCCGTTCCACTCTTTGCACAACTGTGACTGTAAAAAGGTTTCTCCTAAGATCCAGCTGGTACCTTCCTGCCCTTCATTTAAACCCACTATTGCAAGTCCTCTCCTCTGCTGCCAACAGGAACAGCTCCCTGCCCTCCTCTAAGTGACACAGCCCTTCAGATACTTCAGGAGGGCAGTCATGTCCCCCCTCATCCTCTTCTTCTCCAGACTGGACACTCCCAAGAAGTTCCTCGGCCTTTCCTCACAGGGCTTCTCGGTCTCCAGGCCCCCCGGTCATCCTCGTCGCTCTCCTCGGCACCCGCTCCGTTCTGACCATCTCCTTTTGGAAGGGAGGCCTCCAGAACTGCACACAAGACTCCAGATGCGGCCTGCCCAACGCAGTGTACAGCGGGGGGAGGACATCTTGTGATTTGGATGAATGTATCCCAGCAGATGTTGCAGCACGCTATGGCAATAAATTCAACGTGCAAAACCCTTCAGTGTTTACATGAATGAAGTCAGGTGAAGTGGGGAAGACAGGACTCGAAAAGGAGTGATAAATATTCTGCAGAATGCGGTGGCGTCCATCTGCTTGTCTGAATGATCTGGGGGACGTCCAGATCACATGACTGTGAGGACCTGAAGCTACAGTCAGGGGTGACATGATCGAGGTTTATAAGATTATGAATGGGATTGAGCAGGTCGAGAAAGAAGTACTTGTCTCCCTCTCTCACAATACAAGAACTCGTGGGCACTCCATCAAATTGCTGAACACTCAGGTTAAAACAGATAAAAGGAAATACTTCTTCACCCAAAGAGTGATTAACATATGGAATTCACTGCCACAGGAGGTGGTGGCAGCTACAAGCATGGACAGTTTCAAGAAGGAATTAGATAAACATATGGAGCAGAAGTCCATCAGTGGCTATTAGCCACAGGGTATAGATGGGAACTCTCAGTCTGGGGCAGGTGATGCACTCTATTCTTGGTGCTGGAGGGGGCAGCAGTGGGAGGGCTTCTAATGTCCTGGCCCCACTGCTGGACCTCCTGATGGCACCTGGTATGTTTTGGCCGCTGTGTGACACAGAGTGTTGGACTAGATGGGCCATTGACCTGATTCAACATTGGCTTCTCTTATGTTCTTATGTTCTTATGTGGCCGATGCTGCGTCCATCAGGGTATGAGACGCAAAACAGAAACAGTGATATTTTTAGAAGGTTGTTGGTGTGTGTGAGCTTGCAGAAGAGAAGAAGAAGAAGAGAGAGAAGAGATTGGATTTATACCCCGCCCTTCACTCGGAGCCTCAGAGCAGCTTACAAACTCCTTTCTCTTCCCCTCCCCACAGCAGACACCCTGTGAGGTAGGTGGGGCCAAGACAGCTCTTTCCAGAACTATCCTTGAGAGGACAGCTCTGACAGAACTATGGCTTGCCCAAGGTCATCCAGCAGCTGCAAGTGGAGGCGTGGGAATCAAACTTGGTGCTGGGGGGGGCAGCAGTGGGAGGGGGCTTCTGGTGTCCCGGCCCCACTGCTGGACCTCCTGATGGCACCTGGTATATTTTGGCCGCTGTGTGACAGAGTGTTGGACTAGATGGGCCATTGCCTGATCCAACACTGGCTTCTCTTATGTTCTTATGTTCTCTTATGTTCTTATGTAAACCCAGTTCTCCCAGATTAGAGCTGCACACTTAACCGTGACCGCAAACTGGCTCTCAGTGGATACCCGCTGAAAAATGCTGTGCAGTTCTCAACTGTGAGCGTACACCTCACCTACACTGAAGGAAAGATGCTTCACAGCTTTTCTGGTTTCCAGAAAGAACGGGGAAAGTATTCACCTGCCATGCTAGGGTCAAAGAGCCCCTCACCACTGCCGAGTGGCAATTTCCAGAACCATTCTGAGAGTTGCAGGAGTGTTTGGGCTGTGAGTTTCAAGGTAAGAGATGTTCAGGGGTGGTTGGCCATCTCCTGCCTCTGCATAGCAACCCTGGACTTCCTTGGTGGTCTCCCATCCAAGGACTAACCAGGACTCACCCTGCTTAGCTTCTGAGATCTGATGAGACCGGGCCAGCCTGGGCCATCCAGGTCAGAGTGGAAACAGCGGGGGTTGGTAGAAAGTGTCATCAGGTTGTAGGGTGACCCCGTAGGGTTTTGAAGGCAAGAGACGTTCAGGAGTGGTTGCCCATTGCCTGCCTCTGCGTAGCCACCCTGCACTTCCCTGGTGGTCTCCCACGCAAGGACTCACCGGGGATGACCCTGCTGAGCGTCTGTGACCTGGTGAGACTGTGGGCTAGCACGGACCAGCCGGGTCAAGGTGGGCCCCCCAAGTGATGCAGAATTCTTTTAAAAAATAAAACAGGGCCAACTAACATAATGACACTCCCTGGCAACACAACAAACTCTCTGTGACATCACAGGCCCAGCCCACAGCAGAAAAGAGACCAGGCAGGGAAGGAGATCAGAAGGGAAGATAAGAACATAAGAACATAAGAGAAGCCAATGTTGAATCAGGCCAATGGCCCATCTAGTCCAACACTCTGGGTCACACAGTGGCCAAAAATACCAGGTGACCTCAGGAGGTCCAGCAGTGGGGCCAGGACACTAGAAGCCCTCCCACTGCTGCCCCCTCCAGCACCAAGAATAGAGTGCATCACCTGCCCCAGACTGAGAGTTCCCATCTATACCCTGTGGCTAATAGCCACTGATGGACTTCTGCTCCAGATGTTTATCTCATTCCCTGTTGAAACTGTCCATGCTTGTAGCTGCCACCACCTCCAGTGGCAGTGAATTCCATATGTTAATCACTCTTTGGATGAAAGATGAAAGATGAAAGAAGAAGAAAGGAGCCCCCAGGAAAGCTGGGAGGGAAGGGGCGGCGGTTTAAACCTCCGCCCCTTCCCTGGCTTTCCCGGGGGTCCCGCAGCCCCTGGCTTTCCTGGGTCTGGCCAAAGAAGGAGTCCCAGGCCCAAGACGAAATGTGCCGGCAAGAGGTTCTTCAAAACCTTGCGCCACTGATTTAATGGTGCCCAGTGCGCACTATTGTTCCTGCAACTGGTTTCTCTGGGGAAAGCGGCCGGGCGGTTGGCTGTCTGCGGTCTTCGGGAGTCTGCTCTTCCCCGGCCCATAAAACCCATCCCGCCGGTTCTAACCGATATCGAGATCTCGACGGCTCAGGATTCTTCACAGGCGATCAGATAAACAGAGGTGCTGGGTTAATCCCACGATGCTGCGTTTTCTTAAAGAGGCGCCAAAAAAAATCCCCTAACCTTTTTTCCCAATCTGCTCCAGTCCCCTGGCCTTTCTGTGAGTTTTGTTCACTTGTTTGCTATCAAGTCACAGCTGACTTCGGGTGACCCTGGCGGGTTTTTCAAGGCGAGAGACATTCAGAAGGTGATATCTGCCTTTGCCTTCCTGTGCATAACATCCTGAACTTCCTTGGCTTACAGAGACACACCTGAACAGCACACTCAAGATTGCAACAGCACAGACATTTTGATGCAATAATTCAGAGCAAAGAGGTGTCCGTTATCAGACACGGTTAAATAAACAAAATATTGCAAGAGTGCAAATGTTTCAAGCATGTCTTTATTTAGAGTTTAAAAAACCCCTTTGTGTTTGTGTCCTTTATAAAGTTTATATCTCCGCTACCTGGCATCACATTTTATGACACACGTGGCCCGGCCCAACAAGGTCTCATTTATGTCAGATCCGGCCATAAGCTGGATGAGTAAAAAGCAAGACTTGGTAGCAATGTCTACCGCTAAAGCTGAATACATGTCAGCAGGGCTATTTTGGGGCGGGAACGCACAGGAACGGAGTTCCGGCTGGCTCCTGAGTTGGCCACGCCCAGCAGGAACTCATTAGCATAACAGTCCACACCCAACAGCAGAAACTCATTCGGACTGGCTGCATTAGGGGTGTGTGGCCTAACATGCAAAGGAGTTCCTGCTCCAAAAAAAAAGCCCTGGGGTTTTGACAACAAACAAGGTGAACAGAATAAGAAGCAAAAGGTGGGTGTGGCTGGATGAGCACACTTCTGGCAACACGGGGGTGTGGCCTAACATGCTAATGAACTGTGCTGTCAGGGATGTGGGCTAATATGTGAATGAGTTTCTGCTGTTGGGTGTGGCCTATTATGCTAGTGAGTACCTGCTGGGCTCTTTCTACAAAAAAAAGCCCTGGTTGTACCTCTTGCAGAAGGTCGGGAATATCTGAAGCTACACGCAGAGTGGTGGTGTGACGGCAGAGAGGATTTCCCCCTCCCACTGCTCTGGCAGCCAGGCCTATTTTTCGTGACCCTACCCCCCCATGCCTCCTTGGATTTTTAGATAATCTCATAAAAGGTTTTGTTGAGTTTTTTTAGAAAATGGCCACTTTGGAAGGTGGCCTCTGTGGCATTATGCCCCACTGAAATCCCGCCCCTCCTCAAGCCCCGCCCTCCTCAGGCGCCACCCCTAAAATCTCCAGGTATTGCCCATCCAGTGTTCCCTCTAAGCTGAGTTAGTGTGAGCTAGCTCTAGTTTTCTAGCCTCTGGATCACCCATTTTTCTCCTCACTCAGGAAGGATGGCTCCAGAGCAAATTAATTGATGCAGCAGCCAAATCGCTCGCTCACAACTTTAATCTCTAATCTGGGAGAAGCGGGTTTGATTCCCCACTCCTCCACTTGCACCTGCTGGATGACCTTGGACAAGCCATAGTTCTGTCAGACCTGTCCTTGAAAAAGAGCCGTTTCTGTCAGAGCTCTCTCAGCCCCACCTGCCTCACAGGGTGTCTGTTGTGGGGAGGGGAAGGGAAGGGAGTTTGTAAGCCGCTTTCAGGCTCCTTTCGGTAGTGAAGGGCAGGGTATAAATCTATTATTATTATTATTATTATTCCTCTTCCTCCTCTTCCTCCTCCTCCTCTTCTTCTTCTTCTTCTTCTTCTTCTTCTCCTCCTCCTCCTCCTCCTCCTCCTCCTTCTTTCTTCTTTCTTCTTCCCTTCTGATCTCCTTCCCTGCCTGGTCTCTTTTCTGCTGTGGGCTGGGCCTGTGACGTCACAGAGAGTTTGTGTTGCCAGGGAGTGTCATTACGTTAGTTGTCCTGTTTCTGGTTGACCTTGGGTCAGTCACAAGCTCTGGCACAGCTGTTCTTGAAAAAGAGCATTTCTGTCAGAGCTCTCTCAGCCCCACCTGCCTCACCGGATGTCTGTCTGTTGTGGGGAGGGGAAGGGAAGGGAGTTTGTCAGCCGCTCTGAGACTCCTTTGGGTAGTGAAGGGCCAGGGTATAAATCCAATCTCTTCTTCTTCTTCTACCTCACAGGGGGTGTCTGTTGTGGGGAGGGGAAGGGAAGGGAGTTTGTCAGCCGCTCTGAGACTCCTTTGGGTAGTGAAGGGCGGGGTATAAATCCAATCTCTTCTTCTTCTTCTACCTCATAGGGTGTCTGTTGTGGGGAGGGGAAGGGAAAGGGGTTTGTCAGCCGCTCTGAGACTCCTTTGGGTAGTGAAGGGCGGGGTATAAATCCAATCTCTTCTTCTTCTTCTTCTACCTCACAGGGTGTCTGTTGTGGGGAGGGGAAGGGAAGGGAGTTTGTAAGCCGCTCTGAGTCTCCTTTGGGTAGTGAAGGGCGGGGTATAAATCCAGTCTCTTCTGTTCTCTTAATGCCAGTAGCTCACAAAGTAAAATTTTTGCTCTCAAGACTCTTAGAGGGAGCATTGCCTCTAAGCTTAGAGGGAGCTTAGAGGGAGCATTGCTCCCATCCCAGAGTTGGCAACCCCAGGCAAATGGCACGCAAGCAAAGATACGGTGCAGTGCGGCGGCTGTTGGACTAGGACCTGAGAGGTCCTCATCCGAGAGGGCAGCTGTTGAAGCAAAAGGTGAGGACCAGATATGCGCCCTGCGCTCTTTGGAGGAAGACTTTTAAAAAATGAAAAACAGACTTTGTTGAGACTTTTGAGTGGAGAAACTGTGTGTGTGAGAGACAGACAGACAGACAGACAGACAGACAGACAGAGACAGAGATCCTTCCCTCCTAGCTGTCGGTCGACCGCTTTTCCACGCAGCGACAACTTTCCCTTCTTCTCGGAAAGTTGCAGCCACTCGAGGCTGCTTTCCATTTGTGTGCAATTTGCCCCTCATTTATACGAGAAATGTGTTAAGCCCATGTTACCCTGTTCCTGTATAACTTAAGTGTACATAATCAGTTTATCCAAGCATTCAATTATCCATATGTTTTGAATGTCTCTGTTCCGCTCAGTTAAATGAGTCATACTCTTAAGTAATCACAGAGAAGGGAGGGAAAAAAATACATAAACAAGAGTTTTATAGTCAACAATAACGCTGCTTTCATCATCTTTCTCCTCTCGGGGCGAAGTTCCAAATACGTTTTCGTATGTCTTTTCCTTTGGGGAGAAAAGATAATTAGGTGTAAGCTTTTCGAGTGAGATCCCTTTTGGAATCAATTACAGATGGGGTATTCTGCGGACTGGGACTGGCGCTTTTCTAAGTTTCGGAACCGTTTGACGCATTACGCAGAACGAAGTGGTGACTGGGGCAGTGGTAATTCGGCTATGTGCACATGTGCGCATGAGTGCATATGCGCTCGTGCGCATGAGCACATCCGGCCAATTTGGGGAGGATCCTGTTGCGCCGGCACCGCATTGGGCGGTAGAGCGGAGCACAGCCAATCCTATCGCTGCTGCCTTATGCGCAACGCGGGTTGCTCCCGGCTTTTCAGGTTGGCGTTCACACTTCCCAGAAGCGGAATGAAGCGGGATAAAGGCACTCTCCGGGATTTGCTACCGCTTTCACCAGGTATCTTTTAAACATGGGAGCGAAGCGGAACAGCACGGGTTGACCACAGGTGGGGAACGCCAGGCAGAGGTGCCTGTGTGAACGCCCCCTTTAATCCGCTTTTAAAACGTTGCTGAAATGTGGCTATAGCAGGGCAAACAGCCAGTCTGAACTCAGCCATAGAGTGGGAAGGGACCTCCAGGGTCATCTAGTCCAACCCCCTGCATAATACAGGAAATTCACAAATGCCTCCCCCTCCACACCCACAGTGGCCGCTATTCCACGCCCAGAAGATGACAAAAAAAACCTCGGGGATTGCTTCCTGACCCCAGAATGGTCGTGTAAGAAAGGGCCACAAGAACTGAGCCCTGAGGCGACCCTTCCTGCCCTCCCTTCTCACGATCTGCCTCAATTCACAGAATCTGCATTGCTGTCAGATAGGGCCACCTAGCCTCTGCTTGAAAACCTCCCAAGAAGGAGGAGAGCCCCCCACCTCCCGAGGAAGCCTGTTCCACTGAGGAACCGCTCTAACTGTCAGGGAGTTCTTCCTCATGTTTAGCCGGAAACTTTCCTGATTTAATTTCAACCCATTGGTTCTGGTCCGACCTTCTGGGGCAACAGAAAACAACTCCACAGCGTCCTCTAGATGACAGCCCTTCAGGTACTTGAAGATGGTCATCATCTCACCTCCCAGTCTTCTCCTCTCCAGGCTAAACCTACCCAGCTCCTTCAGCCTTTCCTCATAGGACTTGGCCTCCAGACCCCTCCGCCATCTTCGTTGCCCTCCTCTGGACACGTTCCAGCTTTTCTGAATCCCAGTAGATGTGTCTACGTAGCCATGAAAGTTGCTGAGTGGTCCTTATGCTGCCTTAGCCTAACCGACCTCACAGGGCTGTTGTGGATAAAGATGGAGGCGGGCAGAAATGTACGTCCCCCAGTGTTCCCTCCTAAGCTGAGTTAGTGTGAGCTAGCTCACAGGTTTTTAGCCTCCGGCTCACACCTTTTTGCCTTAGCTCAAGAAGGATGGCTCCAGAAGAAGAAGAGTAGAGATTGGATTTATACCCCGCCCTTCACTACCCAAGGGAGTCTCAGAGCGGCTTACAAACTCCTTTCCCTTCCCCTCCCCACAGCAGACGCCCTGTGAGGTAGGTGGGGCTGAGAGAGCTCTCAAGAGAACTGCCCTTGAGAGAACAGCTCTGAGAGAACTTGTGACTGACCCAAGGTCACACCAACTGGCTGCATGTGGAGGAGTGGGGAATCGAACCCACTTCTCCCAGATTAGAGTCAGCGCTCCTTACAACTACACCAAACTGGCAAACTAATTTGCGCAGGAGCCCAATCACCTCGCTCATAACTTTAATGCCAGCAGCTCGCAAAGTAGAATTTGTGCTCACAAGACTCCACAGCTTAGAGGGAGTGTTGCTTATACAAAAGAGATGAATGGATCACAGAGCCAGGGCCGGGGAGAGCAAGGAGGAAAGAAATGGGGGGGGGAGCCATCAATACTAGGTTCCCTTTCCTGCCTCGTCTCCCCCCTCCCCAAATATCTGCCAAATGGGTTTTGCATTTGGGAGAATCTACTGCAAGATCAGGGCGAGAAAAGGGGGCACAGATTGTTCTGTACGGTTGTGTACAGACAGAAAAATAATGGCAAGTGAGCCCAGTTTGTTGGCCTCTGATGGACAGTCTCAAGTCCCGCCCTCCAGGAGGCTCAGCCAACCGTTTTCACGTGGTGGGTTGGAATTTTGAAAAGAAAAGGGGGAAAAAGAGGGGAGTTTGTCAGTTTAACTGCTGGGCCAAAGATGGAATTGAGGGCGGCTGGGTTTGGGTGGCAGAAGGGAGAGGAGGTCTGCTGGTCAGCCAAGGAGTCCGTTAGGGACTGGAGGTGCTTTGAAGATAGGCAGGGTTTGGGTGCGGTTCCTGCCAGAAGCCCTTAGAGCTGGGGTGTCAAGCGTGTGGCCCGGAGACCGGATCAGCCCCCCGGAGGGCTTCTCTCGGGCCCACAGTGGGACTGGCTGTCTTCTGCTGCTTCTTCCAGTCCTGCTGCTGCTGCCGCACCATCGTAGGTTTGCAGCTTACAGAGACACACCTGAAAAGCAGACTCAGGATTGCAACAGCACAGACATTTTGGTGCAATCATTCAGCGCAATTATCAGACACGGTTAAACAAACACAATATTGCAAGAGCGCTCTGGTTTTAAGCATGTTTTTATTTTAAGTAAAAAGAAAACCCCTTTGTGTTTGTGTCCTCTATAAAGTTTATATCTCCGCTACCTGGCATCACATTTTATGACGCACACGTGGCCCGGCCCAACGAGGTCTCGTTTGTGTCAGATCCAGCCCTCGTAACAAATGAGTTCGACACCCCCTGCCTTAGATGTTGAAAGCCTTTCTGTTCCGCCTTTGCCTGCCACTCCGGATTTTCTCCATGTCTGAGTCGAGGCAATTTAAGTCCAGGACAAAACAGCATCCAGATATCCTGGGGGCAACAGCAGGCCGAAACCGAGCTGACCACTGAAGGGAGGTAAATGTAATGCAGAATGGGGGGGGAACCCAGAATAAAAAGAAGGTTGAACTCAAGTTTAGTGCGGAATGGGGGGGGGGGACCTGGGTTAAAAAGAAGGTCAAATTGGATTTTAGTGCTGAATTGCTTGGAGGACAACATGGTGAACATGGACGGAAAGGAGGGTACAGAAAGGGCCACTTTCTCCAAGCCAAACTAGATGGGACGGCCACAGGGACAACCTGTGGCCACGGATGCCGTTTTAAAGGAGAATTTAGCCACTTTAAAAGTGCCACGAGGGCCTGATCCTGACCGGGCCTGCAGTGCAGTGGCAACAGTAGAGCTTGTTTCCTCCCTCCACCGCCGCCTTTTAAAGGGCCGAAACAGGGACACTACAGGCCCGATCCTGATTGCGGCAACATTTGAATGACTTTCAAATGGTGGCAGCGTCCTCCTGGAGGCCACAATGTTAGCGTCACGTCTATTTTAGCCCCAAAGTGGTCGCAAAAACCTCAGCTATAATAATAAACGTTTTGGTTTTAAAAACCAAAGGAGTTTGTAGGGTGTGAAACCGTAAGCCCCCGGTTGCTAGGTATGGAAGCGGGTGCTGTCACCTGGCCCTCCAGAACCACCGGCTGTCCATGGTGTGGAGCAGGTTGCTGGACTAGATGGGCCACCGGTCAGATCCAGCAGGGCACCCCGGATGTCGCCATCTTGGCCACGTCCTCGCCACCATTCTTCGTTTCAGAACACTGGCAGCCACGGAAACTGTGCACACTCAGCTCCCCGATTCCCCTCTCAGTTCCGATCACCAGGTCACTTCTTCAGATATCAGAGATATCAGAGATCAGTTGTAATTCTGGGAGATCTCCAGGGCACAGCTGGAGGCTGGCAACTCTGGTGTCTTGAATCCTTAGAATTCTGGGCTTACCCCCAGCATGCCTTTGAGACCGCCTCTCCCCACATGAGCCCTGTAGAGCACTAAGGTCAACAAATCAACATTTCTCGGTAGTCCCTAGCCCCGGGGACGTCTGACTTGCCTCGAAAGACCCTGGCCCCTACCTGGTGGAATGAGCTCCCGAGAGAGATCAGGGCCCTGCGGGATCTATTACAATTCCACAGGGCCTGTAAGACGGAGCTCTTCCACCAGGCGTTTGGTTGAGGCAGCAGGCGCCCCCTCCCTGTGGCTGACCCCTCCAGTGGCCCGGATCCTAACTTCTTAAAATCTTCCACCACTGTTGATACGGTTCTACCAGGGCTGACATGGTACTTAGGTGTTGTGTAGTGGGTTAGACGCATATAGAAACCACAGACACGGTTGTAGTGATCAGCATGGTTTACTGGAACACAACTTAGAACACAGAATACCGGCCGGGTGGCCGACTATATACAGCACCTGGGGACACCCCTAGATCCTATTGGTAGGTTTAAACCTCCCACCAAAGTCTCTATAGGTTCCCCAAAGTAAAGTCCAGGAGCCTAGTCCCTATTGTTCCTAGGGAGTTAAGCTCGGTGGTTACTTGCTGGCGCCTAGTGGCGGTCAGCAGACATAACATTAGGAGTATGGTATTTTATACCGTTGTTTTGATTTGGTTTTAACTGTGTTGTATTTTACACCGTTGTCGCCCGCCTTGAGCTCGCCCACGGGGAGGGCGGGATGTGAATCCAAATAAATAAATAAAAATAACTGAGCATAGGATTGCGGCATTCACTGAGGGTTCTGGATTCCAGGCCAATTGGGCTTTGGAACAAATTATCCTCCCGAACACTTATTTATATTCGAAATTATGTTTATAGCCGCCGGAGCTCAGAGGACGGGGTCTTCCCATGTTCTCTTCACCTAAACCCAGCGAAGAAGTTTAGGCTGGAACTGGCTGGGACGGAGTGGGAATTTGAAAGCTCCTCTCTCCCCTCCCTCACACTGACAACTACTCCGCACACTTAATGTCTCCATGGCTGGAGAGCTGGTGCTTGGCAAGTTCTTCCATGAGTCAGGTACCGTTTCTCCCAGTTGTGCTCATTTTCTACTTGAAGTGGTGGTGGTGGTGTTTTGTTTTATTATTTATATATTATTTTATTACTTTCGATATATATCCCGCCTAGCCAAGAAACTGGCTCAAGGCGACGTATAGCGGTTAAAATACCGTAAAACAATAAATACAATACATACAATAAAATTCATTAAACAACAGGTCACATAAAGTGCTAGTGTGAACAGAAGGCGATTCCTATGCTATATTCCCGGCATCATACGGGCGGCAGACCCAGCGTTGTAACCAGGTCCATAAGATGTTCCATATTCAGTACGTCTTTCATCAGTGGCGGCCCCTAATTGAAGGCCTCGTGGAAGAGCTCTGTTTTACAGGCCCTGCAGAAATGTAGAAGGTCCCACAGGGCCCTGAGGTCTTCCGGGAGCTCATTCCACTAGTATGGAGCCACCACTAAGAAGGCCCTGGCTCTGGTTATCGCTAGTCTGGCGACTTCCTTGAGGTTTGCTTGTTTCAAGACACCCCTTGAAATTTCCCTTGAACAGGGGTCTCCAACATGGTGCCCGCCAGCACCTTTCCTGGTGCCCGCCAAGTGTTTTTAGAAAGTGGGCTGGGCCAGACGGGGCTTTTGCCCAGAAAGGCTTCTGCTAGGCCACTGGAGACGTGACGGGCTGCTTAGATTTTTAGAAGCATCGCTTTAGCAGCAGCTGCCACCACCGCACAAGGATCTTCACTGTGTGACTGAAGGTAAGCCGAGGCAGCCGTTTCATGGCTGTTTCTATCTCCCAGGGTCAGGGTTCCCTCTAAGCTGAGTGAGTGTGAGCTAGCTCACGGTTTTTTAGCCTCCGGCTCACAGATTTTTGTCTTCGCTCAGGAAGGAGGGCTCCAGAGCAAACTAATTTATGCAGCAGCCCAATCGGCCGCTCACGACTTTAATGCCAGTAACTCAGAAAGTAGAATTTTTGCTCACAGGACTCCACAGCTTAGAGGGAGCATTGCCCATGGTAGCCATTTTGTGGCTAGGGCCACCGTGCTGTGTCAAAATACCAAAGGTGCCCACGGGCTCAAAGGGTTTGGGGACCCCTGCCCTACAACAAAGTGTAATATGCATGCCAGGAAACAAAAAGGATTCGATCCACAAACCAGTTTCAGGCTACTTCCACAGAGGGATTTCCCCTTACGTGGGCAGTGAGTAATGTAGGGTCACCAGGTCCCCCCCTGACCACCAGCAGGAGGTGGAGGCTTCCGGTTGCCAGATCCAGGTTGGGAAATTCCTGGAGATTTGGAGATGGAGCCAGAGGAGGACAGGGACCTCAGTGGGGCACGGTGCCACCCTCCAAAGCATCCATTTTCTCCAGGGGAACTGGTCTCTGTATCCTGGAGATAAGCTGTAATTCCAGGGGATTCCCCAGGTCCCACCTGGAGGCTGGCATCCCTATCAGGGCATTCAGACGACATTGTGCCCAGTTGGGACATGACTCCTGCCCACTGTTTTCTCCTTCCCTTTGCACCCGAGAAAACAAGCCTCATTTTCTTTGGCTGAAAGAGAAAGCCACAGGTCGGCGGCAAGCAGCGAATTCATTTGGGCCAGGGGTCCGCAACACGCTGCCCATGGGCACACGACGCCCGCCAACACCTTCCCTGGTGCCCACCAAGTGATTTTAGGAAGGGGTGGGGTAGGTGGGGTTTTTCCTGCAGCAGGGCTTCCGACAGCCTGTGCAGATTAAAAGCCGTCTTCTTCAACAGAGCTTCTATCTGAAATGTTGAAGAGCTACTGTTAGAGCTGTATGTAACTTTGATCCCTGGCGTTTTGTGGTTTGGCCCCGCCTCCCGCAGCCGTCATTTTGTGATTATACAAACAAATAAACAGAATGATCTGTCGCGCTGTACAAATCACACTAGAGACCACTGTCTTCTTATACAGTTCTAGAGGTAAAGGCAAAGGTTCCTCTTGCTCGAAAGCTAGTCTAATCTGACTCTAGGGGGCGGTGCTCATCTCCGTTTCCAAGCTGAAGAGCCAGCGCTGTCCGAAGACGTTTCTGTGGTCATGTGGCTGGAACGACTAAACACCGAGGCGCACAGAACGCCATTGCCTTCCCCCCGAAGCAGTACCTATTTATCTACTTGCAATTTCTTGCTTTCAAACTGCTAGGCTGGCAGCTCTTTATACAGTTCTACTTACAACAAAAATGAATACGTATAACACACAGTTTTGCCACCTTGCATAAATAACAATTACACCAGTTGAATAGTGACCTAATAGTCCTTGAAAGTACAAGGTGTGGAAAGATTGATGTGGTCACCGGCTCATGGTGCAGAGAAGAGTTTCCAGAAGAAAGCATGCAGCAGACGGCATGAGCTCACGACTAGCTGCAGGGCAAACCGAAGGAGTGGCGACGGCACACCTAGGTTGCTTTGCTGTTTCTTAGGGCTTCATCAGGCCACTTTTCTTCTGTGATGGAGCTCAGCCCAGCTCTGGCAAGATTCAAGATGACACAAAGTCTACCAGTATGTTCCAAGTAGTGAGGGATCGGGCTCTCTGATTCTCTCTGATTGGCTCCACCTCCCATGGCAGCCATCTTGCAATTGTTCCCATCACCCTGCATCAGAATCCCAAAGGTGCCCATGGGCACAAAAATACTGGTGACCCCTGATCGGGACACTCTGCCCGTAGCCATTATGGGAACTAAGTGCCACTCTCAAAATGGGGCGGGGAGGCTCACGGCCACGCCTCACCCCCACTTTCCCTCCCAGCCCTTTCAAAGGAGTCGATTCCTTCATTTCCCAAGTTGCAGTGCAGCTCAGTAACGGAAGGGCCGGAAAAGGAAAGTTCTGGGCCGCAGAACAAGAAGCTTCTCTGCACGGCAGAGAGAGCAGAGCAAGAACAATTATGTGAAGACCCCATTCCTATCTCGCTTCCTCCTGCTGGCCATAGGCAAGGAGCGGTGTTCCCTCTCAGCTGAGCTGGTGTGAGCTAGCACACAGTTTTTTTAGCCTCCGGCTCACACATTTTCGCCTTCGCTCAGGAAAGGATGGCTCCAGAGCAAACTAATTTATGCAGCAGCCCAATCGGTCACTCACAACTTTAATGCCGTGTTATGTATTGGAACGGCCACATGTATTTGTGCATGAGCTCCTACCGCTCACGCAAATGGCCACATGTACTTGTGCACGAACTCCTACCACTCACACGGATAAGCGCAGCTTCGGCTGCATAACAAAAGCTGGCTAGGATTCTGGAATTGATCTATAGGCTCACCTGGATCCTAGAACTAACCAACGGTTGAACCTTGCACTGTAAATAGCCCAGGGCTCATTTCCTGCAGGAGCGCACAGGAGCGAAGCTCTGGCAGTAAGGAGCCCAGGGGGTGGGCACATGCAACAAGCCCCGCCCCCTGCTCCCAGCAGCCCCCCCTCACCTTTCCCAGCCCGCTGGTCAACCCAGTGGAGTGCTGCCGTGAGCTGGCCCTCAAGCTGCTCTGCCACTGCCTGGGCCGTGGCACCCAGCCCACCCAGGCTCTACCCATCTTCATGCCAGCCCTTCTGTGGCGCCTCTGCAAGGTGGGCCCCAGCAACTCCCACGAGACCTGCGAGAAGCTCCGCCCCAGCCTCCTGTGCCTCCTCGGCCTCCTCCTGCACCTCTGCCCTGCCACCGCCCTGGTCCCCTACCTGCTCGAGGCCATGCGCGTCCTCTGTGCCGCCCTCCTCAACCCATGAGCAGCCATGCATTTTCCTGCACTTGCTGGGCATCCAAAAGAGTCCAGTGGCACCTTTAAGACCAGGGTTTATTCAGGTACAAGCTCTCCTTCCTCTGCGAGGGCAGATCTGCGCACTCCCCCCCATAGCTAGCAATCCAAAACAGTCCAGTGGAGCCTAAGTGGTGGGCGTTGCCTTCTGACACACTTCCAGTGATGTCAGGGGGTGTGGCATATGCAAATGAGTTATGCTAGTGAGTTATGCTAATGAGCTCCTGCACCTCTTTTTCTATGGAATGACCCCTGAAATAGCCTATCGTGTGTGTTTGGGTGTGGCGTGTCGCAGGGATTTAAGCAGGCCTCGGACCCAGCTTGTCTGTCTTGTTTCGAGCAGAAATCCCAATAAACCATGAGCTGACCACTCTACGCGTCTGAGCCCGGTATATTTCATGCCAGTAGCTCACAAAGTAGAATTCCTTGCTCACGGGCCTCCACAGCTTAGAGGGAGCTAATGGTGGGGAGGCGTTTCCACGTCCCCGCGTTGGTGCGGCCTCAACCGAAATGCTCGCTGCCGCCTGGAAGCCGCGCACCCGCTTGTAAGCCAGTCGCATTGGCCATCCGTGCCTTTGACGGGACTTAAACCCGTCGAGTTAAGCAGAAAGCAAATCTGCTTTTCTTAATCCAACGCGCTGGTTGAGCCGGTTTGCCGCTTCCCGCCCCAAAGCAGCAGTTGAACCGAAAGCTGATTGTCTTTCGCCAGCTTTTCTCCTTTGTAGGGGGGGGGGAAGGGGGCACAACCCGCTCCGACAGCGATCTCTGGTCTGTTGGTTTCTGTCAATGAATTCATCATGTGCGCACGGCTTTGGATTCCAAGTCAAAAGCCACCATGTGTGGGCTATTCAGCAGGCAGCCAGGCAGAATGCCCTCCCCCCCGCCCCCCCGGTTTATCCTGTCTCTTGTGGCCTAAGTCCTCCCCGCCCCCCATCGCTCATTGGCACTGCCTCTGGAAGAGAGAGGTTGGGTTTTTTAATAATAATAGTTTCGAAACAATGTGAACTCACTCTTTTCCCAATCGGAAGAGAATCCAGTTTCGCCCGGCCGGCTCGTCCCTGCCAACAGAAGAGCTCCACAGCCTTCCACTCCGTTGCACAACATCTTGACACATAAAAGTTCAGTGCCGCATCCGGAAACGCGTGCCAAAAACAGGCCTGCCTCAGAAGGATTAAAGTTCTCGGTGGTGGTTTTCTTTTTCATTCACAGGACCAGGGTGAACTTACATTACCCGGAATCCAGCTGCCGTTCATGTGTGCGGGGTTCTTCTTTCTTCTTTCCTCTTTTTCGTTGCTCTGTCGCTCAAGCTGGTACGCATTATGGCCTTTCCACTGCTCTAGCCTCCAATTTGTAGCCTTAGAATGAAGCGTAACACACCCCCACGTTCTGCTTTCTCTAGCAACTCAAAGTCTACCGACATCCACGGTTTATGGCGGTAACCCTCCCTAACGGAGAGAAAGGTTTCATCACAACGAGCTTCCTAGTACGGTGTTCTTTCAAGGCCGAAATAAATTCTGCCGCTCCAGAAGATCATCCTAGAAAAGAGGTGTCGAACTCATTACCAGGGCCAGATCTAACATAATTGTCACTATGACGGGGCAGGCCGCCTGTGCCATAAAATGTAATACCAGGTACCGGAGATATAAGCTTGCATAAAGGACAGTAGCTGGTAACCTCCAAGGTGTTGTGCCCAATGCTCCCTACATAAGAACATCAGAGAAGCCAATGTTGGATCAGGCCAGTGGCCCATCCAGTCCAACACTCTGTGTCACACAGTGGCCAAAAACACCAGGTGCCATCAGGAGGTCCACACTACGGAGTCTTATGAACAAAAATTCTACTTCGCGAGCTACTGGCAATAAAGTTGAGAGCAAGCAATTTGACTACTGCATAAACTAATTTGCTCTGGAGCCTATCCTTCCTGAGCGAAGACAAAAATGTGTGAGCCGGAGGCTAAAAAACTGTGAGTTGGCTCACACTAACTCAGCTTAGAGGGAACACTGTGTCTCCTCACTGCAAGGCCACATGGGGGGGTGTGCAAAGGAAAACCGGCATGGACGGACTGGAGAGCCAGTGGTGCAGAACTGGGCAGATGCTCCCGCACTGCTTGACTGCTGCAGACAAGGCTGTTCCGCCATGTTGGAGTCACAATCGGAGTGGCTCCGCCAACTCCCCTCCTGAACAGTTTTCTGTTCCCACCCCAGCATTAGTTGCTCGTGGGCCACACGAGAAGGAAAGAAGATTGGATTTATACCCCGCCCTTCACTCAGAGTCTCAGAGTGGCTTACAAACTCCTTTCCTTTCCCCTCCCCACAACAGACACCCTGTGAGGTAGGTGGGACTGAGAGAGCTCTTTCGAGGACTGTCCTTGAGAGAACAGCTCTGACAGAACGATGGCTTGCCCAAGGTCATCCAGCGGCTGCAAGTGGAGGAGTGGGGAATCAAACCCGGTTCTCCCAGGTTAAGAGTCCGCGCACTTAACTACTACACCAAATTGGCTCTCGGGCCTTATGTTTGACACCCCTGGCCTAGAACCATGTGCCACTCCAGCAGGGGTCCCCAGCCCTTTCCTGGTGCCCGCCAAGTGTTTTCTAGAAAGTGGGCAGTTCCAGGTGGAGCTTATGCCCAGCATCGCTTCTGACTGGCCATTGGAGATATGATTGGCTGTGCAGATTTTTTAGAAGTGTTGCTTTGACAGCAGCTACTACCAGAGCATGTGGATCGTCATTGTATGGCTGAAGGTCAGCTGTGGTGGCCATTTTGCGGACGGCTCCACAAAATGGCTGCCACGTTGTAGCTGTGCCCACCACATGGTGTCAGAATTCCACAGGTGCCCGCAGGCTCAGAAAGGTCGGGGGGCCGCCGCACGACAGGATGCCCATTACATAATTTTAAGGAGGTCCACGTGGCAATTCCTGGGAAGTCAGGCCTACTAAGCGGAAAGTGGTCTTGAAGTCAGGAAGACATCTCCAAGTGTACAGCTGTGGACCAAAACATCTCTAAGGCCCAACATTTCTTCTTTTCTCGACGTTTTAAATTCTTTTTGTTATGTCCCAAGCTTGACTTTCATTCCCATTGACATGCTGGTATCCTAAACGGCAACGCCTGATTGGCTACTCTGTGTAGCAGGCCAATCAGGAGACGAGGATTGTGCGGGAGGGAAGCAAACCGATTGGATGTTATCTCTGTAATACTATTGGTTGTTACCAGGAATATGGGCGTGGCTATGCTAGCCCACACTGTTTAAATAAGAGCTTGTTGCTCTACGTTGTGTGTTCTGAGTTGTTGGGAGCTGTTGAATCACTACAATAAAAGCTGAATCACTTCTTGGAAGGCGGCCTTTAAGGGTCATACTTATCACTTTTCCTGACATTTTAAACTTTAACTAGTTCACATCCCCCTTGGCACGGTGGCTCTCAGACTGAAGGCCACATGTCTGTCAGGATTTTCTCGCAGGCAGATTGCAGGGCCAGGAGGGAGGAAGAGGAGAGAGAGGAACAGGGTGAGCTAGGAAAGGCATCCCGCAAAGCTAGCTGGCAAAAGTTGTCGTTATTTTATTCATTCATTCATTATTAACTTCATTTACAGCGAGGACTGTCGTTTATTATTAACTTCATTTATAGCGAGTGCTGGAGATCTCTCTTGGAATTACAATTGCTCTCGACTTCACAGAGAGATCGGTTGCCCAGGAGAAAATGGCCACTCTGGAGGACGGACTCCTTATGGCTTTAAGGTCCGCAAACCCCGTTTTCCCAGGCTCCACCCCCCGAATCTCCAGGAAATGCCTAACCCAGAGCTGGCGACCCTTTTTCTATTTCAAAATATTTCTGGTTTCAAAATATGAAAAGCAATTCAATCAGACCACAAAGACCGAAACAAGGCAGTAGGACTATACGCCTTCCGGAACCAGAAGCCGATGTCCCTCTTCCCCCTACCCATGAGGCGGCCGCAGTCCGGAATGAGAAGAAATTGTGAAATTTCGCCATCTGATTCTTTTAGATTTGCTGTATTGGTACTGTTTATGCATTTTATTCTATTGTTTTAATGTTTTTTATGAACTGTTGTATATCACCCAGAGCCCTGTAGTAGCAGGGATCCGGCAATATAATAATAATAATAATAAGAAGAAGAAGAAGTAGAAGAAGAACCACCACCATCAAGAAACAATTGTCTGTTACATGGGAAGGCTACATCATTATAAATAAATTACTCAAGAAGGCTAGGTAAAGGTAAAGGTTCCCCTTCCTCGAAAGCCACCCGAATCCGACTCTAGGGGGCAGTGCTCATCTCCGTTTCCAAGCCGGAGAGCCAGCACTGTCCAAAGACTTCTCTGTGGTCATGTGGCCAGCATGACTGGATGCCGAGGCTCACGGAACGCTGTTACCTTCCCTCCGAAGCGGTACCTATTTATCTACTTGCAATTTCTTGCTTTTGAACTGCTTGGTTGGCAGGAGCTGGGGCCAGAGACGGGAGCTCACTCCGTCACGCGGCACTCGGGTCTCGAACTGCCAAAATACCAACCTTCTGATCGCCTTAGCCTCTGAGCCACCGCAGCCCCTACTCAAGAAAGCTACATATTTATAAATTATAAATTTATATGGTTCACGTTGAGCATGGTGTAGCGGTTAAGAGTGCCAGACTATCATCTGGGAGACTCGGGTTCGAATTCCCACTCTGTCCTGGAAGCTCGCTGGGTGACCTTGGGCCAGTCACGCTCTCTCAGCCCAACCTACCTCGCAGGGTCGTTGTGAGGATACAAAGGAGGAGAATGAGGCAAGGCGGGGTACGAATGGATTAAATGATAAAATGATAACATATACACGGAAACATACAAAGGGTGCTCATTGTGATATGACGTTCCCGTGTTTTATGTTGGGCCACAGGGAAGACGCACTCCTGAAAGGGTCGGTATGTTTAGGAATGCCTTCCGCTTTGGGAAGTTCTGAGAACCACTGCCCGACATGTGGTAGCATTTCCCCATCTGCAGATCACAAGTGGCGCTCGAGCTAGGCTAAAACGAGCCATCTTGGGAGCACATGGGAGCAGATTGGCCGGTTATCTCTCCGCACTGATCACATCCAGATTCCGGCAAGGCGCCCTTTGTGGGGGTCGCTTCAGAAGGTGGCTCCGAAGCTTTGATCGATGCTGGAGGCAGCCAGCAGACGGCTGACTCGGTGCCAGCTGCAGGTCTCGCATCTTGCCTGCATCACCTGCTACCCGTTTGTTTCCAAAGTGCGAGTTCGTACCTTCAAACTCCTAAATCGGACGGGATGAGGCTGTCTAAGGGGCCATCTTCTGCTGCTTGTTTAGCGAGATGTAAACCCGTTTTCTGCTCGAAGGGTGGAGCAGAAAAGTTTAAAACAAATAAGTAACGACTAAAAGTCTTTTAAATAAATTAATAAGTTGTTGTTTGTCGCCGAGACACTTGGATCCATCCCTCGGTGTCTGGATTCCCCACGTAGACCTTTATGAACTGGTACATATACCATACAATGCTAAGCACTTACATTCAGGAGTCCCACTATGTCCTACGGTGCTTACCTCCACACAGTGAAATCCTAAGCACGGTAACCCCTTTCTAAGTCTGCTAAACAGGCTTACAAGGGTGTCGTTCTGTTTAGGATTGCAATGATAAATCTTCTCGCTTCTTCGACTCTTGCTTCACCGCTTAAGTGGAATAACTTGGGATAATATTTGGATGTCTGGAATGACCTCGTCCTTGACTGACAGTTGGCTTCAAGCTCAGTTCAGAGTCCTAGCACTGACCTTTTGGGGGTAGTGTAGTGGTTTGGTGTAGTGGTTAAATGTGCGGACTCTAATCTGGGAGAAGTGGGTTTGATTCCCCACTCCTCCTTCGCTGGCAGCTGCTGGATGACCTTGGGCAAGCCATAGTTCTGACAAGAGCTGTCCTTGAAAAAAAGCAGTTTCTGCCAGAGCTCGCTCAGCCCCGCCTACCTCACAGGGTGTTTGTTGTGGGGAAGGGAAGGGAAAGGAGATTGTAAGCTGCTCTGAGACACCTTTGGGTAGTGAAGGGTAGATATAAATCCAATCTCTTTTCTCTTCTCTTCTCTTTAAAGTTCAGAAAAGCCTAGGTCCAGGATACATCCAGGATCACTTAAGGAGACTGATCTTCTAAGATCTTCGGCAGAGGCCCTACTGTGTATGGCCCAAGGCAAGCTGCAGTTACACAGGCAAGGACCTTAATTTTTTATTTACTTGACTATATTTATAATCCACCTTTCTCACTGAAAGTTTTTCAGTATTCTCGTTTTCCATGTTTGTGAGCTCCTGTTGCTTGGTGTGTGTGTGGGGGGTGTCTGTTCCACATGTGTCTTGCTCCCTCTAGCGGTCAGTTCAATATTACACTGTGTTATGTCCAGCATACCTCCTGACAGATCTAAATTGCAGGTCTTTATGCTGGACATGAAGCGGTAATATCAAATCGACCACCAGAGGGAGCAAAACACTTCCAGAACAGAACACACCCACAGTCAGAAGGAACACAAACACACGAGATAGGAAGATGAGGATGTGGAGAAGCCCTGAGATTCAAAGTGTAAGTCGGCGGAGTCAAACATGATGAGACATCTAATAAGCAATGTTATAGGACTAGGATTTCAGAAATGTGAAACGAAGCACAGACACAATGTGTTAAACCATGCAGAAAGTGAGATTACAGAAGGAAAAAGCAGCAGTAAGTTCTAGAACTCTTCTCAGGGAAAAGGGCCCTTCTCTTTCAGTTGAATTTCCATTGCTGGGCACAAGATTTCTCCTAGAGGACATTTGGTGCCCAAAACGCACTTCTAGCAACGGTTGGCTGGTTTGTTCTGCTGCTACTCTGGATACGACGTTTTGCTGTGTTGCTGTTTTTCTTTCCTTGATTATTGTGTGTTTCGGTTATCTGGTTTTTATGTTTATGTTTCTTTTTGAAAGGCAGGCTTCCAATGTCTATTATCGGTACCAAGCTCCAAAAAGCATCTACGGTTCAAAGCTAGAGCACCAACACCAGTTCGACCTGTCCTATGCAATTTTTCTTTTCTTCAAGTGGCCTGGAGTTCTGTGAGATTCACGGCCAGGTAAAGGTGAACGGGGCTGCATCTTTCAAGTCTTATGTAACCCAAGTTGTGTTGAAAGTCCTGTTTCTGCGCTTCTTGGCTCATTCCTTTCTCTGTACTCTGACAGCCTTTCGTTTAATTAGTTGATTGAGCTCTGGCTCACGAAAGCTTATCCCGCAATGGCTTTAAAGGGCCACCGGCCTCTTTGTTGTTCTCACACCAAAGAGCCCCACAGCTCCTTAAAAACGAATGAATTTATTGCGGCACAAGCTCTGGAGAGAGTTCGTCAAGTTCACTCCATCAGACAGACAAGCTGATTCACTCATCGGAAGAGCGTCATTAGAAATATTCAGTTGGCAGAGAGGTTTGTGCCCAAAGCAACAGACGTTCTTGGCGTCTGGAGTCCTGCAACTTTTAATGCCTAGTACTGAAGGCCCAGGCGGTTGATCACCCAGGAAGGGGCTTCGTTTGACCCTTTGGTTTTGGCCCCCTTCCCCAGAGTGAATAACCAAATCCCCCCTCTGCCGTGGGAGCTTGCTGGGTGACCTCGGGTGAGTCACATCCTCTCAGCCGAACCCACCTCACAGGGTGGTTGTGGCCGTGGACAATAAATGGAGAACTTTGTAAGCTGCTTTGGGTCCTCACTGAGGAGAAAGGTGGGGATATTAACAGAAATAAATAACTGAAGGCAGACTGAAGGACTCCCTTCCTTCTGCTTGGAGCTTCAAGGGAACATCTGGAGAGCTCTGCTGATCCACCTACTCCAGCGTTCTGTCTCACCCAGTGGCCAACCAGTTCCTCTGGAGGGCCAAAAAAGAGGACACAGAGGGTGAGGCCTTCCCCTGAGAAGAACATCAGAAAAGCCCTGCTGGATCAGATCAGTGAGGGTCCATCGAGTCCAGCACCCTGTCATGGAATTCACTGCCCCAGGAGGTGGTGGCGGCTACAAGCATGGATGGCTTCAAGAGAGAATTGGATAAACATATGGAGCAGAGGTCCATCAGTGGCTGTTAGCCACAAGGTATAGATAGGAACCCCGGGGCAGGTGATGCTCTGTATTCTTGGTGCCGGGGGCGGGTCAACAGTGGGGGGACTCCTAGTTTCCTGACCCCACTGGTAGACGTCATGATGGCACCTGGTATTTTTGGCTACTGTGTGACAGAGTGTTCCCCTGATGAGAACCTAAGCTCTGCTGGATCAGACTAGTGAGGGTCTGTCTACTCCACCATCCTGTGTCACACGGTGGCCAACCCAGTTCCTCTGGAGGGCCAACAACAGGGCACAGAGGCCAAGGCCTTCAGAAGAACATTAAGAAGAGTCCTGCTGGGTCAGACCAGTGAGGGTCCCTCCAGTCCAGTGTCCTGCCTCACACAGTGGCCAATCAGTTCCTCTGGAGGGCCAACAAACAGGGCACAGAGGCCGAGGCCTTCCCCTGATAAGAACATCAGAAGAGCCCTGCTGGATCAGGCCAGTACTCCATTTACTCCAGCATTGTGTCTCACATAGCGGCCAACCAGTTCCGAGGCCTTCCCCTGATGTCAAGAGCCCTGCTGGATCACACCAGTGGTCCATCTACTCCAGCATCCCATCTCACACGGTGGCCAGCCAGTTCCTCTGGAGGGCCAGCAACAGGGCAGAGAGGCCGAGGCCTCCCCTGATAGGAACACCAGAAGAGCCCTGCTGGGTCAGACCAGGGAGGGTCCCTCTAGTCCAGCCTCCCCTCTCACACGGTGGCCAGCCAGTTCCTCTGGAGGGCCAACAGCAGGGCTGAGAGGCCGAGGCCTTCCCCTGATAGGAACAGCAGAACCCTGCTGGGTCAGACCACTGAGGGTCCATCCAGTCCAGCCTCCCGTCTCACCCAGGGGCCAGGCAGTTCCTCCGGAGGGCCAGCAGCGGGGCATTGAGGCCAAGGCCTCCCCCTGTCGCTGCCTCCGGGCTGTGGGATCCAGGAGCCTGGCGCGCCTCTGCAGGTGGAGGTCCCCCTCCGTCCCCATGGCCTTTGGGCAGCGGCAGGCCGCTCCTCCTGGCTGGCTCCTCCGTGCGTGGCCCGAAGGCTGCCCGGGGCGCTGCCCCCCTCCCGCCGGGGCTTCCAGAAAGGGTAGAGAGCGGCCCCGGGAGCCGGCCGGGCCAGCAAAGGCCCGGCGGCGGCAGGCGGCGGCGGCGGGCGTCGAGGGCGGGGGGCGGAGGGAGCGCGGCAGAAGCGCGGCGGAGGGAGAGGAGGGCACGGGCGTCCTATAAAAGCCGAGCCGCCCGCCACGGCAGGCAGGCAGGCGAGAGAGGCGAGGGACGGCCGCTCGCTCGCTCGTCCGCGGGAGGCGAAGGCGCCACCTCCCCAGCAGCCCTGCGCCAGGCCGGGAAGGCAGCGCGGCGAGGCGCGGGTGGGCTGCGCGGCGAGCCCTTCCCGTCCCTCCCGTCCCTCCCTCCCCCGGGGCCGAGGAGGACGGGGGAGTCCGGCGGCGGCGGCCGGGGAGAGGCGGGAGCCGCCCTCGAGGGGAGCCCTCCGGCGGGTTGAGGCGGGCGGGCGGGCGCTTCCCCTTGCGGCCACGCGGGCGCCCGAGAGCGCGTTGGAGCCGCGGCGGCGGCAGGAGGAGGCGGCGGAGCAGGCGGCGGAGGAGGGGGGCGCTCCAGCCGGCTCTCCCCACCGGCTGGCGGCGGCGCTGCTGCGGGTCGCCCGCTCGGACTTGGGGGCCAGCCGGAGCCCAGGCGGCTCGGATGCTGCCGCCGCCGCCGCCGCCCCCGAGGCAGAAGAGGAGGAGGAGGAGGAGGAGGCGGTGGGGGCGGCGGCGGCGTCCTCTCCCGTCCCGCGCGCCCCCCGCAGCCTGCCCCTCCGCCGCCGCCGCCGCCCGCGGGCGCCCCTCTCCCCGGAGCAGCGGCCGGGCGGCGCTGCTGGTGGCGCTGGTGGTGGCGGCGGCGCGGCGGCTCCTCCTCGGCCCGCCCCGTCGATGCGGAGAGCGGCGTGGGGAGCCCGGCTGGAGCGCCAGTGGCGGCGGTGGCGGCTGCTGCTCCTCCTTCTGCCGCCGCCGCCGCCGCTCAGAGGAGCCCTAAAGCCGCCCGCTGCAGGAGGATGGTGCGCCTGGCCGCCGAGCTCCTGCTCCTCCTCGGCCTCCTCCTCCTCACCCTCCACATCACCGTCCTGCGCAGCAGCCGGCCCGACGCAGACCCCGACGACGACGACGCCGCCGGGAACCGCAGCCAGCGCCGCCAGGTGAGCCAAGTCCCGGGCCGGGCCCCCCGCGCGCTCTGCTCTGCTCTGCTCGCCTTCCCTTCCCTCCCCTTCCCTTCCCTGCGTCCTGCCCTGTTCCCCCTCCAGGGAGCGCGGGGCTCCCGCTAAGCTGCGGAGTGCTGTGAGCAGAAATTCCACTTTCGGAGCTCCTGGCCTTCAAGTTGTTGGCTGCTGCATGCATTAGTTTGCTCTGGAGCCCGTCCTTCCGGAGCTGGGACGGAACCGTGTGAGCCGGAGGCTGAAGAACTGTGAGCTGCCTCACACTCACTCAGCTTAGAGGGAACCAACCTCCCTTCCTTCCCTTCCTTCCTTTTTGCCCTGTTCTTCCTCCGGAGAGCTTAGGGAAGCTCCCAGTTCCTTCCTCCCTTCCACTGTTCAGTCCCCTTCTTCCCCCAAAGAGCTCCAGGAGGCATCCTTGTTTCCCTCCAATGCGCCCTCTAAGCCACGGAGTCCTGGGAGCAAAAATCCTACTTTGTGAGCTCCTGGCATGAAAGTCCCAAGCAGACGATTTGGCTCCTGCCTAAACTGGTTTGCTCTGGAGCCGTCCTTCCTCAGCCGAGACAACAATGTGTGAGCCGGAGGCTGAAGAACCGTGAGCTGGCTCACACTCACTCGGCTTAGAGGGGACATTGGCCCCCTCCTCCCCTCCATCATCCTGACCGTACAACAACCCCTGGAGGGAGGCTAGGTTCAGCAAGAGGGACTGCCCCATGGTGTGTGTGCCCCCCCATCAGTTTCCTGGCCAGTGGGGGACCTGAAAGGGGGTCTCCCAGAAGCTGGCCAGGGGTCGCCTGGTCTCATCAGATCCAGGAAGCTAGTCAGCCCCCGTTAGTAGTTGGTTGGGAGGCTACAAAGGAAGTCCAGGGTTGCCACGCAGAGGCAGGCAATGGCCGACCACCCCGAACATCTCTTGCCTTGAAAACCCTACAGAGTCTCCATAATTTGGCTCCAAGTTGACAGCACTCGCCCCTTCGATGGTTCTCTCTACCCACCCGTCCACCCACCCCCTCCCAGAACCCAGCCCTGTGCTCTAACCACAAGACAGCACTGCCTCCCTCTTTTGCTCATTTCAAAATCCTTCATACAGTGACGATACATTGACCATGCATAGGCTGCCCCCGTAGATGGTGGTGCCATATCCCACAACGGGGGATCCACCCTGTGGATCTACAGGATTCCTTTAATTGGAGATGCTGGGGAATTCAGTGTTCCCTCTAAGCTGAGTCAGTGTGAGCTAGCTCACAGTTTTTTAGCCTCCGGCTCACCCATTTTTGTCCTAGCTCAGGAAGGAGGGCTCCAGAGCCAACTAATTTATGCAGTAGCCAAATCGCTCGCTCACAACTTTAATGGCAATAGCTCACAAAGTAGAATTCTGGCTCACAAGACTCCACGGCTTAAGAGGAAGCATTGCTGGGGATTGAACCTGGGACCTTTGGCGTGCAAAGCAGACGCTCTGCCACTGAGCCACCACAGCCCCAGTTGCCTGCAAGGTGCCCGATTAATGCCTTTGCGATGCCTGCCATCTCCCTTCTGGGTCTTTCTATGCCTGTCGTTCCTCCTATATAGGACTGCAGCGTCTGTGGTGAAATCTCCACGTTGGAGGAAAGCAATGCAAAGCTTCGTAGATCAGATTTGATTATGAATCCACGTGTGCCTCTCTCACTCTCCTTCCCTGTGTGTGTGAAGTGCTGTTACTAAGTCACAAACGGCTTATAGCAACCCCGTGGGGTTTTCACGATATGCATTAAACGTGCTAGATTCAGGTAGCTAGCGGCTGCGTTGGTCCCAAGCAAGAGAACAAATGTTGAGTCTGGCGGCACCTTGAAGACCAACAAAATTTAATTCTGCATGTAAGATTTCATGTGGAGGAGTGCGCAGAGCCGGCTCGACCACTAGGCGAGCTAGGCGCTTGCCTAGGGCGCCGGCCCTGCAGGGGCGCCAAAATGCCCCCCCCATGAAAAGCCCCCCTTCCTGCCCAGCGCCGGCAGCCCCAGCTTTCCTGGGCGCCTCGCGAGGCATCCAGAAAAGCCGGCGGTGGGAGGGAAGGGGTGAGGGATCTAACTCCACCCCTTCCGCGGCGCCTTGCAGCTTCGAGGCGCCCAGGAAAATGGTGCTGGGCCATCTCCAGGGCCCACCGGGAGGTTGGCATCCCCGGTGGGGTGGGCGCCCCAGGCTGTCCTGCCTAGGGCGCCCAGACACCTGGGGCCGGCCCTGGGAGTGCGCACATGCGCGCAAAAAGATTGTACCCGGAATTAAACTTTGTTGGCCTGAGAGGTTCCACCAGACTCAGACTTTGTTTCGTTAAGATAGATCGGGATGGGCGGCCGCGTTAGTCCGTCTGTAGCAGTAGAGAAGAGCCAGAGTCCAGGAGCGCCTGAGAGACTCACAAAGATTTGTGGCCAGGAGTCACCGCTCACTTCTTCAGGTATCTGCCTGCTTCAAGTGCCGGTGACTCACAAAACCTCCTACCGCGCCACAAATTTTGTTCGCCTCTAAAGGTGCTCCTGGAATCTTGCCCTTTTCCGTTTGTTTCATTAAACACGCTAGGTGCCGTGGTCGCGTGACGCTCCCTAGGCGTATCCTAAGCGTTATCTAATGTGCCCTTGCCTCTGAAAGCAGTTGCAGTCAATAGGGCCCTCGTGGGAGGAAAGCGTTCGCACGGTGTGCTCGCAATGTCAGAAGCTTCCAGCGGTGAAAGTGCTGGGACTGGTTTCACATGTGCCTTCCTTTCTGTACAGCTCAGCATACTTCTGAGACTAAATAGCGGCTGCGTTTTTGTGACAGGGAGCGAAACACAGAGGGCCCCAGGAAGCCATCTCTCCACCCTCCCACCCTTGTTTCCATGTTGAAAGGGGGAGGGACATTAAATAGTAGGATGTTGACCTGTAGGACCCTAAACAGTAGCCATTGGGGGGTTCCGGTCCAGTGTTCCCTCTAAGCTGAGTTAGTGTGAGCTAGTTCACAAAATCTTAGCCTCCGGCTCACGGATTTTTGTCTCAGCTCAGGGAGGAGGGCTCCAGAGCAAGCTAATTTATGCAGCAGCCAAGTCGCTCGCTCACAACTTCAATGCCGGCAGCTCAAAAAGTAGAATTTTTTGCTCACAAGACCCACAGCTTGGAGGGAGCATTGGTCCCATTCTGGTAACCGATGGCGTTCCGTTTAGGAGGAATATTGGAAAGAATTGCGGGCACTCCGTAGGGGAAAGGGGGTTTCAGTAGGCCTTGTTTCGCCGTCGTCGTCCTCCCCCCCCCAACCGTGCAGCAGAGGGAAAAGACACAGCGAGAGCCCCTCCCCTCCTGGGGCAGCCGTTCCGCTACAGCTGAGAATCCCCTATCCTCCGTGAACTGAGACCCTCCGGCCTTGCTAGGAGGTGGTACTAACCCATTCACGTCCCGGATTTCAAACTTCATCCAGAATCCCGAGCCGTGTGTGAGACCAGTCCTTGCGCATCTGGCAAAGCCGCCCTTGATCTGCCTCTCTGGGACTGCCTGTCATCCAGCTGTTCCGATAAGGTTACCCTTGGCAGGAAGAGGCCGGTTCACGACCGGAGAGGAAGTTGGTCGCTGGCATTTCCAGCCGGTGACACGGGGAAGGGGGCGTGTCTCCTGTGAGCGACAGGTGCTCGGGGTGGGGTGGGGAAATCTCTGTTTCTCATTAGAAGCCCCCTGCCTATCTGTGGGTGGGTGGGTGGGGGGAAGGTCGAAATCTATACTAGCCCGGTTCCATTGATTTCTGTCCAGTCCGCAAGGTTCAGGATGGCTTGGGACTTTTTTAAAAAAAAACACAACATCCTTCAAGTACGTGGCTTTTGCTGCTACCCGTTGACCAAACCTTGATTTGTGTAGCTTTTGGGCAGAATGCAACCTTAGTTATTTTTTCTCTGCCTGCTCTGTACACACATCCCTCCTCCAGCACCAATAAAGGCCGGTCTCCTTTGTCCCCTGATCTGGATAGATGAGACTGAGTTTGTACGGAAGGGCTACGGGGCCAACCACACATCCCTGCCAGCCCTCAGAAGGGTTTTACAGAGCATTAGGATGCGGAGAGAACTGCAATTGCATCTGGTCCTCTCTTCTTCTAGCTTCTTCTTCTGCTTCTAGCTTCTTCTGCTCCTAGCTTCTGCTACTTCTAGCTTCTGCTCCTAGCTTCTGCTACTTCTAGCTTAGCTTCTGCTCCTAGCTTCTGCTGCTTCTAGCTTCTGCTTCTAGCTTCTGCTGCTTCTAGTTTCTGCTGCTTCTAGCTTCTTCTTCTAGCTTCTTCTGCTACTTCTAGCTGCTTCTGCTTCTAGCTTCTTCTGCTCCTAGCTTCTGCTACTTCTAGCTTCTGCTGCTTCTAGCTTCTTCTAGCTTCTGCTGCTTCTAGCTTCTTCTTCTACTTCTAGCTTCTTCTTCTACTTCTAGCTTCTTCTTCTACTTCTTGCTTCTTCTTCTATCTTCTTCTGCTTCTTCTAGCTTCTTGTAGCTTCTTGTAGCTGCTACTACTTCTAGCTTCTTCTTCTGCATTCATGAATCTTTATCACTGATAAGCATGGAGATGGGCAGTTGGCATCATTCTATGCCCCAGGCAACCCTTTGCCCCGGCAGCCCACCAAGTACCCAAAACTGTCATGGGCAACTGGAGTTTGTTTCCTTACTGGCGCTCTGTGGATGAAATCGGGTTACCAACTACCAGGTGGGGCCAGGAGATTTCCCAGAATTACATTGGGTCTCTGGATGACAGAGTTCAATTCCCCTGGAGAAAACAGCTGTTTTGGTTTGCTTGACTGCTACAGCTTTCTACCCTGCTGAAGTGGCTATGAATCACAAGTTGTACATGGAACTCTTGGTTTGGGGCAAGTGATGCTCTGTCTTCTTGGTGCTTGGGGAATGGGGGCAACAGTGGGAGGCCTTCTGGAGTTCTGACCCTGCAGGTGGACCTCCTGACGACCCCTGGGTTTTGGCCGCTGGGTGACGCAGAGTGTTGGACTGGATGGGCCATTGGCCTGATCCCACATGGCTTCTCTTATGTTCTTATGTCTGGGGCAGTGATGCTCTGTCTTCTTGGTGTTTGGGGGGCATCAGTGGGATGGCTTCTGGAGTTCTGGCACCACTGGTGGCTCTCCTGATGGCACCAAGTTTTAGGCTGTTGTATGACCCAGAGTGTTGGACTGGATGGGCCATTACTCTGATCCCGCATGGCTTCTCTTATGTTCTTATATGTGGGGCAATGATGCTCTGTCTTCTTGGTGCTTGGGGGGCCACACTGGGAGGGCTCCTGGAGTCCTGGCCCCACTGGTGGCCCTCCTGATGGCCTCTGGGTTTTGGCCACTGTGTGACACAGATTGTTGGACTGGATGGGCCTTTGGCCTGATCCAACATGGCTTCTCTTACGTTCTATTATGTCTGGGGCAATGATGCTCTGTCTTCTTGGTACTTGGAGGGGGGCAACAGTGGGAGGGCTTCTGGAATTCTGGCCCCACTGATGGCCCCTGGGTTTTGCCCACTGTGTGACACAGATTGTTGGACTGGATGGGTGACTGGCCTGATCCAACGTGGTTTCTCTTATGTTCTTAAAGAGTGGGAGCAGGCAGGCGTAAAGACAAGAACAAGCCATGTTCACACACAGGCTTGGTTGTGCGGAGAGATGACGGGTGAGCAATGGATCCTGGAAGTTCCCCTGGAAGTCTGAACACACGAAGCTGCTGGCTACTGAGTCCAGCCATCCGTCTGTGTAGACCATTATTGTCTGCTCAGACCAGCGGCAGCTCTCCAGTGGCTCAGTCAGAGGTCCCATGCATCGCCCACGACTTGATCTTTCTAACTGACGCCGTGTAGTTCAGCTTCATGTACATGCCCTTTTCTTCTTTGAAAACACACTTTGCGGCATGGGAGTGCGGGCCCCTGGGTGAACTAGGGTTTTACTCCAAGCAGAGAGAGCTCCTACATCTGGCTTAAGCAGTGTATGTGCTTGTGGGTCAGTATATGTGCTGGGGGGGGGAGATGTTACCATTCCAGCCGTGCTGTGGCCTCGGCCCAAACTGGGGGTCCACTTGCCTGTTTTTCACGTTAACGTTGGAAGACCCAGTCGCGGCTCCCCCATGTTAATGTATTTTCCCCTTACTCGAAAGCCAGTCGAATCCAACTGTAGGGTTGCGGTGCTCATCTCCATTTCAAAGCCGAAGAGCCAGCGCTGTCCAAAGACGTTTCTGTGGTCATGTGGCCGGCATGACTAAACACCAAGGCGCACAGAACGCTGTTACCTTCCCACCAAAGTGGTACCTCTTTATCTACTTGCAATTTCTTGCTTTCGAACTGCTAGGTTGGCAGGAGCTAGAACTAGAGATGGGAGCTCACTCCGTCATGCGGCACTCTCGGGTCTCGAACTGCTGAACTACTGACCTTCCACAGCCTGCAGTTCAGCGTCTTAACCACTTGAGCCACCACAGCTCCTATGTTAATGTATAGCTTGACCCATAAAAAGAGAACACCCCTGGCCCGATAGCAAGTAGTTCTGAGTTCGAGGAATTTTTTACTTGAATGTTTGTGCGGCTACATCGACAAATTGACGTTTCGAGACCAAGGGCGTCTCTCCAAGGGGGGCATGTAGCAGGATTAGGTAAAGGTTCCTTTTTCCCATCTCTGGCCCCAGCTCCTGCCAACCTAGCAGTTCGAAAGCAAGAAATTGCAAGTAGATAAATAGGCACTGCTTTAGTGGGAAGGTAACAGCGTTCTGTATGCCTTGGCATCTTGCCATGCGGGCCATATGACCACAGAAAACATCTTCGGACAGTGCTGGCTCATCGGCTTGGAAACGGAGATACTTTATTTAATTACTTCGTTTGGCTTATATCCCAGCTTTGTCCCCAGCAAGGGCCCACAGCAGCTTGCATTGTTCTCCTCTCCTCTGTTTTACACACACAACGACCCTGCGAGGGTGGTCAGGCCGAGCATGTGTGGCCCAAGGTCACCCATCAAGCTTCCGTGGCACAAGGGGGGATTCGAACCCGAGTCTCCCGGATACTAGTCTTGGCACTTTAACCACTTCACCACGCTGGCTCTCCGGGATGCCCTTCCAGACGTTGACTGACTGCAGGAATGGAGCAGTGTCCGTTATTTGCTATGCCGCCTCTGCATCGCTTTGAAACACAAAGTCCCTTTTCGGCTTGTTGTTGTTGTTCAGTCGCACAGTCGAGTCCGACCCTTCGCGACCCCACGGACCAGATCACACAGGCCCTCCTGTCTTCCGTCGCACCGCAGAGTTTGCTCAATTTCATGTTCGTTGCATCGGTAACACTGCCAGACCATCTCATCCTTTGCCGTCCCCTTCTTCTTCTTTGACCTTCAGTCTTTCCCAGCATCAGGGTCTACTCCAGCGAGGGCTCCCTTCTCACTGGGAGAAGTTATGTAGGTTCTGGCCGCCTGCCCAACAGCTGCATTAAGGGTTTCTGGTTTTTAAAGCCCCCCTCTTCATCTCCCCTCTTTAGTCCAGTAGGCAGAGATAGAATAACGCCCCCCACCCCCCCGCTCAGTACACTCTGTCTATGTAAAGACATGTAAAGTGTGGGCTGCATATACGTGTCTAAACACCTGTGGGAGCCCAGATTCAGTTCAAAACACATGGGCGCCATGGTGCCTACCAGTTACTTCCCTTGGTGCCCACCAAGCTTTTCAGAAAATGGATGGGGCCGTTATAAGGCTGTCATAGAGACGTTGGTGTGGAGTTGTTTTCTGTTGCCCCAGAAGGTCGGACCAGAACCAACGGGTTGAAATTGAATCAGAATTGTTTTCGGCTAAACATTGGGAAGAACTTCCTGGCGGTTGGAGCGGTTCCTCAGTGGAACAGGTTTCCTCGGGAGGTGGAGGGCTCTCCTTCTTTGGAGGTCTTCAAGCAGAGGCTAGATGGCCATCAGACAGGAATGCTGATTGGGTGAAAGACCTTGTTTCATTGGAATAGGAAGAATGCTTTGAGCGCTGATTCACAGATTAGAATTGTTGACATGTACATTAATGTTGTTTGCGTGGCACACCGTGAAAAAGCTGTTATGTGAAACGGGAGTATATGCAAATTCCATAGTGTGCACGCGTACATCTTTATTACTTGTTGAAGAAACACTGCTCGCTGCAAAATAGCCATCCTTACTTATATATAAAAGGATTTTCGTCATACCTTATATGGTGAAAATGCGCGCCGGAATCAGTTGGCTGAGGGACCTGTCAGTCAGAGACAGGGTCCCTTGCCACTGGCTGCCTTGCTTGCCTGCGTTGCTGCCATTGGCCCGCCAGCTGCCGCTCAAGACTGCTGGTGTGCCATTGGCTGGGAGGCGGGAGGCGAACGCTGCGAGCGAACACCGCCACCAGGAGCCAGGGAAGGGAGGCTGCGATGCCAGCCGACGGTGCTGGCCGGGGAGCGAGGCAGGGCCAGTGCCAGGGGGACGTTGCAGCCCCGGAGAGACGGAGTCTCAGCGAGAGGGACAGCGGAGGCTGGGGACGGCGGGTGAGCTCCTTCCCCAATGGCCGCCAGATACGCCTGCCTCCAGCACCTTCTTCGCGGGAAGGGGGCCTGTCTAGCGCCCATTGTCTCGGTTCCACAACGGGCTTCCCTTCCTAGTCTAAATATATTTTCATAATACTACATCGTGGTTGTTTTCATCATTGTTTGCGATTGTGTGAACTGAGGCTGCCTCAGGGCTTAGTTGTCGTGGCCCCTTCTTATATGATGCCCAGGGACATGCAGATCGCCACTTTGGGGTCAGGAAGCAATTGTTCTCCAGGCTAGCTTGGCCAGGGAGCCTGGAGGTTCTTTGTTATCTTCTGGGCATGGAGCAGGGGTCACTGCGGGTGTGGAGGGAGAGGTATATGTGAATGTCCTGCATTGTGCAGGGGGTTGGACTAGATGACCACGGAGGTCCCTTCCAGCTCTATGATTCTGTGACATTCCCTAGCCAAGTGAACGATGAAGACCTTAGAATAGTCTAGAATTAGATCGGTCTCTCCACACCTGAATCTTTGTGGGAACTTGGACTCCCTTGGTGCAGACTTAGCAACTAAGGCAGAACGGATCATGGAGTTTCCAAATAATCAGGGCTGTAGGTTGCAGCATTTCTTGGAGCCTGGAGCTGTACGACATTTTTCATTCCTGTAGGTTCTCTTAAAAATATCTTCAAGCTGCCCAGCTATAACATTTTTATGCGCTATGATTTCTTTCCTTATGGGTTCCTGAAGTGCCTTAAAATAATGTACCGTGGAATAATAAATAGGAGGAAGGATTTTTTTTTTTAATGGGGCATTTGCTACCATCAGAATTTGGCTCTTTTGACAGAGGAGTAACATAATGAGAGAAACAGATGGGCGAATGTAAACTCTAGGAGAAAGTCTTTCCCAGAGGGGTACTTGGTGAATTACTGGGGCGGGGTTGAGGGCGATTCTCTAGTTCAAAGGGTGTGTGTGTGTTAAAAATCAGCATTGTATCTGGGCTCCTGGTTTCAATAATTATCTCCCGTTTTTCCTCAGCTTCTCTTTTAAATTGTGTTTTTGTCTGTTAGGGTAGACCCTAGCGGCATAGTAGAGCGCCTCCATCGTATTCTAGCATGTGCAGCCATGTCGAAGTTTTATACTTCCTCGCTCAATTGATTTTGCAGCTACGGAAAGCCGAATCCCGAATACATTACAGGCAAAAAAGTGTATCGGGTGTCGTGCTAAGCATTTAAGCAGATGGATGGGTGTGTTGCAAATACACTTCTTCTCCAGCCCGAGGTGTAGCGGCGTGCCCCAGCTACGCCTTTCCAAACACAACTCAACGGAGGCTTCCAGGTCGTGGAAAGCTTTGCCGGTTCTCAGTTTTTGGAACAGAACGAACCAGCGCAGAATTGCTCCCCTCCCAGCCCATCGAAATCCTGCATAGGGATTACTCTGCAGAACTGCCGACAGAATTGCAGTAGAAAGCAGTAAGAGTCCAGGAGCGCCTTAGAGACTAATGCTTTAAAGACTTTCTACTGAAACGACGGCTGAGGGGTGACACGATCGAGGTTTACAAGATTATGCGTGGGATAGAGCAGGTTGAGAAAGAAGTACTTTTCTCCCTTTCTCACAATACAAGAACTCATGGGCACTCCGTGAAATTGCTGAGCAGTTAGAACAGATAAAAGGGAAGTCCTACTTCACCCAAAGAGTGATTAACACTTGGGATTCACTGCTGCAGGAGGTGGTGGCAGCTACAAGCATGGACAGTTTCAAGAGGGAATTGGATAAACAGATGGAGCAGCGGTCCATCAGTGGCTATTAGCCACAAGGTATAGATGGGAACTCTGGGGCAAGTGGTGATCTGTATTCTTGGTGCTTGGGGGGTCAACAGTGGGAGGGCTTCTAGTGCCCTGGCCCCACTGCTGGACCTCCTGAGGGCACCTGGCATTTCTGCCCACTGTGTGACACAGAGTGTTGGATTGGATGGGCCAATGGCCTGATCCAACATTGGCTTCCCTGATGTTCTTATGTAACACCATTTGTGGCAGGGAAGGAGCTTTCGTGAGTCGCTGCCCGCTTCTTCAGATACAGGTATCTTCTTCAGGTATCTTGCCTGTCTTCAAGGTCCTGCTGGATTCTTGCTCTTCTCTGCCGCGACAGACAGACTCACAACGCTGACCCGTCGTGTTCTGGCAACCCGTCTTGCCCTATCAGCAAGATTGCAGAATGCTGTCTGGTTATCTGTGTTGCAGAGATACTCTAATCCCCCAGCGCGCTCTGTTGCGTGGACAGGCAAGGGATCTCAAAGTGCCGTCGCAAACCGACAACAGTAAATCAGACGGTGAAAACTTTTACCTGCCGCTGAGGTCGCTGTAGTCAGCTTGATTTACGTGGCGTTCTGGGTTTTGTGCCTTTTTGCTGCCTTCTGGGGAGGGGGGGGGGGGTTGACTTGAAAAGATAATTTAGCCCTTGTTTTGAACACAGGAAGCTGGTTTGTGCTGAATCAGGCCCTTGGTCCGTCATGGTCAGTTTTGTCTACTCAGACAAACAGCGGCTCTCCAGGGTCTCAAGCGGAGGTCGTCCACAACATCTATGACCTGATTCTTTCAAGTGGAGATGCCGGGGATTGAACCTGGGACCTGCTGCATGCCAAGCAGAGGCTCTGCCACTGAGCCCACGGCCCCTCCTTTCAAGAAGGTCAAGCCACGTAACCCCAGATAATATTTGAGCTTCCAGTGGCTCGGGAGAACCCAGGGAAAATGGCACTCCTTCCTCACAGCTTGCAATGGTTTGGGCAGGAAAAAGGAGAAGGAGAAAAGGCCGAGGCTTCGCGGCCGGCGTTGCACCGGAAGTGATGTCATCACACCAGCGACGTCCAGGTGACAGTTTGGTCTTTGGGCAGAACCTGTATGGTAAAACCGGCTTCTAGTTTAGAATTTTTGCCCCAGTACCAGAGTGTCACCCGGACGTTGCTGGAGTGATGACATCACTTCCTGCGAGATGCCAGCCATGGGGCCTAGGCCTTCTCCCTTCTCCGGTTTGGTGTGGTGGTTAAGTGTGCGCACTCTAATCTGGGAGAATTGGGGTTGATTTCCCACCTTATGATCAATCATAAGAACATAAGATGAACCATGCTGGATTAGACCACTGGTCCATCTAGTCCAGCATCTGGTCTCACATGGTGGCCAACCACTTCCTCTGGAGGGCCAACAACAGGGTAGAGAGGCCGTGGCCTTCCCCTGATAAGGACACCAGAAGAGCCCTGCTGGGTCAGACCAGTGAGGGTCCATCTAGTCCAGCATCTTGTCTCACATAGTGGCCAACCAGTTCCTCTGGAGAGCCAACCACAGGGCAGAGAGGCCGTGGCCTTCAGAAGAATATCAAAAGAGCCCTGCTGGATCAGCCCAGGGAGGGTCCATGTAGTCCAGCACCCTGTTTCACACAGTGGCCAAAGAATTTCTCTGGATGGCCAACAACAGGGTGGTGAGCTCCCCCTCACTGACCGTCTTTAAGCAGCAGCTGGACACACACTTGTCGGGGATGCTCTAGGCTGATCCTGCATTGAGCAAGGGGTTGGACTAGATGGCCTCTTTTGCCCCTTCCAACTCTGTGGTTCTACGGTTCTAGGGTATAGAGGCTGAGGCTTCCCCCTGATTATAGAGAAGAAGAAGAGAAGAGTTTGGATTTATATCCCACCCTTCACTGCCCAAAGGCGTCTCAGAGCGGCTTACAAACTCCCTTCCCTTCCCCTCCCCACAACAGACACTCTGTGAGGTAGGTGGGGCTGAGAGAACTTCTGACAGAAACTGTCCTTGAGAGAACAGCTGTGCCAGAGCTTGTGACTGACCCAAGGTCACACCAGCAGCTGCACGTGGAGGAGTGGGGAATCAAACCCAGTTCTCCCAGATTAGAGTCTGCACACTTCACCACTACACCAAACTGAGCATAAGAAGAGCCCAGCTGGATCAGACCAGTGGTCCATCTAGTCCTGCGTCCCGTCTCATGCAGTGGCCAACCAATTCCTCCGGACGACCAACGACAGGGCAGAGAGGCCCGGGAAGTGTTGCCTTTGAAGAAGGAGTCGGGTGACCCGCGTTTACCCTGGCACAAATGGTCGCTGGGTCCTGCGACCTCTCTCTTTTGTCACTGTTTTGGAATTTTAAATACACGTCCGCGTTCATTCCCAGCTGATGTGTTCTGCCACAAACAACAGGTGAGTTGCTTCCCTCGGAATTCCTCGGCCAAACCCCCCACAGAGACGGCGTCTTAATCCCAGGAGGAGTCAGACAGTACGGAGCCTGTGTTTAAAATATATATATGTGTGTGTGTGTGTATATATGAAACGCAGAAGCTCTGCGATGCACTACAAAGACGAAAGGGCGGGAAGGATTACGCTCTTTTCATGTGGTTCGGACGCTATCTTTATGCCCGAATTAATATCGATTTCAGCAGCGTGGAGCAATATCTTGACGGGGACTTGATGTCATTTCGTTCGTAGGCTAGTGAGAAAGGAATGTTATTTTGCCTCTCTGTCTCTCTCTCTCTCATTTAGCTAGTGCCAGACTCTCCACTGCAGGTGGCTTGAATTAGCAATAGTTCCAGCGGTTCTGTTGCTCACACAAGTGAGTCTCCGCCGGCACGAGGGGTGGGTTGCTTTGAGGATCGTCCCCCCTTAATTGTCTCACTTTCCGAGTTTACCAACATCCTGTGGGGAAAAAAGTAATTTGGAACAAAAGGACGTCCTTTTATTTTTAAGAGCTGACGTATTTTGACATCTTCATTTTGGCCGCCGTTGGTAGGATACAAACAGAAGAAGGGCTCTGCTGGGTCAGACCAGCGGTCCACGTAGTCCAACCCGCCTCACACAGTGGCCAGCCAGTTCCTTTAGATGGCCAACAACAGGGCAGAGAGGCCGAGGCCTTCCCCTGGTAAGAACATCAGAAGAGCCCTGCTGGATCAGACCAGGGAGGGTCCATCTAGTCCAGCATCCTGTCTCACACAGTGGCCAACCATTTCCTTTGGAGGGCCAACAATGGGTCAGACCAGGGAGGGTCCATCTAGTCCAGCATCCCGTCTCACACAGAGGCCAGCCAGTTCCTCTGGAGGGCCAACAACAGGGCGAGAGGCCGAGGCCTTCCTCTGGGAGGAACATCAGAAGAGCCCTGCTGGACCAGACCAGGGAGGGTCCATCTAGTCCAGCATCCTGTCTCACATAGTGGCTAGCCAGTCCCTCCGGAGGGCCAACAACAGGGCAGAGAGGCCGAGGCCTTCCCCTGATAAGAACATCAGAAGAGCCTGGCTGGATCAGACCAGCGAGGGTCCATCCAGTCCAGCATCCCCTCTTACACAGTGGCCAACCAGTTCCTCTGGAGGGCCAACAACAGGGCAGAGAGGCCGAGGCCTTCCCCTTATAAGAACCTCAGAAGAGCCCTGCTGGATCAGACCAGGGAGGGTCCATCTAGTCCAGCATCCTGTCTCACACGGTGGCCAACTAGTTCCTCTGGAGGGTCAACAACAGGGCAGAGAGGCCGAGGCCTTCCCCTGAGAAGGACATCAGAAGAGCCCTGCTGGGTCAGACCAGGGAGGGTCCATCCAGTCCAGCATCCCGTCTCACGCAGTGGCCAGCCAGTTCCTCTGGAATGGATGGCCATCAACAGGGCACAGAGGCCGAGGCCTTCCCCTGAGGTTGCCTCCTGGCTCTGGGATCCAGAGGTTTAGTGCCTCTGGATGTGGAGGTTCCCCTCAGCCACCATGGATAGTAGCCATTGATAGACCCTCCATGAATCTGTCAATCCCCTTTGAAAGCTGTTTATTCCTGTGGCCATCACTACATCCTCTGGCAGCGAATCCCACATTTTAACCACTCTCTCTCTGTACTTAAGAATGTAGACATCTTCTTCCCCTTTCCTTTCAGACAATTAAAAAGGGGGGTTACGTCTGCCGGACCATCTCGCACAACCTTGCTTAATATGGATTTAAGATTATGCATGGGGTAGAGCAGGTCGAGAAAGAAGTCCTTTTCACCCTTTCTCACAGTACAAGAACTCGTGGGCACTCAATGAAATTGCTGAGCAGTCGGGTTAGAACAGATAAAAGGGAGTCCTTCTTCACCCAAAGAGTGATTAACATGTGGAATTCACTGCCCCAGGAGGTGGTGGCAGCTACAAGGATGGACAGTTTCAAGAGGGAACTAGATAAACATGGAGCCGAGGTCCATCAGTGGCTATTAGCCACAGGGTATAGATGGGAACTCTCAGTCTGGGGCAAGTAATGGTCTGTCTTCTTGGTGCTTGGTGGGGGGGCAACAGTGGGAGGGCTTCTAGTGTCCTGGCCCCACTGGTGGACCTCCTGAGGGCACCTGGTATTTTTGGCCACTGTGTGACAGAGTGTTGGACTGCATGGGCCATTGGCCTGATCCAACACTGGCTTCTCTTGTGTTCTTATGTCCTAACTTGAATTGCATTCCTGCTAGGAGTGTGTATTGCCCTGGCACTGGCTGTGGAGAACTACCTACTTTATTGTTTCCCAAATAAGACTCGAGGCAGAAACAGATCAGCTGTGTAAGCTGCGAACCTACTTTTGATTTATTGACATTCACCACAGAAATCTCATGCTCAGAGTTCTGAGTCTGGGACCCAGGGGGAAACATGAAATGGCCGAGTGATTAAGAGAGTCTGGTGAAGCAAGCTAGGATGCAGAGGCAGCAGCAGCAGCAGAACTGGAAGCAGGAGATGGCCAGTTCCACCGCGGGCCTGAGGGAAGCCCTCCGGGGATCTGATCTGGCCCCCGGGCTGCATGTTTGACATCCCTGGCCTAGAGCATCCCTGACAAGGGTTTGTCCAGCTGCTGCTTAAAGTCTGCCAGGGAGGGAGAACTCACCACCTCCCGAGGCAGCTGAAAGAGTTGGGTCTGTTTAAAGGTAAAGGTTCCCTTGCTCGAAAGCCAGTCGAATCCGACTCTAGGGTTGCGGTGCTCATCTCCGTTTCAAAGCCGAAGAGCCAGCGCTGTCCGAAGACGTTTCCGTGGTCATGTGGCCGGCATGACTAAACACCAAGGCGCACGGAACGCTGTTACCTTCCCACCGAAGTGGTGCCTATTTATCTACTTGCAATTTCTTCCTTTCGAACTGCTAGGCTGGCAGGAGCTGGAACTAGAGACAGGAGCTCACCCTGTCATGCGGCACTCGGGTCTCGAACTGCTGAACTACTGACCTTCCACAGCCTGCAGTTCAGCGTCTTAACCACTTCAGCCACCGCAGCTCCAGGGTCTGTTTAGCCTGGGAAAAAGAAGGCTTAGAGGGGACACGATGGCAGTCTTCAAGTATTTGAAGGGCTGTCATGTAGAAGATGGAGCAGATCTATTCTCTCTTGCTCCGGATTGCAAGACTAGATCGAATGGGTGGGAATGACAAGGGAGTCGTTACCGGCTAAATATCAGGAGAAACTTCCTAACTGTAAGAGTGGTTGAGCAGTGGGACAGACTGCCTCGGGAGGTGGTGGTTGCTCCTTCCCTGGATGTTTTCAAACAGAGGCTGGACGGCCATCTTTCGGGTATGTTGTAGGTATGTAGGTACGTAGGGCTGTCTTTCGGCTCTGCTCCTGCAGAGTGCAGGGGGTTGGACTAGATGACCTGCAAGGGACCCTTCCAACTGTCTGACTGTCAAAACGTTTTTTCTTAAGATCCAGCCGGTACCTTCCCACCCTTAATTTAAACCCATGATTTCAAGTCCTCCCCTCTGCTGCCAACGGGAACAGCTCCCTGCCTTCCTCTAAGTGACAGCCCTTCAGATACTTCAAGAAAGCCATCCTGTTCCCCCCCCCCGCCCCCCAACCTCCTCTGGGCATGGATAGAAGGAATACAGCAGAAGGAAGAGCTGTCCTTTGAAAGTATCAGCGGGATACAGGTGGGGCAGCAAGGTTTTCTGTTGTTCTGCGCTTCCGTCTCTTCCTGGAAGTTCTGCATTTAGACATCACATTATGTTGGCGTTTTAATCCGACTGGGGTTTATCAGCTGTGGTTTATTGTGACATCTGGCAGGGACGTCATGCAGGGAAGCAAGAACTGCTTTTTGGAGATGCGGGCACGGGGGGGGGGGTCTACCAAACGATGCAGGAATGCCGCGATCGACATGTCTCTCCCGCTCGTGCGTGCCCGTACGTCTTGGACTTAAGAAGTCGGCAAATGACAGCCTGACTTCAATTTCAGGTCTAAACATCCCATCGAGGTCAGATGACTAATACCATTTCTTGGAAGTTTCGTGTAAACTATTGGCAGCGGCGTGCAACACTGATGGGCGATTTTTCATTTATCCATAACGAACTGCAGACTATCTCCTGGTAACGTTTAAAGCCGTTGTTTTGTGGGTTTGGCATTTTGCAAAATAGGACATAGGCGCACTGTACTTTCAAACAAAGAGCACGTTTGTTTTTTAAGACCGCTCGTGGAGGCCTCTCGCCGTCCATCTTTCGGTTCGTCTCGCCAGCCTCCGTCTTGACGAAGGGTGCATCCCTGCTCATGTTGGAAAGGCAACTTGGGTTGAAGAGACTATATATCCTCACAAGTACAGCCGAATTGTCCAGGGGAAACAGCAACTGTACACCGGCCAGAAGCCTTCTGGGATGGTATTAATTTGCATCTGGTCCGTAGCCCTCCGGTACGGATGAACTCCCAGAGGGTGGCCGTAGCTGTAACTTTTCCTCTTTTACAATGGATTGCCAGCGTTGAGAAAACAGGTGTGTACATCGGTGATCGGCTTTCTGACTGACGGCATGTGGACGTTTAAGGGACCATCGGCACAACACGTAGTCTTTACCCTGCAAATCCCGGAAGCTGGTTTATATATGCAGAAGGGGGCTCAGTTCCTCCTAGGGTTGCCAACTTCTCCAGGCGGTCGATGGCTGGAGATCTCCTGGTCTCCAGACGGCAGGGATCGGATCCCTGTGGAGAAAATGGACTGTATGGCATGATACCCTGCCGAGGTCCCTCCCTGCCCTCCAACCCCCCCCCCCAAAAAAAAAGCTCCAGGTATTTCCCAGCCCAGAGGTGGCAACTCTTAAATTCCGCCAAAGCAAAAAATGGCTGTTCAAAACTGGACAGTTACTGGGCTGAAACCGTTCCTGTGGTGTTTTGCGTAGAAATCCCTTTATGGACAGTTAGTCATCGAGGAATTCAGACCCTGTCGAGTGCATCCAAGAAAATGGATATTCCTCCTTTTTTTGTATAGATGTCGGCCTAGAGGCAGACAGCTGGGCTGTGGCCAGTGTTCCCTCTAAGCTGAGTTAGTGTGAGCTAGCGCACAGTTTTTTATCCTCCAGTTCGCACATTTCTTTCTTAGCTCGGGAAGGAGGGCTCCAGAGCAAACTAATTTATGCAGGAGTCAAGTGACTCACAACTTTAATGCCGGTAGCTCACAAAGTAGAATTTTTGCTCACAAGACTCCACAGGTTAGCGGGAGCCTTGGGTGTGGCTCAGTGGCAGAGCCTCTGCTTGGCACGCAGAAGGTCCCAGGTTCAATCCCCGGCATCTCCAGTTAAAAGGATCAGTGATGTGAAAGACCTCTGCCTGAGACCAGAGATATCAAAGAACTTCTTGATCTTTTTGTGGATGAATGAGTACTGTCAAATTCACAGTTCCCTGCTCCCGTCCATAATACAGGAAGGGGAGGGGCTGTGGCTCAGTGGTAGAGCATCTGCTTGGCATGCAGAAGGTCCCAGGTTCAATCCCCGGCATCTCTGGTTAGAAAGGATCAGGTAGGAGGGGATGTGAAAGACCTCTGCCCGAGACCCTGGGGAGCTGCTGCCAGTCTGAGTAGACGATATCGACTTCGATGGACCCAAGGTCTGATTCAGTGTAAGGCAGTTTCATGTGTGTTTCACAGCTCCAGGCATGATTCTGCCATCTCAAGGAGTTTCTCGTGGTGGGGAGCTGCAAGCAGTCTGAATCAGCCGAAGAATCAGCAGAGGGGCCCTTCTGAAAGTGTTCTGATGTGGACACTTAACCAAGCCCGCCTTGGTCAAACGCGTGCAGACTGCCAGCCCCATATGCATTGATCCACATCACAAAATTCCAGGAGAACACGGGCCCCACCTGGAGGTTCACTTGAGGTCGCTCGGACACCAGTTCAATTCCCCTCAAGCGTTAGGGGTTGAGATCTGTTTTCTTCCAGTTTTGTGGGTTACCAAAGCAGCACCAGTAGGGACGGATTCTTCCCCAGAGAACCAATCCAGAACCCGTTTGTGATGTCGGCTCAGAACCTGGTCATTTGGGAGCCCAGCCCGGATTGGTCAACCAACAGCTGGGCCAGCATCTAACAGGGCAGGAACACTCAACATTGCAGCTTATTAAATGATAAACGGTACTACATCAACAGTGCAACAGGGAGAAAAAGTCTAGAGCTGAGACCAGGGTGATGGCTGAGGAAATGGTAAGGGAGGTTTTCTCTCTCTCCCTCTCTCTCCAGGTGGGGAGGTTGTGTTGGGAGGCATAGACACAAATGCTGTTGGCATAGACGGAAGGCCAGACAGATCTGGCTGGCCAAATCCAAAATGGCTCACCCTCAGGTGGTAGAAACATTCTTAGAAATCCGTTACCTCACGTTAGGTATTCTCAGAAGGTAGCCGAGTTGTACAGATCTGGGGTTGTACTGCAGATCATGTTCGATATGTTACAATAAATAAACGGTTGGCAGTTCGGTGCCCTTTCAAGGTACCCAGGAGTCTAGGGCGGGTCCCCTTCTCTCTGGACTTCCCAAAAGCTGCTGGCTCCACCCCCTAACCCAAGAGGGCCTGAGGATCTTCTGAAATTATGCCTGACCATTTCCCTTGGAGAAAATAGCTTCCTTGGAAGGGGGCCTCTGGGGCATTATACCCTGCTGAGGTCCCCCCCCCAAATCCCACCTTCGCTAGAACCCACCCCCTCAAATCTCCAGGAATTTCCCAGACTTGAGCTGGCGACCCTAGGTGGCTTACAAATTAAACCATAAGTTATCAATATAAAAGCAGGAGCCATTAAAAACCAGTCAGGGATAGAAAAAAGTGCATTAAAATATCCACTAGACAGACTCCAGGCCAAAAGCAGAGCATAAAGCAGCTAAAAAGATAGCTGTTCCTGTTGCTTCGGCTTGTTTTTCTTTTCTGCACATGTTTCTCTTTATGCCTGGTGTGTCTCCCTGTAAATTTAACATGCAGTGTTTTATGCTGGAGATAAACCGGTGTAATATTGAATCGACCACTAGAGGGAGCAAACTCATGCAGAACAGACCACCCCCCCAGCAAGGAAAATGAGAGTGCAAAAAAGCCCAAAGTTGCATGGATTTAGGAAAAAGGAAGAGAGAGAAGTAGTCATAGAATCAAGGAACAAGATTAGGAAAATGTTCAGTTGTCAAAGTCAGTTGCCCATGGACGGCATCTGGATTAACATATGAGTGATTAACATATGGAATTCACTGCCACAGGAGGTGGTGGCAGCTACAAGCATGGACAGTTTCAAGAGGGAACTAGATAAACATATGGAGCAGAAGTCCACCAGTGGCTATTAGCCACAGGGTATAGATGGGAACTCTCAGTCTGGGGCAGGAGATGCACTCTATTCTTGGTGCTGGAGGGGGCAGCAGTGGGAGGGCTTCTGGTGTCCTGGCCCCACTGCTGGACCTCCTGATGGCACCTGGTATATTTTGGCCGCTGTGTGACAGAGTGTTGGACTAGATGGGCCATTGGCCTGATTCTACATTGCTCTCTTATGTTGTTATGATTAAAATCCACCACTTTGCTTGGTGAGGAATTGGTGCTGCAGAGACATTTTGTGAAGGTCTAGCAGGCGCATGTAAGTGATGCTTCCTCTGGCTGTACAGATACCAGAGAACTTCTTGATCTTTTTGTGGATGAATGGGCACCTTCAAATTCACAATTCCCTCCCCCCCCCGTAATACAGGAAGGGGAGGACCTGTAGCTCAGTGGTAGAGCATCTGCTTGGCATGCAGAAGGTCCCAGGTTTGATCTGCAGCATCTCCAGTTAAAAGGACCAGGTCGGAGGGGATGTGAAAGACCTCTGCCCGAGACCCTGGGGAGCTGCTGCCGGTCTGAGTAGTCGATATCGACTTTGATGGACCAAGGATCCAGTGTAAGGCAGTTTCATGTGTGTTTCACAACTCCAGGCATGATTCTGCCATCTCAAGGAGTTTCTCATGGTGGGGAGCTGCAAGCCGTCTGAATCAGCCAAAGAATCAGCAGACGGGCCCTTCTGAAGTGCTCTGATGTGGACACTTAACCAAGCCCGCCTTGGTCAAACGCGTGCTGACCGCCAGCCCCATATGCATTGATCCACATCGCAAATCATGCATATAAAGTGACAAGTCTGTGATAATAATTGTTATTATTTACTGAAGACATCTGTAAAGTGTTTAGGCTTTAGGGGGGACAAGGTAATAGATGGAACACTCTGTCTGGGGCAGTGATGCTCTGTATTCCTGGAGGTTGGGGGGCAACAATGGGAGGGCTTCTGGAGCTCTGGCCCTGCTGGTGGACCTCCTGACGGCCCCTGGGTTTTGGCCACTCTATGACACAGAGTGTTGGACTGCAGGGGCCATTGGCCGGATCCAAAATGGCTTCTCTTATGTTCTTATGTCTGGGGCAGTGATGTTCTGTATTCTTGGTGCTTGGGGGGCCACAGTGGGAGGGCTTCTGGAGTTCTGGCCCCACTGGTGGACCTCCTAATGGCCCCTGAGTTTTGGCCACTGTGTGACACAGAGTGTTGGACTGGAAGAGGCTCCTGGAGATCTCCTGCTGTTACAGCTGTTCTCTGTCTGCTTTGCAGGATGGGCTGCTAGAGCTGCCCGGTCCCACCTGGCCACTGGCAGGGGGTGGGGCTTTAGGGTGGCCAGATCCAGGTAGTGAAACTCCTGGAGATTTAGGGACAGAGCCTGGGGAGGATTGGTATGTCGGACCCATCAATGCTCCCTCTCAGCTGTGGAGTCCTGTGAGCAAAAATTCTATTCTCTGAGCTCCCGGCGTTATTGTCACTACTTGGTGGTATCATAAGAGCTCCCGGACTCACACAAATTGCTGTATTTGCTAAACAGCGATGATGAAAATATATCTGTTTCTGAGGCAGAGTTCTTGCAGGCTGCTCTTTTTATTCGTAGTGCAGTATTGTAGTACAAAATTGGTATTCAGGAGATATGAAACTGAGACTTATTTTACACTGATTTCAGACTATCTTAGAACTTTTTTTCTTCTTTGATTGGTATTCATTCTTTACCTTATCTTTTGTGTATTACTCTTTTTTAATGTCCATGCCATTAAAGGTAATTGAATTGAATTGAGCTACTGGCATTAAAGTTGTGAGCAGGTGATTTGGCTACTGCCTAAATTAGTTTGCTCTGGAGACATCCTTCCTGAGCGAAGACAAAAATGTGTGAGCCGGAGGCTAAAAAACTGTGAGCTAGCTCACACTTATCTCAGCTTAGAGGGAACACTGGTACTCATGTCGGTAGGTATGCACAGGCCTTTTTTTGTAGAAAAAGCCCAGCAGGAGCTCATTAGCATAATAGGCCACACCCAATAGCAGAAATTCATTAGCATATTAGGCCACGCGCTCCATGCTACCAGAAGTGTGGCCATCCAGCCACACCCACCTTTTGCTTCTTATTCTGCTTACCTTGTTTGTTGTGAAAACCCAGGGCTTTTTTGGTAGCAGGAACTCCTTTGCGTGTTAGGCCACACACCCCTAATGCAGCCAATCCTGATGAGTGTCTGCTGTTGGGTGTGGCCTCTTATGCTAATGAGTTCCTGCTGGGCGTGGCCAACTCGAGAGCCAGCCGGAACTCCGTTCCTGTGCGTTCCTGCCCCAAAATAGCCCTATGCATATGCATAATATCCGAAACCCGGGCTTGGATATTGGAAGGAACAGGTGTGTGGATCAGGGGATGTATTTAGGATGGAACGATTGGGGAGCAGAGCTTTTGGGGAGTTTTATTGACGTCTGTAGCCATAGTGTGTGCAGAGCGTCAGTATGTTGCTCTCATTCTAAAATCGAGCACTCGGCCATGGAGGCTCCATTCGGCGTTATCAGAAACCCCCCAACTGTTACATAAGAACATAAGAGAAGCCAATTTTGAATCAGGCCAATGGCCCATCTAGTCCAACACTCTGTCACACAGCAGCCAAAATATACCAGGTGCCATCAGGAGGTCCAGCAGTGAGGCCAGGACACTAGAAGCCCTCCCACTGCTGCCCCCTCCAGCACCAAGAATAGAGTGCATCACCTGCCCCAGACTGAGAGTTCCCATCTAAACCTTGTGGCTAATAGCCACTGATGGACCTCTGCTCCACATGTTTATCTAATTCCCTCTTGAAACTGTCCATGCTTGTAGCTGCCACCACCTCCTGCGGCAGTGAATTCCATGTGTTAACCACTCTTTGGGTGAAGAAGGACTTCCTTTTATCTGTTCTAACCCGACTGCTCAGCAATTTCATGGAGTGCCCACGAGTTCTTGCATTGTGAGAAAGGGAGAAAAGGACTTCTTTCTCAACCTGCTCAATCCCATTCATAATGTTGCTTATTTCTGCAAATTCCACAGGTCTTTCTTTAACTGAAGGCCCCAACCTTTGGAGACCAGATGCCTGCTCGGAGCGGGGCGGTCCTCCCAGCGTCAGGAATATTTCTATCAGAGTTGGTTTTCTGGCAAGACGCGCTCGCAGCTGTTCGCAAATTGCACTCCGGGTCATATAATTAATCACTACTAAGTGATTAGCAGTTCTGCAAATCTGCCCGAGTTTCATGTAAATCCAGCTCTTAGAAAAACCCCCACCCACCACCACCACCGCCGCTCAAGAGTTTTCCTCGAGGCCCTTCTCGCACTCCCAGGTTATTGCAACCGTTCCGAGCTGCTTGGTCCAACCAGCAGCCTACACCCCGAGGAGAAACCACCATGCCTCAGAACTTTGACATAGATGGGCGATGGGGGGGAAAGATTGGGACAAATTAGGGTGTGTTTAGGAAGGCAGCGGCAGCCCAAATAGCCTATCTTAACTGGAGCTTGTCGGATCACAGAAGATGAGCAGGGTCAACCACCGGTTACTACTCGGATGGGAGACCACCAAGGAAGTCCACGGTTGCCACACAGCAGCACGCAATGGCAAGCCACCTCCGCCCTGACCTGGATGGCCCAGGCTAGTTTGCTCTTGTCAGAACCCGGAAGCTAGGCAGGGTCATCCCACCCTGGTTAGGACTCGGACGGGAGACCACCAAGGAAGGCCCGGGTTGCTACGCAGAGGAAGACGATGGCCAACTGCCTGTGAACGTCTCTTGCCTGGAGTGCCCCAGGACTGGGGTCACCAGGAGTTGGTCGTGACTCGGTGGCACGTTCTTCCTACAAATACAAAAGAACGTTCTCCGTGTTTGGTGGTGGAAAGTGCCATCAGGTGACCATTGACTTATGGCGACCCCGGAGGGTTCTAAAGGCAAGAAAGGAACAGAGGTGGTTTCCCATTGCCTGCCTCTGCGTAGCAGCCCCTGGACTTCCTTGGTGGTCTCCCATCCAAATACTCACCAGGGCCGACCCTGCTTAGCTTCTGAGTTCTGACGAGATGAGGCTAGTCTGAGCCATCCCGATAAAGGCTCTCCGTGTCTGGCCTGCCGTAATTCAGTGTATTTTGATATGAAGAAGAAGAAGAGATTGGATTTATACCCCACCCTTCACTACCCAAAGGTATCTCAGAGCGTCTTACAAACTCCTTTCCCTTCCCCTCCCCACAACAGGCACCCTGTGAAGTAGGTGGGGCTGAGAGAGCTCTTGACAGGAACTGCTCTTTTTCAAGAACAGCTCTTGTCAGAACTACGGCTTGCCCGAGGTCATCCAGCCAGGTGCAAGTGGAGGAGTGGGGGAATCAAACCCGGTTCTCCCAGATGAGAGTCCGCACACTTAACCACTACACCAAACTGGCTCTCCAGCAGGGACAGGGGATTGAGTTAGGTGGCAGCAAAAGAGATTTAGGGCCAACATCAAATGCAGGTTTGGAGGGAGGAAGCAGTGTCTTCCCACCGGGCGATTTCCCTCCGCTACCAGTTCACTAAAACCGCCACAAACTGCCACAAAGCACCAGACTAGCTGGAACAAAGATCCGCCTTGACACAGCAGTTATTCCACCCTGTGGAAATGCCAAAAACATACTATTCCTGTAAGAAATCTGGAGATAGAGCTGGCTGGCTGCATCCAGTTTGGTGTAGTGGTTAAGGGCGCAGACTCTAATCTGGGAGAACCGGGTTTGATTCCCCCACTCCTCCACTCACACCTGCTGTTGTGACCTTGGGTCAGTCACAAGTTCTGTCAGAGCTGTGCTTGAAAAAGAGCAGTTTCTGTCAGAGCTCTCTCAGCCCCACCTACCTCACAGGGAGTCTGTTGTGGGGAGAGGAAGGGAAAGGAGTTTGCAAACCGCTCTGAGACTCCTTCGGGTAGTGAAGGGTGGGGTATAAATCCAATCTCTTCTCTTCTTCTCTTCTCTTCTTAAGGCCCATAGCCAGGATTTTGTGGCTTGTGGGGCGACATTTTTTCTGGTGGGGCTGGCATTGTTTGCCATAATGAAGGCGGGTGGCGCGCACCCGTCTCCTTTCCACCCCCCCCCAAGATTTAAAGGGCCCTTCAGCGTATCAGGGGGGAGCACGTGGCCCAACAATCAGCCGGAGGGCCCTTTAAATCTTGCAGGAGGGGAAGGAGAGGGGCGTGCACTGCCACCCCCTCCTTCTTCTCAAAAGCATTTAAAGGATCCCTTTAAATGCTTTTAGGAAGAAGTGGGGGCTTTAAGAAGTGGGGGGGCCTTTGAGGAAGGGGGCTGGCCCTTTAAGGAAGGGGCGGATTCCCCCAATGGCCCCACCGTAACTATGGGCCAGGCTTCGTTCTGGACCCTGACGGCTTTGTGTTTAAGAATAATGGGGCCAATCAACACTTCTTCCTTCTCCCCTGTTTCCGGCGGGAGGATCCAGTCCCCTGTGGGCGAAGGACAATATCAATTTGCAAGCAGGAGACGAACTTAGGATGAGAAGCTGTCTAAAATGTTATATACAAATGTACGGTGATGAAACAGAATTAAAATACGTTTTAAATAGAACATCTTGAACACAAATGGGCTCTCGATATGAGATATATAACAGACCTTCCTTTGCGCCTGGATATACTGTTTTTTATTTGTTAAAGGTTCCAACATCCATGTAGGAGTGGCGAAAATATGTAGTATCGAACCCGTGGTAACGGTGAAACGGCTGATGTGGTCAAAATACAGTAGTTATGAGGTTTGAAACTTAAAATGTTAAATACAGTCGGACCTCAATAGAAGAACTATTGTCTGTTTGGTGTAGTGGTTAAGTGCGTGGACTCTAATCTGGGAGAACCGGGTTTGATTCCCCACTCCTCCACTTGCACCTGCTGGATGACCTTGGGCAAGCCATAGTCCTGGCACAGCTGTTCTTGAAAAAGAGCAGTTTCTGTCAGAGCTCTCTCAGTCCCACCTGCCTCCCAGGGTGTCTGTTGTGGGGAGGGGAAGGGAAGGGAGTTTGTAAGCCTGTCTGAAACTCCTTTGGGTAGTGAAGGGCGGGGTATAAATCCAATCTCTTCTTCTCTTCTTAACATTATTAGGTAATGCCTTAAAAATTACAACAAAGGGGATTGTAAGTGAAATCATTAAATGTCTTATACATTTTGTATCACATGATTGTCCTCGAAATCTGTGAATGTTTTGATGGTCTACCCTTGCGTTTTTCATCTCAGAAGATGTCGTGATGGCTACAGGCAGGGCTTTCTTTGTAGAAAAAGCCCATCAGGAACTCATTTAGCATAACAGGCCACACCCACCCACAGAAACTCATTGGCATATTAGGCCACACCCACCAGCAGAATCTTATTAGCATATTAGGCCACACACCCATGTTACCAGAAGTGTGGTCATCCAGCCACCTCTACCTTTTGCTTCTTATTCTGTTTATCTTGTTTGTTGTCAAAACGCAGGGCGTTTTTTGTAGCAGGAACTCCTTTGCATGTTAGGCCACACACCCCTAATGTGGCCAGTCCTAATGAGTTTCTGCTGTTGGGTGTGGCCTATTATGCTAATGAGTTCCTGCTGGGCGTGGCCAACTCGGGAGCCAGCCGGAACTCCATTCCTGTGCGTTCCTGCCCAGAAATAGCCCTGGGTACAAGAATAAACAGCTTGAAAGGGGGATTAGATAGATCCATGGAGGATAAGTATCAGCGGTTGCTAGACTTGGTGACTGAGGAGAACCTCCACATTCGGAGGCACTAAACCTCTGAATCCCAGAGCCAGGAGGCAACATCAGGGGAAGGCCTCGGCCTCTGTGCCTTGTTGTTGACCCTCCAGAGGAACTGACTGGCCACTGTGTGAGACGGGAGGCTGGACTGGATGGACCCTCCCTGGTCTGACCCAGCAGGGCTCTCCTGATGTTCTTCTCAGGGGAAGGCCTCGGCCTCTCTTCCCTGTTGTTGGCCCTCCAGGGGAACTGGTTGGCCATTATGTGAGACAGGATGCTGGACTAGATGGACCACTGGTCTGATCCAGCAGGGCTCTTCTGATGTTCTTATGAAGGCCCGGCCTCTCTGCCCTGTGGTTGGCCATTCAGAGGAACTGGCTGGCCACTGTGTGAGACAGGATGCTGGGCTAGATGGACCACTGCTCTGATCCAGCAGGGCTCTTCTTATGTTCATGCTAAAATGTGATTAAAATAGTTTCAGTGTCCATTTACTGCCTTCCAAGGCCTTGACTTTAGGGCATCAAATCTGTTCACACCACTTTTCACTGCAACGTCGAATGTACATCTGCCTTCACCCTTAGAATGGACCATCTGTCTTCACTCTCGGTGCTGAGGGGGCCCGTGGGGTACCCTTTTTTCCCCCCGGGGAAAGTTTTTTTATGTGCGCGTCCTTCATTAACCTCAAAGCATGCGATGGCTCCACGGAGCTGTAGCCTCTCCAGATGTTCAAGCAGCCCCGTCACAAGGAAGGATTAAGTTTCTTGTTGTGAATGGAGTCGGTATGACATGCAACTGATCTTCAAGCTTTACTTGGTCCATGCGGTTCAGATCGGGAACCAAAGAGTTCAATAGAGTTGCACGTGATTTTCACAGCAAGGCCCCGGATCGCTTAGGGATTCCAAGTATTATTTACCGATGTATTATACAAAAATAAAATGTTGTGATAAAAGATGGGGGGGGGAATCTGTTTTTCAGTGGGTGGATTTGAGGGAAGGGTATTTAGGACTGAGGGGAGCAAGTTATAGATAGTAGTCAGTGTTCCCTCTAAGCTGAGTTAGTGTGAGCTAGCTTACAGGTTTTTTAGCCTCCAGCGCACACATTTTTGCCTTAGCTCAGGAAAGATAGCCCCAGAGGAAACTAATTTATGCAGTAACCAAAATGCTCACTCACAACTTTAATGCCAGTAAGTCACAAAGTGGGATTTTTGCTCTCAGGACTCCACAGCTTAGACGGAGCATTGATAGTAGTACCGTTTTACTTTGGACTTTGTTTCTCGAACATGAAATTTTAAACCTTTTAGGTTCTTGTTTTGTGGGGGAAATATATATATGCAGCCCGTGGAACGCTGAAGCACGTAGCCTAGTTAATAACGTAGATAAAGAAGATGATTTTTATGGTAGAAATGGACAAAATGACAAAAAATGGAAAAGAAGATCAAGAATTTTTAGCAGATTGGAAAGACTTTAAAGGTTATTTAGAATTGAACTGGGATGTTAAAAATAAGTTACTTTGCTTTGATAATTATTAAGACTAGAAGTATAGTAAGAAATGGATTGTATTTAAAATGTTACCTAAGAGAGAGGAACAGAAAAGGAAAATGTTCAAAGTGAAGATACGATTATTGAATAAGTGTTTAATGTAAGAGAATATTGACTGAAATAATAAATGGGGTGGAACATCGTTGGAAGCCGGGGGGGGGGGGGAAAATTGTGGAAAAGGATATGTTAAGAACTGTTTTTAATTATGGAACATGTTAAAATATCCTGTTAATAAAATTCTTTTTTTTAAAAAAAACTAACGCAATCACTTAGTTGGTGGGGAAAATTGATATATCCCAAGGGGCCGCGGACAGTCGCCAAAACGTTCCGAGCGTTTTTTAAAAAGCGGTAACCACAGTGACATTTCTTAAAGAAGGAATGCCCACCTCATGGGGACTCTTTCAAGGTGCTCTTCGCCGTTTGCCGCTTTTATTTTACTTTTTATTTCTCCAAGTTATGGCGCCGCCCGATTGTGCGGGACGTCCTATAAAGAAGATCTATGCCCGCGGTCGCTCTTTGGAAAAAGGGACCGCGTCGCTCTCCCGTCTAAAGGGAATGCAGTCAGGCGGTAAATGTAGGGAGCCCGCTCTTTTCATCGGGACGGTATCGGAGCCAGCGGTCGGTCTTTGATGTTGTGACAATAGAGGACAGGCCGGGGAGAGGACGAGGGCCTGAAGAATGTCGGACGGAGGCGGCATTCATTAGTTTTGAAGCAAGGGGGGGCTTCTAATGTGTGGCAGAACTCTGGCCTTTCTTGTTTGCGGGGAGGGCCCCGTTTGCAGGATCACACTTCTGGTAAGGCTCTCGGCCCGGAGTCCGTGGGTGAACGTGCAGTTATGTGCCAGCTGTTCTGGTAGGGTTTGCCACTGGTGGGGAATGGAGGGGGTAGGGTTGCCAGCTACAGGTCAAGGCATTCCTGGAGATTTGGGGGGTGGAGTCTGGGGAGGGCAGGGTTTCGAGAAGGGAGGGATTTTGATGGGGTATAATTAGGGGTTGCCAGGTCTGGGGTGGAAAATACCTGGGGACTTTGGGGGTGGATCTGGGAGAGGGCGAGGTTTGGGGAGGGGAGGGGGCCTCAGCATGGTACAATGCCGCAGAGTCCACCCTTCGAAGCAGCCATTTTCTCCAGGCAAGCTGAACTCTTTCAGCTGGAAATCAGCTGGAAAAGCGGGAGATTTCCCAGGCCCCACCCGGAGGCTGACAACCTTAGGATAAATGCCATACACTCCACCTTTCAAAGAGGCCGTTTTCTCCAGGGGAACTGACCTGTGGCCACTACATAAAGGTTGCAGGCCTAACCTGCACCTCTGGGTCAAACGTGCTCATTCCTGAACAAGGCTTGGGAGGCGGCTGCATAAAATGTCTTGGTTGTGTTTCACATTGAAGCCCTTGCTGATTCTGAGAGTCTCCATCCGAGGACCCAGAAATACAGCATTTATAACGGAGGTAGGGGTTGCCCAGTATTGGGGAGTTGGTGGAGATCTGGGGGTGGAGCCCAGGGAGGGCGGGGTCTGCAGAGGGGAGGGACCTAACCCTAACCCACGGAAACCCCACCCTCCAGAGCCGCCATTTTCTCCCGGGGAACTAAAATTTGTAGTCTGGAGATCACCGGTGATCGCAGGAGATCCCCAGGCCCACCTGGAGGTTGGCACCCCCTAGGCTCAAGACCAGCTCTTCAGCATCCAGTTTTGTAGCTCCAAGTCCTAAATCGCCTGTGGCTTTTCTACTGAATTGCAAACCATGGGCCATCTGTGTCAATAAGCTCTGGTTTTGTCAATGAGTAGATTTAGGGAAGGCCATGGGGGGAAGTGCCTCCAGAAACAGACCCCGATTTGTTTACTACCCTTCCTGCTGTCGAACGAAGACCACTTTCCTTATTCTTCCTCTTTAAAACTAGCGTTAAGTGACCGTACCACACATGAAGCTGCCTTGTACTGAATCAGACCGTTGGCCCATCGAGGGTGGTATTGTCTACTCGGACTGGCAGCAGCTTTCCAGGTCTCAGGCAGAGGTCCTGCTATGTGGTTCTTTTAACTGGAGATGCCGGGGATTGAACCTGGGACCTTCTGGATGCCAAGCAGAGGTGGTGGTGGTCGTCGTCGTTCTTCCTCCTCCTCCTTCTCCTCCTCTTTTTCTTCTTCTTCTTCTTCTTCCTCTTCTTCTTCTTCTTCTTCTTCTTCCACTGAGCCCCAGCCCACAGTGGCATCCGTAAGGCTTTAATAAGCTACGATCATAGTAGAGGTTTTACACAAGCTTCTGTGCTCATCTTTCGTTGCCTATCTGGAATATGGGGATGATACAACTGAGCCCCCCCCATCTTACAGGCCCGTAGCAGAGTTTATATCAGAAAACCTGAGAGCCAGCTGTTCTGAGCCTGAATGTGTCGGCTTGTCAATTTCCCATTACAGCTTTACATCAGAGTGTTAAGTACTAGTTCCTAACATAACAGTGATAGGTTTTGTGTGAACATGGCGTTTGTCCGGGAAGATGTCCAAGTTTCCACCTCAGCCGTTCGAAGAAGGTATGAAATGAAGAAACACGTTGTGGTGGCAGCTACAAGCATGGACAGTTTCAAGAGGGAATTAGATAAACATATGGAGCAGAAGTCCACCAGTGGCTCTTAGCCACAGGGTATAGATGGGAACTCTCAGTCTGGGGCAGGTGATGCACTCTATTCTTGGTGCTGGAGGGGGCAGCAGTGGGAGGGCTTCTCGTGTCCTGGCCCCACTGCTGGACCTCCTGACGGCCCCTGGTATATTTTGGCCACTGTGTGACAGAGTGTTGGACTAGATGGGCCATTGGCCTGATTCAACATTGGCTTCTCTTATGTTCTTATGTTGTAACGTACCCAGAGCGGAACGTGGGTCCAGTTCCAGCCGGTCCGACAGGTGGCTGGACGAAGGCCGGAGCTTTGCTCCTAAAGACAATGGGCAGTAGATCCTAGCTCCCTTCTAGTCGGGGGACTAGGATCCAGGTAGTTAATGCAATCAATGTGTATAGTCCAGTCACGAGTGTGTTTGTGTTGGGGTCAGTGTTCCCTCTAAGCTGAGTTAGTGTGAGCTAACTCACAGGTTTTTAGCCTCCAGCTTCAGACGTTTTTGTCTTCGCTCAGGAAGGACAGCTCCAGATCATACTAATTTATGCAGTAGCCAAACCGCTCGCTCACAACTTCAATGCCAATAGCTCACAAAGTAGAATTTTTGCTCACAAGACCCCACAGCTTAGCGGGAACATTGGTTGGGGTGTGGGTTCCTTGGGGGATATAAGCCGGCCTGGGAGCCGGCTTAAGTTGTCTCGTTCCTGATCTTCAAATAAAAGTATGAGCTGATTTCACTCTACGGACTCGTCAGTCTCGGTACTTTTCACACGTGAACCTCGGTGTGTCTTCCTCCCACACTTCTCGTGTGACGCCTGAAGGTATCTTGAGGGCCATGGGCGATATCACTTTGACGTCTCAATCTTCAGTGTATTTACTCAGAATTAATTCCTGGAGAGTTCACAAGGCTTCACTTTCTACTTAAGGTGTGTTCAGGAACACCGCCTTGATGAAATCTCTGACCCTTACAAATTCCAAAGCTATCATTTTATGCACATTTAATTAAGACTGCACTCCACTCTGGGACTTACTTCTGAATGAATATAAATGGCACTGGGCTGCTAGAATCAGATTGAAAACATGTCTGCGTTGGACTTGTGTATGGAGCTCATTTCCCGTCCGCGGTCTCTAGGGATGCTCCCGCCGAGTTGGATTAATTTTAAATGTGAGTCATGCGTCTTTTAGTCAGTATCGGTGAAGCAATGGAAGTTGTAGGGGCCATATACAGCGGATGTCCTTGGCCCCAAATGAGAATTGGAAGTCTAAAGGGGAGTGCCGGATTCCTGGCTGACTTTTGTCCCAGGAAGGTGGTACAGCTTGATTGGTCTCTTTGGCCTCGGGGACTAACCCTTAATCACGGGTACATTTTTTTCAGATAAATTAACACTGTAAGCAGGGCTTTTTTTGTAGAAAAGCCCAGCAGGAACTCATTAGCATAATAGGCCACACCCAACAGCAGAAACTTATTAGCCTATTAGGCCCCACCCCCCATGTTGCCAGAAGTGAGGTCATCCAGCCACACCCACCTTTTGGTTCTTATTCTGTTTACCTTGTTTGTTGTCAAAACCCAGGAACTCCTTTGCATGTTAGGCCACACACCCCTAATGTGGCCAATCCGGATGAGTTTCTGCTGTTGGGTGTGGCCTATTATGCTAATGAGTTCCTGCTGGGCATGGCCAACTTGGGAGCCAGCCGGAATGCCATTCCTGTGCGTTCCCGCCCCAAAATAGCCCTGACTGTAAGTATGACCCTTTGCTTTTGTTAGATCCAAGTGGGAAGCCGTGTTGGGTCTCAAGCAGCCGAACAAATTTTGAGTCCAGAGGCGCCTTTAAGATTGACAAAGGTTTATTCGAGGCATGATCTTTTGTGTGCACACCCACTTCTTCAGATACCTTCATACTTTGAATAAACCTTTGTTGGTCTTAAAGATGCCACTGAACTCAAAATGTGTTCCTTTGCTTTTGTGTTTATTAATGGACATCAGAATCCTAGAACAGGAGAAGTGTTCCCTTTTATTAACCTGTTAAGCATCCCTTGGAATCGGATGGGTCGGTTTGAAAGTGATCGTTGATCTGACTTAAGAACGTAAGAGCATAAGAGAAGCCAAATGTTGGATCAGGCCAATGGTCTATCCAGTCCGACCCTCTGTGTCACACAGTGGCCAAAAATACCAGGTGCCATCAGGAGGTCCAGCAGTGGGGCCAGGACACCAGAAGCCCTCCCACTGTTCCCCCCCCAAGCACCAAGAATATAGAGCATCACTTGTTCCATAGTCCCTATCTATACCTTTGTGTCTAATAGCCACCGATGGACCTCTGCTCCATGTGCTTATCTAATTCCCTCTTGAAGCCATCCATGCTTATAGCCGCCACCACCTCCTGTGGCAGTGAATTCCACGTGTTAATCACTCTTTGGGTGAAGAAGTACTTCCTTTTACTTGATCTAACCCAACTGCCTAGCAACTTCATGGAGTGCCCATGAGTTCTTGTATTGTGAGAAAGGGAGAAAAGTACCTCTTTCTCTACCTGCTCTATCCCATGCATAATCTTATAAACCTCGATCATGTCACACCTCAGCCATCGTTTCTCCAAGCTAAAGAGCCCAAGCACTTAAACCTTTCTTCATAGGGAAAGTGTACCAACTCTTTTATCATTCTAGTTGCCCTTTTCTGCACTTTTTCCAAAGCTATAACAACCTTTTTAAGGTGTGGTGACCAGAACTGTACACAGTATTCCAAATGAGATCGCACCATTGATTTATACAAGGCATTATGATACTGGCTGATTTGTTTTCAGTTCCCTTCCTAATAATCCCCAGCATAGCGCTGGCCTTTTTTTATTGCAGTTGCACACTGTCTCGACATTTTCAGTGAGTTATCTACTACGACTCCAAGATCTCTCTCTTGGTCAGTCTCTGCCAGTTCAGACTCCATCAACGTGTATTCATAGTTAGGATTTTTGGAATTCTCGTATTAGTACAGGGGTCCCCCATCTTGTTGAGCCTGCGGTCATTGTCTGAACTCTTGAGAACAGGAAATTCATTTATTTTAAAACATTTATTAGCCACCTTTCTTCCTTTCGTAGCTAACAATATAGGCAAAATAATATACATTGAATGCATCAAAACCAAAGTTAAAGAAACACAGTTGACCGCAGTCCTAATTTTGATTCCCCAGTCCTCCACACGCAGGGAGATGTCACGCTTGTACGGCTGACTCTCTTTTGGATAGAGCCGTAGGTACAGCTGTCCTAGCTTGCAGTGAGGCAGGCAGAGAGATTTTGGCGCTGATGCCAAAGAAAGGCTTGCCGTTGTGCCACGTCTGGAATCCTTGCAGTGCAATCCTAAGCACTGTTAAATCCTGCTAACTTCATTGGATTCAGGAGACTTAGAAGGCTTGTAGCTGTCCTTTGGATTGCACCGTTAACAGCTGGTCTTGTGTACAGCAGCAGAGCATAGAACTGAACCGTAATGCACCTTCAGAGATACCTGCCTTAAATATCATGCCTCCATAAGAGCATAACAAGAGCCCTGCTGGATCAGACCAATAGCCTATCTGGTCCAGCATCTTGTCTCACCCAGGGGCCAACCAGTTCCTCTGGAGGGCCAAGAACAGGGCACAGAGGCCGAGGCCTTCATAAGAACATCAGAAGAGCCCTGCTGGATCAGACCAGGGGTCCATCTAGTCCAGCATCCTGTCTCACACAGCGGCCAACCAGTTTCTCTGGAGGGCCAGCAACAGGGCAGAGAGACCGAGGTCTTCCCCTGATAAGAATTTAAGAAGAGCCCTACTGGGTCAGACCGGTGGTCCATCTAGTCCAGCATCCTTTCTCACACAGCAGCCAACCAGTTCCTCTGGAGGGCCAACAACAGTATTGCTATTCAGAGGTTTGCCACCGTGGCTGTTAGCCACTGATAGATCTCTCCTCCATCAGTCTGCCTTCAGGTTCTCCATACTTCAGATTCTTGCATCTATCCTGGCTGTGAAGAAATGCATTTTTCCTTTGGAGGTTTGAAATGATCAAAACCTTCTCTCTGAGTTTTAAATGGTGTTTTTTTCTCTCTGGGCAGGAATGGGGGATGTCAGTTCAATAGTTTTCCAGACATACCTCAGCCCATCTTCATACAAATGCTAATAGGTCTAAACAATAGGGTGGTCAAGCTCCTCCTCCCCAGCAGGGAACAGAGATTTGGAGGTATTAAATACTAGAAGGACTTCAAAAAGAAAATTCTGGAGGTGCTTCTTTGACCCAGCCTGACCTGGTCAGTGGGTGGGGAAAGGAGAGCTAATAAAAGCCCTAGGAGCAGGGGGGAAGTGCTTTGGAGTACTGCTTCCATCGAAAGAGACAAAACTCTTAACTGAGGTTTGGAGGAGGCGGCCATTGCCATGTGCTGGCCTGGAGAGCTGGAGGACACTTCAAGGTAATGATGACACTGTAGCGATCCATAACTTTCTAAGCTAAGGAGGCTGCCTTATATTTAACAACAGAAGCACGTGTATAGAGGGAGAAACAGACGAACTGCATTTTGCCCATTTCTTTTTAATCCCTTGCTCAATCTGATGCTGTGCTAAAAGTATGCTTGTGAACATTTTCTTTTTAATAAAAGCTTTATAACTTTTGATCCTGGTAGTGGTTCTTTGTGCCACATAGACCTCCACCGTCTTGGACATGGTATCGTAAAAGAAGTGCCAGGAGGAAGGGGAGAGCCATTAGTGGGCAAGTGGCTACTCCCCTAGTGGTGCAAAAGGCAGTAAAAGGTCCCTGTGGTCACCAGACTCTGGGCAGTGGGAGACACAGAGGGCATGGCCTCAGAACGTGGAAGGGAATGAATGTGGAAGAGGAAACTGAGGAGGGCAGGGTGGAACAGGGCCTGCAGGCCTGTTCCGCTTCACTGGGGAAAAGACTTTTCCCAGCAGCCCGGACTTTTTCTCCACGTGTTGCGTTTGTTTTGTTTTAATGGTTTGTTGGTGCACCAGTAAACAAAGGGGAGGGTAGAACAAGGTTTCATCAATTGTGATCTTCGGGATTTGTGACAGTCGTTGTACCCCGGACAGACTCTTATTTCGTTTTGCGTTTGCTTCCTTTCCTTCTCCCCCTCCCTCATCCAGGACATGCTCCATGCAGACAGCCTTTCGTCTCCTGACTCCAGCTTCACCCTACACCCAGAGGACAGAAGGGGCTATCCTGACCCCCAAGCGGCACACAGGCCCTTGGCCAAGCAGCACTTCAGGCAGGAGAGCGGGCAGACGTCTTTGCAAAGAGATGGGCCTCAGCCTTTCCTTCTGGGCCTCCCGAACTTCCCAGACCTCTCCAAAGCGGACATCAACGGGCAGAATCCCAACATCCAGGTAAAACCGCTCAGCTAGATTGATGGTGGTAGTCCCTGTGCTGAATTATTCCAATCTGTGTCCATTGACATAGAATCATAGAGTTGGAAGGGACCTTGCAGGTCATCTAGTCCAACCCCCTGCTCTCTGCAGGAGCATACCCGAAAGTTGGCCATCCAGTCTCTGCTTGAAAACGTCCAGCAAAGGAGCATGCACCACCTCCCGAGGCAGTCTGTTCCACTGCTCAACCTCTCTTACAGTTAGGAAGTTTCTCCTGATATTTAGCCAGTAATGACTCCCTTGTAATTCCCATCCTTTAGATCTAGTCCTGCAATCCGGAGCAAGAGGGAATAGATCTGCTCCATCTTCTACATGACAGCCCTTCAAATACTTGGAGACTGCAATCCTGTCCCCTCTAAGCCTTCTCTTTCCCAGGCTAAACAGACCCAACTCTTTCAGTCTTTCCTCGTAAAACTTGGATTCCAACCCTCTCACCATCCTGGTCGCCCTCTTCTGGACACGCTCGAGCTGGTCAGCACCCTTCCTAACACCAGAAGCCCTCCCACTGTTCCCCCCCCGCCCTCGTCACCAAGAATACAGTGCATCACTTGCCCCGGACCGCGAGTTTCTATCGATACCTTGTGGCCATACAAGACATCTAGCTAAACTATAGACGACACTTTATGAGTATGTTGTTTTATATGGTGGTTCTAAATTGTTTTTAATTGTATTGTGTATTGTATTCAGATTGTTTGATGTTGTTTCATGATGCCAATTGGCCTTGTAAGCTGTCACGCGCTTTGGTGGGGAGGGTGGGGTGTAAAATAAATAAGATTACACAGTAGGATCCAACTTACAGCACAACTGTACGCAGTCATATCGACCCCAGTCCCTGATCGTTTGTCCAAGTGAGGTTGTGAGTCATTCAGTACAGCGGAACTCTGTTGCCTGTGCGGAAACACCCTCTTGAATAATTCAGTTTTGCATAGTTTGTGGAAAGCCAGGAACATAAGAGAAGCCAATGTTGGATCAGGCCAATGGCCCAGCCAGTCCAACACTCTGTGTCCCACAGGGGCCAAAAATACCAGGTACCATCAGGAGGTCCAGCAGTGGGGCCAGGACACTAGAAGCCCTCCTACTGTTGCCCCTTCCAAGCACCAAGAACTGAGAGCATCCCTTGTCCCAGACTGAGAGTCCTTATCTAAACCTTATGGCTAACAGCCACCAACGGACCTCTGTGAGAGGGAGAAGCTTCCTGACCTCACCAGGCAGCCCATTCCATAAAGCGGGAACCACAGCAGAGAAGGAAATGTGCACAGGCCATTGTTGATTTGCCCATTTGCAGCCAAGCTGCCATGGCACAGCCTAGAGGGAAAGGCGCTCCCACAGACGAGAGGGCCCAAGGCCGGCGGCGTAAAGCACTTTTTAAAAAATAGCAAATGACTCGATTCTTGGAACAGGATTTCCCATCGTGTTACCCTAATAATACAGTCCCCGATGATATGGCCAGCTCTCTCTCTCCAGGATTAAATGTTTTCGTTTTCCCCCAACTGCTTGAGCATCAACAAGACAAGGAAAAACTCAGCCGGGTAACCTGAGCAGCTGTTAGTTTTGTGCTCTTGTGTGTGTGTGTGTGTGTGTGTGGTACTTTGTGACTACCGCAGGGGCCGGACGCACCGCTGCACTCGGGTCAACGAATGGACGGGGGACCCTCTCGGAAAGGAGGTCCCTTTGAAAGCCAGCGGGCATCTTTCCGCGGGCGGTCTCTTCCTCGTGGCGAAAAGCTCCTCTCTTGGGCGCCGCTGACCCGACGCCTGCCAAGCACATGCAGCCGTGCCAGCCGTGCGGAGCCACTCGGGGGCACGGCAAGGTTCACTTTCTTCCCCCTCCAGAACAGAGTGAAGTCATGCGTCTGCCGTCTTCTTTGTGATGTTCTTTTCCCTTTCCCCAGCTCTCAAAGACTCAGAGCATACTGCCACCACCTTTTTTTTTAATCTGAGCTCTCCTCTTCCTCCCATTTCTCCTAAGCATATTTTCCCCACACAGTCGAAAAGAGCAAGATTTCAGCAGCACTTTCAAGATTAACAAAATTTGAGGACGGGGAGGAGCTTTCGTGAGTCACGGCCAGTGTTCCCTCTAAGCTGAGTTAGTGTGTGAGCTAGTTCACAGTTCTTTAGCCTCCAGCTCACACATTTTTATCTTAGCTCGGGAAGGACGGCTCCAAGGCAGACCGATTTATGCAGGAGCCAAATCACTCGCTCACAACTTTAACGCCAGTTGCTCACAAAGTTGAATATTTGCTCACAAGAGTCCACAGCTTAGAGGGAGAATTGGCCACTGCTCACTTCTTCAGGTACAGAGTAAATGCATTCAGCTTTAAGCCACTGAGGAAGTCTTCTCACTGTGAGGGCAGCAACAGTGTTCCCTCTAAGCTGAGTTAGTGTGAGCTAGCTCACAGTTCTTTAGCCTCCAGCTCACACATTTTGATCTTAGCTCAGGAGGAGGAGGAAGAAAAGGAGGAGGAGGAGGAGATTGGATTTATACCCCGCCCTTCACTTGGAGTCTCAGAGCGGCTTACAGATTCCTTTCCCTTCCCCTCCCCACAACCCTGTGAGGTAGGTGGGGCCGAGAGAGCTCTGAAAGAAACTGCTTCTCTTACGTTCTTATCTAGCCCAACTCCCTGCACAATGCAGGACATTCGCAAATACCTCCCCCTCCACATCTGCAGTGACCCCCTGTTCCATGCCCAGAAAATGAAGAAAAACCTCCAGGATTGTTTCCTGACCCCAGAGTGGCGATCAGCATTTCCCAGGGCGTGTAAGAAAGGGCCACGAGGACTAAGCCCTGAGGCAGGCCTTCCTGCCTTCCCTTCTCACGATCTGCCTCAGTTCACAGAATCCGTATGGCTGTCAGAGGGCCCTCTAGCCTCTGTTTGGAAACCTCCCAAGAAGGAGAGCCCACCGCCTCCCGAGGAAGCCTGTTCCACTGAGGAACCGCTCTGACTGTCAGGACAATGAACAGTTCCTGTGGACAAAATGGCTGCTTTTCCAGTTGGAGCGTGTGGCATTATCCGCTGCTCACTGCCTTCATCCCCCAAAGCACCCCGAAAACCTCCAGGTACTTCCCAACCCAGAGCTGGCCCAACCCTAAATAGTGGTGAGCAAATAGTTAGAGAACCAGGCCAATTGCCTGAAGAAGAAGAAGAGAAGAAGAGACTGGATTTATACCCCACCCTTCACTACCCGGAGGTGTCTCAGAGCGGCTTACAAACTCCTTTCCCTTCCCCTCCCCACAACAGACACCCTGGGAGGCAGGTGGGGCTGAGAGAGCTCTGACAGAAACTGCTCTTTTTCAAGAACAGCTCTGCCAGAACTTTGGCCTGCCCAAGGTCATCCAGCCAGGTGCAAGTGGAGGAGTGGGGGAATCAGATCCGGTTCTCCCAGATTAGAGTCCACGCACTTAACCACGACACCAAACTGGCTCTCAAAACAAAGAAAATAAAGTGGGCAGTCTGTTCTCCCCTTAGAGATACCAGTTCCACGTAGAAAAATTTCCTGGAAATTCTGGGCAGGGGGAGCCTGGGGAGGCCACGGTTTAGAGAGAGGAGGGGCGTGATGCCCTGGAGTCCACCACCTTCCAAAGCAGTCGTTTTCTCCAGGGAAACTGGTCTCTCTATTCTAGAGACAAGTTCTAAACCTGGGAGATCTCCAGGCGCTGCCCGGAGGTTAGTCAAGGACGAGAAGCCACAGGACGGGCTGAACTTTGTAAGGAAAAACAACATTGGCCCCGGTCACACGGAGAATTTGCTGCACGAGAGGCACGAATGTCGGACAGATTTCCGGGGCGTGATCACACCGCAACATCTGGGAAGCGTAGCACACACGTGGCCAACCCGTGGCATCTGTCAGGCACTTCAGAAAGTCAGTCAAACACCAGGCTTCTTGAAGAAGATAGCATTTATTGAAAGCAGTTCTAAAGGCACATTAACATCTCTTTGTAAGGGATAAGTCATACTGGAAAAGCCTCTACAGTTATACCCACTGGGGGTTAAACCCCCCCCCCATCTACCAATGACTACTAAGCCCACGCGCGCGGGAACTAGGTGCGAAAGTTGTAAAGCAGTAAATAACCAACTGGCCCAAAGCTGTCTCCACAGAGGAAAACAAGGACTGTGAGACCAAGGCCATTTGGTGAGATAGCAGACTGCACAGGCTGTGAAAATCCTCTGTCTCCTAGGCAACCTGCGCACCTCCCTACATTCCACACATGAAAAGTTACAGATCATCCAACCCTCCTACCCTCCCATCCATCTTATGGCAGGATTACCTGACAGCATCCCACCGAAGATGTAGAGTTAAAAAGTACCGCGGAAAGTGCACCAGTATCCGGAAAACGCGCAACACAGGCGGGCGTCTGATCACGGGAATGCTAGTATCCCGTGGCATCCGGCGCCCACCCACGTCCCGTCGCATACCGGATGTTTTTTGTAAGCCTCCATAGGATTCACACAAATGCCAAATTGCCCATGTGCACAAATGCGAAACTGAAAGCAGCGCTGCTCCGCGAAACTGCACAGGCGCATGGATGCGAAGCCAAGAGCAATTGCCCGTCTGATCTGGAAGCAGTGACTTGCGATCGCCGCTGGTGTGTGATCACGCCGCGCCGCTTCTTTCCCACGCTTCAGCATCGCCGTGTGATCGGCAGCTAACAGGCTAAGCGCGGAGACTCGGTGGACCGTGTGATTGGGGGTACCGTGCTTTATTTTGCTCCAGGGTGAACAGCCACACCTCCCCCCACACACACACACACATTATCTGGCCCATGTGACCGGGGCCCCTGATATGATAACTAAACCTTGTTAGAGAAAAATATCTCTTCTTTAATTATGCAGTGAAATAGCAAGTCATAGAGGTGTTTTCTTTGAAGTAAATTGGCCTCAAGTTTTTCTTTCTGACGGTGCAGCACTCAATGAACACAGTCTTGGAAGGAATTTAGAGGGCGGCACAGAGATGCTTTTCACGTAACCGAATGATGTAAGCTAGAAAGGAAAAGGGAGTTGAAAAAAAATCCAAAAGGGTGAGTTGTTTGAGGGTTTTTTCCTCTTTAAAAACATGCTTGTTTTGGGTGCATTCAGACTATAAGTGGTGAAAATTGTATGTATTTTTGTATACTTTCTAGTGTCAGGTCTCAACTGATGAAACTTTGAGTGAAACGGTTCACTGAGCGCTGTACGTCAGAGAGAAAAACTTGAGACCAATTTACTTCAAAGAAAATACCTTTATAACGTTATTTCACTGCATAATTAAACATCTATTATTCTCTAACAAGGTTTAGTTATCATATCACAGTTGTTTTTTCTTACAAAGTTCTGCCTGGAGGTTGGCAACCCTGCCTCCCCTGCTTCCACCCAAAAGGCCGAGGAGATGTGTTGGTGTAGCTGTGAAGGTGGGGGAGAAGCAGGGCCTTTCCATATACACCCGTTCCCCCCTTCCTCTTTTGACACAGAGCCATCTCCAGCCCACATTTCTCACAGTCTGGCTGGTTTTCATTTCTTCCTTCCAGCTTTTTCTAAATTTCCGTCTTCCCCACGTTCCCATCAACATCGGTCTGTTTTGGATCATGGACCCACTGCCTACCCAGAACTGCAACAAAGAACCCACTTCATTTTTTTTCTTGGTCGTATAGACCGGTTTTCCCTCTTTTCTTTGCGTGCGCATAGGACAACGAGCCTCCTGTGTTTTGATCAGGAGAGGGTACTCTTTGCAGGGTCAGCGTGTCTCGTAGGGGCAAAAAAGCCGCATCTGCCAAAATATCTGCTTCACCAGAGCTCCCTAACACAGCACCCATGCCACCCGCTGGCACCATTCCTGGCACCTGCCAAGTGTTTTCTGAAAGTGGTTGGGGCCAGACAAGGCCTTTTCTGATTGCTCATTGGATGTTTGATCGGCCGTGCAGGTTTTTAAAAACATCATTTTGACAGGAGCTGGCACTGCAGTGCAAGGGTCTCCACTGAGTGACTGAAGGCAGGGCTACTTCTGGGCAGGAACGCACAGGAACGGAGTTCCGGCTGGCTCCTGAGTTGGCCACGCCTACAGCCTCCCCCCCCTTGGGCTCCCCAGGGGCCTCGCAAGCCAATCTAGGGAGCGAAGGGTCGTTTTGGAACCCCCATGTGCATCTTACATTTTTAAATATTTATTTTATTTGAATTCTTGTCCGAGGGGGCGACACTCATCTGGGGGGGGCAATGCCCTCTAATGCCCCCTGGTGGGTACAGGTCTAGTCCACTGGCTCAAAGAAGGCTGAGGACCCCTGTTGTAGACAGTCATTAAACATAATATTTATTTACTAAAACATTTCTACCCTTACCTTGTAGCTCAGTGTACACAAGAGTAAGACGCCAGTAGCAGCTTAAAGACTAACAAAATATGTGGCAGGGGAGGAGCTTTCATGAGTCACGGCTCGCTTCTCTTGTGGTTCAGTGCGGCTTACAGCAGTAGTTTAAAAAAAAAACCCTGTAAACGTAAAGGAACTTTCTTCTCCTTTCCATCTGATACCATTTCCCTCTTTTTCCACTCTGTCCAGGCAAACCCAGAAAATAGTGGTTGGTGTCACTGGTGGGACCCAACTTAGGCTGCCAAGCATTGGGACTTGTGGAAGACCAATGCCACAGTGTACCAGAGTCCTCCTTTATTCGACATAAATCATTGACTTGTGGCTTTTCCACATGGCTTCCATGGCCAGATGACATTAGCCTTTTGTATGGCTGCTAGTGTCCTGGCCCCACTGCTGGACCTCCTGAGGGCACCTGGTATATTTTGGCCGCTGTGTGACAGAGTGTTGGACTGGATGGGCCATTGGCCTGATCCAGCATTGGCTTCTCTTATGTTCTTATGTATCTGTCAAAAAACCCACAACCCTAACAGTGATCTATCTTCAGTATTCTGTTTATTGCACCCGCTTTCTCCCAATTCCTCAGGTTACTATAGAGGTCATCGATGGGCCAGAGGCCGACTCAGAGAAGGACCTCCAGAAGGAAAGCGGTAAACCCAGCTGGCCCGTCCCCTCCCCAGACTGGAGGAACTGGTGGCAGAGATCGGCACCCGCCGTCACCCGCATGAGCAGCGGCGACCAGGATTACAAGTACGATAGCACGAGCGAGGACAGCAACTTCTTGAATCCTCTTGGCGGATGGGACAGGCACGCCCCCGGTCACCGGACGTTTGAATCCAAAGATCAGCCGGAATACGGTGAGGAAGAGTTTTGAGATCTCCTGATGAGTATTGCCTACTCAGACTAGGAAGAGTTTGAGATCTAGGAAGAGTTTGAGATCTCTTGAGTCTTGCCCACTCTTGAGTATTGCCTACTCCAGGGTCTCGAGTGGGGGTCATTCATATCACCGGGGATTGAACCAGGGGACCTTCTGCGTGCCAAGCAGATGCTCTGCCTCTAAGCCACAGCCCCTCCCACGATAAGAACATAAGAGAAGCCAATGTTGAATCAGGCCAATGGCCCATCTAGTCCAACACTCTGTCACACAGCGGCCAAAATATACCAGGTGCCATCAGGAGGTCCAGCAGTGGGGCCAGGACACGAGAAGCCCTCCCACTGCTGCCCCCTCCAGCACCAAGAATAGAGTGCATCACCTGCCCCAGACTGAGAGTTCCCATCTATACCCTGTGGCTAATAGCCACTGATGGACTTCTGCTCCACATGTTTATCTAATTCCCTCTTGAAACTGTCCATGCTTGTAGCTGCCACCACCTCCTGTGGCAGTGAATTCCATGTGTTAATCACTCTTTGGGTGAAGAAGTCTTTCCTTTTATTTGTTCTAACCCGACTGCTCAGCAATTTCATCGACTGTCCACGAGTTCTTGTATTGTGAGAAAGGGAGAAAAGGACTTCTATCTCAACCTGCTCTATCCCAGGCATAATCTTATAACCAGGTAAATGACAATAGCAGCTGTGATTGGATTGGCGTGTGATATGCAGAGGGGTGATGGGCGAGGAGGAGAAATCAGCACCAGACTGAGAGTTCCCATCTATACCCTGTGGCTAATAGCCACTGATGGACTTCTGCTCCATATGTTTATCCAGTTCCCTCTTGAAACTGTCCATGCTTGTAGCTGCCACCACCTCCTAACGTAACCAACCCACCTAACGTAACCACCACCGCCTAACGTAACCAACCCAGGGATAGCAAAACAAACTCTACTCTTTTGCCTGACTGCTTATAGCACCACAAACCTTTATTCTTCTTCCTTTTTTCTGTTGTGGCTGCAGATTATATCGACGGGGAAGGGGACTGGAGCTCCTGGTCTGTTTGCAGCGTCACCTGTGGCAGCGGCAACCAGAGGCGCACCAGGGCCTGCGGCTACGCCTGCACAGCGACGGAATCGCGGACGTGTGACAGGCCCAACTGTCCCGGTAAGGCCCTGCTGAATTACTCTGACTGGAATGATAAAACTTGGTGCAATCCCGTTAGCTGATGAAGAGCACTGTAGCAGTAGAAGCCACCAGATTTCTGGGACTTGGCGCTTTGCTGTGCTTTTACGAGACCGTGCATGTCAAGACGAGTGGCCGTGTTAGCCTGTCTGTGGCAGTGGAAAAGACTCACACAGTTTGTGGCAGGGAGTCACGGCTCACTTCAGATCGATCGAGTTGGGTCACCGTTTTAGTCTGCCCGTAGCAGTGTTATCGAGGCGACGAGCATGAAATTAAGCAAACTCCGGAGCACGACGTAAGACAGGAGGGCCTGGCGTGATGTGGTCCGTGGGGTCGCGAAGAGTCGGACTCGACTGTGCGACTGAACGACAAAAAAGCAGGAGAAAAGAGCCAGAGTCCAGCAGCACCTGAAAGACTCACACAATTTGTAGCAGGGGAGGCGCTTTCCTGAGTCAGAGCTCACTTTTTCAGATAGATCGAGATGGGTGGCCACGTTAGTCTGTCGGTAGCAGGAGAAAAGAGCCAGAGTCCAGCGTCACCTGAAAACCTAACATGATTTGTGGCAAGGTATGAGCCTTCGTGAGTCATGGCCGACTTCTTCAGATAGATCAAGATGGGCAGTCATGTTAGTCTGTCCGTAGTGGTAGAAAAGAAGAAGAAGAGACTGGGTTTATACCCTGCTCTTCACTCGGAGTCTCAGAGCGGCTTACAATCTCCTTTCCCTTCCTCTCCCCACAACAGACACCCTGTGAGGTCGGTGGGGCCGAGAGAGCTCTGAGAGAAACTACCCTTTCAAGGACAGCTCTTGTCAGAACTATGGCTTGCCCAAGGTCACATCAGCAGGTGCAAGTGGAGGAGTGGGGAATCAAACCCGGTTCTCCCAAATTAGAGTCCGCGCACTTAACCACTACACCAAACCAAGTCCAGGAGCAACTTCAAGACTAACAGAATCTGTGGCAGGGGAGGAGCTTTCGGTGAGTCATGGCTCACTTCTTTTTTTTTTTTTTGTAAAACTCTCTTAAAAAAGAGAGAATTTTATTCTTTTTATAAGAAAAGGGAAGGGTAGACAGATGGAGAAAGAAAAAGGTGGAGTGAAATTTTTTTCTGTTAGTGAGAGTTAGTTTAGGTTAATAACCAATACCAAGATTTGGCATCCATCATGGTTAGAAGATCTTCCTTTTGACTAAAGCAAAGTCCAAAATCACTCTGTTAATGCAGTTAGTAAAGTCCATTGGGGTTAGTAATTAAACAGCTCCTTCCAGATGTAACACGAACAGTCCTCAAAGTATCTTCTTCTTAATTTTCTTCCAGTTATGGATTAAGTCCATTTTAACTTTGAAGTCTTCCGTTCCATCACCTTCCCCTGGGCTGCTGTCATCTGCACTTATCCCAATTTTGAATGCTGCATCCTTCTTCCTGCTGGCGTGTCTCTTCAGGAGTTTCTGTGTTTTGAAGATGAAATCCTTCTTCTTTCTTTTCTTTTTTTCTTAAACTTCTGGCCTTCAAGCTTCCAGGGCTCCACAAACTCAGCAGATGAAATTAGATCTCCCGTTTGTCGCCTGCTATGCTCGACATCCCCTTCTACTGGCAGAGTATTTCTTTTTATAAAGGCGGAATAGGCTTTGGGAGCCTTATCCACCTCTTCTTTTAACTTTATCGCTTCACTGCCAGTTAGGGGTGTCAAGACATTTGTCAAGGTAAATCCGAGATCTTCTTTCTCCTCTTCTTTAGCGCCCTGAAACCTGGAATCAAATTCGATTTCTGTTCAATCTCGTTCATCTTTCTAGTTGTTTCCAATATCTGTTTCTGTCGACTGATGAGAACACTTTCCATTTTAAACAAAGTTTGGTTGATCTTCTGCAATTGTTCCAGCAGGGGGCACAGCATCTCCTTTTTCTGTTGATTGACAGCAAGCTCTTGGGGGGGCTATCTGGACCGGAAGTCCTCCTCTCTTCTCTTCCGGTATCTGCAGGGCTTTTTCCATTATCGACATTTTGTTTTTTTGTTTACTTTTAAAAAGTTCGTGCCGCATCCCCCAGGAAGCTAAGATGAACACATTCTTCCATGCAGCCCCAACGGTACTTTCACCAACCCTTTGTTTTCTTTCTGCCCCCTTCGCGCTCCCTTTGAATAGCTTGCTTCTCGAGGGGGTGGGGACTCCTCCCTCCTCCCAACGCTTATACGCATGCAGGGGGCTCCGATTTACGCCTCAAAATAGATCTTCAACTCACGATTCGATGCCACTACTTCTTTTTATGTATGGCTCACTTCAAGTATCTGAAGAAGCGAGCAGTGAGAAGAGCTCACGGGCTACCACAAATTTTGTCGGTCTTCAAGGTGCTCCTGGACTCTCGCTCTTTTCTGCTGTGAATGTGTCAGTTTTGGGTTTTACCCTGGGGGGCCTCGGACCAATGCTGTCGATTCTCCCTGCCCTCTGATCTCATGGTCTAGGGTGGCCAGCCTCCAGCCGGGGCCCGAAGATCTCCTGGGATTACAGCTGACCTCTCGGCTGCAGAGATCGGCTCCCCCAGAGAACACGGCTGTCAGAGTCTAGGCGTCATTCTGCTCAAGATCTTCCTGTGGCCCAGGCTAGACGTCAAAAACCAAAGCTCTATGGTGGTGGCAGTCCCCTAGCCAAAAGCCTGGCGGAAGAGCTCCGTCTTGCAGGCCCTGCGGAACTGCGTAACATCCCGCAGGGCCCTGATCTCCTCCGGGAGCTCGTTCCACCAGGATGGGGCCGCCACTGAGAAAGCCCTGGCCCTGGTAGTAGCGAGCCTGGCATCCTTGGGGTCTGGGAGGGTCAGTCGGTTTTGAGACCCCGACTGTAGTGCTCTCTGGGCTATATATGGGAAATACTTTGGGATTTGAGCACAGGGGAAAATAGCAATATGCCAGGTTGTGCAAATGGAGACGTTCCGGACCTCCTTTCGCTTAAGACAGCTCCAGTTGTTCTCAACAGAATGACTCCCATACGGTGTCAAGGCCTCCAGGATACCAGGCCTGTGCTTGTTTTGGACTGGGTCAAGGAGAGCCTTCACTTAGATTTAATTGTTCTGGGAACCAGATGAACGCACAAAGCTGCCTCGTATTGAATCGGACCATCGATCCATTAAAGTCAGCCTTGTCTACTCGGGCCGGCAGCGGCTCTCTGGGATCTCAAGGAGAAGACTTTCACATCACCTACTTTCTGGTTCTCTTTTAACTGGAGATGCCGGGGATTGAACCTGGGACCTTCTGCACGCCAGGCCGAGGCTCTTCCACTGAGCCACACCCATACTCGTTGTTGTACTTCCCTTTTAATATTTCCCTTTTCCATCCTCACCCTTGGTATTTATATAACGTTTTCAACGTTCCCAGCACTTTACAATGTTACTTCTTCACCCAAAGAGTGAGGAACACATGGAATTCAGTGCCACAGGAAGTGGTGGCAGCTACAAGCACAGACATCTCCAAGAGAGGATTGGATAAGCATATGGAGCAGAGGGGGGCCACAGCAGGAGGGCTTCTGGAGTTCTGGCCCTGCTGGTGGAGCTCCTGATGGCACCTGGGTTTTGGCCACTGTGTGACACAGAGTGTTGGACTGGATGGGCCATTGGTCCGATCCAACATGGCTTCTCTTATGTTCTTATGGCTGGGGCAGTGATGCTCAGTATTCCTAGTGCTTGGGGGACAACAATGGGAGGGCTTCTGGAGTTCTGGCCCCGCTGGTGGACCTCCTGATGGCATCCGGTTTTTGGCCACTGTGTGACTCAAAAGCGTTGGACAGAATGAGCCATTGGCCTGATCCAACATGGCTTCTCTTATGTTCTTATGTCTGGATCAATGATGCTCTCTATTCTTGGTGCTTGGGGGGCAACAGTGGGAGGGCTCCTGGAGTTCTGGCCCCGCTGGTGGACCTCCTGATGGGATCTGGGTTTTGGTCACTGTGTGACACAGAGTGTTGGACTGGGTGGGCCACTGGCCTGATCCAACATGATTTCTCTTATGTTCTTACTGGTTATTATTTTATTATAATTTATGGATAATTAAAACTCACTCTAAGGGTTTTTTTAATTGTATGTATTATTTATTTATTTATTTATTTATTTATTTATTTATTTATTTATTTTGGGATTTATACCCCGCCCTATCTGGTAGCTCAGGGCGGCTTACTTGGTTTTTAGGTCTGCTTACTTGGTTTTGGCTACTGGTTTTCAAGGTTGTTTGTGTCCCCATTTCTTATTGGCCCCGTGCTCTGCACCCCGACCCTGCCCCAGACCTCGAAGTTGTCACTTACCGGTGGCAGCCAACTTGGGAGAAGCGGAGACCAGTGCCCACCCACGTTTTTTGTTTGAGCGACCAGGCAGCAAAAAGCTTTCCGGCGCACCACCGACTTAAGCCCAGGCTAAACCGAAAGAGTCGATTTAAGATCATTTCTCTCAAACGGGCCTACCCCGTCAACACGAGCGATTCAGGACAGAGGAATTCCCCCCCCCCCAAAGCCACAACGTTACAAAACAGGAGGTTGCCCTGCCAAAAAACCCTGTATCTAAAGAACGCGTTGGCAAAACGCCTCCCAAAACACGATTATCTTACAAGCCCTCCAGTAGAGAGGGAGCCGGGAGCGCATCACCTGGCGAGCTCCTTCTCTAATTGCGGGGCAACGCGAGGGCAGGCCCAATCCCTCGCAAAGGGCACGCACGGGAGCCACGGGGAGGAAACAGTCAGGAGAGCCCGCCGGGCAGATCTCAGTGGGTGCACAGAGTCTGCGAACTTCATGTGTTTAAGGCTTGAATCGAGAGCTAAACGTGGGAGAGAGGGCCTTGGGGAGAGGTGGAACCAACCACCAGATGTTCCTCACTGAGTTTCATTCCGGGCTCCATGGTCACGTAAACACACAGCAATTAACAAAGGGGGGGAAAACCAAAAGTTAAAAGGTCGGTGTCGATTACATACAGATGCTCTATAGAGACACAGAATCACACGGAAGGGGCTACTAAAGGCCATCTAGTCCAACCCCCTGCTCAATGCAAGATCAGCCTAGAGCATCTCTGACAGGTGTTTGTCCAGACTCTGCTTAAAGACTGCCAGGGACAGGGGAGCTCAGTTCGGTGTAGTGGTTAAATGCGCGGACTCTAATCTGGGAGAACCGGGTTTGATTCCCCACTCCTCCCACTTGCAGCTGCTGGATGACCTTGGGCAAGCCACAGTTCTGTCAAGAGTTGTCCTTAAAAGAGTGGTTTCTCTCTGAGGTTTCTCAGCCCCACCTACAGGGTGTCTGTTGTGGGGAGGGGAAGGGAAAGGAGTTTGTAAGCCGCTCTGAGACTCCCTTGAGTAGTGAAGGGCGGGGTATAAATCCAAACTACTACTCCTCCTCCTACTCCTCCTCCTCCTTCTTCTTCTTCTTTTGTTAAAAAAGAGGTGCCGGAACTCTCAAGAGGGAAATGAAGCTTTCAAGCTGTATACTGAAAACTCACGGACTTTTAAACGTTTTTAAAAGAATTTTGTTGAAGAGGTTCCAGAACTCCATCATGGCGCATTTCCCCGGAAACAAAGCCCTGTTTGTTTCCATTTTGAGTAAAAAAAAAATACCGTTAATTGGGTTTGCCAGTGTCGTTTATAAAGTTTATATCTCCAGTACCTGGCATTTCATTTTATGGCAGACATGGCCCGGCCCGACAAAGTGTCTTTTATGTCAGGTCCGGCCCTCGTAACAAATGAGTTTGACACCTCTGGACAGTCCCTCAGCCCCATGGGAACTTGCGCATCCACAAGAAGTTCCTGCACTGCTCGGAGAACATACTAATGATCCGACCTCATAGAAAGACACAGGGTGATTTCCACTAAAGCTGCCGCAGGTTGCGCCACCGTTCCCGAGACATTAGTCATTCACACCGAAGCGCGGGGCTGCATTTTGACCGCGGCGCCGATTTCCCGCAGTTTCATAATCCTCAAAAACAGGATTACGAAACTGCGGGAAAGCCGCGGGTCAAAATGCAGCCCCGCGGCTTCGGTGAATACTATTCGGGCAAACGGCGCAACCCGCGGCAGCTTAGTGGAAATCACCCACACTCAGCGGTTCTTACCAACATGTAGACCTTCTCCCGGTTACATGGAAATTGTAAGCTTAAAATAGTTATAATATGAACTTTATAACACACAAACAAAAATATCTGTCCTGTTAACTGGGATAATGTCTCTAGGCTCCAGCACCGACTTTAAGACCAACAAGGGTTTATTTAAGGTATGAGCTTTCGTGTGCAAAGCACACTTTTTCAAATAGTACACAAAAGCTCGTATCTTGAATAAACCCTTGTTGGTCTTAAAGGTGCCACCGGACTTTGAATTTGTTCTGCTGCGTCAGACCAACACGGCTGGCCACCTGGAAATGTCTCTAGCTTTTGCTGTTTATTCTCCCACCGGCAGTTTCTTCAGGCCCTAACATTCATTTCTGAACACTGGCGTTGCCTAGACAAAATTTGCCCATTATCAGCGAAGGGTAACAATCACAATATTGCCGACAACAGCCGAAACGACCACAGCCCATTGCTGGAAAAGTCCGATAGCTCCTCCGCTCTCTTTGTGGCATAGGAGATTACGGGAACATTACGTAACGGCAAAGATAACTGAACAGTTGAATGTTAAATCTGTAGAGAAGTATAAATCAGATCTTCAGTCTATTTGGTACCCTATACTGAACTATTTAGAGCAACATGGTGAAATTTTTTTAAAATGCCGGGTCTATATAGATTAGTTTCAATTTTTAATTTTTAAAGTATGATAGAAATACTATAAGCACTTGAAACTGGATATTATTTCTTGATAGTTTCTGTTAATTTGTTATACATAATTTTAACTAGTTGCTTCAAACTAGGTGTGGCGCCCCCTGTAGGGCGTGTCACTCCCCCTTGAGGGCTATGGGTCAGAGCAAGGGCGGAGCACGACTCAGGAGAGCAAGAACGCTGGGCTTTTAGCAAGCGAGGCCTCAGTAGTGGAGCCCTGTCTCCCTCTGGTTACCTCACCGGGGACTGGACAGGTACTCCGCCGGGTTGTGGGTCGTTGGGGCGCTGTCTCTCTCTTGCTCTCTCTCGCTGCGGAGCTCAGCCCACCTCGCTCCAACTCCGGCTCCTTCCTCCCCGGCCTCGCTCCACTTTCCCCCTTTTATTCCCCTTCCCATGCGTGCTCCACCCTTTCCTTCCTTCCCCCGCTCCCACCATTGGTGCCCTGCCCTGTCCATCGCCGCATTCGGCCGCTGGTTGGCCCGTCTACCCAGTGTGGGCGGGGGTGGGGAATCTCTCGTCGTCTCGCCGCGCCGCTGCTTCAGGGCGGGGCCCGCTTCTGGGACGCGGCCCGCCAGGGCTCCACTGCTGTCCTGCTGCCTCCTGCTTGCCTCGCCACTCCGCTGGTTCGGCTCTTCGTTTCCCGTTCTCCGCGCTGCCCGCCTGCGCTTCCGTGCTCTTCCCACTCCTCCCGGCCCCGCTTGTAAGTGAACTGGGCGGGCCGGGGACTCCTCCTGGGTCGCAGGGCTTTCCGAGCCTGCCGAACGGGGCGCCGGCGCGCCGCTGCGCTCTGTGCCCCTCCCTGGGTCTCGGCTGCCAAGTCCCGGGTCGGGACACTAGGGAAGTCATTGAAATTCATAAACATAAACACAATTACAACAGGAAAGAAGAGAGTTTAAAAATAAATAGGGCGTGGGTTTCCTGTCCTGAAAAACACAAAATGCTCTACAGCTGACGATAGCACTACAGATAAGAGTAGAGTTTCAATAGCCATTCTGCACACAAAAGAACCTCCTCAGGAAACAGGAAACCTCCTCAGGAAACAGTCCATAGACAAAAGAACCTCCTCAGGAAAGCTCCTCCATTAGCATGTTCACAGCCTGGAGAACTCCTACAAGACAATGACTCAGCCCTACCCCACCTTCCAGGGTAGACGTAAATTACCTGCCTACCATTTTTCTTCTCACCTTGACACAGAGTGTCCTCCATCTTTCCGTGTTATACCTCTGAGGATGCCATTCACAGCTGCTGGTGAAACGTCAGGTCTTACAATGCCAAGACCACGGCCACACAACCCGGAAAATCTACAGCACCTAATGAACTCCGGCCGTCAAAGCCTTCGACAACATAATTTTAACTGTTTGCAATTTATTTGTGCAATTAATTTTTTTTAAAGAAAAAACAACACACTGGCATTGCCATATCTTGGCGTTAAGTTGTCAAAAGAAGCCTGCGATGCCAGTAGAACGTCCCGTGTTTTGCAGAAATCCACCAGCACAGTAGCTGGCACACTCGTATGCTCAAAATCTACTTGTTGGCATTGCGAGCATAAATTGACGGAGGAAATCCCGTCCCGCTAATTAGCTTGTAGTCAATGCCCGAGTTGGCTCTGATGTTCCACGAAGGTTTGGAAACTTAAGACTTAAACTGCACAAATAAGTATTAAAGTGGTTTACTTTTTACAATTACAGTAATAATAAATACAAACCTTTATTGGCACTGAGAGCGCAAAACCTTATGAGAATACAGCAAAATACATCAGTCCCTTGCACTCTGGCTATTCAAACCCCGTCTTCTGATATGCATCATGTAAAAATTTTGCAACAGCCTCCGTTGTTTCACAATTAGAGTTGAACAGAAGAAAGCGAATAACTGAGTCATCAGCACGCCGGCTCTTACCATCTAAAAGCGGAGTCATAACGCGAGATAGAACGTCCCTATAAAAGGGACAATAAAGTATGGTGTGTGTAGTGGATTCTGTCTCTTTTAGACAACAAGTCCAGACAATTACTAATACTTGATGGCAGGGCTTTTTTTTCTGGAAAAAGAGGTGCCAGAACTCTCAAGAGGGAAATGAAGGAGAAACGCACGGGTGTCCCCCTTATGAACTTCTAACATTTTTTGAGAGTTTTGTTTCCACAAAGAGGTTCCGGGAACTCCGTTCCACCCCATTCCTCCAGAAAAAAAAAGCCGTGCTTGATGGAGAGAAGATTGGGGGACTTGGGAATGTTCAGTCTGGAGAAGAAGAGGTTTTTGTGGGGGGGACATGATGGCTCTCTTGAAGTCTCTGAAAGGCCGTCCTTTAGGCCGATCCTGACTTGAGCAGGGGGTTGGACTAGATGGCCTCTGTTGCCGCTTCCAACTCGGTCATTCTGTTCTGTGACGAGAGAGAGAGAGAGGAACAGTTCAGTTTTGCCCTTTATTCTCTGTGCCGGGCTTTCCTGTCATTGTTGGGACCACAAGTAAGTTTTATCCTCTGGAGTTTTATCTCGCTAAATACGAACCCGAGAGTTTAAAGGCTAAGGAGCAGCGGGCAGTCAAGGCGTCAGGAAGCGGGCTCACTTTGGTGCTTCCGCCTTCCGGTGTCGTCCCTGACGATTTTTATTTTTTCTTTTAAATCGCTTTCTTTAGGGATCGAAGACACCTTCAGGACAGCAGCCACCGAAGTGAGCTTGCTTGCAGGGAGCGAGGAGTTCAACGCCACAAAGCTGTTTGAAGTGGGTGAGTAGCAGCAGATAATCGTCTTCCAGAACTACTCGAAGCAAGGAGATCTCAATCTTCACGGGAGTTGTCTTTTCTTCGCCCCACGCATTTAGATCTTATGTAGATAATAAGTGAATTTATAGCCCTGCTTTAGCTTACGGCCTTGTGCTGTCTCATTAGATCCCCTGATTTCCATACAGGGAAATGGCCCTTTCTATGAAAATACAGACCTGCGCTCCACGAAGTCTGAGTCCAGTGTGGCACCTTTAAAACCAACAAAGTTTAATTCTGGGTATAAACTTTTGTGTGTGTGTGCGTGCTTCTTCAGACACATTGTTTCACGTCAACATGGCTACCCGCCTGACACTATTACACTGTGAGGTTGTTTTTTTAAAAAAATAAAACTTTATTGATAAAAATAGTTGAATACAAATACAGAGAAGAAGCAATAACAACTAACAGTGACATAGTAACATTTGCAAATGGGAAGTACAACCCAAAAATTAGCAACAACACAGAGCGCTCATACAAACAGATTCAATTTATAGCCCTCCTTTAGCTTATGGCTTTGCTGTGTCATTAGATCCCTGATTTCCTTACAGGAAAATGGTCCTTTCTATGGTAATATAGACCTGAACGCAACAAATTTTGAGTCCAGTGACCTTGACACAGAGAGTACTCCATCGTTCTGTGTTATACCTCTGAGGATGCCAGTCACAGCTACTGGCGGAACGTCAGGTCCTACAATGCCAAGACCACGGCCACACAACCCGGAAAATCTACAACAGCTAATAGATTCAATTAAGTTAAAATCAGGGCTTTTTTGGTAGAGAAAGCCCAGCAGGAACTCATTAGCACAATAGGCCACACCCTGACAGCACAGCTCATTAGCATATTAGGCCACACACCCTGTGTTACCAAAAGCGTGGTCATCCAGCCACATCCACCTTTTGCTTCTTATTCTGTTTACCTTGTTTGTTGTCAAAACCCAGGGCTTTTTTGTAGCAGGAACTCCTTTGCATATTAGGCCACACGCCCCTAATGCAGCCAATCCTAATGGGTTTCTGCTGTTGGGTGTGGCCTATTATGCTGATGAGTTCCTGCTGGGCGTGGCCAACTCGGGAGCCAGCCGGAACGCCGTTCCTGTCCGTTCCTGCCCCAAAATAGCCCTGGTTAAAATACAACGTTTATAGCTTGAAGAATTACTGGATGCAAAGTATTCTAGAACTGGTAACCAAACTTTTACAAATTTCAAGTTACAAGGTTCTGTTTCTCCTCGCTTCATAGAGTCTGGAATTTTGTCCATTATACAATACTCCTGAATTTTAAGGAACCAGTCAGCAATTGTAGGATGTTTATCACTTTTCCAGTACCTAGCAAGAACAGCGCGGGCTGCTGCACAGAGTAGCTCTCTATTAAATCAGGATTATATGAACGGCATTTAGCAGCAGGCCAATGATTTTAATATCAGAAATTCCATTTCCACTGGAACATCTAGCCCCTTCCCACTGGGCTCTTGCTTTCCAAAGAAAACTGTTTTAACTAGCGTTTCTGCCCCAAGCTTCGTCAAAGACTTCTGGAATCGTAATTTAAATACAAAAGAAGGATTTGAACAGTACAACTGGCCCCACTGCTGATGGCACCTGGTATTTTTGGCCGCTGTGTGACACAGAGTGTTGGACTGGATGGGCCTTTGGCCTGATCCAACATTGGCTTCTCTTATGTTCTTAACAGCCTCTAGTACAGGCGTCCCCAACGTAGTGCCCACGACTCCTGCCGAGGTCTTTCCTCGTGCTCACCAATCGATTCTAGAAGGTGGGCATGGCCAGATGGGGCTTTTGCCCAGCAAGGGTTCCGATTGGCCGCTGGAGATCTGATTGGGCTGTGCAAGTTAAAATGGCATTGTTACAGTGCAGGGGCTTCAAAGAGACCCTCGGGAGCGGAGAGAGTTTTTTTCAGCCAAAACTAAAGTTTGTTTGTGGTTTGTTTTGTCGTCGTTGTTTTTTTAAAAAAAAGACTTCATAAAAACTTTGCTTCCTAATGCACTACACTGCAAGAAATTTGCTACAGCAAATCTGAAGAATTCCTCTCTCTTTATTGCCAAGATGCACAGAGAGGGAAGGAGAGGCGACCAGTGTTGCCTCCTGACTTTGAGATCCAGAGGATTAGTGCCTCTGAATGTGGAGGTTCCCCTCAGTCACCATGACTCGTAGCCATTGATAGACTTATCCTCCATGAATCCATCTATAAGAACATCAGAAGAGCCCTGCTGGATCAGACCAATAATCCATCTAGTCCAGCATCTTGTCTCACACAGTGGCCAAGCAGTTCCTCTGGATGGCCAACAACAGGGCACAGAGGCTGAGGCCTTCCCCTAATGTTGCCTCCTGGCTCTGAGATCCAGAGGATCAGTGCTTCCGAATGTGGAGGTTCCCCTCAGTCGCCATGACTAGTAGCCATTGATAGACTTATCCTCCATGAACCTATCTATAAGAACACCAGAAGAGCCCTGCTGGATCAGACAAGTGGTCCGTCTAGTTCAACATCCTGTCTCACACTGTGGCCAACCAGTTCCTCTGGAGGGCCAACAACAGGGCTGTCTTAATCTGTCTAATCCCCTTTTCAAGCTGTTTATTCCATCTAGTCCAGCCTCCTGTCTCACCCAGTGGCCAACCAGTTCCTCTGAATAGCCAACAACAAGGCACAGAGGCCGAGGCCTTCCCCTGAGGTTGCCTCCTGGCTCTGGGATTCTGAGGATTAGCACTTCTTCATGTGGAGGATCCCCTCAGTCACCATGGCTAGTAAACGTTCATAGACTTATCCTCCATGAATCTGTCCAATCCCCTTTGAAGCTGTTTATCCCTGTGGCCGTCACTACATCCTCTGGCAGCGAATATCCACATTTTAATCCCTCTCCCTGTAAAGGAGTATTTCCCTCTGTCCGTCCTTCCTAGCTGTTGAGTTGAGGAAAAATAAGAAGAGCCCTCCTGGATCAGACTGGTGGTCCATGTGGTCCAGCATCCCATTTCTCACAGCGGCCACCACAAAATGGCTGCTAAGGTGCCTGGGGCCTCTCACAAAATGGCTTCCATGGGGTGGCAGGGCCAATCGCAAAACACCCACTCTTCCTCCAGGGAGCCCCAGGTGCCATATATTGGTCTCCTCTCCTCCGTTTTAGCTTTATAACGACCCTGTGAGGTCAGTGAGGCCAATAGATTGCGATTGGCCCAAGGTCACCCGGTGACCTTCCACAGCATGACGCCGCCTTGGACTGAATCAGACCTTTCGTCCCTCAAGGTCGCTATTGTCTACTCAGACAGTCAGCCGTTCTCCAGGGTCCCCAGCAGAGGTCTTTCACACCACCGGCTTCCTTGTCCTTTTATAGGAAAATGCGGGGGATTGAACCTGTGACCTTCTGTATGCTGACGCTGCCACCACTCTGGTTTTAAGATCCCTTGAGGCCCAGAGCACCCTCCCAGGGCCTTCAGACCTCCCTTATTTGGCCGAATAATAGGCGTGAGGACCAGGCAGAGTAAACAATAAATAAAAGGTTTATTTTACAGGAGGTCAGTCAAATATGGGAAACAAACAAGGTGCAAGAATAATAACGATAAGTGGGTGAAGGGGAAAGAAACCAAATGCCCTAACGATACTAGACTCACAGTCCCTAGTCCACTGTCTCAGTTGGGCCTTAGTCTGCTCACCCTTCCTCTCAGGATGAGGGTCTCTTCCCTGCAGCAGCCTTCCCTCTGGCCCTGCTCTCTTGGAAGAAAGAACAGCCCTTCTTCTATACCAGCTCTTTTACTATAAGTCCCCTTTCTCTTTGATTGGCTAAAATTGGCGCCAAAACCTCTCAGGGGCTTCTGGGAGTTGTAGGCCTGGCCTCCTCCCACTGCTAGTCAGGCTCCTGGGCCTGCTAGGCATTTGGTTGCACAGCCCAGATCATGACAGGGCCTGATCCAAAATGGCTTCTCTTATGTTTATTTTGTTGCTGTGCCCACCACCCTGTGTCAGGGTCCTCACGGGCTCAGAGAGTCTTAGGGACCCCCACACTGCCCCAAGCCAGCCGCGTTTTTTGATACCCTCGACCGAGACTTCTCGTGTCCCTCTTCCTCCCTAGACACGGACAGCTGCGAGCGCTGGATGAGCTGCAAGAGCGAATTCCTGAAGAAGTACCTGCACAAAGTGGTCAACGACCTCCCGGCCTGCCCTTGCGCCTACCCCACGGAAGTGGCCTACAGCACCGCCGACATCTACGACCGGATCAAGCGGAAGAACTTCCGCTGGAAGGACGCCAGCGGGCCGAAGGAGAAGCTGGAGATCTACAAGCCCACCGCCCGCTACTGCATCCGCTCCATGCTGTCCCTGGAGAGCACCACCCTGGCGGCGCAACACTGCTGCTACGACGACAGCATGCAGCTCATCACGCGGGGGAAGGGGGCCGGGACCCCCAACCTGATCAGCATCGAGTTCTCGGCGGAGCTCCATTACAAAGTGGACGTCCTGCCCTGGATCATCTGCAAAGGGGACTGGAGCAGGTACAACGAAGCCCGCCCTCCAAACAACGGGCAGAAATGTACAGAGAACCCTTCGGAGGGGGACTTTTACAAACAGTTCCAGGAGGCGAGGGAGTACTGAGGAGGCCTGCCAACCACTTTCAAACACAACAACGCGTTCCGGGGTGAGGCGGGGGGACGTGACGCAAAACAGAATAAGCTCTCGGCCATTGGCATCGGCCGGTTTTTCTAGTAATTGTATATATTTGTATAGGGTACACATTTTTATATGAGCGTTTTATATATATGTGTGTGTGTGTGTGTGTGCACATGCAAACTTCATATGGGCCTCCTTCCAAACAGACCTGCAGTTGTCTCGACAGGTCTTTACGATGGCAAACATGCATTCCGCCTCAGAGGAAGCCGTCCCGTCTAGGAAAAAAATCACACTCGGTCAGAGGCTAGATTATGATCTCTTGTCTATAAATCAGACCTAAGACCTATTGCACACGGAGAGCCAGTTTGGCGTAGTGGTTAAGTGCGCGGACTGTAATCTGGGAGAACCAGGTTTGATTCCGCATTCCTCCACTTGCAGCTGCTAGATGACCTTGGGCAAGCCATAGTTCTGTCAGAGCTGTCCTTGAAAGAGCAGTTCTCTCAAAGCTCTCTCAGCCCCACCTGCCTCCCAGGGTGTCTGTTGTGGGGAGGGGAAGGGAAAGGAGTTTGTAAGCCGCTCTGAGAGTCTGAGTGAAGGGCGGGGTATAAATCCATTCTCCTCCTCCTCTTCTTCTTTATCCTATCATCGGTCCAAGGCCAAGGTCTTGTCTACTCAGTCCGGGAGCGAATCTCCAGGGTGTCAGGCAGAGACAGGTCTTTTCACATTGCCTACGGCCTGGCGATTTTCCCTGGAGATGCTGGGGATTGAACCTGGGACCTTCTGCATACCAAGCAGATGCTCTGCCCCTGAGTTATGGCCCTTCATCTAGGGCTGTATTTGACAGCACAGTCTCTGCTCTTGGGATGTCAACCCCGCCACCTCACAAATTGTAGCAGGGACAGAAATTATTATCAGGTGGTCGACCTTTGCTTAAGCAGGAGGTGGGCTCCCGTTGGGGGTCAAGAGGCATGGCTTCACACTGACTTCCACGAGCAAAGCCAGCGCTCTCTGAAACGTCACCCCTTGTCACAGCGCCCCTTTTCTAGGAAAGCTCGTAAGTATGTCTGAGACACTTGTGCAAAGTCGAGGGGGCGGAACATTACCAAGCGAGGTTCTGAACGTAAATTATTTAATACAAATGCAGCTGTTAATCCTTATAATTTCTTTAGAGATGTATCTATATAAATATATATATATATATTAATGAAAATATTTAGACATATTTAAGAGAAAATTATTTTTAAGGGGGGGGGAGGACGGTAATTATTTCAGCAGAAGAAGAAGCGGGTAGATCAGGCAGACCGACTAAAACAATGCCCTCTTAGTTCGCTTTCAGGGTCCTCACGTGCCTTGCATTTTACCCGGCGCGTGGCTAGTTGCAGGGAGCTCTGAGTAGCTCTAAGGCACATGTCCCCAACGCAATGCCCCTGGGCGCCAGGGCACCCGCCAATAACTTTCCTGGGGCCTGCCAGGCCTTTTTTAAAAAGTGGGTGGGGTTCTTGCCCACCAGGGCTTCTGATTGGCCATTGGAGATTTGATTGGCTGTGCAGATTTGGAAAAAAAAAAGATTTTCAAAAGCTCCTTCGGCAGTAGCTGCCACCACAGCACACAAGGGCCGAGGGTAAATTGTGTGTATGCTGCAACTGGTTTTTAAGCAAAATGTGCATTTTAAAAGGCATCAATAAACAGAACTCCTGTCTGAAGTGTCAGAGTGATTATCAGAGTTACGCAGAACCTCATTCCCAGACACTTTGTGGTTAGCTCTCCCTCCCGTGGCAGCCATTGCGTGGTTGTGCCCAGTCCAGTGTTCCCTCTAAGCTGAGTTAGTGTGAGCTAGCTCACAGTTTTTTAGCTTCTGGCTCACACATTTTTGTCTTGCCTTGGGAAGGACGGCTACAGAGCAAACTAATTTATGCAGTCGCCAAATCGCTCGCTCACCACTTTAATGCCAGTAGCTCACAAAGTAGAATTTTTGCTCACAGGACTCCACAGCTTAGAGGGAGCATTGGTGCCCACCGCCCTGTGTCACCGTTCCAAAGGTGCCCACAATGTCCGGAAGACTGGGGATCCCCGTTCTAAGGAGTTGGTCAGAACTAGGGACGTGCGTCTCTCTTTTTGGGCCCCTGCTCCATAGAGTAAAACTAGAAACACTTGGGCAGGATGGTTTTAAGTGTATTCTAATGGCCGGTCCACGTGATAGGGTGGCTTCTAGTCAGGGGCATAGCCAGAAAATTTGGGGTGGTGGGGCAGCAGAGCAGGGGGAAGAGCCGTCCACTCCTCCCCCGTCGCCGTCATGACTCACAGAGACGAGGAAGAGGACTTGGTCGGCCCAGCCTTTCAAACATGGAAGAGGACTTGGCACGGGGGGGGGGGGCAGATGGCAGTCTTCCGCCCCCTCGTCGGCTACAGCTCAGGCGGAGCTCACAACAGAGGGGGCGTGGCCCCACCCTGCCCCACTGTAGCTATGCCCCTGATCCTAGCCCCTGCTTACATGATCGAGGTGACATGATCGAGGTTTATAAGATTATGAATGGGATTGAGCAGGTTGAGAAAGAAGTACTTTTCTCCCTTTCTCACAATACAAGAACTCGTGGGCACTCTATGAAATTGCTGAGCAGTCGGGTTAGAACAGATAAAAGGAAATACTTCTTCACCCAAAGAGTGATTAACATATGGAATTCACTGCCACAGGAGGTCGTGGCAGCTGCAAGCATGGACAGTTTCAAGAGGAAATTAGATAAACATATGGAGCAGAAGTCCACCAGTGGCTATTAGCCACAGGGTATAGATGGGAACTCTCAGTCTGGGGCAGGTGATGCACTCTATTCTTGGTGCTGGAGGGGGCAGCAGTGGGAGGGCTTCTGGTGTCCTGGCCCCACTGCTGGACCTCCTGATGGCACCTGGTATATTTTGGCCGCTGTGTGACAGAGTGTTGGACTAGATGGGCCATTGGCCTGATTCAACATTGGCTTCTCTTATGTTCTTATGTTCTTACCCCCCCCCCCGTTCCACTGAGGAAAGTTTGAAACCTTCGTCCCACTTAAGTGGCTCTTGAAGAGCCCCTTAAGTTGGAGGCAGGTTCCTTCGGCTGGAGGAAAGCATTTTGGGGGGATGGCTGGATCCACCCCATGACATTTGTCGGCACACTTCTAAGAAAGTAAATGTGCATTTGATAAATCACATGGACTGTTCAGCTAACCTTTGTCCAGGAACCGACTGACAGACCTCGGTAGAACCATACACAATAAGGTTGCCAGGTCACCCCTGGCCACCGCCACGTGATGGAGGGGTTAGGGTTGCCAGATTCAGGTTGGGAATCTCCTGGAGATTTGGGGGTGGAGCCTGGGGAGAACAGGGATCCTCAGTGGGGTGCAGTGCCCTAGAATCCACCTTCCAGAGCATCCATTTTCTCCAGGGGAACTGACGATCTCCGTAGTCTGGAGATGAGCTGTAGTGCCGGGGGATCTCTAGGTCCCACCTGGAGTCTGGCATCCCTACTACACAACAATGGTGTGTCGTGGCCCAACGTGATCCGCTTAGAATTGGCACTGCGACTGTCACGTCTGGTTTAGATTATCGAGGAATAACCTCAGTTATTGGGAGTCCGAGCCTGCCTCCTGATTGCCGGCCAACGTAATCCGTCTTTCTCTCGGTGGCAGCACTGAATTCTTCTCCATGGCGATGGCTTGGGTAGAGGGATGGGCATTCTGTTTGTGCTACGGCAAACTCTAATAGGGAGCTCGGAGCACTTAAAAGCTTGTGGCAGAAAGTACGGGTAAGCGCTCTGAACTCTGTGTTGTTTGGGGGCTCATGCCTGCAACACAATAAGAAAACGTCTGCATCCGGTACCCAGATGCACAGCGGTGCCATAGACTTCGGTCATAGGGAACCATTTAAAACCGCCTCCGTGAGCTGCCGTTATCAGCTCTTACCTGGAAGAATACGCTGTAAAGAGATCTGATTTTTTTTAAAAAAAATGCTCCTGTTATGAATTCTGCCATCGAGCCTGTACACAAAATAAACGCGCAGTCTTACACGAAAGAAAACCCTGTTTCTTAAACAGCGTCTCTGCATAAGTGAAGGGGAAAGGCACGGGGGAGTTTACGCATTCTTTAAACTGAACCGCATCGGGGTTTTTTGTAGTGTGTTTATCAAAAGCAAAGATAACAACGTGGATCTGGAAAGTTTCAGCGGCACGCAAGAGGAGAGATCGTCTTCTATAAAGGCCGGAGCGTGTTCCATGGATCAGGAACAAAGGAGTCCGACGGGGGTTTATAAATAAAGCCGGGACAAAACATCTGTTCAGATGCATTCTCATTAGACGGAAGAAATGAAACGTGGAGGAAAAATAGAACGGGGAGCGTAGCTCGGTGAAGAAAGCCAGAGCGGGTGAAGGAAGGACATGACTATCCCAAAGCCCACCCACGGCTTGTACCTTTCGTTGGATGAGTTAAGGGCTGCGGTCACACGCTCTAAATAATCCACTTTCAATCCACCTTCCAACTGGATGTTGCCAGTTCACACAGCAAAAATCCAGATTGAAAGTGGATTATTTAGGGCAGGGATGTTGAACTCATTTGTTACAAGGGCCGGATCTGACACAAACGAGACCTTGTTGGGCCGGGCCACGTGGGTCATAAAATGTAACGCCAGGTGGCGGAGATATAAACCTTATAAAGGACACAAGCACAAAGAGGTTTTTTAAAAAATAAAAAGATGCTTTAAAACATTCGCGCTCTTGCAATATTTTGTTTATCTAACAGTGTCTGATAACTGACACCTCTTGCTCTGAATTATCGCATCAAAATGTCTGTGCCGTTGCAATCTTGAGTGTGCTGTTCAGGTGTGTATCTGTCAGCTGCAAACCTACGATGACGCAGCAGCAGCAGAACTGGAAGAAGAAGAAGAAGAAGACAGCCAGTTCCGCTGCAGGCCTAATGGAAGCCCTCCGGGGGCTTTATCCAGCCCCTGGGCTGCATGTTTGACATCCCTGATTTAGCGTGTGCGACCACATCCAAGGGTTATTTTTACATTGTAATAGTCTCAATAAGATAGTGCCACACCAACAGCCTGGGACAGAATCCACTTCACTGATTTTGTACAGCAGAAAGGTATAGAGGTGCGGGAGGGGGGAATCGAAATTTTAGTTTGCGCTGCAAGGTTTAAGTAACACACCATTAACATGGACTACTATCCCAACAAAAATCCCGTCGAGGTGGGAGGAGGGGGGATTATTTCAGAGTTCGACTCTCACCTCATTTATCACCGTTTCACTGCTTCTGACCTGCCAAGAGGAGAAACACTTTGGCAGGCCGCAACAATATGTTTTTTCTCCAGCCCGCTAAAGCGCTTTCCCAGGACCGGCCTTGGAAAACGAGAAAAAAAGGAACGTTCTTCCTCTGTGGTCCTCGGTAATAGCATTTAAACGTAAGAATAATGTTATTGTTTTTGCTTGGGGGTAAAAAAATGATTTTACGGCCCGTTAGATTTAGTGGGCCATCGCCAACTGCGAAAGAACGCGGTCCAATTTTACTGCTGGCTCCAGCGCGGAGGACACTGATGGATGGGGTTCAGTCTTGTAAGTAATAAAGCGTGTGCGTAATGAGGTATTTCGTAATGTAACAAGGACGGGCCCCCGTCGGAGATCAGAAAACCATCATGCCGAGACCCCCCTCAAGACCTTTGTAATTATAGTAGCGCCGCCCCCCACACACCCGGTGTGGGACTGCGCAGTCAATGGCTTACCGGTAGCCTACCAGTAAAAGGTTGACTCCTCGGCACATCTTGAAAAATAGCGTGGTGGGGTGGGGGAAGAGGGGGCGATTGTTGCAGGCGCATGTGTAGACACAGGTAATGAGATCCTTCATTGAGCATACGTTCCACGGCTCCACCTGCCTCCGCTGTCTTCCGCTTGGACCCAGGTAAACCCCAGGGATAGTTCCAGAACAAAGTTTCAGTCCAGCAGCACCTTAAAGACTCCAACTTTGTTCTGTTGCTTCAGACCAACACGGCCACCCGCCTGAATGCCGGTTCCGGGCGCACTGAAGCGAAAGACAAAGTGCTTGCTTTTCTCCAAAAGGTGCACACAGACACATGAAGGTGCCTTGTATTCAGTCAGACCCTGGGTCCATCGAGGTCAGTATTGTCTATTCAGACTGGCAGTGGCTTGGACCTCTTCCCGCTGGAGATGATGGGGATTGAAACTGGGACCTTCTCCATGCCAAGCGGATGCTTTTCCACTGAGCCACGGTTCTTCGGCCTCTTCAGATGGAAGCCACACAAAGCTGCCCTACACGGAACGAGACCTTCAGTCCGTGAAAGTCAGTGTTGTCTACTCAGACTGGCAGGTTCTCAGGTGGAGATCTTTCCCAGCCCCTACTGCCTGGTGATACTTTTAACTGGAGAGGTCAGGGGTTGAACCTGCGGCCATCTGCATGCGAGACAGAGGCTCTTCCAGTGAGCCCTGAGGTAAATCTTTGCCACGGTCGTTGATTTCAATGGAAGAAATTTAAGAATGTGCTTAACTTTCACGTTCAAATTGACAGGCCTTGGCTGTGCACAACTTCCTGTTGTGCTCTAGGGTAGGACTCGAGAAATACTGAGGTCCAGTGCAGGGTTTTTAATGCATGTTCAAGGAGAAAAGGGCAACATTTCCAAGATCAAGGCAAAAAACACGGCATTTGACATTAGTTACATAACCAGAGGTGACGAATTTAACACTTCTGCAGGTTTCCAGTAGTCCGAGGGTGCTCCCAAGTGATTCCCGCTTGGGGGGCATTCTGATATTGCCCTAAAACAGTAGTCAGTCATGAATCTAACCTATACAAATCACTAAACTGGCTTGGGATCATCATTTAATTATTTATACTTTGGAGCCACAAGACTGTAAGAAGCAGGGTTACCAGACCCACCAGTGGAGGCGGGGGTCCCCCACTGCCAGGCCCCACCACCCTGCCACTGATCAACTGGCCTGCGGGGGAAACTTTTACTGAAAAAGAGGGAGATCCATCTTACATGCAGCAATGTGTTTACATCACTGCCCACATGACCTGGAAGTGACATCATCACATCCAGGACTTCAGGCAAAAAACTCTACGGTGGAAGCCAAAGTTATCAACGTTTTTGCCCAAATACCAGAGCGTCACTCCAACGTCCCAGAAGTAGGCTTGCCAAGTCCCCCCGGGGGGCGGGTAAACCCCCGCCTGAGAGGCCTGTTACCCGCCCCCAGAAAATCGGGCCCCGGGGGGAACTCCACCCCCTTCCGGCAACATCCCCAGCGTGATGATGTCACTTGGAGGTGACATCATCATGCTGGGCACGTTGGGGGCGGGACACTCTATGATTCGAGGGAAAACTCTATGGTTTTTCCTCGAATCCTGGTGGCCCTGCCCCCAACGTCCCGACGTGATGACGTCACTTCCGGGTGGCGTCATGGCGGCGGCGTGCGCGCTAGGACTCCCCCGCTCTAAGGTAATTTACACTTGGCATCCCTACCCAGAAGTGATGATGTCACTTCCGGGTCCACATAGTCCAATGAAGGGGCCTTAGAGCTTGGGCACAACAGTAAGGGGAAAGTTGAATAATAAGATTTGGAATTAAATTCCTGGTGGCAGCATTACATACTCAGAAATAAATAGAGACATAACAAGAAAGTTAAAGGCACACCACAACTAACCACATGAATAGAAGAGAATAGTTGTGACACGTGTTGTCTTAGCTGTGGGATTAAACATCCTGAGGAGGAGAAAATATTCTCGGTGGGATAGAAATTGCAGAGGAAAAAGATTTGTCACAAAGGGAGATAGAATATCCTGGGAGGAAGGAATATTTTGAGAGAAAGGCATTCCGAGGGAACAGACAGTTCTGAGCAGGCTTTTCAAAAGTTGATAGGAAGATTTGTGGAGCTTCTCCTGACACACACAATGCAATCTTTTGGGGTAACTCAAAGACTGTTCAATCGAATTCTGTGAGGGAAATAAAACTGTTATAAAGGAAAGAGACATCGAGAAACACTACTGGAATTATAAGAGAAAACATGATCTTGTGAGGTTTAGTAAAATTGTAGAAGGAAATACAATTAAAAGAGGGGAAATGGCAGAGTTTCTAGGAAAGAAGGAGGCTCTAATTCAGAAGTGCAAATAATTAAATTTGCCTCATGAGGGGAAAAGTGTGGAAGAAGTGAGAATTCTATTGGTACAAAGTAGTATTGAGCCTAGTAAGAACCACAGATGAGAGAGACCCTGAGGGAATGTATAACCCCAATCTAGAAAATTTAAAGTTTCTGAGAGAACAAAAACAGTTTGAAATGGAAAAGCGGAAAGTTGAAGCAGAACTTAGAACTTGAGAAATAGAACTCAGAGCTCAAGAGATGGAAAGACAAGCCATTTTGGAAGCAGAAAGGTTACAATTACAAAGAGACTTAAGAATGGGGTTAAAAAGAAGTGGGTCCCTGAACCCAGAGCTGATTTTGTTTGAGTTACCCGAAAAGATGGCATGGTGTGTGTGTGTCAGGAGAAGATCCACAAATCTTCCTATCAACTTTTGAAAAGTCTGCTCAGAACTGGGGAATACCAAACACTCAATATATGAAGTATTTGTCCAGCTTAATTAGAGGGGAATTGGCTGAGATGTATGACTCATTTTCCTCAGATAAACCTGTTGTTTATGCTAAATACAAGGAGGCAGTAGAACATAAGAACATAAGAGAAGCCAATGCTGGATCAGGCCAATGGCCCATCCAGTCCAACACTCTGTGCCACACAGTGGCCAAAATATACCAGGTGCCATCGGGAGGTCCAGCAGTGGGGCCAGGGCACGAGAAGCCCTCCCACTGTTGACTCCCTCAGCACCAAGAATACAGAGCCTCACTTGCCCCAGAGTCCCTATCTATACCTTGTGGCTAATAGCCACTGATGGACCTCTGCTCCATATATTTATCTAATTACCTCTTGAAGCCGTCCATGCTTGTAGCCGCCACCATGGTTTCCTGTCCTGAAAAACACAAAATGCTCTACAGCTGACAACAGCATTACAGATAAGATTAGTGTTTCAATAGCCATTCCACACACAAAAGAACCTCCTCAGGAAAGCTCCTCCATTAGCATGTTCATAGCCTGGGGAACTACTACAAGATAATGACTCAGCCCTACCCCACTTTCCTGAGTGGATATAAATTATCTGCCTACCATTTTTCTTCTCACCTTGGCACAGAGAGTACTCCATGTTTCTGTGTTATACCTCTGAGGATGCCAGTCACAGCTACTGGCGAAACGTCAGGTCCTACAATGCCAAGACCATGGCCACACAACCCGGAAAATCTACAGCAACTAACTTTTTAAAATAACAATTACAAAACAATAACAATAAAAGTCAATCAGAACAACAAACAACAACTGGTAACCTTATCCAAACCTTATCCAAACAGTACAAGTGCTCCATACTTTACTTTTCTCCCTTTCTCACAATACAAGAACTCGTGGGCACTCCATGAAATTCCTGAGCAGTCGGGTTAGAACAGATAAAAGGAAATACTTCTTCACCCAAAGAGTGATTAACAGATGGAATTCACTGCCACAGGAGGTGGTGGCATCTATAAGCATGGACAGTTTCAAGAGGGAATTAGATAAACATATGGAGCAGAAGTCCATCAGTGGCTATTAGCCACAGGGCATAGATGGGAATTCTCAGTCTGGGGCAGGTGATGCTCTGTATTCTTGGTGCTGGGGGGCAGCAGTGGGAGGGGGCTTCTAGTGTCCTGGCCCCACTGCTGGACCTCCTGATGGCACCTGGTATTTTTGGCCGCTGTGTGACAGAGTGTTGGACTGGATGGGCCATTGGCCTGATTCAACATTGGCTTCTCTTATGTTCTTATGTTCTTATGTCATATCACAATACTGGGCAATAAGCAATTAAACAGTATAGTAAACATAATTAAGTAAAATTTTTAAAAAAGCTGACTCACCACACTTTTTACTATAGGCTAGGATAACTTAACGTTTCCTATTAATAAAATGCAAAGTCCCAGATATTTTGGAGTCACCTTGTATAAATGTGGTTGATTTGTGGTCACATACTCAAAAATACAAACAAACCACTTTTCCATAAAGTTACTCACTCGTTTTGGTTTGTCTAGTACTAGTAACTGAGTCGCCAACTTGTCAGAAACTGTCGCATCCCATACTTTTTGCTCTCCAATGTGTCAATGTAGGTATTTTATTTAGTTTCCAGTTTTGTGCTGTAAGGCACTTTGCAGCCATTAACAGCATTGAAAATTAATTCAGAAGTCTGTTCGGTTAAGGAATTCCCTGGCCAGTAGTGTAGTCACAGGGATTCTGGAGAATTAGGTAGTGCGCGGCCTGTAATCTTTGTCACTTCTTCTAGAACTTCTTTCCAAAAGGTCATGATCCTAGGACAAGCCCACCAGCCGTGGATAAAAGTCCCAGTCTTACCACATCCCTTCCAGCAAAGAGGCTCTTGCCCTATTCTACGGCTACTAAGTGAGCAGCGACTCACGAAAATGGCAGGGTAAAAATATTAATATTAATATTAATATTATTAACCATCATCATCATCTTTATGATGCTACTGGGCCCTTGTTCTTTCCATGAAAAGAGCGGACCTCAGTTGCTCAGCAGCCAATAAATGCTTCTAACAAACCCAGTTGGCATGATAACACCAAGAGGGCCGCAATGGTTTTCTCCGGGAGGACACGATGTGGTGTCGCCGTCCAAAAGGCTCTGCTCCTTCACCATCACCCTTTTGTCTTTAGCAAACGATGGAGTGCAGAACACAACTTCTCCTTCAGGGAAGCGATGCGTGTGGCGCCGGAGCTAGTTGCACTGTGCAGTGCTGGTGGGCGTTGGGCGGTCTCAACAGGATCCTATCCTCGTCGCCAATGTTAAACACTGGGTTCTGGACACGTTGCCGTGATCAGCTCTGGTTTATTTGGTGATTTCAGCACGCTACAAGGACAGACTAGCAGGGCTCGAGCCCTGCCTATGAAGCCTGCTCACACCATACCCAACGCACACTCACTCCCGGTGATAGGCTACTTACATTACAACACTTATCTATTGGTTTGTTCCGGGATCCTGGCGAGCTATTGTTCTAAAGTGGCAAGCTCAACCCATTCCTAGAACGGCTTGAGGAATGGCTTAGGCTCAATACATAACAGGAGGGACGGGCAGGAGAAAGCAAAAACCGTCAGCTCTCCGGGCTTGAGAAGGAAGCACTAAAATTAAATCAGCAGCCAGTGCTGTTGGGCAAAATTCAGCGCTCTAGATCCCCTGCAGTTTGTCCTCGTCCAAAAGAAAAAGGGGGGGAAGCAGCACCCGCCAAATCCTCCGCCACCTGCAGCCTGGTCTGAACGGTGTTCAAGAATAACTCTGCGTAGCACACGTCGCTGGAGTCCAAGTGGAATGTAACCACAGCGTGGGCGACCCGGGACCAGATCTTTATCTGGAAAGGCAGAAACCTTTAGCGACTAAGATGGAAAGCTGCTTCACACTTAGTGGATTTTTGTATGGTTGGCACAGCTTTGTGATCCGCCGAGCCATGTGCAAGCCACCCCTCCACGTGCCATGGCCTGCCATATGGGTGACACACATGCACACAGGAGTGGATGAAGGCTCCCTGGTGCCCTAAACAGCACTGACCAATCTTGGTGCCCCCCCTTTCCACACTGACCCCCAGTCCATTTTAGTCGTGGACCTGTCTGACCAGATATACCATGCAGGTTGCAGCAATAGAAAAATGTATCCCTATGATAACACAATAGACTGTACAAACGGAGCCAAGCTTTGGCTACATAAAGTTCTAAAAAAATGCAATGCAACGTCTATTTTAATATTTCACGAGTGAAATGTATCAAAAGTTCCAATATTCATGACCTGAAAGGCATTTTTCTACCTTTTTTCACCCTTTCCCCAACTTTGTGGTGCCCCCTTCAGCCCTGGTGCCCTAAGGCACATACTGTGTACAGTTCTGGTCACCACATCTCAAAAAGGATATTATAGCACTGGAAAAAGTGCAGAGAAGGGCAACTAGAATGATAAAAGGGTTGGAACACCTTCCCTATGAAGAAAGGTTAAAGCGCTCGGGGCTCTTCAGCTTGGAGAAACGACGGCTGAGAGGTGACATGATCGAGGTTTCTAAGATTATGCATGGGATTGAGCAGGTTGAGAAAGAAGTCCTTTTCTCCCTTTCTCACAGTGCAAGAACTCGTGGGCATTCCATGAAATTGCTGAGCAGTCGGGTTAGAACAGATAAAAGGAAGTCCTTCTTCACCCAAAGAGTGATGAACACACGGAATTCACTGCCACAGGAGGTGGTGGCAGCTACAAGCATGGGCAGTTTCAAGAGGGAATTAGATAGACATATGGAGCAGAAGTCCACCAGTGGCTATTAGCCACAGGGTATAGATGGGAACTCTCAGTCTGGGGCAGGTGATGCACTCTATCCTTGGTGCTGGGGGGGGCAGCAGTGGGAGGGCTTCTAGTGTCCTGGCCCCACTGCTGGACCTCCTGACGGCCCCTGGTATATTTTGGCCGCTGTCTGACAGAGTGTTGGACTAGATGGGCCATTGGCCTGATTCAACATTGGCTTCTCTTATGTTCTTAGTCCACTTAATGGTGAATCTGCCACTGCGCACCTACACACCCCCTGGCTGCCATTTGCAGGATGCGGTGTGGGTCTTCTTTCAGTCCACGCAAGCAACTCTGAAATATACCAAGCCCTTAACTGGGCTATATGTAAGGTGGCCGGCCTCCAGGTGCTGGCTGGGGCTCTCCAAGAGGCAGAGATCAGCGCACCTGGAGAAAATGGCCCCTTTGGAAGGTGGACTCTATGGCATTTTACCCCACAGAGTCCCTCCCCTCCACAAACTCTCTTTCTCAGGCTCCACACCCCAAAAACCTCCAGGTACTTCCTGTTGTGTATTAGAATGTGAATCCATGCTATACATTCCCATGTTAAGAACATAAGAACATAAGAACATAAGAGAAGCCAATGTTGAATCAGGCCAATGGCCCATCTAGTCCAACACTCTGTCACACAGCGGCCAAAATATACCAGGTGCCATCAGGAGGTCCAGCAGTGGGGCCAGGACACCAGAAGCCCTCCCACTGCTGCCCCCTCCAGCACCAAGAATAGAGTGCATCACCTGCCCCAGACTGAGAGTTCTCATTCTATACCCTGTGGCTAATAGCCACTGGTGGACTTCTGCTCCATATGTTTATCTAATTTCCTCTTGAAACTGTCCATGCTTGCAGCTGCCACGACCTCCTGTGGCAGTGAATTCCATATGTTAATCACTCTTTGGGTGAAGAAGTATTTCCTTTTATCTGTTCTAACCCGACTGCTCAGCAATTTCATAGAGTGCCCACGAGTTCTTGTATTGTGAGAAAGGGAGAAAAGTACTTCTTTCTCAACCTGCTCAATCCCATTCATAATCTTATAAACCTCGATCATGTCACCCCTCAGCCGTCGTTTCTCCAAGCTAAAGAGCCCCAAGCATTTTAACCTTTCTTCATAGGGAAGGTGTTCCAACCCTTTTATCATTCTAGTTGCCCTTCTCTGCACTTTTTCCAATGCTATAATATCCTTTTTGAGATGTGGTGACCAGAACTGTACACAGTATTCCAAATGAGGTCGCACCAATGATTTATACAGGGGCATGATGATACTGGCTGATTTGTTATCAATTCCCTTCCTAATAATCCCCAGCATAGCGTTGGCCTTCTTTATTGCAGCTACACATTGTGTAGACATTTTCAGCGAGTTATCCACTATGACTCCAAGATCTCTCTCATGGTCAGTCTCTGCCAGATCAGACCCCATCAACGTGTATTTATATTTAGGATTTTTGGCTCCAATGTGCATCACTTTGCACTTGGCCACATTGAACCCCATTTGCCACGTTGATGCCCACTCACCCATCCTCAACAGATCCCTTTGGAGTGCCTCACAATCCTCCCTGGTTTTCACCACCCTGAACAACTTCGTGTCATCTGCAAATTTAGCCACATCACTGCTTACTCCCAATTCCAAATCATTAATAAACAAGTTAAAAAGCATGGGACCGAGTACTGATCCCTGTGGTACCCCACTGCTTACCACCCTCCACTGAGAAAGTTTCCCATTTATACTCACTCTCTGTTTCCTATTTATAAGCCAGTTTTTGATCCACAAGAGGACCTGTCCTTTTATCCCATGACTATTGAGCTTACTTAGGAGCCTTTGATGAGGAACTGTATCAAAAGCCTTTCGGAAGTCAAGGTAAATAATATCTATTGGGTCCCCCTTGTCCACATGTTTGTTCACTCCCTCAAAAAACACTAACAGGTTAGTGAGACAAGATCTTCCCTTACAGAACCCATGCTGAGTCTGCCTCAATAGTTTTTATTCATCAATGTGCCTACTAATTCTTTCCTTAATAACAGTTTCCACCAACTTACCCAGTATCGATGTCAGACTGACTGGCCTGTAATTTCCTGGATCTCCCCTGGAGCCCTTTTTAAAGATGGGAGTGACATTAGCTACCTTCCAGTCCTCAGGAATGGAGGCAGATTTTAAAGAAAGATTACATATTTTTGTCAGGAGATCCACAAGTTCACATTTGAGTTCTTTCAGAACTCTCGGATGAATGCCATCCGGGCCTGGTGATTTATTAGTTTTTAAATTGTCCATCAGTCGGAGGACTTCCTCTCTTGTCACCGCAATCTGATTCAGGTCTTTCAAACCCCCTCCCGAAATCGGTGCTTCTGGAGTGGGCAAACACTTCTCCTCTTCCACAGTGAAGACAGAGGCAAAAAATGCATTCAGCTTCTCAGCCATTTCCCTATCATCCTTCACTACTCCTTTTACCCCTTGGTCATCCAAGGGCCCCACTGCCTCCCTGGCTGGCTTCCTACTTCTAATGTATTTGAAGAAAGTTTTATTGTTGGTCTTTATGTTTTTTGCGATATGCTCCTCATATTCCCTTTTTGCTTGCCTGATCACAGACTTGCATTTTATTTGCCATAGTCTGTGTTCCCTTTTATCAACCTCACTAAGACTAGCTTTCCACCGCTTAAAGGAATCCTTCTTACCTTTTACAGCTTCCATTACTTTATTTGTTAACCATGCAGGCTTTTTTCTATACCTATTTGTACCTTTCCTAACCTGCGGTATATATTTTTTCTGAGCTTCTAGGATTGTCTTTTTAAATAGTCTCCAAGCTTCCCCAATGGTTTTGACCTTCTCCACTCTTCCTTTCAATTTCTTCCTCACATGTCCCCTCATACCAGAGAAGTTACCCCTTTTAAAGTTAAAAGTGGTTGCGTCAGTCTTTTTGGGCAACTCCCTATCTGTACAAATGTTAAACTCAATGACATTATGGTCACTGTTTCCAAGTTAAGCTTGCTTCTAAATATGGCTCTTCATCTATCACATTACCATTGGTCGGTTTCTGAGAATGTAAATATCCAATCACTGTGTGAAAATGTAGCAAAGAGGGAATGGTCCTGATTGGCCTTTATCCCTGATTGGTCTTTAACATGTTATGGGTGTGGCTTGGACAGCCCGGGAGAGTTTAAAAAGGGAGATGTGCTCTGGTGTGTTCTGAGTTGGTGTTTGCTGTTACAAGTAAAGCTGAAATCACTTTTTGCTGAAATCAAAACGACGTTGAGTTCAATGCTCCCTCTAAGCTGAGGAGTCTTGTGAGCAAAAATTCTACTTTGTGAGCCACTGGTATTAAAGTTGTGAGCAAATGATTTGGCCGCTGCATAAATTAGTTTGTTCTGGAGCTGTCCTTCCTGAGCTAAGACAAAAATCTGTGAGCTGGAGGCTAAAAAACTGTGAGCTAGCTCACACTGACTCAGCTTAGAGGGAACACTGGTTGAGTTCCATACTTAACATTTCCCAACTCAGAGCTGGCAACCCCATGTGAATTTAACTGAAGCAACATTTTTTGGAACATTTGGCCATACAATCTTTGAAAAGAAAAAATGTATAATTGACCAGAAAGGAGTACCACTGGACATGTGATTGTACTGGAGGCCTCATTTGCAATTTTGTATTTTTCTTCCTTGCCCAGTGGGTAAACTTTGGAACCTTTGTTTTCTGGTCTTTATGGATTCTAAACTTTCTGTATGTATGGTTGTATGCATTTCTGTTTATATAATAGCCAATGTGTTCCATATGTATTTTGTATTAGACCTCTGAAGAAGGCCTGCTCAGGCCAAAACGTGTCAGGTCTATCTCATCAGCCCTTGTGTATATTTTTATAATTTTTATGAGGTATGAATGGGCCTTTATATAGGTTTTAATTTGTGTTTAATAAATACATGTATGTTTTTGTATGTTTTCTAAGTGAATTTTAAATTTGGCCCTCTTTTGTTTTGGACTAACCTTTTCAGGTACTGAGAAAATCGCTCCATCATCCAGAAAAAACTTGTAAGTGAAAAACTGCCTCATGCTAATCAGACCCACAATCCCTTAAGGTCCGTATGGTCTACTCTGACTGGCAGCAGGTTCTCCAGGGTCTCAGGCAGAGGTCTTTCATGTCGGAGATTTAATCGGGGACCTTCTGCATGCCAAGCAGAGAGACTCTACCACTGAGCCACAGCCCTTCCTAACTGCGCACATGCGTACCTGATGAAACACATGGGAAGTCACAGTTGACTTGAGGGACATGTTGAGTCTTCCTACACAGGAACATGTGTTGATCACACATGAGGTATATACTTCATTTCTTGCATGTGTAGTAGAAAAATGTCCTGCGTGGTGACTCCATATTGCAAAGGAGAAGGAGAAGGAGGAGAAGGAGAAGGAGAAGGAGAAGGAGGAGGAGGAGAAGAAGAAGAAGAAGAAGAAGAAGAAGAAGAAGAAGAAGAAGAAGAAGAAGAAGAAGAAGAAGAAGAAGAAGAAGAAGAAGAAGAAGAAGAAGAGAGGAGGAGGAGGAGAAGGAGGAGGAGGAGGAGGAGGAGGAGGAGGAGGAGGAGGAGAATTTATACCCTGCCCTTCACCTGGAGTCTCAAAGCGGCTTACACTCTCCTTCCCTTCCTCTCCCCACAACAGACACCCTGTGAGATAGGTGGGGCTGAGAGAGCTCTGAGAGAACTGGGGCTGGCCCAAGGTCACCCAGCTGGCTTCATGTGGAGGAGGGAGGAATCAAACCCGGTCCTCCCAGATCAGAGTCCGCCGCTCTTAACCACTACACCAAAAGATGAGGATCTCCAAGAAAGCAATATCTGTGAATGTTGCCCACTGTTACCTGTTCTATCCAGTACATTTTTATTCCGTCCTTCTTCCAAGAGAGCCAGTTTGGTGTAGTGGTTAAGTGCGCGGACTCTTATCTGGGAGAACCGGGTTTGATTCCCCACTCCTCCACTTGCACCTGCTGATGTGACCTTGGGTCAGTCACAAGCTCTGGCACAGCTGTTCTCTCAAGGACAGTTTCGGTCAGAAGTTCTCTCAGCCCCACCTACCTCACAGAGTGTCTGTTGTGGGGAGGGGAAGGGAAAGGAGTTTGTAAGCCGCTCTGAGATGCCTTTGGGCAGTGAAGGGCGGGGTATAAATCCAAACTCTTCTTCTTCTTCTTCTACCTCACAGGGTGTCTGTTGTGGGGAGGGGAAGGGACAGGAGTTTGTAAACCGCTCTGAGACTCCTTTGGGTAGTGAAGGGCGGGGCATAAATCCAATCTCTTCTTCTTCTCCTCTTCAAGAAGCTCAGGAGAGCCTGCCTGGCATAGCCCTAGGTTGTCCTCACAACAACCTTGTGAGGTGGCTTAGACTGCGGGTGGCCCAAGGTTACCCAGCAAGCTTCATTGCCAAAGTGGGAACTGGGGCCTCGGTCTCCAGATCCTCGAGGACAACATTCTAACCACTACCCCACACTGTCTCTCCGCCATGGAGGCCCTCGATGCCAGATTAAAAATACCATGCAAACTTTATTAGTAGGCTCTGCATCGCCAGTGGTCGGCACTTTCTCTCTGACCGTCGTACTGCCCAGCGCTGAAGAGGACCTCCCAGCTGCGTTTCTTTGATAGGAAGAAAACCAAGAGGGTTCACGGAAAGGGCACCCAGAGAGCCCGCGTCTTCCCTGGCATTTCTTGGCACGTCTCCCCAAATCCAGTTACGAAACATCAGCGTCGAGAGGCACCTTTCCCCTCCGTTCCCAGCATGCCCCATTTTCACACAGTCTTAAAATTGTGCCTTTGGGCTTCCAGTCATGAAAGCGCCGCTCAGCATAACGAACATGCTATAATGCCAAAGTCGTTGGGGTGGGGGCGTGCTCTAATTAAATGGCAACGTCCCGTTTGCAATTGCAAGGAAGCCTCGTGCCAGCTGAACAGGGAAAGTGTGTGTTCGGAAGGAGTCTGTTCTTCGATAGGATGTAGACGTAGGGATGGCGACCTGCTCGAGTTCCCGTTCCCCTAGAGAAGAGGTTCCCAAACTTATTTGGCCTACCTGCCCCCTTTTCAGAAAAAAAAAAGTACTCAGCGCCCCCCTGGACATCTACCTTCAAGAAGTGGGCAAAAAGATGCCGTTTGTGGGTCTGTACCTGGATTGTCCCAGCGCCCCCGAGGGGGCGGTATTGCCCACTTTGGGAACCAGTGCAAGGAAATAGATAGGAAGAGAGAAACTGGGAGAGCCAGTTTGGTGTAGTGGTTAAGTGCGCGGACTCTAATCTGGGAGAACCGGGTTTGATTCCCCACTCCTCCACTTGCACCTGCTGATGTGACCTTGGGTCAGTCACAAGCTCTGGCACAGCTGTTCTCTCAAGGACAGTTTCTGTCAGAAGTTCTCTCAGCCCCACCTGCCTCACAGGGTGTCTGTTGTGGGGAGGGGAAGGGGAAGGAGTTTGTAAGCCGCTCTGAGACGCCTTTGGGCAGTGAAGGGCGGGGTATAAATCCAAACTCCTCCTCTTCTTCTTCTTCTTCTTCTTCTTCTTCTTCTTCTTCTTCTTCTTCTTCTTCTTCTTCTAACCCGCCCTTCTGTAAAGTACTGGAGTTCTGGCTCCGCTGGTGGACCTCCTAATGGCCCCCGGGTTTTGGCCACTGTGTGACCCAGAGTGCTGGACCGGATGGGCCACTGGCCTGATTCAACATGGCTTCTCTTATGTTTTTAAGACAGAAAGATGTTCTTATGTCTGGGGCAGTGATGCTCTGTATTCTTGGTGCTTGGGGGACAATAGTTGGGGGGGGCTTCTGGAGTTCTGGCCCTGCTGGTGGACCTCCTGATGGCCCCCGGGTTTTGGCCAGTGTGTGACACAGAGTGCTGGACCGGATGGGCCACTGGCCTGATCCAACATGGCTGCCCTTATGTTTTTAAGACAGAGGGCGATTTCACACAAAGCCTTGTGCCGGGGTCAATCCTCTGTTTCATCCGTTGCATTTTGTCAATTTCACACCATTTGTCCCGGGGCTGGCTTTTGGTCTGGAGCTTCCCCCCATTTACTCCAGATCAGCGTGATCCTTGATTCCCAGGAGTTTCCTGTTGCCCCGCATCAAATCAAACCCGCCCACCTTCCCCCCTCTATGTTAACTGCAGGATTTCTTGATCTCCACCCACGTTCCTTAACCCTTTCCCAACCCAACCTGCAGAAACATGTGCAACAATTCAAACCCACCCCCAGTTATTTTTCTGTGGTCCCTGTTCCGGTTTATTTTCTCCTGCACCATTGAATGAGGAAGACAACAGTTTCACAAATACAAGAAATTTATTTCAGATGCATCTTCACAAACAATTCACCTTGTTCTGCTAAGCTGCAGTTGGGAGCTGTACATTTACTTGAAGGAGCCTGAAGGCGAACTGTGTACTTTTGCCCTTTAAATCACTGTACTCAAATGCAAAGCAAACCACACAACAGAAGCATAGGAATGTTGCAGGAAGCCACGCCAAGGCTGTAATGGGAAAATGAAACCCCCAGAGCGGATCTGGGGCAGACGGCTACAGTGTGAAATTGACAAAAACGATCTGGGGCAGAAAACTCCAAGGAAAACCAGTGGTAAGTGCCGTGTGAGAAATCGGCCAGAAAGATAGATAGGCCATGTGTCACCTCAGAGCTGAGTGTGTGTCAAATAACACACACACGTGCTCCGATACCCTGGCAATACCAACCGTAACCAATGTTCCCTCTAAGCTGTGGAGTCTTGTGAGCAAAAATTCTCACTACTGATGTTAAAGTTGTGAGCGAGCGCTTTGGCTGCTGCATAAATTGGTTTGCTCTGGAGCCCTCCCTTCCTGAGCTAGGACAGAAATGTGTGAGCCAGAGGCTAAAAAGCTGTGAGCTAGCTCACGCTAACTCAGCTTAGAGGGAACAATGACCGTAACGGCCTAAGCTAGCAACAAAACAATGCCGGTCGCTTGAACAGCCCAAGAACGGGAGGTCCTTCCCAGCCCTCAGCCGCGGGAGTCGCACACTCCGCTGCCTTTTGTACTGACGAGGGTATGAAACGTTGTGTCATCGTCTCCCTTGTAAATTTGTATCTGGTTATAATTTTCCGTGGAAAGTTGTTCAGGCCGTTTCCATTATCCCGGCCCCCACACGGTATGAGGCAAATTAAGGGGCTGGCTGGGTAATTGGTGGTGCCTGCCTGTGCCCACAGATTTGTAAATAAAGGCCGGAAATCTTCCCGGTGGTCCCTTCACCTCTTTCCCAGACACCACTATTGTTAGCAACATGTGGAGAAATCCACGGGGTAGAGAGCAGGGAAGGCCCGCTGGCGCTCCCTTTGTTCTTCGCAGGAGAGTCCACGTCGAGCCGCAGTTTTAACGGCTTCTCAAATTCTGTCTCAGGGCCTGAAACGGCAACTTGAGCACGCAAGAAACTCTGCTTTGAATCTTTTTTTCTCTTCAAGGAAAAACTCCCCAAGTCACTTTCTAGCTGACTCACAGCTTTCAAAGCCAGTCGCCGGAGGTTGAGAGGTGTTCTTCTGTTTTCTTCCAAGGTATATGCGGTTGTAACTCTGAATAAAAATATCCCTTAGAAAGGCCGTTTCGTAAGAGCTCTGGCGTGTTATATTTGGGACGCGGCGGTGCCTTTGCCGTTTTCGGCAGGGCGAACTGTGGCTTGCTTTGAATTTCCAGGGGCTGAGAATTTGACGGTACATCTTTCTCTACACAATCCTTTGGTATGTGTGGCTAAACTGGGCGAGATCTGCTACCACAAACAGGTCTCCTGGCTGGAGCGTTGCTTGTGGAAGACTTTCTCCTACACCCTTGACAGGTTTTGATTGCCAAACGTCCTTTATTTTAAGTCCCAGATTCCCAGACCTTTTATTTTTGCCATGTACTAGTTCCTCTTCAGACCGTACCTCTTTTCTCAACACGTAGTCCAGTGTCCGGGAGAGCGGATTTGCACCGGAGACCACAGCATATTCTCCAGCTATGCTTCCTGGGATATCCAGCATTTGGAAATATGAAAATGGTACTTCCGCAGGGCGTGCAAGACGGAGCTCTTCCACCAGGCATTTGACTAAGGAGTCACATCATACACCAAGGAGTGTCCCTGCAGGCCCTGGCTTTACCATCTTCGCCAGCCTGTGTCCTGGCTTTACCATCGCCCTCTTCAGCTTATGGCAAACCTAAACAGCATGATAAAAAGCAGAGACATCACCCTGCCAACAAAAGTCCGCATGGTCAAAGCAATGGTATTCCCCGTAGTAATGCATGGCTGCGAGAGTTGGACTATAAGGAAGGCCGAGCGCCGAAGAATAGATTCTTTTGAGCTATGGTGCTGGAGAAGACTCTTGAGAGTCCCTTGGACTGCCAGGAGATCAAAACATTCAGCCCTAAAAGAAACCAACCCTGACTGTTCCCTGGAAGGCCAGAGACTGAGGCTGAAGCTCAAATACTTTGGCCACCAAATGAGAAGGGAGCACTCCCTGGAGGAGAAGACCCTGATGCTGGGAAAGATGGTCAAAGAAGAAGGGGACGGCAAAGGATGAGATGGTCAGACAGTGTCATTGATGCAACGAACATGAAATTGAGCAAACTTCAGCGGACGGCGGAAGACAGGAGGGCCTGGCGTGATCTGGTCCATGGGGTCGCGAAGAGTCGGACTCGACTGTGCAACTGAACAACAACAACAACATTCAGCCTGTACCCACCACATAACAAGTGACCGAAATGAACTGGTCTGAAGTTATGGGAATGATATGGTCACATAGGTCATATTATAAATCATCTTTGCTCCTGTTTACTCGATCACGTTCCAGCGTTTTAGTTGTATTTTAAATGATTGATCTTTCATGTTACGTGTTTATATGTTACGATAGGTTTTAATTGTATTTTTATGAAATATTTGCAAGCCGCCCTGAGCCCACCTCGGCAGGGAGGGCGGGGTGTTAATTAATTAATTAATCAGATAAATAAATAATAGTATTTGTGAACTCCTTGCTCTTACAGATTAAGCTACCTTGTCCTAAACTTGTTTGCTAAACAAAGGCCAATCTGTGCAACATGGTTCGCTTGCATTCTAATGGGTGGAAATGACAAGGGAGTCGTTACCGGCTAAATATCAGGAGAAACTTCCTAACTGTCAGAGTGGTTGAGCAGTGGAACAGTCTGCCTCGGGAGGTGGTGGATGCTCCTTCCCTGGACGTTTTCAAGCAGAGGCTGGACGACCATCTTTCAGGTATGTTGTAGGTATGTAGGGCTATCTTTCGGTGACGCTCCTGCAGAGTGCAGGGGGTTGGACTAGATGACCTGCAAGGTCCCTTCCAACTCTAACATTCCATGATTCTGTGCATTGCAAATTTCCCAGGCCAGCATGCTCAAAAGACCCAAGAAACACCAGATCTTGTGGGAAAACAACGGTTCTCTCTGGTGTGCTGTACTTTGTCTAATGGGCGGATGATCATTTCCATCTTAACGAAGCCTCGCTTCAAAGGGCAACTCTTCCCTTTCCTTCCTCCTCTTTCGACATCACGTCGATCTTGTGCCTCTCTCCGTGAGGACGCTGGTTCTGTTCCTCGCTTTCTCTAAAAGTCTGTCCCTGGAAATAATTTGCAAGCGCTCTCGCCAGAAGGCGGGACAGACAGAATGGAAAATGCTCGCTCGTTTCTTTTTTAGACGGCCTCCTTTCCCAAAACAACACATTGGGTCCAGACCTGCCCTTCAGAATCATGAGACGCATTGGCAGGTGGTGGGTCCATACGGTTGCCACCTCCGGGTTGGGAGATACCTGGAGATTTTGGAGGTGGAACCAAGGGAGGGTGGGGGTTGGGAAGGGGAGGGGCCTCAGCAGAGCACAATGCCACAATCCCCTCCAAAGAAGCCACGCCCTCCAGGGGAACTGATCCCTGTCGTCCAGAGACCAATCATAACAGCAGGTAGCCCTGTCACGGGGATGGAATGCGGAGGGAGTATTTTTCATCTACCAGCCTCTCTGAACATGACTGTTTGCACTCTCTGTATGTTATCATCTGTGTGACCTTGTAGATGCTCCAGCTGCGGAACTCCTAAGCTGAGAACCAACGGCTTTTAGATTGTTTGCCTTCTTTGCCAGCTTGCTTTGCACGCAAGCTATACTCATTGGCTTCAGCTCGCTAAGGGGGGGTGTTTGATTGTAGTATAACATAGAAGGCCCGATCGTTCCCGGGCATTCCTGACACAAGCTGTACACGTGTCTTTAGTTCCGATTCACCAATAAACAGTTTTCTTCTGATGGAGCCCCGTGTTGTGAGACCTGACTAAGGAGCTAGGAATGTGGTGACCCTATAGGAAGCAGGATATCTCCAAAACTTTTTGTTAAATAGCAGGGTCCCTGGATGAACGGACCACAAGTCAAGTGAGCAGCTCAACTGTATTTGTGATTTCCACAAGAGCAAGACAAGAGCCCCAGAGCCTCAGCTCTGTTAAATAGCACGCCATGGCCACACCCAAACACACCCCACCCCCAGTGATAGGCTAGTTACATAGCATTACTACTAGATGGGTTACTTTCAGAATCCTGGTCGGCTATTGTTCTCGTGCTCCAAGCTCAGCCAGTTTCTGGGGTGATTCAATCGGGGATGATTCGATCCCAATACATAATACTTTTCTTGACCCCGCCCCCAAAAAACCCCAAACATCACTGGGTGCTAACATTGCATTGTTGCTGGTACATTTTAGTTGTGTTCTTGTTACAGGGCATACGTGTTAGTCCCGTTTTTGGAAGAAGGTCGTAAAGAGGGGTGGGGGGAAGCATAGAAAAAAGGAGAATTGCAAAGGACTGAGGTCGGGCTTGCGTCTTTGTGGCAGGCTCCCCATAGCATCTGCTAGTAGACTGAGCAGATGATACACTTTCGAGAGGAGGATCCGGCGGCACGTGGAGCAGGGGCGAAACTTAGACAAGATTTTGGAGTCCTTCTCTGTGAAGTTCGGAATACAAACACAGTATTTGAATCTCACTTTTGACATGTGGTTTCCTTTCACATGAACACAGGAATGCATGAAACTGCCTTAGACTGAATCAGACAGAAGAAGAAGAAGAAGAAGAAGAAGAAGAAGAAGAAGAAGAAGAAGAAGAAGAAGAAGAAGAAGAAGAAGAAGAAGAAGAAGAAGAAGAAGAAGAAGAAGAAGAAGAAGAAGAGGAGGAGGAGGAGGAGGAGGAGGAGGAGGAGGAGGAGGAGGAGGAGGAGGAGGAGGAGGAGGAGGAAGGAGGAGGAGGAGGAGGAAGGAGGAGGAGGAGTTTGGATCTATACCCTGCCTTTCACTCGGAATCTCAGAGCAGCTTACAAACTCCTTTCCCTCCCCGTCCCCACAACAGACACCCTGCAAGGTAGGTGGGGCTGAGAGAGCTCTTTCCAGAACTACTGTTTCAAGAACAGCTGTGCCAGGACTATGGCTTGCCCAAGGTCATCCAGCAGCTGCGAGTGGAGGAGTGGGGAATCAAACCTGGTTCTCCCAGATTAAAGTCCGTGCACTTAACCACTACACCAAACCCTTGGTCCATCAAAGTCGATATCATCTACTAAGACTGACAGCTGCTCTCCAGGGTCTTGGGCAGAGGTCTTTCCCATCCCCTCCTACCTGGTCCTTTTAACTGGAGATGCCGGGGATCGAACCCGGGACTCTCTGCATGACAAGCAGATGCTCTGCCACTGATCCACAGCTCCTCCCCTTCCTGTATTACGGGGGGGGGGAGGAATTGTGAATTTGACAGGGCCCATTCATCCACAAAAAGATCAAGAAGTTCTCTCGAATCTGTACAGCCAGAGAAAGCGTCACTTCATAAAATGTCTTGTGCAGCACAAATTCCTCACCAAGCAAAGTGGTGGATTTTAATCCAGATGCCGTCCACGGGCAACTCACCTTGACAACCGAACATTTTTCTGATCTTGTTCCTTGATCCTATGATTAAGTCTCTCTTTTCCTTTTTCCTAAATCCATGCAACGTTGGGCTTTTTCCCATTTTCCTTGCTTTTTTGGGGGGGGGGTCTGTTCTGCATTTGCCTTGCTCCCTCTAGTGTTCAATCCGCTATTACACCATTATATGTACCCTAGGGCTGCGGTAGCTCCGTGGTCAAGACGCTGAACTGCAAATGCCCTGTGTTACAATCCTTCTGGAGTGCGGTAAGAGACGAAATAACGCTAATCACTTCAGATCCGGTCCCGTTTCGACCAGAAATATTATTATTGCAACTCACAGGTCTACCAGATATGACAGGCCCTCTTTCCGAGCTGACTTTGTTCTCGTTGGCTGCCGCTCGCCTTGTGATTGCATCTTCTTGGAAATCTCCTTCTGCCCCACCCTGGCACAATGGAGAGACAAAGTGTGGGACCAATTTGTAACATGCAAAATTTCAGACCCATTACAGAGGCGGCAAAATGGCTCATCCCCAGCATACTCCGGATTTGTACTTACCTGGTTCCCATGGTTACAAACAGGGCTATTTTTGGGCAGGAACGCACAGGAACGGAGTTCTGGCTGGCTCCCGAGTTGGCCACGCCCAGCAGGAACTCATTAGCATAACAGGCCACACCAAACAGCAGGAGCTCATTACGATTGGCTACATGAGGGGTGTGTGGGCTAGCATGCAAAGGAGTTCCTGCTTCAAAAAAAGCCCTGGGTTTTGACAACAAACAAGGTAAACAGAATAAGAAGCAAAAGGTGGGTGCGGCTGGATGAGCACACTTCTCATACCATGGGGGTGTGGCCTAATAGGCTAATGAGCTGTGCTGTGAAGGGTGTGGCCTAATATGCGAATGAGTTCCTGCTGGGCTTTTTCTACAAAAAAAGCCCTGGTTACAATACATGACGACTAACAGCCTGCTCCCCTCTAATGTCCATTTACTCTTCCTGGATCTCTTTCTGACACTACATTCTGTTTTTAACATTGCAGTTACTGAGAATCTTCTGCCTTAACTAACACTTTGGGTCGTTGGAATTGTTAGGTATGCGTATGACTTCTTTGTACTGCAACGGACCAGAAACACATTTCACCCAAAGTTACGTTGGTTGTATCTTTTGTATTTTACACGATGTAACTTATCTTGAAAGCTGTTTATTTGTGTTACTTACCCAATAATAATAATTAAAAAAAGACGCTGAACCGCGGACCGGAAGGTCGGTAGTTCAGCAGTTCGAGAAAACAAATGCTGCATGACGGAGGGAGGTTCCGCCTCTGGCCCCGGCTCCTGCCAACCTAGCAGTTCGAAAGAAAGAAACTGCAAGTAGATAAATAGGTGCCGCTTCGGTGGGAAGGTAACAGCGTTCTGTGTGCCTCGGTGTCCAGTCATGCCGGCCACATGACCATGGAAACGTCTTCAGACAGCGCTGGCTCTTCGGCTTGGAAACTGAGATGAGCACCGCAACCCTAGAATCGGATTTGACTGGCTTTCGAGCTAGGGAAACCTTTAACTATATGTACCCTGCATTTTAAATCTGCAGGGAGATATGCCAGACATAAACAGAAACAAATGCAGAAAAGAAAAACAAGCCGAAACAACAGGAACAGCTATCTTTTTAGCTATTTTCTGCTCTGCTTCTGGCCTGGAATCTGCTTTGTGGATATTTTTTATGCAGGTTTTTCTTCCCCTGCCTTGTTTTGAAAGGCTCGTTTTGCTTTTATATTGATATTTTATGATGGTTTAATTTGTAGGCCACCTAGGGTCGCCAGCTCCAGTCTGGGAAATTCCTGGAGGTTTGAGGAGGGCGGGTTCTGGCAAAGGTGGGATTTGGGGGAGGGACCTCAGCAGAGTATAATGCCCCAGAGGCCCCCTTCCAAGACAGCTATTTTCTCCAAGGGAAATGGTCAGTTGTAATTCCAGGAGATCCCCAGGCACCACCTGGAGGTTGGTAACCTGGAGCAGGCCCTATTCAGTTAGGGGGTGGAGCCAGCAGCTTTTGGGAAGTCCAGAGAGGAGGTCCAGTGGTGGGGGGTTTCTTGGTGGGAGTGAATCCAGGTTAAAAACCATTTGTTCACCTCAGAAAAAAAGCCCATAATCCCCACAGACTGAGGCCAGCTTTCCACTTGTGCAGGAGGAGGTGACCCGCCCTAGACTCCTGGGTACCTTGAAAGGGCACCAAACTGCCAGTCTCCTCCTCCTCCTCCTCCTCCTTCTTCCTCTTCTTCTTCCTCTTCTTCTTCTTCGCAGTTTATTTATTGTAACATATCGAACGTGATTTGCAGCGGAACTGCCAATCGGGAGAACCCGGCTACCCTCTGAGAATACCTAACGTGAGGTAACGGCTTTCTAAGAATGTTTCCACCACCTGAGGGTGAGCCATTTTGGATTCTCTTTCGCACCTTTTGGCCAGCCCGATCTCTTCTGACCTTCCGTCTCTGCCAACGGCATTTGTGTCTGTGCCTCCCAGCACAACCTCCCCACCTGGAGAGAGAGGGAGAGAGAAAATCTCCCTTACCATTTCCTCAGTCATCACCCTGGTCTCAGCTCTAGACTTTTTCTCCCCGTTGCACTGTTGATGTAGTGCCATTTATTATTTAATAAGCTGCAATGTTGAGTGTTCCTGCCCTGCTAGATGCTGGCCCAACTGTCGGTTGAGCAATCCGGGCTGGGCTCCCAACTGACCAGGTTCTGAGCCGACATCACAAACGGGTTCTGGATTGGTTCTCTGGGGAAGAATCCATCCCTATTGGTGTCGCTTTGGTAACCCACAAAACTGGAAGAAAACGGATCTCAACCCCTAACGCTTGAGGGGAATCGAACTGGTGTCCGAGCCACCCCAAGCGAACTTCCAGGTATGGCCTGTGTTCTCCTGGAATGACAATTACCCTCCAGACTACACAGAACGACCTCATTTGGAGTACTGTGTACAGTTCTGGTCGCCACACCTCAAAAAAAGATATTATAGCATTGGGAAAAGTGCAGAATTAGTTCTTGTCGAATGCGTGGAATTGTAAAGTTTTCCCAGATGTTGAGGAAGAGGATTCCAGGTATTAGCAGCACTTCATAGCCCATGATATTCTTAATTTGTGATAGGACTTCTTGCCAGAATCTGGTAATGACTGGGCATTCCCACCAGCCATGAGCATCGTCTCCTATTTGGGCACACGTTTTCCAGCCGAGTGATGAGTGCGTTGCTGTAGACAGGGCCAGTTTTTTTGGCGTCATGTACCATCTTGTGAGTATTTTGTATGACTGTAGCCTTGTGGTGAGGGTTGTCGATGTGGTCTGTTGTGAGGACTGCTGGAAGATTGCCAGGGAAGGGGAGCCCACCGCCTCCCGAGGCAGCTGATTCCACGCTTGCACCACTCTGACTGTCAGAAAGTTCTCCCTAAGATCCAGCTGGTACCTTCCCACCCTTCATTTAAACCCATTCTTGCGAGTCCTGTCCTCTGTTGCCCAAAGGAACAGCTCCCTACCCTCCTCTGAGTGACACAGCCCTTCAGATACTTCAAGAGAGCCACCCTGTCCCCTCTCCACCTTCTCTTCTCCAGACTGAACATTCCCAAGAAGTCCCTCGGCCTTTCCTCACAGGGCTTCTTGGTCTCCAGGCCCCCAATCATCCTCGTCGCTCTCCTCTGCACCCGCTCCGTTCTGTCCACATCCTTTTTGAAGCGAGGCCTCCAGAACTGCACACAGGCGCGGCCTGACCAATGCAGTGTACAGCGGGACTATTTTATTTATTTATTTATATTGATTGATTGATTGGACTTTTACCCCGCCTTCCCCTCCATCTTGCGATTTGGATGTGATGCCTCTGTCGATACAGCCCAAGATCGCATTAGCCTTTTTCGTCGCTGCATCACACTGGCTGCTCATATTTGACTTTCGGTCCACCCTCACCCCAAGATCTTGTTCACACACACTGCTAACCAGAAGTGTAGCCCCCCATCCAGTATGCATGTTCCTCGTATTTGTTACCCAGGTGTAGAACTCGGCACATATCCTTGTTAAATTGCATCTTGTTCACATCCGCCCGCTTGTGCCGTGTGTCCAGATCTCGCTGAATTCTATCTCTGTCTTCTGGTGGGTGTTCACTGCTCCTCCCAGTTTGGCCAAGAGTGGCCAAGAGAAACAAAGGGAGGAAGACATCCAACTTCTTCTCGATTAGAGGCCCCTAATGTTTCCCCTCCCACCCGAGACATCCTGAACTCCCATGACATTTCTGCACAGTGTCCTCATATAGCACTTTGTGAGTGGAGATACTGAAAGAAACACGAAAAGATTTCATGAAAAACAACCAGAATACAGTGAGAAGGAAGGGGGCTTTAAATTAACAGTTCCTGCTGTTCTCCTCCTCCCCCGCACCCCAATCTTTGTTTTTTCCTCCCTTTCCTAATCTTCCTTCTTGCCTTTGCTGCCTATCAGATTCAAAATGAAAACTGCAGTAGTCATTTTTGGGATGGCCTGGGCAACTAACGTTGTTGGCGGTCATCTTGGCAATCCAAAATGGTTGTTGAGCTCTCAAGAAGCAATCGGGCAATATCTTGACATTTGAAAACTTTCACATTTTTATTCTGTTCCCTCCTTTTCTTAATTTATGGTCTTTCTGTAAACCTGGGGACTCAGTGTTCCCTCTAAGCTGAGTGAGTGTGAGCCAGCTCACAGTTTTTTTAGCCTCCGGTTCACACATTTTTTGCCTTAGCTCAGGAAGGATGTGGCTCCAGAGCAAACTGATTTATGCAGGAGCCAAATCGCTCGCTCACGACTTTAAGCCCAGTAGCTCACGAAGTAGAATTTTTGCCCACAGGACTCCACGGCTTAGAGGGAGCATTGCTGCCCCCCCTCCCCATTTTGCAGAAATCTCTCCCCTTTCTCTGTATGACCCCACTATGTGGATTTTTTGATCTGCGCTCCGAGGCCAGATGCAGAATTAGATATCCATATAAGACCTGAATATAGTAAGTGACGAGTTGCAGGGCTGTTCTTCACATTGTACTAACATTGTGTCTGTCTGTCATCTCTATCATCTATCTTCTCTGTTTGACTGTCTGTATCTATCTGCATCCATCTCTAACGTCATGTCTAGTCTTCTCTGTCTGTCTTCTCTATCTATCTACCTATTTATCTGTCATCTTCTATCATCTCTGTCATCTATCTGTCTATCTACTCTGTCTGTCTGTCTGTCTGTCTGTCTGTCTATTTGGATTAATTCTCACAAAAGTGGGAAATCTGTTTTTGGGCTATACCACTTCAGTGATGTGACGACCACACCAGCAACCTGAACACATCTGGAAAGCGAGATGTCGAGGAGCAGGCGATGAAGTGTAGCAGTCTGACTTAAATGTCTTTCCTGTGTGGAGGGAATTTCCATGTTTGATGTCAACTCCCATCAAAAGGCTGAAGTAGTACAATCAAGATTATTTACCTATCTATTTATTTAATACCTTACTTTTTCTCCCCAGCGGGAACCCAAACCAGTTTACAACATTTGCCCCATAAGGCCAGACCAGAACTAATGGGTTGAAATTAGATCGAAAGAGTTTTCGGCTAAACATTAGGAAGAACTTCCCGATGGTTGGAGCGGTTCCCAAGTGGAACGGGCTTCCTCGGGAGGTGGGGGGCTCTCCTTCTATTGGAGGTTTTCAAACAGAGGTTAGGTGGCCATCTGACAGCAATGCTCATTCTGTGAACTTAGTCAGATCATGAGAGGGGGGGCAGGAAGGGCTGCCTCAGTGCTTAGTCCTTGTGGCCCTTTCTTACACACTCAGGGGCATACTGATCACCACTTTGGGGTCAGGAAGCCATTTTTCTCCAGGCCAGTTTGGAGATCCTGGAGGGTTTTTGTCACCTTCTGGACAAGGAGCAGGAGTCACTGGGGGTGTGGGGGGAGGTATTTGTGAATTTCCCGCCTTGTGCAGGGGGTTGGACTAGATGGCCCCAGAGGTCCCTTCCAACTCGATGATTCTATGATTTCTCCCTTCCTCCAGTTTAATCTCACGACTCTATGAGACCGGCTAGGCTGAGAGAATGACTGCCCCCCCCACACTTCCTTTCTTCTCAGCCCTTTCTCTGCCACTCCCTCTCTTTCCTTCCTGCCACAATTGTGTTCCCCTAAACCTGCGTTAATAGCAGAAAAGCTTAGGCCCAGGTTCTATCACCTCAGTTGCTAAGCAACCCCAGAATGCTGCCTGTTGTTATCTTGTGAGACTTTGTGAGACGTCAATTGGCATCCATAGCACGAGGAAACCTGGATTCGATGAACACGGAGTGAAAATTGGAAGAAGGAACAGTCTGAGATACGCAGATGACACCACATTACTGGCAGAAAACAGTGAAGTCTGGAAATGACTGCAGAATTCAATGCTCCCTCTATGCTGTGGAGTCTTGTGAGCAAAAATTCTACTTGATGAGCCGCTGCATTTAAAGCCGTGAGCGAGCCATTTGGCTACTGCACCAACTAGTTTGCTCTGGAGCCCTCCTTCCTGAGCGAAAACAAAAATGTGTGAGCTGGAGGCTAAAAAACTGTGAGCTAGCTCACACTAATTCAGCTTAGAGGGAACACCGCTAACTGACAAAGGTTAAAGCAGATAAATAATGCCAAAGCAGGATGACAACCAAACATCAAGAAGACAAATGTAATGACTGCTGGGGAATTACATAACTTTAAGGCAGACGATGAAGAAATAATTTTTTTTCTATATTTTCACTTTCTTGGCTCCATCACCGACCGGAAAGGAGACTGCAACCAAGAAATCAGAAGAAGTCTGAGACTGGGAAGGACATCCATGAAGGAGCTATGTCATGACCCCAGGGGGTCGCCACCTTCCGCTGCCACCACTCTGGACTTCGGGTCCCTTGAGAAGGCCCAGAGTACCCTCCCAAGCCCAACCAAAATGCCCCTTTTCAAGCCGAGAACATAGGCGTGATGACCAGGTAGAGAAACAGATGGTTTATTAACACTAATGGGGCCTGGAAAACAAGACAAGGTGCTTTAAAAGGTCTAACGGTGCTTAAAGGCACCACGTGCTAGCTCGACCACATGTTCGGTCTATGTTAGTACATAATACCAATGTGACTGCCTAGTTCACTTGACTAGTTACTACTTAAGGCCTACAGCCTTCTTACCAGGCCTGTCCCTGTACTCACTCTGTCCCCTAAGTGAGGGATCTTTTCCTCTCAGACCAGCCTGTTCCCTCAGTGACTCTGTGAGGGAAGACCGCAGAGAGACAAGAACCGTTTCCTCACAGCACACAGAGTTTATCACAGTCCCCTTCAGTTTAGCTCTGTGAGAAGAAAGAACACCATTTCCCACAGCTCATAGCTTAAGTCAGAATCCCAAAGTATGTAACAGTCTCTTCACACCATTTCTGTACTCTGGTTGGCTACAACCCTCTCTATGCATTATGGGGATTGGAGGCTGTCTGCTTTCTACTGCCACACAGGTCTCACTGGCGACCAAGAGCAAGATAATTCATGCCACAGTATCCCCCATTACTACGTACGGGTGTGAAAGCTGGTCAATGAAGAAAGCTGACAGGAAGGAAGATGATTCATTTGAAATGCGGCGTTGAAGGAGAGTTCGATACCCGGGACTACCAAAACGACAAATCAGTGGGTTCTAGATCAAATCAAGCCTGAACTCTCTCTAGAAGCTAGAATGACTAAAGTACTTCAGTCACATTATGAGAAGACAAGTCCCTGGAAAAGGCCAGTCATGCTAGGAAAAACTGAAGGCAGCAGGAGAACAGGAAGACCCAACATGAGATAGATTGACTCAGTCGAGGAAGCTGCGACCCTCAGCATGCAAGACCAGAGCCAGGCTATTAAGTTTGGTGCAGTGGTGTAGACACCCAGTTTAGTGTAGTGGTGGGAGCACAGACTCTAATCTGGGAGAACTGAGTTTGATTCCCCACTCCTCCATGTGCAGCTTGCTGGAGTGACCTTGGGACAGTCACAATTTCTCTCGAGCTGTTCTCTCAAGAGTAGTTCTTGAAAGAGCTCTCTCAGCCCCACCTACCTCATAGGGTGTCTGTTGTGGGGAGGGGAGGAGAGGGGAAAGGAGATTGTAAGCTGCTCTGAGACTCCAAGTGAAGGGTGAAGTATAAATCCAATCTCTTCTTCTTCTCTGCTTAACGAGAAGACATTTCAGAGGCCATTAATTTACAGGGTCACCATAGGTCAGAAGCATTGTGATGTCACTTAACACACACACACACAACACCCCCCCCCATTTTTAAAATTTGTGTTATTTCTGCAAATGTGGGTATTCCCTCATGTGTACAGGGAAATCCCTATCTTATCTGAACATGGCCCTACTGTGTGGATTTTTTGATCCACACTGTGGCATCCTGCTTATTGGGGAGAATGTTTCTTCTTTAAAACACACTCTGTGTACATGAACTTAGTAGATTTCTGCTGCCATCAGGAATTAAAATTCCAAATCTCTCTATTTTCATAGAATGACCCAGTGTCTGGGCACTTCAGAGGACTATGTGGTCCTGAGGAAGGACTGTTCTGATTGCTGGGATAAGTTAAACAAATGATTATTTATTTACAAAAGAACAAAATAGGTTTCTGGGTATTTTTGTTGAAGAAAGAAAATATAACTGAAAAAGCTTGGTGTCAGACACAGTCTCTCAAACACCAACACTCAACTCTGACAGGCTTATCTCTCTCTCATATATAGCCACACAGGCTAAACTTTCTCATATAGCCACACAGGCTGAACTCCAACTGCTTCCTCTGTCATACAGACTCTCACAAAAACTCTCCAAACTGGTCTCTATACAAAAACACAGAATCCCCTCAGAGACTTCTCTCCTCCCACATTCTCAGTCATCAGCCAATCACATCACACTTATCTCCCTCTGTCACTCTCCTTATAGTACTGCACTCAAACTAAAGTTTTAAAGAAACACACACACCAAAACATGAAATCATTACACACACTCTAGGGTCATTTTTCAGAATTTGCTATAATAATGGTATCCGACCAAGAAATCAAAAATTGGGGAGGCCTGCAGGCACAACCCAGAGGGGGCCCAAGCAAGGAATCATGGGAAGGCCTTTACCCGGCTACCAGGCAGAGCCCAACACAAGAGCTGTCTGTTCAAGTAAGATCTGCAACTTCTTGGAAATACAGCGGGTGGGGAGAAGTTACCTTGCTTCCTGCTTTTATAGCAATGGGCCAAATACTAAAACAAAAACCAAAAAAACCCTAGTCAGCCAACTGGCAATCTTGTTTGGCACCTGAAGTTTTTAAAATGATTGTGACATCGCTAACAGAGAAAGTACTTGAGCCAAGAAAACTTCCCACGGCTACACAGCTGTTGCAGGCATAGAAGGACCCCCCTCCGAGTAGATTCAAGCCAACCGGATTGGCAAATTAACAAAAGATCTATATTAATGATCCAACATGGTAGCGAGTGTTTTTCCATCTGCCCACTGCACAGACAGTTGGCAGAGTATACACTGGGCATTGTACTCCCAGTGACTCTATCATTCCCTCTCTGCGCAAAACAACCAAAGATCTCCCCCTTCAATACGGCTGCACATATTTTATATGTTAAGGAACTCTAGAGCAGCAAAACCTCCCTCGTGAGACCTCAAATTAATTTCCAGGAACTCCTGAAATATCAGCTTTCGGCCTCTGACTAACCAGTAGGCTGGATTTCACTCCCTAGCAACCTACTTGGGTTGGATCTGGCCAACTGTTTAATTCAATCTTGCCCAGTCCCCCCTCCTTACTACAACCTCTGGTCCACACAGCCTCTATCCATGCCGTTCCTATGTGACCTCCAGCACAGCTTTTTAGGGCGAGCAAAGGGAAGGAAAATCTCCTTCCATTTTCACCAGTGGAAAAGCCATTTGGCTCCAACCTCTGGGTTTCTGATAACTATAAAAGATTCCCCAGTGATTTCCCATTTCCTTTCCCCTACTTGCAGAAAGCAAGTATACTGCCTTGGTCAGGCCACACCTGGAGTCCTGTGTGCCGTTCTGGAGGCCTCACTTCAAAAAGGAGGTGGGCAAAATCGAGAGGGTGCAGAAAAGGGCGACGAGGATGATCGGGGGCCTGGAGACTGAGCCCTACGAGGAAAGGTTGAGGGCACCGGGAACGTTTAGTTTGGAGAAGAGGAGATTGAGGGGGGACAGCATGGCTCTCTTTAAATATTTGAAAGACTGTCATTTGGAGGAGGGCAAGAAGCTGTTCCAGTTGACAGCAGAGGAGGGGACCCGAAGCAACGGGTTTAAATTACATGCAGAAAGGTATCAGCTGGATATTCAGAAAAACTTTTTCACTGTCAGAGTGATTCAGAGGTGGAATCAGCTACCTAGGATGGTGGTGAGCTTCCCTTCACTGACAGCTTTCAAGAAAAGGCTGGACGAATATTTGTCAGAGATGTTCTAGGCTGGTCCTGCACTGGGCAGGGGGTTGGACTAGGTGGTCAGTATGGCCCCTTCCAACTCTATGATTCTATGACTGGCCCCTTCCGACTCTATGATTATATGATTCAAAGGTACGTTGAATTAAAGCCTTTAAAGTCAAATTCTAGGGGGACCTACGGCACATGACACAAAGAACAGCATTTGCCCAGAGCTCATCAGGAACACCAAGTTCATTTGTCAACATAACTCTGAGCGCTTCTTTTAATGACGTCTTTGACCACAAAGCAAAGTTTCTTGCGTACATCTAGCAGCTCCATACCCAGTAAATGTAGTAATAGCGCACACTGCCGGCTTTGATATATATATAAAAAAAAAAATCACAGGCCCGTTCAGCTGCTGAAATATCTGGACATTTCTGATAATCATCTGGCAGTCGATTTTCGTTTGCCTTAAGACAGCGGATTTCGCAAGAGACATGAAAGCTTTCAGAGCGGCTGGAAAGTCGCTTTGGATGAAATCATTCCTGGCCCCGGGGGCTGCATTCTTGAGGACTTGGGCATTTTGAGGATCAAGGTCTTCTGATGCTTTCTTGGCAAAGGGTGACGGCAGTGCGCAGAAACCCATCTGGAGCAAAAGGAGAGTAAACATACAAGAACGTGAGGGGAACGGAGCTGGCACAGTCACCGGACGGAATTTCTTTAAGGAAGCAGAACTTCTCCGTCCATGGCCCTGGCGAGAGGACAGGGAGGACAATAAAGTCTCTTCCCAAGTAATATTGCGACACCGCCGGACTCTTCAGACAATGTCACAGTCGTGGCAGAATTCCTGCGCATTTAACTCCCACCGTGTCTCTTTCCCAAAGCACAGTTCAGTGCTCTCCTTTACAGTGCAGAAATACCACTGATTCTTACCTTTAAAAAACCAAAGGGGAAGTAAATGACAAGGTGCTGGAATGGTAGGGTAGAAATGTCTATTCTTCATCATAGAAAGGAACTATAATACTGTGCGTCCCAAGTCAAGAAAAACGCTGACGATGCCTATGAAAAGATGATACCTATAAAAACGATGGGAAGTGTATGAGGGAACTCCCTGGATTTTAAGACTCCATCATTTCTATATTGAAGGAATCCCGGATACTTTTGACGGAGTAAGATCCTAATATATCTTTATCCAGAATAAAGAATCACGCACTTTATAAAACAACTCCCAAAATTTAATAACATGCTTAGATAAAGTTTATGCTAGTAGAAAATAAGAAACTGTATACTGATATTAGTTGCTGCAGATTTTCCGGGTTGTGTGGCCGTGGTCTTGGCATTGTAGGACCTGACGTTTCGCCAGCAGCTGTGACTGGCATCCTCAGAGGTATAACACGGAAACATGGAGTACTCTCTGTATCAAGGTGAGAAGAAAAATGGTAGGCAGGTAATTTATATCTACCCCGGAAGGTGGGGTAGGGCTGAGTGCTGTAGGAGTTCTCTTGTAGGAGTTCTCCAGGCTATGAACATGCTAATGGAGGAGCTTTCCTGAGGAGGTTCTTTTGTCTATGGATTGTTTCCTGAGGAGGTTTCCTGTTTCCTGAGGAGGTTCTTTTGCATATGGATTGGCTGTCGAAATTCTAATCTTATCCGTAGTGCTGTTGTAAGATGTAGAGCATTTTGTGTTTTTCAGGACTGGAAACCATGCCCTATTTATTTTTAAACTCTCTTATTCTCTGTTGAAATTGTGTTTATGTTTATGAATTTCAATGGCTTCCCTGTGTAATCTGACATGGTAATTGGAAGTGTTGTCCAGCCTTTCAGTGTCTTGGAAGAAAATGCTGTGTCCTGTTTGAGTTAGGCTATGTTCAGCCACTGCTGATTTTTCAGGTTGGCCAAGTCTGCAGTGTCTTTCATGTTCTTTTATTCCTGTATATTGATATATTTGCAAACTTTATACAATAATATAAGGTGGGAAATGAGACAGATTCAATTAGTGCATGAAGTACTGTAATACAGAAAAATTCATATGAACTATTGCATCCCTAATTTTATGTTTGTTCGTTTTGGAAAAATAAAAATTCTATTAAAAAAAGAAAAACACTTCTCTGTCAGACACTATGAGACTCTGTCATAAAGCTATCATGTATTGGATAGGATTCACTAAGCAATGCTCTTGTAAGGTTGTATAAATGCATGACATTGCAGTTTACTCAGGCCCGTAACTATGGTGGGGCTTTGGAGAGCTCTGCCCCCTTTCTTAAAGGCACAGCCCCACAAGAATTTCTCCTATAAATGCTTTTTTCAATCAGTTTAAAACATTTTTTTAAGCGTGTGCTCCTTTAAGCAGAGTCGGGTGCTGCAGTTGACTAGTTCCTGCCGTGAGCAGGGGGTTGGAGTAGGTGACCTCTTGGATCCCTTTTACCTCTGTGCCAAGAAACTGATCTCCTTTAAGAGAGTTTTGCTGCCTAAGGGTTAGCTTTCTTGATTATAGAAGTCATTACCCCCCCCCCCGGCTTGTTCTCAGAATTGTTGCTTAGGCTGGCAGACGTGATTAACTTGCAGCAGCTGAGAACTGTCATCTAAAGTTGCTGACAGCTTGCAATCCAGAGATCTATCCTGGCAACAGCTTTCTACTGGCTAAATGGCTTTTCTTTCTGAACTGGGAACTTCTGCCCCACCAGGGGAAAAAAAATTGCCCTGCAAGCCATGAAATCCTGTGATTACTGAATCAGACCAACAGTCCATTAAGTTCAGTATTGTCTACATAGACTGGCAATAGCTCTCCAGGATTTCAGGCAGAGGTCTTTAGAATTTTTTAAAAATATTTTATTATTATTTTAAAAAATCACATCAAATATATTAAAACTATCAATGAAGTATATAAGGCCATGACGTTTAGATGAATAAGCCCTGATTGGCCATCAAAGCAAGAGGCTCTGCTTATATTCATATCAAGTCCACATAATTCTCATCATTCGATAAAATGTCATTTCCCATCAAATAATAAATAACAGGAGACCACGAGTCAGTGTATGCTAGTTTCTGTCGATCTGATGTATTCAGTTGTGTATTATTGATAAGTTTACCTAAAATATAGAAGTCCCACAACTTCCGGAGCCATTGATCAATCGTCGGCATTTTCTGATCTTTCCATTTTGAGGCCAACAATGTTCTAGCTGCCGAAATTAGAGTTGAGGTCAATCGGTCACGTTTCAGTTTCCCAAATGGCATTTTCTGATAATTTAATACCAAAACCTCTGGCAGAAGCAGGAGATCCATCCCTGTGATATTCTTGACGTGTAAGAGGATACCTCTCCAGAAGTCTTGTACCTGTTCACAAGTCCACCAACAGTGGAAAAAATCTGCTACACAATCACATCCCTTTGAATGCCTGGGGGAATCCTTTTTATTGATGCTATGCATTCTTGTAGGCAGTAAATACCATCTTTGTTGGCAGGGGTCTTTTCGTAGAAGAACAGCTGCAGGAGCTCATTAGCATATGGTATGCTAATGAGCTATTAGGCTATTAGCATATGCCACGCCCCCTGACATCACTGGAAGTGATGTCAGAAGGGGAAGCAAAAGGGGGGGAGGCATCTTCAAAAGCCTCCCCTTCCCTTCCCCAGCTGGTCTGGGTGGGGGAGCTAAGAGAGAAGGGGTTTAAAGTTTAAACTCCTTCTCATGAGAGTTGGGCCACAGAAGGAGGAAAGAGGGAAGGAAAGAGAGAGAGTGGAGAGAAGGAAAGAAGGAAGGAAAGAGGGAAAGAAAGAGAAGGAAAGGGGAGGGAAAGAAAGAGAGGGAAGAAGGAGGGAAACGGAAAGGAGGAAAAAAGAGAAGAGAAGAAGGTGGGAAAGAAAGAAAGAGAGAAGAGAAGAAGGAGGGAAAGAGGAAAAAGAAAGAAGGAAAGGAGGGAATGAAAGAAATTCGGTGGCAATTCAGCCCCATTATATCCTATGGGCCATTGAAGTCAATGGTGAAAACATAGGGTATATTCTGGGGGCTGGAGGGGAGGGGGTTTGAGGGAGAGGCTCCAAACTCACAGGATAGCTGATGGAGCCTCTCCCCAAGATACCCACCAAGTTTCAAGAACATTGGACCAGGGGGTCCAATTCTATGGGCCCCCAAACAGGTTGCCCCTATTCCCTCCATTGTTCTCTATAGTGGGAAAAAAAGTTAATTGACATTCGGCTGCCTGAAAGACTCCCCGGGACGCCGGCTGGGGGCGGGGCTTCGCTCGTGAGCTCCCGGAGCTGTGCTCCGGTGCGCTCCCCCCCCAAAAAAAGACCCCTGTTTGTTGGTAATATTGGTATTTAAGGGAATATATATTTGATTTGAAACATACTGCCTCCCATGTACCTGACCAATCCTCCTCCGGGATTCGCTGTTGACAGTCTATCTGCCAAAGCTGTCTTTTGTATCACCTACCATCTGATTGTTTTCCAACTGGAGGTGCTGGGGATTGAGCATGGGACTTTTTGCTTGTCGACCAGATGCTGTACTACTCCTACCTGGGGACCAGCCTCTACAACTTTGAGTCTCCCTCTGATCTGAACCCCCCCCACAAAACTACCGGAGATCGAAAGCAGGTATCCCATACTCTTTGTGACTTCTTAGGACAACATGTCACCTGTGAAAGAAAGAAGTCAGTTTTGGACTACCTCATACTATCGAGAGTTGATGGGCTACAAAACCCCGCATTCATTCTAAGAAGTTCCATCGTCAATATGAGGACAGGAAACAGTTGAGGAGTTAATTGGGGAAAGTCTCAATTAGCAATAATTGCACTTCAGATTAACCTTCTGGGCTACAATATTGTCACTGTGCAAGGATATATATTTATTACACCCATCCTCCAAAAAAAAAACCCCAAGAAGATCAGAGGAATGGTGTACCTACTTCCTTCTTGAAGGCCCTGAATCTGAAACCTTGGATAATGTCATATTCTGCACAGCCACCAGAGGCCCCACTGCTGGACCTCCTGATGGCACCTGGTATATTTTGGCCACTGTGTGACAGAGTGTTGGACTAGATGGGCCATTGGCCTGATTCAACATTGGCTTCTCTTATGTTCTTATGTTCTTCTTATATCTACTGAGTTGATTCGGGGACATGCATTTGCTTTTTTACATATATTTTAATGGAAGATAATTGCTCTCAAGAGGCCCCATCCAACTGATTTCTCTTGCAAGCACACAGTACTTAAAGTTTTGTTATGCAAACGCTTCTAGCCAGTGGGAAACAATCAAAGGGCCATCTCTGTGTCAGAATTTCAAAGGTAACCCCAGGCTCGAAAAAGATGGGTACCCCTGGCCTAGGGAGTATCTATTCCTAGGAAGGACAAGAAGAGAAGGACTGACCCATGGACGGGTGGACAGAAAGAGGTGATAAATTCCCTGGAAATGAAGGGGTCCATTTTGGCCAGACCATCTGGGACCACTTGCAGGAAGGAGCTCTTGTATCTGGGCTCAGTCTTGATGGCTAGCATTACCATGGGGAGCTAACAAAGGGCAAGCAGCCCAGACAGACATTCAAAGTAATGAATGAATGACAGCTGTGAGTTTTAAGTTTAAAAAACCTGCCTTAGAACAAGACCAGCTAGGGTGTGCATAGGGCTGAGGAACAGAGTATGGTGTGTTTGCACTGTTTCTTTGTATTCCTTGCTCGATCCATTGCTGTGCAGATCGTGTATGTGGACAATTTCATTTAATAAACTTATTATTGCTTTGAATCCTGGAAGCTGGTTCTCCATACCATGATAAGGCCCACTCAAACAGTTACTGAGAGTATGCCAGGGGAAATGAGGCGGTTGGTCAATAGACTACAAGATCCCCAGGAGTGAGCAAGCATGGTAAGCTGTTCCTACAGAGTATACTTGGATCAAAAGCAGGAGATTCAGGCACTAGGCAGAGACTGTAAATGGCTGTGTGGAAGGAGTGTTAAGAGTGCAGGCCCTCGTAATGAGAAATACTCTCATAAGAACATAAGTTCTTGTATTATGAGAAAGGGAGAAAAGGACTTCTTTCTCAACCTGCTCAATCCCAGGCATAATCTTATAAACCTCGATCATGTCACCCCTCAGCCGTCGTTTCTCCAAGCTAAAGAGCCCCAAGCATTTTAACCTTTCTTCATAGGGAAGGTGTTCCAACCCTTTTATCATTCTACTTGCCCTTTTCTGCACTTTTCCCAATGCTGTAATATCCTTTTTGAGGTGTGGTGACCAGAACTGTACACAGTACTCCAACTACCTGGTGGCAGGTTCATACCCAGTGTGAAGCTGGGAATCCCATCAGATCCAAGATGGCTGCTGAGTGTTGTGAACTCTTGGAAAGTACAAAGGGGAATGGTGTTGGCAGGTCAACAGGGCATTCTACGGTATTGTCAAACACATTTGCTTTGTCCCTGATTCTTAACAGGAGCCCACTGCGAGGTTGCCAGTTGCCTTCTGCATATAGAAGGATAATCCAGAAGAGTTGTCCGTTGACTGGCTAGATCCATCCATGCAATCCCACGTCTTCCAACGTTATATCTGGAAGAAGACGACTGGCACAACTTGCTGGAAGGGTCTTAATCCTTCTCCCACGACTCTCTCCTCTCTGTCATTCCCTCCTAGCCCTACATGTCATATTGAAACCCAGATCAGTCTCCAATGCAGGGCGAAAGCAGCTGGCGGGGAATGGTGGAAGAAAACTGGCCAGGAGGTAAGCACCTTCCTCTAGACAGGTCTGTAGCCAGGATTTTGTAGCCGGCGGAGCGGTTTTTTTTTCTGGTGGGGCTGCGATTATTTGCCATTATTCTTCTGTCTGTACACAACTGTACTTTTAAGAGCAGGCACCATTCTCTAAACAGGAAACACCTTCTGATTTCCTCTTACGCCCCTTACACAGATTCTTCATCCCCCCACCACCACTCAGACAGCAAACAGGGACCCCTTCTTCCCCCACCTCCACCTTTAAACAAATGTTTTAAAAATAAATTCATTAAAAAGCATTTTTCTGGGTAAATTCGTGTGGGGCTGTGCTTTTAAAAGAGGGGGCAGAGCCCCGAATAACCCCACAGTAGCTACAGGCCTGCCTCCAGATCACCACTAATCCACTGGGGGGGGGACACACATGCTCCCTGTTCTGCTGTAATGCAATGAAGAAGAGAACAACAAATGGAGAAGAGAACAACTGAACGACGGCTGAGGGGTTACATGATCGAGGTTTATAAGATTATGCATGGGATAGAGCAGGTAGAGAAAGAGGTACTTTTCTCCCTTTCTCACAATACAAGAACTCGTGGGCACTCCATGAAATGGCTGAGCGGTCGGGTTAGAGCAGATAAAAGGAAGTACTTCTTCACCCCAAGAGTGATTAACACATGGATTTCACTGCCACAGGAGGTGGTGGCAGCTACAAGCACGGACAGCTTCAAGAGGGTATTGGAGAAACATATGGAGCAGAGGTCCATCAGTGGCTATTAGCCGTAAAATATAGATAGGAACTCTCGGTCTGGGGCAAGTGAGGCTCTGTATTCTTGGTGCTTGGGGGGGTCATCAGTGGGAGGGCTTCTAGTGTCCTGGCCCCACTGCTGGACCTCCTGATGGCACCTGGTATTTTTGGTCACTGTGTAACACAGAGTGCTGGACTGGATGGGCCATTGGCCTGATCCAACATTGGCTTCTCTTACGTTCTTATGTTCTTATGTGTCACGGAACATGCAGTTCTTCTTCCCTTCAGCCATTAGGAAAAAGACACACGCAGAGCATGGGATTAACTGATTTTGATGCCCCTGGGGAGCAATCCAGAAGCCAAGTCTATTTGTGTGTGTTTTTTTGTTCCTATGGATGTGCAATGTTTTCAGAAACAAGAACTGCCATGATTGTTGGTTTGCCAAGCCCTGTGATAGTCTGAATAATTATGACTGTTCCTTTCCTCAGCTTCACTGTGGACGAGAGCTCCTCAAAGCCTTGTTTTTCCTGTTGATGTCAACTTTTCAGCTGGAGCTGGAACACCCCAAAACTGTCGTTGCCTTGTCAGATCAAGTGGGGCTGGATTGATTTAAATTGAGTAGAAACATATGAAAAGACGAGCGTGATGGGCCAGGAGGAGTTAGATCCCTCAGTAGGAATAAACCCAAATGCAGAAATGAGGTAGCAGAAAGATGGTAAACATCTGGGCTATGTCACTGCGGAAGATGGGGGGGGGGGAGTTACACAATGTTTTTGAATGTTTCCTGACTAACAAAGCTCACAAGCTGTTGTGATCTAGTAACTCCAAAACCAAGAAGGACGTCTCACTAAACCTTACATTTGGCACTCAGGTTTGCAACACAGAAGGAGTTATTCACACAGGAGAAATTTTTTGAACAAATGCACTCTTCCCCCCCACTTGCAATTTGAAGTGGTTCAGTCCAGATTTCTACCACTCTCACCACAGAGATATAGATAGGAAGATTCGTGGAGGAGAAGTCTTATCAATGGCTGCTAAGCCATGGTGACTGAGGGAAACCTCCACGTTCAGAGGCACTAAGCCTCAGAATCCCAGAGCCAGGAGGCAACATCAGGGGAAGGCCTCGGCCTCTCTGCCCTGTTGTTGGTTCTACAGAGGACCTGACTGGCCACTGGGTGAGAGAGGATGCTGGACGAGATGGAACACTGGTCTGGCCCAGTAGGGCTCTTCTGATATTCTTATCAGGGGAAGGCCTCGGCCTCTCTGCCTTGTTGTTGGCCCTCCAAAGGAAATGGTTGGCCCCTGTGTGAGACAGGATGCTGGACTAGATGGACTCTCATTGGTCTGACCCAGCAGGGCTCTTCTGGTGTTCTTCTCAGGGGAAGGCCTCGGCCTCTCTGTCCTGTTGTTGGCCCTCCGAAGGAAATGGTTGGCCACTGTGTGAGACGGGATGCTGGATTAGATGGACCCTCACTGGTCTGACTCAGCAGGGCTCTTCTGTTGTTCTTCTCAGGGGAAGGCCACGGCCTCTCTGCCCTGTTGTTGGCCCTCCAAAGGAAATGGTTGGCCACAGTGTGAGACAGGATGCTGGACTAGATGGACCCTCACTGGCCTGATCTAGCAGGGCTCTTCTTAGGTTCTTATAGACAGATTCATGGAGGAAAAGTCTATCAATAGCTACTAGCCATTGGTAACTGAGGGGAACCTCCACATTCAGAGGCACTAATACTCTGAATCCCGGAGTCAGGAAGCAACATCAGGGGAAGGCCTCGACCTCTCTGCCCTGTCGTTGGCCTTCCAGAGGAAACAATTGGCCACTGTATGAGATGGGATGTTCTCATAGACTCATGGAGGATAACTCTCTCAATGACTGAGGGGAACCTCCACATTCAGAGGCAATAAGCCTTTGAATCCCAGAGCAAGGAGGCAACATTGGGGTAGGCCTCAGCCTCTATGCCATGTTGTTGGCCATCCATTCCAGAAAAAACTGGCTGGCCACTGTGTGAGACGGGATGTTGGACCAGATGGACCACTGGCCTGATCCAGCAGGGGCTCTTCTGATGTTCTTATCAGGGGAAGGCCTTGTCCTCTCTGCCCTGTTGTTGGCCCTCCAGAGGAACTGGTTGGCCACTGTGTGAGATGGGATGCTAGACTAGGTGAACCACCAGTCTGATCCAGCAGGCCTCTTCTGATATTCTTCTAAGGGAAGGCCTTGACCTCTATGCCCTGTTGTTGGCCCTCCAGAGGAACTGGCTGCCCCCTGTGTGAGGCAGGATTCTGGACTGGATGGACCCTCACTGGTCTGATCCAGCAGGGCTCTTCTGATGTTCTTATTAGGGGAAGGCCTCGGCCTCTCTGCCCTGTTGTTGACCCTCCAGAGGAACTGGTTGACTACTGTGTGAGACAGGATGCTGGACTAGATGGACCCTCACTGGTCTGATCCAGCAGGACTTATGTCCTTATAGATAGATTCATGGAACATAAGTCTATCAACAGCCACTAGCCATGGTGACTGAGGGGAACCTCCACATTCAGACAATGTCTCCGAGTCCCAGAGCCAGAAGGCAACATCAGGAAAAGGCTTTGTCTCCTATGCCCCGCTGTTGGCCCTCCAGAGGAACGGGCTGGCCACTGTGTGAGCCAGGATGCTGGACTAGATGGACGATTGCTCTGACCCAGCAGGGCTCTTCTGATGTTCTAATGTTTCTCTTTTAAGGAAATGGTTCATCGGTCTCCCTGCAGATCTTTTTTTCTCTCTCCCTTCTCCTCACACACGGCCGCGTTCTCAGGAAGTCCCTCCGTTTCTCACCAGAAGCCATTGCATCATTGAAACGTCGAAGATGGTACCATACCACATTCCCCACACGCACAGCCAGTCATCTAGATTTCTGCAGTGCCCAGGGTAAACAAACGCATCTGCGACGGCAAAATAGAGTCCTCAGTGGTGCTGAAACCACGGGGAAACTGGTCCAAGAACCACAGAACACAAGGATCGGTTGTTGGTCTGTAATGAACACATCAGCCCGACTGTTTCGATACGCTTGAGGCCTGCGTCTGCTTTGCCACATTCGCCCTCCCCCGCGCGACCGTGAAGACTGCATTCAGAGCGGTTCCAAAAGAGTAAAGAACTGAGGTCTTCCAGTCCCTCCCCGTAAAAACTCTCCGGTGCCGTTAGATGAATGAACAGCACAGACCGCCCACATAAATATCCCGCCAAAAGAAACCTCGGGGGCCGTACGGAGGCTGCTGCTTCATACAATGTGGGTCATGTTTCCCAAACGCAAATATTACCCTTGGCACAGAACAGCTTTTACTTCATGAGTTATGTGGCATTTTCTTGTTTCTATATTTGAGCCTGTACAAGAAGGGGGGGGGAAGAGAAGAGTGAGGCATAAATAGTTTGGGGTTTTCTTTGAGCGAGCGGGAAAGCGCAGGCCGCAGCCTGAGCGACAGAGAACTCCGTGTTCTCAGAGCGTCCCCGATTTCCATTACAGCCGTAGAGTCTTCGGCGCTTACAAACAGACAGCTGAAAAATACCGCTCAAGAATGAACGTTGGCCTGGGCGGTGCGTTCCTCGGTCCCTTGCAAGGGTGTCGAACTCATTTTGTTATCAGGGCCGGATCTGACATAAATGAGACCTGGTTGGGCCGGGGCCACGTGTGTGTCATAAAATGTAACGCCAGGGAGCGGAGATATAAACTTTATAAAGGACACAAACACAAAGGCGGGTTTTTTTACTTAAAATAAAAGCCTGCTTAAAACATGAGCACTCCTGCAATATTTTGTTTATTTAACAGTGTCTCTTGCTCTGAATTGTTGCATCAAAACGTCTGTGCTGTTGCAATCTTGAGTAGGCTGTTCAGGTGTGTCTCTGTAAGCTGCAAACCTACGATGACGCAGCAGCAGCAGAACTGGAAGAAGAAGCAGGAGACAGCCAGTTCCACTGCGGGCCCGAGAGAAGCCCTCCGGGAGCCTCATCCGGCCCCCGGGATCCATGTTTGACACCCCTGCTTTACAGCGCCCCCCTAGGCCCTCTCACAAAAGACTTCAGCTCCTCCTCCGTCCATGGCAGCAGACAGGAGGAAGGAGTGAGGTCAAGTCGAGGTACTGAAGGAAAACCTTCTACCTACAGAAACTTTAGACAGGGCCCAAGGCGACATATTCGGGTGAGGATTTATCAGCCAATGTACCTGTCTTGGCAGACAAAAATGGGTGTGAATTGGGGGAAGCAAACAATCCCAGAATATGATTACATGAATCGTTCCCACGTTGATATATCTAATTCTTAACATGGCCCCACTTGTAGATACTTAAATCTAGAAATCAGAGCCATGAACAAAGAAATATATCTTTCTGCAAACCAGAGAAGAAATATATCTTTCTGCAAACCAGAGAAGAAATATATCTTTCTGCAAACCAGAGAAAAGTTCCAGGTTTGCAGAAAAAACTGAAACCTTAAAAAAAAATACACTGGGGGATTTAAACACTCCAAAATAATAAAAGCAGTACTTGTACCTTTAAGAAATGAATGCCTTCGGCAGTTCCCATTATGGGGGTTGCTGGGCAACTGCAATATTATTGCCTGCCTTCAGACCTACGTTTCTGCCAATAAAAGGCAAGGGGAGGGGACAGCACCCTCTCCAATACCTGTTAAGGTCTTTCAGGGCCAAGCCCAGTAGTCACCACTTGCAGGCCTGCTGCTCACTACTTGAAATGTACTGGGTTCGAGACGCGTATAGCGATCAGCTCATCGTTTATTCGTGATTCAGCTCAACTGTAAGACAACTCTAGCAGGGCTGGAACCCCGCTTATATATGTGCAAAACACCACACCCGGCACACACCCGCTCCCCGTGATAGGCTGTTTACATTACAGCTCCTGTTCTATAGGTTCCTTCCGGGAACCTGGCTGTCTATTGTTTAGGCAAAAAAAGCTTAGTCAAGTTTCCAAGTACAGGCTCAGTACATAACACTACTACTCAACAGTATCCACCATACAAGAGCCAGCATGGCACAGGGCTAAGAGTTTCGTGCTAGGATCCGAGACCATCTTCTAAAACGCAGCAAGCAAATCCCCTCCGTGGCAACGCAGCCCTTGTTCCTGGCATAGATATCAACCAATATCAGTCACTTTAAGAACATCAGACCAATAGTCCGTCTCGTCCAGCCTCCTGTCTCCCACAGCGACCAATCGGTTCCTCTGGATGGCCAACAACAGGGCACAGGGCCCGAGGCCTTCCCTTGATGCCGCCTCCTGGCTCTGGGATTCAGGGGATTAGTGCCTCTGAATGTGGAGGTTTCTTTCAGCCACCATGGCTAGAAGCCACTGATAGACTGATCCTCCCTGAATGTATCTAATCCCCCTTTAAAGCTGTCTATTCCAGTGGCCACCACTCCATCCTTTGGCAGGGAATTCCACATCTGAATCGCTCTCTGTGTAAAGAAGTATTTCTTTTTGTCCGTCCTGAACCTACTGCCCGTCAGCTTCACTGGATGCCCTCGAGTTCTAGTCTTTCGGGAGAGGGGGGAAATTTTTCCTTTGGCAACTCTCTCCACCCCAGGCATCATTTGATACACCTCTCTCATGCCCCCCTCCCCTTATAGGGGAAGGGGCTCCAACCCCCTCATCTTCTTGGTCGCCCTCCTCTGGACTTTTCCCAGTTCCCTGCAATGTCCTTTTGGAGAGACAGGAACCAGAATGGTACACAGTATTCCAAATGCGGCTGCACCAGAGTTCTATACTGGGGCATTACAATATTGGCTGTTTTATTCTCAATCCCTTTCCTCATAATCCATAACATTTGCTTTTTTCACTGGTGCCAGGCCCACAGGACTAAATATGGGTTCAATCTCTTTTGAAGAAGAAGAGGAGGAAGAGGAGGAGGAGGAGATTGGATTTATACCCCACTCTTCACTACCTGAAGGGATCTTGGAGCGGCTTACAACCTCCTTCCTTCCCTCGTCCCCACCATGGACACCATGTGAGGTCAGTGGGGCCGAGAGAGCTCTGAGAGAACCGTCCTTGAGAGAACAGCTCTGAGAGAACTGTGGCTTGCCTGAGGGTCATCCAGCAGTTGCATGCAGAGGAGTGGGGAATCAAGCCTGGTTCTCCCAGATTAGAGCCTGCAAGGAATCAAACCCGAGTTTCCCAGATTAGAGAATGACTGATCTCAAACAGCACGAATATCTTACGAAGACCTGCTAGATTTGAGTCCCTGGAGACGAACAAGACTTTAGGGGTGGGGGTGGGGAGGATATGAACTTTCGTGATTCAAAGCTCCTTACGTCAGATACTCTCAAAAGCTCACACCTCCAACATGGCTGCCCTTTCAAAGAGCTGGTTCCTAGACAGTTCGTACCGTGCTTATGTACAATAGTTCTGTACTGCTTAGAATCATAGAGTTGGAAGGGACCTCTAGGGTCACCTAGTCCAACCCCCTGCACAATGCAGGAAATTCACAAATACCTCCCCCCCACACCCGCTGTGGGCCCCGTTCCACGCCCAGAAGATGACCAAAAAACCTCTAGGATCTCTGGCCAAACTGGCCTGGAGAAAAATTGCTTCTTAAACCCTTGGTTCCTGAGGAAAAAAACGGTGCTGCGACTGTCCAAAAGCGTCCACAGGACGCTCGACCCATACGCGCCCGCTTTGCAGATAACCAGTCCTGAAACGGTGGATGTTTAGAAATGGTGTTGCTCGAGGGCAGAGAAGGGCACGGGTTTAAAGTTTCTTCCAAGTAAGAAATCCTGGCAGGGGAGGAGGTTTACTCTGTAAGATATACTACACTGTTCAGCCGCTCTCATGAGCCATCCTTCTCAACTCTACAAATGTGCTCCGAGGGTAGTTGGAGTCCTGGCCGGGCGCCATCTCATGCGGCTCGCTGAAGATTACAATCTAAATGAACAAAATAAATACAGCCTCCAGCTCTCCTTATTGCATATGAATGAACTGACTCACTCCGGGTTTCTAATGCAATGGGCTCGAAAAGACCCAGGCCAGAGAAGTTAATGGAGAGACCTGTGGCTCCCGCGATTGTTTTGGAAAAGATATTGCACGGTTCGGCGGAGAACGCTGCACCAGCACAAGAGGCTTACTGACCAACAATCCCAACCAACTCTGCAAGGGCTGAGGTCCCAAACCTTTATGAGCCGTCAGGGTCATTAGGCATTCTGATGCAGTGTGATGGGCACGGCTACAAAATGGCTGCTGCTAGAGGCGGAGTCAGCCGTAAAATGGCTCCCGCAAGTTACTTGCAGTCACATGTTGAAGGTCCTCGTGGTGTGTGCTGCCAAAGCAACATTTTTTAAAAAAAATCAGCACTGCCAATCAAATCTCCGATGGCCAATCAGAAGCCTCGCTGGGCAAAATCCCCACCCACTTTGAAGAAGAAGGAGGAGGAGGAGGAGGAGGAGAATTTGGATTTATACCCCGCCCTTCACTACCCGAAGGAGTCTCAGAGCGGCTTACAATCTCCTTTCCCTTCCCCTCCCCACAACAGACACCCTGTGAGGTAGAAGAAGAGGAAGAAGAGATTGGATGTATACCTCGCCCTTCACTACCCAAGGGAGTCTCAGAGCGGCTGACAAACTCCTTTCCCTTCCCCTCCCCACAACAGACACCCTGTGAGGGAGGTGAGGCTGAGAGAGAGAGCTCTCTCGAGGACTGCTCTTGAGAGAACAGCTCTGGGAGAACTTGTGACTGACCCAAGGTCACACCAGCAGCTGCATATAGAGGAGTGGGGAATCAACATTTTAGAAGATGGTCTCGGATCCTAGCACGAAACTCTTAGCCCTATACCAGTTCTCCCAGATTAGAGTCCGCGCTCCTAACCACTACACCAAAAAGCAATTGGTGGGTGCCAGGGAAGGTATTTGCGGGCACCGTGGCACCCATGGGCACCACATCGGGGACCCCTGCTTTAGAAACTTTGCATCTCATAGAGGGCAATCTCTGTTCAGCAACAACGTAGAAATGAGACGTCCTGCTTTCCCAGAGGCTCAGAAGAGGACGTTCAAGCTAGCCAGGACCGACCTCTGACCTGGTCAGTCCAGGCGAACCCGATCTCGTCAGATCTCAGAAGCTAAGCAGGGTCGGGCCTGGTCAGTACTTGGATGGGAGACCACCAAAGAATAACAGGGTTGCTACGCAGAGGCAGACGATGGGGAGACACCTCTGAATGGCCTCTTGCCTCAAAAACCCTGCAGGGCGGCCACAAGTCGGCTGCGACTTGACGTGCCGTTACACAAACGTGCGCACCCCTAACACCGATGAGAGAAACAAAGGCTGGAAGACTTGAGATGGCACTGGGTTGGCCAGACCCCAAGTGGGGCTGGAGATCTTCCAGAATTGCCATTGATCCCCAGAAGACAGAGATCAGTTCCCTTGGAGAGAGTGGCTACCTCCAAGAGCAGTCTCTACGGCAGGGGGGTCAAACATAAGGCCCGGGGGTTGGATCCGGCCCGTCCAGGGCCTTTATGCAGCCCGCAAGCATCTAGTGTAAGGGAGGGAACAGGAGACTGCTCATGGGAGGAGTGGGCGGAGCCACCCCAATTGTGGCTTTGGCATGGCGGAACAACTTTGTCTGCAGCCATCAGGCAATGTAGGAGCGTCTGCCCAGCGCTGCACCGCTGGTTGTCCAGTCCATCCAGGCAGGATGTGCAGCCTGCCAATACAGTTTGGTGTCGTGGTTAAGTGGGCGGACTCTAATCTGAGAGCACCGGGTTTGATTCCCCCACTCCTCCGCTTGCACCTGCTGGATGACCTTGGGCAAGCCTTAACTCTGGCACAGCTGTCCTTGAAAAAGAGCAGTTTCTGTCAGAGCTCTCTCAGCCCCGCCTGCCTCACAGGGTGTTCGTCTGTTGTGGGGAAAGGAGTCTGTAAGCCGCTCTGAGACTCCTTCGGGTAGTGAAGGGCGGGGTATAAATCCAACCTCCTCCTCCTCCTCCTCTTCTTCAAACACTGGCCATTCCACACTATTGGAATTCCACACTAGTGGAAATGAAGATTGTCACCATGAGAAACGGCCAGAGTGCTTGCTAAAGGATTTAATTACACAGGAATTTCAACGCCACCCACTTTGACAAAGTTTGAAAATGAAACGAGACAGAGATTCATGGTCTGTTGCGGTGTTCATGGCGTTTGAATTGTTCCGAGTAAATTGGACATTGAATAAGAACTTAGAAGTCTGTGGATATTTATCTTCGGCATAATATATCACGGTTGTTTTGTTTTTCTCCATCATCCACCCTGTGATCTCTCTCCCTGGTTTGTAATTGCCTGGAGGTCGGCAACCATAGCTTCCAGCAAACCTGGTTACCACCCTCCAGCGCCTAAAATGCTAGCAGAACCAAAATGGGGGAAATAGAGTGGCATGCCTATGGTTTAACCATAGATTTTTTGCAAATCCTAGAATGTCCCCCCCCAATAGCAACTGCCTGTCCACACCTGGCAGCCCTACTTTCAGCACAAAACCAGAAGTGATGTCACTGCATTGGGGCTACACTCTGGGATTCACCCAAAGCTCTTTGTGCAATGCTGAATACCCCCCTCCCCCTCGTATTTTATCCCAACAGCCTTTCAAGTGGTATAAGGGGGAATGGGAAGCAGAGACTGAAAATTCAGAAGGGTGTAGCTGTGTTTAGGATTGGCCCGTTAGAAAACCCCCACGTATGAGATAATACTTAACAAGAGCCTCTCACTAGCATTTTAGTTGTCAACATACAGGGAAATATTTTGTAAAGAGGAATATTTAGTCATGGGAGTCCTCATGCTCATGAGCTATTATAAACAGCTTTAAAATAGATTCAGGGAGGATAGGTTTATCAGTGACTCCTAGCCATGGTGACTGAGGAGAACCTCCACATTCAGAAGCACTAATCCCCTGAATCCCAGAACCAAGAGGCAGCATCAAAGGGAAGGCCTCAGCCTTTATGCCCTGTTGTTGGCCCCCCAGAGGAAATGGTTGGCCACTGTGTGAGATGGGATGTTGGACTGGATGGACCCTCCCTGGTCTGATCCAGCAGGGCTCTTTTGATGTTCTTATCAGGGGAAGGCCTCGGCCTCTCTGCCCTGTTGTTGGCCGTCCAGAGGAACTGGTTGGCTACTGTGTGAGACGGGAGGCTGGACTTGGTGGACCCTCCTGGTCTGACCCAGCAGGGCTCTTCTGGAGTCCTTATCAGGGGAAGGCCTCGGCCTCTCTGCCCTGTTGTTGGCCCTCCAGAGGAACTGGCTGGCCCCTGTGTGAGATGGGAGGCTGGACTAGGTGGACCTTCACTGGTCTGATCCACCAGGGCTCTTCTGATGTTCATATCAGGGGAAGGCCTCGACCTCTCTGCCCTGTTGTTGGCCGTCCAGAGGAACTGGTTGGCTACTGTGTGAGATGGAATGCTGGACTGGATGGACCCTCCCTGGTCTGACCCAGCAGGGCTCTTCTGGAGTCCTTATCAGGGGAAGGCCTCGGCCTCTCTGCCCTGTTGTTGGCCCTCCAGAGGAACTGGCTGGCCCCTGTGTGAGACGGGAGGCTGGACTTGGTGGACCCTCACTGATCTGACCCAGCAGGGCTCTTCTTAGGTTTTTATCAGGGGAAGGTCTTGGCCTCTCTGTCCTGTTGTTGGCCCTCCAGAGAAACTGGTTGGCCACTGTGTGAGACGGGAGGCTGGACTAGATTGACCCTCACTGGTCTGATCCACCAGGGCTCTTCTGATGTTCTTATCAGGGGAAGGCCTCGGCCTCCCTGCCCTGTTGTTGGCCCTCCAGGGGAACTGGTTGGCTACTGTGTGAGATGGGATGCTGGACTGGATGGACTCTCACTGGTCTGACCCAGCAGGGCTCTTCTGAGGTTCTTATGAGGGGAAGGCCTTGATATCTGTGCCCTGTTGTTGCCCCTCCAGAGGAACTGGCTGGCCACTGTGTGAGACAGGATGCTGGACTAGATGGACCACCGGTCTGATCCAGCAGGACTCTTCTGAGGTTCTTATCAGGGGAAGGCCTTAGCCTCTATGCCCTATTGTTGCCCCTCCAGAGGAACTGGCTGGCCATTGTGTGAGACAGGATGCTAGACTAGATGAACCCTCTCTGGTCTGACCCAGCAGGGTTCTTCTGAGGTTCTTATGAGGGGAAGGTCTCGGCCTCTGTGCCCTGTTGTTGGCCCTCCAGAGGAACTGGCTGGCCACTGTGTGAGACAGGAGGCTGGACTAGATGGACCACTGACCTGATCCAACAAGGCTCTTCTGATGTTCTTATCCACATTCTGAAATGATAACAGACCAGAGAGGGTTTTTTTTAACCTCAGTTTGGCTCTGTTCTTTGTGACAATGGCTTCTTGTGACAAATGGAATATCTTGAAGCAGGAGCTGATAAGCACTTGATGGCTTTGTCAGCTCTTTAACCCCATTGTACCCCTTCAGTTCAAGTACATTTGGCATAATTGTTTTGGTGGTTTTTTGCCCCCCGAAGGTGATTTTTTTGTTGCTTTTTCTATTTACTACAAAATTACAATAGAAAATTCCAGGGTGGGGAACTACAATCTACGGGAGAAAGGAAAGAAAACCTCTAAAATCCCAAGAGTCGGTGAACATACAATCGATCTAGATACAAATCTGCCTCGTAAATGTGAATTGACTTCCACTGAAAATAATCATCTCAGTAAAATGTTATTCATTTTTCACTCACTAATATAGATATAGTTTCATAAAGAGCTGCCTCCTGTTAATATATATCTTGCTAACATCTTCCAGAGAGCAGTAACAAACTACTTTCCCCCCCTTAAATGATAGCTTGATTTAGGGGCTGCAGCCCCCAGTTCGGATTCTGAGTCCTCTGAGGAAGATCCAATCTCCCCTTCTTCTTCGCTCTCCTTGGTGCCATCCGGAGTACCTTCTCCCTCTCCTGGTGGACGTCCATGTTGACGCAAAAATCCACAAGCCTTGTCCGTTGAATCAATCCTTTCTTTCCCATTTGGCATAATTTCAAGGTCAAATAGTATTTTGCCTAAATTTTAGTAAAAGTGGTACTTTCGGATCTGTTAGCATTTTGGATTTATAATACAAAAAACCTAAAATGTCTTGAAAACGGTGATCACGAAAGAAAGAAAATTCATATCACCTTCCCCCCAAAGATTAATATCTGGTACTTAAACAAAAAACAAAACACAATTAAGGTTTACAACTTTTTGTCTCATATGAAGTACAACTGCATCAAAGTGGCAGAAATTCACACCTGAAGGCAATTTTTGTCGGTTCCATAGAAATTGCTCTCCTGTGTTTATGAGCGGTGCAGCTGCTGCAATTTAATTAATCTCTTTCTTTTTCTTTCTCTCTTTGTAACGGGTATGTGTGTGTGGCATCCCATAATAAGAAAACAGGGCAGCGGTTCTACCAATCAGGGTATGAGGAGACAAGGAACCACACAACGCCAGAGAGTTTTCTAACTAGCTAATTTATGCCTAAATATAAAAAGGGGGGAAATATGTGATCTATTAAAACACAGCTCTGATGCAAAATGTACTTCTCTTAGTGGTGCTTTGGGATGCCTTGATGTAGAAATCTTTTTCTTCTGCTCCAAAAAAGAAAGCATAAGAGCTACAGAAAGCATAAGAACACCGGAAGAGCCCTGCTGGATCAGACTAGTGAGGGTCCACCTAGTCCAGCCTCCTGTCACACACAGTGGCCAACCATTTCTTTTGGAGGGCCAACAACAGGGCATAGAGGCCGAGGCCTTCCCCTGAGAAGAGCATCAGAAGAGCCCTGCTGGATCAGGCCAGTGAGGGTCCATCCAGTCCAGCATCCTACCTCACAGTGGCCAAGCAATCCCTCTGAAGGGCCAACAACAGGGCAGAGAGGCCGAGGCCTTCATAAGAGCATCAGAAGTGCCCTTCTGGGTAAGACCAATGGTCCATCTAGTCCAGCATCCTGTCACACACTGTGGCCAGCCAGTTCCTCTGGAAGGCTAAGAACAGGGCATAGAGGCCCAGGCCTTCCCCTGAGAAGAAGATCAGAAGAGCCCTGCTGGATCAGACCAGTGAGGGTCCATCTAGTCCAGCATCCTGTCTCACCCAGTGGCCAACCAGTTCCTCTGGAGGGCCAACAACAGGGCAGTGAGGCCAAGGCCTTCCCCTGAGAAGAACATCAGAAGAGCCCTGCTGGATCAGGCCAGTGAAGGTCCATCTAATCCAGCATCCTGTCTCACACAGTGGCCAACCAGTTCCTCTAGACGGCCAACCACAGGGCATACAGGCCAAGGCCTTCATAAGGAGTTCAGAAGAGCCCTGCTGGATCAGACCTGTGGTCCATCCAGTCAAGCATTCTGTCTCACACAGTGGCCAACCAGTTCCTCTAGATGGCCAATGATAGGGCATAGAGGCCGAGGCCTTCCCCTGAGAAGAACACCAGAAGAGCCCTGCTGGATCAGACCAGTGAGGGTCCATCGAGACCAGCACCCTGCCTCACACAGGGGCCAACCAGTTCCTCCAGAGGGCCCACAACAGGGCAGACAGGTTAAGACCTTCCCCTGAGGTTGCCTCCTGGCTCCGGGATTCCACGGTTTAGTGCCTCTGAATGTGGAGGTTCCCCTCAGCCACTGTGGCTAATAGCCACTGATAGACTTATCCTTCACGGATCTATCTTATCCCCCTTCCAAGCTGTTTATTCCTGTGGCCATCACCACATCCTCGGGCAGCGGATCCCACCTTTTAATCACTCTCTGTGTAAAGAAGGAGTATTTCCTTTTTTCTGTCCTGAGCCAGCCTTGGTGAGGAGAGTGAGGTAAAAATCAAATAAATAAATAATAACATAGTGCGGTATAAATATTTCCTAAGTGGGCAATTTTAGCCAACTGTACTATGAACCTGTTGAGAAACGAAATTTAAAATATGCGTTCCCGGACAGACATTCCATCACCTCTTACACCGCCTTCTTTGCCACGGGTGGGTGTTCCAAGCAGTCTAATGCTGCCGCAACCTACATTTTAAAACATGACCATGCTATGCGTAGCCGCTGGCTGCGCTCCACGTGGAAAATATACGTTGGGTTACATTTTTAACCCGTTATGATTTTTTTTTTATGGGTTGCCTGAATCGGATTTCTGTGGACTCGCACCAACTCGCAGCTGGCAGGCCCGTCCTTGTCGTTCTTGGCCTTTGCTTGGAAACAGAAATGTCAGAGGAGCGCCATAGTCTTGCACCACGGGGATAGAATTGACTCTCCAGATTCTTTTTTTTTTTTTTTTGCATTTCATACCGACGACAACTGTTTCAGCTTGCAAGGAAGAAAGGAAGGAACGATGGACTTCGGAGGTATCGTTCAAGGAGAGTTCCAAACTCTCTACCATGGACAGAATGAGGCCAAAGTGTGTTGTGGAAAGTTCCGTCAAGTCGCAGTTGACTTTCTGCAACCCTGGAAGGTATTCAAGGCAAGAGACGTTCGGAGGTGGTTGGCCATTCCTTGCCTCCGCGAAGCGACCGTGGACTTCCTTGGTGGTCTCCCATCCAAGTACTAAGTAGTCACGGGAGAGGGTGGGGTATAAATCAGATAAATAAACAAATAATAACCAGGGCCAACCCTACTTAGCATCGGACATCTTACGCTAAGGCTAGCCGGCACCATCCAGGTCAAGGCAAGAGACATTCAAAGGTGGCCGGCCATTGCCTGCTGCTGCATCCCAACCCTGGGCTTCCTCTGTGATCTCCCATCCAAGTACTAACCAGGGATGGCCCTGCTTAGCTTCTGAGATCTGACCAGATTGGGCCAGCCTGCGCCACCCAGATCAAGGCAAGAGTAACAGAGGTGGTTTGCCATAGCCTGCCTCTGCGTAGCAACCCTGGACGTCCTTGGTGGTCTCCTGTCCATGTACTAATCAGGGCCAACTGTACGTGGCTTCCAAAACATGAGATCAGGCTAGTTTGGGCCATTCTGCTCAAGGCGAGAGATATTCAGAGGTGATTTGCCATGGCCTGCCTCTACGTAGAGACCTGGGACTTCCTTGGTGGCCTCCCACCCATGTACTAAGCAGGGCCGACCCTCTTTAGCTTCTGAGATCTGACCCTATTGAGCTAGCCTGGGCCATCTAAATCAGGGCGGTGGTGCCCTCAGGACTTAACAAAATGTATTTCAGCGTAAGATCTCACCAATCAGAGCTCACATCATCTGATCATGGGTAGAATTGCCCATCTACGGTCACCGACCTTCCAGAGAAAAGATGGGACTTAGCCAGCTTTTTCGTTCCATCTCACCAGTGGGGACCCCCCCCCCCAATCTCACATGCATTTCATCCACGATTCCCAGCGTGGCCTTGTTTGGTAGTGAAAAGGGATCCTCTCCTCCCCTCCTCACCGGAAGAAAGGCTGATGGGAGCCAACCCCAAAACATTTAAGAGTTTCATGCAATCTGCAATGGATGATAACACAGAGAAATGAAAAGGTGGGGTGTCAAAGAACAAAAGGCATTCTAAATATCTAATGTTGGAATGTTCGTAATGTTGGAGTGAGAGACTCACCATGCCTGGACTTTGGGGGGGTCACTGCATCGCTCTGTGTCTAGGTGTTACACCCTTGAGTGGGGTGCCTCTTTTTGTCTTACCCTGGGAGCTGCCCTCCGACCCTCTCCCCCTTTGTCCTCTCCCTCACTTTACATGGCCTTCCATGGAGACACATTTTTCTGCAGGTCTCTCCCGTAGATGCAATGCCCTCATAATGTACATATTTTTCCATGGACATATTCTTGGTGCTGGAGGGGGCAGCAGTGGGAGGGCTGTTAGTGTCCCGGCCCCACTGCTGGACCTCCTGATGGCACCTGGTATTTTTGGCCACTGTGTGACACAGAGTGTTGGACTGGCTGGGCCATTGGCCTGATTCAACATTGGCTTCTCTTATGTTCTTATGTTCATATAACAACTGTACATACTAAGCCTTCAGAGCCACTTTGGTGTAGTGGTTAAGTGCGCGGACTCTAATCTGGGAGAACCGGGTTTGATTCCCCACTCCTCCTCCACTTGCACCTGGCTGGATGACCTTGGGCAAGCCGTAGTTCTGTCAGAGCTGTCCTTGAAAAAGAGCAGTTTCTGTCAAGAGCTCTCTCAGCTCCACCTACCTCACAGGGGTGTCTGTTGTGGGGAAGGGAAGGGAAAGGAGTTTGTGAGCCGCTCTGAGACACCTTTGGGTAGTGAAGGGTGGGGTATAAATCCAATCTCTTTTTCTCTTCTTCTAAGAAAAGTTGAAAGTAGTAGGAAAAGAGGAGGACCCAGGATTTTTTTTTTTCTGGGGGAAAGTGCTGGAACGGAGTTCCGGAAACTCATGAACAAAATTCTTTTTAAAATGTTTAGAAGTTCACGGGTTTTCAGTATACAGAGTGAAAACTTCATGTCCCTCTTAAGAGTTCTGGCACCTCATTTTCCAAAAGGGAAGACCCAACGTGAGACGGATTGGCTCGATCAAGGAAGCAAGACCTGAGCGATGTTGTTAACGATAGGACGCCTTGGAGGAAATTAATCCATTGGGTCACCATGAGTAATGCAAGGACTTGGTGGCACACAACACACACAGAGTCGCACACACATGGGCCAACCAGAACCCCGAAATCCAGTGGTCAGTTCACACGCACCAAAGCTATACATGCACGTAAAATAAGTGCACTGCTCCTGTTAAGACAGCATGGCAACTGCACGTATTGGAAAGATCTACGTGTGGTTGGGAGAACTCCCTGTACGTAACATTTGAAAAGGAGCGCTCTCTCCAATAGGCGTTTCAAAAGAAGCAGGGGGGGAGTTCCAGCAGGTCTAGAACTTGCTGCAGGCTGCTAGCTAGGATGGGAACAGACCAGGGGGTATTCGCCACACTTTACATCCCGACCATATAAGGCTGTTTCTTTGCAAGGCTTTTTTTCCCCTTCATTTTCTTACTGCAGAACTAGAGAATCGTATTTGATGTCAAGAAACTTGCATTGTAGGAGCGGTGCAGAACTGCTGCTCCTTGTATCTCGGTTTTTCCAGTGAAAATAGAAGCCAGCCAAGAAAGAAACAGGAGTTCTCAATTTCCTTAACCTCATTAGACTTTTACATGTTTGCCCTGGAATTCAGCACTTCCCTAAGATACACATCCACAAAGAATCAGGACATCAACAGAATTTTATGCCGTACATTATGGTTAAATGCATTTTGAACAACAGCAGAGTTGCGGCGTTTCAGAGTCCTCACGCTTTCCACGAAACAAATACGTGAAGCCAGTGTTTCGGTTTGGGTAAAAAGTTTGCGAACCCATTTTCAGTTCCCACCGTGGAAGATGTGGTAGGAGTGGGAAAGCTTGTAATTGTCTTTGTTGAGTCCTGTTGTAATTAAAGCGAGTCTATTTTAAAAGGCAGGAGGGAAAGAACATAGAGAATGTAAGTCTGAAATCCTCCCAAATCCAAAAATTCGCCCTCTGATTATTGCCTACATTGACGCCTGTTTTGTTGTAACTTGCAAGACTTTCCCCCCCTGATGTGAAGGCTCCGGGGGATTGCTCAATCATAGAGTATTTAAAAATACTCTTGCCTTCCCCACTCTTGATTTGGCTTGAGCAAGAACAAAGCCCTTTGGAATACAGGGAGTGCGTGAAGATGTTCTCCACTTAGCCCCGGGCGGAAACGCAGCCAACCTCTACCCGCACTCTGATAGTTGGACTGATGGATGGAACTGACACGAACAAGATTGATAAAAAGGAGGCCTACGTTTGAAGAGGGATTTTCTTCCCCCCCGGGGAGGGGACGTGGCTCAGTGGTAGAGCATCTGCTTGGCACGCAGAAGGTCCCAGGTTCAATCTCTACCTACACCTCACGACTTCCATCCCACGGCGTGGTTTAGAGTGTCAGACTGGGGCCCTTTCTGCAGTCTCCTTTTAATCCATGTTCACCACGGTGCCCTCCAAGAAATTCTGCACTAAAATCGAATTCAAGTTTCTTTTTAATCCGGGTTTCTTCTCCCCCTCCCCTCCGTTCTGCACACTCCATGCCTTCCCCAGCTCGCCGGCTTTGGCGGGCAGGCCGGGGAAGGCACAGGGAGCAGCAGCAGATGAACAACTAAGCAGACCAAGCACGTTTTTAGGGCACCGGGGCCAGAGGGGGCACCACAAAGTTGGGGAAACACAGAAAGTGAAAGGTACTCAAAGACCTGTCAGACACTCATTGATGCTTATCCAGATGACACAAACAACACTTTGTCTACAGAGCTTCGGCAGTTCCATTCATATGTTCTTCGTAAGGTTAAAACAGCCAAGAAAACGTCTTTCACTCACATGGAACTTTACAACACCATTACAGAAGACAAACCAGAGAGTGCCTTTCCAAATGCTGAAATTGCCTTAAGAATATTTTTAACATTAATGGTCACCGACTGCACAACAGAGAGGTCTTTCTCACAACCGAAACGTGTCAAAAACCCAAATAGATCAGTTATGCCTCAAGAAAGACTCAACTCGCTGTGTGTATTAACAATAGAAGCAGACGTTCTGAGAAAGACAGGTTGCTTACCTGTAACTGAGGATCTTCGAGTGGCCATCTGTGCATTCACACCTATGGGATCCAGTGCGCCCGCGCTGATCTGGTCGGTGTTGTACAAAGCTCACAACGGGATTTTCGCGCCTCCACCCTGGGCCTGCGTGGGAACCCCTACCGCGCATGCCCAAGGGGGCGGGGGCATGGACATCCCGCCAGTTCCTTCTGACCGCTATCAACCCGAGTCATGTGTGAGAACAACTGAGGATGACAGCAGTGGGGAAGGACGGGCGGGTGGTGTGAATGCACAGGTGACCACTCGAAGATCATCAGTTACAGGTAAGCAACCTGTGTATCTTTTTCGTGGTCTCTGTGCATCACACCTATGGGAGATTAAGAAGCAGTGGCTCACCTGGAGGTGGGTGCTGGCAGACTCAGCGAGCCGCAGCGGACAGGACCAGATGACCCAAGTCACCCTTCTGTTGCGCACGGACATCCAGAGCGTAGTGCTTGATGAACGTGGTTGGCGTGGACCACGTAGCTGCTCTGCGGATGGACGTGAGTGATGCGCCCTTCAGAAAGGCCATAGAGGTCGCCATGGACCTGGTAGATTGTGCCCTCAGGTGAGGGGGGAGCGACTGCTTCGCCAGGGTTTGGACAGACGTTGGGGCGAAATGCGCAACCCTAAGGAAAGCGAACTGTAGGAGAGCAGCAGCGCCTTGTTACGTCTGGTAGGTTGAGTCCTACCAGTAAAGAAGAAAAGTGCCCTCTTGACATCGAGGGTATGAAGTAGGCACTGCTCTTCCCCGTAGGGATGCGGAAAAAAGTCCGGTAAGAATATTTCAGCATTGAGGTGCAACTCCGAGAGGACCTTAGGGAGGAACAAGAGGTCTGGCACCAGACGTACTCTATTTGGAAGGAAGACCAGATACAGTGGGTCATGCATACAACTTTGTTCTACAAACCTGAACTGCTGATTGGAAAGGTGGAGTTATGGGGGGAGGGGGCTGGTTGACCTCAACTGGATGCGGTAATGTTGCCTCCAAGAGTTTAGGAACTGACTTTGATTCAGCTCTGTTGCTTGAGGAACAGCAGGGCTATTTTGGGGCAGGAACGCACAGGAACGGAGTTCCGGCTGGCTCCCAAGTTGGCCACGCCCAGCAGGATCTTATTAGCATAATAGGCCACACCCAACAGCAGAAACTCATTAGGATTGGCCACATTAGGGGTGTGTGGCCTAACATGCAAAGGAGTTCCTGCTCCAAAAAAAGCCCTGGGTTTTGACAACAAACAAGGTAAACGGAATAAGAAGCAAAAGGTGGCTGTGGGTTAACACGGGGGTGTGGCCTAACATACTAATACGCTGTGCTGTCGGGGGTGTGGCCTAATATGCTAATGAGTTCCAGCTGGGGTTTTTTGTAGAAAACCTGAGGAATGGGTTAGGGGCTGGCAAGATCTGCCCCCCTCCCCATCTTAATTTGCTAGGCCAGTCGGATACCCTTTCCAGACCTGCTTGACCTTCCCATTCTGATTCATGCATCAGTGGTCCTTTCCGCACTCCAGATTTTCTCAGTGTCTGATTTGAGGCAATTTAAGTTCATGGCAAAACAGCATCCAAATAACAGCAGGCTGAAACTGGGCTGACTACTGAAGGGAGGTAAATGTAATGCGGAACGGGGCGCAGGGGGGTGGGGGGTGGCGAATAAAAAGAAGGTTGAACGCGACCATAGTGCAGAATGGGGGGAAACCTGGATTGGAAAAAAAAAGTAAAATTCGATTTCAGTGAAGAATTGGAGGACACCGCAGTGAACATGGACTAAAAGGAGAGTGCAGAAAGGGCCAATGACTGGTTTACTGCAAGATCAAGAGGGACAGCCATGTTAGTCTGTCTGCAGCAGTAGAAAGAGGGGCCACGGTGTCTCAGAGGTCACAATGCTGAACTGCAGACTGGAAGGTCTGTAGCTCAGCAGTTCGAGACCCGAGAGGGCCGCGTGACGGAGCGAGCTCCCGTCTCTGGCCCCAGCTCCTGCCAACCTAGCAGTTCGAAAGCAAGTTGCGAGTAAATAAACAGGTACCGCTTTAGTGGGAAGGTAATAGCGTTCTGTGCACCTTGGCTTTTAGTCATGCCGGCCACATGACCACAGAAACGTCTCCGGACAGCGCCGACTCTTCGGCTTGGAAATGGAGATGATCACCTCTAGAGTCGGATTTGACTGGCTTTCGGGCAAGGGAAACCTTTACCTAGCAGCAGAAAAGAGCCAGAGTCCAGTAGCACCTTAAAGACCAACAAAATTTGTGGCTGGGGAGGAGCTTTCCTGAGACACTGGCTCACTACCTGAAGATAGGTGCCTGAAGAAGTGAGCAGTGAATCATGAACGCTCCTCCCCTGCCACAAATTTTGTTAGTCTTTAAGGTGCTTCTGGACTCTGGCTCTTTCCTGCTGGATCACTGCAACGTGCTCTAGGTGGGACTTCCCTTGAAGGTATCCTGGCACCGCCAATTTGTGCGAAACGAGGTGCCCCACGTCTTAGCGAGAGTTTCACATTTGGGCCACGTTATTTCGGCGTTCCAACAGCCTCGCTGGTTATGCGTTTGCTTCTGCCCTGAAGTCAAGGTGCCGGTTCTGACTTCCACGGTCTGGGACCCCTCGGTTCTAAAGAACCGCTCCTCTCTGCATATGTTCCGGTTGGCAGATCGATGGCTCTTTCTCCTTGTTGAGTGAGGGCTCCGTCTGGTGGAACAGCTTGACGGAGGAGACTCGGCCTGCGTCTTCTCGTTCACATCCTAGCGACGTTGTTCGTTTTCACAGGAATTTTGGATCAATAGAAAAGTTTATTTTACTGGTGGTGGATTATCTGGCTAAATTTGTTGGGATTTCTTAAAAAAATAATCTGGCCGATCTTCTTTCATCATGGATACTTCTTCGGTCTTTGAGCATGGTTTCATTGTTAACTGGCGGTGTTTTAATTCACAACGTTAGCTGCTCAGAATAGACTTGGAAAAGCAAAATATTGTTTAAATATAATAAAGGACTCAGATTGCATGCACTCCTTTCCCCCTTTCGGTCTCTCGTGTTACTAATAGGGGACGACAGGAATGAACGGGCTAAAACCATGAACGTAGGGAGGCGGTATGAGCAGATCCAGACAGAAGCTGGGTTGTTTTCTCTTGGTTAATTTTCACTTATATGGCACTTTAAACAAGGGAATGGATCCTGCCCCCAGTCTGTTGAGCAAAATACGAAGCCTTTCTCCTGCCTGAGGTGGCTTTCTCCAATTAAAGAGGCTCTCCCTCCGACAGAAGAGCCCCCAACGTTGGAGACAGCAGGGTTGCCAATGCCGGCTTGGGAAATTCCTGGGGATTTGGGGGAAGTGCCTGGAGAGGGCGGGGTTTGGGGAGGGGAGGGGCACAGCGGGGGGTGACGTCACAAAGTCCGCTAACCGAAGCGGCCATTTCCTCCAGGGGAACGGATCTCAGTAGTCCGGAGACTGGTTGTAAACAGCGTTCCCCCTAAGCTGAGTTAGTGTGAGCTCGCTCACAGTTTTTTAGCCTCCGGCTCACAGTTTTTTAGCCTCCGGCTCACACGTTTTTGCCTTAGCTCAGGAAGGACGGCTCCAGAGCAAACTCATTTATGCAGTAGCTAAATCGCTCACTCACGGCTTTAATTCCAGTAGCTCAGAAAGCGGAATTTTTGCTCACAAGACGCCACAGCTTAGAGGGAGCCTTTGAGGCAGAAAGGGCCATTCTAGAACTTCAAATCCCAACTGGATATTGGTAACCTGAGGAGAATGGCTCCTTGGAGGACACTTGGATCCACCCCGAGACCATTGGCATTTTTCTAAATGATTGCATTTTTCTTGTCTATTTTTTTCTATGAGAAGTTTCAGTTTAGTTTGCCTTTTTATAGTCCTAATAAGGACGGCTTTCTGGCGACTGTGATCACTGAGCCGAACAGCTTTCCCTAGACTATCCCATTCCAGTTTGAGGGTGGTGGTTGTGTGTTTGAAAGAGCCTGTCTCACACAAAAATATTCTGCGTGCAGAAATGCAGCAGACCAGGCTAAATGCTAGAACAAATCTTTTGTCCTGGTACATTCTCAACATGCGAGCGATGTTTCTGCCGCAATCTCCTGTAGGGTAAAGCGGTACTGTCCACGGAAAGCTTCACCTCAGTTCTTCTGGTTATGTAAATTGGCCCTACATGAAGTTGCAAAAGAAATTAGCCATCTGTGATACAGAATGCCATGTCATCCTCCCAAAACACCATCTACTGGATTCCTGATATACAGGCACACACAAACACAGACCCAGTGGATCCTTCATAAGGTAAAGGTTCCCTTGCTCAGAAGCCAGACAAATCCGACTCTAGGGTTGCAGTGCTCATCTCAAAGCCGAAGAGCCAGCGCTGTCCGAAGACGTTTCCGTGGTCATGTGGCCGGCATGACTAAACACCAAGGCGCACGGAACGCTGTTACCTTCCCACTGAAGTGGTACCTATTTATCTACTTGCAATTTCTTGCTTTCGAACTGCTAGGTTGGCAGGAGCTGGAACTAGAGACGGGAGCTCACCCCGTCATGCGGCACTCTCGGGTCTCGAACTGCTGAACTCCTGACCTTCCACAGCCTGCAGTTCAGCATCTTAACCACTTGAGCCACTGCAGCTCCAGTTCATACCAGACAAAATACACCCTGAACCCTGAATTTTCTCCTGAAAAACATTACACAGACCCGGCTGGAACCTCTTAACTGCTATGTCCATCCACATTAGAAACAGTCCAGTATTAAATCCTAAGGTTCCCTTAGCATCATCCTAATCACACTGACGGTGCTGCTCAGAAGGTAATGGCATACAGAGCACAGTCCGTCTCCTTAAGCAGAAGAAAGGGGGATACTACGGCTCCAACTTGTCTACGGCAAAATAGCCCAGCTAGTGTTAATTGTGTGTTTGATTAACATAAATCAAAAGTGGACTAGTAATTTGTATTTACGTGCACTTCATCCATTACACTTCCTTTATCATTTCAACCATCAAGTATATAATTTCTCCTTGGACTGTATCAGTCGCTGCCCGGAGCCAAATTGCGGTGCCAGTGACTTGCTTCTGTTGGACTTCATTTATCTTTGATAACCCGGTCTTGTTTCTAAAATTAAAAGGCACGCTCCGGGGCCCCACTTCTCAGTGGAAGCAAAGCTGGTGGCAATTTACCAAATGCTGCAAGCTGGAACGGGAAGTGAAGAAGTCCGGCCCACGCATTTCACTTCAGTTCAGCTCTGTGCCCTCATTTAGCATCCTGAAGGTAGGCATGAAATCCACACCGGCTGCAAAGAAGTCAGCGAGGTTTTAAGTGTTACAGACCCACTATGCCAATAACCTTCTTTTAAATTTTGAGAATGCTACATATGCTGCACTTTTCAGTCTCAAGTGGACTGCTCTCTGGCTTCGAATTGTTTCGATTACCAGTTTCAGGTCTTCTATGAAAACCCAAGAGCACAAAGGATACGCCAACGGATACTGCTAAATCCAGATTAGGGTAGCTTCATTCTGTCTCAGTTTACCTTCTGCATATTGCTTGCAATGCTTAAATAGTTGGTTCTCAGCCTTTCGTATCTTACATCTCACCAATCACTCTGTCAGAGAACCTGGGTGACACTGTCGTAGATAACAAAAAGCCCACTTTTCCCCAGGAAGAACATTTATATGTTTACAGGCATTCTGTTATTGTATTTATCACCTACATTAAATTTAAGGGGATAAAATATTGCAGAAGCACAGCAAATAACCACCTGGCAATTAGGGTCTGCAAGAGATAGCACATGACGTGGCTTTGAGAATTGAGAGAGAGCAAATACCGAGTTATGAAAAATCTGCATCCCGCCTAGACTACTTCTGTGTCCCACTGGTGGTTCAGGTACCACCAGGTGAGAACCAATGAGTTAACATAAGAGAAGCCAATGTTGGATCAGGCCAGTGGCCCGTCCAGTCCAACACTCTGTGTCAAACAGTGGCCAAAAATACCAGGTGACATCAGGAGGTCCAGCAGTGGGGCCAGGCCACCAGAAGCCCGCCCACTGCTGCCCCCTCCCCAGCACCAAGAATACAGAGTATCACTTGCCCCAGACTGAGAATTCATATAAGAAGATAGAAGCCAATGTTGGATCAGGCCAATGGCCCATCCAGTCCAACACTCTGTCACACAGCGGCCAAAAATACCAGGTGCCATCAGGAGATCCACCAGTGGGGCCAGGACACTAGAAGCCCTCCCAAGCTGCCAGGACACTGCTGTCCCCCAAGGGCCAAGAATACAGAGCATCACTTGCCCGAGACCGAGAGTTCCTATCTATACCTTGTGGCTAAGAGCCACTGATGGATGGTACTGGATATAGATCAAACCACCACCAAGTGTATTTTGTTGACAGTTGGTAAATTCATAGGTAGTTCAGGTGGACAGTGATTCCCAGACAAACAGGTGGAATGGCTGGTGGTAGCTGCCATCTTTGAAAAGTGGTATGTCTCGAAGTTCCATCTTAACTTGACCTATTAAGAGACCTTCCTTTTTGACCCATCTACAGGCTCATTTTGGGTCGCATCCAAAGTACTATGAGGAAAATGAAGCTCCCTTATTCAACCCACTAAGCCCCCCCCCCTATTCTGTTACTAGACATAAGGGGGTCATCACAAAAGGTGTGGTGGGTGGAGGGGTCCCTGCAGTGGGAGGGAGGAATTGGTAAAAATAACCCCCTCCCCTGCCAACAAAAAAGCAGTTCTGTTAACATAAATGACATTTATGCTGGTGGAACACCATCTTTAGAGGCAATCCTTCCTCAGAAAAGCTGAAGTAGGTTTTTGTAATGTGCTCAAATTGCTCCTAAAATGCCTGCAATAAACCAGGTCAAACAGGTCAAACCTGACGCCATAGGATAAACGGACACAACTCTGACGTCAAGAATCACAAAACTGAGAAACCTGTAGGAGAACATTTCAACCTCCCAGGACACTCAGTGGGGGACCTCACAGTAGCTGTTTTATTGCAAAGGAATTTCAGAAACCGACTGGAATGGGGGACTGCTGAATTACAAGTTATTACAACACTCAGGACAATGGAACCCCCAGGGCTTAACAGAGATATCGGGTTCTTATCTCACTACACATGCTAAGTCACTCAGTTCTCACATCTGTATGTTAACTCTATTATTATCTGTATGCTAATTTGCTGCTATCCACAGGTTTTACCAACTGCTTTAATCCAATCTTAGCTACACTTCTCGCTCAATTACTAATGCATCTTGACTCCAATTAGATCAAAGAACCCCTGCTGTATATAAACCATACAAAACTATGTAGTAACTCTGATCCTCAGATGAGTCTTGCTATCCCTCTTGCAGGTCAGTGAGGTCAGTACTGTACTGCAGAATGGCTTTCCGGTGCAGAAGGGCCCTCCTTTGTTGAAGTTTAGATAACTGTGTAAGGCACAGCATTGTCGGAGGGCTTTTACTTAGGGATGCTGTGGATTCCATCATTGATATTTGAACTTACCCCACTCAAAGGTGTCTGTTAGATGCAAGTCGATGACTCAGTCCATTCGATTCGTGGCAAAAACCACTTGAACCCACATCACTAATATTTTAAAGGGGGGAAATACATGTTTTAAAATAGGATAAAAAAGGTTTCCCTTGCTCAAAAGCCAGTCGAATCCGACTCTAGGGGGCAGTGCTCATTTCCGTTTCCAAGCCGAAGAGCCAGTGCTGTATGAAGATGTTTCTGTGGTCATGTGGCTGGCATGACTAGATGCCGAGGCGCACGGAACGTTGTTACCATCCCACTGAAGCGGGACCTATTTATCTACTTGAAATTTCTTGCTTTCGAACTGCTAGGTTGGCAGGAGCCGGGGCCAGAGACGGGAGCTCACTCCATCACGAGGCACTTGGGTCTCAAACTGCTGAACGACTGACCTTCCAGTCTGCAGTTACATAAGAACATAAGAGAAGCCCGTGCTGAATCAGGCCAATAGCCCATCTAGTCCAACACTGTCACACAGTGGCCAAAAATACCAGGTGCCCTCAGGAGGTCCAGCAGTGGGGCCAGGACACTAGAAGCCCTCCCACTCCTGCTCCTCCTCCCAGCACCAAGAATAGAGTGCATCACCTGCCTCAGACTGAGAGTTCCTATCTATGGGAATTCAGCATCTTAACCACTGAGCCACCGCAGCTTAAAATAACTATATATATTTTACCCATCTACCTCTGCTCTCTGGCTGTTCAGAACTGGCTTTGTTATTACCATTCTAAAGACAAATGTGTGTGTATATATATATATATACATATATACACACATTTGTCTTTAGAATGGTAATAACAAAGCCAGTTCTGAACAGCCAAAGAGCAGAGGTAGATGGGTAAAAACCCCTCTCCCTTTCTTGTATGGCCCCAAGGCAGAGTAAGGCTACAGGAGCCTACAACTTGCATGGTAGAGGTGGACTAAAATGTGTGCCCTTTGTCTCATCATTTGAGCACTCAACTGACAAAAATCTGTGGAGAGCAGAAAGCAGGGGTTTAAACCAGGTCAGTTCACGAATCAAGCTCCCAATTTGTGTGGGTTCGCGGTTCCGTTCATGGTTCAGCCCATCGCTAGCCAGCAATCCAGTGGAAGCAGCAGATGAAGAACTCCTACGTTAGCAGATAAGATCCCTTTGCCAGCCATGCATAATATGAAACAGAAAGCAACCGATTAATTTTTAATCATGTTTCATTTTAGTCGTCAAGAGTTGCAGCATGTTGATTAGACAAGAGAAATCGATTAAAGGATTAAGTATGTTGCAAGATATAAAAGCACAAAGGGGGGGGGGAAAGAGCTTTCCTTACTCCACTTGAATAGTTCAGAGTGAGTACTCAGCAAGATTATTCTACAGCCATTTATTTATTATTTAATTCTATCCCATATTTCTCCCCACAAAATGGCTTTGCAGATGACACAAAGTTGTTCAGGGTGGTGAAAACCAGGGAGGATTGTGAGGCACTCCAAAGGGATCTGTTGAGGATGGGTGAGTGGGCGTCAACGTGGCAAATGGGGTTCAATGTGGCCAAGTGCAAAGTGATGCACATTGGAGCCAAAAATCCTAAATATAAATACACGTTGATGGGGTCTGATCTGGCAGAGACGGACCAAGAGAGAGATCTTGGAGTCGTAGTGGATAACTCGCTGAAAATGTCTACACAATGTGTAGCTGCAATAAAGAAGGCCAACGCTATGCTGGGGATTATTAGGAAGGGAATTGAAAACAAATCAGCCAGTATCATCATGCCCCTGTATAAATCATTGGTGCGACCTCATTTGGAATACTGTGTACAGTTCTGGTCACCACATCTCAAAAAGGATATTATAGCATTGGAAAAAGTGCAGAGAAGGGCAACTAGAATGATAAAAGGGTTGGAACACCTTCCCTATGAAGAAAGGTTAAAATGCTTGGGGCTCTTTAGCTTGGAGAAACGACGGCTGAGAGGTGACATGATCGAGGTTTATAAGATTATGAATGGGATTGAGCAGGTTGAGAAAGAAGTACTTTTCTCCCTTTCTCACAATACAAGAACTCGTGGGCACTCCATGAAATTGCTGAGCAGTCGGGTTAGAACAGATAAAAGGAAATACTTCTTCACCCAAAGAGTAATTAACATATGGAATTCACTGCCACAGGAGGTCGTGGCAGCTGCAAGCATGGACAGTTTCAAGAGGAAATTAGATAAACATATGGAGCAGAAGTCCACCAGTGGCTATTAGCCACAGGGTATAGATGGGAACTCTCAGTCTGGGGCAGGTGATGCATTCTATTCTTGGTGCTGGAGGGGGCAGCAGTGGGAGGGCTTCTGGTGCCCTGGCCCCACTGCTGGACCTCCTGATGGCACCTGATATATTTTGGCCGCTGTGTGACAGAGTGTTGGACTAGATGGGCCATTGGCCTGATCCAACATTGGCTTCTCTTATGTTCTTATGTTCTTATGGCTTACATCACAGCCCTTACATATGCGTAAACTTCAAGACCCAGGGCAGCAATAAAGCACTTTTGCCACAGGAAAGGTGGACAATACCTTCCAGCAGTGATTACAGCTTTCACTGCTAAGGTACTGTCTCAACTACTGCACGGAGCAGTAATCTGGGTCCATACGATAAAATGAGACTGTAGGTCGGATCCTAATTCTTGCCGTCAGATCTGCGGGAGCCTGAAATATGTGGCCGTACCGGCCTTAGACTGGATACGGACAACAAATCCGAAACTCAAAATAATGTTATCTGGGGATAACACCTTATTATAGATGGTAGTTCTGCTCTGTTCTGCTATGGTCAGGCCTCACTTGGAGTCCTTTGTCCAGTTTTGGGCACCACATTTAAGGAAGGATGTCGACAAGCTCGAGCGTGTCCAGAAGAGGGCAACCAGGATGGTGAGAGGGTTGGAATCCAAGTCTTACGAGGAAAGGCTGAAAGAGTTGGGTCTTTTTAGCCTGGGAAAGAGAAGGCTTAGAGGGGACGTGATTGCAGTCTCCAAGTATTTGAAGGGCTGTCATGTAGCAGATGGAGCAGATCTATTCTCTCTTGCTCCGGATTGCTGGACTAGATCTAATGGGTGGAAATTACAAGGGAGTCGTTACCGGCTAAATATGAGGAGAAACTTCCTAACTGTCAGAGTGGTTGAGCAGTGGAACAGACTGCCTTGGGAGGTGGTGGACGCTCCTTTGCTGGACGTTTCTGGACGACCATCTTTCAGGCATGTTGTAGGGCTCTCTTTCGGCTACACTCCTGCAGAGTGCAGGGAGTTGGAGTAGATGACCTGCAAGGTCCCTTCCATCTCTAACATTCTATGATTCTATGATATTATATGAAACAAGATAATTTCTCCAGTCCACGGAATCAGGCTGTAATAGAAAAACTGAATATTAAACAATGCCCAGAGAAGTCGTTTTTGCATTAGGGGGGCGCTAGCCCGTAAGATTATTGAGCAGTTGATTATGAAGATTGATATAATGGGACTCTCAGCCAGGCTAGGTGTGCTTGCTCTACTCTCCAAATGGGGATCCCACCACTCTTTGCAATCCCAAAATACTTGTTTAGCCTTACAGTTGCAAGATAGTAAAGGTAAAGGTTCCCTTGCTTGAAAGCCAGTTGAATCCGACTCTAGGGTTGCGGTGCTTATATCCGTTTCAAAGCCGAAGAGCCAGCACTGTCCAAAGACGTTTCTGTGGTCATGTGGCCAGCATGGCTAAACACCAAGGTGCACAGAACGCTGTTACCTTCCCACCGAAGTGGTACCTATTTATCTACTTGCAATTTCTTGCTTTCGAACTGCTAGGTTGGCAGGAACTGGAACTAGAGACAGAAGCTCACTCCGTCATGCGGCCACTTGGGTCTCGAACTGCTGAACTACTGACCTTCCACAGCCTGCAGTTCGGCGTCTTAACCACTTGAGCACTACAGTTGCAAGACAGAGGCAAGCAATTATGTTCGCAGAATGAAATGTCCTACTATCTGTGATCTCTGAAGGCCATACATTAGGTAGGCCATATATTAGGTATACCATTTTCAGATATATATATTGCAGTTCTGGCTTACGGATCACAGAAATTGCGAAGCATGTTTACTTTGATTGTCCGTGATACAGGAAGGCTGGAGAGAAGAGGACCAAGCCCACTTATGTGCCAGCGAAATGAGCCTCCCCTAGATGTTTTAAGTTATTAACATTTTAACGGCTCGTAGGCCAACAAATTCCCTTTCCAAAGCTAAATTCCTTGTTCAAGTCATGAGAGTTTGGGCAGCTTGTGGCGAGGCATCTCCTCTAATATGGTATAGCCTGTCCTCTCCGGCCTGAATTCTTCCTTCCTCCACTTTATTTTTAGGTGGGATTGACTGACAGTACTCAAGACCTGTAGGTCAGAGGAGCAGAGGAAGAAAGAAACATCAAGATCCCGAAATGTAATCGTAGGATAAAGGGGCTCCTACCTATACCAAAGCAGGTACATAACAGCGTGATCCTAAGTAGATTAACCCCTTCTAGGAACACTGATTTCATTGGACTTAGAAAGGTGAATGTTTGCTTAGAATGGCTCTGTAAATTATGAGTTATCATGAGTCGGGGGGGGTCTATACTTATTTTTAAAAGATCACTAATAAGTCTACACGCATAAAGTGTAAATATAGCCGCAAACCATTACACGCATTTGCTACAAACGTGAAATGCCGGGAAAAAGAAAAAACAGAGAAGACGAAAAAGCACCCGACGTTAGGATCCTCGATATCATACGCGTTGCGTTATTCATCCAGCAATAGCATGTTTATTTCGGCACCATTCTCTCAAAAATATATTTAAACCAAAGAATAATATTGACTCTCTCCATAAACTTTCTTCTTATTTACATTCCGATATTCCATTATACACAAAAGTAAAGACTTTTTATGACTGCACGTTATCTTTACAGAGCCGTACATAATACATAACAGCTTGAAGCTACGGAACGTTTAAGCTGGAAAAGTACCACCAACTGAATAATCATAAAGCCAGAAAGAGGGGCCAGGTCATAACTGTCCTGAATCTGTTTCACTGAAACCAACCGCTCTTTGTCAAAAAGAAAAAAAAAAAACACTTTAAAAAAAAGGAGGCTGGGAAAGAAGAACGTGTTGGAACTACTGCTGGACCCTCCAAAACCGTTAAATAACGTAAAGCGCGTTCAATCACTGTGCATTCCACCAAGTTCCGAAGCTTGGATTCCCCCCAAATGTAAAAGCAACATTGACGACCACACATTTTTAAAACCATTTCCCCCTTGTGATTTCAGGGCATCGTCATCTTAGATGCTCATCGATTAAGACATAAAAATATCCCCCCCAAAACGTTTAAATTATCCCTACATTATCTTTTACTTGCGCACCTGGGGCATAGCGTGTCTATTCCGCTGAGAGACAAATCCGCATACATTCACACAGCGTGTCAGGATATAAAGCTAAAGCAGCACTCGGTTCGGGACAGGGTGCACGTGGTTGCAATAAGGAGTATAAAAGGAGGGTTAAATCCTCAACATCTGTTAAAACACCAAAAAAAAAAAAAAAGGAGCATATTGTACAAAACGGCATTGCGTGCCCTCTCCCACTTGACCAGGCGAAGGACTCTTCAGCTTGCTGGGCCCTCCAGCCGACAGACCCCGCCTTCAATGGCCACGGATTGCCCTGCCACGGCTCCGGGCGGAAGTCTTGAAATGTGAGTCTGCAGGGGGAAATTTAGGAGAAAGGATGAGAAAAGGTTTCTCGTTAACATAGTGGCCCTTGTTCTGTGGATCACAGAAAGCCGCGTCCGCAACCGCCATCCCCCGAAAGAGCCACATTTCCCCCCATTCCTGGATATTTTAGTCAGACCTAATAATAGCAGGAGGAAGAGGAGGAGGAGATTGGATTATACCCCACCCTTCAATACCCAACGAAGTCTCAGAGCGGCTTACAATCTCCTTCCCTTCCTCTTCCCCCAACAGACACCCTGTGAGGTAGGTGGGGCCGAGAGAGCTCTTTTGAGGACTGCTCGTGAGAGAACAGCTCTGAAATAACATGTAACTGACCCAAGGTCACACCAGCAGCTGCATGTGGAGGCGTGGGGAATCAAACCCCGTTCTCCCAGATTATGGTCTGCACTCCTAACCCATTGCACCAAACTGGCTCTCCACACCAAACATGGGTTTTGCTTGTGAAACTTTTCTACAAACCAACATGACTACCTGCAATCTGTAACTGGGGGAGAAAGTGTTCCCTTTAAGCCGAGTTAGCGTGAGCTAGCTCACAGTTTTTTAGCCTCCGGCTCACGCATTTTTGTCTTTGCTCAGAAAGGAGGGCTCCGGAGCAAACTAATCTATGCAGCAGCCAAATCGCTGGCTCACAACTTTAACGCCAGTAGCTCAAAAGGTGGATTTTTTGCTCTTGAGACTCCACAGCTTAGGGAGAACAGCCCCCACATAACAGGGCCAAGATAATTTCACATATTATTAACAGGGCTGTATCAAACAATCAATGGGAGCCCATTTATTGCTTTACAAATGCTGCAATCGTTTAACATTTAATTACAGACTCCTTACAAACCTTATCTTAACATCAGCCGTTATGATACCTCATGGTGCATATTTTCAGCTTATTAACATAGGTCGTACCCACTACTTAAATTAATGTGGTTATTTTACTTTTCCACAGTCTGTCACTGTAATGAAGTCTTGCTGAACGTTCCCCCCCCATGTCTTTCTGTGCAAACTTAGAAGTGCTAAATAATTCTCCCTTTCCCCTCCCAAGCCCCAGCTACGGATATCACTTGTTGTAAATAAGCAAACGTGCAGATTCTTAAGTATGCGAGGGGGTTGGTCACAGGAAGAGAATCCCTACTTTATACAGCCAGGGAAAAGCTGCTACTTCAAAGGCTCTGTTCCTACGGACACTGGGCCCAGGTAAATAATAAAGACAGCTTTGTAAGATGGCTGCTTGCGGGTCTTAAGAGCTACAAACATGTATCGAGTGACAACGGACACCTGTTGAAGTTGAATGGGAAGGGAGAATGCTATTCATTGTCCCATCTGGCAGTGTGGGATTAACTGGTTGTTTGGGGAGTGGGTAGAAATATTTCCCCCCGTTGACCCATATTGGCCAGGGGTTGATGGGTTTCTTCTGCCTACTGTGAAGTTTAAGAGAGGCTAGATTCATGAGATTTTGCACTGTATAATGAGGTAAGAACATCAGAAGACCCCTGCTGGATCAGACCAATAGTCCATCAAGTCCAGCATCCTGTCCGACACAGTGGCCAACCAGTTCCTCCGGAAGGCCAACAACGGGGCACAGAGGCCAAGCCCTTTCACTGAGAAGAACACCAGAAGAGCCCTGCTGGATCAGACTAGTGGTCCATCTAGTTCAGCATCCTGTCCCACACAGTGGCCAACCAGTTCCTCCAGAAGGCCAACATCAGGACACAGAGGCCGAGACCTTCCCCTGAGAGGAAAATCAGAAGAGCCCTGCTGGATCAGACCAGTGGCCCATCTAGTCCAGCATCCTATCTCACACAGTGGCCAGCCAGTTCCTCTGGAGGCCCAATAAGATGGCATAGAGACCAAGGCCTTCCCCTGAGAAGAACATCAGAAGACTCCTGCTGGATCAGACCAGTGGTCCATCTAGTCCAGCATCCTGTCTCACACAATGGCCAACCAGTTCCTCTGGAGGGCCAACAACAGGGCAGAGAGGCCGAGCTGGTCCCCTTCCTTCAACGCGACAACTTGGCAACAGTGATCCATGCAATGATCACCTTGAGACTAGGCTTTTGGTATACACATATATATAACCAGATGTTGTTTCCTTACATGCTTATGGTTATGGTACTGGCTTAAGTGTTGGGCCATGCCAATTCCTCAAATTATTCTGGTATCAGAATTTTCATTGGTCTGGATGTGTGTCAGTGTAATATAGAGAATAGTGACCACTGAGGAAGGCCCGAAGGGGCCGAAACGCGTTTGGTCCTAAGTTAAAAAGTGTTTACCCGTCAAGTGTATTTGCACTGGAAAAGGTTTTAAAAGTCTGAAATTTAGACTCTTTCTTTTAATCATAGTATGTTTTAACATGCGTTCACCTTAGTAAACATTTGCATTTTTATATTATATAGTGTTAGCTTGACCCTCGTGGTTCGCAGATCTATTTTGGGTTGAGTCCTCCCCCCGGCCTTTTTTCAGTTTTTTACTACAACCTACCATCCACTCTTGGCCGCTGGCTTAATGTCTATGCCCATATGAAAGAACTCAAGCCAGAAGAAGAAGAGGAGGAGGAGGAGGAGGAGGAGGAGGAGGAGATTGTATTTATACCCCGCCCTTCACTTGGAGTCTCAGAGGGGCTTACAAACTCCTTTCCCTTCCCCTCCCCACACCAGACACCCTGTGAGGGCAGGTGGGGCTGAGAGAGAGACTCTCTCGAGGAACTGCTCTTTGCAGAGAACAGCTCTTGACAGAACTATGGCTTCTCCAAGGTCCTCCAGCCAGGTGCAAGTGGAGGAGTGGGGAATCAAACCCGGTTCTCCCAGATTAGAGTCCGCAAACTCAACCACTACACCAAACCGGCTCTCAAGGAGACTGACACCAGCTGCCGTTTTCCCTGTGGTGGATGTTAAGACAGTTCTGCTATCGATAAAGAAATAAATAAATAAGGTGAGTTCTATTTTTAATGGTTTGATTTTAAATCATTAAATTATTATATTGTTTTATTGTCTTGCTGTTTGTAACGGTTATGGCCATGTTAGCCACTCTGAGCCTACCCTGGCGGGGAGGGTGAGCTATCAATCTAATAAATAAATAAATAGAAGTCTTGAAGTCAAAGGTCTACAAGACATTTCCCGAGCGAGATCGCACCCTTGGGATTTTTTTCGATAGTTCTTTGTGTCAAAACGGATCGTTGGCTTGTGGACTGAAGTCACAAACACTGTTGAAACAACACGCTAATAAAACGTGGGTCGTAAGAACAGAAGAGCGACATTATGAAGTTACACGGTTCATGGCCATTCCGGCAAGTTCTACTGTCAAGTGGCAGAACATCACAAGACACAAAGCAAGCTCCCCCACTCCCTGCCACACTTTCTTACATGGGCTTACTAAAACACACATTTATAGCATCAGAATAAAACATTTCTGGGCAAACTAAAACCGGTGCCTTTCTGAATGCTGGCAGAATGACAGCCGAAGAGAAATTAATAAGAGGAGAAAAGCGTATTAATTTCTGGTATTTCGTAGACCAAAAAGTGGTATTTAAAAAAAAATGTACGAACATCAGCAAATAAGGAGGATGGAAAACCAACAACCTCTCGCATTTTAAGAATTTCAGAGAATTCTGAACGGGAATCTTAAATGTACTGTTTGGAAAAGCTACCACAGTTAAATAGAACGGCAACAGTCTCTTCACCAACCCCAAATTTAATATACCGTATTGTAGCACACAGGTATAAAACCTGTTGAATTGTAATAGCCAGCCATGCTGTAACCTAAGGAAAGTAGAGAAATATGGTCTCTGGTAGGGAATTCCCAAGATCAGTACTTCATTTGTTATGCTTTTGAAAAAATTCTCACTTCCATGGCCCTTTAAAAAAAGGGTCTTTTTCACACATTGTTGTTCTTGGTTCTGGCCTCATACAACTTCAGTTTTATCCCCTGATTTCGGCATGCATTTCCGTGCCTTTAATTTTTACTCCCCTCCCCGTTTCCCCAGCTCTTTTGAGACCGTTTTTACCCCAATGTTCTTCTGGAAGCAGATTCTGAGTCGGCTTTTCCCTAGTATGCAATGTTTCTATCCAATTTCTTTGTCTCACCCACCTCCAGCCCACTTTTTAATGACTGGACTGCTGTTATCATTAAACCACCCCCTCTCTCTCCTGATAAGTGGTTTCAATGTTTTTAAAGCCCTAAAATAGTGATATAGCTGTAGTGTTGCAACGACAGTTTAAGGGGGTTCTCTGAATTCCCAGCTTCATTTTTATAAAAAAAAGTAAGGCTGCGGTCACACTGACCTCTTACTGCGACTTGCTCCCACTGTTGGTTTATCCGTGACTTTTTTTATCGGATGAAAACTGGTTACATGCCCCTCTTGAATTGTGCAATGAGTCTCAGACAGCTGCGCCACCCAAGTGGCGGCGCGGGATTTTTTTTGTAACCATTTGCGCATGCACAAGGTTTATCATCTGCATAACTGCGCATGCGCATCATGGCAGTTGCTGGGGGGAGGGGAGAGCAAATCACACTCATTGCGAGAGGGGAGTCCAGATAGGGGAAAGCGCATAATCGCAGCAGAAACACCCGGAAAGTACTCGTTTTTCCAGGTGTAGAAAAGCATGGGAGAGAAACAGGAGCATTGAGTGAGTGAACCTGCTTCGGGGCGGGAGGCGGATTGGCCTGTCTGATCAGCAATTTTACATGCGAGAGGGAATAGCGGTGAATCCCAATCAAAACAACTGTGTGACCGCAGCCTAAGTCTCTATCCTCTTCACTTATGGAAATATAAGGAAAAGTATTATCTCCACAAAGTATTATCTGAGGTGACCAAATCTGAATTGCATGCTTCTAGCTCTGCTTTTGCTGGAGTCTGGGGCATCATACTGGACTACTTGGCAAAAATGGAAGTTGTTCTGAAGAATCTTAAAACTTTAAGGTTTCCTCAGCTGACATAATATACTTTGGGTGATATATATGGATCTGTTTTTATAGACTGCTGCTTGGATTTCAATAGATCCAGTGTATAGAACCAGTTGTTGTATTTTTAATTATTACTTTCAGTGTGGAATTTTCGATGCATTATTCATTTGATTTATATGTCAACGTACTTGTAAATTGTGAAATAAAATAAAACTGCTAATGGTGGGGGGAGAATAAAAGGTCCAGCATGATTAGGATCAGACCGACAGCGATTCGAGCTTAGACGGAGCTGAACTAGACACACAGTGTATGATCCATCATGTCCTTCGAGAAGAATGGATTGCATTTCTACTGCTGGCAACCATGTCGCGTATTTAAGAAAACAAACACATATACACACATGCGAAAGAGCCCACCCCACAATAACAAGCACTTGCATTCCTACCACCCACGCACAAACCCGCAAGGAAACTGCACTGCAATTGTGCTCTCTCTCAGGGGCTCACTTAAGGTTCCCTATAATCTCCAAGAAGATCAGAATCAAACCTCTCTGAACGTGTCTATTTCAATGTTGTTTTCAAAGGGACGTGGAGCTAATTTTAGGAAGAGGGCACAAATGGCACGGACGGGAGGCTGGGCCGAATGGAGGCCTAAAATAACATTTCCATGGGCAAGTAGGTCGTTTCCTACCAACCAGCCCATTTCCCATCTTCCTCTTCAAAAGTGTATTTTAAGACAGACTAAATAAGGCTGGTGGAAAAGAGAGAGGCGTTCTAAGCTCAGGGAATGACTATTTTTTTAACCGGAGACTTGATCCTGAGCCACGTATGCCCAGGCAGCTCACCTACGACACTCCCTATTTAGACTTCCCAAGAAGCAGCGACTGCCAATGAAGAAACTGGCAGTTCAAATCATTCATACTGTTAGATGATTTGTCAGCTGTAAAGAGGACACACAGTGGACACACGAAGACCTACAGAGAACATGTCTCACAAGAAAACATGCTATCCGTGCAGGCAAACGTCCATTTTTTTGAAAGAAGGAAATATCCATCCGCAAGCTCTTGCGGAGCAACTGGCATTTTTCCAGACAGCATCTTTCAGAAGTGAGAAGACAGTGGCAGCCCGTTGCCAGCTGGTACTGCATACTAAGCAAATTGCACAGAATTAGCTGTGATGTGAAATATTTTGTTAAGTGCGAACGTCCTGCCAAGTCTTCAAACCAAAACCTGGCTGAACAGTAACAGAGGACCGGAATTCAGCTTTCAAGAATCCAACGCTCATTGGGGGAACTGGGTTAAGAGGATAGAGCCCAACAGAACCAGAGACAAGCCAGTCATACTGGCTACAGAGTGGCTGATTCAAGAAAGGGAAACTTAGGGCTCTCAGAGGGATCCATGCGTTTGTTGCATGGTTATTAGGCTCGGTTTCATCATAGCCAGGGACGCACGGTATCGAGATGGTAGAATGATTACTTTCTAGAGAGGGGATTACATTGTCAGAGGAAAGAGCAGGAACATCAAGAATACTCCGTAGGAACCAGCTGTGCTTTTAATTAGCTGAACACTTTTTTAGGCAGGGGGACGGACTTGCTCATGTCCTTGAAACCTCAAGGAACAAGGACTGCATTGGTCTTGACATGGCGCTACCCTCGAACATGATACAGAAGCGGCAGCGAATATAAAATGCTGCAACTTTTGGTTACAAGAGGCCATTTTCAGATCATTGCCTGTGCAGTGTGGCACGCTTGGGGGCATCTCCCCCCCGTTTACATGATTTTTACCATCATTTTATAACAAACCTTTCGATACAGAAATGTGAATTCAGTTTCAAGGCGGCAATTATGACGGACCATGACCTTAACCAGTTGTTCCCCCTTAGCTGAACAAGGGATGGTATTTATGTTTTATGATAGTACTAGGAGCAAGGCCCGTTGGAGCACCAATACAACAGACCCTAGAAAGGCGTGAGACTTCCCTCCAGCCCCGCCCTGGATGCAGCACCGAGACCCTGGGGCGGTGGCACAGGCTGCGACAGTGTCCCTGTGTGGGTGCAGACAGCACCCTCTGGGCTGGCTCCACCACTGGCTGTCATGAAGGCACAGCGATGGGGGTCAGGTCACAGGCCGGCCACACGCATTGGTCCTGGGCCACCAGGGGCCGGTGTGGCAGGATGAGCAGCTTCGCCATGAGGGCCCTCTGCCCGGTGTGGTGGTGGGGCTGCACATCACCTGTGAGGGGAATGAGGGCCGGTCCCACATTGCCACCTGCCTGGCGAGACCCCAGACTCCTGGGGCCATGGAACAGCCCAGCATTGGCTCCCTGGCCGGCCGGGCTCTGGCAGCATCGGGAGGAGTAGCTTCGGCGTGAGAGCCCTCCACCCAGTGTGGCAGTTGGGCTGCACGTCGCCTGCGAGGGAATGAGTGCTGGCCCTGTGCTGGCACCCCTCTGAAAGACCCCAGGCTTGCGGGGCGGTGGAACAGCCCAGCACTGGCTCCCTGGCCAGCAGGGAGACCAGCACCATCAGGGCCACCTCGAGCACTCTGTGGGCTAGTGGGGCACCAGCCCCGGGCAGCAAGGTGAATCAGGCCTCGGGTGTTGGTGGCGAACGCAGAGGCATGAGGATCAGCCTCTGGTCCCCAGTTTGGCCCCACCTCTGCAGACTCCAGGGCGGAGGAGTGATTAGCGTGACGCTCGGATGCGTCTGGCCGCCAAAATGTCCACCTTGCCTGGCGGCTCCCCACAGACTGAGGGCAAGGTGCCACCCGGTGGGTCTGTGGGCGGGACTGAGGCAACAGAGGGAGGCAATGTGGCCAGTGGATTAGTCCCACTCCTGAGTGGCAGACCAGGGACCCAAAGGCTGTGGAAGCATGTGGAACATTCAGAAAAGAGTCACACGAAAACCCTTTTATATATAAGGAGAGATATTGTCATACATATTATGATGTTTATGATATTCTATTGTTTTATTGTCGTGTCCTATGTAACCTGTAACCCGCCCTGAGTCCACTTGTGGGGAGGGTGCAATATAAATTGAACAACAATAACAATAATAATAATGGTGGAAAGTGCTCTCGGGATGCAGCCAACTGATGGGCAATGCACACAGTTTTCAAGGCAAGACACTTATGCCAATAAAGGCAAACTTGACTTGACTTGGCAAGAGACAAACAGAGGTGGTTTGCCCTTGCCTGCCTCTGTGTAGCAACCCTGGACTTCCCTTGTGGTCTCCCAGCCAAATACTAACCAGGGCCGACCCTGCTTAGCTTCTGAGATTGGGTTAGCCTGGGCCATCCAGGCCAAGCCTGAACAACAGATAAGGTGAGACTTTTGTGGTCTACAGCTGCCGATTGCTAAACGTAGACTTGAGCAAAAGTTTAAATTTTTCTCTCTGCCTTCTAAGACTTGTTGCATTTAATTATCAACCTCCACAAGGGGATCTGATCATGGAGTCTGTTTGTCATGATGGGTAAAAGGTAGTAGAGAAGGAATCCCCCCCTCAGAATGTTATTTCGGAGCAGAATTTATACCCACAGTACCTGATCAAGTAAAATTTGTACTAATTATTTTTCAGCAAATTTTGGAGAAGTGTGCATGACGTTACAATTTACTTGACCCTTCGGATGTCTGTACAGCTATTAATTCCACTAGTCGAGACATTCCCCAAGAAGACAAAATTTGACTGGGACACGTTATTCTCCGTTTTCCGGTTCTGTGCCCCATTCGCCACTTTTCGAGATAGCCTCGCCTTTGGAGAATCAAGCACTCTTCCTTTACTGGGACACCTCATTTCTTGAACCGAGCAGCCGCTGCATTTGTACACGCTTTTCGGAAAACATCTGCAGCCATCGGCTCCAAAGGAAAGGGAAGGGGAGAGAGAGAGAGATTAACTCTGCTCGAGGGAGGTCACAAACGTAATTTAAAGTGCACCGAGAAGAGCAGCTGTGCCTGTTGGCCCACTCAAGACTGCCAGCTGGAGGGATTTCCAGCAGCATGGAAACAATGTGCGCCAGATGTCCAACGACAGAACCGCAAGCAACGAAAGATCTCTGGCCAGGCCGGTGAACTGTTCACCTTCTAGGCGTCCAGGTCTCAGAGGCCAACCTCCAGCCAGATGCCGCCCTACTGCGGCTCCGACCTTCGAGGTTGTATTTCACCTAATCTAACATCCCCTTGGCCTAGCACAATGGCAGGAGGACTCCCCTTTCCCCATACCCTGTGCATGAAATTAACCCTTCTCCCCCCCGCCCCATGTGAAGAATTTGGAGACAGGAAAGTAGATGGCAGGAAGATAAAGAGCACAGCAGGGGTCCCCAACCTTCTTGAAGCCTGCAGGCACTTTTTGAATTCTGATACCGTGCGGTGGGCGCGGCCAGGGCTTTTTTTTGTAGAAAAAGCCCAGCAGGAACTCATTAGCATAACAGGCCACACCCCTGACAGCACAGCTCATTAGCATATTAGGCCACACCTCCATGTTACCAGAAGTGTGGTCATCCAGCCACACCCACCTTTTGCTTCTTATTCTGTTTACCTTGTTTGTTCCAGGGCTTTTTTTGTAGCAGGAACTCCTTTGCACGTTAGGCCACACACCCCTCATGCAGCCAATCCTAATGAGTTTCTGCTGTTGGGTGTGGCTTATTATGCTAATGAGTTCCTGCTGGGCGTGGCCAACTCAGGAGTCAGACGGAACTCCGTTCCTGTGCGTTCCTGCCCCAAAATAGTCCTGGGTGCGGCCACAAAATGGTTGCCATAAAATTTACTCTGCTCTGGTTAGACCTCACTTTACTCTGCCCTGGTTAGACCTCACCTAGAGTACTGTGTTCAGTTTTGGGCATCACCATTTAAGAAGGATATAGCCAAGCTGGAATGTGTCCAGAGGAGGGCAACGAAGATGGTGAGGGGTCTGGAGACCAAGTCCTATGAGGAAAGGTTGACGGAGCTGGGTCTGTTTAGCCTGGAGATGAGATGACTGAGAGGTGCTATGAGAACCATCTTCAAGCACTTGAAGGGCTGTCATATAGAGGATGGTGCAGAGTTGTTTTCTGTTGCCCCAGAAGGTTGGACCAGAACCAACAGGTTGAAATTAAATCAGAAGAGTTTCCGGCTAAACATTAGGAAGAACTTCTTGGCAGTCAGAGCGGTTCCTCAGTGGAACAGGCTTCCTCGGGAGGAGGTGGGCTCTCCTTCTTCGGAGCTTTTCAAACAGAGGCTAGATGGCCGTCTGACAGCAATGCGGATTCTGTGAACTTAGGCTGATCCTGAGAGGGAGGGCAGGAAGGGTTGCCCCAGTGCTTAGTTCTTGTGGCCCTTCCTTACACGCCCAAGGAAATGCTGATTGCCACTCTGGGGTCAGAAAGCAATCCTGGGGGGGTTTTTTTTGTCATCTTCTGGGCATGGAATGGGGGTCACTGCAGGTGTGGAGGGGGAGGTATTTGTGAATTTCCTGCCTTGTGATGGGGTTGGACTAGATGACCCTGGAGGTCCCTTCCAACTCTATGATTCTATGAAAATGGCTGCCTCAGAAGGTGGAGCTAGCCACAAAATGGCTGCCACAGTGAAGGCCCTTGTGCTGTGGCAACAACTGATACTAAAGTAACACTTTTTACAAAAGATCTGCACAGCCAATCGAATCTCCAGTGGCCACAATCGGAGGCCTTGCTGGGCAGAAGCCCCACCGGCCCCACCCACTTTGTAAAAACGCCTGGCAGGCACCAGGGTGCCCATCCAAACCACACTGGGGGCCCCAGGGTACGGTATGCTCGCCAGAGGACCACTGTGTCTCCTTTTCCTCAAAGTACCTTAAAGCACATGCTCCAGATGCCCAGAATGTTACGGCATCTATATTGCAGACGTCTGAATAATGAAAGCTTGCATCACAACGAATTTAGTGTCCAATGGCACCTTTAAGACCAACAAAAGTTTATTCGAGGTATGCACGAAAGTTCGTGCCTCGAATAAACCCTTGTTGGTCTTAAAGGTGCCACTGGATTCTAAATTCGTTGTACTGCTTCAGACCAACGTGGCTGACCAACTGAAAGTTCACATTGTGTTTCTGCACGATAAATGGAATGAGAAAGATATTTAATTCATTTGGAATACTGTGTACAGTTCTGGTCGCCACATCTCAAAAAGGATATCATAGCATTGGAAAAAGTGCAGAGAAGGGCAACTAGAATGATAAAAGGGTTGGAACACCTTCCCTATGAAGAAAGGTTAAAATGCTTGGGGCTCTTTAGCTTGGAGAAACGATGGCTGAGGAGTGACATGATCGAGGTTTTTAAGATTATGAATGGGATTGAGCAGGTTGAGAAGGAAGTACTTTTCTCCCTTTCTCACAATACAAGAACTCGTGAAATTGCTGAGCAGTCAGGTTAGAACAGATAAAAGGAAGTACTTCTTCACCCAAAGAGTGATTAACACATGGAATTCACTGCCGCAGAAGGTGGTGGCAGCTACAAGCATGGACAGTTTCAAGAGGGAATTGCATAAACATATGGAGCAGAAGTCCATCAGTGGCTATTAGTCACAGGGTATAGATGGGAACTCTCAGTCTGGGGCAGGTGATGCACTCTATTCTTGGTGCTGGAGGGGGCAGCAGTGGGAGGGCTTCTAGTGTCCTGGCCCCACTGCTGGACCTCCTGATGGCACCTGGTATATTTTGGCCGCTGTGTGACACAGAGTGTTGGTTAGATGGGCCATAGGCCTGATTCAACATTGGCTTCTCTTATGTTCTTATGTTAAAAATGACCAAATGGAATAATCAGCAGCTGAAGGGGTCTTAGCTTGACTTGCAAGTTGAACGATTACAACCAACAGGGTTTTTTGGGGGGAGGTTCTGATATGCCATCGTCCCAGGAACCCCACCACGATCAGCTTGCTTGACTCTGCTATCAAGGCCATTCAGGGGGCAAGCTTTTCTTCCTTGCATCCTTCAAGGCAGGTCTCATTTTGCTTCCTCCAATCCCGTTTCCTCAGGCTCGCCTACACTTCGCGATCTCCGTTTCCCAGCATTTATGCATCTACTTTTACTCTGTTTTTTTCCCCCCTTCATTCCAAAACAAAGTACATTTTGTGGTCAGCATTTGGGAGAAGACTTTCAGCCTGACCACGTAGCAAGAGCAGGTGTGGAAATGCTCTTGGCGAAAGCTTTTGAGCGTAATTTGCTAAATGATCCTATATTTATTTATTTTATATTTTATTTATTTGTCGCATTTATAGCCCCCACCCGCAAGTGGGCTCAGGGCGGCTCACATTGCTTGGCGCAATGTGCCAAGATTCATATACACATTTAAAACATTTAACACATCTAAAACATTTAAACCAATCAACAATTTCCAGTTAAAGTGCACACAGTGATTATTAAACAAGATGGCGTGCCATATAATGCAGGCTCAAAGCAAATACAGGCTCCAGCTCCTCAAAGCGGTTTGGCTCGATCTCAACTGCAACCAGCCTACACCACGAATATTAATAGTGGTCGTTGATGGTAGTGTGGGCGGCTCCTAATTAAAGGCCTGGTGGAAGAGCTCCATCTTGCACGCCCTGCAGAACTTGCAAGCCCTGCGTTTACTGCAGCTGTTTCAGTTAAGGTCTGCAGTTAACTCTGAGGGGTATACCAGAGAGCAGCCCCTCCAGACATCATGACATTTGGGTGATCTTGGGCACCCAAGCTCACTTCTTCCTTGTCTTCTTTTGGGAGCCAGTTTGGTGTGGTGATTAGGAGTGCGGACTCTAGTCTGGGAGAACCGGGTTTGATTCCCCTCTCCTCCACATGCAGCTGCTGGTGTGACCTTGGGTCAGTCGCAAGTTCCCTCAGAGCTGTTCTCTCACGAGCAGTCCTCAAAAGAGCTCTCTCAGCCCCGCCTACCTCACAGGGTGTCTGTTGTGGGGACGGGAAGGGAAAGGAGACTGTAAGCCGCTCTGAGACTCCTCTGAGCAGCGAAGGGCGGGGTATAAATCCAATCTCCTCCTCCTCTTTTTAGATTGCATGGCAAATACGAACACCGCTAATCAAGAAATGTTTCACATTCACAAAATGGTGGCCTGAAGTGGCTTAGTAAAGTATGATTCGGAGACAATTCCTGGCAAGTGGTATCCGCATTTTGCCCCACGGAAAAAACGCTAGTTTGAGCAAACGGGGAAGGGAGGAGGGGAAGTAGTATGCAAACTCAATTGTTGACCATGAGTTGGGACATGACTTTTGAACTGGGTCAGACTTCGTTATGGACATGGGAGACCCTTATTCCAAGATTCAACCATGATACTCATGGATTGGCACTAGAATGGGTGCTCTCCTTCAGCCTCTTCACTCTCTTCGGTCTAGTTTGCAGACTACTTCCCCTCCTCATTCCCCCAATTTGCTCAAACTAGCATTTTTCCATGGGGCAAAATATGGATACCACTTGCCAGGAATTGGAGAGTCAGTTTGGTATGGTGGTTAAGCTCGCAGACTCCTCCACATGCAGCTGCTGGCATGCTCCCTCTAAGCTGTGGAGTCTTGTGAGCAAAAAATTCTACTTTGTGAGCTCCTGGCATTAAAGTTGTGAGTAAGTCATTTGGCTCCTACATAAATTAGTTTGCTCTGGGGCCATCCTTCCTGAGCTAAGGCAAAATTCTGTGAGCCGGAGTCAGTCACAAGCTCTGGCACAGCTGTTCTTGGAAGAGAGCAGTTTGTGTCAGAGCTCTCTCGGCCCCGCCTACCTCACAGGGTGTCTGTTGTGGGGAAGAGAAGGGAAAGGAGTTTGTAAGCCGCTCTGAGACGCCTTTGGGTAGTGAAGGCCGGGGTATAAATCCAATCTCTTCTTCTTCTACCTCACAGGGTGTCTGTTGTGGGGAAGGGAAGGGAAAGGAGTTTGTAAGCCGCTCTGAGACGCCTTTGGGCAGTGAAGGGCGGGGTATAAATCCAATCTCTTCTTCTTCTACCTCACAGGGTGTCTGTTGTGGGGAGGGGAAGGGGAAGGAGTTTGTAAGCCGCTCTGAGACTCCTTTGGGCAGTGAAGGGCGAAGTATAAATCCAATCTCTTCTTCTTCTACCTCACAGGGTGTCTGTTGTGGGGAGGGGAAGGGGAAGGAGTTTGTAAGCCGCTCTGAGACGCCTTTGGGCAGTGAAGGGCGAAGTATAAATCCAATCTCTTCTTCTTCTACCTCACAGGGTGTCTGTTGTGGGGAGGGGAAGGGGAAGGAGTTGTAAGCCGCTCTGAGACGCCTTTGGGCAGTGAAGGGCGGGGTATAAATCCAATCTCTTCTTCTTCTACCTCACAGGGTGTCTGTTGTGGGGAGGGGAAGGGAAAGGAGTTTGTAAGCCGCTCTGAGACGCCTTTGGGCAGTGAAGGGCGGGGTATAAATCCAATCTCTTCTTCTTCTACCTCACAGGGTGTCTGTTGTGGGGAAGGGAAGGGAAGGGAGTTTGTAAGCCGCTCTGAGACGCCTTTGGGTAGTGAAGGGCGGGGTATAAATCCAATCTCTTCTTCTTCTACCTCACAGGGTGTCTGTTGTGGGGAGGGGAAGGGGAAGGAGTTTGTAAGCCGCTCTGAGACGCCTTTGGGCAGTGAAGGGCGGGGTATAAATCCAATCTCTTCTTCTTCTACCTCACAGGGTGTCTGTTGTGGGGAGGGGAAGGGGAAGGAGTTTGTAAGCCGCTCTGAGACGCCTTTGGGCAGTGAAGGGCGGGGTATAAATCCAATCTCTTCTTCTTCTACCTCACAGGGTGTCTGTTGTGGGGAGGGGAAGGGGAAGGAGTTTGTAAGCCGCTCTGAGACGCCTTTGGGCAGTGAAGGGCGGGGTATAAATCCAATCTCTTCTTCTTCTACCTCACAGGGTGTCTGTTGTGGGGAGGGGAAGGGGAAGGAGTTTGTAAGCCGCTCTGAGACGCCTTTGGGCAGTGAAGGGTGGGGTATAAATCCAATCTAAAAAAAAAAATGTGAGCTAGCTCACACTAACTCAGCTTAGTGGGAACACTGGTCACAAGTTCTCTCAGAGCTGTTCTCTCAGGAGCAGTTCTCTCAGAGCTCCCTCAGCCCCACTTACCTCCCAGGGTGTCTGTCATGGGGAGGGGAAGGGAAAGGGACTGTAGGCCACTCTGAGACTCCATTGGGTAGTGATGGACAGGGTATAAATCCAATTTCTTCTCTCTGTTCTCTCTTCTCCTTGTTTTGAGGTGAAGATCAGGTGACACCGTTCCATGTGGGTAAGTTTCTTAAAATCAAAACGATCAATATAACTTTTAGAAGTTAGCACTCGTTCTCGGCGACTTACCTTCGCTTTCCCGTCCTGTGCCGACATATACCCCACGCACATGCTCTCTGTCGTATGACTCCACAGGAACTCTACTACGGATGTGAACACAAACAACTCTGAGTGCAAAAGAGAGCACAACGATCATCCCGATTAAAATGCACATTGAATTAATGAGAAGGTGACATATCTGGCCTGTGCCCCGTCATGAGAGGCTCTGCTGGCATTAGAAACCTTCCCCCCTCCCTTTCAGGAAAAAGGTCACCCAAAATGACCACCTCACTCTAAAATAGGGCTGTCAGCTCTGGATCAGAAGACACCTGAAGATTTGGGGAGCAGGAGCTGGGGAGGGCAAGGTTTGGGGAGAGGAGGGACTGCAGCACGGCATAATGCCCTAGAGTCCACCCTCCAAAGCAGCCATTTTCTCCAGGGGAACGGACCTTAGCCATCTGAGATAATAGCGGGAGAGCTCCAGGTGCCCCCTGGAGGTTGGCAACCCTGCTCTAAGGAAGATACGGACGCAAACGACAAGGGGACAAGGGAATGAGGACAGTAATGTTATCACTACGGGTGCTCGATACCTTTGCCTGCAAACGTTTTAAGTATGGGGGGAAAAATCATTTCCAGTGCAGGAGAGGAACTGAAAGGCTCCCTGACCCTTCCATCCGTTTGGACACTTTCCCCTCCTGCCCAGAGTCAACATTCTACAATCAATTGCGGCTACAATCAAGTGTCATTTAAAAGGAAAGGACCATAGAGTGATCGCTCCCCTTCAGAAAGTTCTTCCAACCAATCGGGTGGACGGTATGTGGGTGTGGTCGCTTGTCCAGCAGTGAGGATTACTTGCCCTACAGTGATGGGGCTGTTGAATCACCCCTTCTATAGCAGCAAGCTCTGGAATAAAATACTACTTTTGGATTATGTTTATACAGGAGATAGCTGTTTAGATAGGAGAATGTTTGGACTGTTCCCTTCACATTTTTCGTTACTTTGATTACGCATCTGATTGCCTATATATGAATTTGAATGAATTTTGTAAATACCTATAAGGTGATTGTACTTATTGCACACAATTTATATTTTTATTAAATATTATTGCATATATTGTATGTTTTACACATGGTGTTTCCTATTGTTCTGTACTTATTCCATCGTGGTCCCTGTTTTGTTGATGTTCACGCAATCTAGGGTTGTTAAGTCCTACCTTGGCTGCAGCGGGGGGAGTCCCGGCCATCTCTGGGAGTTATTCGGTGCGCACGCAAAGCACACGTGCTGCAATGATGTCACTCGGAAGTGATGTCATCGCACTGGGCACATTGGGGGCGGGACCACTATCATCTGAGGGAAAACCATGGCGTTTCCCCTTGAATGATAGAACGTTCCCTCTGCAACATGCCTGACATGATGATGTCACCTCTGGGTGACATCATCACGCTGGGCATGTCACCGTGATCCCGGCACTTAGGGGGTAGGGTTCCCCCTGGTGGCTCAATCTGGGCCATTGGGTAATGGACCCATCGAGCAGGGGTTTCCTTGGCCCCCTGGGGGACCTGGCAACCCTAACACAATCAGAGGGCAGCCATACCTGCCTTCCGGAGCCCGTTTGCCACCTCAGCCCCCCCCCGGGGCATTTTCTAGGTTAAAACCTCTCCTCAGGCTATCCAATCTGCCTCAGTGTGGGTCCGCTCTGTTTCAGTGATGGAACACACTCTCCAAACAAGGGGCAGATGGTCCCTACCCTGTAGGCCTGTCTATATTTAGAAATATAAGCCTGTCCTTTTTATGTGGGAATCTGACCCTTAATTCCACAGTGAGGGCATCATCTTGAGGGAAAGTTGAACAGCCATCTTTTCCTCACTTTTTTTCCTTTTTAATTGCTTGTTGCCTGTGTCAGCCATTTTGAACCACCACTGTCAATTGGAGGGGGGGCATAAATATATTCTAACAAATAAATCCTTAAATGATTTGAACCAGGTAGCAGACTGTGATTTTAGAATTAACTGTTCATAGCTTCGGTTTTATACCTTTTTAATATTTTAGACTATATTCTAACGAATAAATCCAGACAAGCTTAAGATTTTTGTGTCTCCCCAAATACTGTAACTTAGGGCGCTTTCACACACACACGATATAATGCACTTTCAATCCGCTTTCAATGCACTTATTGAGAGCCAGTTTGGTGTAGCGGTTAGGAGCATGGACTCTAATCAGGGAGAACCAGGTTTGATTCCCCAGTGCTCCACATGCAGCTGCTGGTGTGACCTTGGGTCAGCCACAGTTCTTGCAGAGCTGCTCTCTCACGAGCAGTTCTCTGAGCACTTTCTCAGCCCCACCTACATCACAGGGTATCTGCTGTGGGGAGAGGAAGGGAAGGAGATTGTAAGCCGTTCTGAGACTCCGAGCAAAGGGCAGGGTATAAATTCAGCCTCCTCCTCCTTCTTTACTTTGCAGCTGGATTTCATTTTTGTGAGATGGAGAAATCCACTTGCAAACGGTCACTTGAAGTGGACTGAAACTGCATTTACTCAGCATGTGCGAAAGTGCCCCAAGTCTTTTTGTTCAAGACCACGGCCACACAACCTGGAAAATCTACAGCAACTAACGAACTCTGGCCGTGAAAGCCTTCGACAACATATCTTTTTGTTCCGGTAAGAGATCCAGATACATAAGCAGACAAACTAAAATACTTTCAAAATCCTAGAGCGACAGCTGAGTTCGGATCACGAAGCTGTTCATACAAAAAACGTAGAAAGCTGCAAGGACGTTCACACTCCCGTATATCAGCCATAAGGATGAAACGGGGCTTCTCCCTACAGTACAGGAAATTCGTATTTTCTTCCAACGTGTTAAACAGAGAGGCCTGCATCCTACCATCCCACTCGCGAGGCAGGAAGGCTTTCTTCAGCCTAAGTAACTCTCCTCCGACATAAGCATTCTTCCCCCAATCAAATAGCCTCTTAGGCTTGAAGAGGGCTTCTTGGATCTGAATTTTCTCCAGCCCAAGACTGGCTAGTGCCCAATGGTTGGCCGGGCACATCAGCTGTGCTCACACTTTGTCTTAGCTCAGGACGGATGGCTCCAGAGCCAGCTGATGTACACAGCAGTCAAACGGATCGCTCACAACATTCATGCCAGTAATAATGCATATAATGAAACAGGGCAACCTGTTTTGTGTTTTCTCTTTTTTAAAATCTATGCTATTTTAAATTGTTTTATAAATGATTCTGTAAATTCTATTTTGTGTGTTTTAGGATCCTACCGTGACCCACCCTGAGCTCTGCTTGCAGGGAGGGCAGAATATAAATGGAATGAAATAAATAAATGCAATAAATAAAAGATCACATGAGGGAATCGGCCTTAACGGTGAAGGGACGGAAAAGCTACGCCGCTGAGAACAGCGTCAGCCTGAGCTGAAAGGCAAGTGTAGATATATATTTCAGCACATTTCTGCAAAGATATATTGCAAGGAAACATTCTACATAAAACGGAAATGATATTACTGGTGAACACAGAGCTCTGGAACTCTTTCTCCTGGGAGTTTGGTCTCTGCCCTTCGGTTGCTGTCTCCTGCCAGGGGGTGAAGAGTTTTTTTTGTTTGGTTTGGCATGCCCTCAGCGATCCCTCCTCCTTCCGGACTAACATTTTAATGGCTGTTCTTATGTCTTTGCGTGTATTTTAACTCTGATTTTGATTTGTCTCAATGAGCCAGAAAAAGGGCAGAAGAGGGGCAACCAAGATGATGAAGGGGTTGGAGCCCCTTCCCCAGGAGGAAAGGCGGAAGAGTCTCTGGGATTTTTCCGTTCAGAAAACAGAGACGACTGGGGAGGGGGGGGCATGAGAGAGGTTTATAAAAATTACGCCTGGGGATGGGGGAGAGTTGACGAAGGAAAATTTGTCTCCCTCTCCCAAAAGACTAGAACTCGAGGGCATCCAAGGAAGCTGGTGGGCAGTAGGTTCAGGACGGGCGAAAGGAAATACTACTTTATGCAGAGAGAGATTAAAATGTGAAGTTCCCTGTAGTGATGGCCACAGGAATAAACAGCTTGAAAAAGGGATTAGATAGATTCAAGGAGGATAGGTCTATCAGTGGCTACTAGCCACAGTGGCTGAGGGGAACCTCCACATTCAGAGGCACCAATCCTCTGAATCCCAGTGCCAGGAGGCAACATCAGGGGAAGGCCTCGGCCTCCCTGCCCTGTTGTTGGCCCTCCAGAGGAACTGGTTGGCCACTCTGTGAGACAGGATGCTGAACTAGAGGGACCACTGCTCTGATCCAGCAGGGGTGTTCTTATCAGGGGAAGGCCTCGGCCTCTATGCCCCGTTGCTGGCCCTCCAGAGAAATTGGTTAGCTACGGTGTGAGTCAGGATGCTGGGTTGGATGGACCACTGGTCTGATCCAGCAGGGCTCTTCTGATGTTCTTAAGTGTGTTTGGGAAAGGGGTGATCTTAATGGTTTTCTCCTCCTGTTTATTAATGCTTTCCCCTCCTATTATTTATTTATTTAATTAATTAATTTGTTATCCTGCCTTTCAGTTAGCCCCCTTGGAGACCCTTTTGAGGGCAGAAAGGCGGGATATAAATCTTGCAAATAAAATAAATTTAAATAATCTTACGTGCATGTCAGACTCGATACAATCAAAGAACCTTATTTATCCAAGTAAACAACTGTGTTTTGAAGATTTCATATCCGGAGACACAAAGATACAGTCTGCCCCCTTAAATAAATTTATCACTGAACAAAAAGAATGAATAAATAATCCGTGTTCGATTTGACTTAAGTGTCGATTGGCCTTCAGAGGTTTTTTTTTTGCTTATTAGATTTTTTTTTAATTGCCGCTCACCCAAGGGGTCTCGCGGTGACTTACGGCATTAAAACTAACAAGGTAAAAATACCTACCAAAAAAACCAGATAACAAATATAAAACGTTGACATTAAAATATTAAATAATTAAAATATGTGGCTATCACCATATCACTACTAGAATGGCCCACAGACATGGTTACACTCCAAAGGCCAACTTGAACAATTCGGCCTTGCATGCCCTGTGGAAACGAAACAGGTCTGGTAGGACACGGGTGTCATCCAAGAGTGCATTCCACAGGGCCACAACTGAGGCCACAACGGAGAAGGCCCTTTCCCTGGTGATAGCCTACTGAGCCATCCTGGGGCCAGGCACCTGCAAGATGCCCCTAGACAATGACCGAAGGAAGCGTGGGAGGTTGTAACAGGAGAGGCAGGCCCGTAGGTATGAGGGTCCCAGACCATTAAGGGCTTCAAAGGTTAACACCAAGACCTTGAATTGGATCCACAGATTAATTGGAGCCAGTGCACCTGCCACAGAACTGGAACAATATAAACTGACAATGATGTCATTGGGTTCCAATCACAAGGGAAAGTCCATTAGAGAGAGAGAGGTAGGATTATCCATGTGTTCCTTTCAGGACAGCCTAATGATATTCAACACAGGTGATCTATTGGTTCTTGGCCATGTACAGTTCTATTCTCTGCATCTCCTTTTTATCATATTTGCGGTGCTCCAAACTTCTGGGGACAAGTTTAAAGCAGAGCAAAAACACAGCTGTGTTGTATGACACTAACTTAAAATGATAGGAAACGATTAATGATAAAAACTATAACATATTTAATAAAAAGATAAAGGTTTCCCTTGCTCAAGAGCTTTAATACCTCTTATCAAGAGCTGGATGTCAACTGACTCTTTCCCAAGGTCTATTTACGTAGGGCTTTCGTCACCTTCTTACCTAGCAGCGACTGCTTATCCTGGGAAGAGTTGGGTTCTGCAGAACATCTACAAGACCGAAGAACTATCACTCCACCAAGAACACCATCCTCATTGGCTAGAAAAGGTGAACCTGAGTAGAAAACAGGGTTAAAAAAAAAGAACATGGGAAAACGAGTTTGCAAATGTCTACCACTGTCTCCTTCTGAACAAGATAAAGGTGTATCCAAAAGAAAAATTACATCATGAACAATTACATATGTGCTATTTCCCCAAAAGACAACTCTTATAATTGGTTACCAAGGGACAACTTGAAAGGTACAGGAGATACCGATCTCCACAGAAGGGTACCAGCCCAAGAGAATAGTCTAATTAATTAATTAATTATTGCATGACAAGTGTGTGTAGCATAGCCAGGAGATCCTAAGATTGCCTGGCAGCCAAAAGTTCCAGCTCTTTTAGCATTATGCACCACTAAGGGGCAAGGGTACAGAAGGGTACCAGCCCAAGACACTAGTCTAATTAATTAATTAATTAATTATTGTATGACAGTGTGTGTAGCATAGCCAGGAGATCCTAAGATTGCCTGGCAGCCAAAAGTTCTAGCTCTTTTAGCATTATGCACCACTAAGGGACAAGGGTACAGAAGGGTACCAGCCCAAGAGACTAGTCTAATTAATTAATTAATTATTGTATGACAGTGTGTGTAGCATAGCCAGGAGATCCTAAGATTGCCTGGCAGCCAAAAGTTCCAGCTCTTTTAGCATTATGCACCACTAAGGGACAAGCTAGACTTGGGGGTGAGGGTTTAGGCAAGAGACATTTCAAGGGGGGCTTTGCCACTGCCTGCCTCTGCATCACGCCCTTGGTGTTCCTTGGAGGTTTCCCATCCAAATACTAGCCAGGACCAACGCTGCTTAGCTCCCAAGAACCGATGAGACCAGGCTAGCCTGGGCTATATCCAGGCCAGGGCAGAGAATAGTCTGAAAGCGCAAGATGCAGCCACTTTGCTGGTGCTAAGAAAACTTGGGCCTAATCAAAGCTTGGACTAGTCACCCAATATGTGTGCTGCCTCAAGTGCCAAGGAAGAAAGGTAAGACACACATGAAATACGTCAGGCGAACAAGGTAGTATTAAAGTGGAAGGTGATGCATGCATTATCCTACTGCATGGAATTAGAAACAAACACACAAAGATGACATAAAGCAATTAATAGATTACTGCTTTATTTAAATTCCCCCCCCACTATTTATAAGAACATAAGAGAAGCCAGTGTTGGATCCGGCCAATGGCTCATCCAGTCCAACACTCTGTCACACAGTGGCCGAAAAGACCAGGTGCCATCAGGAGGTCCAGCAGTGGGGCCAGGACACTAGAAGCTCTCCCACTGTTGCCCCCCCAAAAAACACCAAGAATACAGAGCATCCCTTGCCCCAGAGTTCCTAACTATACCTTGTGGCTAATAGGCACTGATGGACTTCTGCTCCATATGTTTATCTAATTCCCTCTTGAAACTGTCCATGCTTGTAGCTGCCACCACCTCCTGTGGCAGTGAATTCCATGTGTTAAGCACTCTTTGGGTGAAGAAGGACTTCTTTTTATCTGTTCTAACCCGACTGCTCAGCAATTTCATGGAGTGCCCACGAGTTCTTGTATAGTGAGAAAGGGAGAAAAGGACTTCTTTCTCAACCCGCTCTATCCCATGCATAATCTTATAAACCTCGATCATGTCACCCCTCAGGTGTCATTTCTCCAAGAATGGGAGATGGGTAGCCATATTAGTCTGCAGCAGTAGAAAAGAGCAAGAGCTTAGTAGCGCCTTAGAAGTCTAACAAAATTTGTGGCAGGGGATGAGCTTTCGTGAGTCACTGCTCAGACTTTTTCAGAAGTAAGTGGCGACTCCCCTGCCACATATTTTGTTAGTCTTTAAGGTTCTCCCGGACTCTGGCTCTTTTCTACTGTTATTTATAGACTGGGGCATTCAGTAACCAATGCGTTAGGATTTTAGAAGTCTGGAACCACCAGTGAGAGCTGAGGCATAGACGTATTATTAGCGCGACATATAAAGTGGTACAGAAGTTATATAATAGGATCCTACTTCCAATAAGCTCTATGCAGCAGTAGAGACCACAGCCCCAGTCATTTATCCAAGTCAGTTGGTGAACCATGTTGTACAATGCAACCTTATTACCTGCGCAGACTAACACAGACAACTAGAATATCTTGTTCAAAGGGAGTACCCCCCATACCACCTTTATTAAACAGGAATTGGAAATTCTCTCCCCCCCACACACAAACACACACCTCATTCAAGGTTTTTAACTGACCCTTTCTGTTCCTGAGACTGAATTTCGCATGTACGAGGCCCTCATTGGAAAGGCTTTTTCGATCTTTCCCAACACATTTTAACATGTACGTGGGCAACGCACTTTTCCAGTCTGTGGAGGAATGTGATTCTAAGCTGCTTTGAGACTCCTTAAGGTGGGGAAAAGTGGGGTATATAAAACTACACTCCATCTTGGCTCTGTCTGCTGCCCTAATGGTTGGCTCAGTTCCCCCAGCCCGATACCAGAGAAACAATTTATGTTTGGCTAGATGTTTGGGATAGCCACCCAATGAGAAGGGAGCCCTCACTGGAGAAGACCCGGATGCTGGGAGAGACTGAAGGTCAAAGAAGAAGGGGGCGGCAAAGGAGGAGATGGTCAGACAGTGTTATCAAGGCAACGAACATGAAATTGAGCAAACTCTGGAAGATGGCAGAAGACAGGAGAGCCTGGCGTCATGTGGTCTATGGGTTCGCGAAGAGTCGGACTCGACTGTGCGATTGAACAACAACAGGATCACACAGTGTTGGGCACATGCCAATGCATACGGCCATAACCTTCCATGGGTGACCCTGCACACCCTTCATATGTAGACCCAGCCGTCCTCTCCAGGACCAAGTAATGCAGGTTACCAAGCTATGCTGAACGTTCCCGTGTACCCTTCAGAATACGGTAAATGGAGCGAAAGGGGAACCCAATTAAATAGAACAGGATCTCTTCCTGTTGAAGTATGGCGAACGGGTCCTGCGCTAAGATTAAGGCACTTCAACTCCTTCTGAAGATGTTTGGCCATGTTCCTTCTTGTATTTTCAAAGAAAGAATAATACCCCACGAAATGACATTTCAAAAGAGCAAATCATAAAAAAAGGACTTCGAGTTAATGGTCGTATCCACTACTGAAAAGAGCTGACAAAAACCCATTTCTGTCCGTCCGTCATTTCTGTCGTGTTGAAGTTTCTCCAAAATGCTGGCATAATAAAAGAGCTGAAAATAGCCCTCTGTCAATTGCTTCCTTTAAAATTCAAAACACATTTTTTCCCCAAAAAAAGGTGCTATACCAGAAGCTGTAATTATTTTTAAATTAGCCAAATAAAACTGCAGCATTCCCCCTTTTTTTTGCGTGCCTCAAAATTAATGTCATACGTTTTGAAATGTGGAAAGTATTTTATGGTTTAAATATGACCTAAACATCTCGAGCCACGGGATTAAACGCAAATGTAACAAGTTAGCTAAGGCCAAGAAGCCTTTGATCCCACATTTGCCCACTGTTTATTACCCTACATATCAAGCAACAATACTGGAAGACAACCATTCCATTTATTTTACATGAGAAATATATATATATACACACACACACATGAGAGAGACATTTTTTGACCTCAGACCAGAAAACATTATTTTTGCATCCTAAGGGGGTCTGACAATTTTGTAGAAAAGGAGGTTCGAAGCACCAAATACCGCTGTCAGGCAAACCCTATTAAAGTTCAGCAGGACTTCCGTAACAGTAATGCTAGACAGAACGAGCTCAGTCTATGCCTCTATGAATGCAGACAATGATTACGGTATCCATTTCACAGACTTGTTTCATCGTGGCAGAAATATTCCACAATGAGTTGGCAATTAGCAGTGGCGTACCAAGGGGGAGGTGGGGTGGTGGTGGTCCACCCTGGGGGGCGCTTAGGGAAGGCCTTTGAAGGGGGCCCTCGGAACCACTGCTGTCCTGAGGCCTCCGGCCGAATGTCTTCCCTTTTATTTTTAAAATGGAATTCTGGCTGCAGCCACTAGGGGCTAGGGGAGGCTCAGCAGAACAAAAAGTTATAGGATCAGCTAAGCTTCCCTCTCCTCCAAGACTCAAGCAAACTTCCTTAACAGATCGTGTGGATAGCTACTACAGGAATTGCCAGCCTGTGGGTAATTCTCTCCAAGAGTCTGGCCTTTTTCTCTCCCTTTCCTTACGCCGAGCTCAGCCAGATCTTGCAACGCAGTAGTTAGGGTGTTGCGGCAAGATAAGACCACTTTTCTCTCTCTTAATTTCTCTCTCTCTCTCCCACAAGTTTTTTATTCATTTCTGTCTCCCTTTGCCTAATTTTTCTGTGCCCTGCCCCTTTCTTGTTACTTGGTCTCATGACCTTTTCATCCCTATCCTGCTTGGTGACAGAATGTATTTAAGAGTAGTATAGTAGCAAACCTTTGTTAATATTATGCTGGGTACCCTGTGCATTAAAAGGGGCCATGGTGGCTTAGAGGTTAAGATGCTGAGCTGCAGATCGGAAGGTCTGTAGCTTGGCAGTTCGAGACCCAAGTGCTATGTGATGGAGTGAGCTCCAGTTTCTGGCCCCAGCTCCTGCCAACCAAGCAGTTTGAAAGCAAGAAATCGCAAGTAGATATATAAGTACCACTTTGGTGGGAAGGTAACAGCATTCCATGCACCTCGGCATTTAGTCTGCCAGCCACATGACCATGGAAATGTCTTTGGACAGCACTGACTCTTTGGCTTGGAAACAAGAGATGAGCACCGCCCCCTAGAGTCAGATTCGACTGGCTTTTGAGCAAGGGAAACCTTTACCCTGTACACTGCACTGGTTCTGCTGGGGTGCAAAAATCCCCCCGTCCCCGTTCAGTTTCTACTGCAGAGATTCTCTGGTTTTAATTTAATCCTTTGGAAAAAATGGAAGATGGGGGCACCTTCTTTGGGGGCACAGTGTGTTTCTTAACATCCAGTCTGGTGAAGCTTGCAATCACTATTTTGTGATGCTTTGGTTAGTGTTAGTTAGTAGATGTTTGGGATGGTCATTACTTGGGCTTCAAAACTGAGAAGAAGAAGAGGAGGAGGAGGAGGAGGAGGAGGAGGAGGAGGAGGAGGAGGAGGAGGAGGAGAAGAAGAAGAAGAAGAAGAAGAAGAAGAAGAAGAAGAAGAAGAAGAAGAAGAAGAAGAAGAAGAAGAAGAAGAAGAAGAAGAAGAAGAAGAAGATGAAGAAGAAGAATAAGAAGAAGAAGAAGAAGAAGAAGAAGAAGAAGAAGAAGAAGAGGAGATTGGATTTATACCCTGCTCTTCACTCAGAGTCTCAGAGAAACTTACAAACTCCTTTCCCTTCCCCTCCCCACAACAGACACCCTGTGAGGTAGGTGGGGCTGAGAGAGCTCTCCCGAGAACTGCCCTTTCAACAACAGCTCTGACAGAACTATGGCTTGCCCAAGGTGATCCAGCAGCTGCAAGTGGAGGAGTGGGGAATCCAACCCGGTTCTCCCAGAGTAGAGTCCATGCACTTAACCACTACAGAAGTCCTCCTAAGTACCTGGTCAGAACACAAGCGGTATGATGGGATTTATTTATTTATTTTGCCATCAAGTCATGGCTGACTTCTGGCAACCCTAGAGGGTTTTTGAAGGAAGAGACAGTCGGAGGTGGTTTACCATGGCCTGCCTCCATACCGGTCCCGCTGAGATCAGACTATTCTAGGGTTATCCAGGTCAGGCCTAGGCTGAGAGCCGTGTGACTGGCCCAAGGTCACCCAGCAAGCTTCCATGGCCTGAGTGGGGATTTGAATCTAGATTTCCAAGCTCCTCGTCCAACACTTTAAGCACTACACCACACTGGCTCTCGTGATGGCATGTCTGTTGGAAACTGAATTTTTTTACTGGCATGAATATATATACACACACACATATACATGAAGTTAAATACAACAAAATGTTCACTGTCTACCTTTCTTTTCTGGCCACTGAATACCAAGTTTGGGTCCAGTGGCACCTTGAAGACCAATCGTTTTCCTGCTTCAGACCAACATGGCTACCCAACTGAATCTGTTTTCTGGCCATTGTTATTACCATTCACTTTATTTCATGATCATTAATGAAAATAATTTTGCCGTATAGAGGAGGGGCCCTGACCTGGATGGCCTCAGCCTAGCCTGATCTCGTCAGATTCCAGAACTTAAGAAGGGCCAACATGGAGGCAGGCAACGGCAAACCACCTCTGAATGTTTCTTGTCTTGGAAACCCAACTGGTTTGAGCAGTCGTAAGACTGTCTAATACAGGGGTGTCAAACATCCTGACCGGGAGCCAGATCAGGCCCCCAGAGGGCTTCTATCAGGCCTGCAAGGGACTGGCTGTCTCCTGCTTCTTCCTCCAGTTCTGCTGCTGCTGTTGCATCATAGCTTGGTTTCCCAGGCTCACTCAATCGCTCAGGAGAGATAGATGGGCAAGCTTCTGCTCCCTGCACTGGGTTGAGGCTCCACCCCCTCCCAGAGTGCTACAGCAAAGACAATTTGATGCAATAATTCAGAGGAAGAAGTGTCACTTATCATAGACTATTATATAAACAAAATACTGCAAGAATACTAAAGTTTCAGGCATGTTTTTATTCTAAGTAAAAGAATACTTTGTAAGAACATAAGAACATAAGAGAAGCCAATGTTGAATCAGGCCAATGGCCCATCTAGTCCAACACTCTGTCACACAGCGGCCAAAATATACCAGGTGCCATCAGGAGGTCCAGCAGTGGGGCCAGGGCACCAGAAGCCCTCCCACTGCTGCCCCCTCCAGCACCAAGAATAGAGTGCATCACCTGCCCCAGACTGAGAGTTCTCATTCTATACCCCGTGGCTAATAGCCACTGGTGGACTTCTGCTCCATATGTTTATCTAATTTCCTCTTGAAACTGTCCATGCTTGCAGCTGCCACGACCTCCTGTGGCAGTGAATTCCATCTGTTAATCACTCTTTGGGTGAAGAAGTATTTCCTTTTATCTGTTCTAACCCGACTGCTCAGCAATTTCATAGAGTGCCCACGAGTTCTTGTATTGTGAGAAAGGGAGAAAAGTACTTCTTTCTCAACCTGCTCAATCCCATTCATAATCTTATAAACCTCGATCATGTCACCCCTCAGCCGTCGTTTCTCCAAGCTAAAGAGCCCCAAGCATTTTAACCTTTCTTCATAGGGAAGGTGTTCCAACCCTTTTATCATTCTAGTTGCCCTTCTCTGCACTTTTTCCAATGCTATAATATCCTTTTTGAGATGTGGTGACCAGAACTGTACACAGTATTCCAAATGAGGTCGCACCAATGATTTATACAGGGGCATGATGATACTGGCTGATTTGTTATCAATTCCCTTCCTAATAATCCCCAGCATAGCGTTGGCCTTCTTTATTGCAGCTACACATTGTGTAGACATTTTCAGCGAGTTATCCACTACGACTCCAAGATCTCTCTCTTGGTCAGTCTCTGTCAGATCAGACCCCATCAACGTGTATTTATATTTAGGATTTTTGGCTCCAATGTGCATCACTTTGCACTTGGCCACATTGAACCCCATTTGCCACGTTGACGCCCACTCACTCATCCTCAACAGATCCCTTTGGAGTGCCTCACAATCCTCCCTGGTTTTCACCACCCTGAACAACTTCGTGTCATCTGCAAATTTAGCCACATCACTGCTTACTCCCAATTCCAAATCGTTAATAAACAAGTTAAAAAGCATGGGACCGAGTACTGATCCCTGTGGTACCCCACTGCTTACCACCCTCCACTGAGAGAGTTTCCCATTTATACTCACTCTCTGTTTCCTATTTATAAGCCAGTTTTTGATCCACAAGAGGACTTGTCCTTTTATCCCATGACTATTGAGCTTACTTAGGAGCCTTTGATGAGGAACTGTATCAAAAGCTTTCCGGAAGTCAAGGTAAATAATATCTATTGGGTCCCCCTTGTCCACATGTTTGTTCACTCCCTCAAAAAACACTAACAGGTTAGTGAGACAAGATCTTCCCTTACAGAACCCATGCTGAGTCTGCCTCAATAGTTTTTGTTCATCAATGTGCCTACTAATTCTTTCCTTAATAACAGTTTCCACCAACTTACCCGGTATCGATGTCAGACTGACTGGCCTGTAATTTCCTGGATCTCCCCTGGAGCCCTTTTTAAAGATGGGAGTGACATTAGCTACCTTCCAGTCCTCAGGAATGGAGGCAGATTTTAAAGAAAGATTACATATTTTTGTCAGGAGATCCACAAGTTCACATTTGAGTTCTTTCAGAACTCTCGGATGAATGCCATCCGGGCCTGGTGATTTATTAGTTTTTAAATTGTCCATCAGTCGGAGGACTTCCTCTCTTGTCACCGCAATCTGATTCAGGTCTTTCAAACCCCCTCCCGAAATCAGTGCTTCTGGAGTGGGCAAACACTTCTCCTCTTCCACAGTGAAGACAGAGGCAAAAATGCATTCAGCTTCTCAGCTGTGTTTGTGTTTGTGTCCTTTATAAAGTTCATATCTCTGCTATCTGGCGTTACATTTTATGACAGACACGGCCCGGCCCAACGAAGTCCAATTTATGTCAAATCTGGCCCTCCATTACAAATGAGTTCGACACCCCTGGTCTAATGTATACTTCATTACACCATTTATAGTTTCTGTTATTGTTTTATGTATATGAAAAAAAATTAAAAAGTAAAGAAAAAAAGAAAACCCAATTGGGTTGCCATGAATCAAGCTGTGACTCGATGGCAAATATCAATTGGGGGCGGGGGGAGTGTTAAAAGATTATCCGCCCCAGGCACTGAATAGGGTTAGGTACGCCACTGGCAATTAGAGAAGAATCATCCAGAGCAGCCTGCGTAATACATGCCCCAAGAAGAAACATACGGACCTTTAGATAAGGGCCCCTGTCCAACTGATGTCATACTTAAGTCGAATTGAGGTTGGTGGAGCTTTTAAATTAATTGTGGCTCATGTGTTCCTTTGATTTCCATGGGACTGGAGTAGGATCGTAGAATCATAGAGTTGGAAGGGTTCTCCATCTAGTCCAACCCCTTGCACAATGCAGGAAATTCACAAATACCTCCCCCCACACACTCCCAGTGACCCTTGTTCCATGCCCAAAAGACGACAAAAAACTTCCAGGATCCTCAGCCAAACTGGCCTGGAGAAAAATTGCTTCCTGATCCCAAAGTGGCGATCAGCATTTCCCTGGGCATGTAAGGAAGGGCCGCAAGAACTCAGCACTGAGGCAACCCATCCTGCCCTCCCTCTCAGGATCTGCCTAAGTTCACAGAATCAGCATTGCTGTCAGATGTATAACCAGCTTTACTTGATACAGACCGGAGGGTTAGACCCCTTTTCACCTTGCAGTACTGTACAAGAAATCTGAAACTAAATCCAAGCATACTGGATTCATCCAGGAACTGCATAGAAGCCGGAACCCAGCTGAGGAGTCCCCCCCCACATAACACTGTGAAACATCTTCTGCAAGTTCTTGCGCAAACATCTGCTGAACAGCATTGTTAACTGTTTTCTTCCACTCGGAGTTCTTCAAATCCAGCCCAATACCTTTCACTCTCATGTTACAAATGAAAGCAGGTTAAAAATACAATGATTTGGGTAGGGATTTAGCTTCAAAATGATGATGATGATGATGACGACGACAACAACAACAACAACAACAACAATTTGCCGTCATAGAATCATAGAATCAGAGTTGGAAGGGACCTCCAGGGCCAACTAGTCCAACCCCCTTCACAATGCAGGAAATTCACAAACACCTCCCCCTCCATACCCCCAGTGACCCCTGTTCCATGCCCAGAAGATGACAAAAACCTCCAAGCTCCCTGGCCAAACTGGCCCGGAGAAAAATTGCTTCCTGACCCCAAAGTGGCCATCAGCATTTCCTTGGGCGTGTAAGAAAGGGCCATGAGAACTAAGCACTGAGGCAACCCTTCCTGCCCTCCCTTTTGTGATCTGCCTAAATTCACCGAATCAGCATTCCTGACAGATGGCCATCTAGCCTCTGCTTGAAGACCTCCACAGAAGGAGAGCCCACCACTTCCCGAGGAAGCCTGTTCCACTGAGGAACCGCTCTGACTGCCAGGAAGTTCTTCCTAATGTTTAGCCGAAAACTCTTCTGATTTAATTTCAACCCGTTGGTTCTGGTCCGATCTTCTGGGTGTCAGGCTCCTTAGTCAGGTCACACAACGCAGGGCTTCAGTAGAAGAATCTGTTTAGTGGTGAATCATAACTAAGGACACGTGTACAGCTTGTGTCAGGAATGCCCGGGAACAGCAGACCTCCCTAAATTATAGTGGAATCGAACACCTCCCTAAATGAGCTGAAGCCAATGAGTATAGTTCACGCGCATGGGTAAAGCGTGCAAACCAATCTAAGAGCCGTTGATTCCCAGCAGAGGAGTTCTGCAGCTGGAGACACTACAAGGTCATGAAGATGATAACATACAGACAGTAGAACAGTAATGGTCAGAGGCTGGTAGACTGAGAGTACTCCTCTCACATTCCAACTCCATGACATGGGCTACCTGACACTGGGGCAACAGAAAACAACTCCTCCTCCTCCTCCTTCGAGACCTTCGAGTACCCGAAGATGGTTATCGTATCGCCTCTCAGTCATCTCCGGGCTAAACATACCCAGCATCTTCATCAAGTCACAACCGACTCGTGGTGACGCCTCATGGTGTTTTCAAGGCAAGAGATGAGCAGAGGTGGTTTGTCGTCGCTTTCTTCTGTGTAACGACCCTGGACTTCCTTGGGGGGGTCTCCCATCCAAGAACTAACCGTGGCCATCCCTGCTCAGTTTCCAAGATCCGAGAAGCTTGGGCCACTCTGGGCTCTTCAGGCTGCTAGCTTAACTTACATGGGGTTGGATCCCATGGATCTAATCCTACAATAGTGCCATCCCCCCCCCAATGCTAGCAGTCTTTCTCTGGCACAAGAGACTCTTTGGTGGGTGGGACTCTTGGAACTGGAGAGCTGGATTCGAGCCCAGGAGCACCTTATAGACCCACGAGAGTTTCGGGGTATAACCTTTCAAGACTCAAAGCTCCCTTCGTCAGATACTAGTCACTCCAACTTGTATCCAAAAAAGGGAGTTTTGACTTCCGAAAACATATATCCCGAACTATCCAAGGGGATAGCACACTTGAATCTAGCTGTTCTACTACAGACCAATAATGGCTACCCTCTGAAACCGTAACAGAAGGCAGCTCCTTGCACTGGAGGAAAGCAGGCTCTGTTGCGGGAACGGAATGGCAGGATCCGACCCGATGCCTCCTGCTGTCTTTACAAAAGAGGTCTCGTTAAATCAAGAGAAAACAAACGTTTAAAGTTTACAAACTTTTGAATGATTCTTCTGTTGAAGTAACTTGAGAAAGTGGCTGAGTTCCTTCAAGCCGCCATGCTGCCACGCCGAGAAAATATACAGTTGCAACCTATCATTTTATTCAATGTATTTGTAATATAGTGTCCGACTTGTATATTTTTATAATGACTTTGATCTATTGATATATGCCAATAAAAGCTGCTTATTTATCACTGATTCAAGCACAGGAACTCAAAGAAAAACCGGCACTCCAGGCTGTATTACTCCCCCACCCATGCCAATTTATTCATTTTTCAACAACACAATAACAACGTAACATCAGTTGTAACAATACTTCTAAGGGATAAAAATGATCCTGTCTTTCTTAAAAGGAACTGAATGGGGCGGGGAGGTCAGGGTATAAATAAATAAATAAATGCATACATTAAATAAATAAATAAAATGTTAAGAACATTGCAGCATATCCATAATATCATGAACATCAATTACCATAAATGAAGAGTGTATATTACATCTGGTATCACTCCTTGAGAAGATAAGATAAAATAGGAAACCAAATACTAGTGAATTCACTATACCCATCAATATTATTTATTAGTTTCATTATGTCTACTGCTTGTTCCATTATATATAGGTTCCACAACTTACTGTGCCATAAACTTAGATTGGATTTACATTCTGGTTTCCATTTCAATGCAACAGCTGTTCTTGCTGTGAATAACAGTAACACGATTCTCTTTTTCGTATATTAGATAAGTTGTTTTCTTTTCTAAAATTTAAGAGAATTGATTCTGGACTCTGAGGTATAGTATGTCCAGTAATGTGCTCCAGGCTGTATTACTGACATCATTTCTGGGTTTACATCGCCCCATTTTCTCCATTACCACCCTGCTGCATGATGACGGGGACTACAGGTAGAGGGCATCTCCTCCCACACCAGGAGACTGGGTAAGCCCAGGATGGAGTGAGGAGAGGAATTAGATGAGATTGAGTAAAAAAAAAAAAACACAAAGCCACAACTTGCTGGATCCAACCCAGTGCTTAGCTAGGTGGATTAGTGGTCTGATAAAGCATAAAACCATTTAATTCCTCATATGGTTGAAAAAGATGAAATACTGTTTCGGTTTTTAAAAGATTCGGTACGAATATCCGATTCCCCCTTCATTCCAGCTTCCCAGCCTAAAGACTGGTTCACGCATGGTATTTTCCTACCCAGATCTCTCCTCTCCAGGTAGGGGGAAAGTATAACCTCCTTAGCAGGTCTACACAGAACTAAGTCCCTTTTTATTCATTCCAGCTTACTTCCGGGAAACCACACTTAAGACTACAACCACCGTGACACACACACACGTGGGGGTGGCCAAATGGAGACAGGACCTCACTGCGCATGCGCATCCTAAGAAGGGCGGGCGGGATATAAATTGAATTAAATAAATAATAAATAAATTAGGATTGCACTGTTAATCAGTTTTTGTCTGCACAGGAGAGGAAGCAGAAAAACCAGCATATGTGAACTGGCCCTAATTCTTACTAAACTATATATGCTCACATATTTATCTAGCATTAACTGTGCAAATGGAATGAAGTGTAACCATGACACGAGGGAAAATTCAAGGCAAAAAAAAGAAAAGAAAAGGGGATGTCATTTAGAAAATGAACAGCAGTTCAAGGGTACCTGACACTCCATTTTTCAATTTCTCTCAGTTTTTACTAGCGGTATTTTGAGACTTTGAAGCCTGAAACGTAAATATTTTTAATACGTTCGTAAATTGGCAAGCGCGGATGAGCTGGATCATAAATTACTCAAAGATATACTCGGGCAGTGTACTTACTGCAATCCCAAACAGAGCTACAACTTGGTAAATCCATGGGGTTAGAAGGGTGTAACTCTGTTAAGGATTGCACTGCAACTTACATGTTTTGCTTGGCAAACTGCACCCTGCCCAGACGTAATGCTTTAAAGCGTGTGTGACGCTGTCCTGGAGAAATCAAACAACTTATAAAAATGAAATAATAACCCATAACAAAGGCAATCTCTCATTTTCTGATATAGGTTTAGAACTAAACAAGGTAGAGAATCCATAAGGGCTGGAAAGGGTGCATGAAGCCGTAGACTTGACTTCCACAACAATTCCCACCGTAACAGCTGACATTACCAAAGAGATAAGCCACTGTTCGAGCTTCAAGGGAGGCCTGCCTCTTGAGTAGTACTGTGCTAATAACTTTCAAGAAACCTGAGGCTACAATGCTCAGCTCTCAATTTTTTGTTTCCTTGGGCTGCATTTGGATTTGGAACGTTGGAAAGAAAACTGCATAGGAAACTGACTCAAAGAGTAAGATCGGAGCATTCAAAGCATAAACTTGGATGCAAACTTTGAATCAAAGATCAGCCAACAAGGCCAAAGGCGCTTTTGGGTCTATGTTTCTTGAAAAAGGAATTCCCTCTCCCCCAAAAAGCCACATGGCAAAAAAGATTGCATACCAAGCCAGTTCCATAGCCCGGATGGAACCGCTTGGTGCCTCGCCCTACCTAACACAGAGCCTTGTATCTGACAACACACCAGTGGAAGGGGAGATGGAGTTCCCCTGGGTCCCTCCCTCCCTCCCTGCACTCCCTTTTGATCCAGGAGGATGCATCCCAAGTGTCAGGGGAATCTGGTGGTCCATGCAGGTCCAGAGGTCTGCAATGGGGGGGCGGGGAGCATGATGACATATGAGGAAGCAGGGAGGGGCAGTGGCTCAGTAGGAGAGAATCGTCTTGGCATGTAGAAGGCCCCACTTTCAGTCCCCAGCATCTCCAGCTAAAGAATCTGGCAGCAGGGGACCTCTGCCCAAGATCCTGGAGAGTGTCTGAGTAGATAATACCGCCTCCGATGGACCAAGGGTCTGATTCAGGGGAAGACAGCTGCACGGATGTGTCCACGATTCACCCCCTTCCCTCCCTGACCTGTCCACATGAATCCCAAAGCCACGGGAACAATCTGGGACGCTAATCTGGGAGAACCGGGTTTGACTCCCCACTCCTCCACATGCAGCTGCTGGTGTGACCTTGGGTAAGTCACAAGTTAATTCAGAGCTGTTTTCTCAAGGGCAGTCCTCGAGAGAGCTCTCTCAGACCCACCTGCCTCACAGGCCATGTGCCCTCTAAGCTGTGGAGTCTTGTGAGCAAAAATTCTACTTTGTGAACTTACTGGCATTAAAGTTGTGAGCAAGCGATTTGGCTACTGCACAAATTAGTTTGCTCTGGAGCCCTCCTCCCTGAGCTAAGACAAAAATGTGTGAGCCGGAGGCTAAAAAAACTGTGAGCTAGCTCACACTAACTCAGCTTAAAGGGAACATTGATTACAGGGTGTCTACGGTGCGGAGGGGAAGGGAAAAGAGACTGTGAGCTGCTTCAAGACTCCTTTGGGTAGTGAAGGGCGGGGTATAAATCCAATCTCTTCTCTTTTGTGTCAAAAGGGACTGGCAGGGGAATGTAGGGGAAATCCACACGGAACAGACACAAACCAGTGCATGTGTGTTTGTTGACCTTATTGCTTTTATGTAAAGAGGGGATTGTTTTTAAAACGACAATATTTCTTGTTTAAAAAAACAAAGTCAGCAGTAGCTAGTGTCCAGAAAAGTGTTTTTTTTCAGAGCTCTTACCCCTTTCACATCCAGCTGTGCCCGTCTTGGGTCAGGCTGATGGCCCATCCAATCCAACACTCTATGTCACACACAGGGGCCAAAACCCAGGGGCCATCAGGAGGTTCACCAGCGGGGCCAGAACTCCAGAACCTCCTACTGTTGCCCCCCCCACATGCACCAAGAATACAGAGCATCACTGCCCCAAACAAAGTGTTCCATTTATACCTTCTGGCTAACAATCACTGATGCACCTCTGCTCCATATGTTTACCCAATCCCCTCTAGAAGTTGTCTATGCTTGTAGCTGCCACCACTTCCTGCGGCAGTGAATTCCATGTGTTAATCACTCTTTCGGTGAAGAAGTTCTTCCTTTTTATCTGTTCTAAGCCTTCTGCTCATGAATTTCATGGCGTGCCCACGAGTTCTTGTATTGTGAGAAAGGGAGAAAGGGACATCTTTCTCTACCTGATCTATACCAAGCCTAATTCTGTAAACTTCTATCATCTCACCCCTCAGCTGTCGTTTCTCCAACCTGCATGCACCTCTAATGTTGACAGTTCAGAGACAATACAATATTTACAACGAGCTTTGGTGGCAGGAGGAACCCCACTGCTTTTTCCATGTAAGTCTTTTAAGGCCCACCAGGAAATGGGGCAGCCCCGTCTAGCGAGGAAGGCTGGCCGCAGCCCCAAACCCAAGAACTGCAAAAACAGTTTTCAATATATTATGAAGGGGAGGGTTCTGTTGATTGAAAAATACACCAAATCCCAAAGGGTCCATGGAAGCCTTTGACCCTGTCTCACGTTCCTCCCCTGGATCCGAGCCCAAATACTTCAGGTTGGCCAAGGCCTGATTAAAGGTTCTGGTGAAAGGCCAACTTTGAACCTGGAGGGAAGCAATCAGTGGAGTTCCTCAGGGGGTCAGTCTCGAGGGCTCATTTCATTCACCGTTTTATTAGACTACAGGAGAGGGAGGAAGGCGCATGTTGATGAGATCGGTGAGAAAAGAACCAAGGATATTTTTTTAAAAACACCCAGAGAGAGAAAAGCACTGTAAAATTATGGAGGAATTAACTGCATGGCTTCATAAATTTGCATGCGATGAGCCAGTATTCCATTCCTATCAAAATGTGGATCTGAGGACCAACAAACATTAAAAGAAAACCAACCCAAGATAGAAACAAGCAAAAATGAAGAACCTCATCATGCTAGTCGGCACCATGAATTACAACGTTGATACGACTTCAAAAAGAAACACGTGCTAATTATTGGGTGTACAAATCTTTGGCAAATAAATTCTAGCAATGTTTTGAGTCCAGGGGCACTTTTAAGACCAACACGGATTTATTCTGGGTATAAGCGTTCGTGTGCATGCGCACTTCTTCAGATAGATGCGTGCACACGAAAGGTTATACCCAGAAATAAACTTGGTTGGTCTTAAAAGTACCACTGGACTCAAACTTTCTTCTTCTGCTTCAGACCCACACAGCGACCCCCTTGGATCTATTTTCGAGCAAAGACAGGAAAACAATTCACACAAACGGAATGCGCTAGTGAAGACACCTCTGGAACCCGAGTTTCGTTTCTTCCTAGAACTTTCCGGAAGCTAAGCTTACTTCAAAAGAAGCGGCTCGTTAGGAATCCGGGTCTCTCAACATGAAACTATGGGTGGAAGGGAATTTGATTAAGCGAATCTGCATATTTTGATTATATGTTATCAGTGGTAAACGTACCAGCTAAATATGTATCAGTCGATGTACACGTTAAATTGCTATCAATTCACTGCGCTTTTCGACTCACTAATATGTACAGCTAAGATACACGGGAAGATACACAGGGCTGGATCCAGGCTAGATATTTCTATGGATGCAAGGATTTCCACTCATGGAATGTGATTTTTCCGCCTCCCCCACTTCTGTGGCAGTCCAAAATCTCCCCTGAAATCCTGTTCTTGGAGGGGAGGAGACCAGTGTTCCCTCTAAGCTGAGTAAAATGAGACTACCCCAGCTTCCTCCCATTTGGGGTCCCAGTCTACCTGTTAATCAGTGATCCACAAAATCCAGTGGAATCAGTGTTCCCTCTAAGCTGAGACAGTGTGAGCTAGCTCACAGTTTTCTAGCATCCAGCTCACACATTGTTGTCTTCGCTCAGGAAGGGAGGGCTCCAGAGAAAACTGATTTATGCAGTAGCCATATTGCTCGCTGATGACTTTAATGCCAGTAGCTCGCACGGTAGAATTTTTGCTCACAAGACTCCACCACTTAGAGGGAGCATTGGAGGAGACCCCCCAAGAACAAGATTTTTTAGGGGGGAAATCACACTCCATGAGTAGAAATCTTTGTACCCATGGCCAATGTTCCCTCTAAGCTGAGACAGTGTGAGCTAGCTCACAGATTTTTAGCCCCTGGCTCACACGTTTTCTCTTCGCTCAGGAGGGATGGCTCCAGGGCAAACTAATTTGTGCAGCAGCCAAATCGCTTGCTCACAACTTTAACGCCAGTAGCTCTAAAGTAGAATTTTTGCTCATAAGACTCCACCGCTTAGAGGGAACATGGAAATGTTAGTCTGGATCTCTCTCTCTCTCTCTCTCTCTCTCTCTCTCTCTCTCTCTCTCTCTCTCTCTCTCTCTCTCACACACACACACACACACACACACACACAGAGTTCACGTAACAAAAGATTAATCTGCCTCAGCCTCCCATATCTTTTCAAAATGCATCCCCAAATCAACCCCCTTTACTATTAACAAACCAAACGGCTACAAGTTCTAAATTTTTTATTCTTCGTAACAGACGTAAAACCATGGAAGGCGTCTCATATGAAAAGTGCTGGTGCTAAAACGCTTCTCTCCGCCCGCCCCCTCCACATAAAGGGCAGATCTGTAACAGTACAGTCCCTAAGGGGGGAAAAAAACATGTAAGCAAACTAAGACGGATCAATAATTTAATTTCCATTAATAGAACTGTATAAACACATGCCTTATTTAAAGAAGAAAACTTGTTGGCTAAGCGTTATCTATCATCACACGTACAGAAGTATCTGCACAAGAAGTCTTTGTGCAACAGAAATATTTCGTTGAACAATGCACTGTTTTGATGGCATACGCTCAAGGCAGACGGACGATCCTGCCAATAATTCTTCACTGCCAATTACAAAGTTTATTAATCAGATTCTAAGCTTTTTTTTAAATAGCTTTTAAACCCAGTGCATTGGGATTTGTCCAAGGCCTTTGGCTCGCTAACTTGCATGGCAACACGCAACAGAAGGCAGCAAACAAGTCTGGTTGGACGTTTTGAGATCCGCTTACCAGTATACGGAGCGGGCTGGGGGCTGGCAGGGCCTCTACTCGAAGGCTTTTCCTCTCCGTATTAATGATGTGCACGCAAGTGCGAGTGGATTCGAGGTCGTCGCTGAAAACAAAGAGTACTTTTCGTCCGGCTTTTATAGGGCTCTAAAAATTCCACAATCAGAAGACTTCAAGCCGGCTAATGAGTTTCGTGGAGAAGATGAGGAAGGAAATTTCCATCCCGTTGCATCAATAAATAATTCCGCTTACACCGCCATGATAATGTGAGAAAGGGCGCGCGGTTCTACACGTATATTTCAATATATCCAAAGTTCTACATCCGGATTAAAAAAAAACCCCAAACCATTATGTAGTCGCGTGTACTCTGGATGTAGTAGTGGTGAAAAGTGGCATCAAGTTGCAACCCCGTAGGGTTTTCAATTATTTATTTATTTATACATTCCATTTCTACCCCGCCCTCCCCGCAAGCGGGCTCAGGGCGGCTTACAAGAGCAACCAGTGCCAGAGAAACAGGTTAAAACATCTAAAAATACTGAAACATACCCACATCATAACGTGCTCTATAATTCCTCTATTATCTCAACCCGATGGCTACAGATAATCAATAGGCACAGCAGTGGTGGTCGCGTACTGTAACACTCTGTACATGGGGCTGCCCTTGTCCCAAATCCGGAAGCTGCAGCTGGTGCAGAATGCAGTGACAAGGCTGTTGTTGTGTCTTCTTGTGCGGGAACACATCCGGCCTGCTCTATAAGCACTGCACTGGCTGCCTATAGCATACCGGATTCGGCTCAAGGTGCTGGTTCTTACCTTTAGAGCCCTATATGGTCAGGGACCTACGTACCTAAGGGACTGCCTTTCCCCATATGTTCCCCAGAGAGCACTAAGATCAGGGTCCCAAATCTGTCTGGCCCTCCCAGGCCCTAAAGAAGCCAGGCTAGTTGTGACGGGGCCTTTTCTGTGGTGGCCCCTTGCTGGTGGAATGAGCTCCCAGATGACATCAGGGCCCTGAGGGACCTTTTGCAGTTCTGCAGGGCCTGTAAAACGGAGCTCTTCCACCAGGCTTTCAATTAGGGTGATGCCTTTTAACATTGTGGCCCTGGCCCCAACATCAGCGCTAAGTTAATAACTAACAGCCTGGCAAGAACCCAGATTATGGTGGTAGTCGACTATCTGGATACTGAGAGAACGCTGCCATCTTCTATTAATACTTACGTTCCTTAATATCTAAATTTTATATGTGTGTGGTTTTCATAGAATCATAGAATGTTAGAATTGGAAGGGACCTTGCAAGTCATCTAGTCCAACCCCCTGCACTCTGCAGAAACATAGCCAAAAGATAGCCCTACATACCTATGACATACCCGAAAGATAGTCGTCCAGCCTCCTCTTGAAAACATCTAGGGAAGGAGCATCCACCACCTCCCGAGGCAGACTGTTCCACTGCTCAACCACTCTGACAGTTAGGAAGCCTCTGCTGATATTTAGCCGGTATCAACTCCCTTGTCATTTCCACCCATTAGATCTAGTCTCACAATCCGGAGCAAGAGAGAATAGATCCGCTCCATCTTCTACATGACGGCCCTTCAGAAACTTGAAGACTGCCGTCATGTTCCCTCTAACCCTCCTCTTTCCCAGGCTAAACAGACCCAACTCTTTCAGCCTTTCCTCGTAAGACCTGGATTCCAACCCTCTCACCATCCTGGTCGCCCTCTTCTGGACACGCTCCAGCTTGTCGACATCCTTCCTAAAGTGTGGTGCCCAAAACTGGACACAGGACTCCAGGTGAGGCCTGGCCATAGCAGAATAGAGCCAAACTACCACCTCCCGTGATGTGGACACAAGGCTTCTGTTAATGCATCCTAAGATTGCACTAGTTTTAATTTAATTCTCTGTGTTTTAACATACTTTGGCCCCGTCCACACGGAGCATTTGCCCCGCTGAAGTCACGGGAGTCCTGCGGACTTTCCGTGCGCGTTCATACAAGCACATCTGGGAGGCGTAGGGCTCCCGTGGCCAACCCGCGGCTTCCCTCCGAAAACGCAGGGTAAAAAACTAGTAGGTCCGAGGTACTAGTTTCTGGAAACCCCGGGGCAAAGGCTGGCGTCTGATCGCGGGAGCGCCGGTATCCCGCGGCTTCCGATGCCCGCCCATGTCCTCGGGGTTTCCGGATGTTGTAAGTTTCCCTGGGATGCGCACCAACGCTGGACAGAGCATGCGCACATACAAGTCACCGACAGCGGCCCGCCCCCCCAACGGCGCATGCGCACTTCGCACTTGTGTGGTCTGCTGTGCTGCTGTTTTGCCGCGCTGCAGCAGCACAGTGTGATTGCGGCGTGGAGCTGGCGTGTGGCAACTCGGTGGCCTGTGAGATCGGGCTACCGCGCCTTATTTAGCTCCGGGGCAAACTGCCATGCCTCCCCGCGCGTTTTCTGGCCTGTGTGACCGGGGCCAAAGTTACCTTAATATATATTCTGTAAGCCACACTGAGCCTGCCACAGTGGGGAGGGCAGGATACAAATTAAATAAATAAAAAAAGAATAAGAGACACTTAGAGGCGGTTTGCCATCGCCTGCCTCTGCATAGCAACCCTGGGCTATCTTGGAGGTCTCCCATCCAAATACTAGCCAGGGCCGACCATGCTTCGCTTCTGAGATGTGACGAGATCGGGCTAGCAGGGGCCATCCGGGTCAGGCAATGGATGTACACGGAAGAAATGTAAGCATTTTGGGGGGTCCTTGCTTGTTAGCTATTGTTCTCCAAGTGTCTCCCACAGTAACTGGAAACACTCCTTTCCCTGACTCTAGTGCACGTTTCCTCCTTTGTACTTCATCCAGAAGGTGGGATGGAGAGAGACGACTGGGCGGGCGCTTTCCTGCTCATCTCCTTCTGGACGACAGCAGAGGGCCATTGAGAAGAGTTTTGAGTGAGGCAGACTTCTAAGGCCAGGAAAGATGGCTCAGTTGGGGAGCTGGCGAAAAGAGCTGTGTTTTCTTGAAAGCTTATGCTACAATAAAGTTTGTTAGACTGAAAGGTGCTACTGGGCTTTTTACTCCATTAGAGGCCACGGTCCTTGCTCTCTGCCGCATGCACTTGACACAGCCCCTTGCAGAGGAGGAGGAGGAGACTGGATTTGAGAGAACAGCTCTGACAGAACTATGGCTTGCCCAGGGTCATCCAGCAGCCGCAAGCAGAGGAGTAGGGAATCAAACCCAGTTCTCCCAGATTAGAGTCATAAACTCTGATCGGAAGGTTCCTCTGACAGCGACCTCCCAATTTCACTGGCAAAAGTGCTTCACGAACGGTGGACTGGAAGACTATGAAGCACTGAAACAGACACTGGTAATTAGCGTGCCTTTTCTCTCCGCCAGGTCAGCTCTGGTGGAAGTGGGTCACAAAGGTAAGAAGAGTTCAGGTTGCTGCTGCTTTGCCAGTGGTAGAACACTGGAGTTGCAGGCCAAAGGTCCTGGATTTCGCCCCTGACATCTCCATCTGAAAAGGATGAGGTAGTGGATGATGAGAAAAGACCCGAGCAGGACCGCTGCCAGCCGGAGTAGACAGTGATGATCTTGACAGACCAGTGGTTTGATCCAGTACAAGGAAACTTCATGTGTTGTAACTGCTTCGTTGTCACTTAAAAAGGTAAAGGTAAAGGTTCCCTTGTTCGAAAGCCAGTCGAATCTGACTCTAGGGATGCGGTGCTCATCTCCGTTTCCAAGCCGAAGAGCCAGCGCTGTCTGAAGGCTTCTCTGTGATCATGTGGCCAGCATGACTAGACGCCGAGGCGCATGGAATGCTGTTACCTTCCCACAGAAGCAGTACTTATTTATCTACTTGCAATTTCTTGCTTTCGAACTGCTAGGCTGGCAGGAGCTGGGGCCAGAGACGGGAGCTCGCTCCATCAGGCGGCACTCGGGTCTCAGACTGCCAAACTACCGACCTTCTGGTCTGCAGCTCAGCGTCTTAACCTCTGAGCCACTGCAGCCCTCCATTGTCACACACACACACAAAATCTTATATATGTGGCTGTGTAAACTGCACACTGGTTTATTCAATCCAGACAGGACAGCACCCTGTAAACATCTAGGTGGACTGATTCAGCCAATGGTTCAAAATGAGGCCCTTTTTTAAAAATCAGAATTTATTAATTTATAATTTAAATTCATAATTTATTAATTTATTAATTTTTGTAGTGCACAATAATACAAAACAATGACCTTATTTTCCATCAATCCTACAATTGTAGCAGGTCCACAATCTGGAGAATCTACAGCAACTAATGAACTCCGGCCGGGAAAGTCTTCGACAACATATTAAATCCTACAATTATTTATTAATAGAAAGTATTCTCAAGCTAATCCCTTAACTTCTATTGTACCCAATTACTAACTTCTACTATACCCAATTCTATTATACCAATTAATAACTACCTATTCTAAGTCCTATTCTCTTATAGCACCCGCTAAATGTACTTCCATTCAGTTTTTTCAATACTTTTCCGATGTTCGCATCAAATATCTTACATATATTTATGTAATAATTACATTGGACATTCTTCAATTTATTGTTTAACATAATTCCAGTTAGCTTTATTCTTCAAAAATACCTGTTTCATCTAAAATGAGGCCCTAGGTTGTCGCTAGGGTTGAGTGCCGGCCATTAGAGTCGGCGTTCACTGGCGATGTGCAACTGCTGGACATTGCCCAATGGACATTGCCCAATGGACCGCTGGACATTGCCCAATGGACTGCATTCCAGATCAGGGGGATCTGGAAACTGCAGCTGGTACAGTTTTCTATTCCAAGTCCGTTTGCTTAGCCAACTGAAACAGTGCTGTGGCCTGGCGGTGTGTAAAGTGCCATCACGTTGAAGCCGACTTCAACGTGACCAGAGGGTTTTCCGAGGCAAGAGATGAACAGAGGTGGTTTGCCACGACCTGCCTCTGCAACAGTGAGCCCGGACTTCGTTGGTGGTCTCCCATCAAAACACTAACCAGGGCCAACCCTACTTAGCTTCTGAGATCCGACAAGATCATACTAGCCCGGCCCAGCCAGGTCAGGGTGATCGTCTGTCTGTAAAGGTTTCCCTTGCTCGAAAGCCAGTCGAACCCAACTCTAGGGGCGTGGTACTCATTTCCGTTTCCAAGCCAAAGAGCCAGTGCTGTCCGAAGATGTTTCCATGGTCATGTGGCCAGCATGACTAGATGCTGAGGTGCACGGAATGCTGTTACCTTCCCACCAAAGTGGTACCTATTTATCTACTTGCAATTTCTTGCTTTCAAACTGCTAGCCTGGCAGGAGCTGGGATCAGAGATGGGAGCTCACTCCGTCATGCAACACTCGGGTCTTGAACTGCTGAACTACCGACCTTCCGGTCTGCAGTTCAGCGTCTTAACCACTTGAGGCACCGCAGGTAATTCCTATCCCCAGCATTCCACCCACAGATGCAACGATCTATTTTGCTGCATCCCCTCAATGAACCCTTGACAAACTTTAGAGATATCTATACGGTAGACCTCTCCAAGCCAAGAAAGGTACAGGCAGTGACCATCAGAAAAGACATTAATTTCTCAAGACATGCTGTGCTAGTGTGAGGTGATTCCAAGAGAAGACGTTCCCTGCTGCTGAAGAAAAGCCAAGCTGGAAGGTGTCTTGCCCCAACTTCTGGCTCACAATCCAACAAAGAAACGTATAAACAAGGGGGCCAGAGAATAGACATTCTCTGTTCCCACCAAAGATCTAGAACATTCCACATTGTGATTCCAAGAGAAGATGTTTCCCTGCTGCTGAACTCCACAGCAGCCGAAGAAAAGCCAAGCTGGAAGGTTCTTGCCCCGACTTCTGGCTCACAATCCAAGAAAGAAACATATCAACAAGGAGGCCGGAAAACAGACATTCTCTGCTCCCGTCAAAGATCTAGAACATTCCACCTTGAGATGTACGCATTTACACTCCAGAATGCAAAACTGCCAAGGCGATGCTTGAGCAGGATACACCGACGCTTGTCTTTAAAGCCGTCTCTGTGGTTTGTAAGTTTAAGAGTACTTTACACAACAAAATTCTTAAGCACAACACGTATTTCCATTGTTAGCTTCCCAGATCTGCCTGCCTGCATAACAGAATAAACATTTACTGTGAAGTCTGCATTCCATAAACTTGGCTGGATTTGAAAGGGAAAGATGACTTCTAAAACCCAGTGTTCTGTAGGAAAGGTGCTTGTGTTTATAGGATACCGTTCACACTCCATGTCGGCATGTGTATATCGTCCTGAACTTTTGTTAAGCTCACTCCGCTCTGCAAAGTCCTTGTGATTCACGTATTCTGCTGTTCCAACTTAACCATCTTTCATGCGTCCTCCATTAATTTTTGCTCTAAAAATAGAGAGACGTGGAAAAGCACATCTGCTGCGAAGTTCTGCTCATCACCTGTTCTTTAAAATGACTGCAAATGTCCAAGCTGGGCACGCACTGGGAAGAAAAAGTGTTCCCAGATCTCAGTGGAAACTTGAAATCTATAAAATAGAAGCAAGAAACCCTGATGGCAAACACCGAGTTTGGCTGTTCTGGAGGTGAAAGTAACTTAAGAGACGTTTTCAGTTCGGACAATCCCTGTCGGCCCGTTCCTGCCAAGCAATTATTTCTGGAAAGATCCAGTAGGAGAAGTTTTAATGCGACCACAAAGCACGCTGCTTTTTATGAAAAGATCAAGAGAACAAGCCACACTGTCGTCGGCGGGCTGTTAACCTAGTTTATCCACGGTCCTTTCACGAAAGAGGGAAAACCTGCATCATACAGTACAAGCTCAAGCAAACTTTTTGTATCGTTTAAAATCAACAGCAGGAAAGTTCCTAAGAAAAGAGCTATTCAGCATATGCCCAGTCTGAAGGTGTATTTTTGCAAAAACAAAAAAAAAGAGTGAGCTGATTCCGAGAAATGGTACCTTTTTACCAAACCCTACGTGTGGATTTCAGGCTTCCTCGGGTCTGACGGTGTGCTTCCAATGGTACTAATATTGAACTACTCCGTCCCCAAATAGTTGCCTTTCCATTTGGGGAGTCCCTGCTCGCTAAGACACGAGTTACGCATTAATACTATTATTTACACCCAGCTATATCTGTTGTTGGGCGGTCAGTCTGACTCTACCCTGGATGACCTGGATCGGGCGCTTCAGAACGTTGCGGGCTGGCTTAGACTGAGCCGACTGAAATTGAATCTGACAAAGACGGAGGTCCTGTGCCTGAGTCGGAGCAGGTCGGGGGTAGGGATCCCACTACCAACCTTCGATGGGGCGCCATTGGTGCCAGCACCGAGGGTCAGGAGCTTGGGAGTGCTTCTGGACACCGCCTGGTTATGGCGTTGGATTTGCTGCCCGCATGACTGGGAGTGTGATATAGGAATCGCCTTTTGTTACACTAGCACTTTATGCAATCTTTGTTTAACGAATTTTATTGTATGGACTGTATTTTATTGTTTTATGATATTTTAACTATTGTACGCCGCCTAGAGCTGGTTCCTGGCTAAGCGGGATATAAATCGAAAGTAATAAATAAGTAAATATAATAAATTAACAATGGAGGCCCAGGTAGCAGCCACTGCCAAGGCAGCCTTTTACCATCTATGGCTGATTAGGCAGTTGGTTCCCTTCCTTGAATGCAGTGACCTGGCAACAGTGATTCATGCTATGGTCACCTCGAGACTGGACTACTGCAACACTCTCTATGTGGGGCTGCCCTTGTCCCAAATCCAGAAGCTGCAGCTAGTGCAAAATGCGGCAGCCAGGCTGTTGATGGGTCTCTCCATACGAGACCACATCCACCCTGTGCTGAAGGCATTGCACTGGCTACCAATAGCTTACTGGATTTGTTTCAAGGTGCTGGTTTTGACCTTTAAAGCCCTATATGGTCAGAGGCCTGCCTACTTGAGGGACTACCTTTCCCCATATGTGCCCCAGAGACCACTGAGGTCAGGGACTCAGAGACACCTGGCTCTTCCTGGCCCGAGAGATGCCAGGTTGGCTGCCACCAGAGCCAGGGCCTTCTCAGTGGCGGCTCCACACTGGTGGAATGAACTCCCAGAAGACATCAGGGCCCTGAGGGACCTTCTACAGTTCTGCAGGGCCTGTAAAACGGAGCTCTTCCACCAGGCCTTCAATTAGGAGCCGCCATTGATGAATGAGCTATCGGAAACTGAACATGTTACAGCCCTCATGTTACAACTTTGGATATTGGCCTTCCTACACTGGACCCTTTTTATAGTACTCGCCATCCGCACTTACTAGCACTTTACGTAAAACAGTTTCATAGATACGATCTTAAACTCCCACCGGCTTCCCCCAATCTCCCCCTTCCTTTCCCCATTACCTGTACAATTTCAGTCTCCTATAAAAGTCCCTTTCTCTTAATGATATTGGGTCATGTGGTCCCTTTTACACCGTCGGTCACATACATTCATGCTTGAAAAGGAAATGAATGGAAGGGCAGACAGAAAGAAAAGAAAGACAAGGAAGAGGTCGTTGTTGACAGGGCAACAGACCAAGGAAGAAACAGTAACTCTGATGTTATTTCATGGAACATTTCTTCAAAAAGAGCTCAAACCATCAGGATGTGAATCCTGCAGCTCTTAGTGGGAAACATGCCAGGGAAGATACCACCTGTACACATTTTCAGTATGCACAACCACATACAACTCTTGTGTGTGACGCTGGATTGTTAAACTGCTGGTCTTGTTAGTTATCTGCTAGGAGACGATGCAAATTCTCGTCATCCAACTAAATTTCAGTCCGGCAGCACCTTAGCGACCAACAAGATCTTCAGCTTTCAAGAGTCTAATCTCCCCTTGTCAGCTTTGATGCTCCAAAGTTCATACCTTGAAGATCTTGTTAATCTCCAAGGTGCTAATGGATTCAGATCTAGCTGTTCTACTGCAGAGTAAGATGGTTACCCTTAAGAACATAAGAGAAGCCAACGTTGGATCAGGCCAATGGCCCATCCAGTCCAACTACAGTTTCACACAGTGGCCAAAAACACCAGGTCCCATCAAGAGGTCCAGCAGTGGGGCTAGAACTCCAGAAGACCTCACACTGTTGCCCCCTACCCCAAGCACCAAGAATACAGAGCATCACTTGCCCCAGACCGAGAGTTCCTATCTATACCTTATGGCTAATAGCCACCGATGGACTTCTGCTCCATATGCTTATCTGATTCCCTCTTGAAGCCTTCGATGCTTGTAGCTGCCACCACCTCCTGTGGCAGTGAATTCCACGTGAAACTCTCATCAACCAAGTATGATATATTATCGAACGACACACATTTATGTTATATCATTGAAATATGTGCATTAAGAGAAATGGATGGATGGGAAAGGGGTGGGGTCAGAATTATAGTTCAAGGAGAGTTCAAATGGCTCAGTAGACATCAGTGCCAAGTTCTTTACCACCAGTCTGGGGCACTGATTATCAGACACTGAGTCTCCTTATAACAAGCTGCTTCATGGATGTGATGGACAACCTATCAGCAACGCAAGGGATCCCCAACCTTCTGGAGCCTGTGGGTACCTTTGGAATTCTGAGGCAGGGTGGAGGGCACAAGAACAAAATGGCCGCCATAAGAAACGGAGCCAACTGCTAAAATGGCCGCCACAGGTGGCAGCACCAACCACAAAGAAGCCACAGAGTGAGGTTATGCATCACTCCGATAGCAACTCTTCACCGTTTCAGGTAGAAGCTTTGCTTTCTGATCCGATCTAATTTATTACAGCAAGAGCCAGTGAAACAGTACAATTCTGATACAACAGAGGTTATAAAACAGTAATAACATAGCAATAGTATAAAAGCATTAACAAGAGAAAATTAATAAGATCAGTTAAATAAAATAATAACAACAGAACCATACCATTTTTTCAGCTGAAATAAGTTTACCTTTCCTAATAGCTAAGAAACAAAATTTTGCCACAGCATAAGTCACTGAACTCTGATCGTCTTCTAGGAGGAATTTATGAAGGACTTCTGGCCTAAAATCAAGATAAGACTGCAGAGGGCTAAATCTAGAGAGAAGGGGTAGTATACGATGGTCTCGTTCCTCCCGATAGAATCTGCAGAACAGGAGGACATGAGGAACTGATTCCACTCAGGCAGAAGCTCTGTTTAACAAGATGCCTTTTCATCCGCACAGCCGATCCAATCTCCAGGGGCCAATCAGAAGCCCTGATGGGTAAAAGCTCCACCTGGCCCCGCCCACTTTCTAAAAACACTTGGCGGGTGCCAGGAAAGGTGTCGCCAGGGACTGCATTGGGGACCCTACATGTCATTAAGCCCGTGCCAAGATTTGATATTGGATTTCCGTGAAGCTACTTGCTCTGTAGGTGTGTAGGGCGAAAAAAAACAGACAGAGCAACACCTGCCCCCACACAGCACAACACACAAATCTTCACCACTAGTGGCAAATAACATGCATGGCATTGGCTTTAGAGCCGGGGTGTCAAACATGCGGCCCGAGGGCCGGATGAGGCCCCCCGGAGGGCTTCTATCGGGCCCGCAATGGAACTGGCTGTCTTGTGCTTCCTCTTCCAGTTCTGCTGCTGCTGCGTCATCGTAGGTTTGCAGCTTACAGAGACACACCTGAACAGCACACCCAGGACTGCAAAAGCACAGACATTTTGATGCAACAATTCAGAGCAAGAGGTGTCAGTTATCAGACACGGTTAGATAAACAAAATATTGCAAGAGTGCTGATGCTTTAAGCATGTTTTTATTTTAAGTAAAAAAAAACCAACCCGTTGTGTTTGTGTCCTTTATAAAGTTTATATCTCCACTACCTGGCATTACATTTTATGACACACGTGGCTTGACCTAACGAGGTCTCATTTATGTCAGATCCGGCGCTCAGAACAAATCAGTTCGACGCCCCTGCCCTAGAGTGCTGGAAGGACTACATGCACTTTTGAAACATGTCCACCAAAAACAAGACTAGGGGTTCCCAAGGCGAGGGCTTCTTGTGAAGCCGACTGCCTCCGTGTTGGTGAGAGAGAACAAGGGAGAGACTGGACGTGTCTCCCCAACACAATCACAGAAGCATCATGCGATCTGCAGGCAAGCTGCGTACTTACTAATAAACTTGTTTTGCATAGTTTCAAGCAGAGCTTGGTGGGCATCTTCGTTTTGCAAAGCGCATGAACATTCTCTGGCCAGTAAAGTCCGTACAAGGTGCTCTCCACAACCTAGAAAAACACAAGAACCAGCAAGAACGGTGAACAAATGTGCACGCAGCCAAAAACCAGCACCCCGAAACAGCATATTTAGAAAACTCCGCGGTAGTACTGTTCTCTCCCTGAAAAGATTTCAGTGAGTTAGACATAAGTGCAAGGCCAGAAAAGGGTGGGGGAGACTTAAGTAAATGCAGACATTTCCAACTTCTATTAACTTTGTCTTCCCAGACACATATGGGTCATGACGGCTGTTATTTGTAGATAGTAAGTGGGCTTTACTTGCAAACAGATTTAGGACTAGATGGCCAACTAAGGCTTCTGGGAGACAGGGGACCATCCAGGGCAGCATGGGAGGAGATGCAGGGATCTATACTGGGAGGGCAGACTGGTAAAAATCACACACACGTACGGCACAAATCGAAGTGGCCTTTCCTCCATAGAAGAAACTTTCAGATCCACACTGAAGTCAACAACAAGCCTTCTTTTGCATATTTTATTAACTTCTGTGTTTTTTTCTTGCGTGCCTGATCTTCTGTTCCATTTTCCTTTTTCCAAAAAACTACTATTTCATCCAATATTCCTAAGTTTCTAAGAATTTTTAGAATGCTCTGGTCAGCCAGTCCAACAGCCGATCTCAGACGGAACTCTTAAGAGCAGCAATTCTTAGAGAGGGATATCAATAGATATATAGCTATTGTCTAGATCGGGGTGGCCAAACTTACTTAACGTGAGAGCCACACAGAGTAAACGTCAGCTGTTTTGAGAGCCGCAAGACATGAACGAATATCACACGTTTTTACTGGGAAATATGCAAATCTGCTTTTTTACTAACATTAAACGAGACTGCCAAAAATAATAACAAAGGCGGTAAAAGCAGATATTGATAATGATATTTATTTGTCCAATGACATTTATTTGTGATTGCTATTTAGCTTCCCCAGCCGCCTTGCCGGGAGCTGCACAATATGCGCGAAGGAGCCGCATGCGGCTCCCAAACCGCAGTTTGGCCACCCCTGGTCTAGATAAATCCTCGGTTGGGTGGTGGCAGCTAGACAAGATCGATAACGGCCCCCTTGGTCACCTGCTTAAAAAGGTTAAGAAGTTATCCTAGGGTCCCACCTAAGTGGGAGAAGAACAGAATCTGTGCTAGGGTTCCCAGTTTATTTATTTATTATGAAATTATTCCCCGCCCTCCCAGCAAAGCAGGCTCAGGACGGCTTCCAAGCAACATAAATACAACTTAAAAACACAATTATTTAAAAAACACAGCAAATAAAACCAATACCGACATAAAGTGCCGGCGGGGATTCAAATTCGCTTAGATGACACGCTTTCAGGGGATTTCCATTCCCCAAATATTCTTAGATGCTCTACTGCTCATAGTTTCTTATGGCAACAACTCGATGGTAGCTCATGGGCCGGGCGCTGCAGCGGCTTGGCAATACGGCGGCGGCGGCCCCTAATTAAATGCCTGGCGGAAGAGCTCCGTCTGGTGGGCCCTGCGGAACTGTGAGAGGTCCCGCGGGGCCCTGATCTCCTCCGGAAGCTCGTTCCAATTTAATCTTCCTTTTAAAAGATGCTTTAACGCTCCTACTACAACTTGAAGACTTACTCCACAGATACTCTTTGGTCAGCTTCATTCCCAGTGCCATTCTAAAATACGAGATAGATCAAGATGGGGAGCCATGTTGGTCTGTCTGTATCAGTAGAAAAGAGCCAGAGTCCAGCAGCACCTTGAAGACTAACAGACTTGTGGCAGGGGAGGAGCTTTCAGGAGTCACCACCCACTTCTTCAGGTATCTGAAGAAGTGAGCGGTGACTCACGAAAGCTCGTTCCTTGCTACGCACTTGGTTAGCCTGTAAGGTGCTCCGGGGCTCTTGCCTCTTTTCTAAAATGCAACAGTCAAAGACGGGAACGTTTCCAGTATGAACGCAAGTCACCGTACTGCGCCCCAGTGAAAGGACCACCTCCAAGCCGACTTGACGAATCTTCCTGGAAGTTAATGCTACGACGCCAGCTCCCAGAAATGTAGCCAATCGTAAGATAGGTGACCTCAGCACTTAAAGCCAGCAAGCTGGGATACACCCAGGGCTTGTTGGCATCTCTTGGGGAATTCAGAACACAGCTGGGTGGTAGACGAGACGCACCCTCTGACTGCACTGGCAGCTGGTTCGTGTTGGTTGGTTATTAGTTTCTCTTTTAAATTCTGAAAACATTCTTGCCATAAATAAAAATCGCACCCTATAAATACATGCATGTTGAGAGACGAGAGCAAAGTTAATACAAATCACAAGACAAAGTGTTGGCCCGGCTCCCACGGAGATGGTAAACCTGTGTGTGGGCTGTACTATTCCTGACACCAGGGAGGGCGGCCGGGGGGGGGGGGGGCAGAGTCCCCCCCCCAAAAAAAAATCCCCTACACATATAAAATGAGGTATCAGGAAGCGAGATTCTAGTCTAGCCTTTTTCCCCCCTTGTCACCTAATTTTCTATGGACAGAAAATATTCCATGGAAGAATATTCAACCCCAGTAGACAACCCCTTCTCCCCATCTGAAACGGTACAGTCCAGACAGAGATTTCTCAGCTCAGGACCAAACTAGACAAGATTAGACCCATAATGAGACTCTGCCCGAGGGACCGCCTTTCCCCATATATGCCCCAGAGAACACTATGTTCAGGAGCCCAGAACCGACTGGCCATCCTGAGTCTTAAAGAGGTCCGGCTGACAGCAACCAGGGCCAGGGCCTTCTCGGTGGCGGCTCCATCCTGGTGGAATGAGCTCCCAGAAGAGGTCAGGGCCCTGCAGAACCTTTTACAGTTCCGCAGGGCCTGTAAAACAGAGCTCTTCCACCAGGCCTTTGGAGCCACCACCGCCACTAACTACGACAGTAGGCCCTGTTGCGTCTGGAACCTGTATTAACAGCCTGTGCTGGCCACCTAAAAGACATCTGTAGAAGATCTACTGCCCGGCCATGGAAAGAGAGAGCTGATACAGGAGCCACCACCGATTTATTAACAACAAAACTAGCACTTATTATGAAACTGTTGTTGGTTTTAATACTGTTTAAATAATTTATCGGATTGTTTTAAATGCTTTATTGGAATTGTATGCCGATTTTATGTAAGCCGCCCTTGGCTGGGAGGGCAGGATAGAAATTTGAGGTAATAATGAATAATAGTAATTTTTTAAAGTTCTCTAAGGTTGCGGTCACTGCAGACTACACAATCCGCTTTCGATGCACTTTTCAACTGGATTCTGCCAGTTTACACGGTAAAGAAAGTGGATTGAAAGTGGATTATTCAGCCCGTGTGACCACAGCCTAAAATATCGGCTGCACTGCGGGAAAGTTGGGTGCTGTCAAGGGGACTGTTTTCCACCAGGGAAAGAGTACAAAGGGGAAGAGTTAGCCCTGACCCCGTCGCCCAGATCCAAAGCCCTGACCCAAATCTGGGCTATTCGTGAAACTTTGAAGAGATGGATGAAGGATTGCCGGTGTGTCATCTAGTTTGGCTCGATCTGAGAATCCGGCTGTCTTTCTCACAGAGCCTTTGCCATGCATGCATGGATAGATAGATAACCTGAAAATAAATAGCATATGTTGGCGAAAGGCGAACCTATTTACCGTCTTTCACTAAAAATGCTTAGCTTTGTTAGCTGTCTCGCTCATCTCAACTGCATGGGTTACACTTAAAGTTTGCAAGCCTCTATGCGGGTTACACAAAAAGTAAAGATACTGTGCAGAATAACAAAAACAAGTCGTCTAGCTCGGTGTGTGTGTGTGTGTGTGTGTGTGTGTGTGTGTGTGTGTAAATGAGAATGCATAAACAATAATAAACTCACAACTTTTCAGCATTCAGAGACAATATCAGCATTCAAAGTGCATACTGCACGTAAAACTCCAGATCCATATCAAAGCAAGCCGAAACAGTCAACAGCTTCAGTGCTTGACGTAAAACTGACTTTTTTGAACTTTCTGGATCTGTGAATATTACGTTCTGGTATTCTCTTCTGAAGAAGCATTTTGCAAAGTGATTTCCAAGTCAATGTTACCGTTCAAGGAAGAGAGGAAGAACATTCACATCTTACTGATAAGAATTACATACACAAGCACGTTATTTCTACAAACAGCTTTATTTCTTGTTGACTGTTACGGCTCGCTTTGAAACGGATGTGGACTTCTATGTGCAGTATGCACTTTGAATTGTGACTTTATTACTGTTTATGCATTCTCATTTATATATATATATATATATATATATATAAATAAATAAATATGTATATACGTATATATGTATATATATATATGCACTGCCTACTTTAGGTAAAGGTTTCCGTTGCTTGAAAACCAGTTGAATCCAACTCTAGGGGGGCGGTGCTCATCTCCGTTTCCAAGTCAAAGAGCCAGCACTGTCCGAACACATTTCCATGGTTGCGTGGCCGGCATGACTAAATGCCAAGGTGCACGGAACACTCTTACCTTCCCACCAAAGTGGTACCTATTTATCTACTTGCAATTTCTTGCTTTCGAAAGGATAGGCTGGCAGGAGCTGGGGCCAGAGATGGGAGCTCACTCTTGTCACGCGGCACTCCGGTCTCGAACTGCCGAACTACCCACCTTCCGGCCTGCGGCTCAGCATCTTAACCACTGAGCCACCGCGGCCCTTTTGCCTAATATATATGTGTATGTATGTGTGTGTATGTATGTATATGTATATATGCATATACATTTGTTGTTCAGTCGCACAGTCGAGTCCGACTCTTCGCGACCCCATGGACCAGATTATGCCAGGCCCTCCTGTCTTCCGCTGTCCGCTGAAGTTTGCTCAATTTCATGTTCGTTGCATCGATGACACTGTCTAACCATCTCATCCTTTGCCGTCCCCTTCTTCTTTGACCTTCAATCTTTCCCAGCATCAGGGTCTTCTCCAGGGAGTGCTCCCTTCTCATTGGATGGCCAAAGTATTTGAGCTTCAGCTTCAGGATCTGGCCTTCCAGAGAACAGTCAGGGTTGATTTCTTTTAGGATTGACTGATTTGATCTCCTTGCAGTCCAAGGGACTCTCAAGAGTCTTCTCCAGCACCATAGTTCAAAAGAATCTATTCTTCGGCGCTCGGCCTTCCTTATAGTCCAACTCTCGCAGCCATACATTACTACAGGGAATACCATTGCTTTGACCATGCGGACTTTTGTTGGCAAGGTGATGTCTCTGCTTTTTATCATGCATATGTGGATAGATGATGATAGATAGATAGATAGATAGATAGATAGATAGATAGATAGATAGATAGATAGATAGATAGATAGATAGATAGATGATAGATAGATAAGCCTACTTGTCGCTATTCTCCATGGTATTTTTGTTTTTTGTGTAATTACCTTCCATGGTTCTCTGTGGTTGGAACCTCCATGTGGGGGGGCCAGGAGTTCTCCTGGAATTGCTACTGAATGCCAGGCCACCGAGATCATTTCCCCTGGAGAAAACAGCAGCCTGAGACAACGGACCCTATGGCGTTACGACCCCACTGATCTCCCTCCCTCCCCAGGCTCTACCCCTACCTCTCCAGGAATTTCCCAAACTGGAGTTGGCAACCCCGAGTTACAATCCAACAGACTTAAGGGTGGTGACGTCCAATGGTTTCAACGACCTCTGAGCACGCTTCTCTCCCTGCTTGAATTGTTGGCCATGGTGCAGGCGACAATGAGCTGATTTAGCTGGGCTTCGGTTCTTCAGATCAGAGACACCATCCACCATTGTCGGTGAACACGCAGGGTTTGGAAAACACAGGACAGCTGTGAACTATAGCATGTATGTTTGGACACGGCGAGTGAGCAATGATTGCAGGAAAAATCTGGACTGCCGTTTTTCAGTACACAACAGCAGGTACGAAAAATTGTTAAGGCTTTTTTAGCCGGGGGGGGGAACCAAGAAAAAAAGAAGAAGACCTATTCCACCACTGTTCTCTGGTTCATTCTTATCACAACACACGGAACTCGGCACAAAACTAAGAGCTTAGGAGACACCGAGACTTCTTAATCTACACAAAACCCAGCTCAGACTTCACACTTCCGACTTGATTCTCGCCATTAAAAGTAGCTCAGATGAGAAGGACATGTGCGTCTTCCAGAGAACGGAGTCTGGCGGCTGTCCAAGGGGAGGGTCACAGTTATGCCTGTACAAGTTAAGAAGTCACCGGAAGACGTCACCCATAAGAACATAAGAGAAGCCAATGTTGAATCAGGCCAATGGCCCATCCAGTCCAACACTCTGTGTCACACAGCGGCCAAAATATACCAGGTGCCATCAGGAGGTCCAGCAGTGGGGCCAGGACACTAGAAGCCCCTCTCACTGCTGCCCCCTCCAAGCACCAAGAATAGAGTGCATCACCTGCCCGAGACTGAGAATTCCCATCTATGCCCTGTGGCTAATAGCCACTGATGGACTTCTGCTCCATATGTTTATCTAATTCCCTCCTGAAACTGTCCATGCTTATAGCTGCCACCACCTCCTGTGGCAGTGAATTCCATGTGTTCATCACTCTCTGGGTGAAGAAGGACTTCCTTTTATCCATTCCAGCCCGACTGCTCAGCAATTTCATTGAGTGCCTATGAGTTCTTGTATTGTGAGAAAGGGAGAAAAGTACCTCTTTCTCAACCTGCTCAATCCCATGCATAATCTTATAAACCTTGATCATTTTTCAAAAGGGAGCAGATGCTTTTTGGAGTTGTACCAGAATGAGGATCTGGAGCTGGCCCTGCAATGTTTAAATGGCGTACAGCCCGTGTCTATCGTATTCCTGAGGACAGTATCTTTCTCTCATGTCCCTGTGAGTTTAGGGCAGGGCGAAAGATGAAGACGACAAAGACGATGGCAATGAAGACGAGAAGGTTTTTATATCCTGAAGATAACGATGGATAAGAAGAATTAATTTTCATGCCCGCTCTTCTCTACCCTACGGAGTCTCAAAGCAGCTGACAGTCACCTTCCCTCCCACTCCCCACAACGGGCACCTTGAGAGGCAGGCGGGGCTGAGAGAGTTCTGACGGAACCGTGACTGGCCCAAGGTCACCCAACAGCAGTGTCCCCTCCGAACTGAGACAGTGTGAGCTAGCTCACAGTTTTTTTAGCCTCCGGCTCACGCATTTTTGTCTCCGCTCAGGAAGGAGGGCTCCAGAGCGAACTAATCTGTGCAGCAGCCCAATCGCCGGCTCACAGCTTTAATGCCAGGAGCTCACAAAGTAGAATTTTTGCTCACGAGACTCCACGGCTCAGAGGGAGCATTGCTGCAAGCTTCATGTGGAGGAGCAGTGCGGGATCAAACCCAGTTCTCCGGATTAGAGTCTACCGCTCTTAACCACTCCACCATGCTGGCAGAAAGCTGGATCCAGCAAAAAAAGAAATGTTGATGGAAAGCGGGGAGATTTCTGCCATGGCTGGCCTGTTTCCCCTGCAACCGCCCTCCCCGGGCCACATTGTCGCTTTACCGTTGGAGGGGGGAAGTCCTAACTTTTCCCACTGCTCGGCCATCCAGCATCCGGCTAGCTCTCCCTCCCCTGCTAAGCCCCGCAAAATTCGGGCTGCGCCAAGTCGGGACCTCTCCATTTTCTGCCAATTTCCCGCTGTTGCAGCAGACCTTTGACTGCCCTGCCCCACGGCCCCGCCCACAACATTTCAGGGGCATTCTGGGCTGCAGGGAGGTTCGGGTCCACATATGGAAATCCCTTCCATCCCCGGAGGTTCTGTACGGGACGCAACTCACATTCACTCTCCCAGGCCATATGGGTTAAATCAAGTCTCACGGGCCTGGCATTAAAATCAGCCAGTCAGTGACTCCAAAGAATTACTAATTATTTTTGAAATATCAATGCTCATGGTGAGCTCCAACGTACAGAAAGAGGTAGGGGTCAAAGGACCCTATGGGGTGTGCCGTGGGGAAGAGAGCTTTTCGGAGTCTGCCCTTCTGGCAACAACCCCTTACAATGCCCCCCCCCCAACTCACTGTGAAGGTCAGAATGGCAGGAACACGTATGATTCCCTTCAAGCATTAGGTGTTGAAATCTGTTTTCTTCCAGTTTTGTGGGTTGCCAAGGCAACACCAGTAGGGACGGATTCTTCCCTAGAGAACCAATCCAGAACCCATTTGTGATGTCAGCTCAGAACCCGGTCAGTTGGGAGCCCAGTCTAGATTGGTCAACTGATGGCTGGGCCAGCATCTAACAGGGCAGGAAAACTCAACATTACAGCTTATTAAATAATAAACGGTACTGCATCGATAGGAAAACAGGGAGAACGAACCCGGAGCTGAAACCAGACCAATGTCTGAGAAAATGGTAGGGAAGATTTTGTCTCTCTTTCTACAGCTGGGAGACTAGGGGCAGGGGAGGCATGTTTACAAATGCCATTGGCATAGATGGGTGATCAGAGAGATTTGGCTGGCCAAAGGGGTGGGGGTAGGAGGATTCCAAAATAGCTCGCCCGCAGGTGGTGAAAATGTTCTCATAAATCCTTAACCTCACGTTAGGAATTCTCAGAGGGTAGCCGGCTTCCCCTGATCTGCTGTTCTCCCGCAGGTTAGACGGAGCCAAGAGTTAAATGCATATTCAGTCTCAACTTGCCCACTCAACAAAGCCTTAACTTCCACCTTTCAGCAAGGTTTGCTGCAAACTAATTTCAAGTGACGCCAGAACTGCCAAACAAAGTGAGAGATGAACTCGTGCCGCATTAATTGCCCTCTGCACTTTGCAAAGCATGAAGACGGCCAAAAGAAGTGAAAACACCAAACTGCGCACGATGGGATGGGTGCCATGTACCGCAAGGGTAGCATCACTCGTGGAATGGAACGCTTCTTTGTTTAAAACATTTCTAAGTCCCCATTTCTTCCCCCAGATGACTGGAGCCCAGCGTGGTCCTCTCATCCTCTTGGACGCACGAACACTCATGAAGCTGCCCTACACGGAATCAGGCCCCCTCACCCAGGTCCATCCAGGTGAGTCTTGTCTGCTTAGACTGTCAGGGGCTCTCCAGGGCCTCAGGCGGAGGAGGTCTTTCCCATCACCTTTTGCTTTAACTGGAGATAGTGGAGATTGAACCCTGGACATCCTGCATGCCAAGCAGAGGCTCTTCCACTGACCCACAGGCCCTCCCCTCTTACTATAGCCTACTGTACCACCACCACCCCACCCCAGACTTCAGCCCCAGAGGGATGTCAGAAGCGTGGGCTGCCTGGGAGGGTTTTGCAGGTAGAGAAAAGAAATGGGCGGAAATATTGCATGAGGAGAACAACAGGCAGGCAGGCAGGCAGGAGAAGAAGAAGAAAAAGAAGAGGAGGAGGAGGAGATTGGATTTATACCCCGGCCTTCACTACCCAAAGGTGTCTCAGAACGGCTTACAAACTCCTTTCCCTTCCCCTCCCCACAACAGACACCCTGGGAGATAGGTGGGGCTGAGAGAGCTCTGGCAGAATTTGCTCTTTTTCAAGAACAGCTCTTATCAGAACTATGGCTTGCCCAAGGTCATCCAGCAGGTGCAAGCGGAGGAAGAGTGGGGAATCAAACACGGTTCTCCCAGATTAGAGTCCGCACACTTAACCACTACACCAAACTGGCTCCTAGATAGACAGGCAGACAACACATGTGAAAGGGATCTGGGTGTTCTGGTTGATCACAAGCTCAACATGAGCCTGCAGTGCGATGTGGCTGTGAAGAATGCTAATGCAATCTTAGGATGCATTAACAGAAGCATGGTGTCCAGATCACGGGAGGTGGTAGTCCCGCTCTATTCTGCTATGGTCAGGCCTCACCTGGAGTCCTGTGTCCAGTTTTGGGCACCACACTTTAGGAAGGATGTTGACAAGCTTGAGCGTGTCCAGAAGAGGGCGACCAGGATGGTGAGAGGGTTTGAATCCAAGTCTTATGAGGACAGGCTGAAAGAGTTGGGTCTGTTCAGCCTGGGGAAGAGAAGGCTTAGAGGGGACATGATGGCAGTCTTCAAATAAATAAATAAATAAATATTTGAAGGGCTGTCATGTAGAAGATGGAGCAGATCTATTCTCTCTCGCTCCAGATTGCAAGACTAGATCGAATGGGTGGAAATTACGAGGGTGTCGATACCGGCTAGATATCAGGAGAAACTTCCTAACTGTAAGAGTGGTTGAGCAGTGGAACAGACTGCCTCGGGAGGTGGTGGATGCTCCTTCCCTGGACGTTTTCAAGCGGAGGCTGGACGACCATCTTTCGGGTATGTTGTAGGTATGTAGGGCTATCTTTTGGCTCTACTCCTGCAGAGTGCAGGGGGTTGGACTAGATGACCTGCAAGGTCCCTTCCAACTCTTAACATTCTATGATTCTATGACAGAGAGACAGACAGGAAAACACTGGGATACAGAAAAGAAATGGGAAAGAAAAAAGAGGTTATACAACATAATTCCGTTTATCGAGGACCATCATGTATTACAAAATGTGTAAGACAGAAAATATTTCCCCTTATGTCCCCCTGATGATCATTTTTAAGGTACCATCTATAAAACACAGTAGTTCTTACTTCTGTTGGGGTACAGTCATATTCAACTTTTTAGGAAGAGAAGAGCTTTCAAGTTCCATCCCTAAGTCTCCTACGGCCCTGAGGAGGACAAATCCACACAGCGATCGTGATGCGTACATAACACAAAGTAAATTTATATTCTGCCTCTGGCTAACTCTGCACGTCAACCTGGAAGCAGGAATTCATTTCTTAAAACAACACTGGTTTTACTACCAGGCTTTTCTTGGAAACAGAGGGCTTTTGTCAGCATGGGGCTCAGAGGTTTAAATCATTACCATTTCACCAGTAATATTCTTATATTTCATCATCCCGGGCCTGTCACCAGAACCAAGTACGTATCAAAAAAAGTCTTTCTTCTCTACGGCGTCCTCCCGGTACCCCCAGAAGTCCCGGAGAGCGGACTTTCTGCACTCCTCTTACAGTTAAACATTGCGTGTCCTTCTGGTCTCTGTAATCCTCAGTTGTTCTTAACAACTTCTGATTTGCCACCTTTTAACTTCTCGCGGTCGCTTACTACAGTAAGCCTCTGAAAGAGAACCGTTGTTTCGGCATCTGTCCGTGTTTGTTTGGCTTAGTTCCTTATAAAATCTTTCTTTGGCGTTACCACTTCTGTTATGTACTGAGCTCGGGTTTTGCCTGAGCTTGGACTTAGCTTCGTTTACAGAACGATAGGGGACCAGGATTCCTGGAAGGAACCTATTGTACAGGAGTTCTCATGTAAATAGCCAATCACGGGGAGTGGGTGTGCGTTGGGTGTGGTGTTGGGCACGCATTTAAGCAGGGCTTTGGTCCTGCTTGCGTTGTCTTTAGTTTGCGCTGAAATCACAATAAGCCATGAGCTGATCACTCCACGCGTCTGAACCCAGTACATTTCGACTTTCATTGTTTTGTAAAAGAAATACCTTTCTCAGAGACACCATGAGTAGGTCATAAAAGGTAAGTCAGCCATCCTTTATTTTCTCTTGATGATCACCCTCTGTCGGCTGTGTTGAAGAACATGCCCCTTTTCAGTGGGACAGATTTTTGAGTGGTACCGGGCTCTACCGTGCAGCAAAGGCGGCCTGGTAGAGCCCGATCTCGTTGGATCTCGAAAGCTAAATGGGGCCAGTCCATAGATGTGAGACCACCAAGAGTCTGCGGAGGCATGCAACGGAGAGCCACTTCTGCTTCTCACTTGCCTTGAAAGTCTCTTGCTGAGGTTCCCGTTAAGTCCGTCGCAACTTGACAAAACATATGGATATACCAGAGGTCTACCATCCAGTTCAGGAAATACGTTCTGCAGTGACAGGAAACACAGACAAGGCAGGAGGGCAAAAGACCAGCTGCCCCCTCCCCCAGCTTCCTCTGCTACTTTTTGCAAAGTACTCATTTTTAAAGGGTTTTCAAACAGACTGATTTCTGGGTAGTATCAGCCCCAACAAGCAGTCTTTGAGGTTTTAAACCACTGCGGCAGCTGAAAACCATAAATGGAGGGGGGGGCAAGAGGAGGGCCCAGGTGACCACAGCACACCTTGGGGGATCCCATCTGTGGTACAGTCCCAGAAGGCCATCTTAACATAAGAACGTAAGAACACAAGAGAAGCCAATGTTGAATCAGGCCAATGGCCCATCTAGTCCAACACTCTGTCACGCAGTGGCCAAAATATATCAGGTGCCATCAGGAGGTCCAGCAGTGGGGCAAGGACACTATAGCTCCCTCCACTGCTGCCCCAGCACTAAGAATAGAGTGCATCACTGCCCCAGACTGAGAGTTCCCATCTATACCCTGTACACAGCCACTGATGGACTTCTTGCTCCATATGTTTATCTAATTCCCTCTTTGAAACTGTCCATGCTTGTAGCTGCCACCACCTCCTGTCGCAGTGAATTCCATGTGTTAAGTACCTTTGGGTGAAAGGACACTAGAAGCCCCCTCCCACTGCTGCCCCCCAAGCACCAAGAATAGAGTGCATCACCTGCCCCAGACATGAGAGTTGCCATCTATGGACTCTGTGGCTAATGGTCCATCCGAGTCGGACATTCTGTGTCACACATGTTGATCTAATTCCAGGCCATCCGAAAGCCCTGTCCACTGCTTGCCTCCCAAGCTGCCACGAACACCACTCCTGCCTCGCAAGTGAATCCACCAGTGGTGCTAAGCACTCTTAAGAAGAGCATGAGAGAAGCCAATGCTGAATCAGGCCAATGTTCCATCTAGTTCTAACACTCTGTCACACAGCAGTCAGCAATATACCATGGAGTGCCATCAGGAGGTCCTGTATTGTGAGTCCAGGGAGACTAGAAGCCCTCCCACTGCTGCCTTCTCCAGCACCAAGAATGCGTGCATCACCTGCCCCAGATTCGAGTACCCATCTATACCATAAACCTTGATCATGTCACCCCTCAGCCGTCTCCAAAAGCCCTCCCACTCTTACCCCCCAAGCACCATGAATACAGAGCATCACTGCCCCAGACATAAGAACATAAGAGAATCCGTACTGGATCAGGCCAATGGCCCATCCAGTCCAACACTCTGTGTCACACAGTGGCTAAAGCCCAGGCGCCATGTTTCTTGCATGCATATGAAGCAGGGCGTGTACAAATCCCTCTTCTGGTGGCTGCTGTGTGCACAGCCCTCATGATAAATTGTGACAATGAATAACACACTCTACATTCAGCCAGTGTTACACCTGACAGATGTTCTGATGGTTCAAAGGACATAGTCAAGTAGACATGCGGCCACCTCTGAGCGATGTCCAAAAGTAGTTGGGGTGACACTTGACGGATCATGTTGAAATACAAGTTACTTTGAACCGGAACTATTGTGCTCCTCCCCTGTACCCTGTATTCGAGACCAAGGGACCCCAGAACCAAAGGCCTATGCACATAACCGCAAACAAACCATTCACGTACATCGCACCGGGCAATGTAACACAGCAGGTCCTCGTTATATGGGTTTTATAGCTTTACCAGATCGAAGAATGCAAAGTTTGGCCGTTCCTATTCTTAGCACCTCTCTCTTGCCTAACAGCAGTGTTAACTGTCTTACTCTATTACGTCCTGCCTTATATTATGCAAGCGCATGCCCATCAGGTGCTGAAGCTGATAGCAGGTCAGCCAGAGTAGTGGCGTCTGGAGTCCAGCCAGTGTTCAGGCAGCTCAAAGGTCACAGCTGAGTACCACAGTCATTGGGTGTAGCACACGCAAAAAAGCTAGGGTCAGGCCAAAGGACAGGACCCATGGAGGGGAAACCCAAGGTTAGGCAAAAGTATGGCTGAGGTCAGGAAAGAGATCAGAATCCACCAAGCAATCCAAGGCGGAGGCAAAGCGTGAAGTCCAAAGAGGTCAGGAACTGACCAGAGGTAGCTGTCTGCATGTTAAGAAAGAGGAATTCAAATCCGGAGGGGGCACCTGGACGTTGGTTCTTGCCGGACCCCTTCTGGCCAGCTCTTCTAGTCCGCTCGGCTCCCTGCAAGCAGGTGGTGTTTCCTCCACAGGCCACCTGGAGCAGCAGTTCCCCACCTTTTCGGTATGGTGGCCCACAAGTCCAAACTGACTTGGTGTGGTGGTGACCCATCCAAGGCTGGCCCGAGATTTTTGGCACTCTAGGCAAACTGTGACCTTGGCGCCCATCTAGTTCGGCATCCCTTTTTCTACAGGTTTTTGAGAAACCGGCAAAATTGGCACAAAGGGTGCAGCCGCCCAACTATGAACCCCAAGCAAGGAGCATTCGGGAATACACAGCCTGTGCATGTGGCGGTTACATTCCAGCCATTGAACATTGTCTCACAGAATCATGGAGTTGGAAGGGATCTCCAGGGTCATCTAGTCCAACCCCCTGCACAATGCAGGAAATTCACAAATACCTTCCTCCACACACACCTGCAGTGACCACTGTTCCACGCCTAGAAGATGACAAAAAAACCCTCCAGGATTTCCCTGGGCGTGTAAAAAAGGGCCACAAGAACTAAGCACTGACGCAACCTGTCCTGCCCTCCCTCTCATGATCTGCCTAAATTCACAGAATCCACATTGCTGTCAGATGGCCACCTAGCCTCCAAAGAAGGAGAGCCCACCACCTCCAGAGGAAGCCTGTTCCACTGAGGAACCGCTCTGTCAGGAAGTTCTTCCTGATGTCTAGCCGAAAACTCTTCTGATTTAATTTCCACCCGTTGGTTCTGGTCCGACCTTCTGGGGGAACAGAAAAGAACTCCGCCCCATCCTCTAGATGACAGCCCTTCGAGTACTTGAAGATGGTTGCCATATCACCTCTCAGTCTCCTCCTCCGTTCCTCCCGCTAACCCCCACCTAAGATTCTAAGAAAATCCACTCTAGTAGCCATCAGGACACATTTCGCTTGATCCGCATGTAGAGGCAGTGGAGCAGAATTAACAACTAACGTATGGCATAGAAGATGAGGTTTCCGGGATCAGACCTCAGTTTCCAAAATAGAAAAGAGAACAATGGGAAGGGCAGGGCAGCCACTAGGGAGGGCTGGCCCGTTGCGACCCACTTTCAGAGGCTTCGTGACCCACTTTTGGGCCCCAAGCCACAAAGTAGGAAACGTGGGTGCAGGGAACCGTTCCGAGGAGCCTGACCCAGCAGCTCTCCCTCCGGGTAGGTAGCTGAGCGGGCACACAGGCTTCCGCATTATTTACTCCCAGATCCTTTTAACTGGAGATGCCAGGGATTGAACCTGGGACCTACTGCATGCCAAGCAGAGGCTCTGCCACTGAGCCACAGCCCCTCCCCTTGAGCCGCCACTGACTGCACAATGAGCAATTTCCAAAGACAGGCACCACCAGTGTCCCCACTAAGCTGAGTTAGTGTGAGCCAGCTCACAGTATTTCAGCCACCGGCTCACAGATTTTTGTCTTAGCTCAGGAAGGAGGGCTCCAGAGCAAGCTAATTTATGCAGTAGCCAAATCGCTCACTCACAGCTTTAATACCAGAAGCTCACAAAGTAGAATTTTTTGCTCACAACAGTCCACAGCTTAGAGGGAACACTGGGCACCACATTTACAGGAAAGGTGTGTTTCATGCCAGCCTGAAAAGTGTGCGTATGTTGGCCTGATCTGGATAGCCCAGGCAAGCACGATCTTGCCATAAGAACATAAGAGAAGCCAATGTTGGATAAGGCCAACGGCCCATCCAGTCCAACACTCTGGGTCACACAATGGCCAAAAATACCAGGTGCCACCAGGAGGTCCAGCAGTGGGGCCAGGCCACTAGAAGCCCTCCCACTGTTGCGCCCCCCAAGCACCAAGAACACAGAGCATCACCTGCCCCAGACATAAGAACACAAGAGAAGCCATGTTGGGTCAGGCCAATGGCCCATCCAGTCCAACACTCTGTGTCACACAGTGGCCAAAAACACCAGGTGCAATCATGAGGTCCAGCAGTGGGGCCAGGACACTAGAAGCCCTACCACTGTTGCCCCCCCAAGCACCAAGAAGACAGAGCATCACCTGCCCCAGACATAAGAACATAAGAGAAGCCAATGTTGGATCAGGCCAATGGCCCATCCAGTCCAACACTCTGTGTCACACAGTGGCCAGAAACACCAGGTGCCATCAGGAGGTCCAGCAGTGGGGCCAGGACACTTGAAGCCCTCCCACTGTTGCCTCCCCCCCAAGCACCAAGAATACAGAGCATCACTTGCCCCAGAGTCCCTATCTATGCCTTGTGGCTAATAGCCACTGATGGACCTCTGCTCCATATGTTTATCTAATTCCCTCTTGAAGCCGTCCATGCTTGTAGCTGCCACCACCTCCTGTGGTTGCCAGATCCCGGAAGCTAAGCAGGGTCGACTCTGGCAAGTACTTGGATGGGAGGCCTCCTTAGAATACCAGCAGTCGGGAGGTGGGGGCAGGCTTTACACAGCCGCCTCTCTGAATATCCCCCAGGCCCCCAGTTGGGGTCAGTCCCCAGAGGTCGCCGTGACTTCCAGGTGCACACACACACACGAAAAATACACAAAGGAAGTATGCATCTTCTTTTCTTTTAAGTGTGGAAAGACTTTAGAGGATGCCCGCAATTCTTTTGTTATGCCGACAGCGTACACGTTTTACAAGAATATAGCGAGTGCGGTCCTCAGCAGACTTCCATCTTAAAGCCTGTTGTCTTCAATGGGCTCCGAAGGGTGTAACCCCATGGTGGATCGCCCCACAGAGCTTCCCGAATCCCCGTTCGCTCCATCAGCCAGCACACGAACTTTACGAGTGTTAAGTGTCATTTCTCATTTGAGCGGGTCACAAAACCCAGGAATTGCACCATGATCCACACACACACCCCCGCCCCACATAAAAGAACTGTACAAGCGGAGGTTTGAAGATTAAAAGTAACCACAGCGAGAGCCGTAAAAGAGAAGAGAAAAGAAAGAAAAAGAAACCTCAGCGCAGGATAAACTGAAAACATCGCTTGTTATTCAAGCCCCTGCATCTTCGGGCCATCGATCAATAACGGCACGGGCAGAGGGCTGCTGTAAAGCAAAGGGGCTTCAGAACGGCGTGTCAAAGGAATCGGGGGGGGGGGGGTTTGCTTCTTTTGATGGGCTGTTCCTTTCAAGTCGGGAAATTAGAAGCAGGTGTATCGGAGGGCACCCACATTCATACACCCCCGCTGGGGGAAAAAAAGACGGGGGGGGGGAGAGCCACACGTTTTCAATTTTCAAACATGAAAGTGACTCCCTATTGAACGGTGGGAGAAATGAAAAAGCCAGTCCTCTCTCTGCGAGCCATATGCAGAGGCACGGCGGCCCTCCGAGGGAGAAAGTCAGCCCTCGCATTAAACCTTACAAGCTATTGTCGGATCGCGGGGCCACGAGGCTGTGCCTCTGGAATCTATGAACAAAGATGGGAATTTACATGCAGACGTTCGAAATATTTTAAAAAAAATGCATTGCCCAATGCAGAATGTTAAGGGAAGGGCAAAACAAAAAAACGCTGCTCCCTTCTCCAGTTCGTCCGTATTTCAAAAAACCTGTTCCGTCACCACGGAGCCTTCGAAAAGTCATTTTAGTGCTTGACATTTTAAAATCACAGTCATATGTCGTGCTGTCCGAGGTTTTCAAATAAGTACAGTAAACAGAAGACGAAGAAGAGAGGAGATTGGATTTATACCCCACCCTTCGCTACCCAAAGTCTCAGAACGGTTTACAATCTCCTTTCCCTTCCCCACAACAGACACCCTGTGAGGTAGGTGGGGCTGAGAGAGCTCTTTCGAGGACTGCCCTTGAGAGAACAGCTCTGAGAGAACTTGTGAATGACCCAAGGTCACACTAGCAGCTGTATGTGGAGGAGTGGGAAATCAAACCCGGTTCTCCCATATTAGAGTCCGCACTCCTAACACCAGACTGGCTTGCTATGTAAGCTACCTCTAGCATTTCAAGGAATAGTCAAGGCTGGGGGGGGGGGGGGGGACACAAGTAAAAATATGAAGCCAATTTTACAGAAACAAAAACAGGTCATTTACCTGTAACTGGAGATCTTCGAGTGGTCATCTGTTCATTCACATCTATGGGATTAAGGCACCTGCTTCAGCCCCAGCCAGCAAACTTTCAAGCTCAGCTAAAGGATTTTCACACCCTTCACCTGTGTCAAGCGCAGAAACTCCCACCACACATGCTCACAGGGGTAGGGGTGGACATCCCACCAGTTTGGTGTAGTGGTTAAGTGCGTGGACTCTGATCCAGGAGAACCGGGTTAGATTCCCCACTCCTCCACTTGCAGCTGCTGGATGACCTTGGGCAAGACATAGTTCTGTCAGAGCTGTTCTCTCAGGAGCAGTTCTGGAAAGAGCTCTGTCAGCCCCGCCTACCTCACAGGGTGTCTGTTGTGGGGAGGGAAAGGGAAAGGAGTCTGCAAGCCGCTCTGAGACTCCAAGTGAAGGGCAAGGGGAATAAATCCAATAATCTCTCTCTCCGCCTCCTCCTCCGCCTCCTCCTCCTCTTCTTCTTCCTTCTAACCACTGTACAACCCCCATATTCTGCATCCAGAAGGCTGACGGCAGAGGGGAAGGCTGGGTGGGTGGTGGGAATGCACAGATGACCACCTGAAGATCACAAGTTACAGCTAAGCAACCTGTTTATCTTTGTTGTGGTCACTGTGCATCACACCGACGGAAGAGTAGCAAGCTCTGGCGTACCTGGAGGAAGGTACTGGCAGCTACCCAGTTGCAGGTGGATTGCAGAACGGATTGTCCCTCCATTGACCGTCATTGCACACAAACGTCTAGGTATCATGAAGGTCTTTGGTGTCACTCATGTGGCCGCTTTACAGATGTCTTGTTAGGGGATCCCTTTTGAGAAAAGCTATGGGTGTAGCCATTGCCCTTGTGGAGTGTGCTCTTATGGGTCTCAGTAGCAGGCGCTTGGCTAGTAGGTAGCACAGTTTGATTGTCCTGACAGTCCATCTGCACAATCTTTGTGCTGTTATCTTATGGCCTTTTCTGTGCGCAGCATAGGAAAGAAGAAGACAATGACGAAGAAGACAAAGAAGACGACAACAACAACAATGAAGAAGACGAAGAAGAAAGCGAAGACAAAGAAAAAGAAGAAGAGACTGAATTTATACCCCGCCCTTCACTCGGAGTCTCAGACTGGTTTACAAACTCCTTTCCCCTCCCCTCCCCTCCCCACAACAGACACCCTGAGAGGCAGGCGGGGACGAGAGAGCTCTTTCCAGAACTGTCCTTGAGAGAACAGCTCTGACAGAACTACGGCTTGCCCAAGGTCATCCAGCAGCTGCAAGCGGAGGAGCGAGGAATCAAACCCGGTTCTCCCAGATAAGAGTCTGCGCACTTAACCACTGCACCAAACTGAGTTGAGGGTCTTTACAGTCTGCTTTTGCTCTATTGAGGTAGAACACTAGGGCCCGTTTGACGTCCAATCAATGAAACAGTCTCTCTGTGCCATTTTTCGGCTCTAGAAAAAACTCCGGGAGCGTGATGTCAGCGTGGAGATGGAAGTCTGACACCACCTTCGATAAGAAATTGACGCCTGGTGCTAACGAGATCCCTTCTTTGTGGAAACGTAGGTGGGAGGGGGGTCATGTCTGAGTGCTAAGAGTTCGTCCACATGTCTGGCCGATGTGATAACAACCAAGCAGTCTGTTTTCCGTGCTAGAAGCTGAGAAATGTCCCTAAGCCGCAGTGGCACAGAGGTTAAGACGCTGAGCTGCAGACCAGAAGATCTGAAGCTTGGCAGTTCGAGACCCGAGTGCCGCGTGACGGAGCGAGCTCCCATCTCCGGCCAACCCAGCAGATGGAAACTGCAAGTAGATAAATAGGTACCGCTTCGGTGGGAAGGTAACGGCGTTCCGTGCGCCTCGGCGTCTAGTCATGCCGGCCACATGACCGCAGACAGCGCTGGCCCTTTGACTTGGAAACGGAGACGAGCTCCGCCCCCTAGAGCCGGATTCGACTGGCTTTCAAACAAGGGAAGCCTTTAAGAATGACGTGCCAAAAAGGCTCAAGGGCCATTGCAAAGATCTGTGGTATGCATCTGTGACGTGTGCCCCCTAATCCAGAACAGTTTTACTTGGAAGCCAGTCCCAGCAATTTCGACTGGAAATGCTTTCGGGACTGCGTCTAGCCAGGAGTCAAGACACAAGGGGCCACCCCACGAAAAACTGGCACGAGAAGGGTGATACACCCTCAGGCACCTAAAGTCCAAGAGTTCAATCTACTGTTTGGTTTATCGTCTTTTTGCCTTGGGCTGTGGCAGGCAGCCAAACGCACTCGAGCCGTCTGGGTGCTATGCCCACATCTGTAGCGCACCTTCTTTCCACCAGTAGTCAACAGAGCTCCGGGTGGGAAATCAGAGTGGAGTCTTGCTGTAGAGCAAGGACCACGGTATACAACACCTGGATATGAGACCTCCCGCAGCTGGAGCACAACAATACGCAACCGCACAACCCCAGTTGTGTCCCACAACCTTATTGCAGCAGGTGGCAAGACTCAGGGTCTGATCGTTGGGAAAATCTGGGCAGCTCTTAAGTGACGAAAATGGCTGAAAGGCAAACCACTGTTCCGGACCACACATCCCACTTCAGTTCCTATCCTGGTCCTTTTAACTCACAGTGAATTAATTAAGATGATTAAAAGTCACTAGGGATCTAAGGCGCGCTTCTTGCAAACAGTTCTGAGAGAGTACTGGGAAACCGGCGCCCAATTGTTTAAAAAAACTATGACCACTTCTTAAGAGACAAACGTCAAATCGGTCAAGGACGGTTCGATCCAGTGCTCCTCCTCCAAGTACAGGACCATGAACACGCTCAGAGGAGCATCTGGTCCATCACAGAGAGACCGCAACTGTCCTTTCCGAGGTGGAAACCAAACAGCCTCCCCTTAAACTTGACCTTTTCCACATTCCCAGCTCCAACAGAAGCGAGGGGCCCAACCCTGTAGCTGCTTCTCCTCTCCAGTAATAAAGGCAGACCCTCCTTGTAGTTGTAGCAGGGGGCAGTGGTCCAATCTGCACTGGTATTTCCCACTGTTGTGCCAATGATCTCACGTCGTCTCACAAATTTCTGTCTGCATTTCATGCCGCATTCACCCTCCTATTGTTTCATCTCAGCATCGGCCGTCTGCATCATTTTATTGCCATTTAGTGCTGACTCCAAGGTCACTATGGCGTCTCACCGCCTTCTCTGAATGTGGTTTTAAGGTGGTACAACCGCTCCTCCCCGCCCTCAAGCCGCTGTGAGTGATAGGCAGACAACTGGAGCTGAATTCTCCCCCCCCCAATCTTTTCTAAAAAGGTAAAGGTTCCCTTGCTCGAAAGCCAGTCGAATCCGACTCTAGGGTTGCGGTGCTCATCTCCGTTTCAAAGCTGAAGAGCCAGCACTGTTCGAAGACATTTCCATGGTCATGTGGCTGGCATGACTAAACACCAAGGTGCACAGAACGCTGTTACCTTCCCACTGAAGTGGTGCCTATTTATATACTTGCAATTTCTTGCTTTCGAACTGCTAGGTTGGCAGGAGCTTGAACTAGAGACGGGAGCTCACTCTGTCATGCAGCCCTCTTGGGTCTCGAACTGCTGAACTACTGACCTTCCACAGCCTGCAGTTCAGCATCTTAACCACTTGAGCCACCGCAGCTCCTTATCTTTTCTAAGGAGATATGCAAATTGTCACAAGGGAAACAAGTTAGCTGACAATCCAGTTGTCTGCATTTAAAAGCAGCCAGGGAACATTTTTCTGAGATCATACCAGGGAGGGGGCATTTGGAAGCATGCCCACCCTGAACCATTTGTTATTTCCTGGGGCAGTCTCCAGAATGCCCTGCTTGGCAACTGCCGGGTCTTTTGTGTTTTTTTACCCAGCTCGTTTCATCTTTCCTGCTCCCCACTCTGCCTCCCCCTCTGCCAGGTCACCCCCTTTTACTTTCTGTGGGGTGGGGGTGTCGCAGGTGCCATTTCCTCCCTGCAGTGCAGCACAGTGCCCTGCTGGCGCCCCTGGGAAGCAGCTCCTCCCCCTCTCTCTTGCAGTGCCCCCTAAACAACTTGCGCCCTGATGCAGACAGAGGAGAGCTTTATACTGAGCCAAATGGGAAACCAGCGCCAGAGCAGCACAGAACAGCTTTACATAGCAAATGCAGATTGGGCCAGGGGTTAATGGAAGGAACAGCGAGTGAGTCCCGGAGAATTTTCTCTGTTCGTCCTTGTCCCAAAAGCTCCTCCTTTTTATCAGCATGATGTGAAGGTCAGTGAGTCTCTCAAATTTAATGAAACCGAATCTGATGGGATAGTCCCCAACGGCACTGCTACAGCCTGCGACAACAACCAGTGAGAGAATTGCTGGAAGGGCCAGACTAAAAGGCAACCATGCTAGGAGAAGTTGCCGGCAGGAGGAAAGGAGGAGGACCCAGCATGAGATGGACGGACTCAATCAAGGAACCCCAAAGGCCCTCATTTTGCAAGACCTGAGCAAGACTGTTGACGAGAGGGCGTCTTGGAAGTCGTTCATTCGTGGGGTTGTCGTGAGGCTGGAAGCGAGCTGGTGACACTTAGCACTCGCCAGAGACTAGTTCTCGTGGTTTCCCGGAACGGTTTGGCAGCTGCGTGCATATTAGCATCTCGCGTCCAAAATGGTTTCTCAGCTACAAACTCGGGAAACGTTTCAAAATAAGCGATAGTTATCCGCTTAAGCCCGAGATGGCCAGGCATCAGCGTGGTGGCGTGGTTGAGAGCGCTGCCCTCTGATCCAGAGAACTGGGTTAGATTCTCTACTCTTTCTCCTCCGCATGAAGTCTGCTGCTGGGTGACCTTGGCCCAGTCCAAGTTATCTCAGAGCTCTCTCTTAGCCCCAACCTACCTCACAGGCTGCCTGTTTTGAGAAGAAGGAAGGAAGGAGATTGTAAGCTGCTTTGAGACTCCGTAGGATAGAGAAAAGCAGGGTATAAAGCCCAACATTTCAGTTCTTCTACTGTTCTTCTATGTTGTTGTTGTTGTTCAGTCGCACAGTCGAGTCCGACTCTCCGTGACCCCATGGACCACATCACGCCAGGCCCTCCTGTCTTCCGTCGTCCTCCGGAGATTGCTCAATTTCATGTCCGTTGCATCGGTAACACTGTCTAACCATCTCATCCTTTGCCATCTCCTCCTTCTTTGACCTTCAATCTTCCCCAGCATCAGGGTCTTCTCCAATGAGATTCTTCTATAATCCACGATAAATGGCCAATTGTTGTACCTGGGTTGCCAGGTCCCCTCTCCACACCAGTGGAGGGATTTGAGGGGCGTTCCAGGATGTCTCCAACGTAATGACATCACTTGGAAGTGACATCATCACATCGGTGATGCTCTAGTTTGAGGTCAAAACTCTATGGTTTTAGGCCAAATTTACCATAGAGTTTTATCCTCAAACCAGAGAGACTCACACAATGTCCCTGATGCGATGACGTCACTTCCGGGTGGGGGTCATTGCACTGGGGATGTCATGTGGGGATATGTCTGTTTGGGGGTGGGGTTTCCCCCGCCAGCCAGCTGACCAGCGGCAGGCTGAAGCCCCGAAAACCAGGAGAGACCCCCTCCGGGACCTGGGGACTGGCGATCCTAGCTGCAGCACAGTTATAACGTGTAAACTAAGCAATCATCCACTTTCTATTCTTGTGTTACTTGGAAGGGAGGGAAAAAATCAAAAAGGAACCATCTGCCAAATTTACAACTTTCAGCCAGATGAAACGCAATAATAAAATTAAATTTAAAGCCTGTACTATAAAAGCTTGTGCAAGACCACAGAAATACTTAAAACTGCTTTTTATTGGACCCAGACTTCATAATTAATTTGGTAGCCTTCAAACCCTTTATACGGATTAAGGGGTGAGGAAACTAATAGAGTCATCATGCGGCATTTTTAAAACCTGCCTCTGAAATACCTAAGATTTTTTTTAAAAAGTTCCTCTAAGATTTTTTTTTTAACTTTTCTTCAAGGCAATAACAAATCCTTCATAAACCACCACAACGTTATAGCTTTAGGCAAGCCAAACTGCCGCGGTTTACCCAAAGAAGTGGGCCAGTGACTCCCGAAAGCGCCTCCCCGCCACATATTTTGTTAGTCTTCAAGGGGCTGCCGGACTCTGGCTGCGGGGGAAAAAAGAGCCTTCCGGACCAGAATATAAAGCTAGTGGATAAACCGAGCCAGTGCTGGAGAAGACAGACCACCTGTTCTCAGGAAGGACACAAAGTTGCTTCAGCTTGGATATGCCTCCTATTTTGCTCCGTTTGCAGCAGCGCAGAACGGCCAGGTGAAAGACAGTAGTTAACACTCCCTGATTTTTTTTTTTTTAATTTCTATCCCATCATATCCCACAGGTCCTTCGCCACTTATAGGATGAAGCAAGGATCCCGAAATAACCTGACAGGTAGTAAAGGTAAAGGTTTCCCTTGAATCATAGAATCATAGAATGTTAGAGTTGGAAGGGAGCTTGCAGGTCATCTAGTCCAACCCCCTGCACTCTGCAGGAGCAGAGCCGAAAGACAGCCCTGCATACCTACAGCATACCCGAAAGATGGTCGTCCAGCCTCCGCTTGAAAACGTCCAGGGAAGGAGCATCCACCACCTCCCGAGGCAGACTGTTCCACTGCTCAACCACTCTGACAGTTAAGAAGTTTCTCCTGATATCTAGCCGGTAACGACTCCCTTGCTCGAAAGCCAGTCGAACCCGACTCTAGGGTGCAGTGCTCATCTCGTTTCCAAGCCGAAGAGCCAGCGCTGTTAGAAGATGTTTCCGTGGTCAGGTGGCCGGCATGACTAGACACCGAGGCACACAGAACGCTGTTAACCTTCCCACCAAAGCGGTACCTATTTATCTACTTGCAATAACTTGCTTTCGAACTGCTGGGTTGGCAGGAGCTGGGGCCAGAGATCGGAGCTCACTCCGTCATAACCCGACATGCACCTAGGGCTAAAGATAATCCCACTGATCTCTGCTGCCACTGAGAGAACTACATAACTAATATTTTAATACCTGACGTTACAGTTTGCTTGTAGATCAAGGACTGTTTTATTAATCCCAGTTAGGATACTGAACACCGTCTTTAATGCTCCTGGCTGGCTTTTATAGCTCCCTTTATTACTGAATTATTATTGTTGTTGTTTTTAATGATTTCATTGTGTCGTTCTTACTTGACACATGACGCTGCCGTCTACTGAATCAGACCATTCGTCCGTCAAGGTCAATATTGTCGACACAAACTGGCAGCCGCTCTTCGGGATCTAAGACGGAGGTCCTTCAACTCTGTTTACTACCTGCTGGGGATGGAACCTGGGACCTTCTGCAAGCCAAGCAGATGTTCTGCCACTGAGCCACGGCCCCTCCTGTGTGTGAGCAGCGGCAGGCAGGAGTCTGAAAAGGCAGCGTATCAGATTTCCTGAGCAAACAAACAAACATTTTGCAGCGGTTCCAAAACTGCTGAGGCTCAGGCAAGGGACACTCAATTATTTTGAGTGCGGTAACCTCTTAAGGATCTAAAAAGAGGACGAAAGAACACAAGCATTTAGCTAGTGCTTCAACTAATTTGTGTTCTGACCTTTCAAAACATTGCAGCAAACGTTATACGCATCTAATTCTCAACCATCAACTCGTCCCCTCGATTTATCAGTTATGCTGCTTATTCTACGGAAGAAACATATATCAGACAACGGGTTCCAGCTTTTACAGCAGTGAAGAATGAAGAAGAAGAATGTGGACTGCTTTAAAAAAATGTAAGATAAGCAGCTTCCAGAAACGGGAAACTGAGCCAGTTGCTCTATGATAAACACAAAGAAACTGGAAAGAGAACTGGAAACCAAAAAGTTAAAACACTCCCCAATGACAGATTATTCAACAAACAGATGGTTAACACCAAGACCCTTAGTAGTCCATTTCAATTAACTCAAATAGGCAGTTTGGTGTAGTGGTTAAGAGCGGTGGACTCTAAATCTGGAAAACCGGGTTTGATTCCCCACTCCTCCACATGCAGTCAGCTGGGTGACCACGGGTCAGTTTCAGTTCTCTCAGAGCTGTTCTCTCAAGAGCAGTTCTCTCAGCCCCACCTACCTCAGAGGATGACTGTTGTGAGGAAAGGAAGGAGATTACAAGCTGCTCTGAGACCCCGAGTGAAGGGCAGGGTATAAATTCTCCTCTTCTTCTTATGTAACATCATGCAAACGAGAATTTTAAAAGTTGGAAGGGTTTTTTTAAGGGTACAGCTGCCTTACTACTGGAATATCTACTGCTCTGAAATTTGGTACCCACATAAAGGGGGAAAGGTTTTCTTCAGGGTCGAGATTATATCCAGATACCACCATTTTCCTTAAGTACATCAAGATGGCTACTTGAATTTACATAGTCCTCAGAACAAACCGTGTACCTATCGACGAGAGCGGGATGAAAAAGTCAAGCCTGCCAGGATTTTCCATCGCACAACATCCAACTTCCAAAAACAAGCCTACCAGCAACAGTGTTATAAAAAAGAAGAAGAAGAAGAGGAAGAGGAGGAGGAGGAGGAGATTGGATTTATATCCCACCCTTCACTACCCAAGGGAGTCCCAGAGTGGCTTGCAAACTCCTTTCCCTCCCCCTCCCCATGACAGACACTCCCTGTGAGGGAGGTGGGGCTGAGAGAGCTCTGACAGAGACTGCTCTTTTTCAAGAACAGCTGTGCTAGTGAGTCAGTCACTGAGTTATCTGAAGAAGTGAGAGGTTGACTCACGAAAGCTTCTCCCTGCCACAAATTTCTGTTAGTCTTTAATATACTACCGGACTCTTGGTCTTTTCTACTGTTACAGACTAACACGGCTACCCATCTCAATCTGTGTTTGGTGTAGTGGTTAAGTGGGCGGACTCTAATCTGGGAAAACCGGGTTTGGTTCCCCACTTCTCCACTTGCACCTGGCTGGATGACCTTGGGCAAGCCATAGTTCTGGCACAGCTGTTCTCTCGAGAGCAGTTTTTGTAAGAGCTCTCTCAGCCCCACCTACCTCACAAGGTGTCTGTTGTGGGGAGGGGGAGGGGAAAGCTTGGAGAAACGACGGCTGAGGGGCGACATGATCGAGGTTTATAAGATTATGCATGGGATTGAGCAGGTTGAGAAGTACTTTTCTCCCTTTCTCACAATACAAGAACTCGTGGGCACTCCATGAAATTCCTGAGCGGTCGGGTTAGAACAGATAAAAGTCAGTCCTTCTTCACCCAAAGAGTGATTAACATATGGAATTCACTGCCACAGGAGGTGGTGGCGGCTACAAGCATGGACGGCTTCAAGAGGGAATTAGATAAACATATGGAGCAGAGGTCCATCAGTGGCTATTAGCCACAGGGTATAGATGGGAACTCTCAGGCTGGGGCAGGTGCTGGGGGGGCAACAGTGGGAGGGCTTCTAGTGTCCTGGCCCCACTGCTGGACCTCCTGAGGGCACCTGGTATTTTTGGCCGCTGTGTGACAGAGTGTTGGACTGGATGGGCCATTGGTCTGATTCAACATTGGCTTCTCTTATGTTCTTATGAAAGTAGATTGTAAGCCGCTCTGAGACTCCTTCGGGTACTGAAGGGTGGGGTATAAATCCAAACTTTTCTTGTACTTCTTCTTCTACTTCTTCTACTTCTTCTTTTCTATGGCTTCAGACTTAACAGATCACAGTTTGTTGCTACAGGAACCAACCCTGTAAATTCTTTAACTTTTGCTTATGCCCTCCCTCCTCACGGGAAACACACCTAGATATCTAAAACAACAAATGATATCTTGGGGGCTTTGCCTACAAACCAGCATTTTGAATCAGGATTAAACCATGAGCTTGGATCCAACCAGAGTTTCCACTAATGAAAAAGGTTCCCTTTAGACCACCCAAAAAGTATATGCTGGGCACCAGGTGACCATTATGGACCACAGCTATGCAGGACAGAGGTTGTATTAAGGATGGGAATGAGGCAAGATTGAGTGGGAAAGCTGGCTGGATCCAACCCACGGTTTGGAATCCTGTTTTGTAGGCAAGAGAACAAACCACAGTTCGCCCTTCAACTGATACAAGCAAGAGGACAAACTATGGTTTGTTGGGAATGTGGAAATCTTCGGTTTCCAAGCTGTGTTTGTGACGGTTGAAAAGGTACATGAGCCCAGTGACTTTTAAGGATTGTTCTTACGTTATAAACTTTGGTGCTACACTTGAATGTAACCCACGTCACAGTACACGCATAGCAATCACCAACTTTTTTCTTTTTTTTGCTGAAATCCTAAGCATATGAAATGAAACTAAACTCAGCCCTGAGTCAAGAATATATACCGGATATACTAATGAGAACAGTTACAAGCAGAGGCTGGAGGAAGAGGAGCTACTTCCGTTGTGCCTGCCAAGGCAAACTGTTAGCATTTTGCCATCATTACTGCAAACTACTGTTAACAGACCCCATTCCAAACCATTCTTTAACAAACTGTTTTAAGACCAAACCTTAACAAGACATTCAGACACAATGCTTAACCAGAGTCAAGCATTATGTTGTTAGCCAAATTGCTCTATTTTAAATATAGCAATTGGTTTATTATTATTATTATTGGATTCTCGCCTGTATATACAGAGAATGCTGCTAGTCTGTAATGGTTCCCAGTAAAAGACACAGAATCCAGGTATAATTAATAAAATATTATTTTACTGAATATAATCCTTATTTATCCATTCACAAACACACAAACAGTATTCAAACATTCACACACATAAAATAGAACTAAGAAAGCAGAGGGGATTGATGGCTTATGGAGAGGTGATACTACCTGTCAGATGTGCAGAAGTCCATGAAGAAGGATTGTGGCCTAAACCCAGAGGGTTCAGGGGTGGGCTGCCATTTTGGCTCATGGCAGAGACACACACGGTCTGAGGCCATGTGTCTGCTGGGATATACCCACTGTAAGACAATGCAGCCCAATGGGTGGCCCTGGGGGCTGGTCTCAGGTGAGAACAAAAGATTTCCTGGACCAATGATGAGTCCCAGGGGTGTGTGATGTCAGTAGAGGCGGACCTTAGGTATGACCAATCAGGTTCCAGAGAGGCAGGGTCTGGATTAAACAATTAGAAGCCAGGTGTTGGGTGGCTAGTTGAATGGATTATAGGGACTTGCTGGCCAGGTAAACAAAAGGTGGGAGACTTCCCTGATTGTCCCTAATTAGCATCAGGAAGGGTCGTTAACGATTTGAATGCTTGATTGGGTAATCCCTTCATGGACTGGCAGAGGAAAAGTCCTTTGTCTGCTGTATGGCCCTTAATCCGTGTATGTGACATGCAGCAGGTATGCAATGGAGTCCCTCAGAGTAAAAAGACAGCTTTTTCCTTTCTCTATGGGCTTCTACCTTGGCATCCATTTTACAGTCTAGACAGACCATGTGGCAACAGCAAACAGTCCATAGCAAAGCCCCATAATGGCGTCGGGGCTAACAATGTCTAGCTAGAGCCAGTGTGAATGGAGCCACTCACTCAAGGGTGAATTCAAAAACACCTTCCTGTGCATCTTTTGGAACCCATTCTGTACATTCATGAATCTGCGCAAAATGCTTTCCTCTTTGTGCAAGCAAAATTTCTATGACATTCAGTAGTCACTCGTGCCTCAGTGTTAAAGTGAATACTTCAGATTAAGGTTAACTGCATTGAGTCACCAACAAATTATAGACTGTTTTTAAAGTAAAACAAAGTTTGAGTCTAGTGTGGCACCTTTAAGACCAACGAAGTTTTATTCTGGGTACAAGCTTTTTTGTGCATGCATGCTTCTTCAGAAGTTTTAAAAGTACTCCATCATATCTGATCCCAAATAAATAGGTACCATTACAAAGCTTGATTTGTTCTTATCCAAATACGTGCTACTGTTCTGTAACAAAACAGTTTACTTCTCTAAAACGTTTTGATAAACTGCACAGTTTGAAAAGGGTGTTGACAATAATCTGTGCAATAAGACATGGAACACTCGAACAACTGAATGCTTTTCATATTCCAAAAACCAGACCTATAATAATTAGCTCAGCCTACCACTTTGGAGTAGAAGAAGAAGAGATTGGATTTATACCCCACCTTTTGCTACCCAAGGGAGTCCCAGAGCGGCTTACAAACTCCTTTCTCTCCCCCTCCCCGCAACAGGAACCTTGTGAGGTAGGTGGGGCTGAGAGAGCTCTGACAGAAACTGTTCTTTTTCAAGGACAGCTCTGACAGAACTATGGCTTGCCCAAGGTCATCCAGCAGGCACAACAAATCAAACCCAGTTCTCCCAGATTAGAGTCCACACACTTAACAGCAGATATTTAGCCTTGTTGATAATTCCGGGAAGTTCTGTCTTCTGTGTAATAAACATCAGTGATTCGGGACTCCTGAATAGGGGTTTCTCAAAAAAAGTCGGCAGGGCAATATAGTTCGTGAATGTTCATGGGGAGATGGTGCAGGACCTTTCTGGGAGCCATTTCGATACGTGGCTCCCTCGTGAACCTGAAGAAGTGTTCAACACATCACCCCTCCCTCAGTCCAACTCCGCCTCACACCAGTGTGCTGTAGTGGTTAGGAGCACAGATTCTAAACTGGGAGAACTGGGTTTGATTCCCCACGGCTCTACATGCAGCTGCTTGGTGTGACCTTGGGTCAGTCACAAATTCTCTCGGAGCTGTTCTCTCAAGGCCAGTCCACGAAAGAGCTCTCTCAGCCTCACCTACCTCACAGGATGCCTGTTGTGGGGAGGGGAAGGGAAGGACATTGTAAGCCGCTCCTTCGGGTAGCGAAAGACGGGGTATAAATCCAAACTCTTCTTCCTCCTCTTCTTCCTCTCTCACCTCTTACTGTCCCCAGGAAGGTTCCTGGCAAACGTTGTGCTAGAAACACCGACACTAAAAAGTCCTGTCCTAAACCACACTCAGAGACACAAAAATTCTCCCCAGAAGTATTATAACTGGATTTACGGTAGTTAAATACCGTAGCGAGGCACAGGTTTCAAGCTAGTCTGTATCTATTATGCATGTTAGGCATATTTACTGATTTGCGGGCTGGGCCCACGGCTATCTCTACGACTACCAGACTTCATCCCGGTAGTCCTGAGAACGCTTCTCTGCAAATAAGCCCCACTGAATAGGCCTGACGAGGATTTCGAACAGAGCTGCTGAAGACGGCTCTCTGTATGGCTTATCATAGAATCACAGATGGAAGGGGCCTTGCAGGTCATCTAGTCCAACCCCCTGCACTCTGCAGGAGCAGAGCTGAAAGACAGCCCTACATACCTACAACACACCCAAAAGATGGTCGTCCAGCCTCCGCTTGAAAACGTCCAGGGAAGGAGCACCCACCACCTCCCGAGGCAGACTGTTCCACTGCTCAGCCACTCTCACAGTTAGGAAGTTTCTCCTGATATTTAGCCGGTATCGACTCCCTTGTCATTCCCACCCATTCGATCTAGTCTCGCAATCCGGAGCAAGAGAGAATAGATCTGCTCCATCTTTTACATGACAGCCCTTCAGATATTTGAAGACTGCAATCATGTCCCCTCTAAGCCTTCCCTTTCCCAGGCTAAGCATACTCAACTCTTTCAGACTTTCCTCGTAAGACTTGGATTCCAATCCTCTCACCATCCTGGTTGCCCTCTTCTGGACACGCTCGAGCTTGTCAACATTCTTCCTAAAATGTGGTGCCCAAAACTGGACACAGGACTCCAGGTGTGGCCTGACCATAGCAGAATAGAGCGGAACCACCACCTCCCGTGATCTGGACCCAGTACTTCTGTTAATGCATCCTAAGACTGCATTAGCTTTCTTCGCAGTCACATCGCACTGCCGGCTCATGTTTAGCTTGTGATCAAGCAGAACACCTAGATCCCTTTCACATGTGCTGCTGTCAAGCCAAGTCCCTCCCATTCTATATCTGCGCCTTTGATTTTTTTGTGCCTAAGTGTGGGACTTTGCACTTATCTCTACTGAAATTCATTTTGTCTCAGCCACTCAGGGTTTTGACAACAAACAAGGTAAACAGAACACGAAACAAAAGGTGGGTGTGGCTGGATGACCACACTTCTGGTAACATGGGGTATGTGGCCTAATATGCTAATGAGCTGTCATGTCAGGGGTGTGGCCTAATATGCTAATAAGATTCTGCTGGTGGGTGTGGCCTATTATGCTAATGAGTTCCTGCTGGGCTTTTTCTACCAAAAAATGCCCTGCGTAGCAGTCACAGGCAGGACTACTTCAAGCTGAAACGGAGGACTTCTTCTGCGTTTATGCATGTTGACAACATCCCTCCTATCACTGTACATAAGTTATAGCTCGAATATTTATAAGAATAGCAAATACCTGAGGTACTCACAGCTGTAGAATAAGGGTTCTGGATTCCCGTATTTTCAGCCCAGCAACCACATCCATAAAGAGCTGCCTGTAAAGGGGGGGGAGGACAATTAGGGAGAAAAACCCGAATTATTTTAGTTACATGTTTCAAGCAAACCTATTTACTACAAACAATTTGAGAAATTAAAAAGTGCAGTACAGTTCTGTACACTTCCTATTCCCAACACACACACCTCAAACCCCGATAAACAATACTTCTGAAAATTTTCATATGTGGTGGACGGGTGATAGAGTTAAAAAATATTGGTCTTGGATTCATGAACTGTTACCAAAAAATGTTAAAATGGACTATGCCTTATATACCAGAGTTGTTTTTATTGACTGTATTACCAGAAAATTGTAAAAAGCAAGATTCCTGTCTTATTAAACATGTAGTGACAGCTGCAAGAATATTACATGCCAAATACTGGAAGAAAAATGAGGTACCTTCAAAAGAAGAAATTATCCATAAAATATTTGAAACTGCAGAGATAGACAAACTAACTTTAATTTTGAGAGGACAGAATGAAGGAGACTGAGAATACACAGTCAAAGTTTTACAAACGGATGGAAGAACACAATAAATAAATCATATCGACATACAACCAAAGCACAAAGAAATATGAACAATAACTTTTTTTCCCATTATGAATGAAGATGTAGTCTAAAATACAAGGTGGAAAAAATATAATTTGCTAATGTATGAGGTAATTTAACAGAAAAAATAAGGTTGTAAATGGGGGGGAAACCCATTTTTATATGTATCTTTGTTTGTTTCTTTTCTGTTTATCTTATATAAAATAAAGTTGTCTTTAAAAAACAAAGACAATACTTCTGAAAATACTGGTGAATAATTTGAGGATATTTACTTTCTCCTTTGCCTGCAAAAAATGACAGGTGAAAACAGAGAGACAGTTAGCAGTATGATGAAATTAGCAGCCAGGGGCCCTGCATGTCTTTGAGACTGCCTCTCCCCATATGAGCCCTGTAGAACATTATGTTCCATGATACTTCAGGACAGGTGATCATGGAATGGATTCCAGTTAAACTACTGGGTACCTCAGCGGATAAGAACATAAGAACATAAGAGAAGCCAATGTTGAATCAGGCCAATGGCCCATCTAGTCCAACACTCTGTCACACAGCGGCCAAAATATACCAGGTGCCATCAGGAGGTCCATTAGTAGGATGTTTCCAGCTAGCAGTCAACGATGAAATTAGCAGATATTGTGAAAGTCCACTTGCCCTCCCATTTCAGCCTTCACAACTCATATTCCAGTTTGGACTTTTTCTGAGGCTTACGCGAGAAGAACAGTGGTTTACAAAACAGGGCATCCAGCATTGGCAAAAAGTTTAAGATTAAACCCAAATTCCCCTCTCCGCTGAAATGGGGTAGCTGTGTTTGTCTCGAGCATCAGAACAAAGTTTGAGTCCAGTGGGACCTTTAAGACCAACAAAGCTTAATTCTACGTATAAGTTTTCATGTGCATGTGGGATGAGCTGCCATATGAGATCAGGGCCCTGCGGGACCTGTTACAGTTCCGCAGGGCCTGCGGAGACGGAGCTCTTCCGCCAGGCCTTGAGGCAGCGGGCATCCATCTGACCTGGCCTCCCCTCCGGTGACCGCAGTTCCCAGAAGCTGGATGGAACCACAATATTATCCGTTGAGGCACGTTATTGCTTTAGTCTGCGATGGTCTTGATTTTAAATGGATTGTTATAATGTGTTTTATTTGTAAATCTACTTGAATTGCAGATCTTAATTGTAAATTATGAGTCGGTTTAACTGCAAATCTGCATTACTGTAGACCAGGGGTGTCCAAACCTGCTTAAAGTAAGAGCCACATAGAATAAACGTCAGATGTTTGAGAGAAGAAGAAGAAGAAGAAGAGATTGGATTTATACCCCGCCCTTCACTACCCAAAGGAGTCTCGGAGCGGCTCACAAACTCCTTTACCTTCCCCTCCCCACAACAGACACCCTGTGAGGTAAGGTGGGGCTGAGAAAGCTCTGACAGAAACTGCTCTTTTTTCAAGAACAGCTGTGCCAGAGCTTGTGACTGACCCAAGGTCACATCAGCAGGTGCAAGTGGAGGAGTGGGGAATCAAACCCGGTTCTCCCAGATTAGAGTCCGCACACTTAACCACCACACCAAACCACCACACTGCACCAGCCACAAGACATGAACAAATATAACCCACATGGTCTTATTGGAAAATATGCAAACTTGCTTTTCATTAACTTTAAATGAGACTGCCAAAAATAAAAACAAAAGGGGTAAAAACAGATATCGATAATGATATCTAACTTTAGAGGGGGAGGAAGGGGAGAGAGAGCGAAAGAAAGGTGGAGAGAAAGAAAGGTGGAGAGAAAAAACGGTGGAAAGAAAGCAAATAGATGGGGGAGGTGGAAAGAAAGCAACTTTAGTTTTAAATGCATCTTTCAAGGCTCCCACGCCGGCTGGCTTGGCTTGGAGAAGGCGTTTAAAGAGGCAAATGCCTTCTCGAAGCTGGCCGGTGGGAGGGGCGGGGTCTCTAAGAAAGCATTTAAAGTTAAAGTTGCTTTCTTTCTCTTTTTCCCTCGCCCCCATCTCAAGCCTATCCAAGGAGGGGAACACCAGCTCGGGAAGGGAAGACCGGTCGAGGAGGCATGCCTCCCTTTCGCTTCCCCAGCCGCCCTTCTGGGAGCCACGTAATATGTGTGAAAGATCCACATGAGGCTCCCAAGCCACAGTTTGGCCAACCCTGCTGTAGAGACCTATATGTTGGCGCCCACCCTGAGCCTACCCTCGTGGGTAAGGCAGGATACAAGTCTAATAAAATAAACAACTCAATAAATAAATAAAATTAAAGACAACTAACAGTGTGTAACCCCAAACACAATTCCAGCTGGAGTGACTGGATCCAGAGGTCTTCTTAGTCTGGGCCAAATAACGACGACGGGGTCATTCACTGATGAAGCCAAGAGGCCAACGGACCCCGCAGGGCCTGCGCCCACCCACCTGACCAACTCTTCCCGGATGCTTCAAGGCTAAGCCTCCACTGGAGACCGCGGCAGCGACGTTTCCTTCTTGGTCGACAACAACGGCACCGACAGTGTCCAGGGTTCCTGAGTCATTCTCCTGCGGGAAAGAAAGACAAGGGCGCTGAAGGCGTATTCTTAAGGCAGATGCCGCATTAGGCTTCTAAGGACGACGGCCAAGTTGGTCTTCGGAGTCTACTACAGGAGTCCCAAACGTGGTGCCCACGAATACCTTCCCGGGCACCTGTCAACCATTTGTGGAAAGTGGGTGTGGCCAGGCGGGACTCTTGCCCAACAGGGACTCTCATTGGCTCAGGGAGATCTGACTGACTGGCTGAGCGGACGTTTTAAAAAGCTGCTTCGATAGCAGCTGCCACCATAGCGAAAAAGGATCTTCACAGTATGACTGAAGATGCATGCAAGGAAATATTTTTAACCCGCACGTTCGTTTTAAAAGGCATTCCCATTAAACAGCTCTTCCTTCTGAAATCCTGAAGAGTTAATGTTAATGTGTGACACTCATTCCCTGACATCTTGTGCTTGGCTCTGCCTCTTGTGGCAACCATTTAGTAGCTACGCTTACCACCTTGCGACAGGATTCCAAAGGTGCCCAGGGGATCAAAGGTGTTGGGGACCCCTGCTCTACTAGCTCACCATGCAGATGGCAACCGTGTTTCACACCCAAGAGCTCCTGCCTTCGCTCACAAGCTGAAGGAAAGGTGGCCCTGTCGGCAAGAAGGTCTAGGAATTCCCCTCTATTTCCTTATCTCATCAACCGGGACTTTCCCAAGAGGCTCCAAGCGGTAATTAGAGATGGACTGCAGGACCTGTAGCCAAAGGCCGGTCGCTTTGCACTTCTCCCACAAGAAAGACACCACAAAACATGTCAGAAGGGATCACAACTGTCACCCAGGCAAGAAAGAGAGGCCCTTGTCAATCTTAACGTTCCCAACTTCTCATGAGAACCAGAGATGACAAAGGAATCTCTCTCTCTCTCTCGCTCTCTTTCAGGAAAGCACACTAGAAACCAAAACAAAGTGGGCACAAGAACGCCCAGTGCAGGAAGTAAATCGAGGAATTTAAAGGACAGTATCAAGAGCAAGACGAGAGACAGCCCATCGGAAGGTCATCTCTGGCCCCACTGTTGGACCTCCTGATGGCACCTGGTATATTTTGGCCGCTGTGTGACAGAGTGTTGGACTGGATGGGCCATTGGCCTGATTCAACATTGGCTTCTCTTATGTTCTTATCTGTTCAAAACATCCTTGTTCATTTGATGGACACACAATAAGTACAAACAATGACAATTGCGGGGGGGACAACTATGTTGGGAGGCTTGATGCCTAAGAAGAGACCAAAAGAACTACAATGTAATTGTGTAACTCGTAAGACCATAAGAGAAACCAATGTCGGATCAGGCCAAGTGGCCCATCCAGTCCAACAGTCTGGGTCACACAGTGGCCAACACCCAGGTGCCATCAGAAGGTCCACCAGCGGGGCCAGAACTCCGGAAGCCCTCCCACTTTTTCCCCCAAGCACCAAGAAGACAGAGCATCACTGGTCTAGACATAAGAGCATAAGAGAAGCCATGTTGGTTCAGGCCAGTGGCCCATCCAGTCCAACAGTCTGGGTCACACAGCGGCCAAAACCCAGGGGCCATCAGGAGGTCCAGCAGTGGGGTCAGAACTCTTTGCTCTCTGCCTGGACAGCTCCATACTATTTTGGCTACTCCCATCCAGGGTTCCCTCTAAGCTGAGTTAAAAAAAAGCCAGCTCACAGTTTTTTAGCCTCCGGCTCACACATTTTTGTCTTAGCTCGGGAAGGGATGGCTCCAGAGAAAACTAATTTATGCAGCAGCCAAATTGCTCGCTCACAACTGTAATGCCAGTAGCTCCCACAAAGTATAATTTTTGCTCGCAAGACTCCACAGCTTAGAGGGAACATTGCTCCCATCCTATACTGTATTCTAAAGGTAGGAACGGGACGAGTAACTGCAACCAAATCCTAGCTGATGTTAGGAACACCAGAGCAGGGGAAAGAAAGGAAAATCCACACTACAGAACAGCCTTCTGTGGGACTCTCGAGCAGAGCGCAGCTGACAAACGGAGAGCAACGTTTATTTTTATTTATTTATTTATTTTGTGAGACTTGTCTCCCGCCCTCCCCGCAAGGGTAGGCTTGGGGCGGGGGCCGACATATAGGTCGACAGTAATGCAGATGTGCAGTTAAAACAATTCATAATTTACAGTTAAGATCTGCAATTAAAATTTGTCCAGATTTGGTGGCGCATACAAGCATTATCTGATTGTTCCTGACGCACCATTGGTAAAGCGCTGCCCCCCGTCTCTAGATGCTGCCCACGATTCATCAGAACATCCCGGGGCTGTTTCAAGTGGCACCCAGCACCTGTGAGTAGATACTACTTGGATAAAGGAGGACTTCACTGGACTAATTTAGGCACTGTCTAGGTTTTAGACAGTGGTTTTAGCGCCAACCCATGCCTAAGTGAGGTGATGCACTCTATTCTTGGTGCTGGAGGGGCAGCAGTGGGAGGCTCATGCTGGACGTGGCCTGGTATATTTTGGCCGCTGTATGACAGAGTGTTGGACTAGATGGGCCATTGGCCTGAATCAACATTGGCTTCTCTTATGTTCTTATGACCACAGCTTAAGTGACCTGGTACCATCCAGATTTAGTGTGGACCACTGGACTGGGTACAGAGCTTGCAATCCATTACTATATAGTGTGTGTGTGTCTGTGTGTGTGTGTAGTCTTCAGGTAGCAGCTGGACAACTTGCCAGGCATGCTTTAGGCTGACCCTGCATTGGGTGGGGGGGTTGGATTAGATGGTCCGTATGACCCCTTCCAACTCTGTGGTTCTATGATTTTACGACTTGACTGAACTCAACGGAGATCGATCATTTTAGTCTGTCTGCAGCAGTAGGAAAGGGCAAAAATCCAAAAGCACCTTAAAGACAAACTAAACCTCATCCCCTGCCACAAATTTTGTTGTCTTTTAAGATGCTACTGGACTGTTGAGCTCAATGGGACTTACTTCTGAGTAAACCGAAGTACGATCGTGCTGCGAAAAGAACTGTGTGTGCCGTTCCCCGTCTTGAATGAAGTTAGGGGGTTAATCTGGCAATTCCCTGTTCTTAGAAGGCATTAAGCTCCCTGGGGGGGGAAAGACACACCAAAAATCTGCCAGAGCTCATGACAGGTCTCCCTTCGGTCTGAACTGACGTCAGACTCAAGTGAGAAGGAAGAGTTGCCAATGAAGCCGTTTCGTTCTGCCTTGGGCCGGCTCAAGCAGGTGCTTGCGTTTGGGCACTTAAATTAAAAGGGTGCATTAATGAACACTTTTGAGAGCCACTTGACCCTGATTAAAGCCTCTTACAGCGTATGCTCAAAAACGGCGTTCCGCCACACCGCACTGAAAAGGATGCGCTCTTCTCAAATATGAATTAATCCTATCCCGACCGTTCACAGGCCCCGCCATTACAAGAAATCCGGACCACCAGATCACATTAAGAATGTGGAAAAGACATCTCCCCTTTTCAAACACAACCCCTCCCCCAGGAAAAACCAGATGGGCTTACGCGACCATCAGGAACGTTATCAAAGCAATAACTGTTACTAATCGTGATTCAGCCTCAATGGAAGTTTTCTTTGGAGAATTGTTTTGTCTCTGCCCTACGATACGGATAGCTGAGGGGGTCTAGTATAAACCTAAACAAAAGACAATCTGGGACACCAAACTGCATCTGTACGGAGTGAAAGCAGAAATAAATATCCCTTCCTGATTGCAGGAAATGCAGTGTTGATGTAAACTTTCCTGCACACACATGAGAGAGAGAGAGCACGGTTTTGCTTGGAACGTCTCCTTAAATCCAAGAATCTCAGTGTACTGAAAAAGTATTGCCTTGTCTCTCTGGATCATACAATCACAGAGTTGGAAAGGGCCCTAGAGGCCATCTAGTCCAACCCCCTGCTCAGGGCAGGATCAGCCCAGAGCATTCCTGATAAGTGCTTGTCCAGACGCTGCTTCAAGACGGTCAGGGAGGAGGAAGCTCACCACCTCCCAAGGCAGCCGATTCCACTGCTGCACAACTCTGACTGTCCAAAAGGTTTTCCCAAAATCCAGCCGGTACCGTCCCGCCCTTAATTTAAACCCATTATTGCAAGTCCTCTCCTCTGCTGCCAACAGGAACAGTTCCCTGCCCTTCAAATACTTCAAGAGAGCAATCCTGTCCCCCCTCAACCTCCTTTTCTCCAGACTCAACATTCCCTTCAGCTTTTCCTCATAGGGTTTGGTAACTCCAGGCCCCCGATCATCCTCGTCGCTCTCCTCTGCCCCCGCCTTCTGTCCGCATCCCTTTTGAAGCAAGGCCTCCAGAACTGCACACAAGACTCCAGGTGTGGACTGACTGAGGCAGTGTACAGCGGGACTATCACATCTTGCGCTTTGGATCATGTGATGCCTCTCCTCTGCTGATACATCCCAAGACTGCATTAGCCTTTTTTGCCGCTGCATCACACTGGCTGCTCATATTTTCCTCAATCCCCTCAAAGGTCCTTAACGTACCATTTCTCTCAGGTAATGCAGGATCCCTACCCTATTACTGCCTCTTTATTGGCTCTAGAGACCTATACACCTATACTACAGATGTCTTGAGTTCTTTTCCTTCACTGGGCAAAGCCTAACTAATCTTGTGGTAGTTTTCCCAGTTTCTCTGTTGCTTCCCCAAACCCCATCTGAGGCCATGACAGACTTTTCCTCCATTTAAGAACATAAGAACATAAGAGAAGCCAATGTTGGATCAGACCAATGGCCCATCCAGTCCAACACTCTGTGTCACACAGTGGCGAAAACTACCAGGTGCCATCAGAGAGTCCACCAGCGGGGCCAGGACACCAGAAGCCTTCCCACTGTTGAGTTAAATTTCCTCCATTTAACTCTCCTCCTCCCTCCCCCAGAGGTCCCACAGCCTCTCATTGGCTGAGGCCGCTTACTGTTTACCTACTCCACCTGTGGGCAGGGACCGGCTGGGATGCCTGGAGGGCGGGACTTGAGGCCATCTGTCACACATTCTGTCCCCATTCTGATTCTGCTACGGAAGTCTGTTGGGTGACCATGGGCCAGTCACCGTCTCTCAGCCTAACCTACACCTCACGGGGAGAATGTTCTACCGCGCCCCACTGAGGGAAAAAGTGAAGTATAAATCGCTAAATAAATACCGTCCTCAAATAACTCACCACGTTTCAGATACATGCACTGTCACTTAGCCTGACATGGATGGCCCAGGTTAGCCCAGTCCTGAAAGACCGCAGAAGCCAAAAGGGTCGGACTTTCATCGATGCCCCCCATCTCTGCCCTGCTTTCCTTAGCCTGGCTGTACCTTTCCCCCTTCTGGTCTCTTTTGCACTGTGGGCTGGGCCTGTGACGTCACAGAGAGCTGGCATCGCCAGGGAGGGTCATTACCTTAGTGGCCCAGGTTGGAAAAAAACCCCAACTGCATAACTTGGGGGCAAGCCCGTAGGAGCCCACGGTGCCCACGGGGCCATGGGGCCCAGCCCCCCCCAGCGGTTTTTATGGGCCCGGCTCCCCAAGCCTCAACTTCCCCTGGGCCCCCTCACCCCAATTGCCTATCGGCCTGCTGGTGGGGAGGACGAGGGCGGTGACTCCAGAGGCAGCGGCAGTGGTAAGGCGAGGCTGACAGCAGGCAGCGAGTATGAATGGTGGGTGGGCGGGCGGGCAGGGGGAAGGCTCCATCTCGGGCTGCCTGCCCCCAGACGCTAGCCTTGCCGCCCTCCAGCAGCAGGTAAAGGCAAGCAAGGAGGCAGGCGATCGCCTCCTCTGGTCCAGGCCAGGCGTGCCCGGCTGCGGTCTAGCGCACCAAGCTGACCACGGTGCGCCCCTTGCCTCTCCCGGCCCTGGGAGGGAGTTGAGGGTGGAGGTCTGGCTGCCCTTGGTGCTGCATTGTGGGAAGGGGCATTGCGGCTCCTGGGGGGCTGATGCTGGGGGAGCTGCAGACACTGGGCATTACGCCCTCCCCCACCCTGGAGCTTTAAATTAGCTGGTGCCCCCCCAAGGCCCCCTCCCCCCCAAATCCCTAGCTACGGGGCTGCGTGGGGGACGCCTTGACCTAGCTGGCCCTGGCTAGTCGGGTCTCATCAGATCTTAGGTGCTGCTAAGCAGGGTCAGTTCTGGTTCGTACTTGGATGGGAGACCAGCAAGGAAGGCCAGGGTTGGTATGCAGAGGCGGGCAAGGGCACACCACCCCCTGAAGGTTTCCTGCCTTGAAAACCCCTTGAGGGGTCACCGTAAGTCGGCTGTGATTTGACAACACTTTCCACCACCGCGCTGGCAACTGAACAACAAATATTACTTGCGTAATACGTACGGGTGGGTTTCTTTATTGCCAAAGAAGTGAGCAATCCTAAAGCGAGCCTGCTCAGAGGTGTGGCCTGTTTACCCTTGGGCTTACTCCCAGGGAAGCGTTCTTGGGACTGCGCCCAAATCACTTCTACTTCAGAAGCCATAAAGCCACTAAGTGGTCTTTCGCAAGACTCGGCGGTGATAACATTTCATGAAGATTACCGAGGCACGAACATTAGGAATGGGCGGACGGATCACGAGCGTCGTTACATGCGCTGTTAAATATTTACACGGCCAACTGAAACGGCTTGCTTTATGCCACGTATTACCGTAAGTGGAATAGAAGCACAATTTTATATAGCAGGATATTACAAGCCCTTACAAAACTATTTGACGGCAAAGGAGCTATTGTAAAGCATCACAGAAGCGGCCCTTCCAGGCCAGTTCGGTGTAGTGGTTAAGTGCGCGGACTCTAATCTGGGAGCACCGGGGAGAACCCAATCCTCCACTCGCACCTGCTGGATGACCTTGGGCAAGCCGTAGTCCTGTCAGAGCTGTTCTTGAAAAAGAGCGGTTTCTGTCAGAGCTCTCTCAGCCCCACCGACCTCACAGGGGTGTCTGTTATGGGAAGGGGAAGGAGTTTGTAAGGAGACTCCTTTGGGTAGTGAAGGGCGGGGTATTAAGTCCAATCTCTTCATCGTCGTCTTCTTTCCTAGCAATTGTCGTGGAAATGATATGGATGCCGACCGTGCGAGCCTGGATATAAAAATCAACTAACTTCCCAGCTTCACATGTTGGGCAACTGAGCCTCTTGAGGGACACGTTTCAGAGCTAGAGTTGGCAGCCAGTTTGGCCAAAGGGCTGAGTGCGAGAACTGCCTCCCCCAGCCCAACGGACTATGAGGCGTGCTCCGTCTCCGTACCCCTCCCTCCCCATCCTTCTCATCCTCCTCCTCCTGGGGGTGGGGAGGCGCAGAGAGGTATCAGAGGCGGAGGCCTTGCCTAACAGCAGCCTCTCCGGGTCTCAGAGCTCCTCGGCCTGCCTCCCCTCCCTACCAAAACAGCCCCCGTTCATCCTGCTCTTCTCCCTCCCTCCCTCCCTCCCTCCCTCCCTCCGGCAGGCAGTTCTCAACAGCCCACATTCCTAGTGACAGGAAAATGGGGAGAGGTGCTCCGGGAAGGTGGCAGTCCTCCTTAGCAAGAGGGCGTCTGCCTCCGCTGCAGGTTCCATTCCCCTTCCTTTCTTCTTTCCTCCTCTCCCTCGCAATCCCTCTTGCTCCGCTGCGAAGAGCATCCCTTCACTGACCTCTGTATTGGACCACTGTTTTGAAATTGCTGAGCAGTCGGGTTAGAACGGATAAAAGGAAGTCCTTCTTCACCCCAAAGAGGGATCAACACGTGGAACTCACTGCCACGGGAGGAGGTGGCGGCGGCTACAAGCAGGGACGGCTTCAAGAGGGGATTGGAGAAACATCTGGAGCAGAGGTCCACCAGTGGCTATTAGCCACAAGGTCTAGATAGGGACTCTCGGTCTGGGGCAAGTGATGCCCTGTATTCTTGGTGCTTGTGGGGGGGGGGGCAACGGTGGGAGGGCTTCTGGTGCCCTGGCCCCACTGCTGGACCTCCTGAGGGCACCTGGTATTTTTGGCCGCTGTGTGACACAAGTGTTGGGCTGGATGGGCCACGGGCCTGATCCGACATTGGCGTCTCTGATGTTCTTAACTAAGAGAACAATCTACACATTCCTCGTGGCACAGGGGAGGTTGCGGGTTGCACTGAAGCACACGGAGCCTCACAGCGGGGCAAATATGGACCCCCCAGGCTGAGAGCCAGCGTGGTGTGGTGGTTAAGAGCAGCGGACTTTAATCGGGAGAGGCAGGTTTGATTCCTCACTCCTCCACATGGATCCAGCGGGGGGACCTTGGACCAGGCCTGACTACCTCACAAGCAGTAAGCTGAGTGAGTGTGAGCCAGCTCACAGTTTTTTAGCTTCCGGCTCACACATTTTTGTCTTCGCTCAGGAAGGAGGGCTCCAGAGCAAACTGATTTATGCAGCAGCCCAATCGCTCGCTCACAACTCTAATGCCAGCAGCTCACAAAGCAGAATTTTTGCTCACAAGACCCCACCGCTTAGAGGGAACACTGCTCACCAGGTCCCTTTTGTGGGAAGAGGAAGAGAATCTGATTGTAAGACGCTTTGAAACTCCTTAGGGTAGAGAAAAGCAGGGTACAAAAACTTCTTTTTTACATAAGTTTCCAAAATAAACAATTTAAACTATATGATTTATCTTAAGAACATAAGAGAAGCCAATGTTGGATCAGGCCAATGGCCCATCCAGTCTAACACTCTGTGTCACACAGTGGCCAGAAATACCAGGGGCCATCAGGAGGTCCACCAGTGGGGCCGGGACACTAGAAGCCCTCCCACTGTTGCCTCCCCCAGCACCAAGAATACAGAGCATCACTTGCCCCAGACCAGGCGTCCATATTTATACCTTGTGGCCTCTGCTCCAGATGTTTATCTAATTCCCTCTTGACGCTGTCCATCCTTGTAGCTGCCGCCACCTCCTGTGGCAGTGAATTCCATGTGTTTATCACTCTTTGGGTGAAGAAGGAACTCCTTTTATCCGTTCCAACCCGACTGCTCATCAATTTCATGGAGTGCCGAGGAGTTCTTAAGACAGAACATATCCTGTTGGGTCTTCATTCATCTTTTGTTCACTGGACTGGCTACCCTGGGCCTCAGGCTGCAGGTCATTAGCTAAGAGCCAAAGACCAACACCCCTTAGAATCTTCCTGACCCATCGTCACAATAGGAAAGACTAATATTTATGTATTTATTTATTTTATTCGATTTATATACCGCCCTCCCCAGATGGGTTCTGGGCAGTGTATGCATGAACCCTTACTTTAAAAATGAGTGGGCAAACATACGAATTTTATTTACGATGGGAGCTGCACCGGCTGTAAAAATGAAAATCAGAATGCTACGCAGAAGATCTCTGGTTAAAGAAATATTCCTCTACAGAAACAAAGAGTTGGAAGGGACCGCCAGGGTCATCTAGTCCAACCCCTCTGCACAAGGGAGGAAATTCACAAATCCCACCCTGCACATCCCCAGTGACTCCTATTGCTGCACAGAAGCCGGCAAAAAAAACCCCTCCAGGATCTCCAGCCAAACTGGCCTGGAGAAAATCACTTCCAGACCCCAAAGTGGCAACCAGCATTTCCCTGAGCGTGTAAGAATGGGCCATGAGAACTAATCATTGATGCTACAGGCAAAACCACCACATTCTCCTCCAGAGCCAGTTTGATGTAGCGGTTAGGAGCGCAGACTCTAATCTGGGAGAACTGGGTTCGATTCCCCACACCTCCTTTTGCAGCTGCTGGTGTGACCTCAGGTCAGTCACAAGTTCTCTCAGAGCTGTTCTGTCACGAGGAGCTCTCTCAGGCCCACCTTCCTCACAGGGGTGTCTGTTGTGGGGAGGGGAAGGGAAAGGAGTTTGTCAGCCGCTCTGAGACTCCGAGTGATGGGCAAAGGGGTATAAATCCAATCTCCTCTTCTTCTTCGTTGTCCACCAGCAATGTACCTTCTGGTGAAAGAGGGAAAGCGGGGGCTACTTCACTCGGCGGTCCTTCTCGCTGCAGGACTTCGGGACACATGGGATCCCGGACAACCAGCAACAGCTTTTTTTGGAGGTCTCAGGAATGACCGAACGCATGAAGCTGCCTTATACGGAAACAGACCTTTGGTCCGTCAAAGCCTCCGCTGTCTACTCGGACTGGCAGCAACACTACAAGGTTGCTGAGCAGAAGTCTTTCACATCACTTTCTACCTGATCCTTTATAACTAATTGGTTGAGGACAGCGACGGGGCATCCTTTGGCACTATCATAGGATTCCCCCTCCCCCATAACCCCCCCCCCCCAGGGAAGGCCGGGGAGCTGGAATCGTTTCCGCCATCCTGTATATTGTAGGTATGTTGTTTTCATCTATTGGTATTCCTTGGTTTGTTTTAACTTAAGTTTTAAATTGAGAGCTGCGTACGATCTTGTCGTAAGCTGCCCTGAGCCTGGAAGTAAATCCAGTTTATGAAATAGATAACTGAACCTGGGACCTTCTGCCGGGCCAAGCCAGATGCCCTGCTACAGAGGCACAGCCCCGCCGGAAGAAGAAGAGTCCGTTTTTATATCTCGCTTTTCACCACGCGAAGGAGAGCGGCTACCCATCGCCTTCCCTTCCTCTCCCCGCAACAGACACCGTACGAGGTAGGTGGGGCTGAGAGAGCTCTGAGAGAACTGTGACTGGCCCAAGGTCGCCCAGTTGCCTGCATGTGAAGAATGACTGGGGAATCAAACCGTCCTCCAAATTAGAGCTGGCCACTCTTAACCACTACGCCACGTGGGCTCTCGGACTTGGGGGGGGATGTGTATTTGCTCTGCTGTGAGGTTCCACGTGCTCCAGTGGAGCTCCAACCCCCTCCCCGTGCCACGGGTAATGTGTAGTCTGGCTCTTAGTTGTCCAAAACAGAGGCCGATAAAGTACACCCGGCTGGCTCTCTGAGTGGCTGGAGGAAGAGGGGGCAGGAGAGATCCATGGCTGGGCATCCAACTGGTACTTTACTGGATCCAGTACAATGTGCTCAGCACTACTGATTGCTTCCTTCATGCACAGAAACAAGTTTGTGGCACTGCATCGGAGACGCGATCACGGACACAAGTTCGGCAGGAACCAAGCCCCACTCTGGACTGACAGTGAAATTCTCTTCTACCCAGAGTTATGCCGCTCTCAGGACTCCGGTCTTACTTTACAGGATTACACTGTGATTCGCACCACAAAGAGGCAGGGATCCTCAACCATCCTGAGCCTGCGGACACATTTGGAAGTCGGACACGGCATGGTGGGCACAGCTGCAAGATGGCTGCCACGGGAGGCGGAACCAGCCGCCAAATGGTGGCCACGGCTTAAGTTCCATCACACCGTGTAGATCCTTGTGCTGTGCCGGCAGCGGCTGCTAAAGCAACATTTAAACCAGAGCGGTCTCATATAGAGAAAATATGTATAAAATGTTCTATAGATGGTATGTTACACCTCACAGAATGGCAAAATACGATGAGAAATGTTCTAATAAATGTTGGAAATGTAATAATAAGACGTGTGGACGTGTGATATGACCAAAAATTTGGGGATATGGGTGCATAGATTGACGCAGAAGATTTTAGGGCATGCTATACCATTTAAGCCTGAGATTGTATTGTTAGGCATACTGCCGAAAGAGACAACTAGAGATGATCATTACTTGATAATGTATCTAACAACAGCAGCCAGGATTTTATATGCGAAATATTGGCAAACAACCCTGGTACCAACAGAACAAGAATTTATTCTGAAGATATTGGAGGCAGCAGAGATGGACGAACTAACTTTGATTATGAAAGGTTATGACGACTCAGCCTTTCCGAACACGTGGCATCGCTTCTATGAGTGGTACGATCGGGAAAGGCAGGATGGAAGTAAATGAACTAGATGGAACTTTGAAAGATGGTATTAATCTTAAATTTAAATGTTAATATTAGTAAGATAGATAAAGTTTAGGGATACCTATGTAAGAGTTATTAGAGGCAAGGTAGGAAAATTATGATGTGTGGTTTGATTTAGAACTTGTATCCCCCCATAAATGTTAAATGTTTTATGTCATTGTTTGATGTATGTGTAATGTGAAATGTTGTTGTTGTAATGTTGTTGTGTATTGTCTTTAAAATTGAAAATAAAAAATGCCTCTTTTAGGGGCACTTTAAAAAAACAACAACCCTGCACAGCCAATCAAACCTCCAACGGCCAATCAGAAGCCTTGCTGGGCAAAAGCCCCACCTGGCCCCGCCCACTTCCTAAAAACAGTTTTGCAGGCACCTGAAAAGATGTCGGCGGGCACCATGGATTCCTGTAATAAAGCTGAGGTCTAGAATGCAAGCTACTGCCCGTCGGCCAGACATAAACGTGAAAACGGAGCTGTTTCGCCGGGCGTTCCAGTAAGAACTGATATTACTGGTTGTGTCGCACTGGCACTTTATTACATGTCGCCGTCGCATTTCAGTTGTTTAGCTGTTTAACTGAATTCACTGGAATTTTATGCAATTGTATTTTAAGTCTGTATTTTGCTGGTTTTAAAATTGTATGTTGGTTTTACACATTGTATGTAAACCACCCTGAGCCGCTTCGGCAGGAGGGCAGGTTAGAAATCTAATAAATAAATAAATAAATATCGATCTCTAAGCAATATGAAAATAACACTGGAGGCACTAGCAATGACTTACCGTTCAGTGGAGGCGACCAGTAAGAAAAACTCCCCTAGCTAGCACCTCTTGGGCTTCAGGTGATCCTCAAATTGCTACTTGGGGAGCTTCCATATTTCAAATAACAGGTTGGTAAAGCTCATGTTCTGGCATGTGTCGAGCATTGACTTGCCCCTTATTACATGAATTAACACCAGGTACAGCCTCTCTCTCCTCTCTATAGACACCTTTAACTTTTAGGAGGAACCCCTGTAACCACCACCACCCCGAAAAAAACCCAAGTTATCAAACATTACCCAGAAGACATGCATTTTATATAACCTATCGCAACTTCATTAACATGCTTCCCCCCACCCCCCTACGGCGTGATCCTCTCTCCAGGAGGAGGAGGAAAAAAACTAAACAAAAACAAAGTGAGAAGTTCCAAAGACCACCACCAGTGTTCCCTCTAAGCTGAGTTAGTGTGAGCTAGCTCACAGCTTTTTAGCCTCCAGCTCACACATTTTTGTCTTAGCTCAGGAAGGAGGGCTCCAGAGCGAATTAAGTTATGCAGCAGCCAAATCGCTCGCTCGCAACTTTAATGCCAGTAGCTCACAAAGTAGAATTTTTGCTCACAAGTCTCCGCAGCTTAGAGGGAACGCTGACCACCGCTATTTCCCCTCTAAATTCTCGATAGCTCACACTGCACTCAAAATAGATTCGGTAGCAGAGACTTTTTTCAAAAAAATACTAAGCTATGGAAATGACCTTTATAGTGTGGGGGGGGAACAGATGTGAGCTCCCCCCCCCACACACACACACACAGTAAGGAAACAGCCAGCAATATGGGGCCAGGTCAATGCCAGGTAAATGCGCAGACACGTTTTTTACCTACCTGGTATTTCAAATCTCATCCCGCTCCAGATCCACAGAGAGCGCTCTAAAGTGAGAAATGGGTCACCCAAATCTTAAACTGGAGGAAAAGGTTTTTTTTATCTTTTCATGTTTGCCTTTTGGCTATGCCCATTCTGAAAGTGAAAACGGACAAGGAAGAGAGATCAATCAGACCACAAGCGGTAGGACAGGTGCATTTGTTCTGCTAGCACGGACCCTGCCGGCCCTTCTGGACTCCTTTTTTAAGTGGCCGGGGCTTTCGGGGTGGTGCTGGTGTCGCTTTTTTGTGAAGAGGATGAAAAATCTTACACATATCGCTGCGAATGGTGCCGTGCTAGAGGAAAGCAGTTTCAGGCAGGTAGCTGTGTTAGTCTGTAGCGACAGAGCAAAATCTGAGACCAGTCGCATTGTGAATCACAGAGTCGGAAGGGACCTCCGGGGTCATCTAGTCCAACCCCCTGCACAATGCAGGGAATTCACAAATGCCTCCCCCCAACACACACACACACACACCCGTGACCCCTGTTCCACACTCAGAAAATGACCCCCCCCAAAAAAACCCCTTCAGGATCTCCAGCCAAACCGGCCTGGAGAAAAACGGCTTCCAGACCCCAAAGTGGCCATCAGCATTTCCCTGGGTGAGTAAGGAGAACAAGAACTAAGCACATTGAGGCAACCCTTCCTGCCCTCCCTCTCATGATCTGCCTAAGTTCACAGAATCAGCACTGCTGTCAGGTGGCCACCTAGCCTCAGTGTCCGGAAAGCTCCCAAGAAGGAGAGCCCACCACCTCCCGAGGAAGCCTGTTCCAGACCAACATCGTTTTCCAGCTCAGTGACCAAGGGAGTTTCAGCTCATGAAAGCTCATACCCTGGAGGATTTTGATGGCCTTCAAGGTGTTCCTGGACTGCAATGTTATGCATCCCTTCCTTCCCCCCTTCCCGACACACCACAACCTGCTGAGGCCCCCTGAAATTGCGCTCAGAGGAACAGCGTGGAGAGTTAAATGGGGAGTCCACAGCAGGAAGGGGAAATGAGCAAGGATCTTCACGTTGGATACTGTAACTGCCTGCAAGAGGATTTGGGAGGGAAGGGGTTAAGAGAATTCTCTCACTGGGGTACCCTTGGCAGTTGGCCCCGCCCATTCATCGGTCCCATGTTGAACCTCTTTGGCCCTTCCTTGCCTTCTGCGCTACATCTTATATAGGCCCTCTCTACTTTGCTGTCTTACCTGAGCTTGGAGCCGTAATGTAAGAGAAGCCACTGTTGGGATCAGGCCAAGGGCCCATCCAGTCCAACACTCTGTGTCACACGGTGGCCAAAAAGACCAGGTGCCCTCAGGAGGTCCAGCAGTGGGGCCAGGACACTAGAAGCCCTTCCACTGTCGATCCCCAAGCCCCGAGAATACAGGGCATCCCTTGCCCCAGACTGAGAGTTCCTATCTATACCTTGTGGCTCATAGCCACCGATAGGCCTCTGCTCCATATGCTTATCCAACTCCCTCTTGAAGCTGTCCATGCTTGTAGCTGCCACCACCTCCTGTGGCAGTGAATTCCATGTGTGAATCACTCTTTGGGTGAAGCAAGATAACCTTTCTGAAGTTAATCTGCTCACAATAAGTCAAATATACTTACATGAACATGTCATGTAAGACATGCTTCTATTTTTGCAAGTAAAATTTCTTTCTCTTTGCAATTTGTTGGAACAGCATTTCCCCCTTAACCGGGAAACACGGAGGATCGGGGATACTGCCGTAAAGCTTTTGAGCTCCTGGGGCAAATCATTTTTTTTACGTTTCACCCAATACTTCCTAACCACCCAATACTTCCTAACCACCACCTGGAATGGCACTGCCATCACAGAAGTTATAGCCGTGCTGCCAAAACAGCATCTTAGGATCCAAGCCATTAAAAAGACTGCCTGTACCCCAAAGAACAATACACAATCTACCCTACACGTTCAGGGACCTGGGTCGGCCTTCCCCTCTGGCAGTCCTCCCCAAATGCCGGGACTGGAGTCCGCCAAAAGGAAGGAGCTGGCACCGGAGAAGGAACAATAACGCATACACACAAATACACACTCACCCACATATATACACACTTGCGGGCAGACGCGGGTCCTTTTTGATCGTGGCCGTTAAACTTCAAAGGACCATTACAGCTCATCAGGTTATCAGTTTACATGAGAGGTAAGATCTTCCGGCGCTATCGACTTTTTACCTTTGAATTCTGTTAAGCTGCGGTGGTTGGAGAGTAACCGGCCGTTTTCCTGAACAGCTACTGACCTTTTCGCTTGATTGTCGTCTTTTCTTCAGCTGAAAAAGATCCGTTTCCACCTTTTCAGCCAACTCCAGCTTCCTCTTGTTCCTCTTGAAAGCCGCCAAGCTCAGTCCTACAAAACATTGAAGGTTTAAATCCGACACAGGAGTAGCAGTGGTCGTTCAGGGCGGCATTTTGATACCCGCATCCAAACTAACTTAACCGGCTACATTCTCGGGGCTGGCCCAAGAGTTTTTGGTGCCCGAGAGAAAACAGAACTTTAGGGTGCTTTTGTCTAGGCTGAATAAATGCTCTTTCAATCCGCTTTGGCGATTGTTTGCAAGCTTTTGCCATTTCACACAGTAAAAACCTGCGGCCCAGTGCACTGAAAATGGACTGGGAATGCATTATTCAGTGTGTGTGTGAAAGCACCCAGTCACCCCATTTGATAGTATTGAATTGGTGGGATGCCAAAGTTATAGCTGCGGTCCTACCTGGCCCGGGTAAGTTGCGTCCAGCCCAGGGAAGGCGGCTGGGGGAGGGCTTGGAAGACTAGATTGAATGGGTGGAAATTACAAGGGAGTCGTCACCGGCTAAATATCAGGAGAAACTTCCTAAGTGTAAGAGTGGCTGAGCAGTGGAACAGACTGCCTCGGAAGGTGGTGGATGCTCCTTCCCTGGACGTTTTCAAGCAGAGGCTGGACGACCATCTTTCAGGTATGTTGTAGGTATGTAGGGCTATCTTTCGGTGACGCTCCTGCAGAGTGCAGGGGGTTGGACTAGATGACCTGCAAGATCCCTTCCAACTCTTAACATTCTCTGATTCTACAGGGCTGGCCTGTCTATCAGGCGTCAGAGCCTTTGGATGCCCCTCCAGCTATGGCATTTACTGTAGTTGTTAAGTGCGCAGACTCTAATCTGGGAGAACCGGGTTTGATTCTCCACTCCTTTACTTGCAGCTGCTAGATGACCTTGGGCAAGCCACAGTTCTCTCAGAGTTGTTCCGGAAAGAGCTTTCTCAGCCCCCACCGACCTCACAGGGGGTGTCTGCTGTGGGGAGGGGAAGGGGAAGGAGACTGTAAGCCGCTCTGAGACTCCTTCGGGTAGTGAAGGGCGGGGTATAAATCCAATCTCTTCTCTTCTTCTTTAAAGAGGCTTAATATGTGGATATGGGCACCATAAACAACGCACTTTCCATCCACTTTCAGTGCACTTTGCAACTGGATTTTACTGTGTGAAATGGCAAAATCCACCTTTTTATCTCTGCATAATCACTGCTTTCCCTTCAGAAAAATCTAGGTCAACAACCACGGTTTATCCTGACTAGTTATAACTTAAAAGGAAAAAAAAATCATAATTCCTCTTTTGGGAGATACTTTCAACGGCTGGAGGAAGAAAATTCATACCAATAAATGCACTGTGATTAATATTTAAAGAACTTTTTACCTTGCCTTTCCTAGAAACGGCTTACACCCTGCCCAATTTGCAATGAGAGCGTTTGTGAAAACGATGTGGACTTCAAAGAAACCTAAGAAGCGTTTCCCTCCCCCCAGCCGTGTGAGGTCATCCCGCTTTCAAAGGACTGGTGCTCTGGAAGATAGAGGCTGCTCCGTTTGAAGTCAGGTGTTCGCCGACTGCTTTGCGGACACATCTGCCAACTTCACGCAGAGCAATCTTTTTGTTCTCCGCGACGGGAGAGGCTACGAGAGTCTTCAGTGGCACGGTAGATGTAACCTCCGTTATCTGAGCTCTACGCTAAAACCACAGTGCGAGAGAGGAGACGATCTTTCTGTTTGTCTCGATATGCCCCAAGTCACAATTCCCCCCCTGAATAAACCTCTTTTGTTTAAGGGCTCCCCATATGCAAATCTCTTGCTGAACGCTTTCGCTTGGCTGTTTGGACCTGCCACGGTTCACTGAATATGTAGGAAAAGCAGGTGGCTAGGTGCTGGAATTATGGCGCCAGAGAAGACTCTTGAGAGTCCACTGGACTGCAAAGGAGATCAGATCAGTCAATCCTAAAAGAAATCAACCCGGACTGTTCCCTGGAAGGCCAGAGACTGAAGCTGCAGCGCAAATACGATGGTCACCTCGAGATTAGACTACTGTAACACTATCTACATGGGGCTGCCCTTGTCGCAAATCCGGAAGCTGCAGCTAGTGCAGAATGCCAAGGCCAGGCTCCTGATGGGCCTGCCTAAATGGGAGCACATCCAGCCTGCGCTGAAGGCACGGCACTGGCTGCCAATAGCATACCAAATTCGCTTCAAGGTGCTGGTACTTACCTTTAAAGCCCTATATGGCCAGGGTCCAACATACCTGAGGGACCGCCTTTCCCCATATGCACCCCAGAGAGCACAATGATCCGGGTCACAACGTTGATTGACCATTCCGGGCCTGAAGGATGCCAGGCTTGCGGCCACTAGGGCCAGGGCCTTTTCGGTGGCAGCTCCACACTAGTGGAATGAGCTCCCTGAGGAGATCTGGGCCCTGTGGAATCTTTTACAGTTCCACAGGGCCTGCAAGATGGAGCTCTTCCACCAGGCGTTCAATTAGGAGCCGCCACCCCACTGCCACCGACGTCTGTGGCCCCAACCTGGAGAATGCACCACACCATCGGGCAATGCCGAAGACCAGGGAAGCAGGAACATCGGTTGTATGCTATACAATACACCATCTGAACTACTGAGGGACGACCATCAGCCCTAGCACTTTGCTTACCGGACTGTTTTAAATGTTTTTGGAATGTTTTAATCTTTGTATGGTTTTATGCTATTTTGTAAGCCACCCTGAGTCTGCTTGCGGGGAGGGCGGGGTATAAATAAAATAAATAAATAAATACTTTGGCCACCCAATGAGAAGGGAGAACTCACTGGAGAAGACCCTGATGCTGGGAAAGACTGAAGGTCAAAGAAGAAGGGGAAGTAAAAGGAAGTCCTTCTTCACCCAAAGAGTGATTAACACGTGGAATTCACTGCCACAGGAAATGGTGGCGGCTACAAGCATGGATGGCTTCAAGAGGGAATTAGATAAGCATATGGAGCAGAGGTCCATTGGTGGCTCATAGCCACAAGGTATAGATAGGAACTTTTGGTCCAGGGCAGGTGATGCTCTGTATTCTTGGTGCTTGGGGGGGTCAACAGTGGGAGGGCTTCTGGTGTCCTGGCCTCACTGGTGGACCTCCTGATGGCACCTGGTATTTTTGGCCACTGTGTGACTGAGTGTTGGACTGGATGGGCCATTGGCCTGATCCAACATTTGGCTTCTCTTATGTTCTTATGTTTCTGCACAAAAATGTTTCCCCTAACACCTGATCCCATTGCAACAGCGGGAGGGCTTCTAGTGCCCTGGCCCCACTGCTGGACCTCCTGATGGCACCGGGTCTTTTTGGCCACTGTGATAGAGTGTTGGACTGGATGGGCCATTGGCCTGATCCAACATTGGCTTCTCTTACGTTCTTACATTCTTATGGGACGGCAAAGGATGAGATGGTTAGACAGTGTTATTGATGCAACGTGGACGGCGGAAGACAGGAGGACCTGGCGTGATGTGGTCCATGGGGAAGCAAAGAGTCGGACTCGACTGTGCAACTGAACAACAACAACATGCGGGCAGACCAGTGTATTTCATGTCAGTAATGAATCACAGAGTTGGAATGGTCCAGATAGGCCATCTAGTCCAACCCCCTGCTCAACCTCCTCCTGCTGGACCTCCTGATGGCACCTGGTATATTTTGGCTGCTGTGTGACAGAGTGTTGGACTGGATGGGCCATTGGCCTGATTCAACATTGGCTTCTCTTACGTTCTTATGTTATGTTCTTATGTAGAGGGAACATTGATAAGACACTGGTGAAAAAATGAGTCACAAGGTCCAGAAGACAGTGCAAGCACAAAAATGACCTGGAGGAAGACATAGAAGGGATGCTTATCAAATGTGCAGATGACACGAAGCTGGGTGGGATTGCTAATTCTGAAGAAGACAGAGTTCAGGATTCAGAATGATCGTAGATAGGCTGGAACAGTGGGCTGGGCTGAGGCAAATAAAATAAAATTCAATAGAGATAAGTGCAAAGTCCTACACCTGGGCACAAAAAAATCAAAGGCACAGATCTAGAATGGGAGGGACTTGGCTTGAGAGCTAGCTTGGTGTAGTGGTTAAGTGCGCGGACTCTAATCTGGGAGAACTGGGTTTGATTCCCCACTCCTCCACTTGCACCTGGCTGGATGACCTTGGACAAGCCGTAGTTCTGATAAGAGCTGTCCTTGAAAAAGAGCCGTTTCTGTCAAGAGCTCTCTCAGCCCCACCTACCTCACAGGGTGTCTGTTGTGGGGAGGGGAAGGAAAAGGAGTTTGTGAGCCGCTCTGAGACACCTTTGGGTAGTGAAGGGCGGGGTATAAATCGAATCTCTTCTCTTCTTCTTCTTCGACAGCAACATATGCGAAAGGGATCTAGGTGTTCTGGTTGATCACAAGCTCAACATGAGCCTGCAGTGTGATGTGTCTGTGAAGAAAGCTAATGCAATCTTAGGATGCACGGGGTTGGACTAGATGGCCTGCACAGTCCCTTCCAACTCTTAGCAGTCTATGATTCTATGAAAAAGAAGAAAAAGTACATCCTTTGGGAAAGCGATGGAACTCTGGCCAATCACACAGCGCCCCCTGGCTGTCATCCTCGGAGTGGACTGAAACGGGTTCTGAAGACAAAACGCTAATTGCCGGGGGATGTTACTGGCACAGTTAAAAACGACAAAGGGGCTAGGCTGGAAGTAGCCGAAGGGAAGCCAGCCAGTCCAGCAACGCAACGAGCTCAGCGGCCCCCCGATTCACTGCCCGTCAGATCAAATGCGAAGCACGGAAAATAACTTTAAAAGAGTCTGGAAATGAAATCACGCTGGTCTATCGGTCTCCCGATCTGCACATCGTCTACATTTTCAACAGTTTCGTGGGGGAGCCGTGTCGGTCTGCAGTAGAAAGGCCAGATTTTAGTCTTAGAGGCCAACAAGATCTGGGAGATATGAGCTTTCAGAGTCAACCTGATGGAAGGGAGCTTTGACTCTCCAAAGCTTACACCCCAACAACTGTGTTGGTCTCTAAGTCACTCCTGGGGCTGAGGTGGCTCAAGTGGTTAAGACGCTGAACTGCAGATCGGAAGGTCAGTAGTTTGGCAGTTCGAGACCCGAGTGCCGCCTGACGGAGTGAGCTCCCGTCTCAGGTCCCAGCTCCTGCCGACCCAGCGGTTCAAAAGCAAGAAATTGCAAGTAGATAAACAGGTATCGCTTCGGTGGGAAGGTGACAGTGGGAAGGTGACAGCATTCCATGGGCCTTGGTGTCTAGTCACGCCAGCCACATGACCACGGAAACGTCTTCGGACAGTGCTGGCTCTTCGGCTCGGAAACGGAGATGAGCACCGCACCCCTAGAGTCGGATTCGACTTGCTTTCGAGCAAGGGAAACCTTTACCTTTACCTGAGCCACTCCTGGACTTGAACCTAAATTTTAGAAGTTTATAATGCTTTTCTACTCTGGGCACAGCAATGTATCCAGCAAGGCACTGTGTACTTCTTAACAAGATTGGGCAGAGTGATAATTTGGTTCAACATGTGAAATTTATCTCTCAGTCCCCTACGGGACAGTGCTGGCCTCTTTCTAAGCACAGACAGCCACATAAAGCCGAAAGGGGAAATCTGGTACCAAACTTTTATGTTACGAAGAAGGATGTTGAATATTTACCCATTATTTCCAGTGGCACTTGAACAGCCTTTTGTAGGATCTCTGTTCCATGTCAGGGATTATTTGGAGCATAAATTGAGGTGCCAAGCATAGACAGATTCAGATAAACATATGAAGTAGAGGTCCATGAAGGGCTATTAGCTACAAGGTACAGATGGGAACACGCTGTCTGGGGCAGTGATGCTCTGTATTCTTGGTGCTTGGGGGGGCCAGAGTGGGAGGGCTGCTGGAGTTCTGGCTCCACCGGTGGACCTCCTGGTGGCACCTGGTATTTTTGGCCACTGAGTGACACAAGAGTGTTGGTCTGGATGGGCCATTGGCCTGATCCATGATAGCTTCTCTTGCATTCTTAAGAGCAGAGGTACCGGAGTGGCTTTTAGCCACGAGCTATAGATGGAACACTCTGTCTGGGGCAGTGATGCTCTGTCTTCTTGGTGCTTGGGTTGGGGGGCAACTGTGGGGGGGGCTTCTGGAGTTCTAGCCCCACTGGTGGCCCTCCTGATGGCAACCTGGGTTTTGGCCACTGTGGGACACGGGGTGTTGGACTGGATGGGCCACTGGCTTGATCCAAACTGGCTGTTCTTACATTCAAAGACAGCTTCAAGCAACTCTATTAGGTCCATAGGGGCATTAAGGAAAAATATAGCCCACTGACTTATTTATTTATTTACTTCATTTACCCCCCCAAAGCGGCTTACATCATTATTTCCACTGCCGGGTTATGCTCACAACAAGCCTGTGAGGTAGGTCAGACTGAGTGTGTGTGTGTGTGTGAATTAGATAAACATATGGAGCAGAAGTCCATCAGTGGCTATTAGCCACAGGGTATAGATGGGAACCCTCGGTCTGGGGCAAGTGATGCTCTGTATTCTTGGTGCTGGGGGGTGCAGCAGTGGGGGGGCTTCTGGTGTCCTGGCCCCACTGGTGGACCTCCTGATGGCACCTGGTATTTTTGGCCACTGTCTGACAGAGGGTTGGACTGGAAGTGGGCCATTGGCCTGATTCAACATTGGCTTCTCTTATGTTCTTATGTGTATGTCACCCAGGAAAGCTCCGTGGCAGAGTGGGGGACCTCTAAACCTGGATCTCCCAGACCATAATCTGACACTCTAAACACTTTACCCCACTGGCTCTCCACATAAAGGGCAAGAAAAGAGAGGAGACCACGGCACAGCGTAACACTGACGCACGTAAGATGGGAAGGGCAATGAGTTAACTACTAACAGTTCTACTTGGGCTGGATCAGATGTCGATTGCAAGGTGGTACTGGTAGCAATGGGCTGCGGTGGCTCAAGTGGTTAAGACGCTGAACTGCAGACTGGAAGGTCAGTAGTTCAGCAGTTCAAGACCCGAGCGCCACAAGACGGAGTGAGCTCCTGTCTCTGGTCCCAGCTCCTGCCAACCTAGCAGTTTGAAAGCAAGAAATTGCAAGGAGTTAAATAGGTACAGCTTTGGTGAGAAGGTAACAGCGTTCCGTGCGCCTCGGCGTCTAGTCACGCCAGCCACATGACCATGGAAACGTCTTCCGACAGCGCTGGCTCTTCGGCTTGGAAACGGAGATGAGCACCGCATCCCTAGAGTCGGATTCAACTGGCTTTCGAGTAAGGGAAACCTTTACCTTTACCTTACTGGTTGCAATAAGCAGTATAGTTCCGATTTGGTGAATCACGGAGGAACTGTGAAGTTAACTATAACAGCACATTCATTTTACAATGGAAAACTTGCATGGCTGTATTCAGAGAACACGAAGAACTAACATCAAACCAACGTGTGCGCATGAATTCAGACTGTCGCTGGTCTCACGCAGGTAGCTCCCCTCCTCCCTCCTCATGCAGAACACAACGAAAGAACCCCAGTCAGAAACCCAAGGCATCAACCCACCCTGTACGAGCGCAGATGTCTTCGGACCAATGCGGCTAGTCGCCCGAATCTAAGAAATCTTTCATGCATCGCTCTGCCACTAAATTTAAAATTCTAATTAAAGGTGCCAACTTTCTTCTTCGGGTTTTATGTTCCCAAAACGTCACAGAGCAGTTAGTTTTACCATTTGCAGAGCGCCATACATTTTTAACAGCCATTCTTTTCGGGGGTGGGGGGTGGGTAGGGAGTGTCCCGGTCTTCCAGTGCCCGGCAAACATAATTCTTGCCACCGTCCCCAAATCTGACACCTGCATTTGCATCTCACAGGGAGCCGGATTCAGGTGGGGAGCAGCGTTCCCTCTGAGTTAGTGTGAGGCTAGCTCACAGTTCCTTAGCCTCCGGCTCACACCTTTTTGTCTTAGCTCAGAAAGGAGGGCTCCCGACCAAGCTAATTTATGCAGCAGCCGGATTGTTCACTCACCACTTTAACGCCAGCAGCTCACAAAGTTAGAATTTTTGCTCACGGGGCTCCATGGCTCAGAGGGAGGAGCTGTGTTGGTCTGGAGCGGCAGAATCTACTGTGTACAGTTCTGGTCACCACCTCTCAAAAAGGATATTATAGCATTGGAAAAAGTGCAGAGAAGGGCAACCAGAATGATAAAAGGGTTGGAACACCTTCCCTATGAAGAAAGGTTAAAATGCTTGGGGCTCTTCAGCTTGGAGAAACGACGGCTGAGGGGTGACATGATCGAGGTTTAAAAGATTATGAATGGGATTGAGCAGGTTGAGAAAGAAATCCTTTTCTGCCTTTCTCACAATACAAGAACTCCTGTGGGCACTCCATGAAATCGCTGAGCAGTCGGGTTAGAACAGATAAAAGGAGAGTACTTCTTCACCCAAAGAGTGATTAACATATGGAATTCACTGCCACAGGAGGTGGTGGCAGCTACAAGCATAGGACAGTTTCAAGAGGGAATTAGATAAACATATGGAACAGAAGTCCATCAGTGGCTATTAGCCACAGGGTATAGATGGGAACTCTCAGTCTGGGGCAGGTGATGCACTCTATTCTTGCTGGAGGGGGCAGCAGTGGGAGGGCTTCTGGTGTCCTGGCCCCACTGGTGGACCTCCTGATGGCACCTGGTATATTTTGGCAGCTGTGTGACAGAGTGTTGGACTAGATGGGCCATTGGCCTGATTCAACATTGGCTTCTCTTACGTTCTTATGTTCTTATGTTCAGAATGAAGTCAGAGTCCAGTTAGGCACCTTGAAGACCAATACAGTTTGATTCCCAGTACAAGCTTCCGTGTACGTGAAAGAAGTGAGCATGGATACCCAAAGAAGTGGGCATGCACATGGAAACTTATTCCTAGGATGAAACTTGATGAGTTGCCGGAGTCTGTTTGTAGGGGGAAGGGTGTGTGTGTGTACACAAGCCTGGCAACCAGCCGGGCTTGCACGCACAGTGATGAAACGTGACATCTGAACCCAGGCCACCATCTGTCCTCCGCCCTTCCCACCCACTCACTGTCCCCAATCACTTCTCCAGCCTGAGTGCTAGATTCCTGCGGACCATCTGCTTGCGGTGGGCATCAAAAACTGGCGCTAAAACAAAACACCGAAGTGGCAATTCTGTTACAACGGGTGTGTGCGCGCAGCCAGTATTTAAGGACTCCCCGCAGATCAAACACAGCTGCACGGATTATTCAGAATGCCAGCTGCAGGAAACAAGGCAGGGCTACGAACCGAGGACGGCCGCAACCGTCCGTTGAAATACCAGCAATCCGACTAAGATATGTTGTCGGAGGCTTTCACAGCTGGAGTTCATTAGTTGTTGTAGATTTTCCGGGTTGGGTGGCCATGGTCTTGGCACTGTAGGACCTGACGTTTCGCCAGTAGCTGTGACTGGCATCCTCAGAGGTATAACACAGAAAGATGGAGGTACTCTCTGTATCAAGGTGAGAAGAAAAATGGTAGGCAGGTAATTTATATCTACTCCGGCAAGAAACAGGAAACCTCCACAAAAAACAATCCATATGCAAAAGAACCTCCTCAGGAAAGCTCCTCCATTAGCATGTTCATAGCCTGGGGAACTCCTACAAGAGAATGACTCAGCCCTACCCCACCTTCCTGAGTAGATATAAATTACCTGCCTACCATTCTTCTGCTCACCGTGACGCAGAGAGCACGTCATCGTTCTGTGCTATACCTCTGAGGATGCCAGTCACAGCTGTTGGCGAAACGTCAGGTCCTACAATGCCAAGACCACGGCCACACGATCCGGAAAATCTACAGCAACTAATGATCTGAATAAGGTTTAGGCATGGCTGACGGCCATGCTGGAATGCACCCTTTGCGCGTCCAAAAACGTAAAAAATTAGTTGCTTAGTTTCTGCCAACGAAAATTTACTCACTTGTAGCCATGACACCCGGAGGACAGGCCGGGATTCCGTGATCGACTGCCCATCGGAAAGCTCCTTCGCCAACTAAAAAACTAGGCAAACAAGGAGGAGTAGGAAAGAGCATTTTAAACCAATGCCTTTTTTTTATTCAGAACGTTTTTAAAAATTTAATTGCAAGCCATTTGTTTTATGAAAGGAAGTACTTATAAAAAAATGGAACATGTCGGGGGGGGATTTTGTCCTGCAATCAAGGCAAAGCAGTAGGAAACTACACCATGCATAATACAGTTTACAAGTTGGAATTAAATGGATAATCCAGGACTTGGAAAAGAGGACCTCCGCACCTTTCGACTAGGGAAGCGGAGCTGGATGCCGGCCTGCCCTTTCTGAAATACTTTAAAAAGTCAAGGAGGCACTGGGGCCTAATTATAATAAAAGAAACAGATCCTAATTAACTACTTCTCAGGACACATTGGAGAAATTAACTTCTTGGTAATACTCAGAACTAAGAAGCTTTCCTTTTAGCTCCAACATCAAGGTCCTGTGCTTCCACACTGAGCCTTTCCTGAAGGACACAAGGAACTGAGTTCCGCCACTAAAACTGGACAGAAGGCGGCTCGGAGGAGAAGCAAGAATTAATTCATCTCTGCAGGATTTCAGTGTTCCCTCTAAGCTGAGTTAGTGTGAGCCAGCTCACTGTCTTTTAGCCTCCGGCTCACACATTTCTGTCTTCACTCGGGAACGATGGCTCCAGAGCAAACTAATTTATGCAGCAGCCAAACTGCTCACTCACGACTTTAATGCCAGTAAGCTCATGAAGTAGAATCTTTGCTCAGAAGACTCCACGGCTTAGAGGGAGCATTGGATGTGATAATCATCGGTGGAAATGACATTCGGGAACTACTGGATATAGTTCCGGGGGGCAGCTATGTTGGCCTGCAGCACGATTGGGCTAGACTCAAGCCTGGTAGCGCCTTAGACGCCAACAAAAAATTTGGGTTGGGGTAATAAGCTTCTGAGATTTGAAACTCTCTGGTAACTGACAAAGAGAGCCTGGACTCTTGGAAGCTTAAACCCTGAACATTTTGTTGGTCCCGAAGGTGCTACTAGGCTGGAGCCCAGCTGTTCTCCTGGATATCCCAGACTCCTAGAATCACAGAGTTGGAAGGTCCAACTCCCCCTTCCTCAGTGCAGGACCAGCTTTCAAAGGGGATTAGATAGATTCATGGAGAAAAAGTCTATCAATGGCTGCTAGCCCTGATATCTGAGGGAACCTCCACATTCAGAGGCACTAATCCTCTGAATCCCAGAGCCAGGAAGCAACATCAGGGGAAGACCTCAGCCTCTAACAAGCCCTGTTGCTGGCCATCCAGAGGAATGGGTGGGGTGCTGTGAGAGACAGGATGCTGGACTAGATGGACCCTCCCTGGTCTGACCCAGCAAGGCTCTTAGGCGAAGGAGAAGAAGGAGGAGGAGGAAAAGGAGGAAAAGGAGGAAGAAGAACAGGAAGAAAGGGAAGAGAAGAAGAGACTGGATTTATACCCCACCCTTCATGACCCAAAGGACTCTCAGAGCAGCTTACAATCTCCTTTCCCTTCCCCTCCCCACAACAGACACCCTGCGTGGTAGGTGGGGCTGAGAGACCTCTCTCGAGAACTGCCCTTGAGAGAACAGCTCTGAGAGAACTTGCGACTGACCCAAGGTCACACCAGTAGCTGCAAGTGGAGGAGTGGGGAACCAAACCCAGTTCTCCCAGATTAGAGTCCGCGTTCCTAACCACTGGACCAAACCAGCTCTTAAGAAACAGATGCCTGAGTGGCCATTGCTAAGTAACCGCAAGAGTATTGCCAGCCTTGATTTCTGTCAGTAAGAAGCAGGGGGAAGGGAGAGGGACAGGCCCGGGGCAGGCACCAACCACCAGCCATCTTGCTGCCTCATGACTTGCATGACTCACTCATGCCTGGTTGCTTGCTACAATTCAACAGCAGGCACCCCGCAAGAGCCCGCATGGCACAATGTTAGATGAAGACCTGGGAGACCCAGGTTTGAATCACTACTCTGCCATGGAAGCTCCGTGGAAGGGTGACCTTGGGCCAGTCAAACATCCCCGGCCTAACCTACCTCGCAAGGTGACCATGAGGATAAAATCGAGGAGGGGAGAATGATGCAGGCTGCTCTGGGTCCCCATTGTGGAGAAACGGCAGGATATAAATGAAGAACGTAATAAATACGGCTGAAGATGAGGGGCAGATAAGACGTAGGTAGGTAGATGGGTGGGAAGATTAGAAGGAAGCAGGGGAAAGTGAGGATACGGGGGCTGCCAGGAGGAAGAATAGAAGAAATAGTGCGGGGAGAGGGGATACAAGGGAAAGTAAGGTGCCCCCGCGAGTCCTCGCAGGTTCCCCACTGTGCAGCGGATGCTAGCTCAGCCAGCACTGCACAACTGGACCAGGAGTTCTTCTGGGGAGAGGTTGCGAAGGGTAGGAAAGGAGGGAAAGCTGAAGACAGGGAAGCAGGTAAAAATGTGTTGGCTGATGGGTGAGAAGGACAGGAGGAAACAGGAAAAAGGGAAAGGCTAGAGGGGCTTTTGGGGAAGGGGAAGAAAAAATCGTGGGGGACTGAGGTCCCTGTAGGTCCCTTCTTTATTCCGGCCCCTGTCCTACATGTCTTTTGTCCAGGCAGGTCTCATGATCCCTAGCACGGCCTTTTTGTGGTGGTCAAGAGGACGGCCTCCTCTTGTTTTCCACTCGTGCAAAAGCCATCTGGATCCAGCCCGTTACTCAAAGTAAAAAGAGAGCACAAATGGAACATTTCTCAACAACAACTTATGTTTAGCTCTGAAGTCTGATTTATCAGACTTTTGTAGTTCCGGCCAAAACACCAGAAATAAAAGCTTAGTTAAGAACGTAAATATTTATACAAACAACCACAAAGAAAGAAGCCGAAACGCCACTGAAGACATCTTTTTATCCTCAATATTCCGTCTATTTATATCCGCAATTAAGTGCACAAGATGTTCCAGGCTCAGTGAACAAAGCCCGCCCTTCCCTCCTTAGAAGCACGGTGGGACCGATCAGCGACAAGTAGCACCAGGCTCCTTCTGATAAGACCCGAAGGTTAAAAGGAAAAACAATTTAACAAAAGGTCAAAAGGGAAGAAAACAACAACAATAAAGCGATTACCAAGGTGGAATTCGGCCAGCGGAGAGTTTCCCCTTCTGCCCTTCGCACAGCAGCCTGTTTGCAACGGAAACCGGATTCTTGATTCCTGAAAAGAGGGAAAGCTGTTTAGGAAGCCTGCGGCATTGTACAAGCCAGCAGAAAACTGATAGTAGCACCATCGCTTAATTTAAGAAAAGGTTCTGAGCGGCGGCTCAGAGATTAAGACGCTGAGCTGCAGACCGGACGATCAGCAGCTCGGCAGTTCGAGACCCGAGTGCCACGTGACAGAGTGAGCTCCCGTCTCTGGTCCCGGCTCCTGCCAACCTAGCAGTTCGAAAGCAAGAAATTGCCAGTAGATAAATAGGTACCGCCTTGGTGGGAAGGTAACAGCGTTCCATGGGCCTCAGCGTCTAGTCATGCCAGCCACATGACCACGGAAACATCTTCGGACAGCGCCGGCTCTTTGGCTTGGAAACGGAGATGAGCACCGCCCCCTAGAGTCAGATTCGCCCGGCTTTCGAGCAAGGGAAACCTTTACCCTTTATACTTTTTACCTGTTCTTTTTAGGACAGTGGACCTGGCAAGGAGACCTTGGTATTTTCAGTATGGCATGAACAAAGCAGTTCAGCTCTGCACGCCGATGATAATGCTTTTAAGTAGACAAAGCTGGTGGTTTCAATAAGAGGAGGCCTACTAGGATTGCCGGGTCCCCCCTGGCCACTGGTGCGGGATTGGGGGGCTAGGGTTGCCAGATCCAGGTTGGGAAACTCCTGGAAATTTGGGGGTGGAGCCTGGGAAGGACAGGGGACCTCAGTGGGGCACAACGCCAGAGACTCCACCCTCCAAAGCATCCCTTTTGTCCAGGGGAACTAATCTCTGCAGACTGGAGGTCAACTGTAATTCTGGGGGACCCTCAGATCCCACCTGGAAGCTGGCATGCCTGAGTCCTGCAGGCTATCAAGACACTTATTACAGCTGAACCGATAAATGGTGGCCAAAACAGAGACTGACAACAAGGAGGAACAGAGAGAGAGGTCAGATTTAGAGGACTGAGCTGAGTATATTTAGAAACTTATCAGACAAGATTTAGGGGAAGAAAAACTGAAGAAACTGGAACGAGCTGGAATAAATGCACAACTTATTCCAACAAAATGTTTAATCAGAACACGGCAAAGTGAATCGCGCTGTTCTGACGACATATGGTAGCTTTAAAACTTCCCGCAAGATGATTGTTTTACTCGTTTCACATGCTGTTCAGAACATCACCAAATATTTCAGAACACTAGCATGACCATGATTTTTCAAAGATCTGCAAATAACTACCATATGATGCCTTACGTGAAGGCGTCCCAGGAGACAGAAGTACACTCTGGACATTGGACATTTGGACTGAAAACCTAACCTTATCCATGAACTCACTTAATGGTTTGGGCCGTCTGAGCTCAATTTCCACAGTCTGTGCGGTGAAAGTGACTTCATAAAGGTTTAAGAATGACTGAGGAGGAAAAAACTCACCACCGCAGCAAGCCAGCAGTGTACTATTAAGGATACGATCCAATTACCAATAAGCAGAAAAAAACATTTTCCTGGTTCCCGGTTTTTCAATCAGCATCTCGAAATAAGCTATACTGCACCTTTCCAATTTAGAAAAGCCAAATTCATTCAGACTGGAACAGATGCTAAAGAAATCGGGGTGCAAAGTTCAAGAATTAAATAGCTGAAAGAGTGTTGACATGATTCATTTCAGCTACGCTGGATCCCATGACACCTTTCCACCATCAGAGTATGAGAGACTTCCTGCAACCAAGATTTTTCTTCATCAGAGGAAGTCCTCTTCCATCGGAAAAAGGCATTCTCCATCGGAGGGCCTTTTCCCTTGAAACGAGACTTAACAGAAAGCCATCATGAGAGTCATGGAATCCAACCCGAGAGCTTTTATTTACACGGTACATAAAAAGCATGTGCTTGCTCTGAATTGCGTCATATACCCCTCTGAGGAGATCTGAGATACTGCCGCACACCATTCCTGACACCATTTCGACCGGCCGTGAATCGAAGAACGTACTTTAAAAATTAAAAAAAAAGCTTCAACATTCTGCTTTTCGGAGCTGGGTCAACGTACCACTGAGCGCTCCGACGGCGCCGAAATTTAGCGATTTCCCATCCATGATACTAGCGTCACATTCTATCTCGCCCAGAAGGTTCAGGTTAGAGCCCATTCCTGCGTTTGTAAAGGGTGAATCCTGCAAAGAAACGATTTTAAGAAAAAAATTGGTATAAAGACCAAACACCCATGATCACAATAGCATAGGACAAGAATGAAGCAATGACTATCTGGGCCACGCTGGCTCCCTGAAATACACCGCTCCGGCCACCGTCTGCAACTCCCTACAGCAGGGGTGTCGAACACGCGACCCGGGGGCCGGATTAGGCCCCCAGAGTGCTTCTATCAGGCCTGCAAGGGACTGGCTGTCTCCTGCTTCTTCCTTCAGTTCTGCTGCTGCTCTTGCGTCATAGCTTGCTTTCCCAGACTCTCTCAATCGCACAGGAGAGATAGATAGGCAAGCTTCTGCTCCCTGCACCGGGCTGAGGCCCCCCCCCCCGATAGCTACCGCACAGACGTTTTGATGCAATAATTCAGAGCAAGAGGTGTCAGTTATCAGAGAGTGCTAATGTTTCAGGCATGTTTTTATTTTAAGTTAAAAAAAAATCTTTTGTGTTTGTGTCCTTTATAAAGTTTATATCTCCGCTACCTGGCATTACATTTTATAACACACATGGCCTGGCCCAACGAAGTCCAATTTACATCAAATCCGGCCTTCCATAACAAATGAGTTCGACACCCCTGCCCTACAGGGAATGAGAACGGCCCACGAAGAGGAGGAGGGAGACGGAAGAGAAAAGCGCTGAAGGTATAGAAAACGATATGGGAGAGAAGCTGCAATTCTGTTCGCGGTCATGGAAAAGAAGAGGCGGGAGGGAGTAAATTGCTTTCCACCGGGGGCCTCTGAGATTCCATCTTTATTTTATTTATTTGTTTGATTTGATTTATATCCCAGCCGCCCTTCGTAGCAGGCTCAGAATGGATTCCAAGAACCAAAAAGGTGAGAAGAAAGTCTAATGAAGGGCCAATATTAAAAACCTAGTTAAAACTTATAATATACAAAAAATACATGCATTTATTAGAAAGACCGCTAAAAACATACACAAGGGCCCAATGAAAGCCTCGTAAAAAAGTAAAGCCTAAACACAAGGGCCAATGCAGATGACCTCAGGGCGGGTTCCATCATAACAGGTAACAATTACATAAATACGCAGATAACAGCTAAAGCCAATTAAAATACATCAAGATTAAAATACAAAATGTAAATTCCAATACGCCAGAGCCTGTCTATCTAAAACAGAGGTCTCCAAACGTACTTGGCCTACCGCCCCCTTTTCAGAAAAAAAATTACTCAGCGCCCCCCCTGGAAATCTACCTTCAAGAAGAGGACAAAAAAGATGCAGTTTGTGGACCTGCACCTGGACCGTTCCAGCCCACCTGGATTGTTCCAGTGCCCCCCAGGGGGCGGCACTGCCAGTGATCTAAAACGAATGAACCTTTATAGATAAGGACACAGCCCAGCAGGCGATTTGGATAGTTTCTCGTATGGACACATGAAGCTGCCTTATACCAGATCAGACCCCTGGTCCGTCAAGCTCAGTATGGTCTACTCTCCAGGGTCTCAGGCAGAGGTCTTTCACATCACCTGCTGCCTGATCCTTCCAACTGAAGATGCCGGGGTTTGAACCTGGGACCTTCTGCATGCGAAGCACAGGCTCTTCCACTGAGCCACGGCCCCTCCCTGTGTTCTTCTCAATAGCAATTAACATTAAAATTGGAGGAGTACTTGAAGGAGTACTTGAAGGGTACAGAAAAAAAACAACAATGGGGAGTCAGAGAATTCTACAATCAGGATGCCATTTTAACATCAGACTACTCCAGCGGCTGTTTAAAAAACAGTTCAGAGGCTGCCTATCACACACGATTGGCATGTAACATGGCACATATAAACATGGCGACCAGAGATACTTACCAAGGATGGGCCTACAAAGCTTTGCAGAAGAAAAAAATATATATACCCTAGGACTATTTCTAAACAATTGGTCTTCAGGTCAGTAAGCTGAAAGACAGGCTCTTGAACAGACAAACAGTTTTACTTAAGAAAAGAGCAAGAACTTTTGTGCATTTTATATTGATATTTATATTGTTGTCTTATTTATGGCCCCGCTGCTGGACCTCCTGATGGCACCTGGTATTTTTGGCCACCGTGTGACACAGAGTATTGGACTGGATGGGCCATTGGCCTGATCCAACATTGGTTTCTCTGATGTTCTTATGTTCTTATTGTTTCTTATATAAGCTGCTGTAAGCCTGCCTCAGCACAGAGGCCAGGTAAAAATCAAATTAATAAATAATAAGAATCCAGCAGCACCTTAAAGACTTAACAAAATTTGCGGCAGGGTAGGAGATTACGTGAGTCACTCACCGCTTCACCTTACAGACTGACAACATTTGTGTCAGGGTATGAGCTCACACAACACTACCACAATGTTTATTACACCTAAAGCAGAGAAACAACCTAGAATCCTGTCCATTTTAATCTGTATGGTCAACCTCATTTCACCCCACCCTGTGTCTTACCCTACACCTTAATTTCTGGAATTTGACACGTCCGAGATGCATTTGCAAAACTAGCGGCTCTTTCACAAACACACAACGCTTCCCAGCTGTGCTCACAGAGGAGATATCTCAAGACGTTCCTGGACTCTTTGACATTCCAGGGCCACGGGAAGCCAAAATAATTACTTTCGGTAGGTGCTAAATAGCCCCGACCTGGATGGCCCAGGCTAGCCAGACCTCATCACATCTCAGAAGCTACGAAGGGCCGGCCCTGGATAGTATCTGAATGCAAGACATCCGAGGAAGTCCAGGGTTCCGACCAATGCGCCCTCTAAACTGCAGAGTCTTGTGAGCAAAAATTCTACTTTGTGAGCTCCTGGCATTAAAGTGGTGAGCGAGCCATTTGGCTACTGCAGAAATCAGTTTGCTCTCGAGCCATCCGTCCTGAGCTGAGACAAAAACGTGCGAGCCGGAGGCTAAAAATCAGTGAGCTAGCTCACACTAACTCAGCTCAGAGGGAGCACTGGTCCCGACGCAGACGCAGGCAATGGCTAATCCCCTCTTAACGTCTGCTGCCTTGAAAGCCCTCTGGGGTTGTGTAAATGGCTTGACAGCCCTTTCTGCTTCCACCAGGTGGTAAGGAACATTTCAGCAACTGGACGGACATGGAAGAAGTGAGTAGCGACTCGCGGGAGTTCTTCCCCTTCCACCAATCTTGTTAATCTTTAAGGTGCTGCTACTGGACTCTTCTCCTGCCAACCTAGCAGTTCGAAAGCAAGAAATTGCAAGTAGATAAATAGGTGCCACTTCGGTGGGAAGGTAACAGCGTTCCGTGTGCCTTGGTGTTTAGTCATGCCGGCCACATGACCACGGAAACGCCTTCGGACAACGCTGGCTCTTCGGCTTGGAAACGGAGATGAGCACCGCAACCCTAGAGTCGGATTCGACTGGCTTTCGAGCAAGGGAACCTTGACCTTATTGGACTCTTGCTGTTTTCCACTGCTACAGACAAGGCTACCACGGTTGTCCCTCTTGGAAGGACGCTCGTCTGCTCCCACCACAAACTGAACTGCCCACCAATCACTATTAAATAACCAGGGTTGTAAAAAGGTAAAGGTAAAGGTTCCCTTGCTCGAAAGCCAGGCTTTTTGGACTACATTTCTGGTTCGTGATTTGGACTTGGATCTGTGTTCCTGGCTCCTGGCCCTGGCTTGGCTTTTGGACTTTGCACTGTCTTCTTGGCTCCTGACCTTGGCCTGTCCTGGGCTCCCTTTGACTGGCACCCCAGCCCGTGACACTGTGTGAAGAAAAGTAAGCTGTAGCAGCCATTTTTGTCGCTGGCTCCACCTTGTGTGGCAGCCATTCTGCGCCTGCACCCATCACGCTGTGTCTGAATTCCAAAGGCTCAAAAAGGGTGGGAACCAGTGTTCCCTCTAAGCTGAGTTAGTGTGAGCTAGCTCACAGTTTCTTAGCCTCCGGCTCAGACATTTTTGTCTTCGCTCAGGAAGGAGGGCTCCAGAGCAAACTAATTTATGCAGTAGCCAAATCGCTCACTCACAACTTTAACGCCAGCAGCTCACAAAGTAGAATTTTTGCTCTCAGGACTCCACAGGAACCAATGGTGGGAAGGAACCCGTTCTAGTGCTATTGTAGCTACATGACTGATCTCCTAACCCAAGCTCAGTTACCTGGAGTTGATGTTCAACGCGTAATTGTTTGAAGCAGCGTAAGAACCTCTCACGCTTTGTCAGAAGGGGTCAGGAGACAAAACGTGTAATACAAGGGACAGCAGTGTCCGTAAGGCATTTTTGCAGTCCTCCAGAAACCCTAAAAGCAGACTGACTTGATACGGAATAAACTGTGGAGTTGCACAAAGGCTGTGTTTTCTTTGCAGAACCCGAGAGGGTGGCTTGCCATTTAACTGTCCGTTTGGGTAGAAAGTTAAGCCATCCCGGACTCTCGCAGAACTTGACAGCAGGTGGTATTTTTGGCACCCGCATGCAAAAGCCGAAATGGCTGAGGAATCTGGATCACCCGCCCACCCGCATACCTTGCGGAGGGCTGATAGATCTCCAAACCTTGCCCTTCAGAGCAAGAGACGGATGTTAGTGCAGCAAGGTAAGTTGTGTATGACCACAAACGGCAATAGGTTGTTTTGTTTGCCTTCAGTTTTGATGAAGCCCTTCTCCGTTAACTGTCCTTGCTCACGGTGCTGGAACCAAAAGCACCCGAGCAACTCAAAAAGACTCATCGTAACAGAACTGGGCACGGAACTGAGTTCTAAGCTGTTTTTCCTCATCAGCCTCAATGAATCGGCTTCTTTCTTCTGGCTGCTGTCTTCACGCCCAGCAGAGCCTAGTGGACTGGCTTGCTCTGCTTGGAACATAAGAGAAGCCATGCTGGATCTGGCCCATAGCCCAACTAGTCCAACACTCTGGGTCACAGAATGGCCAAAACCCAGGGGCCATCAGGAGGTCCACCAGCTAGGCCAGAACACCAGGAGACCTCCCATTGATGCCCCCCAAGCACCAAAAATACAGAGCATCCCTGCTCCAGACAGACTGTTCCATCTGTACCTTGTGGCTGATAGCCACTGATGGACTTCTGCCCCATATGTTCATCCAATCCCTCGTTGAAGCTATCTATGCTTCTAGCCACCGCCACTTCCCCCTGCAGTGAATTCCATGTGTTAATCACACTTTGGGTGAAGAAAGACTTCCTTATATCGGTTTCTAACCCAACCGCATATAAATTTCCTTCAGTCCCCACGAGTTCTTGTATTGTGAGAAAGGGAGAAAAGTCCTTCTTTCTCTGTCTTCTCTATCCCACGCATCCGCGGGGCCTGTAAGACGGAGCTCTTCCGCCAGGCCTCTAGTTGAGGCAGCGGGAACCCACCTAATATGCCTCCCCACCAGCGACGGCAGGTTCTACACTGCCAATATCAACATCATCTGCTGAGGCATATTGTACATCCAGGACTATATTGTTTATTTGTTTTAATTTTAACGGTTTTATATGTTCCTAATTTTAATTGCAAACATGCACTGTGTGGAAATTGGTTTGTTTGGAACCCGCTCTGAGCCTGCTACGGGGGTGGGGTGGGGAGGGATATGAATTTGATTAAATAAATAAATAAATAAATAATAAAATTCCGTAAACCTCTATCGTGTCACCCTTCAACCGTCGTTTCTCCAAGCTAAAGTCTGGGGTAGCGGTTCAGTGCACGGACTTTAATCTGGGAGAACTAGGTCTGATTCTCCACTCCTCCACTTGCAGCTGCTGGATGACCTTGGGCAAGCCATAGTTCTGTCAGAGGTGTTCTCTCACGAGCAGTTCTGGAAAGAGCTCTCTCTGCCCCGCCTACCTCACAGGGTGTCTGTTGTGGGGAGGGGAAGGGAAAGGAGATTGTAAACCACTCTGAGACGCCGAGTGAAGGGCAGAGTATGAATCCAGTCTCGTCTTCTTCTTCTTCTTCTTCTTCTTCTCCGCCTCTCCATACAACAGGCACCTTGTGGGGGAGGTGGGGCTGAGAGAGTCCTGAGAGAACAGTGACTGGCCCGAGGTCATCCAGCAGGCTTCGTGCAGTGGAGGAATGGGGGATTGAACCTGATTCTCCAGATTACAGTCCATTGCTCTTAACTACTACAGCACGCTGGCTCCCCCTAAGAGACAAGGGGCAAACAGCCCATGACAAGACACAAAAAACAGAGCCCTGGAAAACGACGTTACTCTTTCTACGCTTTGTTGATAATCATAAGGAAGAAGTCGGCGGAGTGAACAAATGCACAGGTTATAAGGAACGGTTTCTGCTGCATCCCTATGAGGGTCACGCACGCGACCAAGTGAGCTCCGATGCTGGAAATTTATAATCTGGGAAATTCTGTGGGTCTTTAAGGTACTACTGGACTCAGATGATGAAACTGCGGAAGAAGTAAATGGTTTGAGGCAGCCCTTCAATTTTGATGAGTTATGGGTTTTTTAAAAAACAAAACAGGTAAGTTCATATTTAACATCTGCCACTTCAAACATTAAATGCGTGGTCACATCTGTCCCTGTCTTCTCAGTTGTTGTCCGCATTCAAAAGATGCCAGTACAAAATATCTACTAGTAAGGCATTCGTTTATATGTGATAACATTAGGCATTTTTAGAAAGCAACCGCTGAAGATGACAGGTCTATCAGAGGCTACTTGCCTTGGTGACTAGCGGGAACCTCCATGTTTGGAGGGAGTCAGCACTGGAATACCAGAGCCAGGAGGCAACATCAGGGGAAGGCCTTGGCCTCCATTCCTTGTTGTTGGCCCTCCAGAGGAACTGGTTGGCCACTGTGTGAAACAGGATGCTAGACTAGATGGACCCTCACTGGTCTGACCCAGCAGGGCTCTTCTGATGTTCTTCTCAGGGGAAGGCCTCGGCCTCTCTGCCCTGTTGTTGGCCCTCCAGAGGAACTGGCTGGCCACTGCATGAGACGGGATGCTGGGTTAGATGGACCCTCCCTGGTCTGAACCAGCAGGGCTCTTCTGATGTTCTTCTCAGGGGAAGGCCTTGGTCTCTCTGCCCTGTTGTTGGCCCTCCAGAGGAACTGGCTGGCCACTGCATGAGACGGGATGCTGGACTAGATGGACCCTCCCTGGTCTGACCCAGCAGGGCTCTTCTGATGTTCTTATCAGGGGAAGGCCTCGGCCTCTCTGCCCTGTTGTTGGCCCTCCAGAGGAACTGGCTGGCCACTGCATGAGACGGGATGCTGGGTTAGATGGACCCTCCCTGGTCTGACCCAGCAGGGCTCTTCTGATGTTCTTCTCAGGGGAAGGCCTCGGCCTCTCTGCCCTGTTGTTGGCCCTTCAGAGGAACTGGCTGGCCACTGCATGAGACGGGATGCTGGACTAGATGGACCCTCCCTGGTCTGACCCAGCAGGGCTCTTCTGATGTTCTTATCAGGGGAAGGCCTCGGCCTCTCTGCCCTGTTGTCGGCCATCCGGAGGAACTGGTTGGCTGCTGTGTGAGACGGGATGCTGGGCTAGATGGACCCTCCCTGGTCTGACCCATCAGGGCTCTTCTGGTGTCCTTCTCAGGGGAAGGCCTCGGCCTCTCTGCCCTGTTGCTGGTCCTCCAGAGGAACTGGTTGGCCACTGTGTGAGGCAGGAGGCTGGACTGGATGGACCCTCACTTGTCTGTTCCAGCAGGGCTCTTGATATCAGGGGAAGGCCTCGGCCTCTCTGCCCTGTTGCTGGCCCTCCAGAGGAACTGGCTGGCCACTGTGTGAGGAGGCTGGAGTAGATGGACCCTCACTGGTCTGACCCAGCAGGGCTCTCCTGAGGTTCTTCTCAGGGGAAGGCCTCGGCCTCTCCGCCCTGCTGTTGGACCTCCAGAGGAATTGGTGCGGCCACTGTGTGAGACAGGATGCAGGACTAGGCAGCCCACTGGTCAGACCAGCAGGGCTCTTCTGATATTCTTACTCAGGATTTGAGGACTTTCGGCAAGACGGAGACTTTCTCTCTCCTCCTTCAAGGCGCCGCAGGAGGAAAGAACATTTCATCCAGCCCCGTGACGGCTGCCATTGTAACCATCTGTGCTCCTCCGGCAGAGGACAACGTGCTCTTCCAGGGAACTTTGCCTGGAAAGAGCCGGACCCGAAGGCACGCACGATGCGAGTCCGCACACTGAGTCATGGTTCGGTCAGATTTCTGGCATTCCCGGCGCGGAGGGGTTCTCACTGCTCACCAGATTCATTTTTTCCATTTGAACTGCCCGACCTATCGGTTGGGTTCAAGCTGTCTCAAGGCCGTATTTACCAAACAGCTCTCCTGCCTTCTGTTCATGCAACCTTCGGGGAATTTTATGTAAACGGCGCTCCCATCTGGCCGACACCTGCTGTCCTAAGGAGTACAGTGCGCGTAGCAAGGGACAGAGCCGCTAAGTGCTGCAACGTGTTTCTTTACGTACGCAACTGCTCTCTGCTGCTCTCAGAGACCTGGTAACGGGCGCCCCCCCTCCCCCCCGTGAAGTCCACCCGGTCTGGTGGGAGAAGCGGGTGTTCTTTCCACCCAGGAGATGAAGGACTGACAGCCAGCATATCACAAGCAAACTGTCAGTCAGCTCGTAAAAGATCAATGGAAACCCCTGCTCTCTGACGAGCCTTTGAAGTGGTGCCTCTTGGACGAGTTGGGATTGTGTAATTGGCAATGTGTAAACTCAGCAGAAACGAAAGGGGGGGGGGAGTATGCAGAACAGATGGGAGGGGGGAAGATGGTGCTCTCCTGTCCTCTCATATCCGCCAGACTAAATTGGATGGTTTTTCAAAAAAAAAAAAAAAATTAAACTCTTTTTTTCTGGGCAGTCCAAATAATGCAATCCTATGCAGAGTCATTCCGGTCCAAGACTACCGAAATCAATGGGTTTGGACGGGAGGAACTCTGCGCAGGGTTCCAGAAGGAGAAAGTCCTTTTCTCTGGTTTGCTCTGAAGGACCTCCCTGTATAAAAGCATTCAGGTATTTCAGGCCTGTACAGTAACCACTGAAATTCATAAACAGAAAACACAATTTCAACAGGAAAGAAGAGAGTTTAAAGATAAATAGGGCATGGTTTCCTGTCCTGGAAAAACACAGAAGGCTCTACATCTGACAATAGCACTACAGGTAAGATCAGAATTTCAACCGCCCATCCACATGCAAAAGAAGCTCCTCAGGAAACAGGAAACCTCCACAGGAAACAATCCATAGACAAAAGAACCTCCTCAGGAAAGCTCCTCCATTAGCATGTTCATAGCCTGGGGAACTCCTACAAGAGAATGACTCAGCCTACCCCATCTTCCTGAGTAGATATAAATTACCCGTCTACCATTTTTCTTCTAACTTCAACACAGAGAGCACTCCATCTTTCCGTGTTATGCCTCTGAGGATGCCAGTCACAGCTGCTGGCGAAACGTCAGGTCCTACATGCCAAGACCACGGCCATACAGCCCGGAAAATCTACAGCAACTAATGTACCATAACTTCTTGTGAGTTTCATGGCATGCAATGGCCCTCTTATCCGCAACATTTGTGTGAGCAGCAAGCTGTATCTTTTCAAAAGATAAAGGTACCGATCTGCTTTCTTTCTAGAGGACTTTCCCGACTCAACTCTGTTGTGGAAGAGGATCAAAGGGCAGATTCTCTTTCCATTGTAGCTTTTCCCTACCGGCAATAAAGCCCATTCTGCCCATAGCCACTGGCAGGGCTCCCTCTAAGCCATGGAGTCTTGTGAGCAAAAATTCTACTTTGTGAGCTACTGGTGTTAAAGTCGTGAGTGAGCCATTTGGCTACTGCATAAATTTATCTGCTCTGGAGCCCTCCTTCCTGAGCTAAGGCAAAAATGTGTGAGCTGGAGGCTAAAAAACCATGAGCTAGCTCACACCAACTCGGCTTAGAGGGTTCCACAGACAACACTGCAAAATTTAGGGAATTTGAGGGAATTAATGGAGGATGGGTTCACCTGTCGTACTAGCCGTCATGACTAAAGGGAACTTCCACATTCAGAGGCAGTCAGCCTCTGAATACCAATGCTGGGAGGCAACAGCCAGGGAAGGCCTTGGCCTCTTCACTGACCGTGCAGCGCAACCCGTTGGCCACTGTGTGAAATATAATGCTGGACTAAATGGACCACTGTTTTGATCCAACAAAGTACCACCTAGGTTCTTATGTTTTCCATACATTTCTACTATTCGATCACTGGGTCTTCCCTTAAGCCCTCAAATCTCCCCATGGGTGAAACAGAAGAGAAGAGAGAAGAGGATTGGATTCATACCCCGCCCTTCACTTGGAGTCCCAGAGCAGCTTACAAACTCTTTTTCCTCCCCCTCCCCACAACAGACATCCTTGTGAGGTAGGTGGGGCTGAGAGAGCTCTGACAGAAACGGCTCTTTTTCAAGAACAGCTCTGATAGAACTATGGCTTGCCCAAGGTCATCCAGCATCTCTTGGTGTTTCTCCTAGCGGAATTTGTATATCTGGGACTTCTGTGATGCTAGTTTTTCCCCTGTTTTTTTGGGGGGGAAATTAAGACAGGAAATCCAACTGCCAAAGAGGAAAGAAGACAATATGTTGTCGAAGGCTTTCACAGCCGGAGTTCATTAGATGCTGTAGATTTTCCAGGTTGTGTGGTCTTGGCATTGTAGGACCTGACGCTACAGTCACAGCTACTGGAGAAACGTCAGGTCCTACAATGCCAAGACCACGGACACACAACCAGGAAAATCTACAGCAACTACGAAAAGAAGACACCTGAAAGGTAATCCAGTGTGAAAGTGACCAGACAACCATCTCCGCAAAAGAACGTATCTGCACCGTTCAGAAAAAGTCACAAGGTGATTTTTAAAAAGTACAGCTCTGGAGCTTGCTAAGTTGTTAAACGGCCCCTTAATATATGGGAGATCTCTAATACCGCTTACTCGATTCCTGGATCGAATTCAGGGCACACACACCCCCGACAAAAAAAATCACACACCCCCAAACTGTGCCCAGAAAACTACAACCAAGAGAGTGAATTTCTGAATAACCCGAAGTACCTCTAGTTCGACCAGCGCGGCAGCCACTGCATCGGTCACAAGGGCACCAGCCTGTAGTTTTTCAATTGCCTAGAAGACAGAATTTTCACGTGATCAGCCTTCTGTAAGACACATGCCCACTGACGGTACAGTCCGAAACAGAGTCACACACCTTCTAAGTCTACGGACTTCGACGGGCTCAAGAGGGTGCAAGTCGGTATAGGACTGTGGTGAGTCACTTTGGATGGCTGTTGCAGGGGGACCTTTACGGGAAATGTTTTGGGGGGGAGAATATCAGGAATTGTTGACTTATTTCCTAGTGCTTAAATTCAGGGAAGAGCACAGTCCAAGGACTCTGACCGCACTTTCGACAAGCGTGCCGCGTTATTTAAAAGAACACTAAGAGCATAGGGTTGCCACCTCCCGGTTGGGAAATTCCTGGAGATCCCGGGGCAGAGCCTTGGAGAGGTGACCTCAGCCGGGGAGAGTGCCGTAGGGCCACCCTCCAGAGCAGCTGTTCTCTCCAGAGGGACTTTTCTCGGTAGGCTGGAGATCAGTTGTAATTGCGGAAGATCTCCAGGCCCCACTGGGAGGTTGGTAACACTATAAGAACACCACAAAAAAGACTTGTGCCTGGGCACATATACATACAAAAAATTACTTGCAAATATACTTGCAACTATACTTGCAAATATATATACAAAAAATTACAAATTCGTTAGATGAAATGAGAAGCAAAGACGACAGCTATTCTTCGACAAATTATGGGAGTTGAAAGAGAATATACTCCTGTTCTGCAGTTCAGACATTTGAGTTTCCCACCTTAAAGAGGGAGAGCTAATTGGAATCTGAAGGACAGGCCCGGCGACGAATTGAAGACTCCGAAGGGGAAGTGTGCAGTCACTGGGAATATCGGTGTTTCGGCCTCTGCGCAAGGTTCCTCGAATGCTAGAGCTGCAGCTTCAGCAAAGAAACTTCTACATGGTTCAAGGACTCCCTCCCGCCTTATCCCCCTGTTGCGGCTTCTACAGAATTGTGGGGGGGGGCCTCTTCTGCACAACCTCATTGCGGTAGATGAAAAATCCAAGTACACAAGGCAGCCTCCTCAACAGCTGCTTTCACCAAAGTCTCTCCAAAAGGTTCAAGGAACAGAAACAATACAAAAATCACTTTTTCCAATCCAGGCAAACCATCTGCAGCAAGGTCCACCCAGGTTCAACACAGACACTATTGGGTTGTAAAGACCAACTAACTCTAAAACAGTCTATAAATTACGGATAATAAACAGGGTTATTAACAGAAGCTTCCCCCCCCTCTTTTTGTCATCAAATTACATCTAACTTACGGTGGCCCCCATAGGGTTTCCAAGGCAAGAGACATTCAGAGGTGGTCCGCCCTTGCTTGCCTAGGACTTCCTTGGTGGTCTCCCATCCAACTACAAGCCAGAGCTGACCCTGCTTAGCTTCCGAGATCTGACAAAATCCGGCTAGCCTGGAAATCGAGGTCAAGGCCTAATGTCAGGTTATTTACTCCATGACAATATTTATCTCAACACCAGGGCTGGAAGACGACAAAGAAGAAGACAAAGACGATGACTTGTACATCGCCTCACTACCCAGAGGTGTCTCAGAGTGGCTTACAAACTCCTTTTCCACTCCCCTCCCCACAACAGACACCCTGTGAGGGAGGTGGGGCTGAGAGAGCTCTGACAGAAACTGCTCTTTTCCAAGAACAGCTGTGCCAGAACTATGGCTTGCCAAAGATCATCCAGCAGCTGCAAGTGGAGGAGTGGGGAATCAAACCCAGTTCTCCCAGATTACCACTTAACCACTACATCAAACTGGAAACAGGGGATCCCGTATAACCAGGGGCCTGTCACCCCACTGTTAATCAGCTGGCCAACAGAGGGACTTATCAGCGGTAGGGGAAGGCTTAGGCTGGCGATGTCATTTCCTGCTAGGGTGGCCGGGTCCATCCCACCAACTGGCAGGGGATGGGGGGCCCCACTCCACTGGACAAAGAGAAAAGCCCGGGCCTCTTCATTCACATCACACAGAAAGTGATGCCATCACACCAACAACCTTCAGGTGACACTCTAGTACATGGGGGAAAAGCTCTATGGTGAAACTGGCTTCTACCATAGAGTTTTTGCCCAAATACCAGAGCATCGTCTGGATGTCACTGGTGTGATGACATCACTTCCTGTGCGATGCCGGCAATGAAGCCTCGGCCTTTCTCTTTATCTAGGTAACTCCCCCCTCCGGCCTGCTGATCCACAACAGGAGGGTGAGAGGGCCTGGTGGCCTCTGCCAGGGTGTCTGGCATCTCCACTTCCAGCCCACTCCAGAAGTGAAGTTGCCTGCCTAGCCTCCCCTACTAAAGTTCTGCCCCCCCCCCCGGGTTGCCAGGTCCCTACCTGGCATTCAGCGGGGGGTAGAATCTGTGTGTCCAGGAGCTTTGCGCATACATGCTGCGATGACATCACCTGGAAGTGACGTCATCACACTGCGCACGTTGTTGAGGGACGCTCTAACATTCAGGCTTAAAACTCTATGGTACCATAGAGTTTTAAGTGCAGACACTAGAGTGTACCCCGACGATATGCCCAGTGTGATGACATCACCTCTGGGTGATGTCATCGCGCTGGGCACGTCGGCCCAGTTCAGGCACTTTGCGGGTGGAGTTCCCCCCGGCACCCGAATCGGTGCCGTCAGTTGCCAGGAGGGACTTGGCAAACCTATTTGATACCATGAACAGCATCACTGGCCCATTTCCACAGGTCAAGCCTCCATTAAAGGAGGAGGACACCATTTTTCTCCAAGTTGCTGGCGACCCTATTTACAAAACTGGTCATGAAGCTGAAGTTGAAACACAGCCTAGCACAGGCAAGCAGCTTCGAGCAGCAGCATCAAAGAAATTCATCGCATCAGACTCTCAGTGGGGAGAAATGAAGAAAAACGGATGTTTGAAAGGAGCAGACTGTGCATAAATGATCAAACCCTCCGTCAAAACCGAGAAAGTTCAAAAGAACAGAAGGATCAAGGCATTTGGAAGAGGCATTTGAAGCCCGACAGACATTAAACTAGGAGGCCCCAACCTTGCCAAACTGGTAAGCACTCTGGGAATATGGAAAACGAGCAGGGGGCACTGCCCCAAAATGGCTACTGTGGAGGGAGCTCAGCAGTCCACAAAATGGCTGTCATGGGGGCTGTGACCAATGAGGAAGTTCCAAGCCAAGTGCCCTCCTCCAATGGAGGCAGCGGTCTCAGAGCCCGGTCTCAGTGCCCGGCAGATACCAGGTTGGTGCCTCCTGGGCTCTCCAGAGCCCTTCCTGCTCTAGAAAGGTGAAAGCAAGCCAGGACTGGCTTTTCGCTCTGGGGAAGGAGGACAGGGGCAGCCGGAAGCACTCTGGCAGGCATCACGGCACCCAGATTCTGAATGTCTGACCCTCTGGATGTCTCTTGCCCGGAAAACCTTACGGGGTTGCCGTAAATCAGCTGTGACTTCCCACCACCACCACCACCGGAGAAACAGACATACACACACTGCAAGAGAATTTTTCCAATACCGCAACATCGTGCGTCCTCAAAAGACTGAACGTGTCACATTTATTGCGAACTGGAGAAAAATCGCTTTTAAAAAAAAATTCAGAAGCCACCCAATAAAAGCCACGACGGCTGACAAACTCTTACCTTCCGACACGCTCGTTTGCACACATGCTTATATTCTTTGGCTTTGGATTCAGAATGGTACCCTGCACCTGAGGACAAAGGAGATTCAGGGGGAAAGAAAATCAAGTCCAGTGTTTAAAATTATTCCTTTACCAAGGAATTGCAGTGCAGTCGTATGCAGAGTAACGCCCTTGACGTCAGTGGACTTAGAAAAATGTAACTCATTTTAGGATGGCATTAATATACTTTTTTCCCCCTGCAGTATGCCACAGAGAGCCAATTTGGTGTAGAGGTTAGGAGCACGGATTCTTATCTGGGAGAACCGGGTTTGATTCCCCACTCCTCCACATGCAGCTGCTGGTGTGACTTTGGGTCAGTCACAAGTTCTCTCAGAGCTGTTCTCTCAAGAGGAGTTTCTGTCAAGAGCTCTCTCAGCCCCGCCTACCTCACAGGGTGTCTGTTGTGGGGAGGGGAAGGGAAAGGAGTTTGTAAGCCGCTCTGAGACACCTTTGGGTAGTGAAGGGCGGAGTATAAATCCAATCTCTTCTTTTTCTTCTTCTTCTTCTGAATGGCCCCCAGTTCTGTTAGGAGCGGACAACCCTCTACTGATCTACTGATTCCCCACTCCTCCACATGCAGCTGCTGGTACGACCCTGGGTCAGTCACAAGTTCTCTCAGAGCTGTTCTCACAGGAGCAGTCCTCGAAAGAGCTCTCTCAGCCCCACCAACCACACAGGGTGTCTGTTGCGGGGAGGGGAAGGGAAAGGAGATTGTCAGCCGCTCTGAGACACCTTTGGGTAGCGAAGGGCGAAGTATAAATCCAACCTCTTCTCCTCTTCTTCTTCTCTCTATAGCTCGTCCTGTCCTGGACACCCCAAGCTAGCCCAGTCTTCCCAGTTCCCAGAGACTAAGCTGAGTCCGCCCTGGTGAGGACTTGGATGGGAGACCATCAAGGAAGCTCAGGGTCGCTACGCAGAGGCAGGCAATGGCCAACCACCTCTGAACATCTCTTGCCTTGACATGGACGTCGCAGGCTAGTCCAATCTCATCAGATTTCAGAAGCTAAGCAGGGTCGGCTCTTGTTACTACTTGGATGGGAGACCACCAAGGAAGTCCAGGGTTGCTGAGCGGAGGCAGGCAAGGGCGAACCACCTCTGAAGGTCTCCTGCCTTGAAAACCCCAGGGGGAGGGGTCACCATGAAACAGCTGTGACAGGGCAGGACTTCCCGCCACCCCCTTCCCTCACTCAGATGACCCAGGATGGGCAGCCCAATCTCGTAATTGGCTCTGTGTCCATGTGGAGGGAAGTCTCGAGTGGAGTGCCGCAGGGCTTGGTCCTGGGCCCGGTGTTGTTCAGTGTTTTTATCAATGACCTGGAGGAAGACGTAGAAGGGATGCTTATCAAATTTGCAGATGACACAAAGCTGGGTGAGACTGCTAATTCTGAGGAAGGCAGAGTCAAGATTCAGAATGATCTAGATAGGCTGGAACAGTGGGCTGAGGCGAATAAAATGAAATTCTATAGAGATAAGTGCAAAGTCCTACACCTGGGCACAAAAAAATCAAAGGCACAGATATAGAATGGGAGGGACTTGGCTTGACAGCAGCACTTGTGAAAGGGATGGAGGCGTTCTGGTTGATCACATGCTAAACATGAGCCAGCAGTGCAATGTGACTGCGAAGAAAGCTAATGCAATCTTAGGATGCATTAACAGAATGGGAGGTGGTAGTCCCGGTCTATTCTGCTGTGGTCAGGCCTCACCTGGAGTCCTGTGTCCAGTTTTGAGCACCACACTTTAGGAAGGATGTTGACAAGCTTGAGCATGTCCAGAAGAGGGTGGCCAGGATGGTGAGGGGGTTTGAATCCAAGTCTTACGAGGAAAGGCTGAAAGAGTTGGGTATCTTTAGCCTGGGAAAGAGAAGGCTTAGAGGGGACATGATGGCAGTCTTCAAATAAATAAATAAATAAATAAATATTTGAACGCTGTCATGTAGAAGATGGAGCAGATCTATTCTCTCTTGCTCCGGATTGCAAGACTAGATCTAATGGGTGGAAATTACGAGGGAGTTGTTACCGGCTAGATATCAGGAGAAACTTCCTAACTGTAAGAGTGGTTGAGCAATGGAACAGTCTGCCTCGGGAGGTGGTGGATGCTCCTTCCCTGGACGTTTCCAAGCGGAGGCTGGACAACCATCTTTTGGGTATGTTGTAGGTATGTAGGGCTATCTTTCAGCTATGCTCCTGCAGAGTGCAGGGGGCTGGACTAGATGACCTGCAAGGTCCCTTCCAACTCTAACATTCTATGATTCTCTGGTTAGATCTTACAAGCTAAGCAGGGTCAGTCCTGGCTGGGATTTGGATGGGAGACCTCCAAGGGATACCAGAGTTATCGTGACGCAGAGGCAGGCAATTGCCAAACCACCTCCGAACATCTCTTGCCTTGAGAACCCTACAAGGGGTCGCCATAATTCAACCGTGACTTGACGGCACAAGCAAGTAGCTAACTAAGGGGTTTCAGCTCTGTTTTATGTTGTCATGATCTGTGCAGGACGGAGACAGGGCCTAGAGGCCTAAGCTTTAGGAAGGGCCTGTCTGGGAGTAGAAAGCAGTCAGCCTACAATCCCCACAATGCTTGGCGACGGTTTTTAGCTAATCAGAGTACAGAGATTCTGTGAAGAGATTGTGACATACTTGGTGAGGAGTTTCTGACTTAAGCTGTGAGCTGTGGGAAATGGTGTTCTTCCCTCTCACAGAAAGGGGACTGAAGGGGATGGTGATAAACTCTGTGTGTTGTGAGGGAACGGTTCTTGTCTCTCTGTGGTCTTGCCTCACGCAGGAGTGAACTGAGGAGACTGGTCTGGGGAAAAGATCCCTCACTTAGGGGACAGAGTGAGTTACAGGGACAGGCCTGGTAGGAAGGCTGTAGGCCTTAAGTAGTGACTAGTTAAGTGAAGTAGTTAGTCGCGTTAGATTTGTGTTTATTTTTGCCTTTAAGCACTGTTATATCTTTTTAAAGCACCTTGTCTTGTTTTCCATGCCCCATTAGTGTTAATAAACCATTTGTTTAAGTGTTCTCTGCCAAGTCATCACGCCTGTTTTCTCGGCTGTTAAAGGGGCATTTTGGTTGGGCTTGAGAGGGTACCCTGGGCCTTCTCAAGGGACCGTAAGTCCAGGGTGGTGGCAGCGGAAGGCAGCGACCCGCTGGGGTCATGACATATGTATTTATTTATTTTTCACATGTATATCCCGCCCATCCCGTAAACGGGCTCAGGGCGGGTTACGTCATGTTAATAAACACAACAAAATTCAAAACAGATTGTAAACATATAAAATCAGTAGTTGCAGCTTGCAGTTGCAGTCACTGGGTCCGGATGGTTATCAGTGGGTGGGAGACAGCAACCTCGGGGTGGGGGTGAGTGTGGACACCCACTGCCTCAGCCAAAGACCTGGCGGAAGAGCTCCATCTTGCAGGCCCTGCAGAATCGGATAAGATCCCGCGGGGCCCTGATCTCAGTAGGGAGCTGTTTTACGGTCTGCTCCTGATTTGAGAAAGGTTTCATCAATACCATTTTAGGCTGTGTGATCTGTGCTTTATGTCGTTATTATGCCCTGGTTTGTTTTCACGGCTCTGATTTGTTTCTTAGCCAGTTTGGCGTAGAGTTTAAGTGCGCAGACTCTAATCTGGGAGAACAGAGTTTGATTCCCCCACTCCTCCACTTGCACCTGGCTGGATGACCTTAAGCAAGCCATAGTTCTGGCACAGCTGCTCTTGAAAAAGAGCAGTTTCTGCCAGAGTTCTCTCAGCCCCACCTACCTCACCGTGTGTCTGTTGTGGGAAGGGAAAGGGGTTTGTAAGCCGCTCCAAGACTCCCTTGAGTAGTGAAGGGTGGAGTATAGATGCAATCTCTCCTTTTCTTCTTCTTAGGGGCTGAGTTTTAATTGTTTTGTTGCTTCAGCTGCCTGCTGCCTCCAGCAGATCTCTGGAGAAGCAGCACGTGCCCTTGCCAAATCAATCGATCAAATTACCAGCCACTCCACCCGCCCCTATGAGGCTACAGCACCCACCCAACGTTGCTCGTTCAACCTTACCTGCGTGTACAAGTACAAATCCGACCCGTCTCGCTTTCGGCGTCTGCTTTGCTTCATGTTCTTTCACCATCGCCCGCACTGAAGCAGCAGGGGAGGATCTGGAAGGTAAAACCTCTCCGGAGCTGGTCCCCTTTTCCATGATCATACTTCAAGGCTACCATCTTCTGGGGAAGACAGCATGCTCCCATCCAGAGGAAGACAAAGTACCGCACTCTCCCTGAAAGGGAAAGCACAAGCGGATACGGAAGAGTGATTGCCAGGTGGAGATTTCCTTTATTCAAATAACTGCATGAATGAAAGCATGACCATGCGTATCCTTCTCAGGAAAGCCACCTGACCGCATGGTATTACCCGAGTTACGGTCAGTGTTTCCTCTAAGCTGAGTTAGCTCACAGTTTTTTTAGCCTCCGGCTCACACATTTCTGTTCTTAGCTCAGGAAGGATGGCTCCAAAGCAAATTAATTTATGCAGCAGCCAAATTGCTTGTTCACAGTTTTAATGCCAGTAACTCTCGAAGTAGAATTTTTGCTCACAAGACTCCACAGCTTAGAGGGAGCATTGGTTATGATAGAGGGTGCGTTCATGCATCGTTGGAAATTGTGCTATAGTAACGCTATAGCGATTATTTGCAACTGGACTGGCTAGTTTACACAGGTGAACAAGCCAGTCCAGATAAAGCTTTGTCATAAACATAAACCTAATTTCAACAGGAAAGAAGAGAGTTTAAAAATAAATAGGGCATGGTTTCCTGTCCTGAAAAACAATAGCACTACAGATAAGATTAGAATTTCAACAGCCAATCCACATACAAAAGAACCTCCTCAGGAAACAATCCATAGACAAAAGAACCTCCTCAGGAAAGCTTCTCCATTAGCATGTTCACAGCCTGGGGAACGCCTACAAGATAATGGCTCAGCCCTACCCCACCTTCCAAGGTAGATATAAATTACCTGCCTAACATTTTTTTTCTCACCTTGACACAGAGAGTATCCACCTTTCTATGTTATACCTCTGAGACCACAACCAGACAACCCGGAAAGTCTACAGCAGCTAATGAACTCCAACCATGAAAGCCTTCGACAACATAAATCTTTAATGCATTGCAAAACAAAATTTGAGTCCAGTGACACCTTTAAGACGAACAGTTTGATTCTGGGTATAAGCTTTTGTGTCCATGCACACTTCTTCAGCTACACTGAGGGGGAAGTCACCAACCATTACATATAGGCGGGGAGGGTGTTGCCAGGAAGGGCTAATCAGAGTCAAGATGCATAAGTAACTGAGCAATAAATATAAGCAGGCATAAATATAAAGAAAAATTTACCACTCAGTTACTTAGGCATCTCAAAAATCATTTTTCCCCCAGATTGCCGTTGCCGCTCCTGTATCTCTGTAAGCAAGGTCGAAATGAATCATAGCTCTATGGTGCGTAGATCCACATTGAGGAAGCGAAATACATCAAGGTGAAGGAGAAGCACACCATATAGGGTGACAAAGAGCCAGCAGAGAGCATTCATTCAGAAGAACCTCTACTGGCTAACCTCAAAAATTCCTGACAATTCATAGGAGAAGGAAACATCTGAGAGACGGTGCATCATCTCTCTCCTACTCCTTCCGTTAGCAAAGATGCTACAGATTATTTGCAATGACTGCAGGCCTTCAAACGACAACCCAGGTGGGCAGTCAGCGAAATGGTACATCAGCTCAAAAATGTTAACTTCCCCCATCCTTACAATACTTGCCTACTCGTGACACAGGATTCTAATCCACATTAAAACCCAGCAAGCAGTGAATGGGGGACGGAGGCAGTGCATAATTCAGATTAACACCCACAGAAAACAAGGAAAGGAGCAAAGACCTTCGGCACCTGGTGGGGCAAAATCAGCAAATTCCCATCCACATGACCATTTGGTGGGTACTGGGCCCCATGCATGTTATAGGGGGTGCCAGCCTCCAGGTGGGACCTGGGGACCCCTGTTGGAATTACAGCTCATTCTCCAGATCAGTTCCCCTGGAGAAAATGGCTTCTTTGGAGGGTGGGCTCTCAGGCACTGTACCCCATGGAGGTCCCTCCCCAGACTTCACCCCCAAATTCTCCAGGAGTTTCCCAAACTGGTCTGGCCACCCTGCCCTACAACCCCACCCCCACCACCACCAACGGCTAGGGGGGACCTGGCAACCCTCGCTCACCCCCTGGAGAAAATGAATATTTTGGAAGGGGGACTCTGCAGCATTTGTATCCCTGTCCTCCCCAGGCTCCACCCCCAAATCTCCAGGAGTTCCCCCCCTGGAGCTGGCAACCCTTCCCCCCTACCCATCCCCTTCCCCTGTGGGTGGCCAAGGGGGGGGGACCTGGCAACCTTAGCTCACCCCATGGAGAGAATGGAGGCTCTGGAGGGTGGGCTCTGAATGACACTGAGCCCCACTGGGGTCCCTGTCCTCCCCAGGCTCCACCCCCAAATCTCCAGGAGTTCCCCCCTGGAGCTGGCAACCCTTCCCCCTACCCATCCCCTTCCCCTGTGGGTGGCCAAGGGGGGGGACCTGGCAACCTTAGCTCACCCCATGGAGAGAATGGAGACTCTGGAGGGTGGGCTCTGAATGACACTGAGCCCCACCGGGGTCCCTGTCCTCCCCAGGCTCCACCCCCAAATCTCCAGCTGTTTCCCCGCCTGGAGCTGGCAACCCTGCCCCCTCCCCCGGCAAAGAGGCACCAGGACAGGTGGGAACAGCCAACCGGGGCGGGGCCCACAGAAGGGAGCAGCCTTCCTGACCTGTCCTCGCAGGCTCCTCCTCCTCCTCCTCCTCCTGGGCTCCGGGGCAGGAACCAAACTCAGGACCGGAGAAAGCGAGAGCGAGAGAGCCTTGCCTCCGAAGCCCCGCCCCCGGGCTCCACCCCGGCCGCCGTCACCTGCCAGGTGACCTCCTCCACCTGCACATCCCCCCCCTTCCCCAGGCCCCGCCCTCGCTGGGCCTCGGGAGAGCGTTGCCGCGGCAACCGACGGGAGAGGCGTCGCGCTCTCGTGGCGTCACAGGCGCGCTACCCCCCTCGCGTCACGCGCGTGACGTCACGTCGCGGGGGGACTCCGCCTCCTCCCTTTCCCCGCCTCCTCCTCCCCTCGAGTGGGAGGAAAGGAAGCTTCACTCACGCGGGCGGGGGAGGGGTCAGGTGTCGTCAGCGGGCGCGCGGCCCCCTGCCCGGCACACGCGCACGCGCGCCGCGGGGTTTTGTCATCGCTCCGGCGCCTTCCTCGGCCGGGAGGGAGGAGAGCAAAGGGGGTAGAAGAGCGGCGGCGGGGGAGAGAGAGTTCTGCCGGGAGAGTACTTCCGGTTGCTGTTAGAGCGCCGCCGCCGCCATGTGCGGGGTTGAGGGGGGGAAGAAGAGTGGAAAAGAAGAGGTCGATGGAGGTATTATTAGGTGTGAAGTAATATTAGGTATGAGGTAGGTGCGAGCTGTTATTTCTTGCGGGTTTTGACTTTTAATGTTGGCAGTCTTGTATTCTACGGTGTATGTGTGGCTACATTGAATTTTATGGTAAGACGCCCTGAGCCCTGCTTGTAGGGAAGGGCGGCCTAAAGATCGGAATGAATGACTGAATGAAAATGAATGACTGAATGAATGAAAATGAATGACTGAATGAATGAATGAAAATGAATGACTGAATGAATGAAATGACTGACTGACTGAATGAATGAATGAATGAGAATGAATGAATGGTCAGGGAGGCCAGCCTCCAGGAGCATTGACAGCTCTGGGATGGGGAATACCTGGAGATTTCTGGGATGGAGCCTATGGAGGGAGGGGTTTGGGGAGGAGACTCCGCCCTCCAAAGCTGCTGTCCTCTCCCGGGGGAGGGCTCCTGGCTGCCTGGAGGCTGGCAACCCTCTCCTCCAGGTGGGACTGCCTGGGGATGGCTCCAGAATCACAGCTCATGTCCAGAGGACAGATGTCAGTTCCCCTGGAGAATGTAGGATGTAGGGTTGCCAGCTCTGGGCAAGGAACTTCCTGGAGGTTTGGGGGCGGAGCCTCAGGAGGGAGGGGCTTGGGGAAGGGAGGGACTCCAATGGGGCATAAAGCCCATAGGGTCCACCTTCCAAAGTAGCCATTTTCTCCCCCGGGGGGGTGGGGATGGACGGGACTGATCTCTGATGATCCCAGGAGATCTTCAGGCACCACCTGGAGGTTGAATTCCAAAAACAACATCCAGGACAAAAATAAGGAAGAGTCAATAAAGACAAGTTGCAAAAACGTTTACTGGAAAATTGTCTTCTATTATCGCTCACACGCTAACGAATACTGCGCAACGAATGATTCGTTTCACAATATTTGCTTTTATCTGAGCGTGTCGCAGTCCCAATTCTTATCAATCACTACTTATTGACTCTTGAAGGAAAGGTTCCATGTTGACTCTCTAATAACAGAACCCAAGAAAATTGTCTACAGAAATGACTACAGTACTACAGTTTTTGCAACTTATCTTCATTGACTCTTCGTTATTTTTGTCACGGATGTTGTTTTTGGAATGCCACTTCCTCCCGGGATCTCTCGTTTTTGGCTACCACCTGGAGGTTGGACCTGATTGGGGAAGGACCTGATTGGGGAAGGACCTGGGAATCCTAGGTAGGGTTGCCAATTCCATTTCAGGAAATTCCTGGAGATGTGGGGGTGGAGGGGGTTGGGGTGGGAGGGACTCCGGTGGGGTCCAACGCCCTAGAGTCCACCCTCCAAAGCAGCCATTTTCTCCGAGGGAAGTAGTCTCTGTAGTCTGGAGAAGAGCTGTCATTCTGAGATCTCCGGGCCCTACCTGGAGATCTGGCAACTCTAGCGATGTAAAGCTTGTAACAAAATGAGGCCGTGGAGAGTTGTTTTGTTATGATGTGGGGGTTTTTGTCCTAAAGATAAATAAAGGGAAAATAAATATGAAAAATATCCCTTATCGGCTGTTGGGATAGAACTCCCCATTTTGTCGGGATAGAACTCCGTTTTGTTTTGTTTTCAAAGGAAAAGAGAGTTGAGTGAGGAAAGGGCGGTTAGGTTGTTAACTCTGGGTTGGGAAATACCTGGAGATTTGGGGTTGGGGAGGTTGGGGAAGGGAGTGGCCTCAGCAGGGTAAATCGCCATAGATAGGGACACCAGCTGCCAGGTGGGACCTGGGGATCCCTGCTGGAATTACGGGTCATCTCCAGGCTACAGAGATCAGCTCCCCTGGAGAAAACAGATGCTTTGGAGGGTGGGCTCTGTGGCACTGTACCACACCGAGGTCCCTGTCCTCCCCAGACTCCACCCCCAAATCTCCAGGAGTTTCCCAACCTGGATCTGGCAACCCTGCCCCCACCAGTGCCCAACAGGGACCTGAGAACCGTGGACCCCTTGGAGAAAATGGCTGCTTTGGAGGGTGGACTCTGTGGCACTCGCACCCCCACTGAGTTCCCTGTCCTCCCCAGGCTCCACCCCCAAATCTCCAGGAGTTTCCCATCCTGGAGGCTGGCAACCCTGGCCGTAGAGTCCAGCCTCTTTTTCAGCTGGAGGTAGGGTTGCCAGTTCCATCTTGGAAGATCCCTGGAGATTTGGTGGGTGCAGCCTAGGAACATTGGGGTTTGGGGAGGGGAGGGACCTCAGAATCCATGGTGGATTGAAAATTTAGATATCAGTATTTTGAGGGATTGCCCGAACCAGCCTTATAATGATTCCTTGTTTTAGTGTGTGTGTGTCTTTAAAAGTTAGGTTTGCTTGCAATGCTAGAAGGAGAGTGATAGAGGGAGACAAGTGTGCTGTCACTAGTGGATGACTGAGAGTGTGGAAGGAGTTGTTCTGAGTGAATCTGTATATGTGTGTGTGTTATGACGGAGTTCTGTGTATGTGTCTTTGGAAAGTGAAGTGTGGAAGAGCTATGAGGAGGGTCTGTGTGACTCTAAAGTTTTGAGAGAGAACATAAGACAAAGAAACAAATCGTGTCTAAACTGTGTGGTTAGACAAATGCTTTTTCTTGTGTGCCTCAGACAAAGAGCTTAGTCAGTGTGGCTGCCCATATTGAAAGAGAGATTCCTATCAGTGTGGAATTTTAGTGTCAGAAAGACTGTGTGTGATACCTTGCCAGTTATGTTTACAAGTTCCTTATTCCCCAAACAGTTAAAGATAACCAGCAACTTATTTTGTTCCTTAATCAATAAATCAATTTTTGTTTAAGTATATCCCAGAATTCAGTTCAATCCTTCCTCAGGGCCACGTAAACCTCTGAAAAGCCCAGACCCTCGGTAACATTAACAGCAGCAGAGAGATTTTTTTGGAATTTTGGATTCCTGGTGGCAGCAGAAAACTACCCAGTTTATAAACACAGAGTATAATTTTAAAGTAACAATAGTCCCCCCCCAAATAAGTGGGATGCCACAGGTCTGCATATCCATTGTATCAACTTGGTTACTTGTTTTATATTATTATATGAGGGAAGTGAAATCGTTAAAATGAGCTGAAGCAGCTATGAGGTAAGGAACAATCTGTCTGAAAAGGCAAAACACAGTTGCAGAGCTAAAGGTAAGATGAAGTGAGGGGGGTGTGAACAAGCCAAGATGGCCTTGGGGAAATAGAGCACTAACCAACCACGCCCGCGCAATACCTTCATGAATATTATTTAGCCCACGCCGAATACCTGAGTAGCTAATTTTAATGCATGCACTATATATGTTGATGTATGTTTGGGAGGGAAACGAACTGATATGTAGTAGGCGGCCAGAAAGAATGTAGCCTTCAATGCCTGAGGGACCGCCCTTCCTCATATATACTCCAGAGAGCACTATGATCTGGGTTGCAATATCAATTTACCATTCCGGGCCGGAAGGACTCCAGGCTTGCGGCCACTAGGACCAGGGCCTTTTCTGTGGTGGCTCCACACTGGTGGAATGAGCTCCCGGAGGAGATCAAGGCCGTGTGGGATCTTTCACAGTTCCGCAGAGCCTGCGAGACGGAGCTCTTCCACCAGGCGTTCAATTAGGAGCCGCCACCCCACTGCCACCGACATCTGTGGCTATGGATTGGCCCCAGCCTGGAGAATGCGCCACACCATCGGGCAATGCCGAAGACCATGGAAGCAGAAACATTGGTTGTATGCTATACAATACGCCATCTGAACTACTGAGAGGCGATCATCATCAGCACTAGCACATTGCTTACTGGACTGTTTTACATGTTTTTGGAATGTTTTAATCTTTGTATGGCTTTATGGTACTGGGTACCAATTTTGTCAGCCGCCCTGAGCCCGCTTGCAGGGAGGGCGGGGTATAAATAGAATAAAATATATTAATTAAATAAATAAATACCTTGGCCTATGGGAACGAAGGAGGGACTTTGCGGTCGGGGGGGCAGAGAGTATAAAATGAAACCTTCTGGACTGTTCCGGGAGCTCGCCTTTGTTCGACTCCCTTTATCGCTCAATAAAGCACAACTTAGACTCCAGACTGACTTTCTTTTCTTTGACGTGTTCCTTGGAGTGGCCAAGGAAGACGGACTTTGTTTCAAGCATCATACGCTCCTTGTGTGTAACTGTGCCATACGAAAAGTAAATAAATAATGCAGTTGCTCGCCTCAATTGTGAATCTAAATGATCTTAACTGTGAGCGACATTTAAAAAGGGGAACTTTGTGGAAGAAGAAGAAATATAAACCTGACTTCACGGCGCTTGGCTGAATTTCCTTTGCTTTCCCCCCCCCACTGACTTTGGAAAGATTTAGATTTGTCCATACATACATCTGCATGCCGCCATACGGAAGACTGGCCGTATGCAGCGTCCTGCCACACAAGCTGAGCATTTTTCTCACATTGAGTTTTTAAAAAAATATAAATTTGCCGTGCCAATAAGAACATCACGCATTCTGCTGCTCAAAATAAGTTTGACACGCAGAGGTGGTGGACACAGAGAGCAGTTAGAAGTGGCCTACTTATGAAGAAGAGAAGAAGAAGAGATTGGATTTATAACCTGCCCTTCACTACCCAAAGGAGTCTCAGAGCGGCTTACAAACTCCCTTCCCTTCCCACAACAGACACCCTGTGAGGTAGGCAGGGCTGAGAGAGCTCTGACAGAAACTGCTCTTTTTCAAGGACAGCTCTTATCAGAACTACGGCTTACCCAAGGTCATCCAGCCGCTGCAAGTGGAGGAGGAATGGGGGAATCAAACCCGGTTCTCCCAGATTAGAGTCCACACACTTAACCACTACACCAAACTGGCTCTCATCTTACGATGGCTGATTTGTGTGGTTTCCCCCAAAACAGGGGAAGTCATAAAAGGTGTCTGATTGCTTATTACTCCACACATTAGCATGTGGACCTTCTGAGGTGCAGAGCACTGAAGAAGGGGAGAACCAGATTATTCGAAGACTGGAATAAGGTAAGTTTAATAAATTTCATGTCAACAGAGATACTAAAAGCTAAGGCCAGTGAGTGAGTCGTTGGCAGAGTTTAAATATGCAAAGGAAGTGGAGCACTGACTGTCTAGAGAAAAGGAAGGGGCTTTATTAAAGAAGAGCAAATGGTTTTAGAACGTAGAAGAGAGGACCTTCATTGTCTAACCTAACTGCTGAAGGAGGAAAATCAACAATAAGGAAGTTCTGCAGAAGCAGAAGCCAATCAGGAGACAACAAGGAGACAATTTGAAATTGTGAGCAATCCCTAATCTAGCTATGCTGTGATGGACACGCAATTGTGATGGACACACAATAAGTAAAAACATTGACAATGATGGGGGGGACTATGTTGAAAGGCTTGATACCTAAGAAGAAACACCCAATGTAATTGCGTAACTCATAAGAACATAAGAGAAGCCATGTTGGATCAGGCCAAAGGCCCAGCCAGTCCAACACTCTGTGTCACACAGTAGGCAAAACCTAGGGGCCCTTTCAGTCTTGCCCCACAAGCACCAAGAATACAGAATATCACCACCCCACACATAAGAACATAAGAGAAGCCATGTTGGATCAGGCCAATGGCCTGTCCAGTCCAACACTCTTGTGTTACACAGTGGCCAAATCCCAGGTGCCATCAGGAGGTCCACAGTGGGGCCAGAACTCCAGAAGCCCTCCCACTCTTGTCCCCTGAGCATCAAAAAGACAGAGCATCACTTGCCCCAGACAGTGTTCCTATCTATACCTCGTGGCTAATAGCGACTGAGGGACCTCTGCTCCATACGTTCATCCAATCCCCTCTTGAAGTTGTCTATTGCCTTTAGCTGCCACCACCTCCTGCGGCAGTGAATCCCACATTTTGATTACCCTTTGAAGTCCCTCCCCTCTCCAAACCCAGGCTCCGCCCCCAAATCCCCAGGATCTCCCAACCTGGAGCTAGGCACCCTAATTCTCAAGCCCCCGTGGGCCTAGCCTGGCCTTCTCATGCCCTCTCCACCGAGGCCCGCTGAGGACATTCCCCAGTCTCTCATTACTGAGTGTCGGGCTAGACATGCCCAACAACCAGGATGTCCGGCCCTGGCAGCCCCCGGAAAGGTCCCGTGTCCACCTGGTACTGCGGCTCTAACCCGGTCAAGGTCCCTGAAGTCTTCGTCCCACTCAGGCCCACCAAGTCCTCCTGCCACACTATCTTTTAAGCGACTTTGAAGGGCTCGCCTGTTCGGAGTCGTTCCACAACCTGTGGCCACAAAAAGGGTTCTTTCCCGGAGATTTCAGGCAGCACAAAATGCTTCCTTCGGCTAATCAGCTTCTTGGCACGACCCAAACGTTTTAGTTTGCGTCCCTGGATCTGCCTAAATAGCATTCTTTGTAACTCCCCGTCGTTCGACACCCACTCGCTATTCTTTCCAGGGCACGAAACATCGCAGGGCAACGTGTTTCTGACTAAAATGGGATCGTGTTCTGTCCTTGCTTTCTCAGTCCTAATTCTAACGTGAGCCAAACCAGAGTGTGGTGGGAAAGGTCAACGCACTTGAGGTTGGAGTTCTCCTGTGTCTCATTATACACTCACTGGCATTCGCAAAAATGGCTGTATGTGTGAAAACTGGAATTGCTGGACTCCGGCAGTCCAATGAGGAACGCTGTAGGTTGCTTTTCATGCTACGGTTTTCTGTGATGAAAACGCTCCTATAAGGCACCTGATGAAAGCAAGACCACCGATTGCTAGAGTTACCAACCTCCAGGCGGTGGCTTGAGATCTCCTGCTATTAAAACTGATCTCCGTTGGAGCACGGACTCTTGGAGCTCCTCCCCTCCCAAACCCCACCCTCCGCAGGCTCCACCCCCGAAATCTCCAGGTATTTCCCAGCCCAGAGCTGGCTACCCAAAGGACTTGGGAAATTCCTGGATATTTGAGCGGGGGACCCTGAGGCGGGCAGGGTTTAGGGAGGGGAGGAACTTCAGTAGGGCACAATGCCATTGAGTCCACCCTCCAAAGCAGCCATTTTCTCCAGCGGAACTGATCTCTGTCATCTGAAGAACAGTTATAATCCCAGGAGATCTCCAGGTTCTACCTGGAGGTTGGCAACCCTACCAATGTGATATAGGGTTGCCAGGTCCTACCTTTCGCTGCAGCAGGGGAGTCCAGGCCCGGAAGTGACATCATTGTGTTGAGCACATTGTGGGCGGGACCACTATCATGTGAGGGGATACCATAGAGTTTTCCCTCAAATGATAGAGCGTCCCCCCACACACATACACAACGTGCCCGGAGTGATCCCGGCACTTTGTGGGTGGGGTTCCCCCCGGCGGCCCAATCCGGGCCGGTGGGTAAGGGGCCCATCAAGCAGGCAACCCACCCCCCCACCCCCGAGGGACCTGGCAACCCTAATGTGATCACAGGCTAAGGGGCAGTGCCCAGTTCCACTGGAAGAAAGCACACTCGCTCACAACTTTAATGCCCGTAGCTCACAAAGTAGAATTTTTTCTCACAGGACTCCGCAGCTTAGAGGGAGTATTGGTTGGTACCACACGGAAACACCAGCAAAAAGATTTCACCGGGAACAACATATGATTCTGCCATATTCTCAAGTATTTTGAATACCATTTTGAATAGGCCGTAACTAGTTATCTTTAAATAAATAAATATTATTAATATTATTATTAATGATAACAACAATAATTGAAGAAACAGAAGGACTATTCTAGCTGCACAAGATCAGGCACTTAAAGACAACTGATAACTGCAAATGTCGACTTGGCAAGACAAAAGGTGAAACAGTCAACCCATGGTCAGTGCCTGCAGTAAAATTGCTCAAACTGTTGAAAGAGTGTCGTGATAGAGTTGCAGCTGTACGAGAAGTACAGCTTCCCATTAGCCAGAAATTAATGGGAGCAAAACCAGAGAATAATGAAACACAACACAAGATTCTTTGGGACTTCCGATTATAAACAGATGAACACCTGGAGCATAAAACCCCTGATATCACAATTGTAGACAAAATGAGAAATAGGGTTGGGATTGTTGACATTGCAATCCTCGGAAACTGCAGAATAGAAAGAAAGAACAGGAGAAGATCACCAAATACCTAGACCTACTAACGGAGTTAGAGTATCTATGGGAGTAGAAAGATACCATCATGCAAGTTGCCATTGGAGCCCTTGGAGCAGTGCCTAGAAGACTCAAGAAACACCTGGACATTCTGGGCATTGAGCAAATAACACCAGCTCAGTTCCTGAAGACAGTGTTGCTTGGAACAGCAAGAGTCAGGCCAAGGTACCTCTGCAGTTCCCAAGAACTTGGCTAGATCTCAGTTTGCAGAACACCGTCCACCAGTCAAGTATCTGACTGTGACAATTATTATTAATAATAAAATAACAACAACAGCAACAACAATGCATTGCCATTGTTCATGGACCTTCACAGAGAACAAAAACAGAGGTTTTTACTCCAAAGAGCTTACAATTCAGAATATTAGAATCGCAGATCTGAAACGTTAAAGAGTTTTGAAAATGGCTTAAATTGAGCATGAAACATATATCTATTAATCTGATGTGAAACTGTGACTAAATGTAAAATGCCGATCGCCAGGTACTGCAACATTTCTAGTTACTGTGTGTGTATGTTTTGCTTTTGTGTTTTTTTTAAATCTTCAATAGCACCGTTTATTTTAACTATGTGTCGGCGGGGCTTAGCAATGTTATTTTTGGAGGTTGCAGGAATACGAAAAGAAATAGAAACCAACTGTCGCTCTTGATTGGAAATAATAAATTTAATTCTGGAGAGCAGAAATAATAGAAAACATGCGTCCCTGTTTATCTCTGATCGTCTGATCTTTCTCTTTGTGTTATTAAATAAATCAAAACCTCTTGCGGGTTCCGACCAGTAATATTAGACGTCTCAGTGCCTGACTTACTCATTCAGTAATCACCACAATGGCAGCCAACTTTGGAGGGAAACGGCTGGACACCAAATCACCTTTAAAATACACACACGCCGCACAGATATCGTTTAACATTTGCGAGGTTGCCTTTTATTGAGTTTTTAAACAGGTATTTATTACTAGGGCAAGGCGGCCATTATTTTTTGCCTGTTTCCTGACTTTGGAAAGAATCTGTTTCTTTATGGCTTTGGAAAGAAGTTCGCGCAGCTTTAATTTTTCAACTGTATTACTTACCGCATGGCCAAGAGCTACCGTGAACCGAAACGACATTTGCATCCGTATATTCTTGGATGTTACTGTATTGTTGAACCAAATTAGAGTCCAGTGGCACCTTTAAGACCAACAAAGGTTTATTCAAAGTATGAGTTTTCGTGTGCATGCATACTTTTTCAGATACACTGGAATGGTGAGTAAAGTTCAAACTTATAGACAGAGAAACTTATAGACAAGAACTTGTGGGCACTCAATGAAATTGCTGAGCAGTCGGGTTAGAACAGATAAAAGGAAGTCCTTCTTCACCCAAAGAGTGATTAACACATGGAATTCACTGCCACAGGAGGTGGCGGCGACTACAAGCATGGACAGTTTCAAGAGGGAATTAGATAAACATATGGAGCAGAAGTCCATCAGTGGCTATTAGCCACACAAGATAGATAGGAACTCTCAGTCTGGGGCAAGTGAGGCTCTGTATTCTTGGTACTTGTGGGGGGGGGCAGCAGTGGGAGGGCTTCTAGTGTCCTGGCCCCACTGGTGTACCTCCTGAATGCACCTGGTATTTTTGGCCACTGTGTGACAGAGTGTTGAACTAGATGGGCCATTGGCCTGGTCCAGCATTGACTTCTCTTATGAAATTAACATGTAACATGATGATTTTTAAGATATGCAAAGTCAAAATAACAAGCTCAGGTTATAAGGTCAACCATGGTAAAGCAATAAATATGTCCGAATAGCAGATAAATGTCTCAAGGTGTCTTTTCTAACTGTATTGTTGAGCTATAGAAATCGTTCACCCTGTGATTACTCTTCATGAACAAAGTAATCCAGTAGCAAGTAATTGCTACAGCCTCACGTAAGTGCAATATCAAATGATGTGGGGGTGCAGTCAGAGGTTCTGTCTAACCTACCCCCTCTCTCACACACACATACACAACTCGAACCCAATGCAAAATTTGTATGAATTTTTTTTTACTCAGTGGCTCCATGAACCCTCCACAGGCAGAGTTGCCAATTCTGACTTGGAAAATTCTAGGTAGTCCTTGGTGGTCAAAGAGCTGATCAGGGATGTAATGTCACTCTAGGACTTCTGTTTCTCCTAGCCTCTATGGTACACCATAGAGTTTGCCAGCCAAAGCTTCCATTTCCTCCAGTTGAACTGATTTCTGTAGCCTGGACATCGGTTGTGATTCCAACACAACTCCAAGTCCCACTTTGAAGTTTGGAGGGTTGCCGGCTTCAGTTTGGGAAGGACTTGGAGATTTTGGGAGTGGAGCTTGAGGAAGGCGTGGTTTGGGGAGGGGAGAGACTTCAACGGGGCATAATGCCGTACAGTCCGCCTTCCAAAGTGGCCATTTTCTACAGGGGAACTGATCTCTGTTGCCTTGAGATGAGCCGTAATAGCGGGAAGTTCTCCAACTAGCACCTGGAGGATTGGCAACCGTACTGGTAATTTTCTCAAAACTCCCAGAATTTTTTGTTGTTGTTCAGTCGCACAGTCGAGTCCAACTCTCCGCGACCCCACGGACCACATCACGCCAGGCCCTCCTGTCCTCCATCGTCCTCCGGAGTTTAGTCCCCTTAAACTCACCCCCTAGGAGACACTGCATGATGACCCTTGAAACTTGCGTCCTAGGAAAGGTCCGCATCTCAGACGCTGATTTGATTTGATTTATTTAATTTGTTATCCCGTCCTCCCGTCCTAGGCCGGCTCAGGGCGGCTTACAGAACAGAACAAAAATTCTAGTGATACATAAAACACAGTTATTTCCAATAGTACAATTCCAGTAGTACATAAAACACAATCAATATAAGGTAAAGGTAAAGGTTTCCCTTGTTCAAAAGCCAGTCATATCCGACTCTAGGGTTGCAGTGCTCATTTCCGTTTCCAAGCTGAAGAGCCAGCACTATCTGAAGACGTTTCCATGTTCATGTGGCCGGCATGACTAAACGCCGAGGCACACAGAACACTGTTACCTTCCCACCGAGGCGGTACCTATTTATCTACTTGCAATTTCTTGCTTTCGAACTGCTAGGTTGGCAGGAGCTGGGACCAGAGACAGGAGCTCACTCCGTCTTGCGGCACTCAGGTCTCGAACTACTGAACTACCGGCCTTCCAGCTTGCAGTTCACCGTCTTAACTACTTGAGCCACCGGCCTTCCTCAGTCAATATAAATACAGTGTTAAAATCAACATGATAATAAAGTGCTAGCAAAGTTCCACAGTTTTAAACATTAACTCCATTGGTCTGCTTCAGTTGTCTTAAGGGGGACTGGTTCGGGCAGTAATTAGAGGGTCCAGTAGATCAGGGCTTATCCACCGTAAGATGTTAATTGTTGTTAGTGATAGTTGTGATGGTGGTGGCAGTGGTGGCAGTGGTGGTGGCAGCTCCAAAAGCCTGGCGGAAGAGCTCCATTTTACAGTCCCATTTTACAGAGAATGTGTATGTTTCTGGCTTTGGCCCAGGGAAACAGCAGCAGTCATAACAGGGCTGACTGTCGTCACTTTATCTGTTGCCCTAACTGGCAAGAAACAGCAGAGCTGTGCAATCCTCAGCAACCAGGTCTCAAGAAGCAATGCCTCCCTAGAGAGGACCCTCATGCCTGAAGCATGCTTCTGGAGCGGGTGACTTCCACGGCCCACATAAAAGAGGGGGAAAGAGCCACAGATGTTAACCTTCTGGAGGAGAAAAGTGTTGAACTCATTTGTTACGCAGGCCGGATCTGACATAAATGCCACTTTGTCAGGCCGGGGGCCATGTGTGCCATAAAATGTAATGCCAGGTAGCGGAGATATAAACTTTAAAAATGACACAGGCCAGCCCAATTAAGGATTATTATTTTCTTTACACAAGATACAAACATGCTTAAAACATTATACCCCTCCTACAGTATTTCCGTACAGCATCCTCCCTGATGCCTGCCCTCCCACTTCAACACCCGTTATGCATTAGCACTGGGATATAATAATGATTATTATCATATGGCATGGTGTGTAATATATAGCCAGGAGATCCTAAGATGGTCTGGCAGCCAACAGTTCAAGCTCTTTAGTGTTCTGCACCACTAGGTGGCGAGCGAGACATTTTTTGAGGCAAGAGACGTTTCAGAAGTGGTTTTCCATTGCTTGTCTCCGTGTAATGAATGTAGTATTCCTTGGAAGTCACCCATCCAAATACAAACACTCTGTGTCACACAGTAGGCAAAACCTAGGGGCCCTTTCAGTCTTGCCCCACAAGCACCAAGAATACAGAATATCACCACCCCACACATAAGAACATAAGAGAAGCCATGTTGGATCAGGCCAATGGCCCGTCCAGTCCAACACTCTTGTGTCACACAGTGGCCAAATCCCAGGTGCCATCAGGAGGTCCACAGTGGGGCCAGAACTCCAGAAGCCCTCCCACTCTTGTCCCCTGAGCATCAAAAAGACAGAGCATCACTTGCCCCAGACAGTGTTCCTATCTATACCTCGTGGCTAATAGCGACTGAGGGACCTCTGCTCCATACGTTCATCCAATCCCCTCTTGAAGTTGTCTATTGCCTTTAGCTGCCACCACCTCCTGCGGCAGTGAATCCCACATTTTGATTACCCTTTGAAGTCCCTCCCCTCTCCAAACCCAGGCTCCGCCCCCAAATCCCCAGGATCTCCCAACCTGGAGCTAGGCACCCTAATTCTCAAGCCCCCGTGGGCCTAGCCTGGCCTTCTCATGCCCTCTCCACCGAGGCCCGCTGAGGACATTCCCCAGTCTCTCATTACTGAGTGTCGGGCTAGACATACCCAACAACCAGGATGCCCGGCCCTGGCAGCCCCCGGAAAGGTCCCGTGTCCACCTGGTACTGCGGCTCTAACCCGGTCAAGGTCCCTGAAGTCTTCGTCCCACTCAGGCCCACCAAGTCCTCCTGCCACACTATCTTTTAAGCGACTTTGAAGGGCTCGCCTGTTCGGAGTCGTTCCACAACCTGTGGCCACAAAAAGGGTTCTTTCCCAGAGATTTCAGCCAGCACAGAATGATTCCTTCGGCTAATCAGCTTCTTGGCATGACCCAAACGCTTTAGTTCGCGTCCCTGGATCTGCCTAAATAGCATTCTTTGTAACTCCCCGTCGTTCGACACCCACTCGCTATTATTTCCAGGGCACGAAACATCGCAGGGCAACGTGTTTCTGACTAAAATGGGATCGTGTTCTGTCCTTGCTTTCTCAGTCCTAATTCTAACGTGAGCCAAACCAGAGTGTGGGGGGGAAAGGTCAACGCACTTGAGGTTGGAGTTCTCCTGTGTCTCATTATACACTCACTGGCATTCGCAAAAATGGCTGTATGTGTGAAAACTGGAATTGCTGGACTCCGGCAGTCCACTGAGGAACGCCGTAGGTTGCTTTTCATGCTACGGTTTTCTGTGATGAAAACGCTCCTATAAGGCACCTGATGAAAGCAAGACCACCGATTGCTAGAGTTACCAACCTCCAGGCGGCGGCTTGAGATCTCCTGCTATTAAAACTGATCTCCGGGCCGCTTTGGAGCTCCTCCCTCCCAAACCCCACCCTCCGCAGGCTCCACCCCGAAATCTCCAGGTATTTCCCAGCCCAGAGCTGGCTACCCAAAGGACTTGGGAAATTCCTGGATATTTGAGCGGGGGACCCTGAGGCGGGCAGGGTTTAGGGAGGGGAGGAACTTCAGTAGGGCACAATGCCATTGAGTCCACCCTCCAAAGCAGCCATTTTCTCCAGCGGAACTGATCTCTGTCATCTGAAGAACAGTTATAATCCCAGGAGATCTCCAGGTTCTACCTGGAGGTTGGCAACCCTACCAATGTGATATAGGGTTGCCAGGTCCTACCTTTCGCTGCAGCAGGGGAGTCCAGGCCCGGAAGTGACATCATTGTGTTGAGCACATTGTGGGCGGGACCACTATCATGTGAGGGGATACCATAGAGTTTTCCCTCAAATGATAGAGCGTTCCCCCCACACACATACACAACGTGCCCGGAGTGATCCCGGCACTTTGTGGGTGGGGTTCCCCCGGCGGCCCAATCCGGGCCGGTGGGTAAGGGGCCCATCAAGCAGGCAACCCACCCCCCACCCCCGAGGGACCTGGCAACCCTAATGTGATCACAGGCTAAGGGGCAGTGCCCAGTTCCACTGGAAGAAAGCACACTCACTCACAACTTTAATGCCCGTAGCTCACAAAGTAGAATTTTTTCTCACAGGACTCCGCAGCTTAGAGGGAGTATTGGTTGGTACCACACGGAAACACCAGCAAAAAGATTTCACCGGGAACAACATATGATTCTGCCATATTCTCAAGTATTTTGAATACCATTTTGAACAGGCCGTAACTAGTTATCTTTAAATAAATAAATATTATTAATATTATTATTAATGATAACAACAATAATTGAAGAAACAGAAGGACTATTCTAGCTGCACAAGATCAGGCACTTAAAGACAACTGATAACTGCAAATGTCGACTTGGCAAGACAAAAGGTGAAACAGTCAACCCATGGTCAGTGCCTGCAGTAAAATTGCTCAAACTGTTGAAAGAGTGTCGTGATAGAGTTGCAGCTGTACGAGAAGTACAGCTTCCCATTAGCCAGAAATTAATGGGAGCAAAACCAGAGAATAATGAAACACAACACAAGATTCTTTGGGACTTCCGATTATAAACAGATGAACACCTGGAGCATAAAACCCCTGATATCACAATTGTAGACAAAATGAGAAATAGGGTTGGGATTGTTGACATTGCAATCCTAGGAAACTGCAGAATAGAAAGAAAGAACAGGAGAAGATCACCAAATACCTAGACTTACTAACGGAGTTAGAGTATCTATGGGAGTAGAAAGATACCATCATGCAAGTTGCCATTGGAGCCCTTGGAGCAGTGCCTAGAAGACTCAAGAAACACCTGGACATTCTGGGCATTGAGCAAATAACACCAGCTCAGCTCTTGAAGACAGCAAGAGTCATGCCAAGATACCTCTGCAGTTCCCAAGAACTTGGCTAGATCTCAGTTTGCAGAACACCGTCCACCAGTCAAGTATCTGACTGTGACAATTATTATTAATAATAAAATAACAACAACAGCAACAACAATGCATTGCCATTGTTCATGGACCTTCACAGAGAACAAAAACAGAGGTTTTTACTCCAAAGAGCTTACAGTTCAGAATATTAGAATCGCAGATCTGAAACGTTAAAGAGTTTTGAAAATGGCTTAAATTGAGCATGAAACATATATCTATTAATCTGATGTAAAACTGTGACTAAATGTAAAATGCCGATCGCCAGGTACTGCAACATTTCTAGTTACTGTGTGTGTATGTTTTGCTTTTGTGTTTTTTTTAAATCTTCAATAGCACCGTTTATTTTAACTATGTGTCGGCGGGGCTTAGCAATGTTATTTTTGGAGGTTGCAGGAATACGAAAAGAAATGGAAACCAACTGTCGCTCTTGATTGGAAATAATAAATTTAATTCTGGAGAGCAGAAATAATAGAAAACATGCGTCCCTGTTTATCTCTGATCGTCTGATCTTTCTCTTTGTGTTATTAAATAAATCAAAACCTCTTGCGGGTTCCGACCAGTAATATTAGACGTCTCAGTGCCTGACTTACTCATTCAGTAATCACCACAATGGCAGCCAACTTTGGAGGGAAACGGCTGGACACCAAATCACCTTTAAAATACACACACGCCGCACAGATATCGTTTAACATTTGCGAGGTTGCCTTTTATTGAGTTTTTAAACAGGTATTTATTACTAGGGCAAGGCGGCCATTATTTTTTGCCTGTTTCCTGACTTTGGAAAGAATCTGTTTCTTTATGGCTTTGGAAAGAAGTTCGCGCAGCTTTAATTTTTCAACTGTATTACTTACCGCATGGCCAAGAGCTACCGTGAACCGAAACGACATTTGCATCCGTATATTCTTGGATGTTCCTGTATTGTTGAACCAAATTAGAGTCCAGTGGCACCTTTAAGACCAACAAAAGTTTATTCAAAGTATGAGCTTTCGTGTGCATGCATACTTTTTCAGATACACTGGGAATGGTGGGTAAAGTTCAAACTTATAGACAGAGAAACTTATAGACAAGAACTCGTGGGCACTCAATGAAATTGCTGAGCAGACAGGTTAGAACAGATAAAAGGAAGTCCTTCTTCACCCAAAGAGTGATTAACACATGGAATTCACTGCCACAGGAGGTGGCGGCGACTACAAGCATGGACAGTTTCAAGAGGGAATTAGATAAACATATGGAGCAGAAGTCCATCAGTGGCTATTAGCCACACAAGATAGATAGGAACTCTCAGTCTGGGGCAAGTGAGGCTCTGTATTCTTGGTACTTGTGGGGGGGCAGCAGTGGGAGGGCTTCTAGTGTCCTGGCCCCACTGGTGTACCTCCTGAATGCACCTGGTATTTTTGGCCACTGTGTGACAGAGTGTTGAACTAGATGGGCCATTGGCCTGGTCCAGCATTGACTTCTCTTATGAAATTAACATGTAACATGATGATTTTTAAGATATGCAAAGTCAAAATAACAAGCTCAGGTTATAAGGTCAACCATGGTAAAGCAATAAATATGTCCGAATAGCAGATAAATGTCTCAAGGTGTCTTTTCTAACTGTATTGTTGAGCTATAGAAATCGTTCACCCTGTGATTACTCTTCATGAACAAAGTAATCCAGTAGCAAGTAATTGCTACAGCCTCACGTAAGTGCAATATCAAATGATGTGGGGGTGCAGTCAGAGGTTCTGTCTAACCTACCCCCTCTCTCACACACACATACACAACTCGAACCCAATGCAAAATTTGTATGAATTTTTTTTTACTCAGTGGCTCCATGAACCCTCCACAGGCAGAGTTGCCAATTCTGACTTGGAAAATTCTAGGTAGTCCTTGGTGGTCAAAGAGCTGATCAGGGATGTAATGTCACTCTAGGACTTCTGTTTCTCCTAGCCTCTATGGTACACCATAGAGTTTGCCAGCCAAAGCTTCCATTTCCTCCAGTTGAACTGATTTCTGTAGCCTGGACATCGGTTGTGATTCCAACACAACTCCAAGTCCCACTTTGAAGTTTGGAGGGTTGCCGGCTTCAGTTTGGGAAGGACTTGGAGATTTTGGGAGTGGAGCTTGAGGAAGGCGTGGTTTGGGGAGGGAGAGACTTCAACGGGGCATAATGCCGTACAGTCCGCCTTCCAAAGTGGCCATTTTCTACAGGGGAACTGATCTCTGTTGCCTTGAGATGAGCCGTAATAGCGGGAAGTTCTCCAACTAGCACCTGGAGGATTGGCAACCGTACTGGTAATTTTCTCAAAACTCCCAGAATTTTTTGTTGTTGTTCAGTCGCACAGTCGAGTCCAACTCTCCGCGACCCCACGGACCACATCACGCCAGGCCCTCCTGTCCTCCATCGTCCTCCGGAGTTTAGTCCCCTTAAACTCACCCCCTAGGAGACACTGCATGATGACCCTTGAAACTTGCGTCCTAGGAAAGGTCCGCATCTCAGACGCTGATTTGATTTGATTTATTTAATTTGTTATCCCGTCCTCCCGTCCTAGGCCGGCTCAGGGCGGCTTACAGAACAGAACAAAAATTCTAGTGATACATAAAACACAGTTATTTCCAATAGTACAATTCCAGTAGTACATAAAACACAATCAATATAAGGTAAAGGTAAAGGTTTCCCTTGTTCAAAAGCCAGTCGTATCTGACTCTAGGGTTGCAGTGCTCATTTCCATTTCCAAGCCGAAGAGCCAGCACTATCTGAAGACGTTTCCATGGTCATGTGGCCGGCATGACTAAACGCCGAGGCACACAGAACACTGTTACCTTCCCACCGAGGCGGTACCTATTTATCTACTTGCAATTTCTTGCTTTCGAACTGCTAGGTTGGCAGGAGCTGGGACCAGAGACAGGCGCTCACTCTGTCTTGCGGCACTCAGGTCTCGAACTACTGAACTACTGGCCTTCCAGCTTGCAGTTCACCGTCTTAACTACTTGAGCCACCAGCCTTCCTCAATCAATATAAATACAGTGTTAAAATCAACATGATAATAAAGTGCTAGCAAAGTTCCACAGTTTTAAACATTAACTCCATTGGTCTGCTTCAGTTGTCTTAAGGGGGACTGGTTCGGGCAGTAATTAGAGGGTCCAGTAGATCAGGGCTTATCCACCGTAAGATGTTAATTGTTGTTAGTGATAGTTGTGATGGTGGTGGCAGTGGTGGCGGCAGTGGTGGCAGTGGTGGTGGCAGTGGTGGCAGTGGTGGTGGCAGCTCCAAAAGCCTGGCGGAAGAGCTCCATTTTACAGGCCCATTTTACAGAGAATGTGTATGTTTCTGGAAACAGCAGCAGTCATAACAGGGCTGACTGTCGTCACTTTATCTGTTGCCCTAGCTGGCAAGAAACAGCAGAGCTGTGCAATCCTCAGCAACCAGGTCTCAAGAAGCAATGCCTCCCTAGAGAGGGCCATCATGCCTGAAGCATGCTTCTGGAGCGGGTGACTTCCACGGCCCACATAAAAGAGGGGGAAAGAGCCACAGATGTTAACCTTCTGGAGGAGAAAAGTGTTGAACTCATTTGTTACGCAGGCCGGATCTGACATAAATGCCACTTTGTCAGGCCGGGGGCCATGTGTGCCATAAAATGTAATGCCAGGTAGCGGAGATATAAACTTTAAAAATGACACAGGCAAGCCCAATTAAGGATTATTATTTTCTTTACACAAGATACAAACATGCTTAAAACATTATACCCCTCCTACAGTATTTCCGTACAGCATCCTCCCTGATGCCTGCCCTCCCACTTCAACACCCATTATGCATTAGCACTGGGATATAATAATGATTATTATCATATGGCATGGTGTGTAATATATAGCCAGGAGATCCTAAGATGGTCTGGCAGCCAACAGTTCAAGCTCTTTAGTGTTCTGCACCACTAGGTGGCGAGCTAGACATCTTTTGAGGCAAGAGACGTTTCAGAAGTGGTTTTCCATTGCTTGTCTCCGTGTAATGAATGTAGTATTCCTTGGAAGTCGCCCATCCAAATACGAACCAAGGTCAACCCTGCTTAGCTTCCAAGATCTGACGGGATCAGGCTAGCTTGGGTCATCCAGGTCAGGGCAGCACTGGGACGGCCTACAGGGACATCTGTGTCCAGTTTTGAGCACCACATTTTAGGAAGGATGTTGACAAGCTCGAACATGTCCAGAAGAGGGCAACTAGGATGGTGGGAGGGTTGGAATCCAAGGCTTATGAGGAAAGGCTGAAAGAGTCGGGTATGTTTAGCCTGGGAAAGAGGGGACACGATTGCAGTCTTCAAGTATTTGAAGGGCTGTCACGTAGAAGATGGAGCAGATCTATTCTCTCTCGCTCCAGATTGCAAGACAAGATCTAAGGGGTGGAAATGACGAGGGAGTCGTTACCGGCTAGATATCAGGAGAAACTTCCTAAGTGTAAGAGTGGTTGAGCAGTGGAACAGACTGCCTCCGGAGGCGGTGGATGCTCCTTCGCTGGACGTTTTCAAGCAGAGGCTGGATGACCATCTTTTGGATATGTTATAGGTATGTAGATATGTAGGACTCTCTTTCAGCTCTGCTCCTGCAGAGTGCAGGGGGTTGGACTAGATGACCTGCAAGGTCCCTTCCAGCTCTAACATTCTATGATTCTATGACATAATGCACAGCCTCTGTCATCTGGCAGCTGCTCACAGGCCCGATAGGAGCCCTGGATGGGCCAGTCGAGGCCCACGGCCGTATGTTTGACACCCCTGCTCTAGAGGACCTGAGAAAGTATCAACCAAAATGCAGCCTCGGAGCCTTCCTCGGCCCACCGCAACCGATATACTTTACCATGATTTTAATTGTGAAGTTTTGATCTGCTTGCTGTTATGAACAGTCTCAGGAGATGTTAAGGACAAAAGGGAATCTGTGTATATGCTAAATAAACAAACATCAATGGGATGCATTCGGTGCGTCTCTGAGTTGATAACTGAAGTCACTAACTAAATAAATGTATTCTATGGATAGTGAGGCTGCAAGCAAGAAATCAGAAGGAGACGGAGGCTGGGAGGGGCAGCCGTGAAGGAGCAAGAGAAGTTAGTTGCTGTAGATTTTCCGGATTGTGTGGCCGTGGTCTTGGCATTGTAGTACCTGACGTTTCGCCAGCAGCTGTGACTGGCACCCTCAGAGGTATAACACAGAACGATGGAGTACTCTCTGTGTCAAGGTGAGAAGACAAATGGTAGGCAGGTAATTAATATCTACTCAGGAAGATGGGGCTGAGCCATTATCTTGTAGGTGTTCCCCCAGGCCATTCCACACACAAAAGAACCTCCTCAGGAAACAATCCATAGACAAAAGAACCTCCTCAGGAAAGCTCCTCCGTTAGCATGTTTCACAGCCCGGGGAACTCCTACAAGATAATGACTCAGCCCTACCCCACCTTCCTGCGTAGAGATAAATTACCTGCCTACCGTTTCTCTTCTCACCTTGACACAGAGAGTACTCCATTTTTCGGTGTTATACCTCTGAGGATGCCAGTCACAGCTGCTGGTGAAATGTCAGGTCCCACAATGCCAAGACCACGGCCAGACAACCTGGAAAATCTACAGCAACTAATGAACTCCAGCTGTGAAAGCCTTCGACAACACATTCAGCTAGAGAAGATCCAGAAGTGTCCAGGATGTGTTGCCAGCGACCAAGATCAAGATAATTCATGCTCTAGAATTCCCCACCACCATGTATGGATGTGAAAGTTGGGCAATGAAGAAAGCCGACAGGAAGAAAGCGGATTCATCTGAAACGTGGGGTTGGAGGAGAGTTTTACGTACACGGTGGACCGCCCAAAAGACAAATATGTGGGTCTCATATCCAAGCTGAGGCTATCATACTTTGGTCAGAAGAAGAAGAGGAGGAGGAGGAGGAAGAAGAAGAGGAGGAGGAAGAGGAAGAAGAGGAGGAGGAGGATGAGAGGAAGGAGGAGGATGAGATTAGATTTATACCCCGCCCTTCACTACCGGAAGGAGTCTCAGAGTGGCTTACAGTCTCCTTTCCCTTCCTCTCCCCACAACAGACACCCTGTGAGGTAGGTGGGCCTGAGAGAGCTCTTTTGAGAACTGCTTGTGAGAGAACAGTTCTGAGAGAACTAGTGACTGAGCCAAGGTCGCACCGGCAACTTCATGTAGAGGAGTGGGGAATCAAACTTGGTTCTCCCAGATTAGAGTCCACGCTCCTCACCACTATACCAAACTAGCTCTCCTAACCACTACACCCAATGGTACCCGGCATTACATTTTATGGCACATGGGGCCCAGCCCGACAAAGTGGCATTAATGTCAGATCTGGCTGTCGTAACAGTTGAGTTTGAGACCTTTGGCCTTGACGGTCTCCAGTCCAAGTACTAACCAGGGCCGGCCCTGCTTAGCTTCCGAGAGCTAACCAGATTGGACTAGCCTGGCCCATCCAGGTCAAGGCTAGATGTTCCCTCTAAGCTGTGGAGTCTTGTGAGCAAAAATTCTACTTTGCAAGCTACTGGCATTAAAGTTGTGAGCGAGCAATTCAGCTACTGCATAAATTACTTTGCTCTGGAGCCATCCTTCCTGAGCTAAGACAAAAAGGTGTGAGCCGGAGGCTCAAAAAACGTGAGCTAGCTCACACTAACACAGCTTAGAGGGAACACTGGCCTAGACTATATGATACCGTCCACCTATTACATTGTTATGCCACCCTTCCTCCAAAGAGGTCACAGTGCATAGACGGCTTTTCTCCTCCTCTGTGTTCCTTGGAGGGTCTGAATTTGGAGCCCAGAGGCCCCGCCTGGCCCCAAACCAAACAGGAAACCAAAGAATAAGGGTTATATAAAGGAGTTTTTACTCTGATTTCCTTCCAGGTGAATGCTAGAAGCAAAGACCCTGCATAGCTAACGTTATGAACATGGAACAATTGCAAGAGGGCTGGGTAATAAGGAATCACATAAAATGCTGATGAGGGCAAGGACTTCCAAAAATAAAAAAATAAAAATGGCACATGGCTTCGAGTGTGTTTTATGCATTTCCTCAAAGTCAAGTTTCTTCCTAAATCGCTGCCATGAGAGCGTTCCAACCAACTCCATCGCAAGTTGGCCCGGTCCAAACCAAATATCTGTGGCCGCTCCAACGCTCTCGTGTTTCCAGATACAAATGATTGACCTTGCCCACGATCTTCTGAAGCCAATTCCTTTTAAAAGGAAACCTTCAAGCGCTCCATTCTGCGCTGTGAAGTCCGCCGTCCCAGAGCATACTTGAAACCAAATCAAGGCCCATATCCATTGGCCCGGCACCCGTTTGTTTCACACTCCAGACTCACGCCAAAAAACAACACCAGCAAGGAGAGAAAGAGACCACGATCGGAACAATGTTGGGAAGTGAACACAGTGGTGGGTGGAGGCAGCGTAGCCGTTTTACGATAACAAGGAGAAAGCATTGCAGAACTCCTTGTTGTTGTTGTCGTCATGGGTTTTTTTTAATGATGACTTGCAAAATATGAGCTGCGGCTTTATTGGCAAGATGTGGGAGAACCAATAGAATCATGCTGCACGGTCACACCCAAGTTTTGTGTCATTGCGGATGGGACCCGTGTTCATTTTTGTCTTAGCTCGGGAAGGAGGGTTCCAGAGCAAACTGATTTACACAGCAGCCAAATCGCTCGCTCACCACTTTAATGCCAGGAGCCCACAAAGTAGAATTTTGGCTCACACGGCCCCACAGCTTAGAGGGAGCATGAGAGCCCTAGCAAAGGTAAAGGTTTTCCCTTGCTCGAAAGCCAGTCGAAGCCGACTCTAGGGCTGCGGCGCTCCTCTCCGTTTCCAAGCCAAAGAGCCAGCGCTGTCCGAAGACTTCTCCGTGGTCATGTGGCCGGCATGACTAGATGCACGGAACGCTGTTACTTTCCTGCCCACTGAAGCAGTACCTATTTATCTACTTGCAATTTCTTGCTTTCGAACTGCTAGGTTGGCAGGAGCTGGGACCAGAGAAGGGAGCTCCCTCCGTTATGCGGCACTCGGGTCTCGAACTGCTGAACTACTGATCTTCCAGCCTGCAGTTCAGCGTCTCAACCACTGAGCCACCGCAGAGCCCTACAGCATTCAAAATTTATAGTTTACGGCTCTCCTTCCAGTCGATCAAGGATGCCCAGACGTTAGGTTGGGTCCATCGGCGGAAGGTACTCACGGTCACAGATCTTGCCTTCACAAACACACCCCAGCAGTGCTTTCTGACTCTGGGAAACTATATTCCCGGGGTTGGAGAAGCTGCATACTCTCACAGCCATGTCAGCAGAGAATGCAGTGGTACGGGAGAGGATGGGGACAAAACTGCCCTGCATGGAAGAAAGAGAAAAGGGTGGTTTCACCTTCTCCCTCCACTTCCCCACTGGAGCTTTTCGACCCATGTGGCTATGAGCATCTGATGTATAGCTGATGGATTAGAGACCAAGAGAACCTTAGAGCAGGGGTGTCAAACTCATGAGTTATGAGGGCTGGATCTGACATAAATGAGACCTCGTTGGGCCGGGCCATGTGGATCTCAAAATCGCCTGGTTCTCCTGGGCCCGAAAGAGGCCGGGTCGGCTACAAGAGCCAGGGCCTTTCCCGTGGCGGCCCCTCACTGGTGGAATGAGCTCCCGGATGACATCAGAGCCCCGCGGGACCTTTTACGTTTCTGCGGGGCCTGCAAGACGGAGCTCTTCCGCCAGGCTTTCGAGTAGGGCGCCACCTTGACTTTACGGCCCTGGCCCCGGGCATCAACATCACCACCAACCTGGCCTTAACATCAGCACCACCGACAGCTGGATGATTAACAACTTGGTATTAACGCTTAAAACATTAGCTCTGTAAGCTGCAAACCTACTTTTTGATTTATCGACATTCAACCACAGGAATCTCATGCTCAGAGTTCTGAGTCTAGGACCCAGGGTATGGGTATGTTTAGCCTGGGAAAGAGAAGGTTTAGAGGGGACATGATTGCAGTCTTCAAGTATTTGAAGGGCTGTCATGTAGAAGATGGAGTGGATCTATTCTCTCTTGCTCCGGATTGCAAGACTAGATCTCATGGGTGGAAATGACAAGGGAGTCGTTACCGGCTTAATATCAGGAGAAACTTCCTAAGTGTAAGAGTGGTTGAGCAGTGGAACAGACTGCCTCGGGAGGTGGTGGATGCTCCTTCCCTGGACGTTTTCAAGAGGAGACTGGACAACCATCTTTTGGGTATGTTGTAGGTATGTAGGGGTTTCGTCTGTGTTCCTGCAGAGTGCAGGGGTTGGACTAGATGGCCTGCAAGGTCCCTTCCAACTCTAACATTCTATGATTCTATGAGCCAGGTTAGAACATGAAATGGCTGAGTGATTGAGAGAGTCTGGTGAAGCAAGCTATGACGCAGCAGCAGCAGCAGAACTGGAAGCAGGAGATGGGCAGTTCCACTGTGGGCCTGATGGAAGCCCTCCGGGGGCCTGATCTGGCCCCCAGGCTGCATGTTTGACATCCCTGACTTAGAGGGCAACAAGATTTTTTGGGGGGGGCTAATGAACTTTCAAGAGCCAAAACTCAGAAACTCACTCCCCCCCAAATCTTGTTGGCCTCTAAGGGGCTATTAGACTTGCATCCAGCTGTTACACGGTCGACCTACCCAGCTGCCTTCTGAAATTGATATCCAGCTGTTTACCCAGGCAAAATCCAGAAGCGTAAACTACAGGTCTTGCCTGAGTCACAGCGGAAGAAAGCCCGAATGCCCTTCCGCAGGCTAAGCACGCTAAATGGTGCGTTTTTCAGGGAACATCATTATCTGCCAATCTAAATCTATCAAACCGTTTTTAAGAGCGACGAAATCAAAGCACAGCACCAAGCGAGGGGGCATCCTGCAACCCCGCCGGGAACAGTGTGCTGAGAACCATGGCCATACTGATGCATCACACAGGACGGGAGTTCTCAACAGGAACTATTTCCACCATCTCTAGGCGAGCAGTTGAGTAGTCCATTTGCAAGTCCATTGACGCCTGTATGTGTGCTGGGGGGAGGAGGAGGGTCACTACAGACACAGATCCTAGCCATACCAGGACTCGGAAACAGAAGAAGAAGGCAGAGAAGGAGGAAATTGGATTGATACCCCGCCTTTCACTACCCGAAGGAGTCTCAGAGTGGTTTTGTCAGGTAATCCTGACATGAGATTGGAAAAAGTGCAGAGAAGGGCAACTAGAATGATAAAAGGGTTGGAACGCCTTCCCTATGAAGAAAGGTTAAAACGCTTGGGGCTCTTCAGCTTGGAGAAACGACGGCAGAGGGGTGACACGATCGAGGTTTATAAGATTATGCATGGGATTGAGCAGGTTGAGAAAGGAGTGCTTTTCTCCCTTTCTCACAATACAAGAACTCCTTGTGGGCACTCCATGAAATTGCTGAGCAGTCGGGTTAGAACAGATAAAAGGAAGTCCTTCTTCACCCCAAGAGTGATTAACACATGGAATTCACTGCCACAGGAGGTGGTGGCAGCTACAAGCATGGACAGTTTCAAGAGGGAATTAGATAAACCTATGGAGCAGAAGTCCATCAGTGGCTATTAGCCACAGGGTATAGATGGGAACTCTCAGTCTGGGGCAGGTGATGCACTCTATTCTTGGTGCTGGAGGGGGCAGCAGTGGGAGGGCTTCTGGTGTCCTGGCCCCACTGCTGGACCTCCTGATGGCACCTGGTATATTTTGGCCGCTGTGTGACAGAGTGTTGGACTAGATGGGCCATTGGCCTGATTCAACATTGGCTTCTCTTATGTTCTTATGTTCTTATGAGATGGATGGAAGGGAAAGAGGGAGGGATGGTCTGCAACTTTTCATGTTCTGGAATGTAGGGAGGTGAACAGGTTGCCTAGGAAACCCAGATTTACTGCACCTGGGCAATCTGTTATCTCACCAAATGTCCTTGGGTCCCACAGACTCTTTTCTCTGTTTTCCTCTGTTTGGGACAGCTCTGGCTGTTTGGTTATATTTACAACTTTCGCACCTTTGCCGCGCGCGTGCTTGGCAACTATTGGTAGATAGATGGGGGGGGGGCATTTTGAAGCTAGTATAACTGTGGGTGTCGTTAAACTTTGGTTATCACTGACAATGCATTGTTAACGTGTCTCTTAGAACTGCTTTCAATAAACGCTTTCTTTATGGAGCCTGGTGTTTGACTGACGTTCTGGAGAACCCGACAGGTTTACAGTCTCCTTTCTCTTCCCCTCCCCACAACAGACACCATGTGAGGTAGGCGGGGCTGAGAGAGAGAGCTCTTTCGAGGACTGCTCTTGAGAGAACAGCTCTGAGAGAACTTGTGACTGACCCATGGTCATACCAGCAGCTGCATGTGGAGGAGTGGGGGATCAAACCCGGTTCTCCCAGATTAGAGTCCGCGCTCCTAAACTATTACACCAAACAGGCAAGTAGTTGAAAGATCAGTAGAGGGTTGTCCACTCCTAACAGAACTGGGGGCCATTCAGAAGGAGGAGAAGGAGGAGAAGAAGAAGAAGAAGAAGAAGAGGAGGAGGAGGAGGAGATTGGATTTATACCCCGCCCTTCACTACCCAAAGGAGTCCCAGAGTGGCTTACAAACTCCTTTCCCTTCCCCTCCCCACAACAGACACCCTGGGAGGTAGGTGGGACTGAGAGAGCTCTGACAGAAATGGCTCTTTCAGGAACAGCTATGCCAGAGCTTGTGACTGACCCAAGGTCACATCAGCAGGGGCAAGTGGAGGCGGAGTGGGAAATCAAACCCGGTTCTCCCAGATCAGAGTCCGTGCACTTAAGCAGTACACCAAACTGGCTCTCTTACCAGGGGGTTTGATGCCCACCCAAGTGCTGGCCCTAGAACCATCAGTCCCTTCAGTGGAGATGAGTTCCTGGTCAGCCTCTGTAAAGTCAAGGCCTAAACCTGGGAGGGCATTGTGTTTCTTTCAGGGTGGTGGTGGTAGTAGAAGTCACAGCTGACTGATGGTGACCCCTCATGGCATATTCAAGACAAGAGACCTTCAGAGGTGGCTGGCCATTGCCTGTGTCTGCGTAATGACCCTGGACTTCCTTGGTGGTCTCCCATCCAAGTACTAACCGGGACCGACCCTGCTTAGCTTCTGGGATCTGACGAGATTGGGCCACACCAGGCCATCCGGACCAAGGCCATTGATTAGGTGGTGTCAAATTATAGGCAACCTATGGAGACCCCCCATAGGGTTTTTCAAGACAAGAGACTCAACAGAGGAGGTCTGCAATGCCCCCTCTAAGCTGTGGGGACTTGTGAGCAGAAATCCGACTTTTGGGAGCTGCTGGCATTAAGGTTGTGAACGAGCGATTCGGCCGCTGCATCAATTAGTCTGCTCTGGAGCCCCTCCTTCCTGAGCGAAGGCGAAAATGTGTGCGCCGGAGGCTAAAGAACTGTGAGCTGGCTCACACTAACTCAGCTTAGAGGGAACACCGGTGGTTGGCCATCGCCTGCCTCTGCGTAGCGACCCTGGACTTCCCTGGGGGGTCTCCCCGCCAAATAGTGACCGGGGCTGACCCGGCTTCGCTTCTAGGATCTGAGGAGACGGGGCTCGCCTGGGGCCATCCAGGTAAGGGCGCATCTTTCATGCTCACCTGATTTCAAGCTGCATCGGGACCCCATTTGCTTCTCCTCTAGAATCATACATGGGAATAAATACTCTAGCAACATGATCAGCATATTCATGAACAAACACACCAACCCCCTCCCGCCCCCAATAAACCCCGGCCTGCGGAACTCTCCTGGGTGTACAACTTTGTGTCCACAAATTCAGGAATGAGCTCCAGCCCATATGAAGAGCTTGGCATTTAAATTCTTTATGTCTAGTTCCGGAAGGAGAAGCATTAGGTTTTGTACCCCCGCCCTTCACTACCCGAAGGAGCCTCAGAGCGGCTTACGATCACCTTCCCTTTCTTTCCTCCCAACGGACACAGAGACCCAGTTTGGTGTAGCAGTTGGGAGCACGGACTCTGATCTGAGCGTTCCCCCACTCCTCCACAGGCACCTGCTGGTGTGACCTTGGGTCAGTCACAAGTTCTTTCAGAGATGTTTTCTCTAGGGCAGTTCTCTCAGAGCTCTCTCAGCCCCGCCTACCTCACAGGGTGTCTGTTGTGGGGAGGGGAAGGGATTGTAAGCTGCTCTGAGACTCCTTCAGGTAGTGAAGTACATGGACTCTGATCTGGGAGAACCAGGTTAGAGTCCCCACTCCTCCACCTGCAGCTGCTGGATGACCTTGGGCAAGCCATAGTTCTGTCGGAGCTGTCCTTGAAAGGGCAGTTCTTGCAAGAGCTCTCTCAGCCCCACCTACCTCACAGGGTGCCTGTTGTGGGGAGGGGAAGGGATTGTAAGCTGCTCTGAGACTCCTTCGGGTAGTGAAGTGCACGGACTCTGATCTGGGAGAACCAGGTTAGAGTCCCCACTCCTCCACCTGCAGCTGCTGGATGACCTTGGGCAAGCCATAGTTCTGTCGGAGCTGTCCTTGAAAGGGCAGTTCTTGCAAGAGCTCTCTCAGCCCCACCGACCTCACAGGGTGCCTGTTGTGGGGAGGGGAAGGGATTGTAAGCTGCTCTGAGACTCCTTCGGGTAGTGAAGTGCACGGACTCTGATCTGGGAGAACCAGGTTAGAGTCCCCACTCCTCCACCTGCAGCTGCTGGATGACCTTGGGCAAGCCATAGTTCTGTCGGAGCTGTCCTTGAAAGGGCAGTTCTTGCAAGAGCTCTCTCAGCCCCACCGACCTCACAGGGTGCCTGTTGTGGGGAGGGGAAGGGATTGTAAGCTGCTCTGAGACTCCTTCGGGTAGTGAAGTGCACGGACTCTGATCTGGGAGAACCAGGTTAGAGTCCCCACTCCTCCACCTGCAGCTGCTGGATGACCTTGGGCAAGCCATAGTTCTGTCGGAGCTGTCCTTGAAAGGGCAGTTCTTGCAAGAGCTCTCTCAGCCCCACCGACCTCACAGGGTGTCTGTTGTGGGGAGGGGAAGGGATTGTAAGCTGCTCTGAGACTCCTTCGGGTAGTGAAGTGCACGGACTCTGATCTGGGAGAACCAGGTTAGAGTCCCCACTCCTCCACCTGCAGCTGCTGGATGACCTTGGGCAAGCCATAGTTCTGTCGGAGCTGTCCTCTGAAAGGGCAGTTCTTGCAAGAGCTCTCTCAGCCCCACCGACCTCACAGGGTGCCTGTTGTGGGGAGGGGAAGGGATTGTAAGCTGCTCTGAGACTCCTTCGGGTAGTGAAGTGCACGGACTCTGATCTGGGAGAACCAGGTTAGAGTCCCCACTCCTCCACCTGCAGCTGCTGGATGACCTTGGGCAAGCCATAGTTCTGTCGGAGCTGTCCTTGAAAGGGCAGTTCTTGCAAGAGCTCTCTCAGCCCCACCGACCTCACAGGGTGCCTGTTGTGGGGAGGGGAGAGGGATTGTAAGCTGCTCTGAGACTCCTTCGGGTAGTGAAGTGCACGGACTCTGATCTGGGAGAACCAGGTTAGAGTCCCCACTCCTCCACCTGCAGCTGCTGGATGACCTTGGGCAAGCCATAGTTCTGTCGGAGCTGTCCTTGAAAGGGCAGTTCTTGCAAGAGCTCTCTCAGCCCCACCTACCTCACAGGGTGCCTGTTGTGGGGAGGGGAAGGGATTGTAAGCTGCTCTGAGACTCCTTCGGGTAGTGAAGTGCATGGACTCTGATCTGGGAGAACCAGGTTAGAGTCCCCACTCCTCCACCTGCAGCTGCTGGATGACCTTGGGCAAGCCATAGTTCTGTCGGAGCTGTCCTTGAAAGGGCAGTTCTTGCAAGAGCTCTCTCAGCCCCACCGACCTCACAGGGTGTTTGTTGTGGGGAGGGGAAGGGAAAGGACTTTGTAAGCTGCTCTGGGACTCTGAGTGAAGGGCAGGGTATAAATCCAATCTCTTCTTCTTCTGTGAGGTAGGTGGGGCTGAGAGAGCTCTGAGACAGCTGTGACTGACCCAAGGTCACGCAGCTGGTTTCATGTGGAGGAGTGGGGAATCAAACCCAGTTCTTCAGATTAGAGTCCGCTGCTTTTAACCCACTACACCAAAATGGCTCTCAAATAGAGGACATATCAGATATTAAACTGAGATACAACACTTGATCCTAGCCAAAAGGCCGAGAAGCGAGAATTTAGAGCAGTGCATTTCTGTCAGAAAACTGGCGTCACACATAAATAGGCAGAACAAACAGTACATTGAGAGCCTCTAGGAAAAACAGAAAACAAGTTTGGATTGTTATACTTAGAGAAAGAGAGGGAAACTTGGCCGAAGGGCGAATTTTTCACATTTTATTATCATATTTTACCCTCAACTGTAAGCATACAGACAACCAAAAAGGATAATCTTCCGCAGACGACTGCCGGGGATGTTGAAGCTTAATGTACATGAGTCGAAAAGGGTGTAAGAGTTTCACTTGGTTGTTTTCGTTTTTGTACTTAGATTATTTCTATGTTGTGGAGGACATTTCAAATGCCCCTTTTGGTAGATGGGAAAATATATATATTTTTTAAAAATAAATATAAATAAGTGAGTGAACAGTAATAATCCAAGTGGGTAGCTGTGTTGGTCTGAAGCAAAAGGAACCCAGTGTGAATCCAGTGGCACCTTTAAGACCAGCAAAATTTTAGGCTGGGTATCAGCCTTCACGTGCACGCCGACTTCTTCAGATACGTGCGGACACACGAAAAGCTTATACCCAGAATAAAACTTGGTAGGTCTTAAAGGGGCCACTGGACTCAAATAATAATCCATTCTTTTTTTCTTCAGCATGGTTAAGTCTCACATTGAGGGGACGATACAACCTTTTCAACTCTTGAATCTTAAGTGGAACATTTTTTTAAAAAATAACTTCTCTGAAGTTCACTGACACTCTCGAGAGCCAATGCCCTCGGCCATAATATTAAAAACGACAACACCGAATTATAAAAATCAAACGGCGGGAGTTTGTTTTCAGAAAATCTCACGTTGTTCTCAGAACAGACTTAAGTCAAGACTCATTTGGCAACTGTTTTTTTTTCCCGTCCGGGCTGGCAAAAAAAGACACAGAAAAATAAAAGAGTTCTGGATGAGACGCACGTTCACCCCTGAACCGATATTAGCTTGGATTCCTTTAGAAAATCACAGCTGCTCCACCCCCCATATTGTCAGTAAAAAAATGAAGTCCCGCTTATTTGACTTTCTGTTTCTTCCTCGCTTGAAACTGTTCGGTTTTATTCTTCACCGATTTTACCAGCATTGATAATGCAGGATCGATAGACTTCTTGGCGACTGTCTCCTCCTCCGCCACGCCCTCTCCAGCCTTCGCCCCCTCCGCGTTCCCCTGCTGTCTTCGGCGAGCTTTCTCTTCCAAAATCTTTTCCACTGCTTTTGTTTTCTTAAAGTTTGGATCGGAAGGATCCAGATTAAACAGATGGGAAGTGTACACGGCTTGGAACCTGGCGTCAGCAACATTTACCTAGGAACAGTACAATAGCAAAGGGTTATTTTTAATAGTTGCATTTTTTTAGAGGAAGGGGGGGGAAACTAGACAATGTCGCTCTTAACAACATATATAAAATGCAACTGCTTCCATCTTGGGGTAGCAGTTTCCAGCCAGGTGAAGTTCAGTTAAAATAAAGCACAGTACCAATAGGTAAAGGTAAGGGTAAAGGTTCCCTTGCTCGAAAGCCAGTCGAATCCGACTCTAGGGTTGCGGTGCTCATCTCCGTTTCAAAGCCGAAGAGCCAGCGCTGTCCGAAGACGTTTCCGTGGTCATGTGGCCGGCATGACTAAACACCAAGGCGCACGGAACGCTGTTACCTTCCCACTGAAGTGGTACCTATTTATCTACTTGCAATTTCTTGCTTTCGAACTGCTAGGTTGGCAGGAGCTGGAACTAGAGACAGGAGCTCACTCCATCATGCGGCACTCTTGGGTCTCGAACTGCTGAACTACTGACCTTCCACAGCCTGCAGTTCAGCGTCTTAACCACTTGAGCCACCACAGCTCCCAATAGAGGATGACACTAATCCATTAGTCGATAGAAGATTATCAATGCTCCCTTCTAAGCTGTGGGGCCTTGTGAGCAAAAATTGTACTTTGTGAGCTACCGGCATTGAAGTTGTGAGCGAGCGATTTGGCTGCTGCATAAATTAGTTTGCTCTGGAGCCATCCCTTCCTGAGCGAAGGCAAAAATGTGTGAGCTGGAGGCTAAAAAACGGTGAGCTAGCTCAGACTAACTCAGCTTAGAGGGAACACCGGTGTCAATTATGTTCGAACTTTTTCACTCTTTACCTACTTGGAGGAAATTGCAGCGCAGGAAACGACAGTTTTGATACATGAAATGCAGCAAACGTGCTTATTTTTGCTGCGGGCTGGCTCCAAACGCACAGACTCACAGAAAAATAAACATCTGTACCAGCACTTTGTCCACGACTGTTGACATTCTTATTCCTAATAGGAAACTGACAGGCAATTGTGTGGATGATAAAAGCAGCAAGATCAGAATGCCCCCAAACAAAACAGAAACCTCTACATATTTTGGGGGGGCGGGAAGGGAACTCCCCAGGTATGCAGGACAATGAAACGTCGTGAATTAGCCAGAAAGCGGGGGGGGGGGAGACACCTCCAAAAACCAATCTTACAATATCTGCATATGCTTCAGGAGCATGGGATGATGTGCATCAGTTAAAAGAAAAGGAAACAGTGGCAGAGGCCGCTTTCGCTGCATCCCAGGAGACAGAACCGCCTCGCCGTTACCTGGAAGTCATCCGTCAGCAGCTCCTGCTTTTTCACCAACAGCTTCCTCTTCTTCTTGCTCAGGTTCTGCTGCTGCACGATCTTGTCGTAATCGAAGTGGCTCTTCCCGTCCTCCTCCCCGTCCTCGTCCATCAGCAGCAGAGCCATTTCGGCCTGTGGCGATCAGAAAGAGACAGGGTTCTGTTGGCGCAACGTCTCGCGGGATATGGGCTGCAGATGTGGCCGTGTCCCCCCTCCGAGGGCCGCGTTACTAACGCACAACAGGAACCGCCGCGATGGGCCTATCTGTTTACAAAGCATTTTTATTGGCAGGGATGAGACCGCTTTATTGGGCCGCGCGGGGAATTAAGAGCGTGGCTCTCACTACTTCGAGGCTGGGCCAACGATTCTTAGGCTGATCGCTGCAATTTAGTACATTTTACACATCTTTCTTCCTTTCTACAGCGGGCTGCCAGATCATTGTCGGTTCAAGACACTGCTGAGGTGGGAGGTGTGCCTAATTTTAACAATGGTATCGTGCTCCCCTAAGGCCATTCTTGGGATGATGTGGCTTGGATCGCAAAGGACGGTGCACGGGTCTGACACATGTAAAAGGTTATGTGTGACCCAGATGGTGCAATTGTTCTGGGTCGGAACATAGCAGGGGGATCCAGTTATAGGCCAGGAGCAGTCCCTATGACTCATAGCGTGTGGAGTCCACGTGGTGGGGAAACAGCTGGAACCACCACAGAGATCACATGTGTAATGGATAGTAGGGTTAGGAGTATTCCATCAGAATAGCAACTAAGAACATTAGAGAACCCATGTTGGGTCAGGCCAGTGGCTCATCCAGGCCAACACTCTGTGTCACAGAGTGGCCAGGCAGCATCAGGAGGTCCACCAGAGGCGCCAGAACTCCAGAAGCCCTTTCAATCTTGCCCCCCAAGAACCAAGAATACAGAGCATCACCACCCCATACATAAGAATGTAAGAGAAGCCACGTTGGATCAGGCCAAAGGCCCATCCAGTCCAACATTCTGTGTCACCCAGTGGCCAAAAATACCAGGGACCATCAGGAGGTCCACCAGTGGGGCCAGAACTCCAGAAGCCCTCCCACTGTTGCCCCCCCAGCACCAAGAATGCAGAATATCACTGCCCCAGGCATAAGAAGAAGAAGAAGAGTTTGGATTTATACCCCGCCCTTCACTGCCCAAAGGCGTCTCAGAGCGGCTTACAAACTCCTTTCCCTTCCCCTCCCCACAACAGACACCCTGTGAGGTAGTTGGGGCTGAGAGAACTCTAACACAAACTGTCCTTGAGAGAACAGCTGTGCCAGAGCTTGTGACTGACCCAAGGTCACATCAGCAGTGCAAGTGGAGGAGTGGGGGAATCAAACCTGGTTCTCCCAGATAAGAGTCCGCATACTTAACCACTACACCAAACTGGCTATAAGAACATAGGAGAAGCCATGCTGGATCAGGTGAATGGCCCACCCAGTTCAATACTCTGTGTCACACACTGGCCAAAACCCAGGGGCCATCTGGAGGTCCGCCAGTGGGGCCAGAACTCCAGAAGCCCTCCCACTGTTGCCCCCCTAAGCACCAAGAATAAAGAGCATCACTGCCCCAGACAGAGTGTTCCATCTATACTTTGTGGCTAATAGCCACTGATAGACCTCTGCTCCATATGCTCATCTAATTCCCTCTTGAAGCTGTCTATGCTCGTAGCCTCCACCTCTTCCTGCGGCAGAGAATTCCACATGTTAATGACTCTTTGGCTGAAGAAGTACTTCCTTTTATCTGTTTTGAGCCTTAATTTCACTGAGTGCCAACGAGTTAGTATATTGTGAGAAAGGGAGGAAACTACATCCTTCTCTACCTTCCCCATCCGATACGTAATTCTGTAAACCTCTATCGTGTCCCCCCTCAATCATCATTTCTCCAAGCTAATGAGTCCTAACCTCTTTAACCTTTCTTCATAGGGAAGGTGTTCCACCCCCTTAATCATTTTAGTTGTCCTCTTCTGCAACTAATTATGCCTTATTGAGTCAACCGTTCCAGTATGCTTTGAGCACTCTCTTATTTTCCAATGCGTTCTTAGCAGGATTTCCTTCTGTTAGTCAAACATCAGGTCTTGTTAATTCCCAAGGCCTTCAAGACAGCCAGCCAATTTGGGTTTTTTTGAAGTAAACAACATACGTGAGCGGCGAGGAGCTGCATATGGTCACAGCAACAGCCTATTTGTCTTGATGAACCCTTGTCATGGTGCCAAGGAAGTTTAATGAAGGTTAATCAGTCAATATGTACAGTCAATATGTACACAAAGCCCCAAATACTGAGCTTTAACCCCTGGAAACGATGTTTTTGAATGGCTGAACAAATACGTGTCTTAGTTGAAATGCAGACTAAAAAGAAATATGCTATATTTTTAAGGTTTAACAAAAAATGGATTTAATCATTAAGGCCAACACACGCAAGCAGCTTAAAAGATGTGTAGGCGGGGTGGGCATCTCTCCTTATATCCAATGCTGTTTTGGAGTGACTCTCTCCTGAATTTTCCACACGCTCTCAAATCAATTTGGTACCTGATCTGTCACTCAGGAGGTGTGCCAATCCCCTGGCCGCACTGCCTTGCTGCATGGCCTCAGTCCCGCCCACAGAGCTGGCGGCCAGCGTCTCACCCTCAGTCTGCGGGGAGCTGCTGGATGGGATGGACACTCCAGCAGGCGAAGGCTCACGAGCCCCAGGCCAATCCTGCCGGCGTTGCAGCATTCATCGTCGACCAAGGCCGACTACAAGTAGCTGGACGCCATGCCACCGGGCAGGGGTCACTGGGGCAGCCCGCAGGATGCCACCACCTGTCTGGGCAGGGAGCCAGTGGCAGGGCATTCCATCGCCCCTCCACTCTGAGGTCTGGGGAGGGGGGAGAAACCAGGGACTGGAGGCCGATCCTCCTGCCGTCATGCCTGTCATCACCAGGCGAGGATGAATCCACGTCGCCACTCGGCCTGTGACCAGGTAGGGGCTGGCACGCTGCCAGGGCCGAGAGCAATGGAGGTAGCCCCAAGGCTGCTTCCACCCACCCGGGCAAGGAGCCAGTGGTGGGGCATTCCATTGCCCCTTGAGGCCGGGATCTGGGGAAGGGGGAGACAGCGGAGGACTGGCCCTCGTTCAGAATGGCAACGTTGGCACACCTGAGGGTCAAATATGACGCTCTCAGGTTTAAAGTCACAGCGCCAAACTACTGTGTATTCGCAAGACGACATTCGCGTATTCGGTCTTCTAACCTTATGTTTTTCCGCGTCTTCTTTTTCCTGGGCATCGTCTTCTCTCTGGAACTTCTTCGACTTCTTATTCAAACCTGATCGTAAACAAGGTGCAAATAAGGAGGAGGATTAAAATATGCAAGGATAACTTTCCCCAGTGGGAAAATATAGGAAAGTGTGAGCTCCCCCCCCCCCCCGGCCCCAACTTTCAACACCGGCGGCTCAAAGATGACTTCAGTGACAGAAACGGGACCTAAATCAAGCAACACATCTTCATGGAAAATTCCTCAGCCGCAAACGATTGAAGTTAAAAGCCAGCAGGAGGAGGTGTTAAGAGAGCATGGAAATCTTCCCCAGCATTCTCTGAGAGCTATTAGTAAGATCCAGCAATTGGGGCTTAGTAATTGTTCCACGAAAAACGCTACATGAATGCAATAATCGTTAGGTAATTACCACTTTTTGGCCAGGCTCCAAGGTGGAATTCTGCTTGTGTATGGGGGACTTCCAGCTCCCCTTTCCGGCAGCAGCCCCCCCCCCCACTACCCTCCAAAAGCCCCACTAGTGTTCGGGGGCTCTCTAAAGCAGCATCCTGTACAGCATGAGAGGCTGCAGTCCGAAGGAAACATCACACTTAGAATCACAGAGTGGGAAGGGACCTCCAGGGTCATCTAGTCCAACCCTCTGCACAAGGCAGGAACTTCACAAATACCTCCCCCTCCACGCCCGCAGTGGCCGCTGTTTCACTCCCAGAAGATGACAAAAAACCTCCAGGATCTCCAGCCAAGCTGGCCTGGAGGAAAACTGCTTCCTGATCCTAACGTGGCAATCAGCATTTCCCTGGGCGTGTAAGAAAGGGCCACGAGAACTAAGCACCAAGGCAACCCTTCCTGCCCTCCCTCTCGTGATCTGCCTCCGTTCACAGAATGAGCAGTGCTGTCAGATGGCCATCTAGCCTCTGTCTGAAAACCTCCAAGGAAGGAGAGCTCACCACCTCCCGAGTAAACCTGTTCCACTGAGGAACTGCTCTGTCAGGAAGTTCTTCCTAATGTCTAGCCCAAAACTCTTCTGATTTAATTTCAACCCGCTGGTTCCGGTCCGACCTTCTGGGGCAACAGAAAACAACTCCGCCCCATCCTCTATATGACGGCCCTTCAAGGACTTGAAGATGGTTCTCATATCACCTCCCATACAGCAATACTTCCCTGGGATCAATAGTTAGATACGTAAACCTTCATAGTCTGATCCTTGGAATTGTGGGAGACAATACAAGCCCATTCGATCAATCTGTAAACTGAATGTGGGTGATAAAAATCACAAATACGTTGTAGTCCAAAGTTTAGAAAATCAAGATATGAAGTAGGAGGACGGGGCAGGGCCCTCCTGACGGGGCGGGGCCCATCAAGCAAAGACGGCCATCCGGTGGGCGCATGGGAGAGGGCCTGTTGAGTGGTAGCCCCGTGATTACGGAACAACCCTCCCCAAGCAGGTGATGAAAGCAGCCCTATGTGGTTATTTTAAATTCTGGTTTTATGCATTTTCACGTATTCAGCTTTATACCTTTATTTATATTGTAAGCCACCTTGAACTCTGTAAGGAAGAAAGGTGGTTAGCAACTGTTTTAAGTTTAAAAAATAAATGTTTTAACTTGATAAATAGGTTCACCTGACTGGCTGCGCAGGTCAAATCAAGAACCAGAGCTAAAACTCTTATTTATCTGGCTCTTCTCACACAGCGAAAAGGATATTGCTGTCACAAATCTGATACAAAATTCGGGCCAATCACATAACCTACTTCACAGGCTTGTTGTGAGGATGACGAGGAGAATGGTGTACACAGCTTTGGGAGTCGCTTGGAAGAAATGTGGAATATAAAAAAAGGACACAAAAATAAACTAACAAGTAATGCAAGTGGTGAAGGTTTCCAGTGACCTCCGTGGACAAGAGTTAAAACAAGTGGGCGACCAAGCCTAAGACATGCCATGCGCCGTTCTCTGGGTGTGGAAAAACTCAACTGCTATCGCTCTCCCCTGCCGCCGCCCCCCCCGGCCTTAAACTTAAACAATGTTAAGGGAAGTGCATACTTTAAATTCACACCGTATGATGCTGCTTTATACTGAATCAGACCACTGGTCCATCGAGTTCAGTACTGTCTACTCCAGGGGTGTCAAACATGTGGCCTGGGGGGCCGGATGAGGCCCCCGGAGGGCTTCCATCAGGCCCGCAGTGGAACCGGCTGTCTCCTGCTTCTCCTTCCAGTTCTGCTGCTGCTGCGTCATCGTAGGTTTGCAGTTTACAGATACACACCTGAACAGCATAGTCAGGACTGCAACAGCACAGATATTTTGATGCAATCATTCAGAGCAAGAGGTGTCCGTTATCAGACACTGTTAAATAAACAAAATATTTCAAAGAGTGCTGATGTTTTAAGCATGATTTTAAGTAAAACAACAACAACAACCCTTTGTTTCCTTTATAAAGTTTATATCTCCGCTACCTGACATTACATTTTATGGCACACACGTGGCCCGGCCCAACGAGGTCTCATTTATGTCAGATCTGGCCCTCGTAACAAATGAGTTTGGCACCCCGGGTCTACTCAGACCGGCAGCGGCTCTCCAGAGTCTCCGACAGAGGTCTTTCACGTCACCTCCTGCCTGGTCCTTTTAACTGGGGATGCCAGGGATTGAACCTGGGACCTTCTGCATGCAAAACAGATGCTCTACCACTCGGCCACAGTGAACAAAGGACTAAATATTTTTTTACAAGTATTATTCTAGCAAAAATATTTTCCACAGAAGGGTTTGAATTTGTTTGGACACTTAAAACACAGCCGAGTGGCGTTTTCCCCCTTCCCTTCATCAAACACCTCAGTTAAAAGTATTCATTGCCATCGAGATGTGAAAGGAATACAAGGCACTTTTTAAAAATTTCTTTCCTAAAAACAAGTCAAAATAAACACGCTAAATTCCAAGCACCTTCCGGTTAGGATGGTGGATAATTTTCCAGAAAATTCTCTAATTCCAATTATTTGGAAATAAATCTGTACCACTGATTTCTGTCAAAAAGGCTGCTCAACAAATGGGAACTAGCCGGACACCGGTAAAAAAAACTATTACACATAGCCTAAAGTTGCCCACTGAGCTCGAAACTCAAAATTCAGTGTTTTTCCCCCAATGGGCTGGATCCTGTGGGCAAGATCTGTGCACACGCGAGAGCGGAGTCAATTTTCTCCAGTTTGATTCTTTGGGACCAGCATTTGGGGGGCGTTTCGGGCTGTGTGGGGGAAGGGGGCAGAGAAGACAGACAGGATCCAACTGACTGTCCGTCCCTAAGTTGTCTAATACAAAGATTACGTGGCCCTCCGTTACTCCGAGCAGCCCAGCCAATGATGTTCAAGCTCAGTCGCTCAGCCAATGACGTCAAAGAGAGTCTGCGACACCTAGAGGCCCATGAAAACATTGCAGCAGATCAACCTGTGGAAACGAGGAAGGCAGTGCCAAACGATAGCGGAAAAGGAGAGGGAACTTGGGAAAAGGGAGTTCGACAACACTCATACGAAGCGCTTGCGAGCTATAAAGGGAGTGGGCTATCAGGATCCTGGTTAAATTAGTTCTCAACAACAGCCAGTTTGAAGAAAGTTAACTTTATTGAGAAAGTTGATAGACACCATCCCGGAAACACCTATTGTTAGAACTGGAGTTGAACGCGCGAAGGTTGCAGACATAGTGGATTCCAGTAAAGGCACTAAAGATCAGGACCCAATCGCCCCACAGTATTTGCCCGCCAGAACTAACAGTCAGTTCCTCCCCGCTTTCCCCATAGGCCCGTAGCCTCTACATAGCAAGCAAAACAGGATCACAGACCTTTGAGAAGCCAGGACATTGCTAAGGTGACAAGTCCCGGGCAGAGAGAAGGGGGGGGGGCTTTTCGGACATTATATTTTAAAATTTTAGTGTTTTAACTTGTAACAGCCAATGGCCACATGCAATGAACTTAACTTTAAGGCTATAAGCCTAGGGACTTTGGGGTCAGGAAGCAATCCTGGAGATTTTTTGTCATCTTCTGGGCGTGGAACAGTGGTTGGTGGGGCTGTGTGGACGGGGAGGTATTTATGAATTTCCTGCACTGTGCAGGGGGTTGGACTAGATGACCCTGGAGGTCCCTTCCAACTCTATGATTCTATGATTTACTTGGGTGTAAGCCCCAATAACATTAACAGAACTTTCTTACAAGGAGGATCAGTCTGTGTGGAAAGCCCATGACTGCTTAGGGAGCCATTGTGGTGTAGTGGTTAGTGTTGTGCTAGGATCTGGGAGACCCAGCTTCAAATCCCCGTCTGCCACGTTAGCTTGCTGGGTGACCTTGGGCCAGCTGCACACTATAATAATTAGGAGATCCTAAGATTGTCTGGCAGACATAAGTTCTAGCTCTTTTAGTGTTATGCACCACTAGGTGGTGAGGTAGACTTATTTTTAAGGCAGGAGACATTCCAGAGGTGGCTTTGCCATTGCCTGCCTCTGCGTCACGATCCTGGTATTCCTCGGAGGTCACCATTACAAATACCAGCCAAGGCCGGCCCTGCTTAGCGTCCGAGATCTGACGAGATTGGGCTAACCTGGTGAGGGCAGTTGCACACTCTCAGCCGAAACCAGGATTACCAGATGTCCTCTTTTTAGAAGACACATCCTCTTTTTGTGTGTGTGTGTGTTGGTCCTCTTTTGGGCTCTTTTTAAAAAAAAACCTCTTTTCGGTTGGAGGGTTAGGAATATTCCTAGTTAGTTGCAATGATCATGCTGCTTTGGGCCCCCACCGGGGAGAAAATCAGGGCATAAAATGAACTCAACGAATGGCGGGCCCGTGGCTGAAGCCTACAAGGCAAAACTGTTGCCATAAAACCACACTTTTAAAGCTAATCTGAGCAGAGCTAAGAGTCTTCCAGTTAGCAGATGCTGACCACAAACGGCGATAGGTTTTAATTTCTGCGGCGCTGGAAGCAATTTAAGAGGCCGCTCTAACCTCAAGTCTCCTTAGTTAACAAGACGCTCAAGGAAACAACAAAAGCCAAGTGATGATTACATCTGCCGTAACGCCATTTCCATTGCTACATTTCTGCACTATGCTGCGATCACGCCGGGGGGGGGGGAATACAGTAACAGGTTACAGGGGGGGAATAGCTAGGTTCGAGTCCAGAAGGACCTTAGAGACCAACAAGATTTTCAGGGTAGAAGCATTCAAGAGTCAAAGCTCCCTTTGCTGGAAAAAGAATAAAACTACCTGTGAGAAGTCAGAGGGGAATGATGGAAGAAGGAGAAGGAGGAGGAGGAGGAGGAGATTGGATTTATATCCAGCCCTTCACACGGCGTCTCAGAGCGGCTTACAATCTCATAAGAACATAAGAACATAAGAGAAGCCAATGTTGAATCAGGCCAATGGCCCATCCAGTCCAACACTCTGTCACACAGCGGCCAAAAATACCAGGTGCCATCAGGAGGTCCAGCAGTGGGGCCAGGACACTAGAAGCCCTCCCACTGCTGCCCCCTCCAGCACCAAGAATAGAGTGCATCACCTGCCCCAGACTGAGAGTTCCTATAAGAACATAAGAGAAGCCAATGTTGAATCAGGCCAATGGCCCATCTAGTCCAACACTCTGTCACACAGCGGCCAAAATATACCAGGTGCCATCAGGAGGTCCAGCAGTGGGGCCAGGGCACCAGAAGCCCTCCCACTGCTGCCCCCCCCAGCACCAAGAATAGAGTGCATCACCTGCCCCAGACTGAGAGTTCTCATTCTATACCCTGTGGCTAATAGCCACTGGTGGACTTCTGCTCCATATGTTTATCTAATTTCCTCTTGAAACTGTCCATGCTTGCAGCTGCCACGACCTCCTGTGGCAGTGAATTCCATATGTTAATCACTCTTTGGGTGAAGAAGTATTTCCTTTTATCTGTTCTAACCTGACTGCTCAGCAATTTCATAGAGTGCCCACGAGTTCTTGTATTGTGAGAAAGGGAGAAAAGTACTTCTTTCTCAACCTGCTCAATCCCATTCATAATCTTATAAACCTCGATCATGTCACCCCTCAGCCGTCGTTTCTCCAAGCTAAAGAGCCCCAAGCATTTTAACCTTTCTTCATAGGGAAGGTGTTCCAACCCTTTTATCATTCTAGTTGCCCTTCTCTGCACTTTTTCCAATGCTATAATATCCTTTTTGAGATGTGGTGACCAGAACTGTACACAGTATTCCAAATGAGGTCGCACCAATGATTTATACAGGGGCATGATGATACTGGCTGATTTGTTATCAATTCCCTTCCTAATAATCCCCAGCATAGCGTTGGCCTTCTTTATTGCAGCTACACATTGTGTAGACATTTTCAGCGAGTTATCCACTACGACTCCAAGATCTCTCTCTTGGTCAGTCTCTTCCAGATCAGACCCCATCAACGTGTATTTATATTTAGGATTTTTGGCTCCAATGTGCATCACTTTGCACTTGGCCACATTGAACCCCATTTGCCACGTTGACGCCCACTCACCCATCCTCAACAGATCTCCTTTCCCTTCCCCTCCCCACAACAGACGCCCTGTGAGGTAGGTCGGGCTGAGAGAGCTCTTTCCAGAACTGCTCCTGAGAGAACAGCTGTGACAGAACTATGGCTTGCCCAAGGTCATCTAGCAGCTGCGAGTGCAGAAGTGGGGAATAAAACCTGGTTCTCCCAGATTAGAGTCCGCACACTTAACCACTACACCAAACTGGCTATGTAGTAGAGAAAGGGAAGACAGGCAAAAGACTGGCTTGGAAGAGGAGAGAAGATATTGGATTTATACCCCGACCCTCACTACCTGAAGGGGTCTCAGAGCGGATTACAATCTCCTTCTCCTTCCCCTCACCACCACAGACACCCTGTGAGGTAGGTGGGGCTGAGAGAGAGCTCTCTCAAGGACTGCTCCTGAGAGAACAGCTCTGAGAGAACTTGTGACTGACCCAAAGTCACACCAGCTTCTGCATGTGAAGGAGTGGGGAATCAAACCCAGCTCTCCCAGATTAGAGTCCGCACTCTTAACCAGTACACCAAACTGGCTCTCAAGAAGAGACGTTTCCCACCGCTGTGACAAAACGAAAAACAGAAGGAAGCAAACGGAGAACTACACACCAGAACATCTCTTAAGCTTTTTACACACTCTACACTGTCGCACCAGAAACTAGCTGCAAAGAGTAATGGAAACTTGACACAGAGAGTCCTCCATCTTTCTGTGTTATACCTCTGAGGATGCCAGTCCCAGCTACTGGCGAAACATCAGGTCCTACAATGCCAAGACCACGGCCACGCAACCCGGAAAATCTACAGCAACTAGTAATGGAAGTATTAATGTCTGGATCACAGGTTTTTTAAAGACTGCCAATCCAAATATGGGCATCGATCGCGGCCCCCTCCGTTCCAGACGAAATTTAAATCACACTTCACTCGGTCACATCGCTCTGTGAAGGTCCGGTGCCATAGTGGCGTGCATCTGTTAAAAAGTCGATTTAGGGCACGCCGATTGAGAATGTGGGAAGAAGAGATGCGGGACTGGAGAGCCTAAAAATACTTTTGGAGACAGGCCCCCCGCGGATCGTTCCCCAGAAGGCAAGCTCTATTTTAAGCTCCGTCTCTATTCCCCCATCTGCCACCCCATCTGTGTTCTGTAGCCACATCCACAGTCCCTGATGCACAGAGAACCCACATCTGTAGATGTTTCACCGCTGAGCCTTCTTGGTCTGTGGCCTCAGCCATCAGTGAGGAGCATTTTTACATCCCCGGAGGGAAGCAGGCGGGAGTCTCGACTTCACAAGAGGTGGGCATGCCCCCATTGCACCTTTCTACACACCGAGGGGAGGGGAGGGACGAGGCAGGGGGCAGAACCCAAAAGGCCATGTTGTCTTCACTGCCGCGTAAGCCAGGGGGCTTCAACCCCCACGGGCTCGGACCCTGTAATGCAGGCATCCCAAACATGGTGCCCACCGCCGCCACCACCTTTCCTAGCAGCCGCCAAATCATTTTAGGACGCAGGCAGGGCAAGGAGGGACTTTTCTCTGGCAAGGCTTCGGATTGTGCTGATTTTTTAAAAAATATGTTGCTTCGGCAGCAGCTGCCACCACAGCACAAGGGTCCTCACTGTGTGACTGGAGGTAAGCTGTGGCGGCCATTTCGTGGCTGGCTCCACCTCCTGGGGCAGCCATTTTGTGGCGCACATTGCGTGGTTGCGCTCGCCACACTGCATCAGAATTCCAGAGGGAGGGAGGGAGATAGATAGATAGGTAGGTAGGTAGGTAGGTAGGTAGGTAGATGATAGATAGGTAGGTAGGTAGATGATAGATAGATAGGTAGGTAGGTAGATAAATAGATAGATGATAGATAGATTCATTCTAGGATACGGAGTAAATTTTAACAGATAGATGATAGATGATAGATAGATAGATAGATAGATAGATAGATAGATAGATAGATAGATAGATAGATAGATAGATAGATGATAGATAGATAGACAGACAGACAAGAGAAGCCAATGTTGGATCAGGCCAATGGCCCATCTAGTCCAACACACAGTGGCCAAAAATACCAGGTACCCTCAGGAGGTCCAGCAGTGGGGCCAGGACACTAGAAGCCCTCCCACTGCTGCCCCCTCCAGCACCAAGAATAGTGCATCACCTGCCCCAGACTGAGAGTTCCCATCTATACCCTGTGGCTAATAGCCACTGATGGACCTCTGCTCCATATGTTTGTCTAATTCCCTCTTGAAACTGTCTATGCTTGTAGCTGCCACCACCTCCTGTGGCAGTGATAGACAGACAGACAGACAGACAGACAGACAGACAGACAGACAGACAGACAGACAGATGATTAGATTCATTCATTAATTCATTCATTCAGGGATGTGGAGTAAATTTTAACACTAAAATTAATTTTAAAAACCCAGAAACTTATACAATCAAGGAAAGTATCAACAAGAAATCATGTGACAGTGATGTCATATGACTTCCTATAATGTGTTTGCCATTCACTGGGTCCCATCTGGGCATTAAAGATGGACCCTGGGTCTGGAACAGTTGAAGGCCACTGGCTTGGCCCCCTACTAGAGAACAAGGGAAGGCAATCGTCCTCCATGCCAGTCCTAGGATACCTGCTAGGCAGTGGAGAGGGCGACAATGTGAACGAATGCAAATCCAGGCCTAGCAGTGCTTTCGAGAAAAGACATTCCTCTCCTCTACTCGCACGACTGCTTTCTCAGGGATACGAACTTCCAGGAATCCAGAATCAAATTCAGGACCGCTGCTGTGGCGAGTTTTATTTCTCAAAGCAGAATCTCCCCCAAATACCCTAACCCCACCCCCCAAATTGTTATTAGAAAGCAAACTGTCACATTCTGAAATTAACCTCAAATCTGTTATGAGGGTGTAATGATTTCTCGTTTTTGGTGTGTGTTTCTTTAAATGTTTAGTTTGACCGCATTAATGTAAGGAGAGTGATAGAGGGAGACAAGTGTGATGTGATTGGCTGATGACTGAGAGTGTGGCAGGAACGGTGTCTATGAGGGGATTCAGTGTTCACGAAGAGACGAGTGTGGGGAGTTTTTGTGAGAGTCTGTATGACAGAGGAAGCAGTTGGAGTTTAGTTTAGCCTGTGTGGCTATGTGAGCAAGAGAGTTCAGCCTGTGTGGCTATATGAGCAAGAGAGTTCAGCCTGTGAGGCTATATATGAGAGAGAGATAAACCTGTCAGAGTTGAGTTTTGGTGTATGAGTGACTGTGTTTGACGCCAAGCCTTGTCAGTTATATTTTCTTTCTTCAACAACAGTTCAAGAACAGTTTGTTCTTTTATAAATAAATCATTATTTGTTTAAACTTATCCCAGCAATCGGAACAGTCCTTCCTCAGGACCACATAGTCCTCTGAAGCACCCAGACACTGAGTCATTCTACCAAAATAGAGAGATTTGGAGTTTTTAATTCCTGGTGGCAGCAGAAACCTACTAAGTTCATGTACACAGAGTGTGGTTTAAAGGAGAAACAGTCACCCCAATAAGCAAATGCGTCAGAGAGGGTATTTCACGTGTGGCACTTAATCTATGAGAAGAACCCTAACCAGGAAGCAGATGAAACAGATACACCACTATGGTAACTTCCATCCAAAAGCAAGCCCTTCTTAACTCAATGAGTAATTAACTTGTGGAACTCACTGCCACAAGATGTAGTCAAAGCTCCTCATTTACTCAAGCGGAGGTAGAAAAACTCAGGGAGGACAGAGGATTGAGTCCAACCGAGGCTATTGTACTTTGGACACATTATGAGAAGACAAGAGAGAGAGTCCAGTAGCACTTTAAAGACTAACAAAATATGTGGCAGGGGAGGAGCTTTCGTGAGTCACGGCTCACTCCCTTCAGATATCTGAAGAAATAAGCCGTGACTCACGAAAGCGCCTCCCCTGCCACATATTTTGTTAGTCTTTCAGATGTTACGGGACCCTTGCTCTTTTCTACTGCTACAGACAGACTAACACGGCCACCCATCTTGATCTATGAGAAGACAAAGACTCACTGGAAAAGACAACCATGCTGGGAAAAGTTGAAGGCAGTAGGAAAAGAGGAAGACTGAAAATAAAATGGATTGACTCGATCCAGGAAGCCACAAAAGCCCCCGGGTTTTGCAAGATCTGAGCAAGGCGGTTAACGATTGGATATTTTGGAGGTCATTAATTCATAGGGCTGCTGTAAGCTGTAAGCGACTGGATGGCATGTAACACACATGCACAAAGTCCGTCAACTGCTGCTAGACACAATGACTCAGTGGAGGGCATCTGGCTGGCTACTGTGTGAACCAGGATGCTGGACCGGATGGACCACTGGTCTGATCCAGCATTGCTGCTGTTATGTTTCTAAGGTTCATTGTATTAAAGCAATTCTTTGGTCTGGTGTAGTGGTTAAGTGTGCGGACTCTAATCTGGGAGAACCGGGTTTGATTCCTCACTCCTCCGCTTGCAGCTGCTGGATGACCTTGGGCAAGCCATAGTTCTGTCAGAGCTGTCCTCTCAAGAGCAGTTTCTCTCAGAGCTCTCTCAGCCCCACCTACCTCACAGGGTGTCTGTGGTGGGGAGGGGAAGGGAAAGGAGTTTTTGAGCCGCTCTGAGACTCCGAGTGAAGGGCGGGGTAGAAATCCAATCTCTTCTTCTTCTTTTCGCTCAGCCAGCAGAACTCATTGTTACAAATCCCCCCGGAAAACCCGTTTACTTATCAAAACAGTATAAAAGTCACCCCCAGTAAGACGTTTTGGAGGGAGCCAACCACCGCGCAGTATGCGCTTCCTAGGCAGACATCGCTTCCAGGAATCAAAGAGGAACAGCCATCGAATTTCACCATCTCGTAAAGCAACCATTTGGGTCTGATAAAAAGCTGAATATATATTAAGCGACGGGTAAGAATTCCAGTACGCCTTTTCCCCTCTTAAATTTGTATGAACTCTTTTACAAGCCCACCAGGGCCCATTCATCTGAATTTGTTTTCCGTCGTCATCAGCCAGTAGGAAATATCCATTCTGCCTTCTGCGGCAAAAAATAAATTTACTACTGAAAAGTTAATAATCTAGGCTGGAACGGTCGTGAAAAAAAAAATTTTTTTTTTATAGCGGTGCCTCGGAGCGGTGTTCGGCTGCAGCCCTTCTCTCGTGTTTCCCTGATATTTTGAACAGAACAGACTGCTTTCTCAAAACCATAAAAACGTGCCTTAAACATGTGAATGAAACCTTTTCAGACATTATTAGAAAGAAACACAAATTTATTGTATCGGTAGCTGGCTAGAGACAGATCCGAGCGGCAGAACGTCTCGGGACTTCCAGCTGCAAGTGGAAAGCACGGTATGAGGAATACCCACCAGGGCTTAGATTTGGCCGTTTCGAGAGAAGAAAAATAGTGTATATGAAGGGGTCTGCCTTCTAATCTGTGTATTCTCCTCCCACCTGTTTATAAGTTTGAGATCTGCACGTTCCTGCCCGGGAATTAATATCACAGCGAGAGGCCCTGCTGATTGGTCCCATCAATCAAAGAAGCTTGTTTCGTGGGGACACGAAAGAGGGCCTTTTCCGTGGCAGCCCCACGATTATGGAACAACCTCTTCAGGGAGGTACACCTGGCCCCCTTACTCGAGAGCCGGTTTGGTGTAGTGGTTAAGTGCACGGACTCTGATCTGGAAGAACCGGGTTTGACTCCCCGCTTCTCCACGTGCAGCTGCTGGATGTCCTTGGGCATGCCATAGTTCTGGCACAGCTGTTCTTGAAAAAGAGCAGTTTCTGTGTCAGAGCTCTCTCAGCCCCACCTACCTCACAGGGTGTCTGTTGTGGGGAGGGGAAGGGAAAGGAGTTTGTGAGCCGCTCTGAGACTCCTTCGGGTAGTGAAGGGCGGGGTATAAATCCAATCTCTTCTCTTTTTCTTCTTCTTTTGATCTTTAGGAGGCAGTTGAAGATGGTTTCGCAGTTGCGCGGACTCTAATCTGGGAGAACCGGGTTTGATTCTCCCACTCCTCCACTTGCACCTGCTGATGTGACCTTGGGTCAGTCAGAAGCTCTGGCACAGCTGTTCTCTCAAGGACAGTTTCTGTCAGAAGTTCTCTCAGCCCCACAAATTCTCTCAGAGCTGTTCTCTCGAGGGCAGTTCGTGTTAGAGCTCTCTCGGCCCCACCTGCCTCACAGGGTGTCTGTTGTGGGGAGGGGAAGGGAAAGGAGTTTGTAAGCCGCTCTGAGACTCCCTTGGGTAGTGAAGGGCGGGGTATAAATCCAGTCTCCTTTTTTCATTCAGGACTGCATTTGGATAGGCTTAGTAGCAGTCCCAAGTGGTGGTTTTAATTTTCGGTTTTATATTTTTTAATGTCGCTTATTTTACGTTTCCTCTATGTTAGCAAGCCGACTTGAGCTCCAGAAGGAAGAAAGGTGGCTAATAAATGTTTAAAACAAATAAGTAATCATGATTACAAGAATCTGACAAAGCTCACAAAGCACAGGACTGATAATCATGTTCTCTTGCAAGGAAAGCAACGGAATCCTGGTCTGCCCAAGAAATGGAGGTACGCACCCTCTTAAAATCCATAAACATGAACGCTTGATTTAAGAGAAAGGTATCTGTCCTTCCCCTTAACAGGTATTGTGACTTTGTTGTTGTTGTTCAGTTGCACAGTCGAATCCGACTCTTTGCGACCCCATGGACTACATCACGCCAGGCCCTCCTGTCCTCCGTCGTGCTCCAAAGTTTGCTCAACTTCATGTTCATTGCATTGATGACACTGTCTAACCATCTCACCCTTTGCCGTCCCCTTCTTCTTTGACCTTCCGTCTTTCCCAGCATCAGGGTCTTCTCCAGTGAGGGCCCCCTTCTCTTTGGGTGGCCAAAGTATTTGAGCTTCAGCCTCAGTTTCTGGCCTTCCAGGGAACAGTCAGGGTTGATTTCTTTTAGGATTGACTGATTGGATCTCCTTGCAGTCCAAGGGACTCTCAAGAGTCTTCTCCAGCACCATAATTCAAAAGAATCTATTCTTCGGCGCTCGGCCTTCCTTATAGTCCAACTCTCGCAGCCGTATATTGCTACTGGGAACACCATTGCTTTGACCATACGGATTTTTGTGACTTTACAGTCTCAAAAATTTGTCTCATTTTTCTTTGTAGATGAGGATCACAAGACCACCTGGGCAGCCAGCAAATATTTAGCGGCGCTGATCCCCTGTAAGGGGATTGGGCCTCGATCTGTTCGAGACCTTTGAGTCAAAAGAACAGCAAGATACGACGAAGAGCATGAACTGCTTGCCCCATCAGTAGCAGCTCCGGGCAATGACCACTCGTCTTCTCCTTCAAGCGGTGCAATAAAGAAACCGGCACTGTTGTCATTTTAATTCACTGCGGCTCTTCTCGAGGTTTTGTTTTTGTAAGGATGGGGAATGAAAGGACGTCGACTTCCATCACTCCAAGCACTGGCTCCGTCCTGCAATTTCCGTCAAATCCTAGCACCACGGAGCACGAGGAAGCAAGGAATTCTGTGGTCTTGCCCTCCCCACCGTCTCTTCTCACACACTCAAGGCGAAAGCCATTCCACTTTGTTTGGCTGTACTTATCGTTTTCTGAAAGCGATCTGCCTAACACATTTCTACCCCATTCTTTCTCCAGGAAGCCCGGGGCGGTACACTTCGTTCCATCCCGATTCCTGGCAAACACCCTGGGCAAACAGATGGTAACCAGTGTTCCCTCTCAGCTGAGTGAGTGTGAGCTAGCTCACAGTTGTTTTAGCCTCCGGCTCATCCATTTCTGTCTTAGCCCAGGAAGGGATGGCTCCAGAGCAGACTGATCTAAGCAGTAGCCCAATCGTTCGCTCACCACTCCAATGCCAATAGCTCACCAACAGTGTTCCCTCTAAGCTAAGTCAGTGTGAGCTAGTTCACAGTATTTTTAGCCTCTGGCTCACCCATTTCAGTCTTAGCTCAGGAAAGAGGGCTCCAGAGGAAACTGATTGATGCCATAGCCAAATCGCTCACTCACAGTTCTAATGCCAATAGCTCACAGTGTTCCCTCTAAGCTGAGTGAGTGTGAGCTAGCTCACGGTTTTTTTAGCCTCTGGCTCACACATTTGTCTTAGCCCAGGAAGGGATGGCTCCAGAACAAACATCGCTCGCTCACAGCTCTAATGCCAATAGCTCACAGACAGTGTTCCCTCTAAGGTGAGTTACTGTGAGCTAGCTCACGGGGTTTTTTAGCCTCCGGCTCACACATTTCTGTCTTAGCCCAGGAAGGGATGGCTCCAGAGCAAACTAAATTATGCAGCAGCCAAACTCGCTCGCTCACAACTTTCATGCCAGGGGCTCCCAAAGTAGAATTTTTGCTCGCAAGACTCCACAGCCTAGAGGGAAGCATTGGCGGTGACTGGCCCGAGGTCGCCCAGCAAGCCTCAGGACAGAGTGGGGATTTGAACCGGGGCCTTCCAGAACCTCGTTTCAGACACTGCTATAGCACACTGGCTCGCCTCCTTTTTGGTCTATTGGATTTTAGTCAGCCATATTTTCTCTCTCTCTCTCTCCCTCCCTCCCGTTGGGAGCCTGGCTTTGCTTGTTTCCTGGTTTCGGAACGTTCGGTTTCCACTGAAGCTGAAACATTTGGAATGATTCAGTTTAAGGGTCCCACGAATGGCTGAGGAAGTGCTTGTGGAAACAGGACTGCTGACGCTGAGCAGGCGCGGATACGGTCGGCCTCTTGGACGGGAGACCAGTGGGAGCTCTGTGCAAGAGGCGAATCTAGAGATATATATTTTTAAGCTTGCAAGCAGAAGCCAAGCCTGATGTCAGAGTGCTGGGAAGCTGGATTTTCTTCGGGAAGGGGACTTCCTTTGACCCAGATATATTTCTCTACCATGTTTTTTGCACTGTGTGGGTTAGGAGGCTGCAAATCTCCCTTTCGTTAGCCATATAAACTTTTATCTAATTGCTATTTGGGGACTGGGCTGCGGGCAGTTTTTCTACAGTCTGGTTTCTTTACTGAGGTTTTTTAAAAAAATCCACATGCACATTCATCCAGCACCATCAAATTACTGCAGAAGGTCAATGACCCTTGTATCTGTTGCGACGACACGTAATGGATGTCCCCAACCAGCCCAATCTCATCAGATCTTGGAAGCTAAACGAGGTCAGTCCTGGTTAGTACTTGGACGGGAGCCCACCAAGGAAGTTGAGGGTTGCTACACAGACGCAGGAGGGCCGTGGTGGCTCAGAAGTTAAGACGCTGAGCTGCAGGGGGTTTCGGTTTCGGCATTGGGGGGTTTCGGTTTCGGCGTTGCGAATGGCGGCCACCTTTCGGGATGCTCCCGGAGGTGGTTAGCCCACGCGCAGTTAGGGGGGGTCTTCACATGTGCAAAAGACCCTAGTGAGCCTTAGTCAAAGGCTCCGAACCGGGGGCGCTTGGGGAGTAGCCTCTTTGCCGGCAGACAGCCGGGAAATTGAGGCTTTCTCTCCGCCCCAATCGGCCCCGCTGCGTCGTGCCCACAATGGGACTTAGCAGCGCCACCGACTTCCAGGAGTGAAGAAAGCGCTATGATTTAAAATAAAAAGAAGAACTGGCATCGAATCGTGAGTTGAAGATCTATTTTGAAGCGTGAATTTGAACCCCCGCGCAAGCGTATAAGCGTATGGGAGGAGGGAGGAGTCCCCACCCCTTTTGAGAAGCGAGATCTATAAAGGAAGCGCGAAGGGGGGTAAAGAGAAAAAAGTGTTGGTGAAAGTACCGTTGGGGTTTTACGGAAGATTACGACCTTATTAGCTTCCTGGGGGATGCGGCACGAACTTTGAAAAAGTAAACAAAAAAAGAAAATGTCGATGCTGGGAAAGGTCCTGCAGAAACTGGAAGAGAAGAGGGGAGGGACTTCCGGTCCGGGTAGCCCCCCCCAGAGCTTGCTGTCAATCAACAGGAAAATGAGATGCTGTGCCCCCTGCTGGAGCAAATGCAGAAAATCAACGAAACTTTGTTTAAAGTGGAAAGTGTTCTCATCAGTCGACAAAAACAAATGTCGGAAACAACAAGGAAGATGGCGGAAATCGCACAGAAATCTAATCTGACTCTAAGTTTTCAGGGCGTGAAAGAAGAAGAGAAAGAAGATCTCGGATTTACCTTGACGAATGTCTTGGCACCCCTAACTGGCAGAGAAGCGAAAGAATTAAAAGAAGAGGTGGATATGGCTTCCAAAGCCCATTCCGCTTTTATGAAGAAAAATAATCTGCCAGTAGAAGGGGTTGTTGAGCATAGCAAGCAACATACTAGAGATCTAATTTCATGTGTAGTGTTTATGGAGCCCGTGAAAATTGAAGGCCAGAAATATAAGGAAAAAGAGAAAAGAGAGAAGATGGACTCCATCTTTAAAACACAAAAACTTCTGAAGAGACACGCCAGCACAGAGGAGGACGCAGCATTCAAATTTGGACTAATGCAAGCAGTGAAGAAGACAGCAGCCCAAGGGAAGGAGGTGACGGAACGGAAGGTATCAAGGTCAAAAAGGACTCAACCTATAATTGGAGAGACTTAAAAAGAAGACATCTTGAGAAGTAACTGCTCGTGTAACATCTGAAAGGAGCTGTTTAATAATTAACCCCAATGGACTTTACTAACTTTACTAACAGAGTTATTTTGGACTTTGCAAAGTTAAAAAGAAGATCTTCCAACCGTGATGGATGCCAAAAACGGTATTGAATACTAACTAAAACTAACCTTTTTTTAACAGAAAAAACTTCACTCCATCCTTTTCTTTCTCCATCTATATACCCTACCCCTTTCTTATAAAAAGAATAAAATTCTCTCCTTTTTAGGAGAATTATATAAAAAAAAAAAAAAAAGACGCTGAGCTGCGGACCAGAAGGTTGGTAGTTCAGCAGTTCGAGACCCAAATGCCGCATGACGGACTGAGCCCCCGTCTCTAGTTCCAGCTCCTGCCAACCTAGCAGTTCGAAAGCAAGAAATTGCAAGTAGATAAATAGGGACCACTTCGGTGGGAAGGTAACAGCGTTCTGTGTGCCTTGATGTGTAGTCATGCCGGCCACATGACCACAGAAACATCTTCGGATAGCCCCCTAGAGTTGGATTCGACTGGCTTTTGAGCGAGGGAAACCTTCATCTTTTACACAGAGGTAGGCCATGGCAAACCACCTCTGTCCAGGCCTGGATGACCCAGGCCAGTCCAGTCTCATCAGATCTCGGAAGCTAAGCCCAGTTAGTACTTGGATGGGAGACCACCAGGGAAGTCCAGGGTCGCGACACAGAGGCAAGCAATGGCAAGCCACCTCTGCCCTAGACCTGAATGACCCAGACGCGCCAGATCTTGCCAGCGCCAGACCCATATGGCACTTCAGTGCTATAGCGGCACCACTGGGATACATTGAGAAGCGTTATATTGGTATAGCGCTGTAATGCTCAGCTTGGAATGTTTAGAAAAAAGGTCAAGGAAGACTGCGCGGCAAAAAAAGAGGCGGGGGGAGGGGAGTGGTGCTATTTGAAATGGCCAGATTGCTTCAACAGAATGAAATTTGCCGCATGAAACCCCTATCCCTGCATCACTTTATTTGGAATTGGGCCAACAACGGATAACATCTAGTTTAGTAGAAGAAGAAGAGATTGGATTTATACCCCGCCCTTCACTACCCAAAGGAGTCTCAGAGCAGCTTACAAACTCCTTCCCCTTCCCCTCCCCACAACAGAAACCCTGGGAGGTCGGTGGAGCTGAGGGAGCCCTGACAGAAACTGCTCTTTTTCAAGAACAGCCCTGACAGAACTATGGCTTGCCCAAGGTCAGCTGCAAATGGAGGAGTGGGGAATCAAACCCTGTTCTCCCAGATTAGAGTCTGCACACTTAACCACTACACCAAACTGGTGTGGAATGGTGATGTGAAAAAGGCCAAAGTGACGCTCTGTCCCAGATCGGTTGTCCCTTTCTGTACTTCCTCCAACTCTGCAATACCCTTACAATACGGATGACCAGAACGGCACAGAGCAATTCCCGTGTGGGCGCATTGCAGGTTTATGTCACGGCTGTAGCATTCGCCATTTAGCGTTCGGCCTCTTTCCTCATCATTCCTTCACGGCTGGCATAAACTGAGCTGGCATTCACTACGCTTTCAAAAATCACCAAGCCTTCTCCCCTTGTAGGGTCATCACCAATTCAGGCTCCCATCAGCCTAAGTTAGAACTGGGTTTTGTCTGAATAGACACGGATGTGCCCTTATTGTAAACATCTGTTTCGATGCTGTTGCCCTTTCCACCATCTTAAGGAAAAAAACCACTGGCTTTTTTTTTTTAAACTACCCTGTACCCGCAAACTTTTTTTCTGCTGCCGAGATCATAACCCCCCCAAGTATCGTCCTCCATTTTTGCTTAATTTTGCCCCACTGACTAGTGCTCTTTCAGCCAGTTACCCATGAGTACGGCAGGCCTTTTCTAGAGACCACAAAGCTTTTTTGGGAGTCTCCGCGGAAGTACCCCTGCTCTCCCCAATTACCCTGCAGCAGACGGGACAGAAAGAATGACGTCTAACCTGGCTTCCCCCTCTCCTCTGCAAAGTACGGGTCGTTCAGATCAACGTCAGACGGACATTCATCGTCACTCGGGATTTCCTCAGCTGCAGCCTGGGGAAAAAACCACACAGCACATGACTATTACTAGTTAATGCAAATAAAAGTTCATGCAGTGAACAAAGCTGCCGCGTATGAGTTTTATCATCCACAAAACAGGGACCACGATGGAATACGTACAAAACAATAGAAAGCACTGTGTATAAACATACAATATATTCAATAATATTTAATGAAAATATAAATTATGTGCAATGTACTAAACGAGTATAATCACCTTATAGGTATTTACAGATTCATTCAAATTCATGTAAGGTAAAGGTAAAGGTTCCCTTGCTCGAAAGCCAGTCGAATCCGGCTCTAGGGTTGTGGTGCTCATCTCTGTTTCAAAGCCGAAGAGCCAGCGCTGTCCGAAGACGTTTCCGTGGTCATGTGGCCGGCATGACTAAACACCAAGGTGCACGGAACGCTGTTACCTTCCCACTGAAGTGGTACCTATTTATCTACTTGCAATTTCTTGCTTTCGAACTGCTAGGTTGGCAGGAGCTGGAACTAGAGACAGGAGCTCACTCCGTCATGCGGCAGTCTCGGGTCTCGAACTGCTGAACTACTGACCTTCCACAGCCTGCAGTTCAGCATCTTAACCACTTGAGCCACCGCAGCTCCTCCAAATTCATGTATAAGCAATCAAATACAGAATCAAAGTAACGAAGAAGATGAAGGGGAATAAGTCCAAATATTCTCCTATCTAAACAGCTCCTGTATAAACGTCATCCATGGTAATATTTTATTTCAGAGCTTGCTGCTATTGAAGAGGCGATCCAACAGTCCCATCACTGTAGGACAAGTCGGATAGCTTATCTGGCAGCAATGACTACTTGTCCTACGGTGGTGGGACCGCTGAATCGCCTCTTCAATAGCAGCAACGCGCTGAAATAAAACATTACCTTGGATTACACTTATACAGGAGCTAGCTGTTTAGATACGAGAATATTTGGAATGTTCCCTTCATATTTTTTGTTACTTTGATTCTGTATTTGATTGCTTATACATGAATTTGCATGAATTTGAAAATACCTATAAGGTGATTATACTCGTTTAGTACATTGCACAGAATTTATATTTTCATTACATATTATGGCATATATCGTCTGTTTATATACGGTGCATATGAGGTTCAAGCAGTACTCCTCAGGGCACAGACCTGTGATGCAAGAAGAAAGTGATTTCCACGACTGCGTTCACTGAACTCCACGGAACAAAAGTAGGATTCGGGATGGAGGTTGGCAATAACTGCACGTGCAACGAGCAAGTGCAGAGAAGGGCAACTAGAATGATAAAAGGGTTGGAACACTTTCCCTATGAAGAAAGGTTAAAACGCTTGGGGCTCTTCAGCTTGGAGAAACGACGGCTGAGGGGTGACATGATTGAGGTTTATAACATAATGCCTGGGATAGAGCAGGTTGAGAAAGAAGTACTTTTCTCCCTTTCTCACAATGCAAGAACTCGTGGACACTCAATGAAACTGCTGAGCAGTCGGGTTAGAACGGATTAAAGGAAGTCCTTCTTCACCCAAAGAGTGGTTAACACATGGAATTCACTGTCACAGGAGGTGGTGGCAGCTACAAGCATGGACAGCTTCAAGAGGGAACTGGATAAACATATGAAGCAGAGGCCCATCAGTGGCTATTAGCCACAGGGTATAGATGGGAACTCTCAGTCTGGGGCAGGTGATGCACTCTATTCTTGGTGCTGGAGGGGGGGCAGCAGTGGGAGGGCTTCTGGTGTCCTGGCCCCACTGCTGGACCTCCTGATGGCACCCGGTATTTTTGGCCACTATGTGACAGAGTGTTGGACTAGATGGGCCATTGGCCTGATTCAACATTGGCTTCTCTTATGTTCTTATGTACAAACCGACCTTCAGATGCTTTTTCAGCTTTCGGGGAAATCATGACCAATGAGGCTGGATCTCCCTTCCTCCCGCGCTCTGTGTTTCTCATCCACAACAGTTGCTCTGCAGCGGGCGAGGAAGAAAGATGGCTCCAATGGTCCATCTCGTACACAGCTGATGCTTGTGTGGTGGTTAGGAGCGTGGATTCTAATCTGGGAGAACCAGGATTGATTCCCCACTCCTCCACGTGCAAATGCTGATGTGACCTTGGGTCGGTCGTAAGTTCTTTCAGAGCTGTTCTCTCAAGAGGAGTCCTTGAGAGAGCTCTCTCAGCCCCACCTACCTCACAGGGTGTCTGCTGTGGGGGATGGGAAGGGAAAGGAGATTGTAAGCGGCTCTGAGACTACCTCGGGTAGTGAACGACAGGGTATAAATCCAATCTCCTCTTCTTCTTCTTGTTACAAACCAGCCCACCCTCAACAAGAGCAGCCCCTCAATCGAGGAGACCATCACCCTTTCCGACTCAGAAAAAGTTTTGCAGTTCCAACCTGGCCGACTCGCCCGGCCTGGGAGGGGAAGCGGAGCTGCAGGCTGGGCGGAGGGAGAAAGAAAGCAAACGTGCTTCAACTCGGAACCCTCCCAGGAGAGGGCAGCCGTGGTCGTGGCTTTCTTAGGGAACAAACTCTTTGGACTGGATTCTGAATAAAGGGCAAAATGAATACAGTGGAGGTGGAACCAATGCGGCTTAGCGGCTAGGATGGTGATTTCTGATTCGAGGAAGAGAAGAGGAGGAGGAGTTTTCCTCTCTTGGGGTTGGGCTAGATGACCCTGGAGGTCCCTTCCAACTCTATGATTCTAGAAGAAGAAGACGAGAAGAAGAGGTTGGATTTATACCCCGCCCTTCATTACCCAAAGGAGTCTCAGAGCGGCTTACAGACTCCTTTCCCTTCCCCCTCCCCACAACAGACACCCTGTGAGGTAGGCGGGGCTGAGAGAGCTCTGACAGAAACGGCTCTTTTTCAAGGACAGCTCTGACAGAACTATGGCCTGCCCAAGGTCATCCAGCCAGGCACAAGCGGACAACTTATATCCGTAGTGTTGTGAAAACTGCTGGCATGTTGAACAACTGCGGATCAACATGCAAGACAACAAAGGCTTTTCCGGATCGAATCTCCAAAAATAAGGTCTACACTGCAGGTCATCGGTCTGTTCAACGAAGCCCCTCGGCAGATGTGTTCTAAAATAAGGAGCACCTGTCTGGAGTCAAAATGCCGCAGGGACCAAAACACGGCCTTGATACGGTTATGGTGAATGTCTGGAAACTCTATTGCTAATGCTAAGCGATGGAGAAAGTCAGTCATGACTGAAGACAATGCCGTCAGCCTTCCAAAAAGAATCTCCAAAATAAGTATTTCTTTGAAGACTTTCCCATTGTTTTTTTTTTTAAAAAAGTGCTTCTAAAATTTCTGCAGGCAAAATTTGCTCATCTTTTTTTATTATTATTTGAGCAACGCTATAATCCCTCTCCAAGGCCTGGCAGCTCGACACGAATGATATTTCAGCACCGTGAATGACCATTCCTTTGAGCCAGGCAAAAATTATCAAGGACGCGAGATCAAAGGAGGGTTTTTCTGGATTGGCGAGTGCGTTTATTTTCCTTTAATCAGAACCTCCCCCCCCCCTCATTTAGCTCGGCTGCCAAAGGCAAATGAAAAGTGGTTAGGCAGGATACGACCGGTGCTACCTCGGGTCAATTGCTTGTCCACCTTTACGGTTTCTGCAAGAGCACTGAGAACTCTGCAGTTTTAAAATCAGATAACTGAAGGAACAGAACAGTTTTTTTTAAAGTGGGGAAACACTTGGGTTTCTGAGGTTCTCGACACAAGGGGTCCCCAACACGGCGCCCGCCGAGTGTTCTTGAGAAGCCAGTTTAGATCCCCCTTTTGGTGCAGTGGTTAAGTGCGTGGACTCTAATCTGGAAGAACCGGGTTTGATCCCCCACTCCTCCACTTGTGCCTGGCTGGATGACCTTGGGCGAGCCGTAGTTCTGTCAGAGCTGTTCTTGAAAAAGAGCCGTTTCTGCCAGAGCTCTCTCAGCCCCACCTGCCTCACAGGGTGTCTGTGGTGGGGAGGGGAAGGGAAAAGGAGTTTGTGAGCCGCTCTGAGACTCCTTTGGGTAGTGAAGGGCGGGGTATAAATCCAATCTCCTCCTCCTCCTCTTCTTTGGAAGTGGTCGGGGCCAAAGGGACTTCTGCCCAGTGATTGAGCACCGGAGACAGGATTGGCTCTGATGATTTTTAAATACGGTGCTTTAGCAGCAGCTGCTTACCACAACACAAGGATCTTCCCTGTGGAACTGAAGGCAAGCTGTGGCAGCCATTTTGCGGCTGGCTCTGCCTCCTGAAGCAGCCATTTTGTATCTGCGCCCAGCACCCTGTGCCAGAATTCTAAAGGTGACAGCGGGCTGTTCAAAATGTTGGGGATTCCTGCTCTACAATGACCAGTGATAGGCTCTGTCAAGACAAGCTTCTTTGGAACGGCAGCTTGTCTACTGTGACTGGCCTTCTGATTCAGCGGGTTAGATCCAGCAGGGAAGCTGACAAAAAGAGATTTCTCCCGGTCTTGCTGATCCCCAAGTAGTTTGCTTCTTGCCCTGAAGAGCCTCTTTTGACAATCTGTAGACCCTTGCGAGGAAGATCACACCCCAGTGCAGGGAACCGTGACAGGAAATGAGGGATCAGTTTAAATCTCTTTTACTGATGGAAGCTCTCAGCAGAGCAGGGAGGAGGTGATTTTACCCAGTTCTCTCCCAGCACTGCGGTACGCTGTTAACGTGGATTTGTCTTGTTTCTGGTGGTGGAAAGTGCCATCAAGCTGCAGACGGCTTAGGGCAGGGGTGGCCAAACCAAGGCTCGGGAGCCACCTGCGGCTCTTTCACACATATTGTGCAGCTCCCGGGCAGGGCGGATGGGGAAGCGAAGGGGAGGCATTTCTCCACAATCGGTCTTCCCTTCCCCAGCCGGTGTTCCCCTCTATGGGTAAGCTAGAGGTGAGCAGGGAGAAGAGAAAGAAAGCAACTCTAACTTTAAATGTGTTCTTCAAGACACGATTCCCCTTCGCAGTTGGCTTGGAGAAAGCATTTGTCTCTTTAAATCCCTTCTCCAAGCCAGCTGGCGTGAGGGCGGGGGGGGGTGTCTTGGAAGAGGCATTTAAAGTTAAAGTTGCTTTCTTTCCACCTCTCCATCTCTCCCTACCATCTCCTTCCTTCCTTCCTTCCTCTCTCTCTCTGTAAGAACATAAGAGAGAAGCCAATGTTGGATCAGGCCAGTGGCCCATCCAGTCCAACACTCTGTGGCACACAGTGGCCAAAAATACCAGGTGCCATCAGGAGGTCCAGCAGTGGGACCAGAACACTAGAAGCCCTCCCACTGTTGTGCCCCCCCAAGCACCAAGAACACAGAGCATCACTTGCCCCAGAGTCCCTATCTATACCTTGTGGCAAATAGCCCCCGATGGACCTCGGTTCTACATGTTTATCTAATTCCCTAATTCTCTCTCTCTCTTTCTTTCCACTCTCTCTTTCTTTCCACCTTTCTTTCTCTCTCTCTCTCTCTCTCTCCCCATCTAAAGTTAAATATCATTATATCTGTTTTTACCCCTTTTGTTTTTATTTTTGGCAGTCTCATTTAATGTCAATAAAAAGCAAATTTGCACTTTTTTTCAATAAAAAACGTGTGGGTTATATTTGTTCATGTCTTGTGGCTCTCAGACATCTGATGTTTGTTCTATATGGCTCTTAGGCTAAGCAAGTTTGGCCAGCCCTGACTTAGGGCGACCCATCGAGGGGTTTCGAGGGAAGAGATGTTCGGAGGTAGTCTGCTGTCGCCTGCCTCTGTGTCATGACCCTGGACTTCCTTGGCTGTCTCTCGTCCAAACACCAGCCAGGGCTGACCCTGCTCAGCTTCTGAGATCTGATGGGAATGGGCTAGCCGGGGGCCATCCAGGTCAGAAGTGTTTCGCTTGAGGCTCTCCCAAGCCTCAGAGAGGATTTCGAAGACAAACCGCAGGGGAAGGCTGGAAAAATCCAACTTGTGAGTGAGTGATCTGGCTACTCCATAAATTAGTTTGCTCTGGAGCCATCCTTCCTGAGCGAAGACAAAAATGTGTGAGCCAGAGGCTGAAAGACTGTGAGCTAACTCACACAAACTCAGCTTAGAGGGAACGCTGCCTACAACCCCTTCTGTGAGCTTTTCTGCTGGATCCGACCCAACGCACAGCTACAGACGAGAATTTGCTGTGTTCTGCAATGCACTCAAAGTCAGGGCGGGGAGATGGGGAGGCTGAATGGCCCACCTTCCTGCCCGGTGTTTTAATTGTTTTTATGTTTTTTGTATGTATAGTTCTAATTGTTTTAATGGTGTGTTTTTTGTTGTCTTTAATGGTTTTTAAGATGTGGTTAATTATGTATTTTTCAATTTGTTAGCCACTTTGATGGCCCTCAGGAGGGCAGAAGGGCGAGGTATAAATCCTGCAACATAAATGAGAATGTTGCACAAACAGGCTGAGCCATAAAATATGCTGTTTGTTGGGATTCCCCGTGCCGGGGCTCTTGTCAGACAAGTCTTATGTGGAAAGAGTTTCCTGAAGCTAGAAAGTTTGACTCCAACATACGCTACCTTCTGGTTTTTCTTCTTCATCTTCCTTTTCTCTTTCTTCTTTTCCAAGAACTGTTCCCACGGAGTCAGCTGGTCCTTCCCTTCCAGCTTATGTCTTACCATTTCCTCAGCGGTTTCTTTAAGTCCTAGGGTCAATCAGAAAAAAAACCACATTGTCTAGACAGCAATTAATTAAGACCTGTACTTCTAAAAGTTTTGAGAGATGAGATGCATCACAACACTTTTGCAACAATAAATTGGGGGTGGAATACTGTATGAATACTGATGTAGGATCGAACGAACTTCCACAGAGCTGATCTCAAAGAGAGCCAGTTCGGTATAGTGGGACTCTAACGTGGGAGAATAGGGTTTGAATCCCCATTCCGCCACATGCAGCCAGCTGGGTGATCTTAGGTCAGTCACAAGTTCTCTCAGAGCTGTTCTCTCACAAGCAGTTCTCGAAAGAATGCTCTTAGCCCCACCTACCTCACAGGCAGTGTTCCCTCTAAGCTGAGTTAGTGTGAGCTAGCTCACAGTTTTTTAGCCTCCGGCTCACAACACATTTTTGCCTCAGTTCAGGAAGGGATGGCTCCAGAGTAAACGGATTTACGCAGTAAATAAGAGAAGTTGCCCTTCTCTTATGTTCTCTTATGTTCTTAGGATATTATAGCATTGGAAAAAGTGCAGAGAAGGGCAACTAGAATGATAAAAGGGTTGGAACACCTTCCCTATGAAGAAAGGTTAAAACGCTTGGGGCTCTTCAGCTTGGAGAAACGACGGCTGAGGGGTGACATGATCGAGGTTTATAAGATTATGAATGGGATTGAGCAGGTTGAGAAAGAAGTACTTTTCTCCCTTTCTCACAATACAAGAACTCGTGGGCACTCCATGAAAAGGCTGAGCAGTCGGGTTAGAACAGATAAAAGGAAGTCCTTCTTCACCCAAAGAGTGATTAACATATGGAATTCACTGCCACAGGAGGTGGTGGCAGCTACAAGCATGGACAGTTTCAAGAGGGAATTAGATAAACGTATAGAGCAGAAGTCCACCAGTGGCTATTAGCCACAGGGTATAGATGGGAACTCTCAGTCTGGGGCAGGTGATGCTCTGTATTCTTGGTGCTTGGAGGGGGCAGCAGTGGGAGGGGGCTTCTGGTGTCCTGGCCCCACTGCTGGACCTCCTGATGGCACCTGGTATATTTTGGCCGCTGTGTGACAGAGTGTTGGAGGACTAGATGGGCCACTGGCCTGATTCAACATTGGCTTCTCTCATGTTCTTATGTTATGTAGTAGCCGAATCACTTGCTCACAACTTCAATGCCGGGAGCTCACAAAGTAGAGTTTTTGCACACAAGACTTCACAGCTTAGAGAGAGCATTGCTCACAGGGTGCCTGTGGTGGGGAGGGGAAGGGAAAGGAGATTGTGAGCCGCTCTGGGACTCCGAGTGAAGGGCCGGGGGTATAAATCCAATCTCTTCTTCTTCTCCATCCTTACCAGGCAGGGAGGACCCCACCCCCCTCATTGCCTCTTATCACCTTTCCTATTCAGTACATACATGAGGTCATTAAGCCAGGCTGGAGATTGGAACGGCCAATCGGTGGCTAAGCTCACAGTTCTCTCTCCCCCTCTAGACCAATCCTGGTCAGGTCCACTCATCTTTTTCATCTGCTCTTCTTTCTCATCTCCTCTACGGCCTACGAAAAAGCCTGGGGTACATTTTATACTGGGGTTAAGCGTGTCAGACTGGTTATCTTGGGAGACTCGGGTTCGAATCCCAAACCATGCCGTGGAGGATTGCTGGGTAAGCTTGGGCCAGTCACACACTTTGGGCCTGACCTACCTCACAAGGTTGTTGTGAGGATAAAACGGAGGAGAGAAGAACAATGTGAGCTGCTCTGGGTCCCCACTGGTGGGGTGAACATGAATTCAATACATACATGCTCAAATCAATGGACTAGTCAACACTTTAAAAAGTTTGCAGTCTGTTTGACGCAAAAACTGAGTTCGATTAACTGGCGACATATCAAGAACCGCAACAAATTGGGAAGCTTACACAGTAACGGGGTGGTATGTGTACAGAAAAAGTCTTTTCTGAAATTCTCCCTGCTGTTAGGAGATGAACTTTGAAAATGCTTTTATTTGTTATTTTCTGACCTGCATGCACACCAGGAATGGTGACAGCAAGTGTCTTTGCTTTGGGAGAATGTATGCTTGAGTTAATGTGACTCTCTGTGTAAGAGGAGATACCACACAGCCTGTACTTCCATGCAAATGAGGTCACAGACATGCCTTGCACATACTACCCAGGAGGCCTTGGGAACAAGAAGTCTCCATATTAGCATCTCCATTACGGTCCCTTCAACAGAATGTAGAAACAACAGCTTTCCCACCATTGAAGAAGTTCTACACCTCACGTAACCCACAGGATGCTCGACATTTATATGTGTGAAGTTCCCACCTGAGAATGGCCAGATCCATCTACATACCTAAAGGTTTCCATGCCAACCCATCTTGACACCTTGACCAAAAACCTCCCTTGTAGAAAGGTGTAGACTTTCAGTATTGCCCCACCTTAGTAGGAGGGAACCCCCACATCCTTTAGCCAATGGTATAGGGATGGGATGGACCTAGAGACACCCCAAGCCAGCCCCCATACTAGCTGATAAAACGGGGTGCAACCTTTTGTTCAGGAGGAAAAAGAAGGAGAGTTCGAGCAGGAAGAGAGAGAAGAGGGGAAAAGAAATCACGTGCGCACTCCTGCAGCCCCCTGCAAGAAAAGCAACCTTTGTAACTTAGGGTAACTCTCGTGTGCTCTCTTGGAATCCGGACCAAGAGACCCTTTACAATTGTTGGCAGGCTCCAACATTGTAAAGTGAGGGTTTCCCTAGTTATAAACAATCCTTGTTCCTGAACTGTGAAGGCCGGGACTACTAGAGCAGATAAGTATATGCTTTCCCCCCCAAGCATACCTTTAGCTTAAACCCCAAACATTGTTTTCCATTTCTACTGCAGCTAAAGGAACTTGAATGTATGTGTGTGTGAACCTGTTTTTGTATGCCTGTAAATGATAAGAACTTTCAGTAAAGAGAATCTTGATTCAAATTAAGAAACCTTGTTAAGTGTTTTCCTTTTGAAGAAATAGGGCTCTCTAGCACGAAACTTGCTTTCTCTGTATACACTGGCAAAAAGACCTCAATAAGTTAGTCAGCCACTGCGTAGATAAGCAGTCCGGCTAACACTGCCTGGGACAAATGGCTGTAACTGGTAACACTTTTGTGTGACTTTTGTCACCTGAGCAGATGGCCTTCCAGATGGCCAAGCCTCATATCCATAAACAAGACACTTTGACACCTTTGCTGGGGCAGAGAGACACCCAGGCGCCTTCCCAAGCATGGGAAAGCTAGGCCCAGTACGATTAGCACATCAAAAGCATTTCCTGACATGCCATGTGGCACGTAGACCCAGAGGTTTGGGCACACCCCTTCACTCCCTCACGATTGGATAATGGCCACATTCGATAGTGATGGAGAAGGGGGTTTAATTGTGATACCCCTGTATGGGAAAAGTGAGTTCTTTGTTCTTTAGTTCCTAAAGTTAGTTCCTCTCTGGAAACAAAGGGTTCTTCTTGGACTGTGTGCTTGCTAACATGGAGTTTTACTAGTAGGCAGCCAAGCTGGACTTAGCTGCCCACAGCCACGTGGTTCCTTCTCAAGATTCCCTGGTGAGACCTTGGACTATTTGCACACTGAATCATCTGATACCTCTGAAAGCCTGGTAACTATGGAGTCCCTCTATTGTGTAGTTAGAGCTGAACCAGCTATAGATATCTTTTGTTTTCTCACCTTTTGCTAGTCTCATATTATATGCATGCTTTTGCACTGAATAAAGATAATATATAATCAATATTATCTGGACTTGTGCCTCTGTTGCAACTTGATCTCTAAGCCTAAATCTTGTGCCTAAGCTGTCTTTGCTAATGAGGCTACCATTGTGTTAATTAATTGGTAGGTGGTAAGTTGTTAAGTCCTATAGACCAGGCAGGAGTTGGGATCTCTGTTCCTGATCCTGGGTGGGAGACCTTTTGTGTAAGAGATCCTGGTGGCAGTGACTACTGGTACCCTGGAGTGTGTACAGACATTCTCCTGGGGGTTTGTTTAAGGTTTACTGAAATCAAAGGCTTTTAACTCTCATCCCTGGACTGGTGTGAGAGAAGAAAACCATGACAGTATGCACATATGATTCCTTTTAAAACTTCTTCAGTTTTTCCAGATAAATCTTATTTATACACTCTTTTTTCCCCACATGAACAACCGATTTCACTGGAGTAAAAGAAGACACATGCATAACGCCTTCTTATTTATTATACCTTAATAGCTGCTTTGGTTATAGGAGAGCATTTCATAAATTAGAAACAGAGGACTTCCGGTAGAGAAGGAAACCCAAGAGTCAAGGCTTCGAAAGTAATCTGATTACCGTAAAAAAAAAATTTGTTAGCAAGACTATGGAAACTGCCGAAACCCACACCAATAAATCATTCTGGAGTGGACAGTACTGGGGAAAAAGAATTAAACAAGTCAAAAATTATCTTCTCATTTGCTTGAATTTATCAAGTGGCTTCATGAACCCGTTTATATCGAGCAGCTGTAAGGACTGGAAGATCAAAAAGGTGTGTGGTTGCTGCTCTCTAGCCCAGTAGACTCCACAAAGAGCTGAAAGCATTGAACTGTTAACTAGAAACCTCATCTCCCTGGGGGTCTTTTGTCGTGTTTGAGCTCTAAGAAGAAGTCGATGTTCCTGTATCCTGCCCTGTCAACAGTCAGAAGAACCTGGATATCAAGTTAAATGCCGGGCTGAAAGGAAACATCCTCTTTTTCCACAGCAAGTGACATCTATATAAAACTGTTTGGGGGGGTGGGTTGTTGCCGTAAGCCACTAAGAGCCCCCACTGAGGGAAAACGTGGGATGGAAATACCCCAATAAATAGTTATCACAAGTAAGATAGTTGGACTTGTTGACTGTAGAGCTATAACAATGGCCTTTCTTCAGTGGCCATGTGGTGAAGACTGAGTAATCAGATGTTTTTCTTCAAAGGAATAAGGTTATATGGAGGATAAGTCTACCAATGGCTACTAGCCATGGTGACGGAGGGGAGCCTCCACATTCAGAGACACTAATCCTCTGAATCCCAGAGCCAGGAGGCAACATCAGGGAAAGGCGTCAGTCTCTGTGCCCTGTTGCTAGCCTTCCAGAGGAACTGGTTGGCCACTGTGTGAGGCGGGATGCCGGTCTAGATGGACCTCCACTGGCCTGATCCAGCAGGGCTCTTCTGATGTCCTTATGAAGGCCTCAGAGGAACTGGCTAGCCACTGTGTGAGGCGGGATACCGGTCTAGATGGACCTTCACTGGCCTGATCCAGCAGGGCTCTTCTGATGTCCTTATGAAGGCCTCAGAGGAACTGGCTAGCCACTGTGTGAGACGGGATGCCGGTCTAGATGGACCTTCCCTGGTCTGATCCAGCAGGGCTCTTCTGATGTCCTTATGAAGGCCTCAGAGGAACTGGCTAGCCACTGTGTGAGGCGGGATGCCGGTCTAGATGGACCTTCCGTGGTCTGATCCAGCAGGGCTCTTCTGATGTCCTTATGAAGGCCTCAGAGGAACTGTGTGAGACGGGATGCCGGTCTAGATGGACCTCCACTGGCCTGATCCAGCAGGGCTCTTCTGATGTTCTTATGAAGGCCTCAGAGGAACTGGCTAGCCACTGTGTGAGGTGGGATGCCGGTCTAGATGGACCTTCACTGGCCTGATCCAGCAGGGCTCTTCTGATGTCCTTATGAAGGCCTCAGAGGAACTGGCTAGCCACTGTGTGAGACGGGATGCCGATCTAGATGGACCTTCCCTGGTCTGATCCAGCAGGGCTCTTCTGATGTCCTTATGAAGGCCTCAGAGGAACTGGCTAGCCACTGTGTGAGACGGGATGCCAGTCTAGATGGACCTTCCCTGGTCTGATCCAGCAGGGTTCTTCTGATGTCCTTATGAAGGCCTCAGAGGAACTGGCTAGCCACTGTGTGAGGCGGGATGCCGGTCTAGATGGACCTCCACTGGCCTGATCCAGCAGGGCTCTTCTGATGTCCTTATGAAGGCCTCAGAGGAACTGGCTAGCCACTGTGTGAGACGGGATGCCGGTCTAGATGGACCTTCCCTGCTCTGATCCAGCAGGGCTCTTCTGATGTCCTTATGAAGGCCTCAGAGGAACTGGCTAGCCACTGTGTGAGACGGGATACCGGTCTAGATGGACCTTCCGTGGTCTGATCCAGCAGGGCTCTTCTGATGTCCTTATGAAGGCCTCAGAGGAACTGTGTGAGACGGGATGCCGGTCTAGATGGACCTCCACTGGCCTGATCCAGCAGGGCTCTTCTGATGTCCTTATGAAGGCCTCAGAGGAACTGGCTAGCCACTGTGTGAGGTGGGATGCCGGTCTAGATGGACCTTCACTGGCCTGATCCAGCAGGGCTCTTCTGATGTCCTTATGAAGGCCTCAGAGGAACTGGCTAGCCACTGTGTGAGACGGGATGCTGATCTAGATGGACCTTCCCTGGTCTGATCCAGCAGGGCTCTTCTGATGTCCTTATGAAGGCCTCAGAGGAACTGGCTAGCCACTGTGTGAGACGGGATGCCAGTCTAGATGGACCTTCCCTGGTCTGATCCAGCAGGGTTCTTCTGATGTCCTTATGAAGGCCTCAGAGGAACTGGCTAGCCACTGTGTGAGACGGGATGCCGGTCTAGATGGACCTTCACTGGTCTGATCCAGCAGGGCTCTTCTGATGTCCTTATGAAGGCCTCAGAGGAACTGGCTAGCCACTGTGTGAGACGGGATGCCGGTCTAGATGGACCTTCCCTGGTCTGATTCAGCAGGGCTCTTGTGATGTCCTTATGAAGGCCTCAGAGGAACTGGCTAGCCACTGTGTGAGGCGGGATGCCGGTCTAGATGGACCTTCCCTGGTCTGATCCAGCAGGGCTCTTCTGATGTCCTTATGAAGGCCTCAGAGGAACTGGCTAGCCACTGTGTGAGACGGGATGCCGGTCTAGATGGACCTTCCCTGGTCTGATCCAGCAGGGCTCTTCTGATGTCCTTATGAAGGCCTCAGAGGAACTGGCTAGCCACTGTGTGAGACGGGATCCCGGTCTAGATGGACCTTCCGTGGTCTGATCCAGCAGGGCTCTTCTGATGTCCTTATGAAGGCCTCAGAGGAACTGTGTGAGACGGGATGCCGGTCTAGATGGACCTCCACTGGCCTGATCCAGCAGGGCTCTTCTGATGTCCTTATGAAGGCCTCAGAGGAACTGGCTAGCCACTGTGTGAGGTGGGATGCCGGTCTAGATGGACCTTCACTGGCCTGATCCAGCAGGGCTCTTCTGATGTCCTTATGAAGGCCTCAGAGGAACTGGCTAGCCACTGTGTGAGACGGGATGCTGATCTAGATGGACCTTCCCTGGTCTGATCCAGCAGGGCTCTTCTGATGTCCTTATGAAGGCCTCAGAGGAACTGGCTAGCCACTGTGTGAGACGGGATGCCAGTCTAGATGGACCTTCCCTGGTCTGATCCAGCAGGGTTCTTCTGATGTCCTTATGAAGGCCTCAGAGGAACTGGCTAGCCACTGTGTGAGACGGGATGCCGGTCTAGATGGACCTTCACTGGTCTGATCCAGCAGGGCTCTTCTGATGTCCTTATGAAGGCCTCAGAGGAACTGGCTAGCCACTGTGTGAGACGGGATGCCGGTCTAGATGGACCTTCCCTGGTCTGATTCAGCAGGGCTCTTGTGATGTCCTTATGAAGGCCTCAGAGGAACTGGCTAGCCACTGTGTGAGGCGGGATGCCAGTCTAGATGGACCTTCCCTGGTCTGATTCAGCAGGGCTCTTGTGATGTCCTTATGAAGGCCTCAGAGGAACTGGCTAGCCACTGTGTGAGACGGGATGCCGGTCTAGATGGACCTTCCCTGGTCTGATCCAGCAGGGCTCTTCTGATGTCCTTATGAAGGCCTCAGAGGAACTGGCTAGCCACTGTGTGAGGCGGGATACCGGTCTAGATGGACCTTCCGTGGTCTGATCCAGCAGGGCTCTTCTGATGTCCTTATGAAGGCCTCAGAGGAACTGTGTGAGACGGGATGCCGGTCTAGATGGACCTCCACTGGCCTGATCCAGCAGGGCTCTTCTGATGTCCTTATGAAGGTCTCAGAGGAACTGGCTAGCCACTGTGTGAGGTGGGATGCCGGTCTAGATGGACCTTCACTGGCCTGATCCAGCAGGGCTCTTCTGATGTCCTTATGAAGGCCTCAGAGGAACTGGCTAGCCACTGTGTGAGACGGGATGCTGCTCTAGATGGACCTTCCCTGGTCTGATCCAGCAGGGCTCTTCTGATGTCCTTATGAAGGCCTCAGAGGAACTGGCTAGCCACTGTGTGAGACGGGATGCCAGTCTAGATGGACCTTCCCTGGACTGATACAGCAGGGATCTTCTGATGACCTGATGAAGGCCTCAGAGGAACTGGCTAGCCACTGTGTGAGACGGGATGCCGGTCTAGATGGACCTTCCCTGGTCTGATCCAGCAGGGCTCTTCTGATGTCCTTATGAAGGCCTCAGAGGAACTGGCTAGCCACTGTGTGAGACGGGATGCCGGTCTAGATGGACCTTCCCTGGTCTGATTCAGCAGGGCTCTTGTGATGTCCTTATGAAGGCCTCAGAGGAACTGGCTAGCCACTGTGTGAGACGGGATGCCGGTCTAGATGGACCTTCCCTGGTCTGATTCAGCAGGGCTCTTGTGATGTCCTTATGAAGGCCTCAGCCTCTCAGTCCTATTGTTGCCCGCCCCCCGCCCCCGCGAGGAACTGGTTGGCTGCTGTGTGAGAGAAGATGCTGGACTAGATGGACCACTAATCTGATCCAGAGGGGCTCTTCTGATGTTCTTACGTGCTGAACTATACCATGAGGGAGTACTAAAAAAAAAACACACACAACCCCCCCCCTAGTTTTCAAGATCTCTTATTCAGCTGTGTAGAAAATAAAATCAGTTGCTCCATCTGGAAAAGTTGGGCTTGGAGGGTAACAGAGCTTTTTCATGAAGCCAGAAAGGGATTCAACTTCCCCCCACAGATTAGATTCTCTTAGAAACGGCTGCCCGAACCGTTTCCAAGTAATGAAACGGTTTGTCTGAGGGGGCTGAACAGTACATAGCTGAAGAAATAAAAAGAGCCGCTCGCTTTCAACAGAGCTTATGGTTACAATATGCACATGTTCACTGATTAAAAAAACAACCCATCACAAAAAAAATCTCTTATTCATCTGTGAGGAAGTTCAAACACAGCAAAGAACAATAATGGACACCTCAGAATGTTCTTTAGCACACGTAAGATTCGGTTACTTTTTTTCCCTCACAGAACTGGGATTTTTTTTTTGTTTCCCCTACCAAAAGAAGAGAAAGACACTGTCGGGGGAAATGGGAGCCATGAACTCCAGAGCAAAAAAACCCACCAAGGACAAAAATACACATGCTGTTTATTATTATTTTTTTCCTCCACATGGAGAGGGTTCCACAAAAATAGTTCTCCACATGAGACTGAGGCGGTAGTGCCATTTTAAACCTCTGCCACCTCACGAGAGACAGACAGCCGTCACGTGGGCTGTCCGATCTGGCGCCTGTCCTTTCGAATGCGTGCCATAATTCAACACTTCCAGCCTTTCAGTTTAATGAAATTATAGACAAATCATTATCCCAGATAAGTGGTTCGTGTGTCATTCCCCTCAAGCTTGGCATCCCCCTCCTTTGTTCCACAGGGCCATTTTTGATACCGATATTTGGCCAATAGTGCCACCTACTCTTTTCAAGTAATCTGAACAATAATTCACGTTCGTTGTTTTTAAAAAGGGTTCTTTCAACAGATAATTTAAAAGCTATGCATGGCATTTCTGGCCTGGTCCATTTAAACTGAGCAGTTTCATCTCTTAAGGGCTCCCCCCCTCAAAAGAAAAAACCCTCCAAACACAACAAATTCTCAAACAAGTCTGTTTCCTGCTACAAAAGGAAATACTTCTTCACCCAAAGAGTGATTAACATATGGAATTCACTGCCACAGGAGGTGGTGGCAGCTACAAGCATGGACAGTTTCAAGAGGGAATTAGATAAACATATGGAGCAGAAGTCCATCAGTGGCTATTGGCCACAGGGTATAGGTGGGAATTCTCAGTCTGGGGCAGGTGATGCACTGTATTCTTGGTGCTGGAGGGGGCAGCAGTGGGAGGGCTTCTAGTGTCCTGGCCCCACTGCTGGACCTCCTGATGGCACCTGGTGTTTTTGGCCGCTGTGTGACAGAGTGTTGGACTAGATGGGCCATTGGCCTGATTCAAAATTGGCTTCTCTTATGTTCTTATGTTCTTAAGACCCCACAAGGGATTGCCAAAAGTCGGCTGTGACTCTGTAGAACTTATTATTATATAGTTAATTTCCTTGCATACTTCTTCTCTGCCAAAGCCAGCAGTTTGACAGGTTATACTTTTTTGTTAATTAGGGCTTATCTAAAGGTGTGGTGGAATTCCTCACCGCCCAGCAGAAGGATGGAAGTTTCCTCAATTTTTACTCTTCATTCTCCCTAGAAGGCATTTCCCTGAAGCGTCAAGAAGTGGCTGACTCCAGCTTAAATAATTTGAAATGGGTTGAGATAAAAGACTCTTGGAATCATCAAGGTATCTAATTCTCAATGTGGCCCCCACTGTGGATAATCCAAAGACTGGGGCCATGGACCGACAAGAGAAATCCTGCTATAAACATGAGAGAAGGTTTGCAGCAAAATATAACATCATCATCATCAACATAGCAGCACTTGTACCTTTTAGGAATGAATACCCCTCAGCAGTGGCCATTGTGGGAGTTGCTAGGCAACCATAAAAAGTATTGCCAGCATTCAAGCCTGGGTTTCTGTCTGTAAAAGGCAGGGAGAGGGGGCAGGGACATTTCCAGGGCTGTGTTCATCTTGGAGAGAGGATTCATTAGGGCTAGGCAGCCCCAGCTGGCTCACTGTTGTTCAACAGAAGCCACCCCATGAAAGCTAGGGTTGTGTAATGATTGGAGGTTCATACTAGGATCTGGGAGACCCAGGTACAAATCCTCACTTTGCCACTGGGTGACCTTGGGTTAATCCCATACTGTCACCCTAACCTACTTAACAGGGGTGCTGTGAGGATAAAATGGAGTCTTTGGTCCCCTTTGGGGAGAAAGGATGGGTATAAATGAAGTAATAAAGATAGCTGAAGATGAGGGGGGACGGGACAGAGAAAAGGTAGGTTGGCTGGTGGGTGAGAAGGAGAGAAAGAACCCGAGAGAGGGAAGAGGATACAGGAGCTGCCAGGAGGAGGGAAAGAAATCACTGGGAAGGATATACAAGGGCAAATCAGATACCCCCCCACACCGGAGGTCTTTGTGTGTGTCCCACCTTATTATTTTGTTTGCTTTAGAAGTATTTTCTTCCATTTAATACCAATGGCCCAAGTGAATGCTGGCTTTTACAAAGAAATAAAAGTTACTTAACTAATGCAAGAAGGAGAAGTTTAAGAAGAAGAAGCGATTGGATTTATACCCCGCCCTTCACTACCCAAGGGAGTCTCGGAGAGGTTTACAAACTCCTTTCCCTTCCCCACCCCACAACAGGCACCCTGTGAGGTAGGTGGGGCTGAGAGAGCTCTGACAGAAAGTGCTGTTTTTGAAGAACAGTTGTGCCGGAACTATGGCTTGCCCAAGGTCATCCAGCAGCTGCAAGTGGAGGAGTGGGGAATCAAACCCGGTTCTCCCCAGAATAGAGTCCGCGCACTTAACCACTACACCGAACTGGCTCTCAACTATGCCTGTCAACTATGAGTATTACTGAAACACCATTGTGCAAACAGCCGTGCTTACTGAGAACCTCTGCCACACACAAAGGCCTGTGTGGGTCAGTAGCTGGCAATCCACTTCACTTACAGGGAAAAAAAATTATCTTGACTACAAAAGTCATAGCCAAGAAGTGCTCTTAGTTTCTGTTCAAAACAAACTTTCGTAGACCTTCTGTCTCAATTTTTTTTTTTTTACTCCCAACACGTCAGTGATTCAAATCTCAGCAGAATATATTAGCAAACATCGAGTCTGAAAGCTGAGCCTTAGACAAATATTTAAGTGTTTCTGCTAGGACATTCTGAATGGAGAATTAAATAAAGCAATGCCAGTTCCTGTTGAGGAATTATTGCATTTTTCTACAGATGGCTTGAAGCTGGAAAGGGAACAGACTTGAAGAATTAACATCGCGAGTGACAGAAACAACCAACCTGGAACCCACTTAACCTCCATTTCCATATCCGTTTCTTGATGTTTCTTCTCTTTCTCCCGGATACTCTGTAGGAGTTCTCTGTATTTTGCAATCTGCTCTTCTTCATCTTTGTGATGATGCTTGCGTCCGGCAAGGTCTGCTGACGGCGTTACAACCTCCTCTGTAAAGAAGTGGGGAGGAACCCCAAAAACCATGAGAAACTCAAAGGTGGGCATAGTTGTTCTAAGCAATATGGCCGGGACAGATAAAACAAGAACATCCAAGAAACAGGCTACAGGTTCTGTTCTGCGTTAGACCAAGATGGTCACAAAACCATCCTCTGACTGCATAGTGACTTGTGTCACAGCAAGCGCAGAATTTGGTCAAACAGTCTTCCCTGGTTATAAAGATCAGTGCGCTCGAAATATTAATGCCTCCTGGTGGTCCCTGGCCGGAAGGACGCCCGTCTTGCCTCGACCAGGGCCAGGGCTTTCTCTGTCCTGGCCCCAGTCTGGTGGAACATGCTCCGTATTGAGACCTGGGCCCTGCGGGACCTCCTTCAATTCCGCAGGGCCTGCAAGACGGAGCTGTTCCGCCAGGCCTTTGGCTGAGGCGGCGGGCGCCCATTTATGGCCTCGCTGGGGTTGCTGTCACCCATCCATTTACTGACCACCTTTAACTCACTGCACCATGGGGCCAGAACTTCATAGCCAACTGACGCTGTTTCAAAGCGGTACCCATTGTTTTAATTGTCATTATGTTTTATCGTGTCTTAAACTGAGATTGTATGTATTATAATGATGGGTGGGATAGAAATGCAAATAATAAACGAATAAATAAAAATTAAAGATTTACCGCTGTTATATACAATATCTGCATGTGTTTTGGGAATACATGCGAGTAAATACAGAACATTCTTTCCATCCGTGGCAGCTTTTACATTTTTCGTCAAACTGCTGAGATTCGGTTTTTTCCCCCTGCAACCCTGTTTGTGCTCAATGCCACAATAAACACACCGCCTGGAATTCTGTCGTGTGCCTTATAGCTCAATGGGTAAAACATCAGGAATTTGTTAAAGAAATGGCTGAGTACTGTTTTGTTGAAAGCTGATTTTTTTTTTTTTTTGAAAAACGTTATTAAATTCCAGAACGTTCCAGGTTGAAAATATACCAGCCCGCGCCTGGCCCGGTGACACGGCTTAAACCGTGATTTTTGACTGCCGCTGAGAGGGCACTTTCGTGTCGCCTGTGGGATCGCAATGAAAACAAAGACGGGGGGTGGGGGGGCTTACAAGACTTTTAACCCAGAGCACTAAGTTATAACACTTCGGTCTAATGGAGAGGGCGAATTGGAGGGGGGACAGTGTTGGTATGAAGAAGGTGGCGGCTGCTATGTTCTAGGTCAGCACGATATTTATTAGTCACCCTAATTTAGGATCACAGCAGTGCAACAGGAGCAGCATTTTAATCTGGAAGCGGCTTCCCGTACGGTACGTACAAGCAGTGTTCCCTCTAAGCTGAGTCAGCGTGAGTTAGCTCACCGTTCTTTAGCCTCCGGTTCACACATTTTTGTCCTAGCTCAGGAAGGGACGGCTCCAGAGCAAACCAATTCATGCAGCAGCCAAATGGTTCACTCACAACTTTAAGGCCGGTAGCTCACAAAGTAGGATTTTTGCTCACAGGACTTAGAAGCCTTACAAGGTTTCCTCCAGTTCTACACTGTATGATCTATTTCTTTTGCACTCCTTGAGTAGGGTCGCCGACTCTGAGTCGGGAATTTGTGGAGATTTGAGGGGTGGAGCCTGGGGGAGGCAGGGTTTGGGGAGAGGAAGGGCCTCAAGGCAGCAGAATGCCATAGAGTCCACCCCATAGAGTAACCACCTCCTCCAGGGGAACAGAGCGCAGTTGTGACTCTGGAAATCTCCAGGCCCTAACTGGAGGTTGGCAACCATCTCCTTGTGTGGTGCACAGGTGATGCTGTACTGCCAGATGCAAATGAGATGTCATTTGCCAGTGATGGTAAACCTTGAGATTAGATGACTGTGATGTGCCCGACTTGGGGCTGCCTTTGAAGACATTTCAATCCAGAACAAATGGAAAAAGAAGAAGAGGAGACTGGATTTCTATCCCGCCCTTCACTCGGAGTGGCTTACAAACTCCTTTCCCTTCCCCTCCCCACAACAGACGCCCCCTGTGAGGCAGGTGGGACTGAGAGAGAACTGACAGAAACTGCCCTTTCAAGGACAGCTCTTGTCAGAACTTGTCAAGGACAGCTCTTGTCTGGGCCCAAGGTCATCCAGCAGGTACAAGTGGAGAAGTGGGGAATCAAACCCGGTTCTCCGAGATTCGAGTCCGTGCACTTAACCACTACACCAAACTGGCTCTTGATGGTTTACCTGGAGCTTGATGGTTTACCTGGAGCTAATCTCTTGGCACAAACTAGCCCAAATTTTGAACGAGATCCAACCAATTTATGCACATTTAAGTTCCATGGATTTCAACGGGAGTATTAAGTACTTGTATATAACTAGTCTGTTATTTATGCACATTTAAGTTCCATGGATTTCAACGGGAGTATTAAGTACTTGTATATAACTAGTCTGTTATTTATGCACATTTAAGTTTCATGGATTTCAACGGGAGTATTAAGTACTTGTATATAACTAGTCTGTTATTTATGCACATTTAAGTTTCACGGATTTCAACGGGAGTATTAAGTACTTGTATATAACTAGTCTGTTATTTATGCACATTTAAGTTTCACGGATTTCAACGGGAGTATTAAGTACTTGTATATAACTAGTCTGTTATTTATGCACATTTAAGTTTCACGGATTTCAACGGGAGTATTAAGTACTTGTATATAACTAGTCTGTTATTTATGCACATTTAAGTTTCACGGATTTCAACGGGAGTATTAAGTACTTGTATATAACTAGTCTGTTATTTATGCACATTTAAGTTTCACGGATTTCAACGGGAGTATTAAGTACTTGTATATAACTAGTCTGTTATTTATGCACATTTAAGTTTCACGGATTTCAACGGGAGTATTAAGTACTTGTATATAACTAGTCTGTTATTTATGCACATTTAAGTTTCACGGATTTCAACGGGAGTATTAAGTACTTGTATATAACTAGTCTGTTATTTATGCACATTTAAGTTTCACGGATTTCAACGGGAGTATTAAGTACTTGTATATAACTAGTCTGTTATTTATGCACATTTAAGTTTCACGGATTTCAACGGGAGTATTAAGTACTTGTATATAACTAGTCTGTTATTTATGCACATTTAAGTTTCACGGATTTCAACGGGAGTATTAAGTACTTGTATATAACTAGTCTGTTATTTATGCACATTTAAGTTTCACGGATTTCAACGGGAGTATTAAGTACTTGTATATAACTAGTCTGTTATTTATGCACATTTAAGTTTCACGGATTTCAACGGGAGTATTAAGTACTTGTATATAACTAGTCTGTTATTTATGCACATTTAAGTTTCACGGATTTCAACGGGAGTATTAAGTACTTGTATATAACTAGTCTGTTTGAAATGAATGGTACTTAAGAGCTTAATTTTGGTTGGATCGTTCCTTATTTTCTTTTACAAATGGATATGAAATGGGCACTGTCTTTGGAAAAAACAAAACATGAACCAAGAAAAATCTGGAGGAGGGCATTGCCAAAGGGGGACGGGGGGAGTAGATTATTAGACCTGGAGTCCCTACTTAATAGAGCCGTTTCATTCCTGTGATTCACCTATAATGGCCTTCATTTAGCAAAATGCAAACATCTGAAATCAGCCTTTTTTAAAAAAGAGAGATTGGAAACTACTTGACCGAGGTTTTCGGTCACTTTACTTGCTGTTAAATGAGCATTAGACATTCTCATCCCTGGAATTTAAATAAAAAGAAAACAGATGTGCACGGGACAGCTTCACAAAAGCAAGGTGTTTACTCTGGGGCAGAATTCATTGCAACCCGGCGGTTAAATTGTAACCAGTGTTCCCTCTAAGCTGAGTTAGTGTGAGCTAGCTCACATTTTTTAGCCTCCGGCTCAGACATTTTTGTCTTCTGCTCAGGAAGGAGGGCTCCAGAGCAAACTATTTTACGCAGCAGCCAAATTGCTTGCTCACAACTTTAACGCCAGTCGCTAACAAAGTAGAATTGTTGCTCACAAGACTCCGCAGCTTAGAGGGAGCACTGGTTGCAACCCCCGAGTTTATCTCAGGACGCCTACGACCCGAGGCCAAGGAGGACCACTCCCGAACACCGATGCAAATGGAAGCTGTTAGAAGTGCCACATAAGAAAGGCAGATTTAATTTTTATTTGGATAACATTCGTCCCACACTCGCAGTTAAGCAGATCAAGATGGGCGGCCGTGTTAGTCTGTCTAGAGCAGTAGGAAAGAGCCAGCGTCCGGCAGAACCTTAAAGACTAACCAAATTTGTGGCAGGGGAGGAGCGTTCGTGAGTCACGGCTCCCTTCTTCACATACCTGAAGGAGATACCTGTCTCTGAAGAAGTGAGTCAGTGACTCGCAAAAATTCCTCCCCTGCCACAGATCTGGTTAGTCTTGAAGGTGCTTCTGGACTCTGGCTCTTTTCTACTGTCTCAGTTAAGTAGTCTTTTGAAACAGAGTACTGGAGTAGTCAAGTCAAGTCAAGTCAAGTTGGCCTTTATTGGCATAAATTATCAATGCAAGTTATACAGATGAAGAAACAGTTAAAAACGGTTAAAATACATCTATAAGAGTTCTGTGACTCGATATTGTGCAATTGGGGACTGATAAGGGTATTATCAGGAGCTGCAGTGGCTCAAGTGGTTAAGACGCTGAACTGCAGGCTGTGTAAGGTCAGTAGTTCAGCAGTTCAAGACCCATGAGTGCCGCATGACGGGGTGAGCTCCCGTCTCTGGCCCCAGCTCCTGCCAACCTAGCAGTTCGAAAGCAAGAAATTGCAAGTAGATAAATAGGTACCACTTCAGTGGGAAGGTAACAGCGTTCCGTGCACCTTGGTGTTTAGTCATGCCGGCCTCATGACCATGGAAATGTCTTTGGACAGCACTGGCTCTTCGGCTTTGAAACGGAGATGAGCACCGCAACCCTAGAGTCGGATTCGACTGGCTTTCGAGCAAGGGGACCTTTACCTTTACCTTAAGGGTATTATATTGCTGGGCGCCTTTGGCGCAGCTTTAAAGCCAAACAGAGAAACTGAGCCACCTTCTCAGTGATGCCAGGATCGAGTACTGGAGTAAAAATACCACTTAACGGAGACAGTAGAAAAGGGTAAGAGTCCGGCAACACCTTAAAGACTAACAAAATTTGCGGCGGAGGCGGAGTTTGTGTGAGTCACCGCTCCCTTCCTTCAGAGACCTGAATATATCTGAACAGGCAAGCAGTGAGTCCATTGTTCCCTCTAAGCTGAGTTAGTGTGAGCCGGCTCACAGTTTTTTTAGCCTCCGGCTCACACATTTTTGTCTTCGCTCAGGAAGGGATGGCTCCAGCGCAAACTCATTTATGCAGCAGCCAAATCGCTCGCTCAACAACTCGAATGCCGGCAGCTCACAAAGTGGAATTTTTCCTCACAAGACTCCACAGCTTAGAGTGAACATTGGCGGTGACCGACGCACCGCCTCTAAGTTGTGGAGCCCTGTGAGCAAAGTATTTAAAGAAAAGAAGAGGGTATTTCCCAACTACCACACGGGGCTAAAGCACATGGGGGGGGAGAAGAAGGTGAAGAGTAGGTCCTTATACTCCACTTTTGTCTGCCCTAAGGAATCTCAAAGAGTCTTACAATCGCCTTCCTTTCCTCTCCCCTGAACAGGCACTTTCTAAGGCAGGTGGGGCTGGGAGAGCTCGGAAAGAACTGGGATTGGCCCAAGTTCACCCAGCAGGCCCCATGTGTCTCAAAGCAGCTTACAATCACCTTCTCCTCCTCTCCCCACAACAAGCACCTTGTGAGGCAGGTGGAGTGGAGAGAGTCCTGAGAGAACTGTGATTCGCCCAAGGTCATGCAGCATGCTTCACGTGGAGGAGGAGGATTGGGGAATCTGACCCGGTTGTCCGGATTAATGTCCACCGCTCTTAACCACTACACCACACTGGCTCTCTATTACCAGTTTTGGTTATCGTTGACGTCAGGGCTTTTTTTTTTGTAGAAACAGCCCAGCAGGAACTCATTAGCATAATAGGCCACACCTAACAGCAGAACCTCATTAGCATATTAGGCCACACCCTGACATCAGAGCTCATTAGCCTATTAGGCCACAACCCCATGTTGCCAGAAGTGTGCTCATCCAGCCACACCCACCTTCTGCTTCTTATTCTGTTTACCTTGTGTGTTGTCAAAACCCCAGGGCTTTTTTGGTAGCAGGAACTCCTTTGCGTGTTAGGTCACACACCCCTAAGGTAGCCAGTCCTAATGAGTTTCTGCTGTTGGGTGTGGCCTATCATGCTAATGAGTTCCTGCTGGGCGTGGCCAACTGGGGAGCCAGCCAGAACTTCGTTCCTGTGCGTTCCTGCCCAAAAATAGCCCTGGTTGATATGGACAATGCGAGAGCACATGCAAAATCTGAAGGAAACCAAGAAGAGGCGCGCTTGAAAGACGTCATGACGTACGGTAAACGTGCCATTGTACAGCATCGTGGTCGAACCAGGGAAACAGACTTTAGAATCCTGAAAATCTCAACTGCCATTTGAGGGGGGAAACCCGAGTTTCTAGTCCTCATCGCTGCCCTACAATACGACAACATATGAGTTGGTGTAGAACAAAACTGGATACTGCCTGCTCAGAGTTCTGCTGCAAACTCACTGGATGGTGTCAGGCAGACACCCATTACCCAGTCACAGCTCTCGTCTCTAATACAGAAATTACAAAAAGGATGCCTAAGAACATAAGAGAAGCCAATGTTGAATCAGGCCAATGGCCCATCTAGTCCAACACTCTGTCACACAGCGGCCAAAATATACCAGGTGCCATCAGGAAGTCCAGCAGTGGGGCCAGGGCACCAGAAGCCCTCCCACTGCTGCCCCCCTCCAGCACCAAGAACAGAGTGCGTCACCTGCCCCAGACTGAGAGTTCCCATCTATGCCCTGTGGCTAATAGCCACTGATGGACTTCTGCTCCAGATGTTTATCCAATTCCCTCTTGAAATTGTCCATGCTTGTAGCTGCCACCACCTCCTGTGGCAGTGAATTCCATATGTTAATCACTCTTTGGGTGAAGAAGTATTTCCTTTTATCTGTTCTAACCCGACTGCTCAGCAATTTCATGGAGTGCCCACGAGTTCTTGTATTGTGAGAAAGGGAGAAAAGGACTTCTTTCTCAACCTGCTCAATCCCATTCATAATCTTATAAACCTCGATCATGTCACCCCTCAGCTGTCGTTTCTCCAAGCTAATGTCTTTCACAGATCTGAGTAAGCGCTAGAGAGGTAACAGACTTTCATTCTAGAACAAAGTTAAGAGTCCAATGGCACCTTTAAGACCCACAAAGTTTTATTCAAGCGTTGAGCATCCGTGTGCACGCACGCTTCATTGGACGATGAAATGGAATCACATGTCATAGTTGTGTATATATAGGAGTGGTTTGTTAAATCAGCATGCAAAATAGTAAGGGCACTTTTGTTTTTTAACAGATCAAAAAGAATGACAAGCTTAGTTCTTAGTTCATTCTTTTGATCTGTTAAAAAAAAGTGTCCTCACTATTTTGCATGCTGGTTTAACAAGCGAACTACGGCAGACAGGAGGGCCTGGCGCGATGTGGTCCATGGGGTCGCGAAGAGTCGGACTCGACTGTGCGACTGAACAACAAGTGTGATTTGCCAAACTGGACTGCAATTTCATTTAGCAAGAGATTGGGGGATTTTAAAAACCCTAAAAGGTTCATTACTGAAAGAGTGACTACTACTTAAGTCTCTCCTTTGGGAGAGAAAGGCAAAGAAATGGATTTGTGAACTAGCTTTTCCCTCCCGCACTACACAGAACACAGACAGTTAGACGTACCCTGCTCCTCTTCCTCTTCCTCGCTTGACGACGCCAGGTAAGCTTGGAAGTCCATGTCCAGCAGTTCGTCTTTCCTGAAAGTTCTGCTTAGGGATGTGACTCTTTCGTGATCCGTCTCATCCCAGGTGATGTCTACCTTAAGGGAGAGCAAAAAAGAACTCTGTGAGATCTTGCATTCTCAATACACTTTTTGAAATCACATAAAATCAGGCGCTTAAGAGAAGCCATGCTGGATCAGGCCAGTGGCCCGTCCAGTCCAACACTCTGTGTCACACAGTGGTCGAAACCCAGGGGGCATCAGGAGGTCCACCAGCAGGGCCAGAACTCCAGAAGCCCTCCCACTGTTGCCCCCCCCCAAGCAGCAAGAAGACAGAGCATCACTTGCCCCAGACCGAGAGCTCCTATCTATACCTTCTGGCTAATAGCCACCAATGGACCTCTGCTCTGTATGTTTATCCAATCTCAACATAAGGACATAAGAGAAGCCAATGCTGGATCAGGCCAATGGCCCATCCAGTCCAACACTCTGTGTCACACAGTGGCCGAAACCCAGGTGCCATCGGGAAGTCCACTAGCGGGGCCAGAACTCCAGAAGCCCTCCCACTCTTGTCCCCCAAGCACCAAGAGTACAGTACATCAAGAGTCACTGCCCCAGACATTAGAAAATAAGAGGAGGTCCAGCAGTGGGGCCAGGACACTGGAAGCCCTCCCACTGTTGCTCCCCCCAAGCACCAAGAAGACAGAGCATCACTGTCCCAGACAAGAGTGTTCCATCTACACCTCGTGGCTAATAGCTACTGAAGGACCTCTGCTCCATATGTGTGCTCTCTAAAAGCTCCCTCTTTCACACACACAGCTCCTGATTCTGGGCCATATAGATTCAAGCTTCCGTGGCAGGATAAAGGATTCGAACCTGGGTCTCCCACCTCCTCGTCCAGCCCCCCAACCACTACCCCACGCTGGCCAGATGTGTTTAGGGCACACGTTTCTGTTAGCCATTCGCTATCTGACATTGTAGATTCAGATGGTTTCCCGTGTTCTTATGCAGCAGCAAAACGAACTTTGAGTCCGGGGGCACCTTTAAGACCAACCAGGTTTTATTCTGGGTAGAAGCTTCTGCATGCAGGCACACTTGGGTATGAAAAGAACGTACACAGACGTGTGCGCTAGATGCCCACAGAACAATGCAATAACAAAAGAGACTAGATTAAGGCCATAACATCAGTTAGTGTCTGGTAATAAAAAAACAACCACTTATTCCTTCATAGAAAAAAAAGGCAAAGGTCGATAAGATTTCACATAGCCGTCTGCTCCGGGCTCTCTCAGTCTATATCCCTCTAACGGTCTTGTACTCTCAAAAGCCGCCTGCTCCAAATCAGCACGCTTGAAAGTAAGTGAGGAGACCTTGCCCAAGTAGATTAACAGAAAAGCAAATCAGTTTGGTGCAGTGGTTAAGTGCGCGGACTCTAATCTGGGAGAACTGGGTTTGATTCCCCCACTCCTCCACTTGCACCTGGCTGGATGACCTTGGGCAAGCCGTAGTTCTGGCACACCTGTTCTTGAAAAAGAGCCGTTTCTGTCAGAGCTCTCTCGGCCCCGCCTACCTCCCAGGGTGTCTGTTGTGGGGAAGGGAAGGGAGATTGTGAGCTGCTCTGAGACATCTTTGGGTAGTGAAGGGCGGGGTATAAATCCAATCTCTTCTTCTTCTTCTTCAATGAAAGTGTCAACGTGAATGCAAGACTGTATGTAAGATTCCTATATAGGATTTATTCCTGAGGAAAGACCAGAAGTCTGAAACACTTAAATATCCAGAAAAAGTGTTGAAAGGGAGACAGATTGATTGAATTCGGAGCAGACTGCTTTTGAGAGTACTAGACTGTTAGAGGGATATAGATTTGGAGACTCTGGAGCAGACGGCTATGTGAAATCTTATCGACCTCTGTATTTTTTCTATGAAGGAATTAGTGGTTGGGTTTTTTTATTACCAGACACTAAATGATGTTATGGCTTCAATCTAGTCTCTTCTGTTATTGTATTGTTCTGTGGGCATCTAGCACATGCATCTGTATATTTTTTCATCCCAGACTGTCTTGGGATGATTGTGTGTTATTCTTGTGGATTGCATGCCGATACAATGAAATGGAAGTTGCCAGTCCATACATAGAGGTAGGAGTAAATTAGCATACAGCATAATGAATGGTTACCATTTGTTTGGGTTTAATTGGGGGGAGGGGGCGGAGACACAGTGAAGGAAATAGATATGTCAAAACTGGAGATAATGGGCAGATGTATCCTTAACTGGGTCTGAGTTGATTACTCTTAGCATGCCACGATTAAGGATATAGTGATATATTTACAAAGAGAATATCACTGTTTCGTAGATTTTCAACAGATAGATCAAGATTAATACATTTCTGTACATTCATACAAGGAAAAACATCACAAGACGATTCCGCAGTGTTGAGAAGCACAGTCCAGTAATCTAAAGATCTTACAAACAGTAAATTTTCTTTGTGTCTTTCTTGTACTAATATTGGACGGTAGACAAACAGCACAAAGGCCACGAATCTGCATTCTTGTCCTAATATTGGATTGTGCTATTATTATGCTTTTATGCTTTATGCTATTTGTCTACAATCCAACATCAGTACAACGAAGACACAGAGAAAATTTACTGTTTGTAAGAACTTTAGATTACTGGACTGTGCTCGTCAACAATGTGGAACCATCTCGTGATGTTTATTCTTGTATGAATGTACAGAAAGGTACTAGTATTAGTATTAATATTGATCTATTTGCTGAAAATCTATAAAACAGTGATATCCTCTTTGTAAATATATCACAGTTGCCATTGACTATTTTCTACTCACTTATTCTGTGATCTCTATTTGGTTATTCTACATTTAAGAAGAAGAGAAGAAGAGACCGGACTTATACCCCGCCCTTCACTACCCAAGGGAGTCTCAGAGCAGCTTACAAGCTCCTTTCCCTTCCCCTCCCCACAACAGACAGCCCTTGTGAGGCAGGTGGGGCTGAGAGAGCTCTGACAGAAACTGCTCTTTTTCAAGGACAGCTCTGACAGAACTATGGCTTGCCCAAGGTCACCCAGCAGGTGCAAGTGGAGGAGTGGTGGAATCAAACCCGGCTCTCCCAGATTAGAGTCTGCGCGCTTAAACACTACACCAAACTGGCTCTACACCACTACACCAAACATAAGGATACGTCTGCCCATCAAGCTTCAGTTCTGACATATTTATTTCCTTCACTGTGTTCCCCTGCACAGACCCAAATTAAACCCAAACAAATGGTAACCATTCATTATGCTGTATGCTAATTTACTGCTTACTCTCGGTCTATATGTATGGACTAGCAACTTCCACTTCATTGTATCTGAAGAAGTATGCATGTGCAAAAAAGCTTATACCTTGAATAAAACTTTGTTAGTCTTGAAAGTGCTGCTAGACTCAAACTTTGTTCTTTCATCTGACATCGTGATAGCAAATAAAGAGCACCTGCTCCTACAGATTTAAATCTCCCTATATTATAAAAGCCAAATGGTGGTGGCACTCTCCAGAACATTCCACACGATCCGGAATTGGTTGGTTCCCTGGAGTGTCACTCAACTGATCTCTCCTTCCATTGGCTCCGTGGCTGCCTGCTTTGTCATAGTCCCGCCCACACACTCACCGACCGGGCTCTCACCCTCAGTGTGCTTGCGGCCAGCGGACGGGTAAGACGCTTCAGTGGCTGAGCATGGCCCGACTGGCCTCGGGGACGGGAGAGAGGGCCACGCCATGCTTCCCTGGGCTGGTGCAGCCTGGCTTAGGGAGGCCGTGGGCTCTGCTGGGGGGGGGGGTGTTTCAGCTCCGCCGGGCTTCCCTGTGCCGCCTCTGGCATCACTGGCCTGGCGGCGCACCCCAACTGAGCTCGGGGAGGGGGAGAGGGCCATGCCGTACTTCCCTTGGCTGCCACGCCCTGGCCCAGAGTGGCTGTGGGCCCTTTTTCGGGGGGGGGGCAATGGGCTTCCCTGTGCTGCCCCTGGCCTCAATGGGCCACTCCAACTGGCCTCCAGGAGGACGGGACAGGGGGGCAATGCTGCAGACCGGAGCACTCGCCCAAACCCTCTCTCTAGAGCCCGCTGCATTTTTCTCCGCAACGGGCCTTATCGCTAGTTATATTATAAAAACAACTTATGTCAAAACAGACAAGTGATTTCAGGAGCACAAACCACCTTCGCAAACAGAGGTCCTAAATTCTTTGGGGAAAATAAACTGTATCCGTAGACTGCAAGCGAGGTTTAAAGAAGCCAGTTTCGGAATCTGTTCCACATCAAGCTGCTCCTGCTTCTTTTTTTAAACAAGGGGATTAAAATATTTTGTTTTCAAGCATAGAAACGTCTTGATCGTGAGTCCAGGAGACATGCCTGAATTTCCAAATGCCTTTGGAGTCTCTGTACTTCAGCACGCGAATTGCAAAAGGAAACGGCAAACAAAATAAAATCCCTTTGTTAATTTCAACTCCTTCTGATCGTCAATCGGCATTGGCGACCCTACCCTGGCAGTTGCGTGATGGCAAGACGGGCCCGGTGGAATTGGGGGCACAAACCCTCCCCCCCTCGGAGGGGGGGGCCTATAAACCAGGCCTGGCTTCTGACAACTCCAAGAGGCCTTCCGTCCCGAGTGCAATCACGGCTGTATTTACATAATCGGCAAATTAAGAACATGCAAAGCCGAAGCCGTCCTGGAGGGCTAGAAAAACATCGTCAAGGTACCTTTGATGTCGCTACCGCGGCAGACGTGAAGAACTTGGGCTTGTACGGCGCTCCGTCCGTTTCGGAGGCCACGTCCTTTGGCTCGCCGTCAAATGTCACGTCATCTGGAATAAATCTTGAAAGGCAAAAGAGAACCCAGTGTTATTCAGATGGCGTGGCGCACGCTTTCAAAGGGAGAAAACGGCCATCGCCCCCGGTCTCTTTCCAATTAATGCTGTACGCATTAGCCGCCAGATAAACAGAGACTTGTTGTTCAGGCGGAGTAAGGGAGGGAAGGATGACCCCGTTGTTGAGCACGGGGAGTGTCCGGCCAGCCCCGGGATTGCTCCGCCGCAAATTGTGATGTTCCTTGTATTGGTGCTGAACTGAAGAAGAGGGAGAGCAACCTTCACGAGCTGGAACTCGTGATAAGGCCTTGGAGGGCGCAGGCCTAACCTCGGCCTTTTCTTTGCAGGCATGACGTTGAAACGCCAGTCTCCGACATCTCCTGGATAGCTGGAGGTGGAGAAAAGACCTGCAACAGGTGAAGCAGGTGGATTCCAGGCATGCATGTACACACACACACACACACACATAAATACCCATTTTTTTTAAAATTTAAAAAACCACACAGGCTGCCAGGTCATGGTACCTCAGGTCCACAAACGAGCAGCTGCTCTCGAACTCCAGCCCATCGCATTCTTCGTAAATCTTATTGGCCGTTTCCGCAGAGTCACATTCCACGACGGCATAGAAATACTTCAGTCGTTTGAACTGGTACTCTCTCAGTGTCTCCTTATAAATGCTGCAGGGACGGAGAGGATTAAGTCAACGCGGCAGAAACGAAGGCGCCGCGAAGGAATGCACTGCAATCTAATCCCGATATTAGAGCCAGGGTGGCGTAGAGGTTAGAGTGTCAGACTGGAATCTGGGAGGCGCGAGTTCGAATCCCCATTCTCTGGCACGCAGAGTGCTGCGGCCGAAAAGGAAGCGGGGAAGCCCCGTCCCGGACATGGAACTCTGCTCACAGATGTTAGGATTCCGCTGTTGGAATCTTGGTCGTGGTTCAGGCATCCCCCCATGGCAAGTGGTCACTTGAACTGCCCTGTGCGGGTGGACACTTCCTCAGTTTTATTATCCCACCAAGAAAGTAGCGCTTTGGCAAGAAGCAGTAACAATTCCTTCCACGTTTCCCCTTCAAGAGCAGCTTTGCAGGCAGTCAATGACAGCCCATCAACAGAGGTCGCTGCATGGAGAACACCTTGCTCTCCGGGCAAGGGCCACGCCTCGCTCGATTCCCCCAGATCACCCAACGAGTAGCAGAAGTGTTTAAGCTAGCAAATGTCTCCCTCTTCCGATTTTCAGGGCGGAACAGACCGCGCGTTTCTGCCCTAGCAGAGCACGGTTGGGCATCCAATGCTGGAGGAAAGCGCCATCTAGTGGCCAAAGACTACTGCAAAATAACTGGTCGTTGCAAACTAAGGCGTCTTTCCGCACAGGGGTGGGATTTTAGCAGCAGTAGTGGGGTTTTCACATGGCAGGCTTTCCCACACCCTCCCCGCCCCAACTCCCCCCCACCCGAAGACGCCCCTCTTCCCTGGGCCACCGAGGCTTTTGCACATTGTGACTGTATGGTTTCCTGTTCTAGAACACCTAGCATCTAGACAAGAATCTGTATCTGTCTTAGAAGCGGTGGCTTAGAGGTTAAGATGCTGACCAGAAGGTCTGTAGTTCGGCAGTTCGAGACCCTAGCGCCACATGATGGAGGGAGCTCCCATCTCTGGCCCCAGCTCCTGCCAGTCTAGCAGTTGGAAAGCAAGAAATTGCAAGTAGATAAATAGGTACTGCTTTGGTGGGAAGGTAACAGCGTTCCGTGTGCCTCGGTGTCTAGTCATGCAGGCCACATGACCATGGAAATGTCTTTGGACAGCGCTGGGTCTTCGGCTTGGAAACGGAGATGACCACTGCCCCCTAGAGTTGAATACAACTGGCTCTCGATCAAGGGAAACCTTTACCTATACTTTAGAAGCCATTAATGCCATATATGGACTTTCTTACTTTCCTTAGATTTTTTTACTCTTTTTTATATATGTATCATTGTTCAATTCTGTTGTAGTATCTACCTACCCAGGTTCCTTTGCATTTGACTGCTGTTCTTTGACCTTTATATACACATACTTGAATTTATATGACAATAAATTTTTTTTTAAAAGTTGGTACTAGAATATCGTTAAATCATCATATCAATACACCATTGTAATGCTAGCTGCATCAGTTTCTCTGAACTTCCAGCTTTCATTTAAAAAAAAAGTCTCTAGACTTTTCCTTGTGGAGATATAAGGGAAAAGGCATATCTCTGCATGAAATAGGACTAGAGACTCACTCTAATGAAAGCTAGGAATTCAGAGAAAATCCTACACTTATCATGACAATGGTATATCGCTATAACAATATTCTAGTGCTGATTTTCCTTAAAAAAAAAAAAGCTCTTCAGTAGTGGGGAGAGGAAACAGCTCTCCTGGGGACAGAGTCACGAAAAATGGCTGCCACGTCAGTCGGAAAATCTGGATTTCCCCCCACACAAAGCGGCCACCCCGGCTTCACTGCAGCCTTTCCCAAAGCTTCAGAGCAAAGCAGGTTTGAGAAAGACTGGAGGGAAAGTCAGGGAAACGAACGTACCACCATGTTGTGGGGAAGTGCAGGGAAAAAACTTTGCTTCCCAAAAGCGTTGAACTTGGGGCAGAGGACACCACATTGTATCCTTTGCAAGGAGCTGCAGCCAATCCTGACTCTCAGGGGTGGGGTGGATAGGGGGCTCAGTTATACACGCACCGGTTTGATGACTGTATTTGCCACATTCTCCCTGCACAGTTTCAAAGATAGTAAAGGTAAAGGTTTCCCTTGCTCGAAAGCCAGTCGAATCCGACTCTAGGGATGTGGTGCTCGTCTCCATTTCCGAGCCGAAGAGCCAGCGCTGTCCGAAGACGTTTCTGTGGTCAGGTGGCCGGCATGACTAAACGCCAAGGCGCACGGAACGCTGTTACCTTCCCACCAAAGCGGTACCTATTTATCTACTTGTAATTTCTTGCTTTCGAACTGTTAGGTTGGCAGGAGCTGGGGCCGGAGACGGGAGCTCACTCTGTCCTGCGGCACTCGGGTCTCAAACTGCTGGACTACTGACCTTCCAGTCTGCAGCTCAGCGTCTTAACCACTTGAGCCGCCACAGCCCTTTGTATTCAAAGATATAAGCTTTAAAAAAGAATCTTAGGTTTAGATTTAAATATGGTGAGTGAAGCAGCCCTCACTAAGCAACCCAAGCTGAGGACATGGCTGAACTGATGAATTCAATAGTGAATCTATCAAAGATGAAGGCGTATTAGCAGCAGTGTTCCCTCTAAGCTGAGTTAGTGTGAGCCAGCTCACAGTTTTTTAGCCTCCAGCTCACAGATTTTTGTCTCAGCTCAGGAAGGAGGGCTCCAGAGCAAACTTATTTATGCAGAAGCTAAATTGCTCATTCACAACTTTAATGCCAGTAGCTCACATTTTTGCTCACAAGACTCCACCGCCTAAACGAAGCACTGATTAGCATCATAAGGAACTGGGGAAGACCGCTGCTGAGAAACACCTGTCCCTTCAGAACTTTGCAAGCGAGCGTGCTCACGACACTGATACCTGCCAGCGCTGCACAGGGTCTAAGAGACTGAACTGCGTACTAAGAAGACCCCAATTTCAAATTTTGCCTCAGTCATGAATTTGCCGAGTAACCCCAGAGTACCCCCCCAACACTGATGAAGTTCCGTGCACTTCCAGAGCTTTCAAAACAGGTAGCGGGCACCGTCCCAAAATGGCTGCCGCGAGGGCCAGAGCCAACCAGAACATATTGGGAGTTTCCAAACCAAGCATCCTCCCACGAGAGAGGCACCTATTACAGAACGGGTTTGAACAGGTCTGAACACACCATGGCCCGTCTTCGCCTTGGCGACAAAAACCTGCTCTTTTTAGCGTAATGCTCAAGGACAAACCGAAGGAGAGAGGTGCGGGTTTTTCTAAATACTGTTCCTTGCTTCGAGCCTCATAGACTGACGTTCTACTCCTGTGCGTGTTTACTCTGAAGTAAACCCTACAGAGGAGCTGCGGTGGCTCAAGTGGTTAAGACGCTGAACTGCAGGCTGTGGAAGGTCAGTAGTTCAGCAGTTCGAGACCCGAGAGTGCCGCATGACGGAGTGAGCTCCCGTCTCTAGTTCCAGCTCCTGCTAACCTAGCAGTTCGAAAGCAAGAAATTGCAAGTAGATAAATAGGTACCACTTTGGTGGGAAGGTAACAGCGTTCCGTGCGCCTTGGTGTTTAGTCATGCCGGCCCCATGACCACGGAAATGTCTTCGGACAGCGCTGGCTCTTCGGCTTTGAAACGAGGATGAGCACCGCAACCCTAGAGTCGGATTCGACTGGCTTTCGAGCAAGGGAACCTTTACCTTTACCTTTAAACCCTACAGAGTTAAATAGAGCCTACTCCCATGCCAGGCACAGGACTGCGGGCTTAGAGGGCCGGAAACTTAAACCGTGTTAAATACCTGTCTTTCTCTGTGACGTCTGCAGGGAGGCTTGATAGCTCCGTGGGCCCCTTCACCGCCTCTTCTTTCATCCTCTCTTTCCCAAACTCGGAAGGATAAATCTAGGAACCGCAGAACAAGGTTCAAACCAATCGCATCCTCAAAGAGACCCAGAAGCTGCACGAGGTTTACATCGGGGGTGCCGAACTCATTTGTTACGAGGGCCAGATCTGATCAATGAGACCTCGTTGGGCCGGGCCATGTGGGTCATAAGAACATAAGAGAAGCCAATGTTGAATCAGGCCAATGGCCCATCTAGTCCAACACTCTGTCACACAGCGGCCAAAAACACCAGGTGCCATCAGGAGGTCCAGCAGTGGGGCCAGGACACCAGAAGCCCTCCCACTGCTGCCCCCTCCAGCACCAAGAATAGAGTGCATCACCTGCCCCAGACTGAGAGTTCCCATTTATATCCTGTGGCTAAGAGCCACTGATGGACTTCTGCTCCATATGTTTATCTAATTCCCTCTTGAAGCAGTCCATGCTTGTAGCTGCCACCATGTGTAAATTCCATGTGTGAATCACTCTTTGGGTGAAGAAGTACTTCCTCTTATCTGTTCTAACCCGACTGCTCAGCAATTTCATGGAGTGCCCACGAGTTCTTGTATTGTGAGAAAGGGAGAAAAGTACTTCTTTCTCAACCTGCTCAATCCCATTCATAATCTTATAAACCTCGATCATGTCACCCCTCAGCCGTCGTTTCTCCAAGCTGAAGAGCCCCAAGCATTTTAACCTTTCTTCATAGAGAAGGTGTTCCACCCCTTCTATCATTCTAGTTGCCCTTCTCTGCACTTTTCCCAATAAAATGTCATGCCAGGTAGCGGAGATATAAACTTCAGAAAGGACACGAACACAAAGATTCTTTTTTTTACTTAAACTAAAAACATGCCGTCACGAGCACCGCCCCGTCCCAGGACATTGCCGTGAGGTAGCTGTGGCGTCGCTGCCTTTCTATACAGGCAATGGCCCTGTATTTGGTTTATGACCTTATGAGGTGACTGACCAGTCCTAATTCCTATCTCTGAGGGCTGATCAGCTCTCCCTTAACAGTAGTCTCTTCGGGGTTTGCTTTGACTTCTGGGTATATGGAGGACCACTGCCCCGTATTCTTCTTCCCCACGGAGCCAGGCACCAGGGCTTATAAATGTCACACAGCACAGATCCTTATTATACAGAAAACTCCAACAGGGGGATGGGATATATTTACACAGGATTCTTTGGATACTTGGTAGTATAACCACTTCACTTTGCCTTTTCATAAGCTGTAGGCTTATCACTCTCAGTTTGACTCAGATGTTCTCTGGTTCACAAAACCCTTCTCTGACTCCACTCTCCAGAACCTGTTTTGTAGCTAACCTTTGGGCTTAGTCTACTGAGTCTACTGGTTCAACAAAACCCAGCTCTCCAGACTCCTCCAGACCCTTTGGCCCTTCCTGAGCCACCTTAAGTTCGTATGGAGCAGGGTATTTGTGGTTTGTGACCCCCTGTGGTCTGGTACTTTTCCCTCTCTCGCCACTCTCCTCTTTATGTCAGAGGGTCCCAGTGCAGAGGGCTTTTTTCAGCCACAGTTTTCCACATAAACTGCTCTCAGGCTGATTTCACTGAGCTCAGAGGCTGCTGGACCTCCTGAGAGCACCTGGTATTTTTGGCCGCTGTGTGACAGAGTGTTGGACTAGATGGGCCATTGGCCTGATTCAACATTGGCTTCTCTTATGTTCTTATGCTCTCAAAGCTCTCTCCGTAACTTTCCCTGTGTGTTCACTCTCTGTCACCAATCTACCAACTCCCTGACTCTCCCAACGGTCAGCTCTCAACTGTCATTTCTGCACCGTTATCTGTCACTCATCTCCCTGAGAGTTCCGAGCCACCTGGCCCCCCCCACCTCTCTCAGTGTCATGTGACTCAGCAGCTGCTGGGTTTTCCTTGCTGCTGTCCATAAACCTCTAATTCCGTCACACATGCTTAAAACATTAGCCCTGTAAGCTGCAAACCTACTTCTGATCTATTGACATTCGCCACAGAAATCTCATGCTCGAAGAGTTCTGAGTCTGGGACCCAGGGGAAAACATGAAATGGCTGAGCGAATAAGAGAGTCTGGCGAAGTAAGCGATGATGCAGCAGCAGAACTGGAAGCAGGAGACGGCCAGTTCCACCGCGGGCCTGATGGAAGCCCTCCAGGGGCTTGATTTGGCCCCCAGGCTGCATGTTTGACATCCCTGCTTTAGCTCATCTCTCTCACACAGATCAGTCGAACCACCATGACACAGTACCTGCTACCCATATCGCATTGTAAACAAATCGCAGAAAAATCAGCATTGCGGACCCAAAATTGTAAAGACCAACAGGGACTGATTCAACCTTTCTTCTTTTGACGTGTGTCTTTAGGGCAGACCTGATTCACCCCAGCAATGGAAGTGCTCGAAAATGGAGGGGGAGTGCACAATAATGCTCTCTCTTCAGAGCAGGAATGCCGCAATGCCATTTTTCTGCTGCTCCTCCGCATCCAAAGCTCCCCTGAGCCTCTGTGGAAAAGATGAAGCCAACCTCTCCAGGGATACTGATTTCCATGGAGAACCCCAGAGCTCCACCTTGTGGGTCCCACAAAAACAAGAGTTATGTTTGGTATATGAAAAGAGCCAGTTTGGTGTAGTGGTTAGGTGCGTGGACTTTTGGGTTTGATTCCCCACTCCTCCACATACAGCAGCCAGTGTGACCTTGAGTCAGTCACAAGTTCTCTCGGAGCTGTTCTCTCAAGAGCAGTTCTCTCAGAGCTCTCTCAGCCCCACCTACCTCTCAGGGCGTTTGTTGTAGGGAGTGGAAGGGAAAGGAGTTTGTAGGCCCGTCTGAGACTCCCTTGGGTAGTGAAGGGCGGGGTATAAATCCAATCTCTTCTTCTTCTTCCTGGCCAAATTGGTTGTCTTTTCTCTGCCTTAAATACTTTTAGTTATTTTTAAACTCGTATGATACGAGTTTGGTGCTTGGGGTGGGGGTCAGCAGTGGGAGGGCTTCTGGTGTCCTGGACCCACTGCTGGACCTCCTGATGGCACCTGGTATTTTTGGCCACTATGTGACAGAGTGTTGGACTGGATGGGCCATTGGCCTCTCTTCAACACTGGCTTCTCTTATGTTCTTATGATAGGAACTCTTGGTCTGGGGCAAGTGATGCTCTGTGTTCTTGGTGCTTGGGGGGTGGCAACAGTGGGAGGGCTTCTGGTGTCCTGGCCCCACTGCTGGACCTCCTGAGGGCACCTGGTATTTTTGGCCACTATGTGACAGAGTGTTGGACTGGATGGGCCGTTGGCCTGATCCAACATTGGCTTCTCTTATGTTCTTATGATAGGAACTCTTGGTCTGGGGCGAGTGATGCTCTGTATTCTTGGTGCTTGGGGGGGGGGTCAACAGTGGGAGGGCTTGTGGTGTCCTGGCCCCACTGCTGGACCTCCTGATGGCACCTGGTATTTTTGGTAACAGAGTGTTGGACTGGATGGGCCGTTGGCCTGATCCAACATTTGGCTTCTCTTATGTTCTCTTAAGTTCTTAAATGGCTTAGGCTTACATTTAAAGAATGCCTTTTAATTCTTATCAACGTGGGATTACTCCAGAAATAAAAACCAAGTTTTCTCGCCAAGGCAGACTGAACGGATTTTGTCTGTCAGTTTATTAATCTCGGACAAGCCGAAAGCTTAAACATAGAAGCGACCGTCCCGCTTCTCCCGAAATGTAGAATCCCTGCTGGTCTCACAGCAAAATCTCGTTTGGGAGAAGGAACCAGCGTGGTCATGTCCAACTCGGATCTGCATGATCCGTATTCAAACCCTCACTCTGCCGTGGCAGTTTGCTGGGTGACCTTGGGACAGTCGCTCCCTCTCAGGCTGACCTCCCTCGCAGGGTTGTGTTTCAGAGGGTAAAGTGAAGGAGTGAAGAGCCAGAGCTCCTCGGAGGAAGGTGACGGTGCAGAGACCCATCAGGTCTCAGCTGACTTACAGGCAACCTCTTGGGGAGTTTTCAAGGCAAGAGACGTTCAGCGGTGGCTGCCTCTGCGTAGCAACCTTGGACTTCCTTGGTGGTCTCCCGTCCAAGTACTTACCCAGACTGACCCTGCTTAGCATCCAAGGTCATGTGACATCAGGCTGGCCGGGGCCACCAAGGTCAAGGCTTGTCAGGAAGGACAAGATTTTTTAAAAAAGAAAGGAAAAGTCCACCCTCGTGGCCCCAACGATCAGTTAACGGCATTCGGCAGCTTGAAAGAAGCGCTTACCTTGACGGAAAAAATAACACCCCCTTTCGGTACGAAAGAATTCAGTAAAGCCAAGAGGTCCTTCGCTTTCAGGCGGTCCCAGTCCATGTTGCAGACTGCCAACCGGTTTGTGATCTGCGAGGGAGGAAAAGGAACCGGGTGTTCAGTTTGTCCGCTTAACCAGACCGGGCCTTAAAGATGGAGGGTCAGACAAACGCAGCATCCCACTGTAAGTAAAAGGGAGGGGGGATTCAGTTGGAAGATTAGATAGATTCATGGAGGATCAGCCTATCAGTGGCTGCTAGCCATTGGGGACGGAGGGGAACCTCCACATTCAGAGGCACTAATCTTCTGAATCCCAGAGCCAGGAGGCAACATCAGGGGAAGGCCTCAGCCTCTCTGCCCTGTTGTTGGCCCTCCAGAGGAACTGGCTGGCCGCTGTGTGTGGGACTGGATGCTGGACTAGATGGACCCCTGGTCTGAACCAGCAGGGCTGTTATGTTCAGCGTTCCCTCTAAGCTGAGTGAGTGTGAGCTAGCTCATAGTTTTTTAGCCTCCGGCTCATGCATTTTTGTCTTAGCCCAGGAAGGAGGGCTCCAGAGTGAACTAACTTATGGAGTAGCCAAATCACTAACTCACAAATTTAATGCCAGTAGCTCACAAAGTAGAATTTTTGCTCACAAGACCCCACAGCTTAGAGGGAACATTGCTTATGGTCTTAGACTTCTGCACGACCAAGAGCAGACTGGGGCATTTGCAGCTGGATCTGAGTGCAGCCTGCAAAGCTTTCTGCTCCGGAGAAGGATAACCAGAAACCAGGATAACCTCATACTCCCTCTGTGAACAGGCCCATACAACTGAGGTTGCACGTTTTCCCCTGGGCATACACACAGACAGAAACACAACACGAGTCCAAGACAGCTGTGCGACTCACACCCGCTCCAGGAGGCACAACTCAGAAGACCTTCCGTAGACTGTGAGGCCCCAATACTGCCAGAAAGGAGAAAAGGGGAAAGAGGGCGGGGGCGTGACGCAGCACCTTCACTTTCAGCCTGGCTTACGGCAAGCAGCAGAAGCCACCCGCAATCCCTGATCAGCCACTGGGAGGTTCAGGTGTGCAGTGAACTTTGGACGCAAGTAGCCATACGCTGTCAGTGACCGGGAGTCAGAAGAGCATCAGAAGAGCCCTGCTGGGTCAGACCAGGGAGGGTCCATCTAGTCCAGCATCCTGTCTCACAGAGTGGCCACCCAGTTCCTCTGGAGGGCCAACAACAGGGCAGAGAGGCCAAGGCCTTCCCCTGAGAAGGACAGCAGAAGAGCCCTGCTGGGCCAGACCAGTGAGGGTCCATCCAGTCCAGCATCCTGTCTCACAGAGTGGCCAACCAGTTCCTCTGGAGGGCCAACAATAGGGCAGAGAGGCCAAGGCCTTCCCCTGAGAAGGACATCAGAAGAGCCCTGCTGGGCCAGACCAGTAAGGGTCCATCCAGTCCAGCCCCCTCTCTTACACAGGGGCCAGCCAGTTCCTCTGGAGGGCCAACAACAGGGCACAGAGACTGAGGCCTTCCCCTGAGAAGAACCTAAGAAGAGCCCTGCTGGATCAGACCAGAGAGGGTCCATCCAGTCCAGCCCCCTCTCTTACACAGGGGCCAGCCAGTTCCTCTGGAGGGCCAACAACAGGGCAGAGAGGCCAAGGCCTTCCTCTGAGAAGAACATCAGAAGAGTCCTGCAGGTTCAGACCAGTGAGGGTCCATCTAGTCCAGCATCCCGTCTCACACGGTGGCCAACCAGTTCCTCTGGAGGGCCAACAACAGGGCAGAGAGGCCAAGGCCTTCCCCTGATGTTGCCTCCTGACTCTGGGATTCAGAGGTTGACTGCCTCTTGATGTGGAGGTTCCCCTCAGTCACCGTGGCTCCCCAAGAGCTTTTTTAAAAACAAAACAAAAAGAAGCTAAGGTTTACAAGCACGACACAAGAGATCCTTCGAAACAAGCAAAATGCTCAAACGACTCTCGCACGACCCCATGAAGGTGCCTTCTACCGGATCAGACCATCGGTCCATCAAGGTCGGGATTGTCCACTCAGACCGGCAGGGGCTCTCCAGGGTCTCAGGTGGAGGTCTTTCCCATCGCCCCCTACCGGCACACTTCAAACTGAGATGGAAGGGACTGAACCCGGGACCTTCTGCGTGCCAAGCAGACGCTCTGCCACTGAGCCACAGCCCCTCCCCAATATTAACATTCCATCGGCCACAAGAAAAGTCACGTGGGGATTGCATCACTGGCCTGTCTGCTAATTACATGCTCCTGAAAAATATCCCTGTCGAACTAGGAACTGGCCTCACGCTGAGGAAGGTGCATCGTTCAAACAGGCTCATATGTAACATTGCTCAGAACAGACTCCGGGCTTGGATCCAGCAACGCGCAAGTAGAAACAGGAAAAAGACTCAAGGGCAGTTCTCCGGATGGAGGACAAACCTACCTCAATGAAATTGCTGAGCGGTCGGGTTAGAACAGATAAAAGGAAGGCCTTCTTCAGCCAAAGAGTGATTAACACATGGAATTCACTGCCACAGGAGGTGGTGGCAGCTACAAGCATGGACAGGAATTAGATAAGTATATGGAGCAGAAGTCCATCAGTGGCTATTAGCCACAAGGTATAGATAGGAACTCTCAATCTGGGGCAAGTGATGCTCTGTCTTCTTGGTGCTGGAGGGGGCAGCAGTGGGAGGGCTTCTAGTGCCCCACTGCTGGACCTCCTGATGGCACCTGGTATTTTTGGCCACTGTGTGACACAGAGTGTTGGACTGGATGGGCCACTGGCCCGATTCAACATTGGCTTCTCTTATGTTCTTACCTTGTAAATCCATGGCAAGTCTCACTGACTCAGCGGGACTTATTTCTGAAGAAACACAAACAGAATTGGAGAGGCAAGGGCAAAGAGCATTTGCAAGAGTTATGGATGTAATAAATAGATTGGTGTCGACCTAACAGATATACACTCCCATGCATCTGAAGAAGCGCACGCTGACTCATGAAAGCTTCCACTGCGTTAGACCTGGAGGTGCCACTGGATTCCTGTTTTATTATCTTGAGTCTTACCTCATCTGTACGCGGGGCGTCTTTTGCCAGTTCTCCCCAGTCGTGCACAACGTCCGGCTCCTTTGGCATTATCTCGGCCAAATCCTCCTCCTCCTCCTCCTCGTCTTCGGAGCTGGTTTCTACGTTGCCTTTCCCCCTGGCCAAATCGGGCCCACTGTCGTCTTCGTCACCGTCCGTCTCGCTTTCCTCTCCCGTCTCTCCTCCGTCTTCTGAGTCGCTCTCCTCTGCCGTTTCTCCTTCATCCCCCAAACTGCTTTCCTCTTCCAGATCTCCGCTACCTTCTGACTCACTTTCCTCTTCGGTTTGTCCACCGACGGCTAATTCTTCAAGCTCGGAGCTCTCCTCCTTTTTACGTGTTTTACTTTCTGCGTAGTTTCTATTGATGTCAGCGGCAGAGAAATCGCCTCCCTTTGCTACACAAAGAAGAAAATCATTAGATGATGATGTTTAGTGCACTTTTAACATGGCTACATCTGAGCAAAGATTTCCCTTTTCTAAAAAAAGTCATGACATATCTCATCACCTCCAAAACAAGAAGAGCCAACAATAACTATTGGGTGTAAAAGAGAGTAGAACTTCCAAATAGGAGGCCTCACGCTGCATCGGATTTCCTTTAACCAAATACACAGAGATGACAATAAACCAAATAGGGGCACCTCTACCAAGGCGGCTCTCCATAATGATCCAACCAAGTGGCAAGGAGAAATCTTCCATTAAGAAGCCTACATATCATTGGGGTCGGAAGCAGCCATCTCATCTCATTCTCCTCCTTCCTCTAGCCTCCTTTACGCACAACTTTTGTTCAGACAGGCCCCATGATATAGGAACATAAGAAGAGCCCTGCTGGGTCAGACCAGTGGTCCGTCCAGTCCAGCATCCTGTCTCACACAGGGGCCAAGCAGTTCCTCTGGAGGGCCAGCAACAGGGCAGAGAGGCTGGGGCCTTCCCAAGAACATAAGAAGAGCCCTGCTGGGTCAGACCAGTGTCTGTCCAGTCTAGCATCCTGTCTCACACAGGGGCCAGCCAGGCCAACGACAGGGCAGGGAGGCCGAGGCCTTCCCCTGAGAAGAACCTCAGAAGAGTCCTGCTGGATCACACCAGTGAGGGTCCATCTAGTCTAGCCTCCTGTCTCACACAGTGGCCAACCAGTTCCTCTGGAAGGCCAACGACAGGGCAGAGAGAACATAAGAACATAAGAGAAGCCAATGTTGAATCAGGCCAATGGCCCATCTAGTCCAACACTCTGTCACACAGTGGCCAAATATGCCACGTGCCAGCAGGAGGCTGAGGCCTTCCCCTGATAAGAACCTCAGAAGAGCCCTGCTGGATCACACCAGTGAGGGTCCATCTAGTCCAGCATCCTGTCTCACACACGGGGGCCAACCACTTCCTCTGGAGGGCCAACAACGGGGCAGAGAGGCCGAGGCCTTCCCCCTTTTCAAGCTGTTTAATTCCTGGAGCCATCACTACATCCTCTGGCAGGGAATTCCACATTTTAATCCCTCTCTGTGTAAAGCAGTGTTTCCTCTGGTCTGTCCTGAACCTACTGCCCATCAGTTTCCTTGGATACCCTCGAGGCCTAGTCTTTTGGGAGAGGGAGAGACAGTTCTTTGCCCCCTCTCTCCACCCTAGGCATGATTTTACAAATCTCGCTTACGTCCCCCCCTTAGTGGTCTCTAAATCCCCGACTCTTCTGCCTTTCCTCATAGGGAAGCTTCTCCGGCCCCCTAATCATCGTGGCTGCCCCCTCCTCCGGTGTAGCCTTTCCGGGGTGCTTGGAGGAGACCCTCTCCTCCTCTTCCACCAGGCCGTCAGGGCCAGTCTCCTCCCAGGCCAACTCAGCCCAGTCGGAAGCCTCCCGCCAGCCACTCAGGTCTTTTTCTAACTTGGGCAGCTCTTCCTCTTCTGCCAGCTTCAGCCTTGGCAGAGCGGAGTGGCAGAACACGAGAGGACAATTCGTCCATCCATTGACTTTAGCTCCATCCGGCCTTCCTCCCTGATGGGGACCTGAAGCGGTTTACATCATTTTCCTCTCCTCTATTTTATCTTCACAACAACCCTGTGAGGGAGGACAGGCTGAGAGTGGGATGAACTGGGCCAGGGTCACCCAGCGAGCTTCTGTGGCCCAAGTGGGGATTTGTTCCTGGGTTTCACAGACCCTAGACCAGGGGTGTCGAACTCATTTGTTATGAAGGTCGGATCCGACATAAATGAGACCTTGCTGGGCCGGGCCATGTGTATCATAAAAAGCAATGCCAGGTAGCGGAGATACAAACTTTATGAAGGACACAAACACAAAGGGTTGTGTTTTTTTATATACTTGAAATAAAAACATGCTGAAAACATCAGCACTCTCGCAACATTTTGTTTATTTATCAGTGTCTGATGACTGACGCCTCTGGCTCTGAATTATTGCACCAAAACGCCTGTGCTGCTGCAGTCTTAAGTATGGCTGTTCAGGTGTGTCTCTGTAAGCTGCAAACCTACGATGACGCAGCAGCAGCAGAACTGGAAGAAGAAGCGGAAGACGGCCAGTTCCACCGCGGGCCTGATAGAAGCCCTCCGGGGGCCTCATCCGGCCCCCGGGCCACATGTTTGACACCCCTGCCCGACACTTTAACCACTACACCAAGCCGGATCTGCAATATAATTATGGGGTGGTCGTGGTGAAGAGCCACTATATTTATTCAGGAAAAGGCCTCCCGAGTCATTTGACCCGCCATTGGGTGAAATCTGTTTAACAGTCCCTATGTTTTCACTCGTTACTACTTCAAACATTCAGATGGGCCGCCGGGGCGCTCTGACCACCACACCACATTGGCTGTCATACCGTGCTAGCCGCAAAACCAATTGGTTGTCTTGAACAAAACAGAGCGGTAGTATTGTGTCGTGTTGAAGCTGATCCTGATGAGGGGTGAATTTACTCAGTCGAGGAAGCGGCAGCCCTTGGTTTGCGGGACCTGAGCAAATCTGCTGACAGCACGGGATTTTGGCAGTCACCGATTCACAGGAGGCGAAAGTAAAATTGACACTCTGTCTTGCAAAATATCGGAATGCCGTGTTTTTTGCCGCTTTTAGGAACCATTGGATCTCACCACTTTCAAATTCGTTTAATAAACTGCAAGGGGATAATGTTTCCCATCTGATGCTAGACAGTGACATGAAAACAACCTCCTTGGTCACCAAATTTCTGCCTAACATATTTCCCTTTAAACAAAGTTTGAGACCAGTGTGGCACCTTTAAGATCAACAAAGTTTAATTCTGGGTATAAGCTTTTGTGTGCGTGCATGCATGACCACAGAAACGTCTTCGGACAGCGCTGGCTCTTTGGCTTGGAAACGGAGACGAGCACTGCATCCCTAGAGTCGGGTTCGACTGGCTTTCGAGCAAGGGAAACCTTTACCTTTACCTATGCTTCACTGGCGGGAGCTGCGGTGGCTCAAGTGGTTAAGACGCTGAACTGCAGGCTGTGGAAGGTCAGTAGTTCAGCAGTTTGAGACCCGAGAGTGCCGCATGACAGAGCGAGCTCCCGTCTCTAGTTCCAGCTCCTGCCAACCTAGCAGTTCGAAAGCAAGAAATTGCAAGTAGATAAATAGGTACCACTTCAGTGGGAAGGTAACAGCGTTCCGTGCGCCTTGGTGTTTAGTCATGCCGGCCACATGACCACGGAAACGTCTTCGGACAGCGCTGGCTCTTTGGCTTCGAAACGGAGACGAGCACCGCATCCCTAGAGTCGGATTCGACTGGCTTTCGAGCAAGGGAAACCTTTACCTTTACCTATGCTTCACTGGACGGCTTCCACCCAGAATTAAACTTTGCTGGTCTTTAACGGTGCCACTGGACTCAGACTTAGTTCTATTGCTTCAGACCGATGTGGCTACGCACCTGAACATATTTTCCTCTAGTAAATTACGTATTATTCTTTTAGACATTGCTCAAGATCATCTGATTGTAGGGCCCTGATTTTGATGGCTGGCAAGTAATTGGATGGGAGGCCTCCAAGGAATACCAGGGCCGGGACGCAGAGGCAGGCAATAGTAAGCCACCTCTCTGAAACATCCAAGCCCCACTAGGGGTCACCAGAAGTCAACCATGACTTCCAGGCGTGCATGCAGACACACACACCCCAAAAAAGAGAGCATCTGATCATAGGAGCCCTGAAAAGGAAAGTACGTGGATAAGTAAGATTCCTAGGAAGCGACTTGAGGGCACTTAATACACTCATAGAATCATAGAATGCTAAGAGTTGGAAGGGACCTTGCAGGTCATCTAGTCCAACCCCCTGCAGGAGCAGAGCTGAAAGATAGCCCTACGTACCTACAACATACCCGAAAGATGGTCGTTCAGCCTCCGCTTGAAAACATCCAGGGAAGGAGCATCCACCACCTCCCGAGGCAGGCTGTTCCACTGCTCAACCACTCTTACAGTGAGGAAGTTTCTCCTGATATCTAGCTGGTAACGACTCCCTGGTAATTTCCACCCATTAGATCTAGTCTTGCAATCCGGAGCAAGAGAGAATAGATCAGCCCCATGTTCTACATGACAGCCCTTCAGATACGTGAAGACTGCAATCATGTCCCCTCTAAGTCTTCTCTTTCCCAGGCTAAACACACATGGTGTAGGGTTTCAGAGTACACAGCTTTGACCAACAATGCCCATGTTCAATTTTGCATTTAGCTATAAAACTCATTGGCCGATCTTGGGCTAGTCACTTTCTCGGCCTAATCTACCCCACAAGGTTGTTGTAAGCAGAAATCGGAGGCTGCCCTAGAATGGGATTCCACACACAGGAACCTTATTAAAACACAGAAGAGGTCGTTCATTATTGCCGAAATCTTAAATGTCCTTGTAAGTAAATTCCACTGAAATAAGTAAAACTTACTTCCAAGGAAAAGCAGTAAGGGCTTGGGGTCACAGACTACTGCGTAACGACATTCCACCCACCTAATTTTATGCTTCTCTCGGGGTCTAAATATCTTCCTCTGGTGCGACCTTCTGTCGCTTTACTAGAGCCTTCTAGAATCTTCTGTGAAGTTGTTCTCAGAGTGTTCTTCACAGAAATCCCCCTTTGCTTTTTGAGTGCAAAGTCCTCCTTACCTTGTGGCAAGTCAGTGGCATTTGTTCCTTTCCGATTCTTTTGGGGCTGGAGGGATTTCCCTTTCCGGCCTTCCTTTCCAGAAGAATCTGATTTTGAAACTGACGAGTCATTTATCACTTTCTTTCCTTCCTCAGAGTTCTTATGGCCAGAGGTCCCAGAGTCCCCTTCTCCTTTCGGTTTTGCCTTTTTCACCTTCGTTTTCTCCTCGTCCTCCGAAAGATCAGAATCGGAATCAGACAGGGCGTAGAAGCGCTTCATGTCTTCCGTGGAGCTGCGGTGAATCGGCCGCCCGCGCTTATCCACGGTGTATTTCAGCTTGAATTTCTTGTCGTGAAACATCGCCTGAAACCTTTTATCGATTTTGACCTTGCGCTCTTTCTCCGGCATTTCCCAAAAGCGAGGGTCTTTGTTGACGCGGGTGAACCGCTGGTCGCTCACGAGCTCTTTCTTCAGCGACATCTTGAGGCCTTTTTAAAAAAAAATCCAAGGTTGAACTATGGAGAAAAAAAGAAAGATTAAATCCATGAAGTGCCCACATCACACGGATAAGTGCTCACTGTAAAATGACAGAGGAAGTTCTTGCGAAGTAGGAAAGTGTCATTAAGTAGTTTAATAATTTCACACCGCTATAGACAGAGTGTTGGACTAGATGGGCTATTGGCCTGATTCAACATTGGCTTCTCTTATGCTCTTATGTTCTTATTCACTTCAGAGTATGGTATGATCTAGGCCAGGGGTCAAACTGTATAAAAAACACTAAGAATAAACCAAAAGGAACAATGTCTGTAATATCAGTATTCAACAATCAATTACACACAACTTTTATACAGATATCCAACAGGTAAACAGAAATGCATCTTAAAGAAGTTTGATGCAATTTAATCAGCCTGTACTGAGGAAGAATAATCGAAATGAAGTTTGAAATCCGGAATCTTCATCTTCTGCCCCTGCTGGAACTTATACATGAACACCCTGGGTTACTTTTGATGAGTAGGTTACCTGTTGAAAGCACTGGAATTGTCTTCACCTGCTGAATGTTGTTGCAAGTACTTACTTGTTGAATGCCAATCGTACCTATTGCTGAAAACATTGATATCTACACTTGTTGTTGGAAGCACTGGAATTTATATTGTCTTTCGCTGTTGAATGTTAGCTTACTATTTACCTGTTGGATATCTGTATAAAATTGGTGTGTAATTGATTTCTGAATACTGATATTACAGACATTGTTCCTTTTGGTTTACTCTTAGCATTTTTTACACCGTTTTTCCTGCGGTGCTTGTGTATGACTGTGTAATTTGCTTTGTAGTCACTAGGCCAGGGGTCCCCAACCTTTTTGAGCCTGTGTGCACCTTTGGAATTCTGACATGGCATGGTGGGCGCAGCCATAAAACAATTGCCTGTAGCTTTACCTCAGTCACACAGTGAAGATTTTTGTGCTGTGTTGACTGATAGCTGTTGCCAAAGCAACATTTTAAAAAAGCTTCAAAGCCAATCAAACCTCCAATGGCCAATCAGAAACCTTGCTGGGCAAAAGCTCCACTTGGCCTCACCCGCTTCCTAAAAACACTTGACAGGCAGCACCAGCAGTGTTCCCTCTAAGCTGAGTTAGTGCGAGCCAGTTCACAGTTTTTTAGCCTCCAGCTCACACATTTTTGTCTCGGCTCAGGAAGGAGGGCTCCAGAGCAAACCAGTTTATGCAGCAGCCCAATTGCTCACTCACAACTTTAATGCCAGCAGCTCACCATTTTTGCTCACAAGACTCCGCAGCTTAGAGGGAGCACTGACCACCAAAGGTGCCAGTGGGCACCATGCCACCCATGGGCATCATGTTGGGGGCCCCTGGCCTAGGCACACGGGACTGTTTTTGCATCATCTTCTCGACAGCAACTCCTTTATGCTAAACTGAAAGCTGATTCTCAAATGTTAATAGATGATAAAGAACCTTCTCTTGCAGTCTGAGGGGAACGTTATTGTGGACGGAATGCAGATAACCAAAGGGTGATTAACGTGTGGAATTCACTGCCACAGGAGATGGTGGCAGCTACGAGAATGGACGGCTTCAAGAAGGGACGGGATAAGCAAATGGAGCAGAGCCCCATTGGTGGCTATTAGCCACAAGGTATAGATAGGAACTCTCGGGTCTGGGGCAAGGGATGCTCTGTATTCTTGGTGCTGGGGGGCCAGCAGTGGGAGGACTTCTAGTGTCCTGGCCCCACTGCTGGATCTCCTGATGGCACCTGGTATATTTTGGCCACTGTATGACAGAGTGTTGGACTGGATGGGCCATTGGCCTGATTCAACATTGGGTTCTCTTATGTTCTTATGTTCATAGCGTCTTATTGAACATTAGCTAACATTTAGCGTCTAAAACTTCAAGAGCCCCTCACTGACATGCCCCAAGAAGGAAATGGGTTCACTGACAGGAGGGCTGCCAGCCTCCAGGTGGGGCCTGGAGATATCCCTGATATACAACTGATCTTCAAAGATCAGTTCCCTGGAGAACATGGTGGCTTTGAAGGGTGGATTCTATGGCGCTGTACCCCTCCCTTCCCCAAACATTGCCCTTCCCAGAATCCATCTCCAAATCTCCAGGGATTTCCCAACCCTGAATTGGACACCCTAATGTTTGAACTTCGTTAGTTAATATACAAAAAAAATAAGGTGTCCCTACTGTTCATAAAACTGGGAGGATCCAGAAGATCCTAGGGTGGCCAGCCTCCCGTTGGGACCTGGAGGTCTCCCAAAATCACACCTGATCTCCACATGACAGATCTGTTCACCCTGGAGAAAAAGGCAGCTTTGGAGGATGGGAGGACTCTGTAGAGATCCCTCTCTACCCTGTGCTCCATGCCAGCCCCCAGATGGGACCTGGGAACCCCCCAGAATTAAAGCTCATCCCCAGACTCGACATACTAAAACAAAGGACAGTCCTTAGTTCTAGTCAGGGCTCTTTTTGTAGCAGGAACTCCTTTGCATATTAGGTGACACCCCCCCTGATGTTGCCAATCCTCCCAGAGCTTACAGTAGCCCCTGTATGAAGAGCTCCCTAACCTTTTGGAGGATGGGCTACATTAGGGGGCGTGTCACCTAATATGCAAAGGAGTTCCTGCTACAAAAGGGCCCTGGTTCTAGTGCGTCCCTCTCCAGACTACAGAGGTTACTCTCCCCCAGAGAAAATGGATGGTTTGGAAAGTGGACTCTAGGGCACTGCACCCCACTGAGGCCCCTGTCCTCCCCAGGCTCCATCCTCAAATCTCCAGGAGTTTCCCGACCCGGAGCTGGCAACCCTGCCTCCCATCCCCTGCTGGCAGCCACGGGGAACCTGGCAATGCTAGACTCCCCTTGAAGACAAAAGGGATGCTTTGGAGACTGGACTCCAGGGCACTGTCGCCCACCGAGCTCCCTGACACCCCCCCAAATCTCCAGGAGCTTCCCGACCTGGAGCTGGCAACCCTAACCCCCATCCCCCGCCAGTGGCCGGGGGTGCACCGGGCGACCCTAGCCCCACCCTCCCCAGGCTCCACTTCCCAGCCCGGACCTGGCCCCTGCAGCCGACGGGGAGGCGCCCGCTGGGACACTAACAAAGCGCGCGGGTCCAGCCGAGAAGCCGAGCGAGGCGCCGTCACGTGTGAACGCCCCGCGGGGACGGAAAAACACGACCCAGAGGCCGGGGCGCGGGGACCGAGCGGACCCCGCAGGGCGCCGCTTCGCCACCACAAGAGTAACAACCCACCTGGTCTCCCCGCGGCTCCTCCACGCGCAAAACACCGCCTCCACCGAACTTCCGGGCGCAGGACAGTGACGTCACGTCCGAGCGCACGCGCGAACAATGGACAACGGCGGCTCAAGAGAGCCAAACGGGTTGGGGGGGGAACCTGGACGGTCTCGCGCTCGCGCGCCTGAAGCCACCCTGGTAGAACGTAGAAGAACGGGACGGCCAAGGATGAGATGGTCAGACGTGTCACCCATGCAACGAACATGAAATTGAGCAGACTTCAGAGGGCAGCAGAAGACAGGAGGGCCTGGCGTGATCTGGTCCACGGGGTCGCGAAGAGTCATAAGAACATAAGAGAAGCCAGTGTTGAATCAGGCCAATGGCCCATCTAGTCCAACACTCTCTGGGTCACACAGCGGCCAAAAATACCAGGTGCCATCAGGAGGTCCAGCAGTGGGGCCAGGACACCAGAAGCCCTCCCACTGCTGCCCCTGCCAGCACCAAGAACAGAGTGCATCACCTGCCCCAGACCGAGAGTCCCTATCTATACCTTGTGGCTAACAGCCACTGATGGACCTCTGCTCCAGATGTTTATCTAATTCCCTCTTGAAATTGTCCATGCTTGTAGCTGCCACCACCTCCTGTGGCAGTGAATTCCATGTGTTAATCCCTCTTTGGGTGAAGAAGGACTTCCTTTTATCTGTTCTAACCCGACTGCTCAGCAATTTCATGGAGTGCCCACAAGAGTTCTTGTATTGTAAGAAAGGGAGAAAAGGACTTCTTTCTCAACCTGCTCCAGTCCCATTCATAATCTTATAAACCTCGATCGTGTCACCCCTCAGCCGTCGTTTCTCCAAGCTGAAGAGCCCCAAGCGTTTTAACCTTTCTTCATAGGGAAGGTGTTCCAACCCTTTTATCAGTCTAGTTGCCCTTCTCTGCACTTGACAGTGCGACTGAACAACCACAACTCATATATCGATATAGATGCATGTTTCTGCATGGGTATTTATGAAAAAGAGAGAGCCAGACTCCCAACACTCCCCGTCGCTCGGCAGCCCCGCCGGCCCTCCGCGAAGCGCCTCTCCCGCCTCCCCCTGCTGGTTCCTTCGCGCCGCTGCAAGAGGTCGGGCGCCTGTGGCCAGAGCGGCGCATGCGCGGCGGCAGTCGCGGGCCTTAAGAGGCAAGACCCACGCCGACCCCGCCTCTTCCGCGCTCCTCGCCGGCTTCCCCGGGAGGGGAGGGCGGAAAAGATGCGGCGCTTCCGCCAGGAGGGGAGCCGGCACCGGAAGTGGCCTCCGCGGCGGGTTCCCATGGCAGCGGCCACCCCGGAAGAGGCGGGGGCGGGAGATGGCGGCGGCGCTGCTGCTTCGGTGGTGGGGCGCCTGGCCCCGCCGCCCGTCCCTCCCCGCGGGGTGCCGCTCGTCCGGGGGCGGGCCCTTGGGGGCGCGGAGCCCCTTCGACCGGCGGCTGAAGAGGCGGCAGAAGAACTGGGCGGCGGCGCAGGCGGACCCCGAGCGCTGCGAGTACCTCCGCCACGAGGTGAGCCCGGGGGGGGGGGGGAGGGGCGGCGCTCGGATTGGCTGCCTCCCTGCCCCGCCTCCGCGGCAGCGTCACAACAGCCCTGCGAGGTGGCCGCGGCGGAGAGCGCGCGCCGTCCCCGGGCCCCCGAGTGGGCCTGGAGCTTGGCTCTCCCGCGACTTCTTCCTTCTTCTGAGGACTTCCGAGGGCGCCCAGCCTGCCCGTCCCTTCTCTGCTGTAACCTCGCAGCAACCCCGCCAGGCGTGTGGCTCTCCCTGCCTCTTCTCCTCACAACAGCCTTGCAGCGGTAGGCTAGACGAAGCGTCTGCAGCTGACCCGAGGTCACCCAGCCGTCTTCGTGACGGGATGGTCTCATAAGAACATAAGAACATAAGAGAAGCCAATGTTGAATCAGGCCAACGGCCCATCCAGTCCAACACTCTGTCACACAGCGGCCAAAATATACCAGGTGCCATCAGGAGGTCCAGCAGTGGGGCCAGGACACCAGAAGCCCTCCCACTGCTGCCCCCTCCAGCACCAAGAAGAGAGTGCATCACCTGCCCCAGACTGAGAGTGCCCATCTATACTGAGAGTTCCCATCTATTTTGTCTCATTTTGTCCTCTCTCTGCTGGGGACCAGGGAGCTGCTTGCCCATCCGAGGCCACGGACTGGAACTTCCCGCACCCGTCCGGTTTGGGGACAGGCCCACTACGACTGAGTGTCCGCACGGGCATCCCCCCCCCAGCCCTTGTCATTGGGGGCGCTTCAGCATCCTGGATAGTCCCTTTGGCTCCATTCGGTTGCACACCTAATATTGGTAGAAACCTGCACCTAAGGAGGGCTTAAACCGGTATTTCCTAGAATCCCAGAGCGGGAAGGGGCCATACAGACCACCTCGTCCCACCCCCTGCCCAGTGCAGGATCAGCCTCAAGCATCCCTGACCAATATTCATCCAGCCTCTTCTTGACAGCTGTCAGTAAAGGGGAGCTCACCACCTCCCTTGGCAGCAGCTGATTCCACCTTTGGACCACTCTGGCTGTGAAAAAGTGTTTCCTAATATCCAGCTGATACCTTCCTGCGTGTGATTTAAACCCGTTGCTTCGGGTCCTCTCCTCTGCTGCCGACTGGAACGGCTCCTTGCCCTCCTCCAAGTGACAGCCTTTCAGGTATTTAAATAGGGTCATCGCGCCCCCCCTCAATCTCCTCTTCTCCAAACTAAACATTCCCAAGAAGTCCCTCAGCCTTTCCTCGTGGGGCTCAGTCTCCAGACCCCGGATCGTCCTTGTCACCCTTTTCTGCACCCTCTCAATTTTGCCCACCTCCTTTTTGAAGTGAGGCCTCCAGAACGGCACACAGGATTCCAGGTGTGGCCTGACCAAGGCGGCATACCGAGGGGCTACTGCGATTTCAGTGCTGTGGCCCTTTTGATACAACCCAAGACTGAATTTGCCTTTTTTGCCACCGCATCACACTGACTGCTCATATCACACTGACTGCACATATTTCCTTTCACATATTTCATTCTACGTGTGCTCAGTATCTGTTTACTATATGCATGTAGATTGTATGAATGTATGCCTCAGTTCCTTTTTGGAACTTTTTTTACATTGAGTGCATGTCTGATCTAAACCACGAGTTTTTTGAGGGTTCTGGTTTTTGGATCCAAACTTCAGTGGGCTTGATGCTATGTCAGAACTGAGTGACTCTTGTACCATATATTCTTTTTGGGGGGGGGGGTGGACTTGGGAAAACAAAACAGTTTCTGAGTAAAATATGACAATATTGGCGTAGTCATTTAATGTTATAGTAAATGCTAATTTTTACTCCATTACAGGTTGGTGGGAGAATAGCAGACCGTGTCTTTGATATTTCTAGGTAAGAAATTGGCATATTTAATGTATGCTTTTTTCCCCAGTGAGTTGTAACATAAAGTTTTAAAATACAGGTAGCTGTTAAAAAGTTCCATGCTGACTTTATGGTGCAGTATTGATATTTGTACTCGGAGGAAGGGAGGTACTTGGGGTTGAGTTGGATTTCTTCTACAGTAATGTAATATTTTAGGCATAGTGTTTTTGTTGTTCACGTGCGGGAGTTGTTGTTAAAAGTTTTATCCTCTTGTACCTTATGGAAGGACATCAGAAGGGTAATTTTCTCCCTTTCTTACTTGTCTTAATAACCACCTTCTCCCATCTCCCCAATAGGGCATTGTTTTTTTCTGAAAAGAGTCAGCCTTGTAAAGTAAGGGCAGGGTATTATTATCAGCTATTCATGGACTTACGCTTGATTTACGCAAATTTGGCAACAATTCTTGAGAGGCTGCTAATTTCTGGAAGCTGCGTCCAAACCCTTTATGATGTTAAGTTGTTAAGGATGTGGAGCCTTACTTGAAATTTGTCATCAGGTCTAAGAAGGCGGCATGAAATAGTTCTCCGCGCTTTTGGCTGGAGGAATATCTAGTGTATATCTTAGAATCCTTGAATGGAATAGTAATGCAACAGTGGAAGTTCCTGCATTCGAATTTAAGGTTGATACTGGCAATGTTCTTCTGACTGAATTAGATGCAGTAGGAAGGCACAGTGGTCGTACATATTCCATAATGAGGAGACTTATTAAATATATAAGCACATTCAGGGAAATGGGGGTTTTTTAGCCTAAGTTTTGTTAAGCCAAGAGGGACTTACTCCCATGTGAGTTCAGGCTGTGTCTAGTTGAGAAAACCAATCGTTTCGTCAAAGACATAATCTGGGATGTGTTTCCTCAGCCGCATCTTTGAAAGTCCGTTCTGTTTGTTCTTTCTAAAGGACTTTCGCGCTTGCTTTGGACCTCGGCTGCGGGCGGAGCTACATAGCTCAGCATTTAAGCAAGGTATGGTGCTTTTCTCTGTCGTGATATTGGTAAACACGGAGTGTGAACTTAGAAGCTGCACAGACCGAAGTAAGAAGTAGACCCGCCTGGGGTGTTTCCTCTGCTGCACGGTGGCAGCGGTGGTGGAATCGCCATCCGTGGACTTCCGGAGACCCTTGCAGGGCATTCGAGGCAGGAGAGGTCCAGAGGTGGGTCTGCCATTGCCTGCCTCCATATGACCCTCTTATTCCTCGGTGGTCTCCTAGCCAAATACCAGCCAGGGCTGACCCTGCTTAGCTTCCAAGATCTGACAAGATCAGGCTTGCCTGGGTCCATCAAGGCCGGGGCGATGGTAAAACATTTAACGCAGGGGCGAAAGTGTCAGTTCTCTTTCATCTTGTTATTTGTAACAGTTTAGGTATTATAAAGTAATCATGAGCAATGTTCCCCCTAAGCTGTTGAGTCTTATGAGCAAAAATTCTACTTTGTGGGCTCCTGGCATTAAAGTTGTGAGCGAGCGATTTGGCCACTGCATAAATTAGTTTGCTCTGGGGACGTCCTTCCTGAGCGAAGACAAAAATGTGTGAGCTATAAACTGCGAGGCTAAAAAACTGTGAGCTGGCTCACACTAGCTCAGCTTAGAGGGAACAAGGTGAGTCTCTTTTCTGTCGGCAGGAGGCACGAGGGGGTGATTTTTGCCCATTCGTCCCTATTTTACGCTCAGAGTTTTTCCCAGGGGGGTCAGTTGAGCCCGGGAGCAGGGTCTCATGGGGCGTGGTAGGCTGCAGCAGGATTGATGGCAGCTGGAAACTGTTCTTGCTCCAGGACTGAGTCTAGTGTAGGATTGCGTTGAGGCCAATTCCACATTAAGAAGAAGAGATTGGATTTATACCCCGCCCTTCACTACCTGAAGGAGTCTCAAAGCGGCTTACAAACTCCTTTCCCTTCCCCTCCCCACAACAGACACTCCCTGTGAGCAGTGTTCTCTCTAAGCTGAGTTGGTGTGAGCTACCTCACAGTTTTTTCGCCGCCGGCTCACACCTTTTTGCCTTAGCTCAGGAAGGAGGGCTCCAGAGCAAACTAGTTCATGCAGTAGCCAAATGGCTTGCTCACAACTTTAATGCCAGGAGCTCACAAAGTAGAATTTTTGCTCACAGGACCCCATAGCTTAGAGGGAGCATTGCCTGTGAGGTAGGTGGGGCTGAGAGAGCTCTTTCGAGAACTGCTTGTGCGAGAACAGCTCTGAGAGAACTTGGGACTGACCCAAGGCCCCCTTTCTGACGACAACAAAAACTTAAGCTTGGTAAAACTTTGCCTGTTTATCAGGAGGAATACTTGATGGTGTTCTAGAAATGCGTTTTCAAGGTAGTTTTTTTAATGCATAGGAATGTTGTTCCAGCCCAATGGATGAATCCTTGCTAAAGCAGACTCAGATACAAAGGAGGAGCTTGCTTCGGAATGGAGCCCTTGCAGAGCGGCTCAGGGCGGCTTGAGAGTATAAGGGGTGCCCCACCCCCAAAATAATGTGAAACAGTTGAAGTCAGTGATCCGTTTCTGTTTCAGGACGTGGTCGAAAGGTTTTGTCAGGTTGACCTTGCAGAAAACGCGTTGGTAAGTGGCCGCACCAGACTTGCCTACGGCTTAATCTCTGATACGGAAAAGTAAAACGGTCAGAACTGCTGACGCCGAACCATTTCTGCTCTAATCCAATTTAGAAAAACGCAATAGGATCCGAGATACCCACGTTCAGCGTTGTAGCAGATGAAGAGTTCCTCCCTTTCAAAGAAAATACGTTTGAACTTGTTGTCAGCAGTTTGAGGTAAATGATTTTAAATGGTTGATGCCGCAGTAGTCCCCGTTACTCTGTACGGGTGTGGAAACTGGACAATGAAGAGAGCTGACGGGAAGAAAGTTGATTCATGGAGGAGAGTTGTAATGATTTCGTGATTTGGTGTGTGTGTTTCTTTAAATGTTTAGTCTGACTACAGTACTGTAAGGAGAGTGATAGAGACAATTGTGATGTGATTGGCTGATGACTGAGATTGTGGGGGGTGTCTATGAGAGTGATTCTGTGTGTGACATTTGAAGAGAGAGCATAGTCTGTGTGACTATGGGAGTTTTTGAGTCTATTCTGTGTGACTAAGACAAAGAGTTCAGCCTGTGTGGCTAAATATATATATATATATATATATGGTTAAATATATTTAAATGGTTAAATATATATATGAGAGAGATTAGACTGAGTGTCTATGCCTGTCAGAGTGGAGTTTTGGGAGTCTGAGAGACTGCTTGTTGACACCAAGCTTTGCCAGTTATATTTACAAGTTCCTTTCATCAGCAGCAGTTCAAAATAACCAGAAACCTATTTTGTTCTTTATTAAATAAATCATTTTTTGTTTAAACTTATCCCAGAAATCAGAATAGTCCTTCCTCAGGGCCACATAGTCCTCTGAAGTGCCCAGACCCTAGGCCATTTTACCAAAAGAGAGGGATTTGGAATTTTCAATTCCTGGTGGCAGCAGAAATCTACCAAGTTTAGATACACAGAGAGTGTTTTAATGGTAAAACCATCTCCCCAATAAGCAAGGACACCACAGAGAGTTTTATGGATACCGTGGGCCGCCAAAAAGACAAATCAGTGGGCTCTAGATGAAATCAAGCCTGACCTCCCCTAGAAACGAAAATGACCAAGCTGAGGCCATTGTACATTGGTCCCATTATGACAAGACAAGTCACTCGAAAAGACAACAATGTGAGGGAAAGAGGAAGACTCGACAGGAGACGAACGGACTCAGTCAAGGAAGCCACGAGGGCCCTCAGTTCGCAAGGCCTGAGCAAGACAGTTAACAATAGGATGTTTCGTATTTTTCCCTAACGCTACATTATACCTTGCATCAGTTGTGCTGTGACACCGTATGTTTGTCTTTGTGTCCAGCCGCAGATGAAGTGCTGACCAGGACGTATCTCAGCCATTGCCAGTTTGGTGTATTATGTTCATTATTATCTATTACTTTAGATTTCTATCCTGCCTAGCCGGAACAAACAGGCTCAAGGCGCAGACTCCAATTTGGGAGAATCGGGTTGGATTTCCCACTCCTCCTCCACTTGCAGCTGCTGGATGACCTTGGGCAAGCCCTAGTTCTGTCAGAGCTGTTCTCAAAAAAGAGCAGTTTCTGTCAGCGCTCTCTCAGCCCCACCTCCCTTCCAGGATGTCTGTTGTGGGGAGGGGAAGGGAAAGGAGTTTGTGAGCCGCTCTGAGACTCCCTTGGGTAGTGAAGGGCAGGGTATAAATCCAATCTCCTCCTCCTCGCTTGGCATTTGTGCCTCGGTATCAATAAACCCGCCTGAGCTACGTGCCAGAAACTTGCAGATAAGGAAATAACACATCCCGCCTCTTAACTTATTTTCTCCTTTATCTGTTTTCAGTTTGCATTGGGTGAACGACCTTCCCAAAGCCTTGCATGAGGTAAGCACACATCTCTTGCTGTATCTGCAAGGATGCTGAGACGTCTCGTCCACTACTGTTCTTCAGTTTTCTCTCCTGGGCTATAGATAAAGGGTGTGGAAGACAGTTGATCTGTTTTATTTATGTACTTCATTTCTATAATTATTTATATATATTCTTGTTAGAGAGCCAGTGTGGTGTAGTGGTTAAGTGTGTGGACTCTAATCTGGGAGAACCGGGTTCGATTCCCCCACTCCTCCACTTGCACCTGCTGGATGACCTTGGGCAAGCCGTAGTTCTGGCACAGCTGCCCTTGAAAAAGAGCAGTTTCTGTCAGAGCTCTCTCAGCCCCACCTACCTCACAGGGTGTCTATTGTGGGGAGGGGAAGGGAAAGGAGTTTGGAAGCTGCTCTGAGACTCCCGAGGGAAGGGTGGGGTATAAATCCAGTCTCCTCTTCTCTCTTCTAGTTCATTTAGTTAAGTTATTGATTGATTGGATTTTAACTCAGTGGCGGGGACTCGTTCCAGATACACCAAGTCCTTAAACCCGACGGAGTGTTTGTCGGAGCTATGTTTGGGGGAGACACCCTCTACGAGCTGCGCTGCTCTCTGCAGCTGGCGGAACTGGAAAGGGAAGGAGGATTCTCTCCACACGTGTCTCCTTTCACCGCCGTCAACGACTTGGGGCATCTGCTGGGGAGAGCTGGCTTCAACACACTGACCGTGGTAACTATCAGTAGCGAGAAAGGAACAGCACGGCAAACGACTCCAGGTGCTGATCAGTCGCTCCTTCTTTCGTTTTGTAGCAGACGAGTCCGCGAGCTCGAAATCTCAAAAGCGTTTTGCTGTAAGCTTTGGGGATGTGCGTTGAATTGATGTTAAGGTAGCTCATTGTCATGATCTGGGCTGTGCAAGGAGAGGCCTGGCAGGCCCAGGGAGCCTGTGTAGCAGTGGGAGGAGGCCGGGCCTACAACTCCCAGAAGTCCCTGAGAGGCTTTGGTGCCAAGTTTAGCCAATCACAGAGAAAGGGGACTTATAATAAAAGAGCTGGTACAGAAGAAGAGCTGTTCTTTCTTCCAAGAGAGCAGGGCCAGAAGGAAGGCTGCTGCAGGGAAGAGACCCTCATTCTGAGAGGAAGGGTGAGCAGACTGAGGCCCAACTGAGACAGGGAGCTAGGGACTGTGAGTCTAGGCACGTTAGGGCATTTGGTTCCTTTTCACTTCACCCACTTATCATTACTGTTCTTGCACCTTGGCTGTTTCCCATATTGGGCTGACCTTCTGTAAAAATAAACCTTTTATTTATTGTTTACTCTGCCTGGTCCTCACACCTGTTATTTGGCCAAATAAGGGAGGTCTGAAGGCCTTGGGAGGAAGCTCTGGGCCCTCTCAAGGGCTCCTAAAACCAGAGTGGTGGCAGCGTCAGGTGACAACCCCACCTGAGCCGTGACACTCATGATCTAAATTGGAGAGGGGGGAAATATAGTTTAAGCAGATGTCAGATTGGGGGAGTCATCTGCGCAGGTAGCAAAGCAGATAAGGAGGTTGAGTTAAATCAGTACAGTGACAGTATCAAGAGTTTCCCAGCTCCGTTGGCAGAGAAAAATACGGATTCGCACAGAAATGGCGAACGGCTGTATTAAAACAGCACTGTAGTCGGTGTGCGGTTTGTAAGAAGACTGTTCTGTCGTCCCCTGTACCCAGGCCCGTAGCCAGGATTTCGTGGCTTGTGGGGCAGTTTTCTTTCTGGTGAGGCTGCCGTTATTTGCTGTAATGAAGGGGGGGGTGGAGCGCGCCCGTCTCCCTCCCCTCCTGCAAGATTTAAAAGACCCTTCAGCTGATTAGGGAGCATGCGGCCCACCGATCAGCCAGAAGACCCTTTAAAACTTGCAGAAGAGGAAGGAGAGGGGCCCCTGTGTCTTCTCAAAATCATTTAAAGGGATCCTTTAAATGCTTTGAGGGAGAAGGGATAGCCTTTAAGAAGCGAGGGGCCCTTTAAGGAAGGGGGCTGGCCCTTTAAGGAAGGGGCGGAGCCTCCAACAGCTGCCCCCCCCATAGCTAGGGGCCAGCTTGTACCTAAGGCTCCATGCTCCTACGTGCTTTGGAAATTTTAAAGAAAAGATCCTTCTCTGGGATTAGAATCTCACTTAAATGAGGAACATGCATAATTTCTAGAGAAGAGTTCCACTGTGGACGTGAAACGGTTGCAAAATAGCTGCATCCCGAGCAAGACAAATTTAGATTTGTCTGTAAAGGGTTAGCCCCGCAGTCAGGCATTGTCCAGAGAATGAAATTCAATCTACTTTGGCTTCCTGGTTAACAGCCCCCCAAATTCTTCCACTTAATGCCTCTCCAGTACCACGACCTGTTGATCTTCTTTCTCCCCAGCACCATGCAGTCTTTCCTTTTTTCCAAGAACATTAGAGGAACCCTGCTGGATCGGACCAGTGGTCCACCGAGCCCGGCATCCCCGGTCTCACGCACGGTGGCCAACCCATTCCTCTGAAGGGAGGCTGAGGCTTTTCCCCGTCTGTTGCCTCCTGGCTCTGGGATTCAGGGGCTGACCGCCTCTGAATGTGAAGGTTCCATTCAGTCAACGTGGCTAGTCACAAGAGCATAAGAGGAGCCCTAGTTAAAGTATTCCTTTCCCACCATCACTGGCATTTCTCCATCTTCTCCATATGCTGCTGCCAGTCCTGCACATCGTCCTTGCATGCTTTTCTTAGCCTGCTCGGTTCCCCTTCCTTTGGGTGACCCGGCCTCTGGGTTCCCTTCCAGTTGAGCTCCGAAGTTCTCAGCCACCACGCTTTCCTGTTTTTCTCCGTCTTCTAAGTAGCCTGGTTCCCTTTTATCAATGACATCAAGTGGCATTTCCCCCCTCCCAAACGGACCCTTCTATCCTTGGTCTTTGTCGGCAACAGTCCGTTGCTCCGGGCTTCCTCACAAGCATAGGCAAATGTCGTGTTCAACCAGCAGTGCAGCACTGCAGACTAACCAGTGGGCAAGAGAGCCATTTTTAAGCTGCCTTTGAGAAATGCGTTGCTTCTAAGCACGCTTAAACAATGTAAACCTTACTGTTTTTAGGATACTGATGAAATTCAAGTTAACTATCCTGGGATGTTTGAAGTGATGGATGATCTGAAAGGCAAGTCTGCTCCTTTTAAATAGCGAGCGAGCATAACGGTAGGTCTGGAGGGGGAAGGTTCACGTCCAGTTCAGTTGTTGTACAATGCCGGGGGGGGGGCAGTTAACGTGGTTTCGTTCCGTTCCCTGCATTGGAGGGAGTAATGAGAAATGTAACTTCACAGTATAGAAATTGCACAATACATAATTACGACCTGCCTCCTTTTGCATAGCGTCATGGTAGACACCGTCGTCTTCTATGCATTATGGTCAAATACCGAAGGCATCGCTGCGACTGATCTATGCAGTGAGCAGGCTACCCCAACAGTTTCTCAAAGCAAAATCCTTTAGTGCTGAGCCGGTAGACAGTTGCTTTTGTTGCTCTGTGTTGCTTGTTAGCCTCCGAAGTAAGATAAAACTCCAGTTGAATAAAGGTGGTTGGAAGGATACGTCTTGAGTCAGCAATATGCCACCTAAATTTGAGCCAGTTTGGTGTAGTGGTTAAGTGCGCGGACTCTGATCTGGGAGAACCGGGTTTGATTCCCCCACTCCTCCACTTGCACCTGCTGGTGTGACCTTGGGTCAGTCACAAGCTGGCACAGCTGTTCTCTCAAGGACAGTTTGTGTTAGAGTTCTCTCAGCCCCACCTACCTCACAGGGTGTCTGTTGTGGGGAGGGGAAGGGAAAGGAATTTGTAAGCCGCTCTGAGACGCCTTTGGGCAGTGAAGGGCGGGGTATAAATCCAATCTCTTCTCTTCTTCTTCTAAATTTAGTTGTAAAATGTCTAGTCTGACTTTCAGTCTAGTTGAGCATCCATTTCTGTTCCTGACTGTAATAAGGATTCGGAAAGATGTTTGTCATCCTGGAACAAAGCTATGGTTTTAAGATACTTTTTTAATTGAATGGGCACAGAAAGTTATTTCCCCCACTAACTGTTCAGAAGATACTTGAGTTTCAAGACAGTGGTCCTCACCTGGTTGACCTTGTGTATTGCTTTGCAGAGGGTGGGCTTTGCTTCCTGGGTAAGGTTTCCATTAGCTGCATAATCCTTCCAAGTCAATGCTGAGTTGGATACGGAGATCTGTCAGGAGTGTGGATTTTCTGTCACGTTCCTTTTCCTCCTGGGAGTCTCTTCCCAGCCCCGGAAAGCTGATTTCCTGGGGCTGCAGTGAGGAGGAGAAACCCGGATCACTCCCTTTTCTGTCAAACGCAGCTGCGCCGCAAAAAACAACAACGCGGCATCTACCGACCCTCGCTGATAGCTCACGGGATCCAACTCGCTGATCTTACCTTGCCCTGTATCGCTGTACTGCTGACCGGAAGCGCACACCGAATACGAAACTCACGACGAACGCTGTATCTTCTCTTAAAGCCTGAAAACTGTTTTTAGGTATGGGAGAGAGTAACTGCTGCTGGAGCCGGAAGCCCCTGCTGCACAGGGAAACCATGCTGGCGGCGGCCGCTGTGTACAGGGGTAAGCCCGGCCCGAGTTTGTCGTTCACACCGTTATCTTGCTGAGAAACATGCCGCTTCGGTGAAGGCAGCGCAATTTGGAGCGCAAGTTGGCTCAGAAAGCAGTGTTCTGTCTAAGCTGTGGAGTCTTGTGAGCAAAAATTCTACTTTGCGAGCTACTAGCATTAAAGTTATGAGCGAGCCATTTGGCTACTGAATAAATTAGCTCGCTGTGGACTCTGGAGCCCTCCTTCCTGAGCTAAGAGAAAAAATGTGTGAGCCGCAGGCTAAAAAACTGTGAGCTAGCTCACACTCACTCAGCTTAGAGGGAACATTGCAAGTCAGGTGTGCCCGTCTCGCAGTTGGGTTCATCAGCCCCGTGTTTCTGGGCTGGCTGTGCCCATCCCTTGCCTTTCCCCTCCCGCTTTGCCCCCGCAGCACTTGCAGATCCAACCCCAGCACATTTTCTGTTGGCCTTGAGGCCGTACCCAGCTGTCTCTCCTCAGCAGGCCAGTAACTTTGATCCTTGCCAGTTTTTTGCCGGAGAGGCTACCGGAAAGGGCACGTTATAGGGTAAGTGGGGAATACCAGCTTGACAGTGACGTGTGAAAAACAAGAGGGGACGCCGTGTTAGCCTGGCGGTAGCAGCAGAAAGCAGCAAGAGTCCAGTAGCACCTTAAAGTCTTAACAAAATGTGTGCTATGAGCTTTCGTGACACTAGCACCTTATTGTATTTATGGTTTTAGAATTGTGCAATTGCTAATTGTTGTCGTTCCCCTATTTTATGTGTATTGTTAAAATGTTAGGTCTTAGCTGCCCTCAGCCAGGAGGGCGGGGTAGAAATGTAATCAGTCAGTCACATCCAGAGAAGTGAGTTGTGACTCACGAAGGCTCATAACTGGTCACAAACTTTGTTAGTCTGTAAGTGTGGAAAACAGGTTGCCTGCCTGCTCTTCAGGTAGACATCGATGCATTCCCATGGGCTCGTCCACATTTCCCGCATCCACAGGTGCCTTTAACTTGCTCCGTTTGGGAGGAAACTGTGAAGGGAGGGGTGGATCCTCTTCTTTAGCCACACATGGTCAGAGTTACATTTTTTTTCTGCGGGGGGGAGGGTGATTTTGGCCTAAAGGTTTACACTTCTGAATTGCTGCTCCATGCAGGCACCAAACCCCATTATTGTGATGTCCAGAAGCCACAAAGGTGTAGCCTTTCTTGGTTCCCAAGGACGGCAGTGGAGTTGCTGACCAAGAAGGTGTAGCTTGCTGCTTTCAAGCCAGAGCGGTGGACTCTAATCTGGGAGAACTGAGTTTGATTCCCCACTCCTCCACATGCAGCTGCTGGTGTGACCTTGGGTCAGTCACAAGCTCTTTCAGAGCTGTTCTCTCAAGGGCAGTCCTCGAAAGAGCTCTCTCAGCCCCACCTCCCTCACCGGGTGTCTGTTGTGGGGAGGGGAAGGGAAAGGAGATTGTAAGCCCCTCTGAGACTCCTTTGGGTAGTGAAGGGCGGAGTATCAATCCAATCTCCTCTTCTTGAGAGCCGCGTAAAGCCATTGGCTCGATGCTGTTGGGAGTGCAGCTTGTGAGTATCCAGTAGAAGAAATTTAACTAATAACCACTTTCTTGGCATTTCAAGAGGCTCCACTTGAGCCTTACGGGTCTGTTCAACTGCACTGTTAGAACAAAGTTTTGAGTCCAATGGCACCTTAAGACAAAAAAAAGTTTTATTCTGGGTATAAGCTTTTGCATGCAAGCGCACGGCTTCAGACGCCACACACACGAAAGGTTATGCTCAGAATTAAACTGTCTGTCTCAAAGGTGCCCCGCTGGACTCCAATTCTGCTCCGCTGCTTCAGACCAACACGGTGACCCACCTAGATCTACCCGCACAGATAGTAAGCCGAAGTTTTAAAAGAAGACTTTTTCTCTTTTGTTCGGAACGTCCCCAGTGTCCGTTTCTGGCCCTTCTCTCTGGTTCTGCTGTTGTTTGCTTGTGTGCTTTTATTGAATTTAATTTTTTAAACGTCGTTTTTAATTGCTTAAATGCTTCTATGCGTGCCGCCCTGGGGGCCCTGACTGGAAAGGCAGCATAGGCGTGTTTTAAAAACAAATAAATAAATGCTGTAGTGGGTTAAGTCTGTGTACGTGGGATGGTTTTGGCGTTACGTAATGGCCATGTTTCCTTAATAGAAATGTATGGGAATGACGACGGGACGGTTCCTGCCACCTTTCAGATCTATTACATGATCGGATGGAAGTTTCATGAGTCGCAGGTAATGTGTGCCCATCCCTCCCCGCTGTTACACATGGGGTGAATCGTAGAACCACAGAGCGGGAAGGGACCATACAGGCCATGCAGTCGAAACCCCCTGCTCAATGCAGAATCGGCCTAGAGCATCTCTGACATGTGTTTGTCCAGCCGCTGCTGAAAGACTGCCAGGGAGGGGGAGCTCACCATCTCCCGATGCAGCTCACTCCACCATTGCACCATTCTGTCAAAAAGCTTTTCCTTAGATCCAGCCGGTACCTTCTCGCCCTTCATTTCAACCCATTCTTGTGAGTCCCTAATCCTCTGCAGCCAACAGGAACAGCTCCCTGCCCTCCTCTAAGGGACAGCCCTTCAGATACTGCAAGAGAGCAATAATTCATGTCCCCCCTCGACCTCCTCCAGACTGACCATTCCCAAGAAGTCCCTCAGCCTTTCCTCATAGGACTTGGGCTCCAGGCCCCTGATGGTCCTTGTCACTCTCCTCTGCACCCGCTCCAATCTGTCCACATCCTTTTTGAAGCGAGGCCTCCAGAACCGCACACGATACTCCAGGTGCAGCCGGACCAATGCAGCGTACGGCGGGACTATGCCATCTTGCAATTTGAATGTGATGCCTCTGTTGATAACACCCCAAGATTGCACTAGCCTTTTTTGTTGCCGCGTCACGCTGGCTGCTCATATTTAACTTTCGGTCCACCCAAACCCCAAGATCTTGCCTAGATAAGCATGTTGCGTGCATTGTACGTTAAGTTTTCAGGGGCTCTCGTTCTAGAAGTACCGATGTAAACAAGTGCATGGCGACTAAATGAAATGACGGTTTCTGTGTCCTTCCAGGCGAGACCAGCCCAGAGAGGTTCCGCGACCGTATCATTCGGAGACCTTAGAAAGATTAACGAGTCTGTTGTGGGAAGGAAGAAACTTTGAGACACGGTTTCATGGTCTCAGAGGGGCCAGGCTCTTTAACCCATCGCTGCAGATGCTGTACAGTGGTCAGTTCTGAAAAGGGCGCCACACGTACACTTCCTGGTATGTCACCTCGTGACCTGGAAATAATACGACACCCGACTTTGTCTCGTTCTTTGCCGGCCGTGCTCATCTCGGTAAATTGTGTGGATTTTATTTTGTAAAGCTTCAGCCAAATAAAATCACAGTGTTTTATGGTTCGGCGGTGAGGAACCCGGTCTACAATTCTGATAGTATGACAAAGAAATGAGGTGCTAACTTTGGGGCCGGATTTTTCCGGTGGAACGAAACAGACGGGGAGATTCGACTCTCAAAAACACGTCCTTCCCAAATCTCGTTGGCATCTAGGGGGCTTACCGCAGTCGAATTTAGCTTCTGGAAGGAAGCAAGGATCTATGCTAAGTAAGGGAGAGTAGCGAAACCCCCATGCGTATTGGGAATGTAACACCCCGCCCTTTGCCGACTTCTGTGCTGCCTGTCAGGGTAACTGCCCCCAGTGTTCCCTCTAAGCTGAGTTAGTGTGAGCTAGCTCACAGTTTTTTGGTCTCCGGCTCACAAATTTTCGTCTCAGCTCAGGAAGGATGGCTGCAGAGCAGGGGGTGGGAAGAAAAAGCCTGATGTTATGCGGCACCCCCTACACTAAGTTCAAGAAAGGGAGTGACCAGAGAATAAATGAACGGGAGAGCGGTGAGTTCAGTAATTTTCAGGTAAATTCGAAAGGATGTATAATAGGAAAGGAGGTCTGTAATCTGAGATGTCTTTATACTAATGCACGGAGTGTGGGAAATAAACAGGAGGAACTTGAACTTCAAATATTGGAAAGTAAGTATGATCTGATAGGCATCACTGAGACTTGGTGGGATGAGTCTCATATATGGAGCACAGCGATTGGAGGATATACCTTGTTCAAACAGAACAGAATAAACAAAAAAGGAGGCAGGGTGGCAGTATATGTCAAGAATAATCTGTCCAGTAGCCAAATGGCTCGCTCACAACTTTAATGCCCGTAGCTCACAAAGTAGAATTTTTGCTCACAAGACTCCACGGCCTAGAGGAAGCACTGACTGCCACCACTTTATCACAACAGGTTTCTTATCAAACGTTGCAACCTTGTCTCTTCCGTGACTATTACTTTTGTGGTTGAGGCTCCTTTCCAGAGCTTCAACATCCTGAGGGCTCTTTCGGCCCCTCGTCCTTTGCAAAACTGCTGACGAGTAATAAATACTAATTAGAGTTAGATAATAAAATAGGCAGTAAGAATACAACCGCCATCCAACTCAAAGAGACCGCACGGCTGAAATTGACTTTGAAATCTGATGCTGCCTTAGCCGTGCAGTCCTCTGAAAGGCAGCGTGCTGGGAGATTTTATCCATGGTGACGGAAGGGGAACCTCCACATTCAGAGGTACTAATCCTCTGAATCCCGGAGCCAGGAGGAGACATTAGGGGAAGGCCTTGGCCTCAGCCTCTGTGCCCTGTTGTTGGCCATCCAGAGGAACTGCTTGGCTGCTGTGAGACAGGATGCTGGACTGGATGGACCACTGGTCTGATCCAGCAGGGCTCTTCTGATGTTCTTATGAAGGCCTCTGTTCCCGGTTGTTGGCCATTCAGAGGTACTGGTTGGCCACTGTGTGAGACAGGATGCTGAACTAGAGGGACCCTCACTGGTCTGCTCCAGCAGGGCTCTTCTCATGTTATTCTGAAGGCCTTGGCCTCTGTGCCCTGTTGTTGGCTGTCCAGAAGAACTGGTTGACCACTGTGTAAGACCTGGGGCTGGACTGGATGGACCACTGGGCTGATCCAGCAGGGCTCTTATGTTCTTATCTCCCCAGGGAGGGAATTCCACTGCACTAAGGTGGTAAGACTGAGGTGCTCTTAAGCAGAGCCTTTTCAGAAATTTCAAGAACAAAGAGTCCAAAAGTAGCTGGGACGAGGACAAGAACTCTGAACTTCAGAAAACGGTGGCATCCCCGGGATAGTAACCATGTACTTACCAGCGGCAGAGATGGTTTCTGTTCCCCAGAAGTACAAAGAAATTATGAGTCCACTTCAGGCAGGCTTTTCCCCCTTTAACAAATCCCAGTCGCATCAGTGTGGCATTTTCTGGACAGGTGTTGCCCAATTCTAGCCTTCTCGGGTCGGCCAGCCTCTAGGTGGGGCCCAGGTGGGGAATTGGTCTCCTGACGACAGGAGACCGGGGTTCCCCTGGAGGAAGTGGCTGCTTTGGAGGGCAGGCTGTATGGCGTCATACCCTGTGGGGATCATTCACTGCCCTCCTCAAGGCGCTACTCCCAAATCTACAGTTTCTCAACCCAGAATTGGCAGCCTTAGCGCAGGCACAACATGTGAGTCTGAAGATACACAAACTAGGAATAAGGCCCCTTGTGGATATAAATACGAGCTCTAGAAAGAGGCTCTGGGCAGGTGCTCCGGTCCTGGGCACTCGGTGTCAATTTGCTGTGGTGACCTCAATAGCGTATAATGACACCGAGTCCGCCATTTCCTCAGAGGAACTGATTTCTGCTACCTGAAGAACAGTTGTAATTCTGAATGAGCTCCAGCCCTGGCGACAATGGTTCCCCCAACAGGCACTAAGGGGGAATGTATTTTACCTCAGAACAGCAAGAGCAAACTGTTCAGAATGTCAGAGGCAAAGGCCGCATATGGAAACGACTTCTGTGTTCCGAGGCAAAGCCCAATCAGGCCACATATGCAAATGACCTCTGTGTTCTGACTGGCTGTGGGGGGAGAGGAACAGTAAACTGTTTAGAATGTTGGAGGCAGGACTCAGGCTAAGCAGCCAGTGGACAGGGAGACTCTCTGAATGACAGATCAGACAGCGAACTGATTTTGGAGCATGTTGGAATGTTCAGGGGAGTCCATGACCAAAACTGATTTATATATACCGGAGGATATATACATTAGATCGGGGTGTCAAACATAAGGCCCAGGGGCCAGAACCGGCCCACCCAGTGTTCTTATGTGGTCCGTGAGCAACTTAGTGCAACAGAGGGAACAGGAGACTGCTCAGGGGGAGTGGGCGGAGTAATGGTGACCTCAACATGGCGGAACAAACTCATCTGCAGCAATCTAGCAGCGCGGGAGCGTCTGTCCAGTGCCGCACCGCTGGCTCTCCACTCATGAGGGTTTTCCTTTGCACCCCCCTCCCAGCTCATGGGGCCTTGCAGTGAAGATACAACAACTCAGAACTTACCAAGTGCTGTCATTTATACGGTTTATATCTTCGGTACCTGGAATTATGTTTTATGGCGCACATGGCCTGGCCCAACAAAGTGACATTTATGACAGATCCAAGCCCTCATAACAAAGGAGTTCCAACGCCTCTGTTTTAGATAACCTAAGGAAACAGTCTTTTGTGCCACCGATCCTTAGTTTTGCCTATTGTTTATTAACAGTATAAGTAGAACAACAATGAACAGCATCAAAAACAGATCCCAGTGCAGTCTCAGTATTCTGTCCAGTCCTGGCGGCTTCCAGTTTTCAGCGAGCTGTTGCAAAAGAGGGGTGGGGAATGCTTTTACAAAAAGATCAGCTTCCTTTGGTGAGTGGGGCTGGCATACTCTTGGAGGGGGGCACACGCTATGTTCTTTCTCTCCGGCTGCTCTTGGGTCTGGTGGCTTTTCTTCTTCACTTGGGCCACAAGAAGAGCTTTATGGGGACTCCGAAATCTGTATCTCCAACTCCTCTGCCCCTGTCCAGTTGCACCTGTAAGAGGCTAATGTCCCTGGAGCGTCCCTAACATCTAAAGTTGAGCACGGGAGAGACTATTCGTAACCATTCCATCCTGACCTTTTTTCCCTTTGCAAACTCCAGTCTGTACAGAAGCCCCAGGAACCATTGGCTCCTTTTCCCACCTTCACGTGATTGCCAGGTCCCCGTCCCTTTTTAATTACACAATACATCCTTTATACAGGTTCCCTAAATCTCTGTCTTAATGTCCTGGTAATTGCTTGAAGACGCTGGGTTTCAACCCAACTGGCTTCTCCACTGCAAAGGAAGGGGTGCCCTTTGACCACCAAAAAGGCTTTGCTGGGGATCGCGTCACCCATGGGTCCGTCAACACCTTAAACAGTGCTTATTAGGAAAGAACGCAGAGACTTTGTGTCACTCATGCCACGATGGCTTGGAGAACACATTTAAAGTTAAAGAAGACATTTGTCTCTAAATCTCTTCCCTGAGCCAAGCTGGCCTGCATGGTGCTGGGGCTTGGAGAACCCATTTAACTTTAAATGGGTTCTCCAAGCCCCACCCCTGCTGCCATGTGGGCTGGCATGGCTTTGTGAAGGGATTTAAAGAGACAAAAAAAGTCTCTTCCTCCCTCCCTCCCACTCCTCTCCCCATCTATTTGCTTTCTTTCCACCTCTCCCCTTCTCCCTCCCTCCCACTCCTCTCTCCTCATCTATTTGCTTTCTTTCCACCTCTTCCCTTCTCTCTCCCTCCCACTCTTCTCCCCCCATCTACTTGCTTTCTTTCCACCTCTCTACTTCTCTCTCCCTCCCACTCCTCTCTTCCATCTATTTGCTTTCTTTCCACCTCTCTCCTTCCCCCTCTCTCCCCATCTGCTTTCTTTCCACCTCTTCCCTTCTCTCTCCCTCCCACTCTTCTCTCCCCATCTATTTGCTTTCTTTCCACTGCTCCACTTCTCTCTCCCTCTCACTCCTCTCCCCCCATCTATTTGCTTTCTTTCCATCTCTCCCCTTCTCCCTCCCACTCCTCGGCCCCCATCTATTTGCTTTCTTTCCACCTCTTTCTCTTTGTCTTCCTGTCTTTCTCTTTTTCTGTCTTTCTGCCTCGCTGTCTTTTTCTATTCTGTTTTTCTGTTTCTTTCTCTCTTTCTCTCTTAGTCTCTCTTTGCCTCTGTCTTTCTGGTAATTAAGGGAAGTGATATTATATTTGAATAGTCTCTGTAAGTTTTTTTTTTTTTAATTCAGCCTGCTCACAATTTTAAAGCTAGCACCATTTTTGGCTCACGCAGAGAAATTTTTGCTCACGGAACTGCACACCTTAGGGGCAAGACATTGCCCTTAAATATAGCTAATCCAATCCAGCCATTGATAAAAGGCAGCCTAACATCCTATTTACCCAGGAAGGGCCATCAGGAGGACATTTAAACCCATCATTCACTCCTGGTTCTTTGTCAAGATGCTGAGACTGTCCAATGATCACTCTGCCTCAGAATGTCAAGTATTCCTGCCAGGTTTTGACAGCAGTTACTGTCCAACTGTCCAGTCAAATTCAAGCGTCATATCTTGGACTAGTCGTGTTCCTGGGAAAGTGGCTTCCCATGTCTAGCCATGGGACCCTTCCCCATAAAAAGACTATCCCAACTCAGTGGAAAGTGTGCCAGGTTTTCCCACGACCTGAACACCCTGCAACTCCATTGCGAGCTCCCCCCCCCTTCTCACTTTGCTCCTTGGTCCTCTCCAGACCATGATTTCCGGTCTCATGTCCCTTTTCTAGGGTAAAGGTAAAGGTTTCCCTTGCTCGAAAGCCAGTCGAATCCGACTCTAGGGGTGTGGTGCTCGTCTCCGTTTCCAAGCCGAAGAGCCAGCGCTGTCCGAAGACGTTTCCGTGGTCATGTGGCCGGCATGACTAGACGCCAAGGCGCACAGAATGCTGTTATCTTCTCACCAAAGCAGTCCCTATTTATCTCCTTGCAATTTCTTGCTTTCAGATTGCTTGGTTGGCAGGAGCTGGGGCCAAAGACGGGAGCTCACTCCGTCACGCGGCACTCGGGTCTCGAACTGCCGAACTACCGACCTTCCAGCCTGCTGTTCAGCATCTTAAACTCTTGAGCCACCGCAGCTCCCTTTCCCATAACTTCCCAATTTCCTCCCTCCTACCTTTTATAAATGTGCCCTCTTGTTTGGGGGGGGGGTGTATGGTTACTCGGGGAATTCGGTCTCAGGTGCCTAGTGTAGGTTCCTTACAACTTTTATTCTTTTAATTTTATTTTGTTTACAATAAAGTTATTTGTTTGTGTTTAAAATCACCCTCGCTCTCTCGCTCTCTTCATAATTTTATTGTGGGCCCCACCGACCGAGATCCACCCGGGTACACGCGGACCAGTGTCCTGCATTATTCCTTTCCAGGACCCTTTTAAAGCTGATTTCCCCCTTTTTGGGTCCCGTTTGGGTAACGTCGTTCGTAAGAAAGTATTACCCTCCAGTAGCCAATGCCCCCTCTAAGCTGTGGAGTCTTGTAAGCAAAAATTCTCCTTTGTGAGCTCCTGGCATTAAAGCTGGGAGCGAGCGATTCGGCTGCTGCATAAATTAGTTTGCTCTGGAGCCCCCCTTCCTAAGCTAAGGCAAAAAGGTGTGAGCCGGAGGCTAAAAAACTGTGAGCCAGCTCTCACTAACTCAGCCTAGAGGGAACACTGCCAGTAGCTCCCACACAGGGAACAACAGGCAAGAAAGGTGTGCGTTTTTAATGGGTCTCTAGGTCTCTATTATAGTTCTGTATTATGTGTATTTTTGCAGTTGCCTTCAACACGCTGCCTTAGAAACATAACCCTGGTACCCCGGCACACACATGCATCTTCTTGCTCTAATCTTTCTTCATCCTGACAGTGCCTGAGGCCATCTCCCTTCCTTTATTCTCCTTTTCCTTCCTTCCCCCCAAACCCATTTACTTAAGAAAGCCTTTCAGGAGCTCTCTCGGCCTTGCCCGATCCTCCCTTGCTCTTGACCTCTTTTCCCCACTGCTCAGTGTAAAGCTCTCGCTAATGGAGAACGTAAAGGGACTATCGCTTCGTCGTGTTGTACGTCGCCAAGTGCATCAGTATTATTTTAAACCATAATGTCGTTGACTTTTGTTTCTGCAAGGCCTTTCGCACAGTTAGGAACACGACACAGTAATAAGGGGTGTTCTTACCACAAAGTAACAGGACAACTTGTGTACTGAATCCAGCTCGCGAGCGCTTAATAGGCATCGTCAAGGATGTCCACGGGAAATAAGGGCGGGGGAGACAAAGTCACTTTGGAGATCACTCTTGCTGACTCGATGGAAGTGAACATGTGACGGGGTCCATTTTTAAAAACATAGATAAATTTAGGACAGTGGACGCTGTACCTTCCCCAGGTGTGGGGGCGGGATAGGAAGTCAAGAGATTTAGCATCTAGGGCATTATGCTCTGACGCTCTGTGTTCTTGGTGCTTGGGGGGGGCCACAGTGGGAGGGCTTCTGGAGTTCTGACCCTGCTGGTGGACCTCCTGATGGCCCCTGGGTTTTGGCCACTGTGTGACCCAGAGTGTTGGACTGGATGGGCCACTGGCCTGATCCAGCATGGCTTCTCTTATGTTCTTATGTTTGAGGCAGTGATGCTCTGTATTCTTGGGTGCTGGGGGGGGCAAGAGTGGGAGGGCTTCTGGAGTTCTGGCCCAGCTGATGGACCTCCTGACGGCCCCTGGGTTTTGGCCACTGTGTGACACAGAGTGTTGGACTGGATGGGCCACTGGCCTGATCCAACATTGGCTTCTCTTATGTTCTTATGTCTGAGGCAATGATGTTCTGTATTCTTGGTGCTTGGGGCGGGGTCAACGGTGGGAGGGCTTCTAGTATCCTGGCCCCACTGCTGGACCTCCTGATGGCACCTGGTATTTTTGGCCACTGTGTGTGACACAGAGTGTTGGACTGGATGGGCCACTGGCTTGATCCAATATGGCTTCTCTTATGTTCTTATGTCTGGGACAAGTGATGCTCTGTATTCTTGGTGCTTGGGGGGGGCAACAGTGGGAGGGGCTTCTGGAGTTCTGGCCCCACTGCTGGGCCTCCTGAGGGCTCCTGGTATTTCTGGCCACCGTGTGACTCAGAGTGTTGGACTGGATGGGCCATTGGCCTGATCCAACATTGGCTTCTCTTATGTTCTTATGACAACTAGGGGGAGTAAAACATGTACAGAACAGGGGCAGTGGGGGGGGGACCAAAATAAGAGGAGCACACAAATGAGTATGCAGGAAAACCCTCTGTTTCTCTTTTCTAGGGATGATGTGTGAATCTGGTGTGAAACTTCAGAAACAGGCTTGACATTTTTGGCTCAGTTCAAATGGTCTGAATTTTACAACTGGTGTGACGGGACACTTAAGAGTTTGACAACAGCGAAGAATCTCTGGGCAGGGCGGGGCGGGGGGAAGCATTTTCACAAGGAAGTTGACTTGGAATGGGAGGCCCTGAAAACCAATTCAGCCCGAGGTTGTACAGACGTTACTTACATTGAGAAGCCATAGTTCAGCGAGCAGGTGCGTAGCTTCCAGTTTAACACTCGCCAGGAACACCGGTATCAAAGCGTCGGGGCTCGTCTTCGCCGCCAGGTTGTACCAAATTCTAGCTAAATGGATGTCCTAAAAGCAGGAAGCCATTGCAGCAAGTCGATGTTACTAAAGGCCCAATCTGCATCTAACATTTGCTCTGCTGTCTTACCAAACCCGCACTGGAACAGAAATTCCCCTCTGCGTTGCATGCCCCTTTCACTTTGAGTGTCGCATTTTATGGCAGTGTCCAGACTGCATAGGAGCTACGGTGGCTCAAGTGGTTAAGACGCTGAACTGCAGGCTGTGGAAGGTCAGTAGTTCAGCAGTTCAAGACCCGGGTGCCACATGACGGAGTGAGCTCCCATCTCTAGTTCCAGCTCCTGCCAACCTAGCAGTTCGAAAGCCAGAAATTGCAAGTAGATAAATAGGTACCACTTTGGTGGGAAGGTAACAGCGTTCCGTGCGCCTTGGTGTTTAGTCATGCCGGCCACATGACCACAGAAACGTCTTCAGACAGCGCTGGCTCTTCTGCTTTGAAACGGAGATGAGCACCGCAACCCTAGAGCCAGATTCGACTGGCTTTCGAGCAAGGGAAACCTTTACCTTTACCAGACTGCAGGCTGCTTTCACTTCGTTTGATCTCTGGTTTAATGGTGGCCGTCTGCATGGATTTACGGCCGCTTTATGGCCATTCGGGGGTGACTCTGCAGTCAGTACGGTGTTGCCCCGGGGTAGTTGAATGTGGTTTTGAACTGCATCTTTTTCTGTTCCAGTGTGGGTTTGGTAAAACATCGGAGCAAATGCTAAATGTAGATTGACCTAAAGTGTCTTAAAGTTATAACATCTTCCAGCAGACTTAACAAGAGCAGTGTTCCCTCTAAGCTGAGTTAGTGTGAGCTAGCTCACAGTTTTTTTTAGCCTCCGGCTCACACGTTTTTGCCCTAGCTCAGGAAGGAGGGCTACAGAGCAAGCTAATTTATGCAGCAGCCAAATCGCTCTCTCACAACTTTAATGCCCGTAGCTCACAAAGTAGAATTTTTGCTCACAAGACCCCACAGCTTAGAGGCGGCATAGGAGCGGTGGTAACTGCCTGGAGTTTCCTTCCAGAAATAAAGGAATTAGTGGGCTCTTGAAATTCCAGTGACTGACCCATCAAAGAGCACATTATGGAATTCCTGGAAATGCATTCAGATATGATTTGCTCTACATTCTTACGCCCATTACATGTCTTCACCATCAATCGGAACAGGGTTCAAGTTGCAGAAATGCATGAGGTATTATCTCAAAGGTATCTTAGAAACCCTGGTTCGGATCCAGCATACTGCGGTGGGCCGTGTTCTTCTCGTGCATGGGAATTTTTCAGGGCCCCCCCCCCCTTTCCAGTGCCAGTCTCTGTTTCCAAGAAATGCCATTTTGTGGCTGGGCCCACCTCCCGCAGCAGCCATTTTGTGGCTGGGCCCACCTCCCGCAGCAGCCATTTTGTGGTTGGGCCCGCCTCCCGCAGCAGCCATTTTGTGGTTGGGCCCACTTCCCGCAGCAGCCTTTTTGTGGCTGGGCCCACCTCCCGCAGCAGCCATTTTGTGGTTGGCTCCGCCTCCTGTAGCAGCCATTTTGTGGCTGGGCCCACCTCCCTGTGTCAGAAATTCCAAAAGTGCTTAGAGACTCAAAAAGGTTGGGGACCCCTGGCTGAGGGTTAATGGTTTTACAGGTTTATTGGAAATTGTGACTGACTGTCTGGTTTTATGTCAATTATTTACTGCGATGTTTTAACTAAGTTGGACGCTATTATAGGCTGCGATCCCACACACTAAATAATCCACTTCCAATCCACTTTCCAACTGGACTTTGCCAGTTTCCCGTTGGAAAGTATGTTCTAGAATTTTATGTGTCTATGTTTTAAATGACTGTTATTTTAAGTAATTTATTTGTGTATGATAGGTTTTTAATTGTATTTAACTGTATTTTATGAACGGTTAGTAAGCCGCCCTGAGCTTCGGCAGGGAGAGCGGGGTATAAATCCAAATAAATAAATAAAGCGCATGGAAAGTGGATTATTTAGTGTGTGTAATCACAGCCTGAACCTTTCGGGGAAGGACGGTTTAGAAATGCAATAAATCAATCAATAAATAATCAGTTGGTCACATTTCCTTTGGCAGGTCAGACAGGTAACCCCAAAGGAAATTCTGCTCCACCCCTTCTTTCGGTTACGCAGAATATTTACATTAAAAAATCTGCAGTGTTAATGAGATAGGGCCGGGCAACCTTACCTTGTGAACGCCCAAGCCATGCTCGTACATATATCCCAGGTTGAACATGGCTTGAGCACTGTACTGATCGGCAGCAAGGGTGTAATGAACCACAGCCACGACGTAATCCCTCTCCGTTCCAAAACCGTAGTAGTAATAATCTCCCATTTTAACTCTGGCAAATGCGTTGCCTGGAAAACAAAGACATCGTTTTGGATTTTTGGGTTTAATTACATCCTGCAGTTATCATTCCAAATATAATGCTATTTTGTGCCTTCTTGACGTCGACTTGCCCGCTCGTGAAGACCGTTGCGAAAAGGGCATGTGGCATCAATCAAAATGGCCTAAATAACCAGACATATGTGAAGGGGGCCGAGACAGCATATGGCGGAGTGGGTCCGATCCCGTTCCTACGACTCCTCTGAGCAAAGTTGGAAGCCTTTCTCCAGCCTAGCCGCTTAAGTTGGGAGAAGACACCTGGGAGGAAGGTTGGATCTACAGCAGTATCGAGGGTTACCAGCCCCCAGGACTGGGAGGGGTTTCCCCCGCTTTTGGGAGCTCCAATTTGCCCTGGCCATCAGGGGAAGCCCCCCCCAAGCCCCGCCCCCAAGAGCAACCACCCCAGGCCCGTAGCCAGGATTTTTTAAATCAGGGGGCATTTAAATTTCTTAGGGGGCACTGGCTAATCAATTTAACCTGGGGGAGAAGGCCATGACACCCTGGGCTGGATGGGAAGTCAGGGGGCCTTGCCAGCAAGTCAGGGGGCCTAGCCCCGAGATGCCCCACTGTAGTTACGGGCCTGGACCACCCCCTGGCTACCCTCCCCTCCCCTCCTGCCAGATTTAAAGTGCTTCAGCTGATCAGCAGGAACCATGTGGCCCACTGATCAGCCGGAGGGCCCTTTAAAACTAGCAGGAGAGAGGAGAGGTATGGTCGTCATGGGCCCAGTCCCTGCCCAGCCCTGGGATGCCCCCCAAATCCCCCTGGTGGAGCGAGGAGGGAACCTGGTAACCCTTGCAATATCACATGACCCCGGTGAGTCAGTGCTAGTATCTTCAGACACAAGACCCATCACAGTGCTAACTCTGACATATAAAGTCCGGAACAACATGGACCCTTGACAACTCAGAAGCCACCCTCTCTCATATTTCATGGCAATCCCCTTAAGCCCCATGACAGAATCCTCTTGAAATCATAGGGATAGGGTCAGTGGAACATCTTTGCTGCTCTTCTGTGCAAAAGGCAGACACAGATCAATGCATCCCAGTTTGGTGTAGTGGTTGAGTGCGCGGACTCTAAGCTGGGAGAACCGGGTTTGATTCCCCCACTCCTCCACTTGCACCTGCTGATGTGACCTTGGGTCAGTCACAAGCTCTGGCACAGCTGTCCTTGAAAGAGAGCAGTTTCTGTCAAGAGCTCTCTCAGCCCCACCTGCCTCCCAGGGTGTCTGTTGTGGGGAGGGGAAGGGAAAGGAGTTTGTAAGCCGCTCTGAGACTCCTTTGGGTAGTGAAGGGCGGGGTATAAATCCAATCTCTTCTCTTCTTCTATCTTTTGGGAGTGCAGGATCTATTCATGGTCAGGGGCTGTCTTTTGGGGATCCAGGGTTAAACCGGCAAAGGAGTGACATAAATTGTGCTTGGTCCGAAAAATCCGATTCTGGTTTAGCGGGATTGCTTGTACACTTTGAACTGTTATTCGGCATGGGGGGAGTTTATCTTTCGATAATATAAGAACGACAATGGGTTGGATCCAGCCGGCTAGTTTGCTCAGCCTCACCCAATCCCCATCCTTATTACAGCCCCCGTCCTGAGTGACTTTTATCCACGCAAGTCCCATTTATCCCCAGGATGGTCCTTTTCATGACCCGAGGGAACCCCTTCCACCGTTTTTCATGAGTGGAAAAGCTGGTTGTATCCAACCAAATGGCTTTGATCTTCCAATGGGTGAGCAGAATGGTTTTGTTTTTAATTCAGAAGAAATATCTTGCACTGCGCTTGCAGGAAAAATAGCGGAGGTACAATAATATTTCACTTGGCACAAATGAACAACGAGGAGTCATTTTGGCACTTCTGCCTAAGGAAGGGCTGTCTCACATACGATTCAGGAGGGTAGCCATGTTGGTCTGAATCAGCAGAACAAAGTTTGAGTCCAGTTACACCTTTAAGACCAATAGAGTTTTATTTTGGATGTAAGCCTGTGTGTGCATAGACATTTCTTCAGATATACTGAAACAGAAGTCACCAATCTTTACATATAGGTAGCGGGTGAGGAGGGTGTTGTCAGGAAGGGCTAATTAAAGATGCATAAGTAACTGAGCAATAAATATAGCTAAGTCTGGATGCAAGGTAGTTGGTAAGACCTGTGACTAGCAGCAAATTAGCATATCTCTCCTTATAATAATTATCTTTTGGTTTCGTAAGATTCCATGCGCTCCCATTGGCTGTAAAATGCCCTCCCTCAGCCATTGGCCCATCAGCCGCCACTCAAGAGTACTCGTGTGCCATTGGGTCTGCTCCTCTTCCCCACCCACTCCCCCTTCAGACAGATTTGCTGGCAGACCAGCTCTCTCTCCTGAGGAAGACAGTTCTCTTGACTCCTGTGAGGGACTGTCTCCTCAGTGGCTGTTGGTAGGCAGCCAAGCTTGGTTCTGGGAGTGAAAAAACAAAGGACTTTCAGCATAACCCCCTCCCCCGCCCATAGCCCCCTCCCCAGTGGCCACTTTCCTGTCAGAATAAATGGGAAAAGGCTCTCTCTCCTGCTTAGCTTCAGCATGGCTGGCTGGCTAACGAGGTGGGCCAGCGACCATCAAACCATTTTCTTCAACCCCCGCTGTGCGGCTGACTTTCCCTTTGGGTTGCCAATCTCCAGGTGGGACCTGGAGATCTTCCACTGTTACAATTGACCTCCAGATGACAGAGATCAGTTCCCCGGGAGAACATGGTTGCTTTGGAGGGTAGACTCTATGGCATTATACCCTGCTGAGTCCTTCCACCCCCCCCCCAAATGCTGCCCTCCACGGGATCCACCCCCCAAATCTCCAGGTATTTCCCTAATCAGAGTTGGCACATGTACTTTCTCCTCTGTCAGTAAAAGGCCCTTTCCACACCTATGTTGGCCTTTGGGAGAAAACTCATTGGGCCCAGTCCTGATCAGGTTGCCAACTCCAGGTGGGCAATTCCTGGAGATTTGAGGGATGGAGCCTGGAGAGGGTGAGGTTTGAAGAGGGATGGCACCTCAGACAGGTACGATGCCATAGACTCCACCCTCCAATCCAGCCATTCCCTGATGGGGAACCATTGTTGCCAATCTCCAGGTGGGGGCTGGAGATCACTCAAAGTTACAACTGCTCTCTAGGAGGGATGGGGGAGGAGATGGAAAACTAAAGATAGGTTGATGGTTGGCTGGGAGGGAGATAGGGTTGTCAACTCCAGGTTGGGAAATTCCTGGAGATTTGAAGGGTCAAACCTGGAGAGGGTGAGTGTTGAGGAAGGGTGGGACCTCAGACAGGTACAATGCCATAGACAGTTACAATCCACCCTCCAAACCAGCCACTCCCTCCTGGGGAACCACTGTTCCCAATCTTGGGAGTGGGCTGGAGATCACTCAAAATTACTACTGCCCTTTAGGTAGCAAAGATCAGTTCCTCTGGAGAAAATGGTGGACTCTGTCATTATACCCTGCTGAGATTGCCACAGCAAATTGTCATTGAGTGCCCAAAGCCGGGGCACTCTCCCAGAGCCTCTTTCTAGAGCCCGTTGTATTTATTTCCACAACGGGCCTTATTCCTAGTAGCATAATAAAAGAGTTTACAAACAGATGTTGAGAACTGAATGACATTAGCAGGTGTAGTGAGATAAGAAACTGATATCTCTGTTAAGCCCTGGGGGTTCCATTCTCCTGAGTGCTGTAATAACTTGTGACTCCTTAATCCCATGGGAAAAGTGCACATTTGTTATAAGGATGGAGATTGATTCCAGAAAATAATTTATACAAGGAATTGTTAAAGCGATTCTTGACAAAGAGAACTGGAAATGGCTTGTACACCCAGGGAGCCATTGGATCGCTTCTCCAGGATTGTGGATTGTTTCTCTCACAAGTAGCAACTTCTGGAAGAATAATACGTTTGGATCATTCCTTTTGCAGTAGCAGGACATATAGAAAAGAGAATCCCGGCACTGTTTATTTCCAGTTATATTGTTTATGTATGAACTTTGTGGTGCATCAGAATTTGTGAGTTTATTTTTCACATTGTATATATATATTTTGACTACTTTTGCTTATGCTTATTATTATTATGATTACTTTAATTATATATATATATATATATATATGAAGAAGATATTGGATTTATACCTTGCCCTTCACTTGGAGTTTCAGAGTGGCTTACAAACTCCTTTCCCTTCCCCTCCTCACAACAGACACCCTGTAGGTAGGGCTGACAGAGCTCTGAAAGAAACTGCTCTTTTTTCAGGAACAGCTGTGCCAGAGCTTGTGACTGACCCAAGGTCACATCAGCAGGTGCAAGTGGAGAAGTGGGGAATCAAACCCGGTTCTCCCAGATAAGAGTCCGCGCACTTAACCACTACACCAAACTGGCTATAATATATATATTATAAATTTTTTATAGTCTAGCAGTATAGTTTACTTTCCTATTTTTTGGATTTTGTACACGGTGTTTCCTTTGCTTGGATTTGTTCCACCGCGGTCCCTGTTTTTGTCTTGATAACTTGTAACTCAGCAATCTCCCATTCTAGTTGGTTTCTGAAATTTCAAAAGGATTTGCTGCTGTAAACTACTGGCTTCGCTGCATGGAGGACTCGGACTACGACATGCGTTCAGATGCGTTTATTGTACTTCACACGAGAACTGGCTAAATGGCCCTGCAAGGCCAACTATATACACACCACCCGGCACACCCACGTTCCCATTGGAGGGTTTGAATTTCCCGCCAAGGTGCCATTGGTGGACACTAGGTGGACTAGGATCCGGGGTTCCCTTTGCTTAGGGGAACAAAGCTCCTTACAGTAACCGCAGACCCCCGGTGGCGGTCTGAGTGCATAACAGCTGCTATTCACATGCCTCCCCAATTGCCTTCATCCAGTCTTAGCTATATTTGCTATTCAGTTACTTATGCATCTTAACTAACTGGCCCTTCCTGGCAACACCTTCCCCACCGTCTACCTATATGTAACGGTTGGTTAACTTCTGTTTCAGTGTGTCTGAAGAAGTCTGCGTGCACACGAAAGCTTATCTCCAGAATAAAACATTTTTTAGCCTTAAGGGTGCCACTGGACCCAAACTTTGTTCCGTTTTACATACGGAAATCTTCCATGGGTACTGTTGCTGTGGCAATACCTGGCAATCTCCATGTTTCATTATCCAATCTTTGTAACAGAGCAGCATTTTATTTTAAGGGCCTCACTCTTGGGTGAACTTTTTCTGACTCGCTGACGAGACTTTTACAAAAAGTCTCCCGTAAAATAAAATGCTTTACTAAAACGTGGCTCATTTTTCCAGACCAGAGAACAGCTGCGAGGGTGGCGGCAGACAAAATGAATGTCAAGAGATGGTGTCCTTTGCCAGTCTCAGACACAGGCTGGGGTACATTAGCCCACCGAAAGTGAGATAGGCAGAGAATCCAGTCACCTTCAGGGCATGGAGGATGAGGGAGAGTTAGTTGCCTTGCTTGAGTAATAGTTAAAGATTCACAATAGCTACTTCTTTACTGCTCAGTGAGTTTATTTCTACGCTCTGCGGATCGCCTACAGACTCGGACAGGCGTGTCGTAGGACTCAAAAAAATAATTCGTTCTATATCTTAACGATCATGATCTCGGATCGTTTGACCTTTTCCTCTGACAGAAATGGAAGAACGGACATGGAAGATCCATGTGAAAGAACCATCACGTGAAACGCACATTTAAGCTAGTCGACCCTCTTTCGTAAGTATCAAAATCCAATTTTAAAGTTTAGGGCAACGAAATCAGCGTGGCCTTCGGAACTGAGACAGATGCTTGCCTTTTTTACCCTCTGTCTATTTTAAAGGCTGGGCTTACCGCTGCGTAGGGGCTGAGAGCACATCAGCATGTGAAAAAGGGGTTTTTTATAAAGAAAACAAACATGGTTGCTTGTTAATGTTGGCAAATGCCAGACTTTATAAAGAAATGCCCATGGGAACGGGATTTTAGCTATGAATTCACTAGAGGGAAAACAGCATCTAAATATGCGAGATCCAAGACTCTGTAGCATCATCTTTTCTTGGTTTTCAACTGCAAGAGCAGACCTGGAGAGAAATCACATTAATAAGAGAGGACAGCCCGGGCACAGGTTATTTTTAACTCTGTTCATACCTTGAGTGGCAGCCCGGTTCCATAAAAGACGAGCCAATGGGTATATCTGGTTTTGGTGGAATATTTCAATCTTTTCTGTAACGAGACAGTGACATTGCTTACCCCGGTGCAGTCCCTGAGTTTCAGAATACAGGTAGCCACAATGCATGCTAGGCGTTCCCCTTACCAGATTCGATAATGTAGGCCGAATTGATCTGAGCGATCTCGTAGCCCATTTCGGCCAGGAATAAGTAGTGCACCAGAGACGGATCGGTCTGTCCAGCCTGGTATGCGAAGTAGGCGGTCAGGAATTTCTCCGACCATCTTCCGAGCTCGCATACAGTTCTGTAAAGCTGAATGACAGACAGACAGGGAAAAAAAGCCATGAATGGCACCAGAATTTTGTAGCCCTGTCCTGGATACAAAGATGATTAAAGTAATAACATGCTAATTATTATTGTATAAAGAGAAAGCAAGATATATTTCAATTCAGATACCCAAAGAGTGATTCACACATGGAATTCACTGCCACAGGAGGTGGCGGCGTCTACAAACATGGACCAGTAGGATGCAAGTAGCTGTAAGTATCCAGTAAAGAAGATAGTCCAGGCAGCTCTGTGTAAAACTATATACAAGTTTATTTACACAAGCTCCACGAACTCCAGCAATGTTAGTAGCACGGACAAAGTGCTTCGCAGACAACAGGTACTCCATCAGAGAGAAGACTGTACAATACATCAGTACTTTTATACCAATGTTAGCCAATCACAGCAGACTGCTGAGTCATTCTGACTCTGTTAATTAGTGCCAGACTGCACTGCTCAGAACCAGTTTATTCCAGCCATAATGGCTCTCTGGAACTGTCACCTACTGTCAGTTAGATGAAACTCATCTACAGCTGAGACTTACATTATTAAGTGAATACAGACAGGTTTCTGGTGTCCTGGCCCCACTGCTGGACCTCCTGATGGCACTGAGTATTTTTGGCCACTGGGTGACCCAGAGTATTGGACTGGATGGGCCGTTGGCCTGATCCAACATTGGCTTCTCTTATGTTCTTATGTAAGTTTTAAAAATCCCAAACATCAGTTGGCTTCAAATATGAAGTGGTAAATGTTTATGTTGGATATTATTAGGGTTGGCAGTTCCAGGTTGAGAAGTAGCTGGACATTTGGGGGGTGGAGCCTGGAGAGGGTGGGGTTTGGGGAGGGGAGGGGCTTCAGTGGGGTGTAAAGCCATAGAGCCCGTCTTCCAAAGCGGCCATTCCCTCCAGTCGAACTGACCTCTGTCACTCAGAGATCAGTTGTAATGCCAGGAGATCTCCACCCACACCACTCTGATTGGCTGATTGTGATAAATAATCACATCAAGCCAGTAATCATGTGTCCAATAAAAACACGGTGAGTAACTGACTAATTTACATCTGTATGTCGAGGGGGGGGAAGTACCATGAGATTACTTTGTCTTCTGGGACAACCAGACTATTGATTCTGTCTGATAACAATGATATTGCATACAAAGGCATTCTGTGTTGGAGTGAGCAACTTAGCATGTCCGGACATTGCGGGGTGTGTGTGTGTGTGCTATATCACTCTAAGAGTGATTCCGCACTAGGTCTTAAATCCTGGTTCAACCCTTTCCCGGAACCTACATTCTACACTACACACGAGTTCACTCCTGTAATTATCTTGGAGTATTTTTTGTTTCCACATTACATTGAGGTCATCCTGGCTTCACCCCACACTTGTCCTGGGGGCAAACGGATGTTGTTATAACCAGGGATAAATGCAAGGTATTGTGTCACCAGGGCCGGCCCCAGGTGTCTGGGCGCCCTAGGCAGGAGAGCCTGGGGTGCCCACCCCACCGGGGATGCCAACCTCCCAGTGGGGCCTGGAGATGGCCCAGCGCCGTTTTCCTGGGTGCCGAGCAGTTGCGAGGTGCCCAGGAGAGCCAGGGAAGGGGCGGGGTTAGAACCCTCGCCCCTTCCCTCCCAGCGGCGGTGCCGGCTGTTCTGGCGCCCAGGAGAGCTGGGGAAGGGGCAGGGTTAGAATGCCCGCCCCTTCCCTCCCAGCGGGGCTGCCAGCGCTGGGCAGGAAGGGGGCTTTTCACGGAGGGGTGGGGGGCATTTTGGCACCCCTGCAGGGCCGGCACCCTAGGCGAGCGCCTAGCTCACCTAGTGGGCGAACCGGCCCTGTGTGTCACGAGTTGAACTCTGATAAAACTGGAGATGAGATCCAAGTGCAGAAAGGACCTAAAGTGTGTATAAGTGTTATCTCCTTGAATGGGATGTCTCTCTCTTTGTCTTAACCAGGGAGTTGCCCTCTGACCCATCCCTCCCCCAGACAAGTCCAAGCATGCCTCCAGCAGCAGTTAAGCTGGAGTGGAAGATTGCTCATGTCCAGACATAACAGCAGAGCACACATGGAGCAAGGGTAGCCAACTCCAGCCTGGGAAATTCCCAGAGACTGGGAAGTGGGGCCTGTGGAGGGGAGAAGATGGAGGGGGGAGAATTGCATCTCGAATCTATGGTACACTGTAACGTTTGCCCACTGGGGCGGCCACTTTCTCCAGGGGAACTGATCTCTGTTGTCTGGAGGTCATTCATAATTCTGGGAGGCCTCCACGTGGAGGACGGCAAACCCTGATGAACAGCCAACAGGCTCGGAGGGCTGGGTTCAGATGGGGTGTGTGTGAAATACCGCTTTTTAAATAGACGCGTTAGGTATATCTAAGTTGGTGCTGCAGTGGCTCAGTGGTTAGGACGCTGAGCTGCAGTCCGGAAGGTTGGTAGTTCGGCAGTTCGAGAAACCGAGTGCCGTGTGACAGAGTGAGGCTCCCGTCTCTGGTCCCAGCTCCCGCCAACCTAGCAGTTTGAAAGCAAGACATTGCAAGTGGGTAAATAGGTACCGCTTCAGTGGGAAGGTAACAGCAGTCCATGCACCTCGGCATCTAGTCATGCCAGCCACATGACCATGGAGACGTCTTTGGACAGCGCTGGCTCTTCGGCTTGGAAACGGAGATGAGCACTGCAACCCTAGAGTCAGATCCGACTGGCTTTCGAGCAAGGGAAACCTTTACCTTCACCTATATCTAAGTTTGTCGGGACTTCCGCAATGGCCAGAGAGACCTCCCATGACGGCCCTTGTTGCCCCCCGACACTCTGAGCAGCGGCAGGATTTTTTTTTTTTAAATGCCAGCATTGCACGCATGATGACATCACTTCCAGGGAAAAACCCAGAAATGACGTCACATCACTCAAGGAATCACAGGGAAAACCTGTATGGTGTTACCCTCACGTTTCTGGCCATTTCTAGAACGACAAGGCACCACCTGTTTCCACAGAAGTGACATCACGGCACACCAGACGCTGGCACCCCCTCAAGCTCCCGCTGGCTGTCATAAACAGCCTGGCCAGCGTAGGTGCACCATTTCTACGAGAGACTTCAATATTATTATCGTTTATCTAATTTATACCCAGCCCTGTCCCACTGTGGCATTGATAGATGTTCTCAAAGTGTTGCCTCCTGCCTGATTTTGAGAAACATGGGGCCAACCCAGACTGTACTTTTGGCTGTAGCAGCTAGGAAAATAAGAATTCGCTACGTGCAGTCTGTTGCCGCTGTCTTTTTTCTTTTTGGGTTGTTGTTTTTTTGCACTGTGTGTGTGTACCCATGCCTGGAAGTCATGCCATAGTAGGAGTCTGGCGACTCCTACTGCAGCATGGAGGACATTCAGAGAACTGGTTTGATCGCCTGCCTCTGTCTCCCGGCCCTGGTATTCCTTGGAGGTCTCCCCTCCAAATACTTGCCAGAGCCGGCCCTGCTCAGCTTCCGAGATCTGACGAGATCGGCCTTGCCTGGGCTTTCCAGCTCAGGGCTTTGCCGTCATCTTTATTTCTGATGGCAAATGCTGATTTTTGCACAATGAAGCATTACCTGATAAAAAGTCCTCAGTGCTATTATCTACAAGCACGGGCTTTTAAAAAGAGGTCGACACTTACTTCAACTGCGGTTTGGCATGATCTACGCACGCCACTTCCTGTGGTATACATTTCGGCCAAATGATAAACCGCAAGGGGTTCTCCATTTTGAGTCGCCAGGTAAAAATATTGGAAGGCAAGTCTGTGATCTTTTCTGACTCCTGTGCCAGCTGGAAACCAAGGTCAAGATGGAGGAATTGAATTTTCATTAAACGAAACAACACACATACACTTATATATATAGAATGAAATTTCGTGACTAGAACTTACTGTGGTACATGACTCCTAGATGAAGCTGGGCTCTGGAAAGTCCTCTCTCTGCTGCTTTTTGAAAGTATTTAAAAGCTTCCGTGTAATTCTGAAAAGGAAATTATTTTTTAGAAAGTAAAGATTTCATCAGACCAGAATCTGGTTCTGTGAACCACTGGCATCTCATGAATCCCTGCGTGTACAGAGGGGGGAAAGCCCTTGCCCCCCCTTCAAAGTATTTCCCCTCAATCAGCTTTCCTTAAAAAACAAATAACAATAAAACGTATACACTGCCCCATACTAGAAATGGGCTAATCCATCAAATCTTAATATAGCAACATATTTACAATGTATTGAAGAGGTGATGGGATGCTGTCACATAATCTGTTTCTGAAGCATAATATTTTATGCAGCATTTGCTGAAATAGATATCATTTTCCCTTTCAATGAGATATATACCTTAACTTCTCCATTTCAGCCACAGATAAAATAATTTTTTCCAATGTACTCTCACTGTCCCATAATCCCAAGCAGCCTCTAGTGTCTTGTATAAACTGTTTTTGTGATGGCAAATCAATTCATACTAATTAAGGTAATTCTAAACAGTGTTATTTCAAAAACACAATTTAACACCCTATTCCAGTACTCAGACAGTTTCCAGCATCGCAGATACTCAAAAGCTGTCTCTAGTTGAGTACATTTCAACCAACCATCAATATGATGTACAGAAGTGCCGTCAAGTTGCAATTGACTCATGACAGCCCCAACAGGGGTCTTTCAAGGAAAGAGACGTTCAGAGGTGGTTTGCCATTGCCTTCTTCTGCAGCAACTTCCTTGGTGGTCCCCCATTCAAATACCCACACTGCTTATCTTCTGAGATCTGTCAAGATTGGGCTATACCATACTGCCTTCCTATCTCAACTATCGATATTAGACCTAGATATTCTATCCAACACCTGTAGTGAAAAATAGCGTATATGCGGAATGGTATGTTGTGATGGAAGAGGTAGGCTCCACCTCTCCCTAAAAGCAACCAACAAGAGGAGATGGAATGTTGGGGAGAGACAGTTGGAAAACAACAGTTAAGAGAGCCTCTGGGAGTTAAGAACATAAGAGAAGCCAATGGCCCCTCCAGTCCAACACTCTGTGGCACACAGTGACCAAAACCCAGGGGCCATCAGGAGGTCCACCAGTGTGGACAGAACTCAAGAAGCCCTCCCAGTGTTGCCCCCCCCAGTCACCAAGAATACAGAGCATCACTGCCCCACACGTAAGAGAAGCCATGTTGGAGCAAGCCAATGTCCCATCCAGTCCAGCACTCTGTGTCACACAGTGGCCAAAACTCAGCTGCCACTGGGAGGGCCACCAATGGGTCAGAACTTCAGAAGCTCCGCCACTCTTGACCGCTCCAGCACCAAGAAGACAGAGCATCACTGCCCCAGACATAACAACATAAGAGAAGCCATGTTGGATCAGGCCAATAGCCCATCCAATCCAATACTCTGTGTCACACAGTGACCAAAACCCAGGGGCCATCAGGAGTTTCCACCGACAGGGCCAAAACTCCAGAATCCCTCCCACTGTTGCCCCCCAGGCACTGGCTGCTAGGAAGTGATGGGGAAAAGAGTATGTCTGACTGAATGAAGCTGAGGTGAAGATCAGCTTAAAACTTAATGGACAAAAAAGTCAATTTGTAACAAAAAAAATCCCCAATGCTGGAACAGGGAAACAGATCAAAAGTTCAAGGAAAAGAAAAATTGTAATCTCTGCCTCATTTTCTTCAGCGTTTTGTTTAAACTACAAAGAAAATGTCATGGATCAGCCGAGCTCAGCAGAGCAAAGGGACGCTGAGGACTCCTCTGAGGAAGAGAGAGTTAGCATACCTGACCCAAGCTCAGAGCCAGTGGCAGAGGTGCTGCAGAAGGAGGCAGTCTCTGAGGGGCCTGAAACCAGTGCACTGGCCCTTCAGCCTCCCAACGCTGGGCTGGCAACAGAGAGCCAGTTGCCAGTCAGTTCACCCTCCTCATCACCAGAGCTTCGGGAATGCTGTTGGAAGAATTGCAAAAATGCTGGGAGAGCTGAGGGGCGTAACATCAGGTGGGGACTTCTATGGTGGTCTTGATGAGACCCTGCTGTACAGAGAGAAGAAGATTGGGAGAGACCTTCAAGCCTGAAGGTGCAGTGCCCGTCTAGCAGCACAGCACCGATCCAGCTTCAACAAGGAGGATGAGTGCTTGCAGGAGCAGGACTGAGGCAGCTGGCAGGTGCATGAGGCAACACAGGTGTTTACCAGCATGGGGCTTAAAAACAACAGAGAAGGGAGTAGTTGTGTGGAAGGAGTTTGTCTGTTAGTTACTGACCTTTCTACCTGTATTCTGGGTAGAAGTCTCTGACTGTATCATAGAAACCTTGTTAATGGATTCCCCCCTTTGGACTTGAGGCTGTGTGAGTTGCCTAGCCTGTGCCTGAACCTTGGGACTGTATTTCGACCCACAAGGATGTTGAGAAGCCAACTCTGTGTGCTCACTGTGTGTTGGCATTCAGGAAATAAAAGTTAACTCCATGTTTGCTTAACTCTGTGGGCTGTGTGTCTCAGGGACAGAAACACACACACCAGTCTATACATTTTTAGGTTATGAAAAAAGGGTGGCCATGTGTGCATGGAACAGTGTTTGCACCTCCAGCCCCAATAACTCTGTGAAGTGTTTGAGTGAGGGCCTATTAATAAAGAGGGGTGGACTACCCTGTCTGTTGATGTCACAGTGAGTGACAGAGAGGACCTAAGAGAGGTGAAGTGGCTCTCTACAGTAGTTGTTTCCACTTACAAAAGGGCTGTAAACGTGGGATCGAGTCCCAGTGAACACAGGGCTTTTCTGAATTCTAATTTTCCTTGCTTGTAAGTTCCTGTTCCTGGTTGTGTGTATGTGTGTGTTTCTGTCCTGTACAGAACTGGTTGACTTAATATACTGGTTTATGTCTGGCACATCTCCCTGCAGATTTAAACTGCAGGTTTTTATGCTGGACATAAACCAGTGTAATATTGAATCGGCCACTAGAGGGCGCAAGACAAATGCAGAACCAAAACCCCCCCAGCCCCCCCCAAAGAAACAGGAAGTTATAAGCAAGGAAAAAGTGGGAGACTGGTTTTCTTAGTAAGGATTTAATTCTATCTCTGAATCTTCCGCTGTTGCACCGTTAGCCATGAGGCAGGGATTATTTGAAAGACAATGAAAATGTTCCTGGAAATATACATTTTCTTGCAAACGCTTTGTGTTTTTGAACTCTCGTGGGATGTTGATTCAGAGTTTACATTTTATAACGCTTGTCATTTTCCGGGCTACTGCTTGCAGCGTAAAGAAGGACTAACGATACTCACCACCTGGACACCTCTGCCACGGAAATAAAGAAGACCCAGTCCACATAATCCAAGAGGATTGCCCTAAGTGAAATATTAATTGGGAATATTTCTTTTAGGCTCCTCAGTAAGTTACCTGAATAAAATCCTTCAAATAATCAGCGTTAATGTGCACGTCTGCATGATTAATGTTTTATGTACCAGATTTCTGCTTTTCTAACCGGAGAGGAAAATAACCTTCACCCTGGCTCTTCCTTTCTTCCTATGCCTACTCCTGAGTGTAACCTCAGGCCTCTGCTCTACAGTTCATTCCTTACTTTGCCCGTTTCCTTTTGCCTCCTGTTTGTATGGGTAAAAAAAGACAGAGATATTTTGTTGGGCAGGTTGGCAAGTGTCAAATTCGCTGTTCATTTTACATTTTACAGCTCCTTTGCCATAGTAACCGGGGAGTGGGAGAATGTAGAGCCAAAATACTTTCGCTTCCTAGGTTGCTTTGATGTGCCAGACTCCTTATCACCTCTGAGAACCTTTAGTGTCCTTGAGTCTCATCTTTCCATGCTTGCCTTTTGTTTTACATGAAAGGGGGATGGCTGGCAGTTACATTTGGGGGGTGAAATCCCAGGGGGTGATTGGTTCTGAACCTTCTAGGGCCCTTGCTTGAACCCTCTATATCTATTGCTTCCGCACCTTTAACCTTAGTTCTAACACAGCCAGTGTACAGGCTGGATCCTATCAATGTCTCAATAAACTTATCATTCTCCAGAGCGAATGTTGCTGGGAACTGATTTATCCAGGAGTCTGGCAACAAGTGGCAGGAGAGCTCTGTGGGGGAGGCCGAGCCAGCAATCTCAGGACCTCACCAGCCACGTGGTGAGACCCCTTTTGGTGTGATGCAGCAGTAACGTCATCACACAGGGGCAACACTCTAACATTCTCCCAAAACTTTGCTAGAACATCACCCGATGTGATGACATCACTTCCTGGTTGCACCAAAAGCGACATCACAGTGTTGCTGGCAATTCCAATCATTCTTCACGCTCTTCCACCATTTCCTTCCCACCAGTCAGCTGAGTGGCAGGAAGGCGTGCCATTGGGAGGTAGGATACCTGGGCTCCCTCGGCAATAGAGGTACCAACGAACCGAGATGAGTGTACGACTGGACAAAAACTATTCCCGAAGCCTGGGGACAAGAGGGGCTGTAAACAATTGGGTTTAAAAGGGCCAAAAGTATGGTTGAGTGGGGGGTCAGTCAGAACGTTACACACTTGTTTGAACAAACCAGCTAGTTTGTTGGCCACCAGGTTCCGGCAGTAGCGGATTTCGCCACAGGATGGAGCCTTCAAAAGAGAAGGTCATACTGCAAACGTGATAAGGGAACACATGCTTTGAAGTTACTTTTGTCATGTCAGACATAAATTGAGCTTAAGTTAAGAGGATGTGCAAAAACATTACTTTAACATGGGGGACACACGGCGACACTGCGTATGTTTGACCTCTTCTACGTTTTGCATAATGGAAAAATATCTAAAAGGAAAACTATGCTTTAATTAGAACTAGAGACCCAGTTTGGTGTAGTGGTTCAGTGTGCGGACTCTAATCTGGAAGAACCGGGTTTGATTCCCCACTTGCAGCTGCTGGATGACCTTGGGCAAGCCATAGTTCTGTCAGAGCTGTTCTCTCAAGGACAGTTCTGGAAAGCGCTCTCTCAGCCCCACCTACTTCACAGGGTGTCTGTTGTGGGGAGGGGAAGCGAAAGGAGATTGTCAGCCACTCTGAGACTCCAAGTGAAGGGCAGGGTATAAATCCAATCTCCTCCTCCTCCTCCTCTTTAGGGATATTCCCACAGTCAATATAAGGAGCATCTAGAACTTAAGGGTACTGGGCTCCAGGTGAGACCTGGGGATCCCCCGGAATTAGAGCTCCTCTCCAGACTACAGAGATCAGTTCCCCAGGAGAAAATGGATGCTTTGGAGGGTGGACTCTAGGGCATTGTGCCCCACTGAGGTCCCTGTCCTCCCTCAATGATATTGCTCAGTTGTCTCCTAAGGATCGGCTATGTCCCTGCCTCCTCCAGTCACTGGGCTCTCTTGTACATACTCCCTGCAATGTCCTTATGTGCTCCAGTCTAGGCTAAAATGGATCATTGGACTCTGCTTCCTCTAGCGACATTTCCTCTTAGAGGATTCGGATTGTTTTGTTCGGACTGTTTTGTTTCTTGGCCTCTAGAGGCTGCAGAGAAGTGTCAAAGAGAGGTGTTTTTAGAGATGGGTTTTGTTTAAGTGTTTTGGTTTTATGGTTCAAGACCTTGGTCTAAGAACAACGGGGGGGGGGAGAACCACCCCTCCGCAGGCTCCACTCCCCAAATTTCCAGGAGTTTCCCCAACCTGGGTCTGGCAACTCTACACACCCATCCCCCACCGGTGGCCGGGGCGATCCGGGAAACCTATTAGAACTAGAGAAGTAAAAGAAAATTATTGGAATCGACCACCTAGTTTCTAACAAACCTTTTGCAAAAAAAGAAAAGAAATAATAATACCCACACTCAAATATTTTAGTTGCATTTTCTGTCAGCTGCATTGGTTGCCAGCTGAGTACCGGATTTGCTTCAAGGTGTTGGTAATTACCTTCAAAGCCTTATACGGCCTGGGACCAACATGCCTAAGGGACCGCCTCTTCCCATATACGCCCCGGAGAGCGTTATGCTCTGGTGGTCCCTGGCCCAAAGGACGTCTGCCTAGCCTCGAACGGTGCCAGGGCTTTTTCTGCCCTGGCCCCCACCTGGTGGAACACACTCCCTATTGAGATCAGGGCCCTGCGGGATCTCATTCAGTTCCACAGGGCCTGAAAGATGGAGCTCTTCCGCCAGGCCTTTGGCTGAGGCAGCGGGCGTCCACATCTGGCCCCCCCACGAGGTTGCTGTTAAGTATGAGACTCAACAATGGAATAAGCTCAACAAGTGATTTCAGCTTTATTGAATGGCAACACCAACTCAGGAACACACAGCAACAAGGGGAGCACAGTTCCTTCTTTTAAAGTCTCCCGGGCTGTCCAAGCCACACCCATAACAAGTTAAAGACCAATGGCATTACAGGGATAAAAGCCAATCAGGACCGTTCCCTCTTTGCAACAATCTCACACAGTGATTGGTATTTACAGGAGGTTTCGCAGAAACCGACCAATAGTAATGCGACATCTGAGGAGTCACATTCAGAGTCAAGCTTAACATGGCAATGTATAAGCTTGATTTACAGTTTAATACACAACAATTGCGGTCTCCCATCCACTGATAACCGGCCATACTTAGTGACATCAATGGGCCAGATTCTCCCTACAGCAAGCATGACTACTGTTTTTATATCTTTTAATGTGTTTTAAATGTTATTGTATTTATTGAAACGCTGTGACCCACCCTGAGCCTGCTTACAGGATGGGTGGGATATAAATGCAAAAAATAAATAAATAAATAAATAATAAAAACAGCAAGGGAGGGAGGGAGACAGCCAGTCATCCAATTGTTTTGACCTAACAGTACCCCAAAATGAGTATGGTTTAAGAGAGTTGAAGATAACCCAGCTATATTACATGAAAATGACTCTAGTCAAATTCTGTGTATTGTATGAGGGGGGGAAACACCATTAGAAGAGATAAAACGCTCACCATACCTTATCTGCTGCCGTTCTGAAATACCTCAAGGCAGTCGCATTATCCTGAGCCACGGCGGAGCTTCCTTCTAAATACATCTAGATCGTAATAAAAAAAAAGGGGGGGGGGATATTTCTTTAGGTAATGGCAGAGAGACAGATGAAGGGGAAATATGTATTGACTTTATTATATCTCTATCCCGCTTTTATGACAATTGTCTCCAAAGCGGGCTCGCATCAGGAGAGACAAGCACTGCTCGCCGGCAGAAGAAAACGACAAACTAAATGAGACAACGCGACAGGAGGGGAGTGGAAGAAAAAGATCGCCGCCACAACATCAGTCTGACCGCGTAAGAACATCCTGAGTGTCGTCGGACAAGCTACTGATCTCCCCCCCCCAATTTATATTTTTATTGTCTATGTGAGCAGTTACATAGCAATCAAAATTTTTACATTCCTATCGCATACATATAACATTTTTGTTAATATATATATTCAGCAGTTTAGTTCACAATTCTAGAGGTAACATTTTTGAGCCTATAATATAAAGTGGCTTATATTGTACAGAGAAAATGATCCAACTTGGTGTAGTGGTTAAGTGCGCGGACTCTTATCTGGGAGAACCGGGTTTGATTCCCCACTCCTCCACTTGCACCTGCTGATGTGACCTTGGGTCAGTCACAAGCTCTGGCACAGCTGTTCTCTCAAGGACAGTTTCTGTCAGAAGTTCTCTCAGCCCCACTGACCTCACAGGGTGTCTGTTGTGGGGAGGGGAAGGGAAAGGAGTTTGTAAGCCGCTGAGACGCCTTTGGGCAGTGAAGGGCGGGGTATAAATCCAAACTCCTCTTCTTCTTCTTCTTCTTCTTCTTCTTCTTCTTAAACCATATCGCAATACCAAATTTGTCTAAAGTTAGATCTCGTTCTTTATTTTCTAGTTTTGTTAGTTTTGTTAAATCGTCATTCCTAAACATTGTTTTAATGGACGTAATACCCAAGTCAAAGTAACAAAATGTACTGTTGTTTAGCTTAGGATCAAAAATAAATCAGTGGTCCATACAGAGGATTTTTTGGTATCACTTCAGCTTCTGCCATATAAGCAATGAGAGGGTACCAGGTCATAAGAACATAAGAACATAAGAGAAGCCAATGTTGAATCAGGCCAATGGCCCATCTAGTCCAACACTCTGTCACACAGTGGCCAAAATATACCAGGTGCCATCAGGAGGTCCAGCAGTGGGGCCAGGACACCAGAAGCCCTCCCACTGCTGCCCCCTCCAGCACCAAGAATAGAGTGCATCACCTGCCCCAGACTGAGAGTTCCCATCTATACCCTGTGGCTAATAGCCACTGATGGACTTCTGCTCCAGATGCTTATCTAATTCCCTTTTGAAACTGCCCATGCTTGTAGCTGCCACCACCTCCTGTGGCAGTGAATTCCACGTGTTAATCACTCTTTGGGTGAAGAAGGACTTCCTTAATGAAATTTTCTTCTGACTTATGTGAGAATGTGTTTGATGTGTGGAGTGAAATCTTTTCCATGATAAAATGATCCCATCTACGATCTTGCCAGGCTTCCATCGTGGGTGGGGACTTGTCAATCCATTTTGCTGCTGTTGTAGTTTGTGCTACGGCTAATAGGGTGTGAGTTAGGCTGGTTTGATTTTTGTTTCCATATGGGTTTGACCAGTTGTTCAAGAGCAGTATCTGATCTTCTCTTGCTAGGGTTAATCTTGGGGGAGGGGTGCAGCCATCCAGTGACGCATGGACATCCGACCAGCAGCCCAGGACAGAGTGTCTTTAGCCCTTGCTGCTGGGAGCCCCCCACACACACTTTTCCTGTAGTTGTTTCCTCATCTATGATAATGGCAGCTGCCTCACTGTTGGAGTGAGTGACTCAGCATGCCTGGGCACTGGGGTGGGGGGCACTACATCACTCTAAGTGCGTCTAGGTGTTATCTCCTTGAATGGGGTGCTTCTCTTTGTCTTAAGCTGGGAGCTGCCCTCTGACCCCTTCCGCCTTCTCACTTTGTCCTCTCCCTCTCTCTACATGGCCTTCCACAGAGACACGTGTCTCTGTAGGTCTCTCCTGTAGAGACAATGCCTTCATACTCCCATACGCGTGATGCTGGACTGGCTGGCCATTTGTGACAGGGAAGGTATTCTTTCGATTAGCCTACTCTCTATCCTTTCAACTGCAACCTGAATGTGAATCTACTCAAATAAATATACTTCTTGGGGGATATTTATTTACTGCAGTCAGTATCACGCTTCTTTGACTCGGCAAACTCTGCTATATTAACCAAATATCCCAGTACTCGCTGCATGTCTTTTCTCACGTGCTTCTTTACAAACTTGTGCTCACGAAACACACCCGGGTAACATCAAGATGTACAAACCAAACAGCTGAACGAGACCCGTGTTGATTTCCAAAAGGGATGACGATGAGTGTTAGAACAGTATAACTAACATTTTAAACTGTTATTTAACATTTTGATCAGTACTAAGAAGGGAGAGTTAGATCACACACAAAGGTGAAAGAGCAAAATTCGGGGACAGTGCTAGGTTTTCGTAACTAAATGTCAGGTTTAAAATCAAGTAGATCCAGTCATTCTTGCACAAAGAAAGGTTTATTAGGATTATCTTGCTAAAACCCACAGTAGGAGGTCATTGTCAGGAATGGGGAGCAAAGCAGAGCAGGCTAACTTATAGTGTGATGCAATGAAGCGCCTAGCGAATAAAACTTGAGCACTCGCGCGGGAACTCCCGGCGGGAGAAATACTTCATGAGCGGGAGACTACTCCCCCCCTCCCCTTGCCTTCCCAGGACTGGAAAATTCTCAGCGAAACAAGAATAGTCCAAAGCCTACATTCAAGGCCACCGTGATAAGGAAAAGCGGCAGGGAAGAAGCTCCCACGTTTCAAGCTGCATAGCTACGCAAGCGCAAAGCGGGGTAGGAACATAACACAATGGATGCAGTGAGAAACATCAAAGGCATCACTTTCTGACACTAAAGCTGTCTCGACAATACAGGTTTAGTACAATCAAGTAAATCCAGCTTTTTTCAAAGCCCCTGTTTTTTGGGTAGCCAGTGTGGTGGTGGTGAAGAAGAAGAAGAAGAGATTGGGTATATACCCCGCCCTTCACTCGGAGTCTCAGAGCAGCTTACAAACTCCTTTCCCTCCCCACAACAGACACCCTTTGAGGTAGGTGGGGCTGAGAGAGCTTTGACAGAAACTGCTCTTTTCAAGCACACCTCTGACAGAACTATGGCTTGCCCAAGGTCATCCAGCAGGTGCAAGTGGAAGAGCAGGGAATCAAACCTGGTTCTCCCAGATTAGAGTCCGTGCACTTAACCACTACACCAAACTGGTTAAGAGTGTTGGACTAGTATCTGGGTTAAGAGTGTTGGGCTAGTATCTGGGAGACCCAAGTTTAAAGCCATTCCCTTCTCATGCCACGAAAGTTTGCTGGGAGAACTTGGGCTGGTCACACCCTTTTAGCCTAACCTACCTCACAGGGTTGTTGTGAGGATGAAATGGAGAACAATGTAAGCTAGCTGCTTTGGGGAGCCCAAGAACAATTCACAGTCAAAAGATATAATACCAAGTGTGAAGAAGACTGTGGCAAAAAAACACAAACAAAAATCATACAAATTTATCTTTGGGTATTGCCAATTCTTAAACAGTGAAATACGAGTCCAAAAATTTCATAAAAGGTACTAGCCTATCAAAAATTAATAATAAATCCTTAGAATATAAATGCAAATATCCAGGTTCAAAAAGTCCAATTTTAAGTCCATAAACGCTAAGTCCATAAATGCTGACAAAGATTCTGGATAAGTCTTCCGTTTCGGTTGCCTTCTTCAGAGATGGACTGTAGTTATCTTCAATATTGGGCTAAAATATACAAACTAATTGTAAAGAGAATACCACAGGCTATAATAATTTCTGGGTGGGGGGAAGAAAAGTTTTTGGAGAAATTTTTTTAAAAGAACACCTTGGGGAACTAGGCAGGGTAAAACAAATAGGTAGACTGGTACCGAAATTGCTTGATGTTTAAAAAAAATAACAATTCAGCACGTTGAACTCTTTTTTAAGAATACTAAAACCATCAAACATTTCAGATTGCCAGCAATAACTGACCGTTATCATTACTCCTCAGCTAGGAATGTAGGGAACTGAGAGCTGGCTGACACCAATAAATGTATTTCTTTACTTCACTTATTTCCCAGCTTTCTCCCCAAAGCAGCTTACATCATTCTCCTCCCCTCCATTTTATCCTCACAACAATCCTGTGAGGTAGGTTAGGCTGAGAATGTGTGACTGGCCCAAGTTTACCCATGAGGCCCTGGATAACAGTGCTGCACTTACTTGCAACCAATGCTCCCTCTCAGCTGTGGAAAGTCTTGTAAGCAAAAACTCAACTTTGTGGGCTACTGGCATTAAAGCTGTGAGCAAGCGATTTGGCTACTGTATAAATCAGTTTGCTTTGGAGCCATCCCTTCCTGAGCTGAGACAAAAAATGTGTGAGCCGGAGGCTAAAAAACTGTGAGCTAACTCACACTAACTCAGCTCAGAGGGAACGTTGCTTGTAACTGTTGTTTGTCAAGTGGTCTTCTATGCAGGAACACATGGGGATTGTGCAGATGCAGGAGGACGAGTCTCCAAAGCATAGGGGAAACACTCCTAAGCTCCGGAATCTTCTAAGCTTTGGAAACTCATCCTCCACGGCAGACCTGTGTCTTGTGCAGTCCCCATGACAATGAAATATAGATACATAGCTGCTTGCAGGGAACCAGACCTGGCTCACTGTACACATAATCATGCATGGCACAGATTTGTGTATCATGTCTGAGATGTCCTTGCTTATTGGGGAGATGGTTTTACCTTTAAATCACTCTCTGCGTACCTAAACCTTGTAGATTTCTGCAGCCACCAGGAATTAAAAATTCCAAATCTCTCTCTTTTGGTAGAATGACCTAAGATCTGGGCACTTCAGAGGACTATGTGGCCCTGAGGAAGGACTATTCTGATTTCTGGGATAAGTTTAAACAAAAAATGATTTATTTAATAAAGAACAAAATAGGTTTCTGGTTATTTTGAACTCTTGCTGATGAAAGGAACTTGTAAATATAACGGGCAAAGCTTGGTGTCACAGTCTCTCAAACTCCCAAAACTGTTAGGCGTAGACACTCAGTCTAATCTCTCTCTCTCTCTCTCTCTCATCTATATAGCCACACAGGCTGAACTATTTGTCTTATTCACACAGAATACACTCAAAACTCACACTCACAGACTAAACTGTTTGTCTTATTCACACAGAATAGACTCAAAAACTTCACACACAGAATCACTCTCCTAGACACTCCTTCTCCCACACTCTCAGTCATCACATCACACTTGTCTCCCTCTCTCACTCTTCTTACATTACTGCAGTCCAACTAAACATTTAAAGAAACACACACATCAAAACATGAAATCATTACAGTGTCTCCATTCACTTGGCTACTCAAGCAGGCCGTTGTGTAAAGGAAATTGGACCTGCACTGTATTGACTTGGGGGGAAAGCACTCTTTATTTTTCCTTTAGTGCAATCAGGGAGTGACAGGAGGTCGGAATGGAAAATGAAATATCATGGCCTCCCCTGTAATTGCCCTGAGTGAGGCTCTCCCAGCATAATCCCATGCATGTCTGCAGGGGCCCTGCATGAATCTAGTGGATCGTTGCCAGCGGGGAGTGACGTATACCTTCCCGTCTGGCTCAGGCTGAGAGGGAAGGGGGTTTCCTGCATCCTTATTCTCCACCCCTCTCCTGACCCTCCTCCTTTCAACTTGAGCCATGAAATGGTGTGTCCTCCTTGGCTGTTTTCCCTTCATCTTATGACAAGTCTGGCCCATCCTGGGACCGCTCCCTTTGGAGGCTCCACCTCTCTGGGATTCCCCTAGGATCTCCGCAATTCCCGTGGGAAGCATCTCGACTGTGACACATTTCCTTGTGTCCCCCTCCCCTTCCCCAGCTCAAGGCTGATTCTCAGATGACAGTCAGCCTTGAAGGACTAATGGCTGCCCAACCAGTAGGCATTGCCTTAAAGTAGGGGTCCCCGACTATTTTGAGCCTTTGTGCACCACTGTGATTCTGACACAAAATGGCGACCGTGGGGGGGGGCAGAACCAGCCACAAAATGGCTGCCACCACTTACCTTCAGTCACACGGTGAAGATCCGTGCACTGTGGTGGCAGCCTGTGGGCACCGTGTTGGGGACCCCTGCCTTAAAGGCACTAGGTGTCTTGTGGCCTTGGTGACCGGATGCCTCCTCAGATTCCCCCAGAGTTAGGGATCCCTCGAGTCCCCAACAGCGTCTAGTCAGATGTAAGTCTCACGATGTTCAACGCGGCTTGCTCCAGGTAAGTGTGCATAGGACTGTGGCCTTCCTCATTCTTTGAGAACTGCCACGGTTTGCGAAATATCGCCTCGAAGGTTCTTCAACTATACAATTAATCCCAAGAAGCAAATATAGGTACCTTTCCCAAGAATGCCATACCATTTGCGTCCCCTGCGTCGGCTGCTTTTAGGAAGTAGTAGAAGGCTTTCTAAAGAAAAGTCGCAAGCAAAAAACAAGGTTACGAGTCACTTCACATTTCCCTTCGATATAGTTTTAAAAGCTATTGGCAGCTTTTATTGACAGCACACATATTCTTCATCAGACCCACCACAACAATGCACACCAATTCTAGCCGATGCATTTGCATCCTGCTTCTCAGAAACGTTTGCATTGGTGAATCTTGATCTTATGTTATTTTTTTAAGGCATCAGAATACATGGGAAAGCAATGTGACAAACAAAACATACATACATTTAACAGAAGCAATATCAGTATCTTTCCTGACATAAAAAACCAGATGTTCTGACATAAATTTCCCTCTAACAGAAGGGAAGATGCAACTTCTGCCAATTTCCCCTTCTTGCTGCAGACCCTGAGATTTGCCCCTTGTGCTGTTTCTGGGGGTCCCTTGTGCCCCACCAGCAGCATTTGGGAAAGATCAGCAGGCTACGGGGAGAGGGGGGAGCCTTCCACTAGCAGAGGATTTAGTCTGGTGTCTTGGGCATGGATGAGGATGAGCTGACAGAGCCTGCCGAAACCGCGGCTGGCCCCTCTGAAGCAGCAGAGGAGGAGAGCCAGCAAGTGCCCATAACAGCAGTCTTCACACCTAGCCCAGACAAGAAGGAAGAACTGCAAGCGGAAAGGCCTCCTGACTCACCCCCACGTGTGATTCGTTTAAGGGAGTGACTGTGGCAAAACTTAGCAACCAGGCAAAGAGAGGCCAGGCTACAGGGGAAACGCTTGGCCAGCCCAGAGTTCTAACAGGAGCCTGGGCGATCGTGCAGCTGGCTAATTGGTAGCGGCATTTAACTCCACACTCTGGGCAGTACTCTACGTGGAAGCAACAAGTCAGCTTTGTGCTGCTTACATCCGCTCGGCTCTTGCATCCAGACCTTCGGACCCCCTGGCTTTGGACTTGGCTCTGTGTTTCTGGCTCCTGACCCCGGCTTGGCTTTTTGGACTTTGCACTGTCTTCTTGGCTCCTGACCTCGGCCTGTCCTGGACTCCCTTTGACTGGCACCCAGCCCGTGACATCGGGACGCAGTATGTTTTCTTGCACCTTCAGATCTGGATGTATCGCGTCATTGCTCGGTTAAAAGGAAGGACGCATTCAGCTCTGCACGTTCGTGGGTGCTTTGGGGCTGAATTTTTTTGAAGAGCACATGTGGATTGATGAATCTGCCTTATACCGAATCAGACCTTCCTGGTCCATCCAAGTCAGCAATGTGTACTCAGACTGGCAACAGCTCTCCAGGGTCTCAGGCAAAGAGGTCTTTCACACCCCGCCCTGAGCCTACAATGTGGGGAGGGTGGGATAGAAGTCTCATGCAATAAATAAACACCGACTGCCAGGTCCTTAACTGGAGATGCCAGGGATTGAACTTGGGACCTTCTGGGTGCCAAGTAGACGCTCTACCATTGAGCCATGGCCCCTCCCTAAGTAAGCCTGCATCTCCCCAGCCCCATTTATACCTGTCACATAGCAAAGATATTGCATAAAGTCAAAAAATCCCACTGGGTGAGTGCAAAACTTTGGGGTCACCCTGAACAATCAATGGGGTTTCCGCAACAGAAGATCTGCCTTGCTAACCTTTCACATTTAAGAACATCAGAAGAGCCCTGATGGATCAGACCAATAGTCCATCTGGTCCAGCATCCAGTCTCACACAGAGGCCGACCAGTTCCTCTGGAGGACCAACAGCAGGGCAGAGAGGACGAGGCCTTCCACTGATGTTGCCTCCTGGCTCTGGGATTCAGGGGATTAATGCCTCTGAATGTGGAGGTTCCCTTCAGTTACCGTGGCTAGTAGCCACTGATAGACTTATCCTCCATGAATCTATCTAATCCCCTTGTACAGCTGTTTATTCCTGTAGCCGTCACTACTTCCTCTGGCAGCAAAATTCCACATTTTAATCACTCTCTGCATAAAGTGGTATTTCCTTTGGTCCGTCCTGAACCTACTGCCCATCAGCTTCATGGGATGCCCTCAATTTCAAGCCTTGAGGAAGAGGGAGAAAAATTATCTTTGTCAACTCACTCCACCCTGTGCATAAGTTTAGAATTCTCTATCATGTCCCCCCCTTAGTCTATTTTCTAAACGTAATAGTCCCAAACGCTTCAGCCTTTCCACAGTTCTTCAAAGGTTCTCCAAACTGGGCCACTTTTGAAAGTAAGGCATACATTTTATTAAGTATATAGGTTTGACTTTGCTTTAGAAACACGGGAGAGGAGTTTGTCAAGCTTGGGAAAACGCATAAAGCTAAGGGTGTGATCCAGAATGGTTAGAGTGCGTGCTTCCCCTTTTCACCCTTAGATAAACTTTTCCCAAAGCTGCCTTAGGTAAAGGTTTCCCTTGCTCAAAAGCCAGTTGAATCCGACTCTAGGGGGCGGTGCTCATCTCCACTTCCAAGCCGAAGAGCCAGCGCTGTCTGAAGACTTCTCCGTGGTCATGTGGCCAGCATGACTAAACGCCAAGGCACACGGAAGGCTGTTACCTTCCCACTGAAGCGGTACCTATTTATCTACTTGCAATTTCTTGCTTTCGAACTGCTAGGTTGGCAGGAGCTGGGGCTGGAGACGGGAGCGTCGCGTGGCACTCAGGTCTCAAACTGCCAAACTACAGACCTTCCGGTCTGCAGCTCAGCATCTTAACCTCTGAGCCACCGCGGCTACAAAAGCTACAGGACCCCAATTCGTTGTTGTCTTTTTTTAAAAAGCCATCTGAGGATCTGGCACATGAAAGTTTAAAAGGGAAGATGAGGAGAAAACAGCATGCACATATTGCCAGCATTTCCCTTCAAAATCACTTAAGCGCCAAACTCCTAAATGCGTTTGGAATTCAGGGGAATTTATTTAGCCATTTGCGGAGCCTCTTGGGGCAGGTTCTAACAAGGACGTCCGTGCGGTCCCTTCCGGATGGTAGCATTAATCTGTTATCTTTAGCACATTCATTTGGAAACATCCTACTGAAATAAGCAAAACGCATTCCTAAATAAAGGGGTTTAAGAGTAGGACAACGATACTCATTTTCAGTGTATATTTGAGTATACTTACAGCATGATCTCTTTTGAGGCCTTTTCTTCCCAAAAGGTGCAGTTGTCCGAGAAACACCTAGAAGTCATTATTTTAAAAGTGATTGTTTTGTGTTGAAGAAGAAGAAGAGATTTATACCCCACCCTTCACTACCCAAAGGAGTCTCAGAGCGGCTTACAAACTCCTTTCCCTTCCCCTCCCCACAACGGACACCCTGTGAGGTAGGTGGGGCTGAGAGAGCTCTGACAGAAACGTCTCTTTTCCGAGAACAGCCGTGCCAGAACTGTGGCTTGCCCAAGGTCATCCAGCAGCTGCAAGTGGAGGAGTGGGGAATCAAACTCGGTTTTCCCAGATTAGAGTCCGCGCACTTAACCACTGCACCAAACTGGCTCTGTGCGAATAACCTCATGCCTGGAAGAGGATCAGATTATTTCAAGTATAACAGGTATGAAAAATATTGTATCTTCCAAATAATACAATACACTCATAGAATCATAGAATGTTTGAGTTGGAAGGGACCTTGCAGGTCATCTAGTCCAACCCCCTGCACTCTGCAGGAGCAGAGCCGAAAGAGAGCCCGAGATACCTACAACATACCTGAAAAGTACTGAGACTGACGAGTGATTTCAGCTCTCACATACTTTATTAGTTCAAGAACAAGACAAGTGAAGCCGGCTCACAGGCCGGCTTTTATTCCCAAAGGAACCACACCCCAACACACACAACACCCCGTGATTGGTTTATTTACATTGATTGAGTTATCTCCTATGATTCCGGCTCCCTGATTGGGAGGGAGCTAGGATCCTACTGTCCATTGTTCTCTGGAGCAAAGCTCAAGTGCTTCGCCCGGCCGCATGTCGGACCAGCTGAAACCGGTCCGAGCACATGGCTGGCTGGAGCACATGTTTTGAGCTGGATACACTACAATACCCAAAAGATGGTTGTCCAGCCTCCGCTTGAAAATGCCCAGGGAAGGAGCATCCACCACCTCCCGAGGCAGTCTGTTCCACGGCTCAACCACTCTTACAGTCAGGAAGTTTCTCCTGATATTAAGCCGGTAACGACTCCCTTGTAATTTCCACCCATTAGATCTAGTCTCACAATCCGGAGCAAGAGAGAATAGATCTGCTCCATCTTCTACACGACAGCCCTTCAGATACTTGAAGACTGCAATCATGACCCCCCTAAGCCTTCTCTTTCCCAGGCTAAACAGACCCAACTCTGTCAGCCTTTCCTCGTAAGAATTGGATTCCAACCCTCTCACCACCGTGGTCGCCCTCTTCTGGACACGCTCGAGCTTGTCACGCTCTGACTAAAGGCTTCTCCGTAAACCCCATGTATTATGCTGTTGGCACCAAAAAGAATAAAATGTGGGGAGCCCATGACTTGGATGTCCCAGGCTGGCCCGATCTCATCAGATCTCAGAAGCTAAGCAGGGTCAGCTGTGGTTAGTATGGATGGGAGACCACCAAGGAAGTCCAGGGTTGACATGCAGAGGCAGGCAATGGCAAACCACCTCTTGCCTGGAACACTTTATGGGGTCGCCGTAAGTCAGCTACAGCTTGACAGCATGTATTACCAATGGCTGCATAGAAACATACACTATTGGAGCTGTGGAGCCGCTGTGGAGCCGCTTGGAGAAAACTGGTTCTGACCATTTGGAGAGCCAACTGTGCACAGTACTAATTGGCTAGTGACTGAAAGGTCAAAATGGTTCTTCCCATCCTCGGAGTGGTCTTGCGAATCATTTAACATTTATTTTCTTTTTTTGCCTTTAATGAGGGGTGAAAGACCATTTGAACAGATCGATAGTGCAATCCTAAGAGACTGGATAGCCCAGGCAAGCCTGATCTCATCAGATCTTGGAAGCTAAGCAGGGTCGACTCTGGCAAGTCCTTGGATGGGAGACCTCCAAGGAATACCAGCAGTCAGGAGGCAGGGGCAGGCTTTATTCAGCCACCTCTCTGAATATCCTCCAGGCCCCCAGTAGGGGTCAGTTACCAGCGGTCACCATGACTTCCAGATGCACACACGGTCAGGCCGATTTCCCACAAGTGCTGCTCCATGCTCGCTCTTCCCTTTTGCCCTGATGGTACGTGTCAATTTCACACTAAGTGCTGTGCAGCCACATTTTGCCCTGCAACTTCGTGCGATTTCCCCCTGCATCTACCCAATCCTCAAAAAAACAGGATTGAGCAGATGCAGGGGAAATCGCGCGAAGTTGCGGGGCAAAATGCGGCCACGCAGCACTTAGTGTGAAATTGACACGTACCATCTGGGCAAAAGGGAAGAGCGAGCGCAGAGCAGCAGCTTGTGGGAAATCGGCCTCAGTCACCAGAGGCCGCCATGGCTTCCGAGTGGACACACATGCACACGTACGCACAGGAAAAACACAAAAATTACAGGAAATAGTGCAATCCTAAGGAAAGTTACACCTTACTAAGTTCACTGATGTTAGTTCTGTTGGTAGAGTTTAAATATGTAAAGAAGTAGAGCACTGACTGTTGAGAGGGGGGGAAATAAGTAGGTTTATCAAAGAAGAACAAACTATTATGCAACACAGAAGAGAGAGAACCTTAATTGCCCAACCTAACTGCTGTGAGAGGTACAACAAGCAACAAGAAGCTCTGCAGGAGCAGGAAGTCTCCAGAAGAGCCAATCAGGAGACAGCAAGGACACAATTTGAAATTACGGGCAGTCCCTAATCTTGCTGGGCTAACTACCAGTCCGTCAGCTGTCCCCCTGTAGGGTGATCTGCATATCTTCTTGTTAAGTCTGCACTACAGACCTTGCAAATTCCAACGAGTTCGGCTTACCATTGGGCTGTAAATGTACACGGAATGATTGAAAACACGCAGGAAGGGGCTAGGTAAAGGTAAAGGTTCCCTTGCTCGAAAGCCAGTCGAAGCCGACTCTAGGGTTGCGGTGCTCATCTCCGTTTCAAAGCCAAAGAGCCAGCGTTGTCTGAAGACGTTTCCGTGGTCATGTGGCCGGCATGACTAAACACCAAGGTGCACGGAACGCTGTTACCTTCCCACCGAAGTGGTACCTATTTATCTACTTGCAATTTCTTGCTTTCGAACTGCTAGGTTGGCAGGAGCTGGAACTAGAGACAGGAGCTCACCCCGTCATGCGGCACCCGGGTCTCGAACTGCTGAACTACTGACCTTCCACAGCCTGCAGTTCAGCGTCTTAACCACTTGAGCCACCGCAGCTCCAGGAAGGGGCTAGACTTAATTTAATTAGTGTTAGATTTACTGGTAAGCAATCAGTGAAATACTGTCCATGGCTGCGAGAGTTGGACCATAAGGAAGACAGAGCGCCAAAGAATAGATTCTTTCGAATTATGGTGGCTGGAGAAGACTCTTGAGAGTCCCTTGAACTGCAAGGAGATCGAATCAGTCAATCCTAAAGGAAATCAACCCTGACTGTTCCCTGGAAGGCCAGATATTGAAGCTGAAGCTCAAATTTGCCCACCAAATGAGAAGGGAGCCCTCACTGGAGAAGACCCTGATGCTGGGAGAGATTGAAGGTCAAAGAAGAAAGGGACGGCAAAGGATGAGATGGTTAGACAGCGTTATCAATGCAACGGACATGAAATTGAGCAAACTCTTCAGGACAGTGGAAGACAGGAGGGCCTGGCGTGATCTGGTCCGTGGGGTCACGAAGAATCAGACTCGACTGTGCGACTGAACAGCAACAGCAGCAACTCAAAATCAGTGAAATAAAATCTAAAGGAGAGGCGAAACCAGGCTCAGCATATGTATGATAATCCTCCCTGCTGCAATAATGGCTGAGTCAATGTACAGTTAGGATTGCCAGTTCCTGATTGGTTGATTCCTGGAGATTTCAGGGAGGTGCCTGAAGAAGGCAGAATTTGGGGAGGGGAGGGCGATCAGATGCGGTTTGATGCCACCAGGTCTACCCTCCAAAGCTGCCATTTTCTCCAAGGGACCTGATCTCTGTAGTCTGGACAGCGCTTGTAATTCCAGAATCTCCAGAGCCCTCCTAGAGATCTGGCAACCCTAACTAATGCAGTACACCCTGTTATTTAAGAACACTCTAATATGTAAGAAGAGACAGTCTGCCAACAGATTAAATATTGCTACCCAGAAACGTCTGGATAGGACTTGCATTCTCTTAGAGCACGGTGCACGTTTGATGACTTTGCAGTTGAAAGCCCTGACCCTACAGCCAAATCTGTGCCGTCTCGCGTTCCCTAGCGATTGACGTGCAGTTTTGACTTTTAATGCCACAGGGTGTTTTCTCGTGTCTTAACCTTTCCTTGTCGGGCTCTCTCGGCGCATGTGTGCCTCTATACCTAACCCAGTCGTTGCCAACGGAAGCCGACGTGACTTACTTGTATCTGTGTGTCTCCTCTTTCGGCCAAAAACCTGTAGTACTGATAAACATCCCAGTCCAGGAATTCTGTATTAGAACTCTGATTTTCTGGCCTTTCCACCAGTCTCACTTTTTCTACGGGCAAGTCTTCGTTTTTCTCTAATTGTTTAGCGACTGTGAATCAAAAGGACCAAGCGACATCAATGGAATGAGCACTGTCTACAGAGTATACAAATCTGAGGCGTCTATTCCAGGATATGGGTGGACCAAATAGGATCGTCAGAGAAGGTCTGTCATCCTGAACTTTAGGATTCTCTGCTGGCATAATGTCTTTCTTGGGATAGCGTAATAGTTTGCAAAGAAGCGTTTGTCACTATTAGTCCTCTGCAACCCTTGTGACTGGGGGCTTTCCTGCATTGTCATTTTCCTCGCATTTGTGTTTCTGTTGCTTCAGGGTTTTTCCCCATTCTGCTCATGTTTTGCTCCATTCGATTCAATATTACACTGCTTTTTGCCCAACATAAAAACCTGCAGATTAAAACCATGACTCACATAAAGTGGTGTAATATTGAATCAACCACTAGATTGATTCACTGGTGGACCTCCTGATGGCACCTGGTATTTTGGGGCACTATGTGACACAGAGTGTTGGACTGGATGGGCCATTGGCCTGATCCAACATTGGCTTCTCTTATGTTCTTAGAGGGTGCAAAACTATTGCAGGGGGGCAATAGTGGGAGGGCTTCTAGTGTCCTGGCCCCACTGCTGGACCTCCTGATGGCACCTGGTATTTTTGGGCACTGTGTGACACAGAGTGTTGGACTGGATGGGCCACTGGCCTGATCCAACATTGGCTTCTCTTACGTATGACCCAAGGAGTGATTCACACATGGAACTCACTGCCACAGGAGGTGGTGGCGGCTGCAAGCATGGATGGCTTCAAGAGGGAATTAGATAAACATCTGGAGCAGAGGTCCATCAGTGGGTATTAGCCACAAGGTATAGATAGGAACTCTCAGTCTGGGGCAGGTGATGCACTCTATTCTCTTGGTGCCTGTGGGGGAGCAAAAGTGGGAGGGCTTCTAGTGTCCTGGCCCCACTGCTGGACCTCCTGATGGCCCCTGGTATTTTTGGCCACTGTGTGACCCAGAGTGTTGGACTGGATGGGCCATTGGCCTGATCCAACATTGGCTTCTCTTATGTTCTTATGACCACGGCTGATTCTGCATTGGCTCTTCCCTCCATTTCTTTTATGAAACCCACATTGGAACAGTAATTCCCCTCTGCATTGCATGCTGGTCTCGCTCCCTTTGATTTATGGCAGTGTCCACACTCCCTGCCACTTTCGAGTTCTTTGATCGCTGGGTTTAATTCTACCTTCTGCAAAGATTTATGCCCATTTTACGACCGTTCAGGAGTGACTCTGCAGTCAGTATGGCGTTGCCCCGAGGTATTTGGATGCGGTTTTGAGCTGCACTTTTCCCTCCCAGTTGAGAAAATGTGGAACAAATGCTAGATGCAGAATGACCACACTAGAGGGAACAAAAACATTTGCAGAACAGGACACACACCCCACCGCCTGAAGCAACAGGAACACACACAAGTGAGGAAAATGAGAATAAGAACATAAGAGAAGCCAAATGTTGGGTCAGGCCAACGGCCCATCCAGTCCAACACTCTGTGTCGCACAGTGGCCAAAAATACCAGGGGCCACCAGGAGGTCCAGCAGTGGGGCCAGGACACCAGAAGCCCTCCCACTGTTGCCATCCCCTCCCCAAGCACCAAGAATACAGAGCATCACTGCACCAGGCAGAGTGTTCCATCTATACCTTGTGGTTAAGAGCCACTGATGGACCTTTGCTCCGTATGTTTATTCAACTCCCTCTTGAAGCCGTACATACTTGTAGCTGCCACCACCTCCTGTGGCAGTGAATTCCATATGTTAATCACTCTTTGGGTGAAGAAGGACTTCCTTTTATCTGTTCTAACCCGACTGCTCAGCAATTTCATTGAATGCCCACGAGTTCTTGTATTGTGAGAAAGGGAGAAAGGTACCTCTTTCTCAACCTGCTCTATTCCATACATAATCTTATAAACCTCGATCATGTCATCTCTCAGCCGTCGTTTCTCCAAGCTAAAGAGCCCCAAGCGTTTTAACCTTTCTTCATAGGAAAGGTGTTCCAACGCTTTTATCAGTCTAGTTGCCCTTTTCTGCACTTTTCCCAATCCTATAATACCCTTTTCGAGGTGTGGTGACCAGAACTGTACGCAGTACTCCAAATGAGGTTGCACCATTGATTTACACAGGGGCATTATGATACTGGCTGATTTGTTTTCAATTCCCTTCCTAATAATCCCCAGTATAGCGCTGGCCTTTTTTCTTGCAGTCGCACACTGTCTCGACATTTTCATTGAGTTATCTACAATGACTCCAAGATCTCTCTCTTGGTCAGTCTCTGCCAGTTCAGAAAGGCCCTGAATTTCAGGACTTCTCAACATGCTAGATGGGTTCCTGTGGAGTCAGCATCTCTGCCTGTTTTCAACGTGGAACTTAAATCCTAAGTACTTCAGTCATTTGAAACCAGGGCAAGGCACAGTAAATAACCACTTACTGAAATGGGCAACTTTCCTGTAGTTGATAAGGGCTGCCTCACAGTTCTTTGGAACATTGATTCCTAGCCAGAACCGATAACCCTGAGGGGGGAGAAATAGTCATGACGATTTAAATTTAGATAATTCAGGAATTTAGAATTGGAAACAGAAAAACTGTGTTTTACAAACCAAGATAGTCTTGGATATCAGATTTCCTCCGATACTTGCAAAGGTGTAGTATAACAGTGCCTAGGGAAAATGAAGGAAAACGTAATGCTAGGGATCAAGAAACAAGCTATTTCAATGACAATTTGGTAGAATTAGCTCAGAGTTTCATTACCTTGGCTTGATTATGTTCCACTCCTATGCCATACGACAGCAAAAATCCTAATGCCTGTGGGAACAAATGAAAGCAAACATTCAGCCCATTCTTTCTACTTTTTGACCATTTTGTTTGTTTTCAGGAATGCATTGACATTATTCTCTGATGATTTTATCGGCAGTTGTATTTAGCGAATATTTTGTCTGCACATGCACAAGGTATGGGAAAAGCCAGTATTTATTGTCTGCTGAAGCATGGTGAAATCTGATTGTCGGTGAAATCTGTTTGCCCAGACATGGTAAATAACAGATATCACCACATGAGGAGCAGACAGAAGAGAAATATCCCACCAGAGAATCCAAGGTGGTAAAATCACTAGGGATGGGCACGAACCAAGCAATTCCAGTTCGGTTTGGGGTGGTCCTCAAACTGAACCCCACACCAAGCAAAACATTCCCCAAACTGAACTGGCCAGTTCAGATCCCCCTTTTGGTGTAGTGGTTAAGTGCACGGACTCTAATCTGGGAGAACTGGGTTTGATTCCCCACTCCTCCACTTGCACCTGCTGATGTGACCTTGGGTCAGTCACAAGCTCTGGCACAGCTGTTCTTGAAAAAGAGCAGTCTCTGTCAGAGCTCTCTCAGCCCCACCTCCCTCACAGGGTGTCTGTTGTGGGAAGGGGAAGAGAAAGGAGTTTGTAAGTCGCTCTGAGACTCCGAGTGAAGGGCAAGGTATAAATCCAATCTCTTCTTCTTCTTCTTCTCCCAACTGTGGCACCCATCAGCTGTTCGGCTGAAGTGGCTGTGAGCCACTTCACTGGTCCATTTCACTTCCTCCCACTTGGAAGCAGGGGGAAGCAAAACCAACTGGTGAAATGCCTTACAGCCATTTCATCCTAACAGTGAGCAGGTCCACCCATCAGCTGTTAGGCTGAAATGGCTGGTTGTCTTTTAAACCTAACAGGTCAGCCGTGGACCCATGCTGCTCAGCTGTTAGGTTTACATGGCCTGAACAGCTGAACCGAACTGGAGAAAAGTCCGGTAAATGTTCGGGGGCTCTGAACCGGGCCAAGTTCGTGCTGTATTTTGGCTCATAAACCAGTTTGTGCCCATCCCTAAAAATCACCTTGTGAAACTTCTACCACACCAAATACAATGAAAAAAAACCAGCTCCAAGAAGATGGTTCTTGTCCACTGTAGGTGAATTCCCCCAGGCGTATGTTTTTGTTTTACTCCCACAGGTAAATTTAGGAAGCTACAATTGCTTCAGAGGAGACCACCTCTATGTGGACATTTACATTCTGGGAGAATCTAAGCTGTGAACCAGTGTGGTGTAATGGTTAGAGACCTGGGTTTGAATCCTCATTCTGCCATGAATTAGGTAGTCATTACACCTTCATCTCACCTATGCCATAGAATTTTTGTGAGAATAAAATGGGAGGAGGGGGGAGGAATCCTCCTTGGTGGAAAGGCAAGAAAGAAATCGAAGGCATATGAAGTAAATTTCTCTGCTGTCTCTCTTTGGGTGGTGCTGACCCTGAGCATGCACTCATGTGGCAAATGGGTTGTGACTCAGGCAAGTAAAATAAGGATCTTCCTTAGTCAGAAAGAAATCATTGTGCCGCCATTTGTATATTAAAAGCTGTCAACCTAGACAAGTACAGATATTTCTGAGAGGAGTTTATGACAACTATGACTGTAAAATGCCACCAAATGTTCAAGTTCAGCTCATAAGTGTTTACTTGACAGCACATTAATATAAATATAGGATTTTCACAGTTTAAAGTGTCCTGTACACTTTTCCCCCTTCGTGGTGTTGCATTGCCTTGTTCAAGTGCCGTTTTCTTAAAAGCAGCTTTCAAGAAGAAGGGAAGAAATTGGATTTATACCCCGCCCTTCGCTACCCGAAGGAGTCTCAGAGCGGCTTACAAACTCCTTTCCCTTCCCTTCCCCACAACAGATATCCTGTGAGGTAGGCGGGGCTGAGAGAGCTCTTTCGAGAACTGCTCGTGAGAGAACCGCTCTGAGAGAACTTATGACTGATCCAAGGTCACACTAGCAGCTGCATATGGAGAAGTGGGGAATCAAACCCGGTTCTCCCAGAGCCTGTGCCCATAATCACTACACCAAACTGGCCCCACTGCTGGACCTCCTGATGGCACCTGGTATATTTTGGCTGCTGTGTGACAGAGTGTTGGACTAGATGGGCCATTGGCCTGATTCAACATTGGCTTCTCTTATGTTCTTATGTTCTCTCTCAAGCAGTGAGGTGGGCCTTCTTAGGGTGGAGGCAATTTAGAAATACAAGGAGAGGACATGAACCCATGGAGCGGCCTTATACTGAATCACACCATTGGTCCATTGAGGTCAGTATTGTCTCCTCAAACTGGCAGTTGCTTTCCAGGGTCTTGGGCTGAGGTCTTTCCCATCACCAAACATAAGAACATCAGAGAAGCCAATGCTGGATCAGGCCAATGGCCCATCCAGTCCAATGCTTTGTGTCACACAGTAGCCAAAAATACCAGGTGCCATCAGGAGGTCCAGCAGTGGGGCCGGGACACTGGAAGCCCTCCCACTGTTGCCTCCCCCCAAGCACCAAGAATACCGAGCATCCCTTGCCCCAGACCGAGAGTCCATATAAGAACATAAGAGAAGCCAACGTTGGATCAGGCCAACGGCCCATGCAGTCCAACACTTTGTCACACAGTGGCCAAAAATACCAGGTGTCATCAGGAGGTCCAGCAGTGGGGCCAGGACACTAGAACCCCTCCCACTGTTGACCCTCCCCAGCACCAAGAATACAGAGCCTCACTTGCCCCAGACTGAGAGTTCCTATCTATACCTTGTGGCTCAGCCATTGACGGACCTCTGCTCCTGATGTTATCCAATTCCCGCTTGAAGCCGTCCATGCTTGTAGCTGCCACCACCTCCTGTGGCAGTGAATTCCCTGTGTTACTCTCTCTTTGGGTGAGGAAGGACTTCCTTTTATCCATTCTAACCCAACTGCTCAGCAGTTTCATTGACCCATAGCTGCTACATGATCCTTTCAACGGGAGATACTGGGGACTGAACCTGGGACCTTCCGCGTGCCAAGCAGATGCTTTACCGCCAGGCCACATGGCCCATCCCCAGTTTTGAAGAAAGGGAACAAACAAAATTCAGAATGAAAGTCGGAACAGAGTATCCTTAAAGAAATCATTTCCCCGAGGTTGTCACATTATTCACGCTTTCAAAAGGTGACACGTATATATATATATATATGTGGTATGGACGTTTTCAGGTTACGTTAGGACAACGTAACAGAATATTATGTGAAAACACAGACATTCAGGTATTCCTGTTCACAAATTTTTCATGGCGGGATATATATTAAAGGTATTAAGAGCAAAACAGACCTGACAGATAAACTGTGATGTTCGATGTATATATGTTTCTGGAGGGAGAGACATGTACTTTCATCTTTATTACCAAGGAACCTAGATTTATGTTGCCATCTTAAGCAGAATTATGCCCTCCTAAATCCCTGGGAGGCCATGGGCTTAGAAAGCTGCAACTCTGTTTAGGAGCACCCCTGTTCTAGCAGTCCAGTGCTCAAAGTTTAGTAAGATATCAAGTAATTGAGTACCCTGTCTCAGATAACAAGAGAAACTGGAAAAGCGGCAGTTGTATTTTATTCTGTGTGAATTAAATAACTAAAGCTTCTATATAATACTTTCTGCAACAATTTATAGGATAGTTCCAGATAGGATATTGTCTATAGTGCTGCAATTTAAACCAGAGATGGCCATCTTTTGTTGTAAATGGGAAGGGGGTGGGTTTGGAGAAACGACGGCTGAGGGGTGACGTGATCGAGGTTTATAAGATTATGCATGGGATAGAGCAGGTCGAGAAAGAAGTCCTTTTCTCCCTTTCTCACAGTACAAGAACTTGTGGGGACTCCATGAAATTGCTGAGCAGTCGGGTTAGAATGGATAAAAGGAAGTCCTTCTTCACCCAAAGAATGATTCACACATGGAATTCACTGCCACAGGAGGTGGTGGCAGCTACAAGCATGGACGGCTTCAAGAGGGAATTGAATAAACATCTGGAGCAGAGGTCCTTCAGTGGCTATTAGCCACAAGGTATGGATAGGAACTCTCAGTCTGGGGCCAGTGAGGCTCTGTCTTCTTGGTGCTTGGGGGGGGAGGCAACAGTGGGAGGGCTTCTAGTGTCCTGGCCCCACTGCTGGACCTCCTGAAGGCACCTGGTATTTTTGGCCACTGTGTGACACAGAGTGTTGGACTGGATGGGCCATTGGCCTGACCCAACATTGGCTCCTCTTATGTTCTCTTATGTTTATTTTCCAGACAATGATCCAAAGTATATTTTGCTACACAAATTCATCCCTTTAATGGCTGTTTAAGCTTCATTAGTTGTGAGGGTTTAACTAGGGTTGCAACCCTCGAGGTGGTGTCTGGGGATCTCTCGCTATTGCAAGTGATGTCCAGGTGACATAGTTCAATTCCCCAGGAGAAAATGGCTGCTTTGGAAGGTGGACTGTATGGTATTTATACCCCATGGAAGCCCCTCCCTCCCCAAACCCCGCCCTCCTCAGGATCCATCCCAAAACCTCCAGGTATTTTCCAGCCTGGAGCTGGCAACCCGAGGTTTAACAGTTATGAAGTTTAATAGAATTATTACTTATCTGTCTCAATCAAAAAGATGTAACAGCAAAATTACATCATGTCAAACAACATGGGGGGAAAATATTTTCCTCATGAATGTTTTGAGCGGCAGCGTTGTGATGACAACACTTATCATAGCACCAATTTCTACCTCTGACATGGATTGTCAGTAACTTTTTAGGAAACTTTAGCTAAGATTCCGGCCGTGTTTAGGCCTGGTTAACACAAGCAAGGGCAGGGTCTCCCAGTTTGGGAGCCAGTTTGGTGTAGTGGCTAGGGGCACGGATTCCAATCTGGGGTTTGAGTCCCCACTACTCCACATGCAGCTGCTGGTGTGACCTTGGGTCAGCCATAGCTCTCTCAGAGCTGATCTCTCAAGAGCTGTCCTCGGAAGAGCTCTCTCACCCCCACCTCCCTCACAGGGTGTCTGTTGTGGGGAGGGGAAGGGAAAAGAGATTGTCAGCCGCTCGGAGAGTCCTTCAGGTAGTGAAGGGTGGGGTATAACTCCAATCTCCTCCTTCTCCTTTCCTGCCCTTCATGAGCCTGTGGGCACAACGACTGGCACAGCAGCAAACTGGCAGCCACAAAATGGCTGCCACAGGAGGCAGAGCTAGCCACAAAATGGCCGCCACAGCTTAACTTCAGTAACGCAGTACAGATCCTTGTACTGTGGTGGCAGCTGCCGCCGAAGCAGCATTAGAAAAAAAAATCTGCACAGCCAATCAGATCTCCAGTACTTCATCAGAAGCCTTGCTGGGCAACAACTTTACCTGGCCCCACCTGTTTCCTAAAAACACCTGGCGGGAGCCAGAAAAGGTGCCAAGGGCACTACATTGGGGGGCCTTTGGGCTAGAGAATCAGGTCATAGGTGTTAAGAGGGTGGAATGGAGAGTCCTCAGATTGCACACAATTAAGGTGGGACCTGAAGTTCTCCTAGAATAACAACAGTCATAAGATATAGGCGCAGTGAGAGAGCTCACAGACCTTGCTTGTGGACAGCGTCAAGAAAACAAGAGTTTTTGCCAACGCAGGTATCATTAACTGATCAGGTAATAACACATCAGCCTGAGCTGAGTACAAACAGCAACCCATGAAATACTAACCCATGAAATACATTCCAGGTCTGTTTGATACTCAGAGCCATCTGCCATTCATTACTTCTTTTTCTATGATTTCCACTAAGATTTGGTGATATCCATGAATATGCACACAAACACACACGGGGCTGCCTTGTACTACATCAGACCATTGGTTGATCGAGGTCAGTACTATCTAGTCAGACTGACAGCGGGTCTCCAGGGTCTCAGGCAGAGGTCTTTCCCATCACCTCCTGCCTGGTCCTTTGAACTGCAGATGCCGGGGACTGAACCTGGGACCTCCTGCATGCCAAGCAGATGCTCTCCCACTAAGCCATGGCACCTCCCCCAGAGGAGAAGGAAGAATCAGTCAGTTCAGATTTCATTTCCCCCACCCAAAAATTATATAAATATTTATAATCCATACAAGATGTTTGAAAATATCTTCCATTCTAAATTTAAAATGAAATCTTGACTCCATGGAAACTATTTCCCCCTTTCACAGCATCCTCGCCGGAATAAAGAGGCGGGCCTTGACCTGCCAATTCACAGGCGGTTCAAGGCGTTTTGTCACTCCGAGCTGGGAACACTCATCCCGCCCCCCTCCCTCACTGGGCCTGTTCTACCACCGGCTGGATCCGAGCCAAACCACAGCAGCAACGCCACAGGGGCCGGGCATGAGCCCAGTCAGCGGGCGGCACGGGTCCAAGAGGGGACACCAACAATGCTCCCTCTAAGCTGTGGAGTCTGGTGAGCAAAAATTCTACTTTGTGAGCTGCTGGCAGTAAAGTCGTGAGCGAGCGATTTGGCTGCTGCATAAATTGGTTTGCTCTGGAGCCCCTCCTTCCTGAGCAAAGACAACAAATGTGTGAGCCGGAGGCTAAAAAAACTGTGAGCTAGCTCACACTGACTCTGCTTAGAGGGAACACTGGACACCAACCTCCTCCCATACCCCTGTGACCCATCAGTACCCCCTCACTGTACCTCCTCGACTTGGACGGATAACCAGCCCTGCTCAAATTTCAATTCAGAGGTCTTTCCTGAATAAACACAATTATCCTCTTTAAACTGTGCGGTCTGATGAATTATTACCTTTGTGTCCCACACCTTGTTGACTTTTCTCGATTCGAAACAAACCAATGTTGTACTCCTTTTTCAAACGCTTATATACGTTCACGCAGAAGAGCGTCTGTTTAGCTAGCTGAAGAACACTTACGGTCTGGCCTTTATGAGACCCTCCTTCCGCTAAAATCTCATACAACGACACGGCGGCTTTTATATTTTGAGGACCGTTGTATCCGAACAGCATGTTGGCGGCCAGTTTCTCCATCGCCTTCTGGTTCCCCATTTCTGCTGCCCGGGCGAGGAGCTGGTAGGCTCTGATTTAGAGAGACAACGCTTGGAATTAATCAGCCACATACACACGTTACACAGGAGCGTATCTGCGGTTGGAATAGCATTTTAATGCTGTTTATTGCATTAATGGTATTGCCGTCAGCATTAAAAAGACTCTCGGCACAGAATGGCTTTGGGGAGCCATCGTTGTGTGGCGGTTAGAGTTTTGAGCTAGGATCGGGAGAACCAGGTTCGAATCCCCACTCTTGCTGTGGAAGCTTGCTGGATCACCTTGGGTCAGTCACACACTCTCGGCCTAGCCTACTTCACAGGGCTGTTGTGAGGATAAAATGGATGAGAGGAGAATTATGTGAGCCACCTTGGGCCTTCATCTTCTTTCTGAAGGTGGGACATAACTGAAGTAAATAAATAAATAGAGGAGAAGGAGGAGATTGGATTTACACCCTGTCCTTCACTCAAGTGGTTAAGACGCTGAACTGCAGGCTGTGGAAAGTCAGTAGTTCAGCAGTTTGAGACCCGAGAGTGCCGCATGACGGAGTGAGCTCCCATCTCTAGTTCCAGCTCCTGCCAACCTAGCAGTTCGAAAGCAAGAAATTGCAAGTAGATAAACTGGTACCACTTCGGTGGGAAGGTAACAGCGTTCTGTGCGCCTTGGTGTTTAGTCATGCCGGCCACATGACCACGGAAACGTCTTCGGACAGCGCTGGCTCTTCGGCTTGGAAACAGAGATGAGCACCGCAACCCTAGAGTCGGATTTGACTGGCTTTTGAGCAAGGGAACCTTTACCTTTTACCTTCACTCGGAGTCTCAGAGCGGCTTACAAACTCCTTTCCCTTCCCCTCCCCACAGCAGACATCCTGTGAGGTAGGTGGAGCTGAAAGAGCTCTTTCAAAAACTGCTCTTGAAAGAACAGGTCTGACAGAACTGTGGCTCGGCCAAGGTCATCCAGCAGCTGCAAGTGGAGGAGTGGGGAATCGAACCCAGTTCTTCCACATTAGAAGCCGTGCTCTGAGCCACTACACCAAACTCTAAGACTAAAAAGACACATCCAAACTGAGATCAGAATGAAACAGCTGTGATTTGGGTTGGGAAACCACTGGGATTCAGTTAAAGATAAAACAGAAATCCCCTGTTACCTTAAACAACATTTACTCCAACATCCATTTTCATGAGCCAGAGATCGCTGCTTCAGATGTATAGAAGAAGAAGAAGAAGAATTTGGATTTATACCCCGCCTTTCACTGCCCAAAGGTGTCTCAGAGCGGCTTACAAACTCCTTTCCCTTCCCCTCCCCACAACAGACACCCTGTGAGGTAGGTGGGGCTGAGAGAGCTCTTGACAGAAACAGTCCTTGAGAGAACAGCTGTGCCAGAGCTTGTGACTGACCCAAGGTCACATCAGCAGGTGCAAGTGGAGGAGTGGGGAATCAAACCCGGTTCTCCCAGATAAGAGTCCGCACACTTAACCACTACACCAAACTGGCTCTCATTGGAAGGAAATCATTTTACACACTTTTATAAGGGAAAATTACAGATGTAGAGGAGAAGGGAGAGCTGGGGCAGATAGAGGCTTGGTGCGGATCCGGTCATAAAACATTTCAGGCGCAATGCTCCATGTAAGGGACTGGAACGGGTCAGGATCTTACACATAACAGATGATGAGAAGGGGACAGGGGTAAAGAACCAAACTACATTACAGAGGACGTGTGACTTGCCACTCACCGGTGCTGTCTCCATGGTAACGTCTGGGACGCTTTCACACACACATAATGCACTTTCAATCAACTTTCAAAGCACTTTGTGACTGGATTCTACTGTGGGAAATGGCTATAAAATCCACTTGCAAAGGGTCTCTGAAGTGGACCGAAATGGCATTATTTAGCATGCGCGGAAAGCACCCTTGGTTTTTTAAAGAAGTGCCTCATCCCATCCAGTGTTTCTGTGCCCCATTCCAATTCCCTGACTGTTGGGCTGTTTTCACACCAAAGATTTGCCACGTTTCAGCCACCCAACTCTGGGTTTTTTTCCACGTTTTCACATGAAGGACCCTTAGGGCCCTGCAGGACCTTTTACCATTCTGCAGGGACTGCAAGACGGAGCTCTTCCACCAGGTCTTTAATTAGGGAGCCACACCCAATAGTATTCATCAAGGCCCTGGGCCCAATACCATCACCGACAGCCTGAGTTCCGCCGACACTAAAACTGAACACCGACTGCATTTACTAGTGAATTGATACTACTCTGCCTTTGCCATTGTTAGTTAAATTGTTATTAGCATCTTATGTTCTTTTAAGATTTGATGCTTTTATGATATTGCTGTTTTTTAGCCTTTGCATTTTTGTAAGCCGTCCTGAGTCTGTCCTGACGGGAAGGGCGGGGTATAAATCAAATTAAATCAATCAATAAATGACTTGTCATTTATCAGCCCGTTCCTTCCATACACACACTCTGTCAGGTAGCCTTGTCAAATGTCTGGTACGCTGAGGGAGTACTTTCAGTATTTCTTCCTCTGAACTTTCCTTTACTATCTGCTATCAGGTCTCTGACCTTGCGTCTCCAGCTGCTGGAGTTTCGGCTGGGAACCAAACGGTTTCTAGATGGTTTTGCTTGCTTGCCCACTGCCTTGCCCGTGCATGCGGATGTTATTCATTGGCTTTTGCTACATGTGGGGGAGAGATGCTTGAATGTGGTATATCTCAGAAGGCCCTACTGTATGTGGCCATTACTGACACAAACTGTACACGTGTCTTTAGTTCTGATTCACCATTAAAAATCGTCTTCTGAAGAAGCCCTCTGTTGTGTGACCTGACTAAAGAGCAGTTTCTGTCAGAGCTCTCTCAGCCCCACCTACCTCACAGGGTGGCTGTTGTGGGAAGGGAAAGGGAAGGGAGTTTGTAAGCCACTCTGAGACACCTGTGGGTAGTGATAGTAAAGGTAAAGGTTCCCTTGCTCGAAAGCCAGTCGAATCCGACTCTAGGGTTGCGGTGCTCTTCTCCGTTTCAAAGCCAAAGAGCCAGCGCTGTCCGAAGACATTTCCGTGGTCATGTGGCCGGCATGACTAAACACCAAGGCGCACGGAACGCTGTTACCTTCCCACCAAAGTGGTCCCTATTTATCTACTTGCAATTTCTGGCTTTCGAACTGCTAGGTTGGCAGGAGCTGGAACTAGAGATGGGAGCTCACTCCGTCATGCGGCACTCTCGGGTCCTGAACTGCTGAACTACTGACCTTCCACAGCCTGCAGTTCAGCGTCTTAACCACTTGAGCCACCGCAGCTCCTGGGTAGCGAAGGGTGGGGTATGAATGCAATCTCTTCTTCTCTTCTTCTTCTAATGTAGCAAAAGTATTTGTGATGTTACCTTGGCGTGCACTACGTTGACGCTTGTTCAGATGAAATTTAAAAGGATGCCAGGGGCCCGTGTTTCTGTCCCCCTATACTATGAATCCCTGTGGTCACCTGTCAAGGCATGAGCGAGCTTTGACTGAGGAGGTTTGCTACGATAATCTGTGAAACACAAACATGGAGAGTTCTTTACGTGCTATACCAGGGGTGTCAAATATGTGGCCCGGGGGCTGGATCAGGCCCCCGGAGGGCTTCCATCAGGCCCTCAGTGGAACTGGCTGTCTCCTGCTTCCAGTTCTGCTGCTGCTGCGTCATCATAGCTCGCTTCACCAGACTCTCAATCGCTCAGCCATTTCATGTTTTCCCCCCGGGTCCTAGACTCAGAACGCTGAGCATGAGATTTCTGTGGTGGACGTCAATAAATCAAAAGTAGATCTGCAGCTTACAGAGCTAATGTTTGAAGCATGTTTTCAGTTTAAGTAAAAACAAAAAATCTTGGTGCTTGTGTCCTTTTATAAAGTTTATCTCTCCGCTACCTGGCATGACATTTTACGGCACACACGTGGCCCGGCCCAACGAGGTCTCATTGATGTCAGGTCCGGCCATCGTAACAAATGAGTTCGACATCCCGGTGCTGTACGCTCACCTCTACTTATCTAGGCTGCCTCAGAGGCTGTGCCCACAATGCCGGTGGGTAGACACTTACTCGTCCTTATCTTTGTCGCTTCTCAAGTGTTTCAGTATTTGGAGGCTCCTCTTAAGAAACTGCTGACTTCTGTCCTTTTTCGCCGCTTGCTCCTGTGCTAGAAATGGGACCAGGGGAAAAGAGAGAGAGAGAGAGAGAGAGAGAGAGAGAGAGAGAGAGAGAGAGAGAGAGAGAGAGAGAGAGAGAGAGAGAGAGAGAGAGAGAGAGAGAATGGTGTTATCTGCTGTCACTGATTTAAAGGAAATTATCTTTTCCCATGGGACTCGAGAAAAGCAAAGCTTCCGTCTTCTAATGACCTTATCTTAGCTGAGGCTCCCGTAGAATACAAATACTGGATTGAAACCTGACTTGCACATGGAACCGAAACATCTTGCTGTGCTCCAGGAAGGACAGGATACGCCTATGAAATGTAACTGCTTTTATACCTGCAGAGCCCTGTTAAGGATTTCTGAATCCCCTCTGCTGAAAACTCTGGGCCCATAATCCATCTAACCCTTACATCTTAAAAACTGGAGTCCTTTAAACGATAATAATGAGTAGCGTTGATTTTTCTCAAATCTCACTGATTTCTAATTGAATCCTAACTCTTCTTCCCACCCAGTTGTTCCCTCTAAGCTGAGTCAGACTGATTTCATGATCCTCAAAAAACAGGATCATGAAGCCGCGGGGAAATTGGGCGAAGCCGCGGGTCAAAATGCGGCCGCGTGGCTCCGAGTGGGAAACTGGCCAATGGCAACGGGGCAAAGGGAGGCATGACGGCGGTGCCGCTCCTTGTGTGAAATCGGTCTCAGTGTGAGATAGCTCACAGCTTTTTAGCCTCCGGCTCACACATTTTCGTCTTAGCTCAGGAAGGAGGGCTCCAGAGCCAACTAATTTATGCAGTTGCCAAATCGCTCGCTCACAACTTTAATGCCGGGAGCTCACAAAGTAGAATTTGTAGTTCACAAGACTCCACAGCTTAGAGGGAGCATTGCTCCCACCCACACAGAAAGATCACCGGTCCTTTCCCTTGCCTATAGAAGAAGGAAAAGAAGAGGAGGAGGAGATTGGATTTATACCCGTCCCTAACCCTTCACTACCCAAGGGAGCCTCAGAGCGGCTTACAAACTCCTTTCCCTTCCCCTCCCCACAACAGACACCCTGTGAGGTAGGTGGGGCTGAGAGAGCTCTGACAGAAACTGCTCTTTTTCAAGAACAGCTCTTGTCAGAACTACGGCTTGCCCAAGGTCATCCAGCCAGGTGTGAGTGGAGGAGTGGGGAATCAAACCCCGTTCACCCAGAGTCCGCGCACTTAACCACTACACCAAACTGGCTCTCCATCTTCCACAAAGCACTGCTGCCCGTTGCGTCTGTAGTCACTCATGGAAGCATCTATGTGTGGCCGTCTAGGGTTGCCAACCGCAAGGTGGGGCCTGGAGATCTCCTGGAATTACAACCAGAGTTGCCAACTACAGGTTGGGAAATACCTGGATATTTGGGGGGTGGAGCCTGAAGAAGGTGTGGTTTGGGAAGGGGAGGGGCCTCAGCAGGATACCAGAGGGTCCACCCTCTAAAGTGGGCCCTTTTCTCCAGGGGAACTGATCTCTTTCACTTGGAGATTAGTTGTAACACTAGCGGATCTCCAGGCAACACCTGGAGATTGGCAACCCAAGTTACAACTGATTAGGGCTGCCACGACCCCCGGAGAACCCCCCACTGCCCCACCACTGATCAGCTGGCTGGCAGAGGGGGACTCACCCGGAAAAAGAGCGAGGCCCAGTTGACGTTGCGGCGATGGGTCTACCTCACTTCTGACACGCCCTGGAAGTGACGCCCTCACGTGGTGCTCGGGCAAAACCTCTCTGGAAGGAGCCAGTTTTACCATAGAGGTTTTTGCCCAAATACCAGAGCGTCGCCCTGACAGCACTGCACGATGGTGTCACTTCCAGGATGTGTTGGAAGTGAGGTAGACACATGGCTGCCATGCCAGCTGGGCCTCCCTCCCGCTCCCGTTAAGCCCTCCACCCCCATCCCCCTCTGGCCCTGTGGCTGATCTAACAGGCCACAGAGACCAGTTCCCCCGGAGAAAATGGCAGCTGTGGAGAGTGGACAGAAGAAGAAGAGGAGGAGGAGGAGGAGGAGGAGGAGGAGGAGTCTCATAAGAACATAAGAGAGAAGCCAATGTTGAACCAGGCCAATGGCCCATCTAGTCCAACACTCTGTCACACAGTGGCCAAAAATACCAGGTGCCATCAGGAGGTCCAGCAGTGGGGCCAGGACACTAGAAGCCCTCCCACTGCTGCCCCCTCCAGCACCAAGAACAGAGTGCATCACCTGCCCCAGACTGAGAGTTTCTATCTATACCTTGGGGCTAATAACCACTGATAGACTTCTGCTTCATATGTTTATCTAATTCCCTCTTGAAACTGTCCATGCTTGTAGCTGCCACCACCTCCTGTGGCAGTGAATTCCACGTGTTAATCACTCTTTGGGTGAAGAAGTATTTCCTTTTATCTGTTCTAACCCGACTGCTCAGCCATTTCATGGAGTGCCCACGAGTTCTTGTATTGTGAGAAAGGGAGAAAAGTACTTCTTTCTCAACCTGCTCTATCCCATGCATAATCTTATAATCTTATAAACCTCGATCATGTCACCTCTCAGCCATCGTTTCTCAGAGCGGCTTACAATCTCCTCTCCCTTTCCCTCTCCACAACAGACATCCTGTGAGGTAGGTGGGGCTGGGAGAGCTCTTTCGAGAACTGCCCTTGAGAGAACAGCTCTGACAGAACTATGGCTTGCCCAAGGCCATCCAGCGGCTGCAAGTGGAGGAGTGGTGAACCAAACCCAGTCCTCCCAGATTAGAGTCCATGCACTTAACCACGACACCAGACTGTCCCTCTCCTCCCCAAACCCTGTCCTCCTTGGGCTCCACCTCCCAAACCCGACTCCTACCCAATCGTTGCCCCCGAGCCCAGACCGTGTGCCGGATGCTTCGAAAGGGCCTGCGTGATTGGCTCACCCAGACAAAGCTGGGTCTTTAAATGGTTTCAGAGGGGAGCTATATTGGTTTGCAGTGGAATGGCTCGATTTCAGTTCAGGAGTGCCTGAGAGAGAGAGCAAGGAGATTTTGGGGGGTATGAGCTTTTGAGACTCGCAGCTCTAACAGAGGCAGCTCTCCAAAGCTCATGATCCCGAAAATCTTGTTGGTTTTCTAAGTTGCTACTGGACTTAAATCCAGCAGGTCTTTAAACATTACGGCAGCACAACGGGATAAGCTGCAGAAAAGGAGCCGGAACGCTGCCGCTGCCGTGTCGAGACGGCACCCACCTTTGTGTGCATTCCGGTTGCTCCACGTTCTGTACTCCCCCAGGCAGCGAGAGGTGCCAGGAGTGCTTCTTACACAGAGGCAGCTCCTTTACGAGGACTCAGAGGGAATACTAACGACTTGTGTGGGCGCTTTCGCGCATGCTAAATAATGCCGTTTCAATCCGCCTCGGCGACCGCTTGCGAGTGGGTTTTCTCGTTTTGCACAGTGAAATCCAGTCGCAAAGTGCACCGAAAGCAGACTTGGTTGTTGTTGTTGCTCAGTCGCACAGTCGAGTCCGACTCTTCGCGACCCCATGGACCAGATCACGCCAGGCCCTCCTGTCTTCCGCCGTCCCCTGAATTTTGCTCAATTTCATGTCCGTTGCATCGATGACACTGTCTAACCATCTCATCCTTTGCCGTCCCCTTCTTCTTCTTTGACCTTCCATCTTTCCCAGCATCAGAAAGTGCGTTATTTAGGGTGTGTGAAAACGTCCATGCCAGGTGGGTCTTTTTGTAACACCCTAGGTTTTTCTTACTTAGCGTACAACCAGGCGAAAAGGGAAAGGCGGGTAGATCGACCAGCAAAACTAATCGATACATAGTCTTCCGATAGCATGTCCTTGAAGCTCCCTGTGATGCACCTTTTCCCTCACACGGAGAGCCTACCGCCCACTTAAACCTGTCTCTCGGGGTTATGGGACCCTTTAAATGCTGTTTGCAAGTAGCAAATTTGCTGATCGGAATTCAGGTGCATGTGACCCCCCCACTTCTTGTAAGCAGCATTTTAAAAGTCCCTTTAAATCCTGTTTGCAAGAAGTGGGCAGAGGGGGCTGAACTCTAGTTGGTGAATTCACCTCTTGGAGTTCGGGCACGTGGGGCAGTGTGACTTCTGTGTGATGTCATCATGCCTGGGACGTCCCTGCCTCCTCCAGAAACGCCCTCCAAAGTCCCCCACTGGCAAAGAGGTAGACCTGGCGACCCTAGGCCCAAACTTACCACTCTCTGTTGCCATTCTTTCATATCCTTTAATATATAGCTATAGACCAAGGTATTAAAATTGTGTGTATGGGGGGGGTTTCTTTCCCTTAGATATGCTGCCCACAGGGCTGATCAAAACAAGAAAACTTTTACTAACGTCATGAAGAAAACACCGAGGACAGTCAGGTGTAAGCAGCAACACTTACCTTCCATTGAATTTTTGAACTGAGGTCCTATTCCTACAACTAGGATCCTTTAGTTAAGCATTTACTATTTTCAGCCTACTCTAAGCAGCTCTTTTGCAAAGTTCTACTCTGTCAGACATCCGCCCCCCAGCTCTTAAGCAGTCAACTCCTCTGCTACTAACTCCTGTCATTTTTAAGCTGCTGTTTTCCAAGTCTCCCTCTCTCTCGACATTCCATCAGCTCTCACTGGCTGCTCTTAGAGACAGGCGAAACCTCACCTGTTCATCACACCTCCTAAGATCTAGCCTTTTGCCAGGTAGATCCACAACTTCAGTTGGTTTTCTCTCTCTTTCTGACCACATTAGAAATGCAAAAACTCTTTCCCATCTAGCAAATATGGTCTAAGACAACAACTTCCAGTGGCTTAGGGTTGTCTCTGGGCATCGAAGACAGTAAACTGCCCTGTGATGATCCAACATCAAGAGATGTGTTGTACCAAAAGCTAGGAAAAAGGAAGGAGGGGTCATTTTACAGAACTCAAAAGCACACAAATAGCACAGGACTGAAGACTTCCAAAAAACAGGATTGAGTAGACGCGGGGGAAATCGTGCGAAGCTGCGGGGCAAAATGTGGCTGTGCAGCACTTAGTGTGAAATTGACACATACCATAGGGGCAAAGGGAAGAGTGAGCACGGAGCAGTGCCTGTGGGAAATCAGCCACAGTGAGACAAATAAATGCATTCATAGAATCATAGAATGTTAGAGTTGGAAGGGACCTTGCAGGTCATCTAGTCCAACCCCCTGCACTCTGCAGGAGCAGAGCCAAAAGACAGCCCTACATACCTACAACATACCCAAAAGATAGTCGTCCAGTCTCCACTTGACAACGTCCAGCGAAGGAGCATCCACCACCTACCAAGGCAGGCTGTGCCACTGCTCAACCACTCTTACAGTTAGGAAGTTTCTCCTGATATCTAGCTGGTAACGACTCCCTCATAATTTCCACCCATGAGATCTAGTCTTGCAATCTGGAGCAAGAGAGAAGAGATCTGCTCCATCTTCTACGTGACGGCCCTTCAGATACTTGAAGACTGCAATCATGTCCCCTCTAAGCCTTCCCTTTCCCAGCCTAAACATACCCAATTCTTTCAGCCTTTCCTTGTAAGACATTGTTATAGACACAGAGAGTACTACACCTTGACACAGAGAGTACTAGAACATAAGAACATAAGAGAAGCCAATGCTGAATCAGGCCAACGGCCCATCTAGGCCAACACTCTGTCACACAGCGGCCAAAATATACCAGGTGCCATCAGGAGGTCCAGCAGTGGGGCCAGGACACCAGAAGCCCTCCCACTGCTGCCCCCTCCAGCACCAAGAATAGAGTGCCCCAGACTGAGAGTTCCCATCTATACCCTGTGGCTAATAGCCACTGATGGACTTCTGCTCCAGATGTTTATCTAATTCCCTCTTGAAACCGTCCATGCTTGTAGCTGCCACCACCTCCTGTGGCAGTGAATTCCATATGTTAATCACTCTACATCTTTCTGTGTTATACCTCTGAGAATGCCAGTCACAGCTATTAGCAAAACGTCAGGTCCTACAATGCCAAGACCACAGCCACAACCTGGAAAATCTACAGCAACTAATGAACTCCAGCCGTGAAAGCCTTCGACAACATATTATTATAGATTACTTATAATTTAGCTTTGGGACACCATTTTGAAATAGTGTTTTCCTATTCCTCAAAACTTCTGACTTTCTGGTCAGTGCTGGTGGTAGTACTATCTCACCGCTTAAATTAGTCGATCAAACTGAGCCGATTTGAGAATACCACCAGGACTATCACCTAAGTAGTGGTATGGTTTGATGTAGGAATCTCTGCTCCTGCACTTTGTTTCCATCATTTTAGGAAAATGGATAATTGATTGTTTATGGATGTTTTATCTATGTTTTTAACTGTATTTATATATGCATTTTATGCAAGCCGCCCTGAGTCCACCTTGGCGGGGAGGGCAGGGTATAAATCGAACTAATAAAATAAAAAAATTAACCACTTGTATCTCCATTGGCTTTGTTTATAGCTATTGGCAAGGCACTGCACCCGTCTTTTATATGCATCCACTGGCGAAAAAATCGCTGTGCGACTAACTTTCGGTCTACGTCTTCCACCTCAAAGTAGGGTTTTTCTTCATTTTACCTTGAACGGCTCATAAAGGTACCCTCACAAATTTCTATTATCGGTACTTTATCACCAACTTCCAATGGACTTCTAGTCTCCCCGGGAAAACCCATTTACAGCCTACACCAGGGGTCTCCAACCTTTCTGAGCCTGTTGGGGACATTTGGAATCCTGACACAGGGTGCCGGGCACGTAGCCACAAAATGGTTGCCACAGAAGGTGGCGCCAGCCACAAAATGGCTGCACAAGGAGTTGGAGCCAATAAAAAATGTAAGGGAGTGAGGTCACGCGTGACTCCAATAATAACTCTTCGACATTTTAGACTCAAACTCTGCTTAACTGGATGCATTTTAAAATGAAAACATTGTTTTACAATTATTTTCTTGCATACACACAGCTTACTTCCAGTCACATGACGAGGACCCTTGTGCTGTGGTGGCGGCTGCCGCCAAAACAAGTCCTTTAAAAATCTGTACAGCCAATCACATCTCTCTTTTTTAGACAATTTTTATTATTTTTAACAAACACACAAACCAACCAACCAACACACAAACACATACATGAGAGTGGTAGTAACAACATCATATCTCTTAGATCGCCTCTTACATATAGATTAATTTTCCCACCATATGGACCATTATAACTTGTAAGTCTATGTTTTACATTGACAATTTTAACAATCCTAGCTCTATATATCTAACTATAAAATTACATGATCATAACAGTCGATAATGATTACGTCTCTATTACTAACCAAGCCAATTCTCTTTAATCACCATCTTGTACTTGGCATATGAAACAAGTCGACCTGCTAGAAAAGATACGATGACAGCAACATATGTAATAAAAGGGTAATAATAAAATATGGCCCCGGTCGTACGGGCCAGAAAACGCGGGGGAGAGGCGTGGCAGTTCACCCCGGAGCTAAATAAGGTGCGGTAGCCCGATCACACGGGCCACCGGGTTGCCACACTCCAGCTCTGCGCGCCGATCACACCGTGCTGCTGCAGCGCAGCAAAAAAGCAGCACAGCAGACCACACAATCCGCACTGTTGCGAAGTGCACATGCACCGTGGGGGAGGCGGGCTACTGTCGTTGTCTTGTGTGTGTGCATGCGCTGTTCAGCGTTGGTGCGCATCCCATGGAAACTTACAACATCCGGAAACCCTGGGACATGGGCAGGCGTCGGAAGCCACAGGATACTGGCGCTCCCGCGATCAGACGCCAGCCTTTGCCCCAGGGTTTCCGGAAACTAGTACTTCGATCCTAGTAGTTTTTTACTCCACGTTTTCGGAGGGAAGCCGCGGGTTGGCCACGGGAGCGTTACGCCTCCCAGATGTGCTCATATGATCGCGCACGGAAAGTCCGCAGGGCTCCCGTGCCTTCAGCGGGGCAAATGCTCCGTGTGAACAGGGCCTATTTTAGGTACAGGGGATCCAGCTGACATAATGGGCTGACATCTGAACACACATTAAGTTGCCTACACTTAATCAGACCCCCGGTTATCAAGGTGGATCCAGGTGGCCAGCCCTGTTGGTCTGAAGCAGTCAAACAAATTAAGAGTCCAATGGCACCTGTTCAGACCAACAAAGTAGGAGCTTCTGCGTGCATGCACACTTTTTCAAATCCATTGGGATGGTAGGTCAGAATCAGACTGATAGACAGGGCAGCTGAACAGCAAATTAACACGATGAAGACGTGCAAAGACAAAACTAGAGAACAAGCTAAAGGTTATAAAGTCAACAGCTGTAGAGCAATCAATACGTCAAAATAGCAGATAAATGTGTAAAGGTGTCTTTTCTAAAATCTCAAAATCTACTCAGATGGGCAGTTGTTCTCCAGCGTCTCGGGTGGAGGTCTTTCACATCATTTACTGCCCGGTCCTTTTAACTGGAGATACCAGGGATTGAACCTAGGGCCTTCTGCATGCAAAGCAGAGGCTCTTCTGCTGAACCACAGCTCAGTGGTGGGTTTTGATGCTGTGTGCCCCAATAGGTCTTTCCCGTAAGCTCTCTATGGCAATAGGCTTAGGTGGCTTTCCTACTTTGCTTTTGGAGACAGCAGTTTTTCCTGGCCGTCGCACTACCATAAAACATAATTTTATAGCACGCTCAAAGGAACTCATTATTTAAAACAGTTAAGCTGAAGGTTAATAGCTCCAAAAATACTTAGGAATGTGACACAGCTTTACCAAATTCTTGTTATACCTGGTGACACTGCCCCGTTTTATAGGTGCTCGAGAGCCATAAAAGAATCTATTAATGTATTACACAGTCCCATGGCTTTTAAAGAGACGTACTAATAAATGTTTAATGCGTTTTCCAGAGCACTCGAGTCTATATTTTGATGGCCGAACACTACTTCTTTGTGATCCTCTTTGAGCTCGATCGTAGGGGCCCTAACTTTCTGACACAAGGATTTAATGGCTGGTTTCATTCCTTATGAATTTCACTTCCAGTCCAAGAGCTATCTCTGTGCAAAACTGGGAGCACCATGGATTTTAACCACTGAACGACCAGTCAGCTCTATGAAAACAGCAAAGAGTTCCTATTCCGTCCCCCTCTGGGAAGTGTTAATAAAACGGTCTGCGTGAGTCTCGTATCTGTCACTGGAGACAAGCACCGCTGAGGCATGGTCCAGAAATGCCGTACTTTGAAAACCCTTTTTGAAAACTCCCCCAGCATCGCCGCTCCAGTGCAGACCCAACCCCAGACAATGTGGAATGGGAACCTCATTATGCGTTTTAAGACCTGTGACTTGTGACGGTATGTATTACACGACAGGAATGTTATTTTCGTGGACAGCTACAGACAGCGTACTGAATGGGTGCAGGAACAAGGAATGCTTTTGCACCTGTTAGAATCAATGCTCCCTCTAACCTATGGAATCTTGTGAGCAAAACTTCTGCTTTGTGAGCGACTGGCATTAAAGTTGTGAGCGAGCGATTTGGCTACTGCATAAATTAGTTTGCTCTGGAGACATCCTTCCTGAGCTGAGACAAAAATGTGTGAGCTGGAGGCCAAAAAACTGTGAGCTAGCTCACACTGAGTCGGCTTAGAGGGAACCTTGGTTAGAATTGCTTCTCAGAAATTTGCAGTTCTGCGTGGTGTACATTGTGACCAAGTCACACACACACAAAGCCCATTTTGCAATGGGAAGCGTAGCAAGCAATGTGGTGAGCCAGTACAGAACAATGGTTAGAGCGTCAGACCCTCCCACCAAGGTCTGAATCCCTGCTCTGCTACGTCAGCTTGCTGAGCGACCTTGGCCTTGTCATTCTCTCTCAGCCTAATGGACCTCTCAGCGTTGTGGTTGTTGGGAGGATAAAGTAGAGGTGCCGCTAGAGGCCAACTAGGCCCAGGGAGCCTGGCTAGCAGTAGGGGAGGCTGGGCCTACAAATCCCAGAAGGCCTTGGGAAGTTTTGGAGCCAAAATTGACCAATAGGGAAGAAGAGGGCTGGGGAACAAAAGAGCTGGTGTCAGAGCAGAAGCTGTTCTTTCTTCCCAGGAGACAGAGCCAGAAGAGAGGCTGCTGTAGGGAGGAGACCCTCATCCTGAGGGAAGGGTGAGTAGTTGAAGGCCACCTGAGATAGTGAGCTAGGAACAGTATATATTTAGACGCATTTAGGGCATTTGATTTCTTTTCTTTTCACCCACTTACTGTTATTATTCTGCACCTTGTTGTTTGACCTCCTATAAAATAAACCTTTTCCTTGTTGTACTCTGCCTGGTCCTCACGCCTGTTATTCGGCCAAATAAGGGAAGTCTGAAGGTCTTGGGAGGGTGCTCTGGGCCTTCTCAAGGGATCCTAAGTGCAGAGTGGTGGTAGCGTCAGGTGACACCCCACCTGAGCCGTGACAAGTGGAAACAGACTGGGCTTTCCCGCATTCTCATTTTTCTCGCTTGTGTGTTCCTGTTGCTTTGAGTTCTTCCCCGCTGTTCTGCATGTGTTTTGCTCCCTCTACTAGTCGATTCAATATTACAGACTGGTATAAAAAACCTGCATTTTAAACTTGTGGGGAGATACGCTGGGCATACAGTGATGTAATATCAAATCGACCACTAGAGGGAGCGAAACAGGCATGGAACAGACCCCTTCCCTCCCGAAGCAACACAAAATAATGATATTCAGTTGCTCATTAATACAACTGAAAAAGCACCCCTGGGGTTCCTCTCCTGTAGAACTGCTGTAATACAAAGCAGCTACGTCTTGCTCTTCTTCTGGTACTTTGGGCACGCTATTTTATTAGTCCACTTCTTGAATTCTGAATGGCTGCTACGTCCATTATGATTTAACAACCTAAGTGCCTCTTCAGCGAATGTATTTATTTACTTCATTTATGCCCCATTTCCCTCCCCAGTGGGGACCCAAGGTGGCTTTCATCATTCTCCTCTCCTCCATTCGATCCTCACAACAACCATGTGAGGTAGTTCTCTCACAAAGGAGTTTCAAAGGAAGAAGAGAAAGAGAAACTGCTGAATTGCAGCTGATAATGAAGCTCAAGACAGATGGATCCTCCCGGACCGAATCGAGACCTAGGTTTCCTGTCTCATCACCAATGCTGATTTCTCCACACCTATGACCCCTCTGCATATCACACCTAATCCAATCATGCCTGCTATTGTCAATCACCTGCTATTTTCATTTTCCTGCTGATGTCATTCCGCATCTGAAATCACTCCCACTCTCCAAGACAGAAGGACAGATGGATTCCCATTCCAGCTGTCTCTGAAGAAGTGAGCTGTGACTCACGGAAGCTCATCCCCTACCAGAAATTGTGTTCGTCTTTCAGGTGCTCCTGGACTCCTGCTCTTTTCTACTGCTACGGACAGACTAACACGGTGACCCTCTCGATCTATCTCCATGTAAGGCAGGTTAGGCTGAGAGAGTGTGACCGGCCCAAGGTCACCCAGCAAGCTTTCACGACAGTGTGGAGTTTCCAGTCTGGGTCTCCCAGATCCCAGTCCAGCTCTCAAAACACTACACCACACTAGTGTCTGAAACGGCCACATCAGGAGGAAGAATATGTCGGATCTGTGGAGACCGCCAAGCATCTCCAGTCCTCCAGCCCCATGGCTTTAATCAGCATAGCCGGATGGATTCATTCCCCCCAAGCTGAGAGAACGATTTCTGTCGGCATCCCTCCCTTGTCAATTCTTAAAAAAGGCTTTCGAGGCAAACTTCTGCTCTGTTTCCTCCTACAGCAGAAAGCTGCAGTGAAGTAACTCGATTTTCCACTTCCTTCGCCGCTAACCATACCTTTGAGACGTGCATTAACAATGGCCTCTTTGAAGCCCCGTCCTACAAAACACGGTGGGAATTCTCCACTTAGCTGTTCAGCTCGTTTAAGACTGATTTCCCCCAACCAGAAGTTTCGTCGTTCATGACAGCAATACGTTTTTTGGCTAATTTGGATTTTTCCTTCTGGACCGTTCCGCTATTTACTGTCTGTTTGTCTGAGAAGTTAGCTGAAAACATGGAACTACGGGATATGAAACACAGAACTTAAAAGATACTCAGGTCGAATCTGCATGTGCATTTTTAAATCAGTTTTGTGCTGCTGTGATGCAGTCTTTCTCTATGCTTGTTTGAAGAGTTGTTTGGAGAAGATTCATTTAAAGCAATGTGGAGGCGCAGTGACAGTGGAGCCGCCACGATAGGGCGATAAACATATGCAAACATGCAAATGTATGCTAGCACTGTTGAAGTGTGAAAACGAAAGCAAATGTAGACAGCTTTTTTGAAGACGGAGTCAGAAGGCTGGACACCGGTGGGAAAGACAAATGCAGATTCGACCTCAGTCTTGGGCGGGGGGGACTTAACAAATTTAGGCAGCGGTCACACACTAAATAACCCACTTCCAATGCACTTTCCAACTGGATTTTACTGTGTGAACTGGCAAAACCCAGCTGGAAACTACATTGAAAGTTGATTGAAAGCGGATTAGTGTGTGTGTGGCTGCAGCCTTACTCTATCTCCCAGGACCTGTTAATGTGTACATATACCCTAATATATCCAAGCACGTTTCATTTATTCTTTTGCTTTCTTAATTTACACCTCACCTTTCTCCCTAGTGGGGATCCAAAGTGGCATACATCGTTCTCCCCTCCTCCATTTTATCCTCATCAACCACCCCGTGAGGCAGGTTAGGCCGAAAGTGTGTGACTGGCCCAAGGTCACCCAAGCAGGTTTCCATGGCTCGAGTGGGGATTTGAACCCCGGATCCTAGTCTGTCACTGAACTCCAGTGCACCTCTCCGCTGAGCCTGGCATAAAACACTAAGTGGCAATGTTCCCTCTAAGCTATGGAGCCTGGTGAGCAAAAATTCTACTTTGTGAGCTACTGGCATTAGAGTTGTGAGTGAGTGATTTGGCTACTGCATAAATGAGTTTGCTCTGGAGCCCCATCCTTCCTGAGCTGAGGCAAAATGTGTGAGCCGGAGGCTAAAACACTGCGAGCTGGCTCACACTCACTCAGCTTAGAGGGAACACTGCTAAGTGGGTGTAATTTATTTACTGTGGTCATTGGAACCCATCCTGAAACGAAAGGTGCCCTGTGGTGATGTGAACTAATGAGGCTCGGAGGTCCCATACTGAGCTTACTCGAGGGAAGAGGAGGAAGAAGAGGAGGAGATTGGATTTATACCCTGCCATTCACTCAGAGCGGCTTACCATCTCCTTTCCCTTCCCCTCCCCACAACAGACACCCTGTGAGATAGGTGGGGCTGAGAGAGCTCTTTCGAGGACTACCCTTGAGAGAACAGCTCCGACAGAACTATGGCTTGCCCAAGGTCATCCAGACAGGTGCAAGTGGAGGAGTGGGGAATCAAACCCGGCTCTCCCAGTTTAGAGTCCGCGCACTTAACCACTACACCAAACTGGAGAACATGAGATGAGCTGGGATCGGGACCCCCTACCTTGTGCCATCCCCTCTCCCTAGGTCTTCCTCCGTACATGATCTACCGTCCTGTTTCAAGATGGATAGGACTGTTAGTCTGTCGGTAGCAGCAGAAAAGAGAAGGAGAGCAGTAGTGCCTGGCTTAGGTTAGTCCAGTCTCATAAGATCTTGGAAGCTAAGCAGGGTCAGCCGTGGTTAGTCCTTGGACGGGAGGCCACTGAGGAAGGCCAGGGCTGCGATGCAGAGGCAGGGAACAGCAATCCAGCTCTGCTCCTCGATTGCCTTGAAAATCCTACGAGATCACAATAAGATGCCTGCAGCTTGCCGGCACTTTCTGCCACCGCTGCCACAGAACTGAGCCTAGTCCTGGCCATGGCGCCTTAAAGACTAACAAAATTTGTGGTGGAAGAAGGAGAGAAGAGATTGGACTTGTACCCCACTCTTCACTCAGAGTCTCAGAGTGGCTTACAGTCTCCTTTCCCTTCCCCTCCTCACAGCAGACACCCTGTGAGGTCGGCGGAGCTGAGAGAGCTCTTTCGAGAACTGCTCCTGAGAGAACAGCTCTGAGAAAACTGTGACTGACCCAAGGTCACGCCAGCAGCTGCATGTGGAGGAGTGGGGAATCAAACCCGGTTCTCCCAGATCGGAGTCCTCACTCCTAAGTCGCTGCCCAGTTCTTCTGTCTCAGGCAGGCACCCGGGGCCAGAGGCAGTGAGCACAGCCCCAAAACAGTCCAGGGTCAAGGCACAGCGAATCAAAAGTTCAAGCATCAAACCAAAAGGGAAAATCCAAAAGAGCAGAAGACAGGTCACCTTCCGGGAGGTCCAAGCCCATACATAAGAACATAAGAGAAGCCAATGTTGAATCAGGCCAATGGCCCATCTAGTCCAACACTCTGTCACACAGCGGCCAAAATATACCAGGTGCCATCAGGAGGTCCAGCAGTGGGGCCAGGACACCAGAAGCCCTCCCACTGCTGCCCCCCCCAGCACCAAGAATAGAGTGCATCACCTGCCCCAGACTGAGAGTTCTCATTCTATACCCTGTGGCTAATAGCCACTGGTGGACTTCTGCTCCATATGTTTATCTAATTCCCTCTTGAAACTGTCCATGCTTGCAGCTGCCACCACCTCCTGTGGCAGTGAATTCCATATGTTAATCACTCTTTGGGTGAAGAAGTATTTCCTTTTATCTGTTCTAACCCGACTGCTCAGCAATTTCATAGAGTGCCCACGAGTTCTTGTATTGTGAGAAAGGGAGAAAAGTACTTCTTTCTCAACCTGCTCAATCCCATTCATAATCTTATAAACCTCGATCATGTCACCCCTCAGCCGTCGTTTCTCCAAGCTAAAGAGCCCCAAGCATTTTAACCTTTCTTCATAGGGAAGGTGTTCCAACCCTTTTATCATTCTAGTTGCCCTTCTCTGCACTTTTTCCAATGCTATAATATCCTTTTTGAGATGTGGTGACCAGAACTGTACACAGTATTCCAAATGAGGTCGCACCAATGATTTATACAGGGGCATGATGATACTGGCTGATTTGTTATCAATTCCCTTCCTAATAATCCTCAGCATAGCGTTGGCCTTCTTTATTGCAGCTACACATTGTGTAGACATTTTCAACGAGTTATCCACTACGACTCCAAGATCTCTCTCTTGGTCAGTCTCTGCCAGATCAGACCCCATCAACGTGTATTTATATTTAGGATTTTTGGCTCCAATGTGCATCACTTTGCACTTGGCCACATTGAACCCCATTTGCCACGGTGACGCCCACTCACCCATCCTCAACAGATCCCTTTGGAGTGCCTCACAATCCTCCCTGGTTTTCACCACCCTGAACAACTTCGTGTCATCTGCAAATTTAGCCACATCACTGCTTACTCCCAATTCCAAATCGTTAATAAACAAGTTAAAAAGCATGGGACCGAGTACTGATCCCTGTGGTACCCCACTGCTTACCACCCTCCACTGAGAAAGTTTCCCATTTATACTCACTCTCTGTTTCCTATTTATAAGCCAGTTTTTGATCCACAAGAGGACTTGTCCTTTTATCCCATGACTATTGAGCTTACTTAGGAGCCTTTGATGAGGAACTGTATCAAAAGCTTTCCGGAAGTCAAGGTAAATAATATCTATTGGGTCCCCCTTGTCCACATGTTTGTTCACTCCTCAAAAAACACTAACAGGTTAGTGAGACAAGATCTTCCCTTACAGAACCCATGCTGAGTCTGCCTCAATAGTTTTTGTTCATCAATGTGCCTACTAATTCTTTCCTTAATAACAGTTTCCACCAACTTACCCGGTATCGATGTCAGACTGACTGGCCTGTAATTTCCTGGATCTCCCCTGGAGCCCTTTTTAAAGATGGGAGTGACATTAGCTACCTTCCAGTCCTCAGGAATGGAGGCAGATTTTAAAGAAAGATTACATATTTTTGTCAGGAGATCCACAAGTTCACATTTGAGTTCTTTCAGAACTCTCGGATGAATGCCATCCGGGCCTGGTGATTTATTAGTTTTTAAATTGTCCATCAGTCGGAGGACTTCCTCTCTTGTCACCGCAATCTGATTCAGGTCTTTCAAACCCCCTCCCGAAATCGGTGCTTCTGGAGTGGGCAAGCACTTCTCCTCTTCCACAGTGAAGACAGAGGCAAAAAATGCATTCAGCTTCTCAGCCATTTCCCTATCATCCTTCACTACTCCTTTTACCCCTTGGTCATCCAAGGGCCCCACTGCCTCCCTGGCTGGCTTCCTACTTCTAATGTATTTGAAGGAAGTTTTATTGTTGGTCTTTATGTTTTTTGCGATATGCTCCTCATATTCCCTTTTTGCTTGCCTGATCACAGACTTGCATTTTATTTGCCATAGTCTGTGTTCCCTTTATCAACCTCACTAAGACTAGCTTTCCACCGCTTAAAGGAATCCTTCTTACCTTTTACAGCTTCCATTACTTTATTTGTTAACCATGCAGGCTTTTTTCTATACCTATTTGTACCTTTCCTAACCTGCGGTATATATTTTTTCTGAGCTTCTAGGATTGTCTTTTTAAATAGTCTCCAAGCTTCCCCAATGGTTTTGACCTTCTCCACTCTTCCTTTCAATTTCTTCCTCACATGTCCCCTTATACCAGAGAAGTTACCCCTTTTAAAGTTAAAAGTGGTTGCCTCAGTCTTTTTGGGCAACTCCCTATCTGTACAAATGTTAAACTCAATGACATTATGGTCACTGTTAACCATAGCCACTGGTTGCCTCCACACCAGCTCTCCCTTTTCTCGGCTACTTTTATCAGGAGTCATTCAAGGCCAGGCACGACTCCTCCACCTGCTGAGTCAGCCAGGGACAGGTTCAAGCCCTCGTTGGCTGACCAGCTTACAGAGAAGTCAGACACAATCCTGCAATGACCCCCAACTCACATGCGCTACAGCACCGCTCCTGTGCCTCCGGGCCCACCTTCTCCGGCATTCCAGAGGCTCCCTCGTGTACGGATGTAGCGTGAATGGGAATATAATGATTTTTTTAAAATTCAGACTAGTCGTATTTCTTTGGTTTTATGGATTTTTGTTAATATTAAGATTTTATTAGGATGTAATGAAAGCTTACTAAATAGGAAGGCCTTTCCCTTGTAGGTTAAGAGTATCTTTTTAGCTGATGCTAGCAGACAAGAAGAAGAGAGAAGAAAAGATTGGATTTATACCCCGCCCTTCACTACCCAAGGGAGTCTCAGAGCGGCTCACAAACTCCTTTCCTTCCCTTCCCCTCCCCACAACAGACACCCTGTGAGGTAGAAGAAGACGACATTGGATTTATACCCTGCCCTTCACTACCCTTTGCCGCAAAGGATGAGATGGTTAGGCAGTGTCATCGATGCAACGAACATGAAATTGAGCAAACTTCAGCAGACAGCGGAAGACAGGAGGGCCTGGCGTAATCTGGTCCACGGGGTCGCAAAGAGTCATACTTGACTGTGCGACTGAACAACAACAACTTCACTACCCAAGGGAATCTCAGAGCGGCTTACAAACTCCTTTCCCTTCCCCTCCTCACAACAGACACCCTGTGAGGTGGGTGGGGCTGAGAGAGCTCTGACAGAAACTGCTCTTTTTCAAGAACAACTCTTATCAGAACTACGGCTTGCCCAAGGTCATCCAGCAAGTGGGAGTGGAGGAGTGGGGAATCAAACCTGGTTCTCCCAGATTAGAGTCCGTGCACTCAACCATCGAAACCAAACTGGCCAAAAAGAAAACACCAAAAAGAAATACCAAAAAGAAAACAACATTCTTTTGTTGGTACACCTGAAGATAGTTTTTTGAAGAGATGTGCCTGCTTGAAGTATAGAGTTCATGGTTTTAGTGGTTTGGGGTAGAACTCTGCAGTGTCTGGGTCAAAAGGGCTTTAGTTTCACATCAGGGAAAAAAACCCACCTTTTGTTTGGGTATGAAGAATCCTTGGGGTATTATTATTAAGGCTAGGTTAAATAAACATTTAAGACATCATGTAGGCACACCTTTTTCTGTATTTACCAAGGAGTGAATGACTACTCAGATGATGCTCTGTAATTTTGTGACCAATTATTATTTCTGAATGTTATCTTCACTGACTATGTCATTCTAAGTCTAAAATTTCAGGTATTTCCTTATTGTACCCAGAAAGCAGTCAGTTTTTGATAGGCTGGTTTGGCCTGTTTTCACTTGTTTTAATTGCTTAAACATTCCTCCTCCTTAATTTGACTTCTTTTTTTGGCTGGGAATCTATTTGTACAAGGGTACAGGAGCCACAGGCTGGGTTCCAGCAGGGCAAGTCACAGGCAAGGCTACAGAGAGTAACCAAAGTCCAGTACAAAAATCAGGGGTTCCAAAGGGCCAATTTACCAAAGGCGTTCCAGGCAGCAAGTCCAGTCCAAAGTTAGGGGTTGCAAAGCCCATCGTCAGGTCCCGTCCAAGGTTGTAGCGGTCTAGTAGTATCAAATTATACTCATTACATCCACAAACTGCTGCTTCTCCTAGCTGAATTTATAGCCAAGGCTTAATGAGCTAAACTCCCAGCCAATTCCTTGGCAGTCATCCTGAAACTACTCATTCAACTCTTCAATTGGCAGTGGTCGGTGGGCCATGAGTCTTGCATTTCTTCTCCTTTCTTGCAACTCTAAGCGTCTCTGACAGCGTTGGTGCTGCAAGGGTGTGGGTGAGTTCGGTGGCTGCTGAGGACTCATTTACTGGTTCAGAGCTACAAGGTGTTGGCTCTGTTTCAGCTGTAGGCTATGACTCCTGATCAGCCGGTAACCTAGTCTCTAGTTGTTCTTCTTTTGACTCAGAGCCAGCTGTAGCCGGCTGTTCAGTTGCCGACTCAGGACTAGCAGGTAGTTCTTCATCTGAGAAATCTGAGCCATCACTCAGCACAGATTGATTTATGGCACTGCAACCCTGGGGTGAGGCTGCTGGCGGCAGGGCCTCTGCTTCCGATCTTGGGCTGTGGAACTGAGGGCATGGCACAGTTACTGCAGGCTGGGATTCCCATCTGTACCTGATGGAGTCTCCACCTTGTCCAGTGGGTCTTTTTGCAGCATCTGAGGGCTGGGGCCAGCCTCCCCCCATCTCTTCCTCACCTGAGGAGGTGTTGGTAGGCAGGCCCACAGCACCTACAGACTATGGATAAGCACTGGAGTACCCAACTGTTCTCCATGCAACTGTCCCTTTGGCTGCTTTCACACATATTGGATAATGCACTTTCAGTGCACTTTACCAAAGCTTTGCAAGTGGCTTTTCCTGTTCCACACAAGAATATCAAGTTGCAAATGACTGCTAAAGTGCATTGAAAATGCATTACTTAACGTATCAAGCTTTCGAGCTCCCCTGCTACAGCCACAACCCATACACTGAAATTGCTGCCTCCAAGCATCCCTGACGTGGCTGTTGTTCACAGCTGCAGCTGTCTCGGATACATAGCGTGCTGCATTTTCATGCGTGCCTTTCCCCACACCTTCCCTGGCTAGGACTTGGCTCAGTTTTTGTTAAAAGTGCTGATAAGTAGTAGCTGACTTATGGTGACTCCGTAGTGCTTTCAAGGCAACAGAGGAGCAGAGGCGGTTGCTGTTGCCTGCCTCTGCATCGCAACCCTGGCCTTCCTTGGTGGTCTCCCATTCAAGAACTAATTAGGGCCAACCTTGCTTGGCTTCCAAGATCTGATGAAATCAGGTTAACCTGGGCCATCCAGGTCAGGGCAAGTTCAGGCTACCGTAAATTCTCGGTCGGTTTTCTGTCTCTGCCAGCCAGTACAGAAGAAAGAAGGAGGAAACAGTTGGAGAGCCAGTTTGGTGTAGTGGTTAAGTGTGCGGACTCTGATCTGGGAGAACCGGGTTTGATTCCCCACTCCTCCACTTGCATCTGCTGATATGACCTTGGGCAAGCCACAGTTCTGGCACAGCTGTCCTTGAAAAAGAGCAGTTTCTGTCAGAGATCTCTCAGCCCCACCTACTCCACAGGTTGTCTGTTGTGGGGAGGGGAAGGGGAAGGAGTTTGTAAGCCGCTCTGAGACACCTTTGGGTAGTGACAGGCAGGGTATGAATCCAATCTCCTCCTCCTCCTCCTCCTCTTCCTCTTCTTCTTCTTCTTCTTCTTCTTCTTCTTCTTCTTCTTCTTCTTCACATCTGTTGCTTAAGCTCCCACCATGTGCTGTGAGGACGAGGCAGCGCAACAAAGGAGCGTCTGGGTGCGTTGGTCTGCATTTTGAAAAGGTTGGGAGGGAAACGGCTTAGGGCTGATTGGGAGCAAATAAACTGCTGGAGAGCAAAGGGTTAAACGCAGAAACACACACCCTTGCTGAAGCTGACCTGAATGATTCATCCCTGGATATTTATAAAGTTTCAAGCCAAAGTGTGGCCAAAGTTTGCATTGACTCCCAAACCTCCGACAGCTGATTATTTCCAAGGTCAGGCCTGCCTTCCCCAGCTGTGTCAATGCCTCTTATTCCCAAACAGCTCTTCAGTCCCCACCTGAACCGAAACGGCGTGTCGTGCCATGTTCCGTATGCTTGTTTTAAAAAAATGCAGCTAAGTTGACAAGTACATCAGCATGGATTTTTATTTTTCAGCAGTAGCTCAGTATTGACTTTTTGATTGTTGGAAGTGGAGGATGCTTTACGCTGTCTCCTGCCTCAGACTATATAGGAAGACGGCAGCAGAACCAGAGAGAGAGGTCCATTCTGCATCTGGCATTTACTCCACATTTTCTCAGCACTCAACCTGGTTCCCCCTTGCCTCGGAATATCTGTTTCCATTGCATTGCCTCAGATTTTCTTCACCCAAAGAGTGATTAACACAGGAGGTGGTGGCAGCTACAAGCATGGACAGTTTCAAGAGGAAATTAGATAAACATATGGAGCAGAAGTCCATCAGTGGCTATTAGCCACAGGGTATAGATGGGAACTCTCAGTCTGGGGCAGGTGATGCACTCTATTCTTGGTGCTGGGGGGGGGGCAACAGTGGGAGGGCTTCTAGTGTCCTGGCCCCACTGGTGGACCTCCTGATGGCACCTGGTATTTTTGGCCGCTGTGTGACAAGAGTGTTGGACTAGATGGGCCATTGGCCTGATTCAACATTGGCTTCTCTTATGTTCTTATGTTCTTATCCTGGCTTCTGCATTGCAGTGTCAGCTTGCCATCTATTTTGTTTTCAACGCTCGATCCTGCATTGGTATGCAGGTTTTCCTGTGTCAGTACTTGCCTCGGCGGCAGTCATTAGCTGCCTGAGCCAAGTAATTCATGGCGAGGTGATAGATACAGAGGAGGAAATAGGGGTGGGGGAACTGACGGAGATCAATGAAGCCGTGTCAAGTTGTCTGCTTACTGTTCCCTTCAAATTGGAAGTGGAGGACGAAAAAGGTGCCACTCAAAAGCACGTTCAGATACCCCGGGGGCAACGTTGTACTGAAGTCACCCCTGAACAGCCATAAATCTGTGCTGAAGGTACCATAAAACCCAATGAACAAAGAAAGTGAGAGCGGCATGCAGTGTAAATCTATGCAGACAGCCGACATTAAACCAGAGATCAAACGAAGTGAAAGCAGTCTGCAGTCTGGACACTGCGATCAAATGCGACACTCCATCAAAGTGAAAGCGGCCTGCAATGTGGATGGGGATTTCTGTTCCAGTGTGGGTTTGGTAAGACAGCGGAGCAAATGCTAGATGCAGATCGGGCCTTTATCAGAACTCGGGAGGGCAGATAGTTGCAACACTATTTAAACTGTTTAAACCTTGGTTAATATTTGAGTGAAGAGTTCGTTGGCTAGGTTATTCAGGCATTTGTTTGTTACTCTCTTGCCCCGCAGGTAGGAGAAGTCGGCTAAATCCGAGGGAACCGCAAACGCTCATGTTTTTAACTGATATGAAAGGATGAATGGATGGCGTCTTCCTTGAAGGAAAGTGCTGTTTGAATCAATAACATAATCAACCGACACTCCTTCTAAAAAAAATCTTATGTAAGTTTCTCCAGTTGACCCCTCCAGCTTCCTCTATCTTGAAAAACTTACATGCGTCCTTGAAATGTCAACATGTTGATACGAATAGGACTGGGGTGTTAATTAACAGGCATGTTAATTAACAAGCAAGAGAGTGACAGTTTATTACTCTTAGAAGCACGCATTTACACATCTGTCTCCTATTTTGACGTATTTATTATTTCACTGCCTTCCCCCTAATTAAATCCAAACAAATGGTGACTGTCTGAACTTACCTTGTTATTGCTGTTTAGTCTTTACATATTGTCAAAACATCTTCATTAAGCTGTATGCTAATTTGCTGTTCACCTATGGGGAGGCATCTGTCTATGTAGCCCCCCTGAGCCTGCTTTGGCGGGGAGGGCGGACTATGAATCGAATAAATAAACAAATAAATGTATATGAACTGTTAACTTTCATTACAATGCAGGGCTGTTTCTGGGCTGGAACGCACAGGAGCGGAGTTCCAGCTGGCTCCTGAGTTGGCCACGCCCAGCAGGAACTCATTAGCATAACAGGCCACACCCAACAGCAGAAACTCATTAGGACTGGCTACATTAGGGGTGTGTGGCCTGACATGCAAAGGAGTTCCTGCTACAAAAAAAAAAGCCCTGGGGTTTTGACAACAAACAAGGTAAACAGAATAAGAAGCAAAAGGTGGGTGTGGCTGGATGACCACACTTCTCATAACATGGGGGTGTGGCCTAATAGGCTAATGAGTTTCTGCTGTTGGGTGTGGTCTAATATGCTAATGAGTTCCTGTTGGGCTTTTTCTACAAAAAAAGCCCTGTTACAATGTATCTAAGGAAGTGTGCGTGCTCACGAAAGCTCATCTCCTGAATAAACTTTTGTTGGTCTTAAAGGCACCACTGGACTCAAAATCTGTTCCGACATGCAACTTGTACAAGAAAGGCCATGAAATGTCACATCCTAAAGCATGGGTCCCCAACTAGGTCTCCGTGGGCACCACACTGCTCACCAGCACCTTTCCTGACACCCACTAAGTGTTTCTAGAAAGTGGGTGGGGCCAGGTGGTACTGTTGCCGAGTAGGGCTTCTGATTGGCCATCAAAGAGCCAACTGGCTGAGAGACATTTTTAAAATGTTGCTTTGGAAGCTGCTGCCACCACCACAGCATGAGGGTCTTCACCGTGTGACTGGAGGTAAGCTGTGCAAATGCAAGAAATTATTACAACAAGTTCGTTTTAAAAGTCATCTTGCTAAACAGAGCTTCTGCTCGAATGTCTTAGAGTTACCATTAGAGTTATGAATCAACCTGACATTTTGTGGTTGGTTCTGCCTCCTGTGGCAGCCATTTTGTGGTTAGCTCCGCCTCCTGCGGCGGCCATCTTGGGGATGCACCCACCACCCGGTGTCAGAATTCCAAAAGCACCCACAGGCTTGTAAAGGTTGGGGACCCCTGTCCAAAGCCATGAAGATGTACAGGAACACTTTGCGAGGCACGCTACTTATGTCGTTGATGCTGGAAATTATTTCTGAACAATGAGCTCTAGAAATACATTCTATTTTTTTAATTACTGTATTAATACCAGCTAATGAACAATCAGGGGGCGCGGTGGCTCAGAGGTTAAGATGTTGAGCTGCAGACCAGAAGGTCAGCAGTTCAAGACCCGAGTGCTGCGTGACGGAGTGAGCTCCTCTCTCCGGCCCTAGCTCCTGCCAATCTAGCAGTTCGAAAGCAAGAAATTGCAAGTGGATAAATAGGTACTGCTTCGATGGGAAGGAAACAGCATTCCGTGCACCTCGGCATTTAGTCATGCTGGCCACATGACCACGGAAATGTCTTTGGACAGTGCTGGCTCTTCGGCTTGGAAATGGAGATGAGCACCGCCCTCTGGAGTCGGATTCGACTGGCTTTTGAGTGAGGGAAACCTTTAATGGACAATCACTGACTGGATCCACAATGCAATCCTCAACAAAGTTACACCCTTCTAATACTTTTGACTTCAGTGGGCTTGGAAGGGGATGGCTCCGCTTAGGATTACATGGTAAAAAATTTGGTCTTAGCTTTGTTTTGAAAAATCCCCCCCCCACTCCTAAGATTGTTTTATGAGGGGGAGGGGTCACTTTTATCAGGTCTGATTGTCACAACTTTCTTGGCGCTTGTCTGGCTGCCATGACTTATGGCAGAATCCGTATCCTTGAGTTGGCTGTGTGAATACTGACACCAGGCGTGCGTCCCATCTACTCGCTTTTTGCATGCCGCTGATCGAATTTTTAAAAAAGAAACGAAAACGAGCATGCAAAACAATGCTCCACTAGGAGTTCCGCATGGGATGCTAGCGTTCACACAACCACCATGTACCGTTCTTGGCATCTCTCTCTCCAGGCTTTGATTAAAAATGTAGATCATGGCCGTAGAATGCAACATAATGCAACATACGCAAACGTATCCCATGTTCCTTAATTGTCAGCGACCTGATTGGAATTGCGTTGGCCAGGGGTCATTTCATAGAAAAAGAGGTGCGGGAGCTCATTAGCATAACTCATTAGCATAACATTTTGCATATGCCACACCCCCTGACATCACCGGAAGTGTGTCGGAAGGCAACATCCACCGTTCAGGCTCCACTGGACTGTTTTGGATTGCAGATCTGCCCGCACAGAGCCTCCAAGGGAGAGCTTAAACCTTGGTCTTAAAGGTGCCGCTGGACTCTTTTGGATTGCTAGCTATGGGGGGGGGAACGTGCAGATCTGCCCTCACAGAGGAGGAGGGAGAGCTTTACCTGAATAAACCTTGGTCTTAAAGGTGCCACTGGACTCTTCTGGATGGCTAGCAAGTGCAGGAAAGTGTGTGGCAAGTAGGGCGCCAGGGCAGTGGCGGGGCAGAGGTGCAAGAGGAGGCCGAGTAGGCAGAGGAGGCTGGGGCGAAGCTCCTTGCAGGCCTCATGGGAGTCGTTGAGGCCCGCCTTGGTGAGGCACTGTGCCAGGACCAGCATGAGGACAGGGGAACGGGCAGAGCCTGGGCAGGCTGGGTGCTACGGCCCACGCAGTGGCAGAGCAGCTCCGAGGGCCAGTTAGCAGTAGCACTCCACTAGGTCGGCCAGTGGGCTGGGAAAGGTGGGGGGGCCGCTGGGAGCAGGGGGCGGGGCTTGCTGCATGTACCCACCCCCTGAGCTCCTTACTGCTGGAACTTCGCTCCTGCAGGAAATGAGCCCTGGTGTTGGCAAAGACAGGTGATGTTTTGGATGCTCATTTGCCTTTCTCTGACCGCGTCACTTCCTTTAAAAAATGACAAGTAACCAGAGCCAGTGGAAAAAAAATAAATTTTCTACCAAGGGGTTGCAAATTCCTCACCAATAAAAGCTTCATTCTGGAACTGAAATACTTTACGCAAATCAAACCAATTGACTTATGCTTGCTTTTTCACGTGTGAAATGTGAATTTAGGCAGATCGTGTGAGGGGGGGCAGGAAGGGTTAGTCAGTGCTCAGCTCTCATGGTCCTTAATTACATGTCCACAGTAATGTCAATTGCCACTTAGGGGTCGGGAAAGAATTTCCCTCCAAGCCAAAGTGATCCAGGGATCCTGGAGGTTTTTTTTGGCTTTCCTCTGGGCAGAGAGCAGGGGTCTCTGTTGGAATGGGGGGCGGAGAGGTAGTTCTGAATTTCCTGCGCTGTGCATGGGATTGAACTAGATGACCCTTGAGGTCCCTTGCAGCTCTATATTTCTATTGTACTAGTCATGAAATCCTGAAAGTTGAGTATTTTGCTCAACCTCCCATCACCTGGAGGGTCCAAGATCCCCCCACCACCGACATTGCTAATATACTTGGCATTCATAAGGGATTTAACATCTTTTAAAGTTAGTGGTGGAATTCACAAGATGCTTGGGCTCTGAACAAAAACTGTTACCTTGTGATGAAAAGGAATCTTGCACTGTTAGTCTTTTACTCTTGTTCAGCGTCTCCTGTAAAAGATGACAAACATGTCGTCTTTCCAAGGCCGAGATAAATCTTTGTCCGCTCAGGGAGCTTGAAATCTCTTGTATTAGCTGTACATTATGTGCTGCCTGCTGATTTTACTTGCATTCTCCAGGTATGCATGAGACAAGTGGCGGCCCTAGACGAGTACTCAGATTCGGCTTATGATTTTGAAGAAGACTGCAAAATGAATAGCCCGCTTGCTGACCTTGGGCAGCAAACTTCTTTAGCGGTTAACTAATGTACTGGTAACAGAAGGCATGCTAAACGAACGGTAACACGCAAGCGAACTGTTGAAAACGACAAATCAAGAACAACAACAAAAAAGCAAGGACTTGAACGGGATTTTTTAGAAGCAACCTGCAGAAGTACGCTTTCGACATGAATAAGTAGTATTAAGTTACTTGGAATCCGGCACTGCACGCATTCCGCATCACTATAAAAAAATCTTATGCGATGACACTCAGGGTTTTGTCAGCAAAAGGCATTTTTTCCCCCTCCTAGAGAGTTTTTCTTCCTCTTTAATTATTTTATGAAGTTTTTCTTCCTCTTCAATGATAAAGTTTTACTTTCTTTTTCCATGTTACCCAACGTCAAATTGACATCAATAAAGCTCCAGAATTTTTGGCTGCAGAACATACAAAATATAAAGTGGCTCCAGCATTGTACATGTCCCAGCTGGAGATCCCAGCCCAACGGAGGGCATTTTCACTAGCTAGATAGCGAGCTCTTCCCTCCGCTGTGTTAGATGGGAAGTTTACAAAGACTCCCATGCATGAGAGGGTTTGCCCCTGTGGGGATGGCGAGGTCGAAACAATCGAACACGTATTACTGTATTGCCCCTTTTATCACGAAATCAGAACAAAGAAGATCTCCCTCTTCTTAAGAAATATCAGGGTTGTACAGACATAGAGTGTAGCAAAATGCTCCTTAGGGATGTCAACCCAACAGTCACAGCTTCCAGTGCAAGTTTTTTAGCAGCTGCATATAAAATACGTCATGAGATACTGCGTAGAGTATCCGAATTTTAACTGTTTTAGCCCTGTAATTTTTGAGTGTTTATATTGGCTATAAGATGTTCTAGGACTCATTTGTAAGATAGTATACGTTTTATGCTGGTCGATGACTGTATCGATAAATTTGAATTTGAATTTACTTTCTTTTTCTAATCTCTAAAAGAAGTTCTGACCGTTTATGCTCGAAACTGTTTTCGATCATCTGCTTTTTAGCGGTAGAAAAGGGCAGGAGTCCAGCAGCATCTTAAAGTGACTCACGAAAGATCGTCCCCTGCTAGCCTTCAAGGTGTTACTGGACTCCTGTTCTTTTCTACTGCTACAGACAGACTAACACGGCCACCCATCCTGAGTTTTACCAGTGAGAGAATCCTCTTTGGAGACATCTTTTATCCCCAGTGAAGATTTTTATTAGCCTGACATGATTCATTTTGCGGCAGCATCTTTTTTGTTTTTCCTTGAAGGGAACTTGCATTTAGAATATGAAACAACTGTTCGCCAGCTAGATCACCTGTCACTCTGCCTGTGTAAGTCAAAATCAAATTTGCACTAAGAGGAAAGAAAAGACTCTAACCCACATTAGAAGTGAGCTGCGTGGTTAATTATCTCTGGGTTCAGCTTGCATGTCTTAAGGGCTTTTTTGCATTCTCATTTTCCTTGCTTGTGTGTAGGGGATGGGCACGAACCTCATCACGAACCGAATTAATTTCCTGACAAATGTTGCCTGTTCGTGATTCGCGAACCAGAGGTTCGTGCCCATCCCTATTTATGACCCTCCATGACCCTCCATGTGGTTTCGGAGGTTCATGGGATTCATTGCAGGAAGGGGGGGGTGTCGCTGAAATAGCTTGCATCCATTTCAGCCTAACAGTGGGGCTGGTATATCCATCACCTGTTCGGCTGAAATAGATGCAAGCCATTTCAGCGATCCCTTTTGCTTCCCCCTAGCTCCCAAGCATTCCCTTTAAATGGCTTTTGCAAGCTGCACACCAGTGAAGTCCAAGCCATGAGTTCACCAGGAAGTGGTGAGCTCGCCCTTGGACTTCACTCGTGCACAACTGCATAATTTTGCAAACAATCCCTTTAAATGGCTTTTGCATGTTCTACCCCCACCCCTTCCATTTTGCTAGCCTCGGGGAGCCACCACCGGCAGAAAGGAGGGACAGAAGATCTCTGAAGAAGGGAGATCATTTCCCCTTCTATTCTGCTGGCCTCTGGGAGCAGGCCCCCAGCAGAAAGGAGGAAGGGAAGATCTCAGATATTTCCCCGAACCTCACGAACCAAATTGGTTTGGTAAATGGGGAGGCTCGTGAAGGTTTGTGGTTCAGGTGACCTGCAGGAACCATGAACTGGGATGAACCTCTATTGGCTTGGTCCCTGTCCATCCCTATTTGTGTGTTCCCCCACTGCTTTGGGGGGGGGGGTATTCTGTTCCACATGCATTTTGTTCCCTCTATTTATTTATTTATTAGATTTATATCCCACCCTCCCCGCGAGCGGGCTCAGGGCGGCTAACAGCGGCACCACGTGCCAAGATAAAACAGTTAAAAAGAAGATAAAACAATTATACAATTAACTTCGATACTACTGATACCAGAAAGTGCTCGTAGTGATCTTCTTTCTTCATTCAGTTAGAGACAGCGTGCAGACAGAAGTAATTCTAGGGCCCTGACTTAACGATATTTCGGCCTCCCGCAATGCTGTATCTCGGTCTCTAGTGGTTGGTTTGATATTACACCTCTTTATGTCCAGCAGGTTAAATCTGCAAGGAGATATGCCAGACATACAGGGAAGTAATATCGCATCGACCACTACAGGGAGCAAAACCTGTGTGGAACAGGACCTCTTCCCCCACCCCCAAAGCAACAGGAACACACAAGGAATGGGAAATGAGAATGTGGAAAAGCCCGAAGTCACATGAACACAAAACCGGCAAGAAGAACAACAAAAATAGCCATCAGTCTTCCGTATAGTACAGCAAATATGTTTATAACACTAATCCACTGCTTGATAATATTTATGTGTGCTACGGACTGATCACCAGGCATAGATCGGGCAGTGATGCTCTGTATTCTTGGTGCTTTGGGGGGGGGCACAGCAGTGTTCCCACTAAGCTGAGTTTAGTGTGAGCTAGCCCACAATTTTTTAGCCTCCAGCTCACACATTTTTGTCTTAGCTCAGGAAGGATGGCTCCAGAGCAAACTAATGTATGCAGTAGCCAACTCACTCGCTCACAGATTTAATGCCAGGAACTCACAAAGTAGAATTTTTGCTCACAAGACTTCACAGCTTAGAGGGAGCATTGGACCACTGTGGGAGGGTTTCTGGAGTTCTGGCCCCACTGCTGGACCTCCTGATAGCCCCTGGGTTTTGGCCTCTGTGACACAGAGTGTTGGACTGGATGGGCCACTGGCCTGCTCCAACATGGCTTCTCTTATGTTCTTATGTCTGGGGCAGTGATGCTCTATCTTCTTGGTGCTTGGGGGGCCACAGTGGGAGGGCTTCTGGAGTTCTGGCCCCACTGGTGGACCTCATGATGGCAACTGGGTTTTGGCCACTGTGTGACACAGACTGCTGGACTGGATGGGCCATTGGCCAGATCCAGCATGGCTTCTCTTATATTCTTAAGCTGATCCTTGGAACATTTTCCCTCCCCCATGGCCTTTCTGTGCAGGCTTGCCCTAGGCCTACTACATTGTTTGAATGGTTATGGTTCCTGGCACCAGCCCCCAGCCCCACTCTTTGCTCCACTGAGAGCAAAACTTGGGGTGTGTGAAGTGACATCACCAGAGCTGGCACCATCGTACCCTGAGGCGGGGCAGCTGCAGGTCCCAGGGCTTCTGGCAGGGCCCAGTTCTGTTGACACCCCCCTCGCAGTCACTTATTGGGTAGCACTCTACTGGGTTCCCAGTTACACCCAATGCCCAGGGCCAATGGGAAAAGGGCTGTAGGCAATGGGAGAGCTCACAAGCGGGCAGGGGGAGGACACACAGGCAGGTGGGGGGCATGCCATTGGGGGAATGGAAGCAGAGCATATGTGGGGGCCTGGTAGAGGACATTGTTACCAGCTCTGGATTGGGAAATACCCGGAGATTTTGGGGGTGGAGCCTGGGGAGGGCGGGGTTTGAGGAGGGGAGGGACCTCAGCAGGCATAATGCCATACAGCCCACCCTCCAAAGTCCCCATTTTTTCCATGTTGATTTTGGTTGTCTGGAGATCAATTGTAATAACAAGAGATCTTCAGGTGCCACCAGGAGGTTGTGTCCCTCGTAGATGAAGGGAGGGGAGCCCTGCCCAGGGCCCCTCCAAACCCGGAACCAGTCCTGGATGTCAATTCCTGTTGTACCCAGATGGCACTCAGTGAAAAAGCACTGTCTGTGGTTGTCGCCTGCATCATGGGGGTACAGAGAGCAGGACTCGAGAACCGGATCTTAACTGGCATGCTGGCCAGTGAATCTTTCACTCATCCTGTACTAGTCAGTACAGAAAACAGCCTCCCATTACAAGATTCAGTTTGTCGACTACTTAAATTACTTTGAATAACGCAATTAAAATACTGTAAATATCCAGCCAACCCATCCATGTAAAGGCGACAATTTACCTCTTTTGAAATGGGTTTCTCTCTCTGATTAGCGAGACTTTCTTCTGTTTCTGAAAAGCAATCAAAATCATCAGAGAGAGTGGAACTTTTCACAGAGACCCACTGAAAGCTTATTTTCCGTTTGGATAAAAGCCCTGGCCGAAATCCAAGGAACGACACAACTCGTTCCGTGCGCCCAAGGCAGTTTTAGTATGCATGCACAAACGCTGCCCTGACATTTACTATCTCAGAACATCACAAACATCAACTATCTCTCCATAAATGCATCTGTTTACTTGTAGCTGAACATAATTTACGGTATGCATTAATGCAGACATCAGAACTGTTTCCGATGTTCTGCTAAAGCACTCTGAAATTAGGGGTACGTCGACCTTGTTCCAATATGCCCCAGCGGGAATTTTGGCTGTAGTAAGCTAATTTACAATTAGCTGCAGATCAAAATTGTCTGCAGTACAAATTCACACGACAGAATAACATTATATTAGGGTACCACCGAATAACCACTGAATAATTAATCAAACTAACAATGCTATCAACAGAACAAGACTGTACAAATTTTAATCCCTATCAGCTGAATAGCAGGATGTGTCCGAAGGACATACGTAAAATCTGCGTATCTGCTGTGACCTCTCCAACATAAATTTATGCAGAACTTAAAGACATAATGTAAGGCAGAGATTCTTGCCCCTCTCCCCATTTAAATCAACAGATACTAATCTGGAAGGGGCATTCGGACAAATCGTAGGGATGCCAGCCTCTAGGCGAGACCTGGGGATCCCTTTAAATTACAGGGTATCTCCAGACTACAGAGCTGAGTGAGTGTGAGCTAGCTCACAGTTTTTTAGCCTCTGGATCACACATTCTTGTCTTCGCTCAGGAAGGATGGCTCCAGAGCGAACTGATTTATGCAGCAGCCAAATCTCTCACTCACAACTTTAATGCCTGTAGCTCAGAAAGTGGGATTGTTGCTCACAAGACTCCACAGCTTAGAGGGAGCACTGGCCAAACTTGCTTGACATAAGAGCCACATAGAATAAACACCAGTTGTTTGAGAGCTTCAAGACGTGAACAGATATTACATGTTTTTATCGGAAAATATGCAAATTTGCTTCTGATTAGCATTAAACGAGACTGCCAAAGATAATAACAAAAGGGGTAAAAGCAAGATATTGATAATGATATTTATTTTTCCAATGATATTTGTTTACTAATGATATTTAGCATCCCCATCCACCCTGCCGGGAGCCACACAATATGTGTGAAAGAGCTGCATGTGGTCCCCGAGCCACAGTTTGGCCACTCCTGGCTTAGAGGGAGTATTGCCCCACTGAGGTCCCTGCCCTCCCCAGGCTCCATCCCCAAATCTCCAGGAATTAGCCAACCTGGAGCTGGAAACCCTGCCCCCCATCCCCCACTGGTGGCTGGGGGGGACACCTGGCAACCCTGGACCCCTTGGAGAAAATGGATGCTTTGGAAGGTGGACTCGAGGGCACTGCACCCCACTGAGGTCCCTGCCCTCCCCAGGCTCCACCCCCAAATCTCCCGGAGTTGGCCGACCTGGAGCTGGCAACCCTGCCCCCCATCCCCCACTGGTGGCCGGGGGGGGACCTGGTGACCCTGGACCCCTTGGAGAAAATGGATGCTTTGGAAGGTGGACTCTAGGGCACTGCACCCCACTGAGGTCCCTGCCCTCCCCAGGCTCCACCCCCCAAATCTCCAGGAGTTTCCCAACCTGGATCTGGCTCCACCCCCAAACCCCAGGCTCCCCCCTCCAAATCTCCAGGAGTTTCCCAACCTGTATCTGGCAACCCTACCCCCACCAGTGTCCAAGGGGAACTTGGTGACCCTAGACTCCTTGGAGAAAATGGATGCTTTGAACAGTGGACTCTGTTTCACTGTACCCTACTGAGGTCCCTGTCCTCCCCAGGCTCCATCCCCAAATCTCCAGGAGTTGGCCAACCTGGAGCTGGCAATCGTGCCCCTGATCCCCCAATGGTGGCCAAGGGGGACCTGGCAACCCTAGATCCCTTGGAGAAAATGGATGCTACGGAAAGTGGACTCTGTGGCATTGTACTCTACTGAGGTCCCTGTCCTCCCCAGGCTCCATCCCCAAATCTCCAGGAGTTGGCCAACCTGGAGCTGGCAATCGTGCTCCTGATCCCCCAACGGTGGCCAAGGGGGACCTGGCAACCCTAGATCCTTGGAGAAAATGGATCCTTTGGAGGGTAGATTCTATGGCCTTGTACCCAACTGAAGTCCTTGTTCTCCCCAGGCTCCATCCTCAGATCTCCAGGAGCTTCCCAACTTGGAGCTGGGAACCCTGCCTCCCATCCCCTGTCAGTGGCCAGAAGAGGGGACCGGGCAACCCTAAGAAATCATACTTTATTGCTCAGATGAAACAGCAGTTAATGTCATTCCTGTTTTTCATGAACCTAGAAGGAGGAGAAGGGAGCACTCACTGGAGAAGACCCTGATGCTGGGAAAGACTGAAGGAAAAAGGAGGAGGGGATATCGATACTGGCATTTTAATACGTTTTAATATGAATGGTCAGAATTGCTTTATTATTAATACGTTGTTACAGTATTTTATTGTGATTTTGCTGTAATTTTATGCTGTTTTGTAAGCCACCCTGAGCTGGCCCTGGCCAGGAGGGTGGGATAGAAATTTAATAAATCAAATCAAATCAAAGGATGAGATGGTTAGACAGTGTTATCGAGGCAACGGACATGAAATTAAGCAAGCTCTGGAGGACGGTGGAAAGACAGGAGGGCCTGGCGTGATGTGGTCCATGGGGTCGCGAAGAGTCGGACTCGACTGTGCGACTGAACAACAACAACCTGGAGCTGAACAACAACAACCTGGAGGAGGCTCAAATACTTTGGCCACCCAATGAGAAGGGAGCCCTCACTGGAGAAGACCCTGATGCTGGGAAAGACGGAAGGTCAAAGAAGAAGAAGGGGACGGCAAAGGATGAGATGGTTAGGCAGTGTTATCGATGCAACGAGCATGAAGTTGAGCAAACTCCGGAGCACAACGGAAGACAGGAGGGCCTGGCGTGATGTGGCCCACCGGGTCGCGAAGAGTCGGACTCGACTGTGCGATTGAACAACAGGAGGAGGAACATCCAGTTTCGGCGGCAATAATTAAAAGATTTTGTACCTCTCAAGCTATTGCTCCCTACAAACAGTTTGAAAAGGGTTTTAACCCTTAATCCATGCAGCCTAAGGAAGCACATAAACCATGACTACTCGGGAGACATTTAAATATGAGAGGTCTCATTGTCCCCATTACTCAAATTGCCTCTCCCCGCCATAACGTTCCAATCACTTTTTCCAGCAGGACGCCACCTGTGTGCTCTCTGTAATGAGACGTCTCCTGATAACGACGCGCCCATAAAGTGCTGATCGTAAAAAAAAAAAAGGACGCCGAACGGGAAAGATCTGGCGTCAGCTTGCACCAAGTACATTAATAGTGACTGGGATCATGTTAGTCTTTATGGTACTTCCGTGAAATCACGTTAACCTTCTCAAATCATATCCTAAAAACATCAGTACTGTAATACCTCTTCGTTAGGTCATTCCAAACGAGGTTAGCAGGGAAGGAAGGGAAAGGCACCAGCACTCCTGGCTTGGAACCGTAGCTGAGTGTTCTACCAATTTTATACTTTTCCTGGGTCTGTTTATGCTCTGTTCCGAGAACTCAGTTTCCAGCTGAGCGGGGACCCAATTTAGATCAGGATCGTGGCACGCATGGAGGGGAATGAAGCCTTTCCCCTTCTCTTTCCTCCCTATCTCTGTTGCATAACTGGAAGTCGGTTCAGCACAGACAAAAGGAAATACTACTTCATACAGAGAGTGATTATAAGATAGAATTTGCCACCAGAGGATGTAGTGATGGCCATAGGAATAAACAGCTTCAAAGGGGGATTAGGTAAATTCACGGAGGATAAGTCTTTCAATGGCTGCTAGCCATTGTGGCTGAGAGGAGCCTCCACATTCAGAGGCACTAATCCTCTGGAACCCAGAGCCAGGAGGCACCACCAGAGGAAGGCCATTGGTCTGATCCAGCAGGGGTCTTCTTAGGTTCTTCTGAAGGCCTTGGCCTCTATGTCCTGTTGTTGGCCCTCCAGAGGAACTGGTTGGCCTTTGTGTGAGACAGGATGCTGGATTCGATGGACCGCTGGGCTGGTCTGATCCAGCAGGGCGCTTCTTATGTTGTTATACACCTCTGAATCCCAGAGCCAGGAGGCAACCTCGGGGAAAGCCTCAGCCTCTGTGTCCTGTTGTTGGCCACTGTGTGGAGAGGATGCTGGTCTAGATGGACTATTCATCTGATCCAGCAGGGCTCTTCTTATGTTCTTAAACAGAAAAGGTAGATGAGATCCAAGCCACAAAATATATCTTCTAGAAATTAATGGCCAGATCCACAGCCAGCATTTGAACATAAGATTCCTGTGAACAATGGCATTTTTATATTGGTTTAGCCTCCAGAGGAAATGTTATCAGCTTAAGTGGTTTATGAATTAAGGTATTAAATTACGGCAAGTCGAACCCCTTGTCTAATTTTAATGGTTAATTATAATCTCTCAGCTATTTATATATTGCTCACTTCCCCGGTGAAGCGCCGCTCTACCAGAAAGACAACTGTGGTTCCTTTCGTACAAGGTGGAATACAAAAGGACACCCAGATAAACAAACGTTTAACACAATACTTTGAATTGCAGCTGAATGGTTATGTTACCTGACGGACCTAAAATAGTTTCCTTGATGAGACTAATTAGAATAACAAAGCTATAGGGAACACTCAGTTATTTCTCCAGATTGTTTCTTCCAGTTACCCAGGCAGAAAAAGTGAATCTGTAATCATTAAGGCAAAAAAAAAATATGCAAAATTTTCATGAGCACAATTACGAAGGTTAACTAACCCCTTATATTATTTACCACTAGGCGATATTTAATTAAAACGTGTGTACGTTTATCACAGCAGATCTCAAATTTCAGGGAAGTGTATTCTCCGCCCCGAAGTAAAAAGCAAGATTTATCCGTACCTTTCAGATAATGTTAGTTCCTACGGTGCTCATGTTGACTGTCTTAGGTGTTACTTGAAAAGGCAGAAATGAAGAATGTTAGTGGCCAAAAATTGGAAAATGGATAATCCTCCCTCAAAAGAAGACCTAATTGTGAAGTTGTTAGAGTTAGCGCAAATGGACAATTTGAGTTTAATACTTCAGGCTAAAGACCACAAAGCACAAGAGGAAAGATGGGTAAGGGTTTACAACTGGATAAATCATGTCAAAAATATAAAATAATGTTTCTGATTTATTTTTTCCTTGTTGGTAAAGGCATGTTAAAGATTCTACGACTCTAAAACTGTATGAAATCGTTAGTAATGTAATGCTTGTAATACGGTGGAAAATGTGGAAATAAATAAATTATGAAAAAAAGAAACGAAAAGGCTGAAATGAGAAGACTGGCGGTTTTATATTCATCCGATTCTGCTAATGTAGACCACCAGGTATACGTGAGAAGGATCGCAACAAGCTGTGGCACTTGGGAATGTTCAGTCTGGAGGAGACTGAGGGGGGGGACATCGTCGCTCTCTTGAAGTCTTTGAAGGGCTGTGTCACTTAGAGAAGGGCAGGGAGCTGTTCCAGTTGGCAGCAGAGGAGAGGACTCACAAGAATGGGTCTAAATGAAGGGCGGGAAGGTACCGGCTGGATCTTAGGGAGAACTTTTTTGAAGTCAGAGTTGTGCAAGAGTGGAATTGGCTGCCCTGGGGAGGTGGTGAGCATTACTTCCCTGGCAGTCTTCAAGCAGTGGCTGGACAAACATTTGTCAGGGATGCTCTAGGCTGATCCTGCGTGGAGCAGGGGGTTGGACTAGGTGGCCTCTAGGGCCCCTTCCCACCCTGTGATTCTATGAAATCACTCTATTCTACAGCGGTGCAGACAGAATGAGCGCCCCACAAGATTGTCCCCAGCCTCTTCCTTCGAGGAGGAGGAGGAGGAGGAGCAGGAGGAGATTGGATTTATACCCCTTGCCCTTCACTCAGAGTCTCAGAGCAGCTTACAAACTCCTTTCCCTTCCCTTCCCCACAACAGACACCCTGTGAGGTAGGTGGGGCTGAGAGAGCTCTTTCGAGGACTGCTCCTGAGAGAACAGCTCTGACAGAACCATGGCTTGCCCAAGGTCATCCAGCAGCTGCAGGTGGAGGAGTGGGGAATCAAACCCGGTTCTCCCAGATTAGAGTCTGTGCACTTAACCACTGCACCAAACTGGCTCCCCCTGTGCCCTGAAAACTCTCTGCAGATTTGGGGACCCCCGTGGACAAAGCGCCACATGGCACAAGAGGTTGCCGTAAAGAGGAAGAGCAGGGGGAATTATCCTCCCTTGCACTTACGTGAACATGGGAAACGTGGCTCATGGGTTCCCTGCACTCGTGCAAGAACAAAGGACAGCGCTGTTGCCCGATCCCCCACTCCTTGGTGCCCTGCCAATGCCATGCCAGGTGCCACTCTGCCCACAGTAGATGGTTTGCGGGGCATGTAGAAGGCTGCTGAGAAAAGAGAGAACTGCGGAAGGCTCTGCTGCATAAGCGTCTTCTGTCTGTTCAGCCACAGAATCCAACCCATGGTTTACATAAGAACATAATAGAAGCCAATGTTGAATCAGGCCAATGGCCCATCTAGTCCAACACTCTGTCACACAGCGGCCAAAATATACCAGGGGCCATCAGGAGGTCCAGCAGTGGGGCCAGGGCACCAGAAGCCCTCCCACTGCTGCCCCCCCCAGCACCAAGAATAGAGTGCATCACCTGCCCCAGACTGAGAGTTCCCATCTATACCCTGTGGCTAATAGCCACTGGTGGACTTCTGCTCCATATGTTTATCCAATTCCCTCTTGAAACTGTCCATGCTTGCAGCTGCCACTACCTCCTGTGGCAGTGAATTCCATGTGTTAATCACTCTTTGGGTGAAGAAGTACTTCCTTTTATCTGTTCTAACCCGACTGCTCAGCAATTTCATGGAGTGCCCACGAGTTCTTGTATTGTGAGAAAGGGAGAAAAGGACTTCTTTCTCAACCTGCTCAATCCCATTCATAATCTTATAAACCTCGATCATGTCACCCCTCAGCCGTCGTTTCTCCAAGCTAAAGAGCCCCAAGCATTTTAACCTTTCTTCATAGGGAAGGTGTTCCGACCCTTTTATCATTCTAGTTGCCCTTCTCTGCACTTTTTCCAATGCTATAATATCCTTTTTGAGATGTGGTGACCAGAACTGTACACAGTTTTCCAAATGGTTTGTTTTATTCTCCCCCCCACACACACACAATTTCCCTCTAACCTACATTTGGGATGCAGATATTCAATTATGCAGGAATTAAGTCTGTAATAACAATATGACGGGATATACTGCTGGCAGCGGGCTATGCTTAATTGGTCCCAAGTTGCGTTCCGGTTTTCGGGTCACGTTATGGCACGATGTCACACACCCTTTCCGCCCATCTCTAAAAGGATGAAATGATTCATAAGAACGTAAGAGAAGCCAATGGTCAATCAGGCCAATGGCGCATCCAGTCCAACACTGTGTCACACAGCGGTCAAAAAGACCAGGTGCCCTTAGGAGGTCCAGCAGTAGGGCCAGGACACTAGAAGCCCTCCCACTGTTGACACCCCCCCCCCAAGTGGTGAGCCAGTGATTCGGCTCCTGCATAAATAAGTTTGCTCTGGAGCCCTCCTTCCTGAGCTAAGATGAAATTGTGTGAGCCGGAGGCTAAAAAGCTGTGAGCTGGCTCACACTAACTCAGCTTAGAGGGAACACTGCTCATCTCTCTTTCTCTCTTTCTGCCCCCATCACTCTCCCAACCTCCTGCCTCTTTCTTCCTCCACCTCATCCCACCCCACCCCTTCTTCCTCCACCCCACCTCAGCTTAGAGGGAACACTGATCCCGTCCCCCCTCAATGCTCCCCCTGAGCTGTGGGGTCTCGTGAGCAAAAATTCTACTTTGTGAGCTGCTGGCATTGAAGTTGTGAGCGAGCGATTTGGCTGCTGCGTGAATCAGTTTGCTCTGGAGCCCTCGTTCCTGAGCTAAGACGACATTGTGTGAGCTGGAGGCTAAAGAGCTGTGAGCTAGCTCACACGAACTCAGCTTAGGGGGAACGCTGATCCAAGAAACCTTTACACTCTGTTTGTTTTGGGGAGTCAAATCAACAAAACGGAAGGTGGGTGGGGGGAAGTATCCCGCTCTGCTGATACTGAAGCTGTGAGGATGTGTTCACGTACGGGTTAAAGATTCTGGTGTTTTTAAACCCCATTGGCCGCCCGTTCAGGCTCCTCTTTGTGTTCCGGGCGAGTGTTCTAAGTGCCATTTTCACATTTGACGGCTGTCCGCTGAGCAAAGACTTCGGGATCTAAGTCTTCAGTCAGAGAGGAGGTTTACTGAAGGGTAGAATTTATGACGAACTCTCGAGGTGATGCGGTCCGGTGGAATTCAATCTCACCCACGAGTTCTGCGAAATGGTCACCAGTGGGCGACCGTAAATTTAGTTCTGGGGGGATGACGGCTCGCCCATGGAGAGAGGGCATCTTTCTGCCTCCTGGGAGCCAAGCATGAAATGAGAGAAATTGGGGGGGGGGGGGTTTTGACGGTGACCCTAAGCCCCTTCACAGGTCCACCAATAAATTGAAGAACTCAGGAGAGTGGCCGTCCCTTGACTGTTCACCAGCCTTGAGGGAAAATGACAATCAGTGTGGCTCTCTCTCTCTATTTCGGGCCTTCCTGGCACCTGTTTTAGTCGTAGGGTTGCCCTCTTCAGGTTAGGAAATACCTGGAGATTTCTGGGGGTGGAGCCTGAGGAGGGCGGGGTTTGGGAAGGGACTTCAATGGAGTGTAGTGCCACGGAGTCCGCTTTCCAAAGCGGCCATTTTCTCCAGGGGAACTGATCTAGAAATCAGTTGTAATGGTGGGAGATCTTCAGGTCGGTAACCCTAGCTTTAGAGGAAGGCAGGATCTGTCTCCCTTTGCACTGGAGTTCCCTCGTGTGCCTTTTGCAAAGGAGAGGTAGGTGGGGTGGTGGCAACCGGAAGTATTACTAGCAATGTCAAGGACCCCAGTTGGAATCCTTGACCGATTCCCCACCAGCAGCTGTGCCGCCCTCGCTCTTCCGTTCGGCCCGCTTGCATTGGTCAATTTCACACTATTCGCTGCATGGCCGCATTTTGACCCACAGCTCCCCCCCGATTTCCCCCACATCTTCTCGATCCTTGTTTTTTGAGATCGAGAAGATGCAAGGGAAATTGGGGGGGGGAGATGCAGGTCAAAAGGTGGTGTGTGTGAAATTGACTGATGCAACCGGGGCAAATGGAAGAGCAAGGGCAGCACAGCTGCTTGTGGGAAATCAGTCCTTGTGGCATTTGTCCTGTTCCGTCATCTGTGTTCCTGATCCGAGAGGCTGAGAAGCACAGTGAACAGTTTGGCTACTGCCGGCCCCTTTTTCCAAGCACTGCACTTTAGACTTCATCGCACACTTTATCCGCAAGACTGAAATGTTGCACTTCCATATAATCTCACGGTGATGGTTTCTGTAGAGCGGCAGGAGCAACTTCTCCCTTCGTGCTGCCACAGTGGGACAGCTGTACAACTGTCATGGATGAGAAACGAGCCTCTTTGTTCTGGGGGCGAAGGGGACGCTTCCTGAACCCATTCTTGTAATTCCTGATTGCAGCCACAGTTACGTAGGAAGGAATGGTGTCTTTTGCTCACCTGGATTACAAAATGACTTCTGCTATGGCGGTTGGTGGGAAATGCCTTTAAGTCATAGAATCATAGAATATTAGAGTTGGAAGGGATCTTGCAGGTCATCTAGTCCAACCCCCTGCACAACATCCCCGAAAGATGGTCATCCAGCCTCTGCTTGAAAACATCCAGAGAAGAAACATCCACCACCTCCCGAGGCAAACTGTTCCACTGCTCAACCACTCTTACAGTTAGGAAGTTTGTCCTGCTATTTAGCCGGTAACGACTCCCTTGTAATTTCCACCCATTAGATCTAGTCTCACAATCTGGAGCAAGAGAGAATAGATCTGCTCCATCTTCTACATGACAGCCCTTCAAATATTTGAAGACCGCAATCATGTCCCCTCTAAGCCTTCTCTTTCCCAGGCTAAACAGACCCAACTCTTTTAGCCTTTCCTCGTAAGACTTGGATTCCAACCCTCTCACCATCCTGGTCGCCCTCTTCTGGACATGCTGGAGCTTGTCAACATCCTTCCTAAAATGTGGCGCCCCAAACTGGACACAGGACTCCAGGTGGGGCCTGACCATAGCAGAATAGAGCGGAATGACCACCTCCCGTGATCTGGACACAATGCTTCTGTTAACCCATGGAGTTTTCAAGGCAAGAGACAAACAGAGGTGGTTGGCCATTGCTTGCCTCTGCACAGCAAACTTGGACTTCCTTGGTGGTCTCCCATCCAGGTACTGACCAGGGCCGATCCTGCTTAGCTTCCAAGGTCCAATGAGATCAGGCCAGCTTGGGCCATCCGCATCATGTCACCTCCTACGGTTTTAGTTTCTGTCGTTTTGCTGTCGAGTTGCAGCTGACTTCTAGCGATCACATTGGGTCTTCAAGGCAAGAGATGTTCAGAGGAAAAAGTGCAGAAGAGGGCAACTCGGATGATAGAAGCGTTGGGACACTTTCCCTGTGAAGAAAGGTTAAAGTGCTTGGGGCTCTTAAAGCTTGGAGAAATGACGGCTGAGGGGTGACATGATCGAGGTTTATAAGATTATGCTCGGGATGGAGCAGGTGGAGAAAGGTACTTTTCTCCCTTTCTCACAGTACAAGAACTCATGGGCACTCCATGAAATTGCTGAGCAGTTGGGTTAGAACGGATAAAAGGAAGTCCTTCTTCACCCAACCCAAAGAGTGATGAACACACGGAATTCACTGCCACAGGAGGTGGTGGCGGCTACAAGCATGGACGGCTTCAAGAGGGAATTGGATCAACATATGGAGCAGAAGTCCATCAGTGGCTATTAGCCACAGGGTATAGATAGGGACTCTCGATCTGGAGCAAGGGATGCTCTGTATTCTTGGTGCTTGGGGGGGGGTCAACAGTGGGAGGGCTTCTAATGTCCTGGCCCCACTGGTGGTGAACCTCTTGAGGGCACCTGGTATTCTTTGCCACTGTGTGACACAGAGTGTTGGACTGGATGGGCCATTGGCCTGATCCAACATTGGCTTCTCCTGTGTTCTTATGTTCTTAGGTGGTTTGCCACAGCCTGACTCTGCGTAGCCACCCTGGACTTCCTTGGTGGTCTCCCGTCCAACTACTAGCCAGGGCTGACCCGGCTTAGCTTCTGAGATCTGATGAGACTGGGCTATCGAGGGCCACCCAGGTCAGGGCAACTTCGGGTAGATCCTGTTTAAATTTCAAAGGGGGAGGCATTAAAAAGTGTCTTTGACTGGTAGAACACAGCTGTGAGGGAGTGGTAACTTTTCACCATTTTTTGGTCTGGATGAAAGAGCCTACAGGAGTTCGCTTGTGGTTCAACAGCCATCCATATGGAATCCATATGGAATTCACCATAGGAGGTGGTGGCAGCTACAAGCATGGACAATTTCAAGAGGGAATTAGATAAACATATGGAGCAGAAGTCCATCAGTGGCTATTAGCCACAGGGTATAGATGGGAACTCTCAGTCTGGGGCAGGTGATGCACTCTATTCTTGGTGCTGGAGGGGGCAGCGGTGGGAGGGCTGCTAGTGTCCTGGCCCCACTGCTGGACCTCCTGACGGCCCCTGGTATATTTTGGCCGCTGTCTGACAGAGTGTTGGACTAGATGGGCCATTGGCCTGATTAAACATTGGCTTCTCTTATGTATGTTCTTAAAAATCCACACAAGTGTTCAAATACTTGGGCAGGGGGAAGAACTTGTGGGCACTCCATGAAATTGCTGAGCAGTCGGGTTAGAACAGATAAAAGGAAATACTTCTTCACCCAAAGAGTGATTAACACACGGAATTCCCTGCCACAGGAGGTGGTGGCAGCTACAAGCATGGATAGTTTCAAGAGGGAATTAGATAAACATATGGAGCAGAATTCCCTCAGTGGCTATTAGCCACAGGATATAGATGGGAACTCTCAGTCCGGGGCAGGTGATGCACTGTATTCTTGGTGCTGGAGGGGGCAGCGGTGGGAGGGCTGCTAGTGTCCTGGCCCCACTGCTGGACCTCCTGATGGCAACTGGTATTTCTGGCCACTGAGTATTGGATTGGATGGGCCATTGGCCTGATTCAACATTGGCTTCTGTTGTGTTTTCTTATGCCCTCCAGGGCATCCATCTCCTCCAGGGGAACCGATCCCCATAGTCTGGAGAGGAGGTGTCATTCCAGAGCAGAGTTCCCTCTAAGCCGAGTCAGTGTGAGCCAGCTCACAGTTCTTTAGCCTCCGGCTCACAATTTTTTGACTTCGCTCCGGAAGGAGGGCTCCAGAGCAAACTGATTCGTGCAGGAGGAGCCCAACGGCTCGCTCACCGCTTTCACGCCAGGAGCTCCCAAGGTAGGATTTTCTGCTCACAAGACTCCACCGCTTAGAGGGAGCGTCGTTCCAGAGGGATCCCCAGGTCCTGCCTGGAGGCTGGCATCCATGGGAGGGAGGGATTTACAGGAAAGAGCGACCTCAGCAGGGAATAACCCTCCAAAGCAGCCATTTTTTCCCCTCTAGGGGAAGTAGGGTTGCCAACCCTGCTTGGGAAATCCCTGGAGATTTGGGGGAGCAGCCTGGAGAAGGTGGAGTGTGCAGAGGGGAGGGACCTCGGGAGTGTATCATGCGATACAGTCCACCTCCCGAAGCAGGGAGAACAGATTGCTGTTGTCTGCGACTCCGGGAGATCTCCAGGCCTCGCCGGGAGATCTCCAGCCCCCGCCGGGAGGGGCGGGTCCTTCCGAGCGAGGAGAGGCGCGCCCCGCCCCCGCCCCCAGCGGTACCTACTGTGCACGACGACCCAGCAGGGCGCCAAGAGCAGCGCCACCAGCAGAGCCTTCATCGCCCAGCCGCCCCGGGCAGCGGCGCTTCCTCGGACGGGGACGGAGCCCGACCCGGACTGGCACTCGCCTTTCGGCTCGGCGCTGGCCGACCGGCCCACCTCGCAGGGCTGGCCAACGAGGCTTTCCCCCTCCCCTCCCTCGCGGCAGCGGCCCGCCTCCCTCCCTCCCTCCCTCCGCCGCCGCCGCCTCCTCCTCCTCCGCGGCAGGTTCGGCCCGGACGCGGTTGCCTAGCGACCGTTGCCCTGAGCCGCCGGCCAATCACGTCGCCGTGGCGACGCGTGACCTCCCACCCGGAAGGGAACCCTGGCAGGTAGTCGCGGGGCGGGGGAGAGGGCTGGAGGAGCTGCAGTTCGTGCTTCCTCGTGTGTGTGTGTAAACACATATATATATACACACACACATATGCACATACATATATATACACACACACAAATATACACACACAGAGCCTCACATATATACACACACAGACACACACACATATATATATACACAGAAACACACATATACACACACACATATATACACACAGAGGCACACACACATAGAGACACACACACATATATATACACAGACACATATATATACACACAGAGACACACACACACAGAAACACATATACACACACAGACACACATACAAACATATATATATATACACAGACTCACATATATACATACAGAGACACACGCACACATATATATATACAGAGACACACACACACACACACACACACATATATATATATATATATATATATACACACATACAAAAACACATATGTATATACTCAATGCTCCCTCTAAGCTGTGGAGTCTTGTGAGCAAAAAAATTCTACTTTGTGAGCTACTGGCCTTAAAGTGGTGAGTGAGCAATCTGGCTCCTGCATATGTTAGTTTGCTCTGGAGCCCTCCTTCTCGAGCTGAGACAAAAAAATGTGTGAGCCGGAGGCTAAAAAGCTGTGAGCTGGCTCACATTATTTATTGATTGATTATTGATTATTTTCCATTTATATCCCGCCTTGCCAAAAATCGGCTCAAGGTGGCTAAATTGGCTCAAGGCTATTAACTCAGCTTAGAGGGAACACTGCATATACATATGCAGGGATCTTTTTGTAGCAGGAACGCCTTTGCAGATTAGGCAACGCACCCCTAATGTAGCCAATCCTCCACGAGCTCACAGTAGCCCCTGTAAGAAGAGCTCTGTAAGCTCTTGGAGGATTGGCTACTTTAGGGGGTGTCGCCTAATATGCAAAGAAGTTCCTGCTACAAAAAGAGCCCTGTATAATATATGTGTGTATATGTATAATGTGTGTGTGTGTGGCCAGCCATCTGACAGCATTGCTGATTCTGATTCAGGGACCTTAGGCAGATCCTGAGAGGGAGGGCAGGAAGCCATTGCATCAGCGCTTAGTTCTCATGTCCCTTTCTTACATGCCCAGGGAAATGCTGATTGCGGCTTTGGGGTCAGGAAGCACTTTTTCTCCAGCTGGACCAGTTTGGCCGGGGGATCCTCAAGCGTTTTTGTTGTTCGGTTTTTGTTTTTTTTGCCATCTTCTGGGCATGGAGCAGGGGTCACTGGGTGTGTATGCGGGGGGGAGGTATTTGTGAATTTCCTGCATTGCGTAGGGGGTTGGACTAGATGACCCTAGAGGTCCCTTCCAACTATATGATTCTATTAGATATGTGTGTGTGTGTATTCCTCATTTATTTATAGGCATTATTGGTTGCAATGGAAGGGCTGCTGAAGGAGGTGGGCGGTGGGTGAGTGGACTGGGGGCGTGGCTGGTTCTTTCTGCTTCAGAGAGGCTGGTCGGATTGCCTAAAGGTCTGCAAGGGGCTCGTGACCTCGGCTGGCCAAAGTGGTCAGGCAGGGGTTTAGGTGTTCCTTTTTTTAATGTGCAACCAGAGACAACAGTGTGTGGTTCCAGGCAAAGAAAAGCATAGTTGCAACAGAACATCCATGCCATTTTTTCCTAAAGTATATGTCTTCTGCATTAGAAAACTGCAAGAGGCCAGCAGCACCCTAAAAAACTAACAAAAATTTGTGGCAGGACAGGAGCTTGTCTGAGTCACTGCTTATTTCGTCAGAACGAGAGCCCAGAAGCTCCTTAAGGACTAACAAAATTTGGGGCAGGGGATGAGCTTGCCTTGCTCACTGCTTCAGACGCCTGATCTCTCTCCTTCACCGATGCTGTCAGATCCCCAGTTCTCCCCCGTCCTGCGAAGGCTTCCGCCCCTGCCATCCTGGGGCGGCCTCGTTCTAGTATAGAGTATTAGGCTGGCATCGTGCTGTGTGACAAATGCCAGGAAACGTGATTCTAAGCAAGAAAGCGTGTCTGCGCACGCAAAGAAGTTGCTCAGTGCGGGATGCTATGCATGCAGATTGTCATCGCCAGTGTACTGTTGGGGGAGAGTGCAGATCTACCTTGCTCACTGGTTTTATATGGGCACAGGGTTTTTTTTTGGGGGGGGGGGTGTATGGGAGACCATGTGAGCCCCACCCAGGCCCATAGCTACAGTGGGGCATTTTGGGGCCTGCCCCCTGACTTCCTGCCAAGGCCCCCCGACTTCCATGCAGCCCCCAGGGCCCCCAAGTCTCTGTGCTACTTGGAGGGCTCCCCACCGCCGCCCCTGCCCCCAAGCGCAGCTTGCTTCCCCGCGTAGGCAAGCAGACTGCAAATGCTGCAAAAGTGATTTTTTAAATTGCTTATTATTTATTTATTACAACATTTATTTCAATTCTCCTGTAGAAAATGCCCACTTTGGAAGGTGGACGTATTGGCATTGTAACTCTGCTGTGGTCCCTCTTTGCCCTAAAGTCCACCCTCAAATCTTCAGGTATCTCCAAGCCCAGAGCTGGCAACCTTAGACCAGGAGAAGTCAATGAAAGAACCACAGCCTCCAGATTTCAAGGAACCAGAGAACCAAAAGGCTGTGCAGTACGCTCAGGGCTCATTTCCTGCAGGAGCGCACAGGAGCGAAGCTCCGGCAGTAAGGAGCCCAGGGAGCGGGCACATGCAGCAAGCCCCCCCCTGCTCCCAGCAGCCCCCCCCCCATAGCTAGCAATCCCAAACAGTCCAGTGGAGCCTGAGCAGTGGGTGTTGCCTTCTGACACACTTCTGGTGATGTCAGGGGGTGCGGCATATGCAAATAAGTTATGCTAATAAGCTATGCTAATGAGCTCCTGCACCTCTTTTTCTATGAAATGACCCCTGAGTACACTAATATATGTCTTTATATAATCTACAGCATCAATAATCAAAGCACTTTCGCAAACCAGGAGGCAGGGGCTCCGAGTTCAGAGGGTGTGACTTCCATGACATTCTTGCCTTTTACAAAGCTTCATTTGTTTTTTTTCTTTTCTTTTCACCCTTTTCTCAACTTTGTGGTGCCCCCTTTGGCCCTGGTGCCCTAAGGCATATGCTTCGTCTGCTTAATGGTTAATCTGCCACTGTATCTTCTGCTGTCGTAGTGGATAACTCAATGAAAATGTCTAGACAGTGTGTAGCTGCAATAAAGAAGGCCAATGCTATGCTGGGGATTATTAGGAAGGGAATTGAAAACAAATCAGCCAGTATCATCATGCCCCTGTATAAATCATTGGTGCAACCTCATCTGTAATACTTTGTACAGTTCTGGTCGTCACATCTCAAAAAGGATATTATAGCATTGGAAAAAGTGCAGAGAAGGGCAACTAGAATGATAAAAGGGTTGGAACACCTTCCCTACGAAGAAAGGTTAAAACGCTTGGGGCTCTTCAGCTTGGAGAAACGACGGCTGAGGGGTGACATGATCGAGGTTTATAAGATTATGATTGGGACTGAGCAAGTTGAGAAAGAAGTACTTTTCTCCCTTTCTCACAATACAAGAACTCGTGGGCACTCCGTGAAATTGCTGAGCAGTCGGGTTAGAACAGATAAAAGGAAATACTTCTTCACCCAAAGAGTGATTAACACGTGGAATTCACTGCCGCAGGAGGTCGTGGCAGCTGCAAGCATGGACAGTTTCAAGAGGGAATTAGATAAACATATGGAGCAGAAGTCCATCAGTGGCTATTAGCCACAGGGTATAGATGGGAACTCTCAGTCTGGGGCAGGTGATGCACTCTATTCTTGGTGCTGGAGGGGGCAGCAGTGGGAGGGCTTCTGGTGTCCTGGCCCCACTGCTGGACCTCCTGATGGCACCTGGTATATTTTGGCCATTGTGTGACAGAGTGTTGGACTGGATGGGCCATTGGCCTGATTCAACATTGGCTTCTCTTATGTTCTTATGTCCTCGGGAGTCTGCTCAATTTCTGATGGAAAGTGATGAAAATGTCCTCTTTGTGGATTGGAGGGTTAGGAATATTCCAAGTTACTAGCCATGATCACAGCTTAAATAGTCAGGATATCTGAAGTGAAATTTGTCACAGTGATCACCGGTTTGAAGTCCTCTGAGGAAAGGCTGAAGGGGCTGGGTATGTTCAGCCTGGAGAGGAGACGACTGAGAGGTGATACGATAACCATCTTCAGGCACTTGAAGGGCTGTCATCTAGAGGATGGTGCAGAGTTGTTTCCTGTTGCCCCAGAGGGGTGGACCAGAACCAACGAGCTGAAATTAAATCAGAAGAGTTTTTGGCTAAACATTCAGAAGAACTTCCTGACAGAAGGTCCCTCGAGGTCCCTTCCAACTCAAGAAGAAGAGATCAGATTTATACCCTGCCCTTCAGTTGGAGTCTCAGAGCGGCTTACGAACGCCTTTCTCTTCCCCTCCCCATAACAGACACCCTGTGAGGTAAGTGGGGCTGTTCTTGAGAGAACAGCTCTGACAGAACCGTGGCTTGCCCAAGGTCATCCAGGAGCTGCCAGTGGAGGAGTGGGGAATCAAACCTGATTCTCCCACATTAGAGTCCGTGCACTTAACCACTACACCAAACTGGCTCTCTAAGATTGTAGTCAGTCGGGAGAGGTGCCTTCTTTTTCGCTTTCCAAAAAATGGTGACCCTGCCATTCACAAGATGTGTGAAGCGGTGCATAAACGCATTCAGATTGCAGAAGTCTGGAAGCGCCAGAAAGAACCAAAGCATAGTATGAGTGTCCACACTGCACAGGAAACAGCACAGAAACGCACTGGGGTTGTGTCTGCTTAATGTGTGGGGTGAAAACACAGGCAGTTCTCCCCTGGTGCTTCCAGAGATGCGTTTTCTGCCCTGTTTCGTGCGTCGCCGTGTGCATGATACACAAATCTGCCTGCATGCTCCCGTTGCCGAATTAGAAACACACAGTTGGAGTCCAATGAGTTAGATGAACATCTGTTTAATGCATCGAAACATGGAATATGGGCCCTGAGTACCTTTGCACCTCAGCAATTCCAAAGCTGTATTCAGTCATCACCAGAAAGGGTAGGAGGTCTTATACCCCCAAATGAGATCACATCTAGTTTACACCTTAAAGAATCTCTAATTGGTACCAAGCAGTTAACATTGTACAAGCATCATTTGGCTTTAAACCTTACTATTGGTCTCTCCTTATACTGGTCATGTATGTCAGGTTGCATTTGCTTATCTGCTCTTCAGAGCAGAGGGAAGGTTAGGGAATACTGAGAACCTTTCTGACCTTAGTGAAGCCAGTCTCTCTTTCCCTTGTTTTGGGGGAGCTGGGTGATAAGGGTTGTGATTCACATTTCAACTTTGCTCTTGACATTCTGGCTGCTTCTCGAATATGCATTCATAAGAAGCCAATGTTGAATCAGGCCAATGGCCCATCCAGTCCAACACTCTGTCACACAGCGGCCAAAAATACCAGGTGCCATCAGGAGGTCCAGCAGTGGGGCCAGGACACCAGAAGCCCTCCCACTGCTGCCCCCTCCAGCACCAAGAATAGAGTGCATCACCTGCCCCAGACTGAGAGTGCCCATCTATACCCTGTGGCTAATAGCCACTGATGGACTTCTGCTCCATATGTATATCTAATTCCCTCTTGAAACTGTCCATGCTTGCAGCTGCCACGACCTCCTGCGGCAGTGAATTCCACGTGTTAATCACTCTTTGGGTGAAGAAGTATTTCCTTTTATCTGTTCTAACCCGACTGCTCAGCAATTTCACGGAGTGCCCACGAGTTCTTGTATTGTGAGAAAGGGAGAAAAGTACTTCTTTCTCAACTTGCTCAGTCCCAATCATAATCTTATAAACCTCGATCATGTCACCCCTCAGCCGTCGTTTCTCCAAGCTGAAGAGCCCCAAGCGTTTTAACCTTTCTTCGTAGGGAAGGTGTTCCAACCCTTTTATCATTCTAGTTGCCCTTCTCTGCACTTTTTCCAATGCTATAATATCCTTTCTGAGATGTGGCGACCAGAACTGTACACAGTATTCCAAATGAGGTCGCACCAATGATTTATACAGGGGCATGATGATACTGGCTGATTTGTTTTCAATTCCCTTCCTAATAATCCCCAGCATAGCGTTGGCCTTCTTTATTGCAGCTACACACTGTCTAGCCATTTTCATTGAGTTATCCACTATTCATTGAGTTATCCACTATTCCATTGGTATTGCATCCTAGTTCTATCCCCAGAGGCCTCTTAATAATGCTTCTCCTTAATATATATAGCTTCACATGCAAAAAGTGCAGTTGTAAAATATATATTCTGCTATAAGTTTCTCTGAATCAGAAAATTCTAGGTTACAGACCAAGAATCCGGATCTCTTATAATTAGACTTTTGAAGGCACCTGTCAGCATATAAACATGTCAGAGGAAATGTCAGAAGAACCCACATTCAGAAATCACATTCATCTCTCCCTTGTCCTACCTGCACGCAGTGCTAACTGGAGCTTGCGGGCTTCTGCAGTCCCCAACCAATGTTCCCTGTAAGCTGCGGAGCCCCGTGAGCAAGAATTCCACTTGTGTGCAACGCTCTCCCTCTGAGCCGTGGAGCCCCGTGAGCAAAAACTCTACTCGTGTGCAATGGTCCCTGTGATCCATGGAACCCCGTGAGCAAAACCTCTACTCGCGTGCAATGGTCCCTGTGCTCCGTGGAGCCCCGTGAGCAAAAACTCTACTCGCGTGCAATGTTCCCCGTGATCCGTGGAGCCCCGCGAGCAAAAACTCTACTCGCGTGCAATGTTCCCCGTGATCCGTGGAGCCCCGCGAGCAAAAACTCTACTCGCGTGCAATGTTCCCCGTGATCCGTGGAGCCCCGCGAGCAAAAACTCTACTCGCGTGCAATGTTCCCCGTGATCCGTGGAGCCCCGCGAGCAAAAACTCTACTCGCGTGCAATGTTCCCTCTGAGCCCTTTGAGCCAAACTTGTGTGCAATGTTCCCTCTAAGCTGTGGAGCCTTGTGAGCAAAAATTCTACTTGGTGAGCTGCTGGCCCTAAAGTTGTGAGAGCCAGCGATTCGGCTGCTGCAGAAATCAGTCTGCTAGTCTGGAGCCACCTCCTTCCCGAGCCCGGACAGAAACGCGTGAGCCGGAGGCTAAAGCACTGTGAGCTGGCTCGCACCGACTCCGCTTAGAGGGAACACTGCTTGTGTGAGCTGCTGCTGGCCCTAAAGTTGGGAGAGCCAGCGATTCGGCTGCTGCATAGATCAGTCTGCTCTGGAGCCCCGTCCTTCCCGAGCCCGGACAGAAACGCGTGGGCCGGAGGCTAATAGACTGCGGGCCGGCTCGCACTGACTCCGCTTAGAGGGACCACGGTCCGCGAGGCGCTTTCGGTGCCGCTGAAGGCGTCGCGCTGTGCGGGCGCGGGGGGATCCTCACGCGGCGGCGGCGGCGCTTCATCGACTGCCCTCGCCCCGGCGCCACCGCAGCTCCCGCGCCTGTCCCTTTAAACTCCCCCCCCCTCGCCCGTGCGCGCCTCTGCCCTCCCTCGGCCGTTGCGGCCGTTAACGGCCTCTCGACGGGAGGGGCGGGGGGGAGGCCCGGCGAGCGCGGGGCGGGGCGCAGAGGGGGCGGGGCGGGGCCGCGGCGGGGAGCGGCGTGCGGCGCGGCCAATGGCGGCGGGCGCGGCGGCGGCGCGGGGCGGGCGGGAGCGGCGAGGGGGCGGGCTCCGGCGGGGGCGTCTGTCGGGTTAGAGCGAGGCGTGACCCAGCCGCCTGCCTCCCCTCGCCTCGCCTGCCTGCCTGCCTGACGCGCGCACGGCCGCCCCGGGAAGGAAGGAAGGACGGGAGGAAGGGAGGAAGGAGGAGAGCCGGAGCCGCCCCAGCCCCCCGTCCGCCGGTCTCCCTCCCTCGCCCGCCCGGCCCCCTCCGCCGCCCGTGAGCCTGGGGAACCTGCAGCTGAAAGCCGCCGCCAGCCACAGCACCATGTACGCCGGGAACAAGCGGAAAAAGGGCTGGAGGGAGGAGAAAGGTGAGCCCGGCCGCGCCCCCCCCCGCCCCGACCCTCCCCAGCATCCCTGCCGCCGCCGCCGCCGCCACCGCGCACCTGGCGGCCAAGGTGCCTTCCCTTCCGCCTCCCCCCCTCCCCGCCCTCTCCCCCCCTCCCTCCCTCCTCCACGTCCTCAGGTGACCCTCCTCTTCCTCCCCCCTTTAAAGCTACCCCCCTGCTCCCCAGGACCCTGGACCTTCCCATGCCGGGGGTGGGGGTGGGGGCTAGATGGGGATGCAGGCGGTCCTCTCTGGCAGGGAGGGGGACCAGAGGAAACAGCACCAACAGCACCAACACCATCACACACACTTTTTGGGGGGGTCTGTGTTATTGGTTAACCCTGAGCCTGCCCTTCCCCCTTGTCCTCAGGTGACCCTCCTCCTCCTCCCCCCCCCTTTATACCTCACCCCCCTGCTTCCCAGGACCTGGACCTTCCCATGGGGGGGGGCTAGATGGGGATGCAGGCAGTCCTCTCTGGCAGGGAGGGGGTCCCAAGGAAACACCAACAACAGCACCACACCAACAACTACACACACACACACACTTTTTTGGGGGTGTGTGTTATTGGTTAACCCTGAGCCTGCCCTCCCCCCTTTCCTCCTTCATGTCCTCAGGTGACTCCCTCCTCCTTCTCCCCCTCACCCCTTTATAGCTCCCCCCCCCTGCTTCCCAGGACCTGGACCTTCCCATCTGGGGCCGGGGGCTAGATGGGGATGCAGGCAGTCCTCTCTGGCAGGGAGGGGGTCCAGAGGAAACAGCAACAACAGCACCAACACCATCACACACACTTTTTAGGGTGTGTGTTATTGGTTACTTGAGCCTGCCCTCCCCCCTTTCCTCCTTCATGTCCTCTGGTGACCCTCCTCTTCCTCCTTCCCCCCCAACCCTTTATAGTTACCCCCCTCCCCTGCTTCCCAGGACCTGGACCTTCCCATGCGGGGGGGGGCTAGATGGGGATGCAGGCGGTCCTCTCTTGCAGGGAGGGGGACCAGAGGAAACACCAACAACACCACCACACACATTTTTTGGGGTTTGTGTGTGTGTGTTATTGGTTAACCCTGAGCCTGCCCTCCGCCCCTTTCCTCCTCTATGTCCTCAGGTGACCCTCCTCCTTCTCCCCCCACCCCTTTATAGCTCCCCCCCTGCCCCCCCACTTGCCAAGACCTGGACCTTCCCATGCCAGGGGGGCTAGATGGGGATGCAGGCGGTCCTCTCTTGCAGGGAGGGGGACCAAAGGAAACAGCACCAACACCACCACACACACTTTTGGGGGTTTGTGTGTGTGTGTTATTGGTTAACCCTGAGCCTGCCCTCCCCCCCCCCTTTCCTCCTCCATGTCCTCAGGTGACCCTCCTCCTCCTCCCCCCACCCCTTTATAGCTCCCCCCCTGCCCCCCCACTTGCCAAGACCTGGACCATTCCATGCCAGGGGGGCTAGATGGGGATGCAGGCGGTCCGGTCTTGCAGGGAGGGGGACCGGAGGAAACAGCAACAACAAGGGCAACTCGACATTTTTGCTCCCAAATGGTTCCCATTCTGAGCGTGTTTCTCAGAGAATGACATATGACTGGCAAATCCCCGCGACAGGGAATGGCTTCAACCTAGGAAGTTGTTTACGAAGGTTTGAGCACTTTGTTAATTCGACCAGCACCACAAATAGGGTTTCGACATTAAGGTTATGAGAAGGTCTCCTCAGTGCTGTTAGTTGCTTGCATTTAGTTTAATGAGACAGAGTCTCACGGTGTTGGGATAGGTGTTGCTGTGTGATATTGATTGAGCGTATTGAATTCACTGTATATATGGGATATCTTTCATTAAATATTAAAAAAACCCACCACACACATTTTTTGGGTGTGTGTATGTGCGTGTTATTGGATAACCCTGAGCCTGCCCTCCCACCCCTGCTTCCCCCCACCCCCTCCATTGCTCCCTCATCTTGCCAGGGCAGTGACCTTGGCCTGGTTGGGAAGGCACCAATGCTCCCTCTAAGCTGTGGAGTCCTGTGAGCGAAAACTCTTCTTTGTGAGCTCCTGGCTTGGAAGAAGTTGTGAGTGAGCAATGTGGCTGCTGCATCAGTTAGTTTGCTCTGGAGCCCTCCTTCCTGAGCTGAGACAAAAATGTGTGAGCCGGAGGCTAAAAAACTGTGAGCTAGCTCACACTAACTCAGCTTAGAGGGAACATTGGACGGCACCTCTCTCTCTCAAAGTCTGAATGAACAGGGTCATAGATCGGAAGAAATCTCGGCGGAATTCCCAGCCAACCCAAGGGAGAAGAGGACTGAGGGGGTGCCCTGGTCGAGGCTTGCATGATTGTGCATGGGATACAGCAGGTTGAGAAAGAGGTACTGTTCTCCCTTTCTCACAATACAAGGAGTCATGGGCACTCAATGAAATTGCTGAGCAGTCGGGTTAGGATGGATAAAAGGAAGTCCTCCTTCACTCAAAGAGTGATCAACACACGGAATTCACTGCCACAGGAGGTGGTGGCAGCTACAAGCATGGACGGCTTCAAGAGGGAATTAGATAAACATCTGGAGCAGAGGTCCATCAGTGGCTGTTAGTCATAAGGTATAGATAGGGACTCTGGGGCAAGGGATGCTCTGTATTCTTGGTGCTGGGGGGGCGCAGCAGTGGGAGGGCTTCTAGTGCCCTGGCCCCACTGCTGGACCTCCTGATGGCACCTGGTTTTTTTGGCCACTGTGTGACAGAGTGTTGGACTGGATGGGCCACTGGCCTGATCCAACACTGGCTTCTCTTATGTTCTTATGACTAATTAGAATTAAACTCCCACATGTAAATTAGCTTCAGGTTGGTCACCGTGTTGTTCTGAGTCACTGGAACAGTTTGAGTCCAGTGGCACCTTTCAGACCAAGACAATTTTGGGGATAAACTCTTCTGTGGATTCACGCTTCTTTGGACAGTGGCACTTTTCAGACCAGCACAGTTTAATTGTGGGGATAAGCTGTTGTGTGCTTCTACACTCCTTCAGATACATAAATTAGCTTATAATTCAAAAGGAGGTACAAGGTAAATAATGATCAATAGATTTATGAAAATTCTGTAATCTGTGTAGGTGAAAACTTAAGTCATCATCAGTATCTGGCGAATTTTACAAACTGCTACACAGTCCCTGAAGAAGAGGAAGGAGGATCCATCGGAAGAAATGAGCAGTTTGACTCGCGACGCACACTTAACAAATGTTGTGAGTCTTCAAGGTGCTGCTGGACTCTTGCTCTTTTTGACTGCAAGGAGAGAAGTTGGGTGTTACACCCTGCTTTTCTCTACCCTTAGGAGTCTCAGAGCGTCTGACAGTCACCTGCCCTTCTTTTCCCCATGACAGGCACCTTGTGAGGCAGGTGGGGCTGAGAGAGTTCCCAGAGAACTTACCTTGTGGGGATCCTCAAAAGCTTTAACCCCAAGAGTCTATTTAGTCTCTAAGGCGCTGCTTGGACTTGAATCTTAACTTTCCTTCCTAGTTTCGCTTTCCCTTGGTGCTCCTGTCTTCCCCTCGACAGCAGCAGCCTGCCTCTTCTTGGCAGCGCAGTCCTTGCTCAGAAGTCAGTGAGCCGCAGGGGACGTGACTCCCTAGAGAAGAGTGCTTAGGGGTGCGGCCATGGAGAAAGATCGAGATGGGGAGCCGTGCTAGTCTTATCTGTAGCGGTAGAAAAGAGCCCAGAGTCCAGGAGCACCTTGAAGTCTAACAAAATTGGTGGCAGCTTTCGGGAGTCACTGTTCAGAAAATTTGTTAGTCTTTAAGGTGCCGTTGGACTCTTGGGCTTTTCTAGGGCTGAGACCAGTGTTCCCTCTAAGCTGAGTTAGTGTGAGCTAGCTCACAGTTTTTTAGCCTCTGGCGCAGACATTTTTGTCTTCGCTCAGGAAGGAGGGCTCCAGAGCAAACTAATTTCTGCAGCAGCCAAACCGCTCGCTCACAACTTTAATGCTGGCAGCTCACAAAGCAGAATTTTTGCTCACAACACTCCACAGCTTAGAGGGAGCACTGGTTGAGACCCCCACCCCAACTGCTCACTTCTTCAGATAGATCAAGTTGGGTAGCCGTGCTAGTCTGTCTGTGATGTCGTAGAAAAGAGCAAGAGGTCAGTAGCACCATGTTGTTGTCGTTCACGTCGCACAGTCGAGTCCGACTCTTCAGAACCCCACGGACCGCATCCCGCCAGGCCCTCCTGCCTTCCTCCAGCGTTTGCTCAATTTCATATTCGTTGCATCGATGACACTGTCTGACCATCTCATCCTTTGCCATCCCCTTCTTCTTGGACCTTCAACCTTTCCTAGCATCAAGGTCTTCTCCAGTGAGGGCTCCCTTCTCGTTTGGTGGCCAAAGTACAAACAGCATCTTAAAGATGAGCAAAGATTTTGGCAGGGGGTGAGCTTTCGTGAGTCACTGTTCAGAAAACTTGTTAGTCTTTAAGATGCCGTTGGACTGTTGCTTGTTTCTAGGGTTGCGACCTTAGTTCTTACCGCTTCCTTCTCACGTTGGAGGCACCTGTCTTCAGTGGTTCCTACCTCATCATGCTTTGGCAGGTGTGAGTCTCCTTGCCCTGCCCCCGCCCCAATTTCTCCTGGCTCATCTCTGTGTGTATGTCTCATATTCCTTTCCAGGACAGATCTGTGGATGGATCGTTCGCTAATCAATTAAAATCTTTTTCTAGCGCACCTTTCTGCAGGTTCGCCTTGTCTCAGATAAACACAAGGTGCAGAGGTTTGCATGCACACGTGTGAATCGCAAGAAACCTGATGTTTTCAGACATCTTTTTGAAAGAACTTGCCTGCCCAGACTTGAGATTTCATTTCTCTGTGCCAGTTAGGAAACGAAAGTGTGGAGTGGAGACTTGCTGCTGGGCTTGCAGAATCGCTCTTTGAGCTTTGCAGGCTGAAGCAGAGTGACAGAAGGGGAGACTCTGAGGCAGGTCCTAGTGCAGTGGACTGGGAGGGCAATTGTAGTGGAACGACTGTCCTGTTCTGGCCTTTCTTTGGAAGGAAACACTCTGAACCAAGACGGCTTCAAGAGGGAATTAGATAAACCTATGGAGCAGGGATCCACCAGTGGCTATTAGCCACAAGGTATAGATAGGAAGTTGCGGTCCAGGGCAAGTGATACTCTGTATTCTTGGTGCTGGGGGGGGAGCAACAGTGGGAGGGCTTCTAGTGTCCTGGCCCCACTGCTGGACCTCCTGATGGCCCCTGGTATTTCTGGCCACTGTGTGACACAGAGTGTTGGACCGGATGGGCCATTGGCCTGATCCAAGATTGGCTGCTCTCATGTTCTTATGTAGTCTCTCAAAGAACTTGCCTATTGTTAATCCCTGCAGATTGAAATCTGTAAAGTGCCGTCAATTTATTTTTATTTATTTTTTTATTTTTATTTATTTACGTCATAGATTTGTTAATTTCCCAGCTCCCTGCAATGCTGGCAGACCTCTGCTTTTGTCTCATTCTTCCTCTTGAAACTGACAGTGGTAACAGAGATATGGGGAAAAACTCTTCAAGCAGGGATAGCCAGCGTGGGGTGGTCTGTATCGAACTCCGGACTGAAGTGCTGCTGTTGAAAAAACCCGCACTGAGCCAAGAAATGCAAATAGTGGCCACACTAGGTTGTGTGTATCAGGGTTAAGCTATTGTGACGTCGTGAGTCTGCTAATCCATCACGGTGAAGTTAGGTATGCTTGAGTTGAGCAGGTTGTTTTATATTACATGTAATCTATAATTTATGAATGACATTTCTTTACTTTTTGAGATTACCGACAGGGAATCAAGAAACAAGTGGACTTCATAGTTTGTGAGTCCTGTTTACCCGGAAGCCATTCGTGGTTTGACAGTGTGATTAAAAAAAAAAAAAAAATTCCCTCTAGGCTTTACCAGAGGAAGGCTCCTTGCCGTGCTCTTCCAGTGGGCGTAGGCCTCGCTTGTTAAGTTTGTTCTTGTCTGGATAAGGAGCTGCCACTCGAAACGCTAGGGCTGTTCTGCTTCTCAGTAAACACAGATAGGATCTGGCCGACAAACTAATTCAGCTTGAAGATAAGACACTTGGGAAACTGCTAAGAAATGCATGCATCGCTAATAATAAAAAAAAACACCACTACTTTTTTTACGCGGCATTCAATCATCGTGCTCCTGCCGTAATTCAAAACTTCAGTGTCGATTCGACGGACGAGGGCACGCAGAAAGATTAGTTGTAGCTTTTGCCTTGGATCTAACGTTGGCTCGTGGTGCCCGCCAATAATTGATGAAGCTGCAGTCCAACGCACACGAGAAAAAAAGAGGGCTGTAAAGCTTAGAATTTAAGGCTCCAGGGCAGAAGTTCTGTGCTCTGAAGCAAGTTTCACTAGCAATAAAGTTGACAGCTGTAGTCGTGTGGCTTTTCTCATAGCCGGGTAAAAGCCAGCATGCCCAGGTTCTAAATTCTTTCATTACAAGCGAGCAGCTGAACTAGGCAGGAGTGTGTGAGGAATATTCAGCGTCGTTTTGTGTCTCACCGCTGTAACATCCTTCCTAGGAAAAGTGCTGATCCCGGAGTCTTCAGCATTGCGAGCACCTGTTCGTCTACCTGTTGTCCTCCTGCGGCTGAAATTGCACTGAAGTTGTGAACTTTGATGGATCCTTAGGTTTTTGTCTGCTTAAATACCTGTGCGCCAGGCACATGAGTGTTCCCAGGAGCAGCGCAAAACCAATTCCCTTCTGTTCAGCAAGGCTTTGTACAGTTTTCTGAAATGGGAGTTATTCAGAAGCCCAGACAGGCTAATCTTGCCTGGGTTGCTTCCGGAAGCCTGTATTCTTAAACACGGAAATAAGTGCTTTCGAGAATCTCAGAAGTTTGGTCCCGCGCCTGCTGTTTTGTAAATCAGGCGCGTATCATCTAATTCAGGTCTCCTTGGCGATAGCCCCACGGTCCAAAACTTGCCCGATCGGCCTCTCTGCATAATCTTGAAACGTTTCCCTGCAAAAGCTTGTGGAAAATCAAATTATTACTGATTGAATACACAAACCTTGGCAGCTGGTGGCTTCTTAGCGGAGATGCCCCTTTCGATTTCATCACCAATCAAACCAAGGCAGTGGGAGTTACTCTGGAGCTCTGCGGATCCGGGCGAAGTCTTCAGGCCGGCTCTTGAATTGCGGACATCACTAGAAAAACCTCTGCAGGGCATTGGCTGTGGTCATGAGGGCTGCTCACCATGCGCATTGCTTCCTGCGCTGGAAGGTTTTCCGTGTTGGTGCCAGCTGCTGCCAGGAATATTTTTGGAGTTGCAGCCACATAACAGAATTAACCTTCTGCATCCAGAGTGCTGCTGAAGTCTTTTCGCTCCCTGTGTGTGTGTGTGTGGGGGGGGGAGTTAACGCAGAGTCAGGACACTATTTGGCTCATGCAGTTTAGTAAAGTTGTTGCGTAGTGCACGTGCCATTCACCTTCTGTTGTGTTAGAATCTCATCCAGTGACCCCCCATCAGAGGGCAGCCAGCCTCTTTCTGCGGATGCGTGTTTCATGGGTTCGTCGCCCTCTTACCAGTTAATTAAATCATTGTGCAATTACGCCAGTTTCTCTCGGAGAGCGATCTGTAAAATGAAGATATTCACTAATGTGTCCAGGGGCGAGGGAATAGTGTCGGAATGGGATTTCCGTCACAGAAGCGTGGCATTTTCAGCGTGGTGTGATTTTCAGCTACTGCCCAGCAGAACCTACTAAACCGCTTAGCGCCGTGTGCCGTTAGTGCTAATGTCGCGGGCCAGATGGATGCTACAGAAACCTCAGAAAAGAGCATTTGCCTTTCGAAATCTGTCTGCAAACCGAACTACCCATAACGGAACCCGAGAGTGGATGTGGTGATGGGGAAGATGCTGTTTGTCAGCTGAACATTTTGGGAGAATCCAGTGACTGATGTGTGAGCAGGAGTTTTGGGATCCCTGCAGTTCTAAGTGAGCGGTCGTGAAAGCCAAGCAAGTCTTAAATGCTGTTCAGAGTTGCCAAAAAAGTGGTAGTAACTCCTTGATGTTCCTTTACAAAGAACCCTAGAGCACAGTTTAATGAAAGTGTCAAGCACTGTAATGGGAGAGACTTGGCCACTGGAGAATGGTGCTAATTGGGAGTATGTTATAAATGTAACTGCGTTGTTTTTAGGACTGATTTATGTGAGAGGTGTGATATTTCAGAATATGGATGATAAAGTAAGGTGTTCTCCATTTAGGGGCTGCCTTGTATGGGTTCCCGATTTCCGAAACAACATGGTGGCAACAGGGCTTCTACACAGCAGGTTCCCTGCATCTTTCCTGCCCTCAGGAAAGAGCTCTTTTGGTGTAGTGGTTAAGTGTGTGGGCTCTAATCTGGGAGAATTGGGTTTGATTCCCCACTCCTCCTCCACTTGCACCTGCTGGATGACCTTGGGCAAGGCATAGTTCTGGCACAGCTGTTCTTGAAAAAGAGCAGTTTCTGTCAGAACTCTCTCAGCCCCACCTACCTCCCAGGGTGTCTGTTGTGGGGAGGGGAAGGGAAAGGAGATTGTAAACTGCTCTGAGACTCCTTTGGGTAGTGAAGGGCAGGGTCTAAATCCAATCTCTTCTCTTCTACTTTTCACTTTCCTGGCAGAGGTGACCCCACACTAACAGGGCTAATTGAATATCATCATAACAATGTGATTGTCTGAATTGTCTGAATTCCCAGTTTTCTCTTAAAAAAAAAAAAAAAAAAAAGGTAAATCTCTAGCTCCTTTTGGTGCAGAGATATGGCTTTCCTCTTGTATCTCTACAATGAAAGAGGGCAGATAATTTTTTAAAATGATAGTAGGAAATTCAGATAACCTGATAAGACACCTTATTATGAAGATACTCATTTTCTGGTTTAAAAACAAAACACGACCCCCTCCCCAAGTGGTTGTGGGGAAGGGCTGCCATGTGAATGGGACTGGGAAAACCCAAATTTTCCTGCCCATGGAGCGGCCATTCAGTCTTTCTCAAAACTTCGCGAACAAAGCAGGCTTGGGAAAGATCTGAGAAAAGACAAGGAAGACCTAGGAGATGCTTGAGTGTGCCATGGTGTGGTAGGGAAGGGGGGGGGCACAAGAACACCATTTCCCAAGACTGTATTGCACTTGGGGCATATAATCCACATGGAGAAGGTCTGGCTCCTTAAGGCTCAAAATCAAGTTCACATTTGTATCGTGCCATTTGGATCTTTGAAAAAAATGCTAGAACTACAGTTCTGCAGACATGGCATAGCACAGCTAATATTAACACATGCTTTTTAAACAGAACGCTTGTTGAAGATGACGCTGGAAGAAAGGCGTAAAGAATACTTACGGGAGTACGTTGCTCTGAAAGATATCCCGACGTGGATGGAAGAAATGAACAAGAATCAAAATGAAGGTAAGTCAATTTTATTTTGTGTTTAAATTTATAACTGGGCTTACGCATTGGGAGCAAAGTCTTGTGTGTACAAGAATTCCTGAAACATCATGTTTAACTATTACAGTTGCTTGCATGGTTAGTGTTCAAGATGTGTTTTATTTGGCCAAATGGGCAATCAGACAGGCTTTGAGTTGAAAATGCATGGCAAATTACTGCATTGTAGCACTTTTCCGCACTCGAGAGCCAGTGGGGGGTAGTGGTGAGAGTGGTGGTCTAGGGAGACCCAAACCCCCACTCTGCCATGGAAGCTTACTGGGTGACCCTGGGCCAGTCACATGCTCTCAGCCTGACCTTCCTCACAGGCATGTTGTGAGGATAAAATGGAGAATCATCTGAGCCACTTTGGGCCCCCGTGGAGGAGAAAGCGAGGTATAAGTTAAGTAAAATAAATAAAACAGGTTTATGACCACTTTGCTATAGAAGACAAACACTATAGAAGCCAAGCAGAGCTGCTTCATGCCATGTTTATGTGTATGCCGAGAATACCTTACATCTGAAAGTGTTTTTTTTAACAATATAATTTTATTAAATGTTAAGACAAAGAACAAATCCGATATATCACTTAGAAATGTCAGGTGCGACATAAGCACAGTACCTTAAATTGAAAACCGTGTCCACAGGTTACATTGCATTATTAACGTTCCACGTTTTGTAAGTTAAAAGTGCAATAAACCTTGGTAATGCTTATTGTTAGGAATCACGCACCCCTCTATAAGGTATTCAACAACTGGAAACCAAACCGCTTGAAAATTTGATCTGGAAGTGTTTGACTGCGACCAATATGCTTGTGAAGCTGTATATTATACAGGGATTGAGGTTCTTGCATATGAATTGAACTTGGTGGTAAACGCGGGGTTGCTGGAATGTAGGAAATGCAAAAGCTTATTAAGTCCTGTTAATACAGAATGCTCAAGCTAGGTGGTGTTGGACTAGTCACCCCTCCCCTCCAAAAAATCCCTCAACCATTTGGGCATAGTCAGTGAGAGAGACTGCAGACTGGGCCAACCTGAAAAATCAGCAGTGGCTGAACATAGCCTAACTCAAACAGGACACAGAATTTTGTTCCAAGACACTGAAAGGCTGGACAACACTTTCAATTACCATGTCAGATTACACAGGGAAGCCATGGAAATTCATAAACATAAACACAATTTCAACAGGAAAGAAGAGAGTTTAAAAATAAACAGGGCATGGTTTCCTGTCCTGAAAAACAATAGTACTACCAATAAGATTAGAATTTCAACACCCAGTCTAGATACAAAAGAACCTCCTCAGGAAAACTCCTCAGGAAACAATCCATAGACAAAAGAACCTCCTCAGCAAAGCTCCTCCATTAGCATAATTCACAGCCTGGGGAACTCCTACAAGATAATGACTCAGCCCTACCCCACCTTCCGGGGTAGATATAAGTTACCTGCCTACCATTTTTCTGCTCACCTTGACACAGAGAGTACTCCATCTACAATGCCAAGACCACGGCCAGACAACCCGGAAAATCTACAGCAGCTAACTTCTTTTTTTTTTTCATTAAATTTTTATTAATTTCAAAACCTTACAAATTATTTACAAGCTTTTTTACAACAAGAAAATAAAATTAACATTCTTTAATAATAGTCTACTACAAGTTGCGGGCTCTATTCCGCATCTACTTCATTTGTATATTATAATCATTAATTAAGTCTGATAGAAATTGGCACGCCTATATAAATATTTCTGCCTCTCAAAATTACTCCAGTACAAATGCAATTATAAACTCTATTTCCCATAAGTTTCCTTAGTCTTCTTCAAACACTGGACTTCTTAGGCATATCACAAACTACTTTGGAAAGTCTCCTCAGTTTGGAAAGCAGTTTGTCATATGGATGTCTTCATAAGAGAAGAGAGAGATTGGATTTATACCCTGCTATTCACACAAAGTCTCAGAATGGCTTACAATCTCCTTTCCCTTCCCCTCCCCACAAGAGATATCCTGCGAGGTGGGTGGGGCTGAGAGAGCTCTTTTGAGGACTGCTCCTGAGAGAACAGCTCTGAGAGAACTTGTGACTGACCCAAGGTCATGCCAGCAGCTGTATGTAGAGGAGCAGGGAATCAAACCCGGCTCTCCCAGATTAGAGTCCTTGCTGTTAACCACTACAACAAACTATTGCCTTTCAAAAGCACCTTTGAGGATTTCGACTAGGCTGCGTGGCTTTGGCCAACTAGCAGAAGTTAGCTTTGCTCTGCATATAGTTCTTCCTCGCTATCACGATTAGAATTGGGGCAAACTGCCAAAATGGAAATTAAAGCAGTGGCAGAATTTGTATTGCTTACGCCAGATGAATCACGCCTTGTTAATGTTCTCCATGTTCAGTCATAATGTGCCATAAGGACATGTTCAAATTAAGGTAAGTTTGTTGATGTGTTCTTGTGTGCAAGAATCGCAGGCATAACAGATCTGACCCGTAGGGCTATTCACGAATACCTTTTCATGAGTTACATGCTTTTACAAATGACAAGATAAGAAGGTCTCGGCAACAACTTCTGTTTCCTCGGGAGCTGGATAGCAAGTGTGTGTAACCGAGAGCTTACTGGCTTACTTGGGACAGATTCTGGTGCTCTTCCATAGGAATGCTCCTTAGAGTAGACATACGATGTCCAGAAAGGTATCTACTGTGTCTTACGGATGTTAAAGATGGTGCTTCTTTCTGAAGCGTATTGTGGTAGTTTGTGAAGGAATGCATTCGCTGGTCACTCCTGCTGTTGAGCCTGTTGCTGCAGAAATGCTGGAGAGGTGCGAGGGAGCGAGCTATTTGTCCCCATGGACTGGTGCAATCATCAGCTTTCTTTGATCCCGTGCAGTGTTGTCTCAGTGGATGCATAGTCATCGGGCATGTCCCATAGTCCCTTTCTCTCTCTCTCTCTCTTTGTTAGGCCAGGATATACCTAGGCCACGATATACTTGTGCATTTGAGAAGCCAGACTAGCCTGATCTTGTCCGATCTCGGAAGCCAAGGAGGATCGGCCCTGGCTAGTATTTGGTTGGGTGATCTCCAAGGAATAACAGGGGCACGATGCAGAGGCAGGCGGTGGCAGACCACCTGAAACGTCTCTTGCCTTAAAAACAAGTCTAGCTTGCCACTTAGTGGGGCATAATGCTAAAAAAGTGAGAACTTCTGGATGCCAGACAATCTTAGGATCTCCTGGATATGCAACACACACTGCCTTATGATAATAGTTATTACATTTGCTGTTGAAGTCGGGGATAATGGCATTTCAAGCCTATTTGTACTGGTAATCCTGGTATGCTTCCTCTTCTCTCTCGCCTGTTTTGACTGCAGCAAAGGGACTGTGGATTTAGGTTTTGAGAACCACTGCCCTGACTGCAGAACTGACAATGGAGTAGCTGTGGCTGATTTCACACTGGTACAATTCCTGTGCAGAATTACAGTTGTCGTGCCAAGGGAAGGATAACTTCTGATTTGAGGGTTCAGGTCACTTTTTTGTTTTGGTTAAATTTTTGACTCTACCTACAACTTTATGGGAAGTGTGGTTGGGGTCACGTATAAACCATTCTGTAAGTCACTGGCCTTGCTCAGTTGCCACAGTGTTGAGTTCTTTTGCTTTCTTCTGGGGCTTAATCTGTTGATTATGGTGTAAGCATTGTGTTTGGCTCCAATTCCTCAAAGGTGAAAGTGCAGTGCCACCCAGACGTGTGGAAGCCGATAAGTCTGATATGTCAGTCTTTGCACTCTCCCAGCTGAAGGAATAGCTGAGGGAAGAACTTGTCCCTCTCCTTTTAGGAAAGAGTGCGAAATCATAAATGGGTAGTCACTAGCTTCTTTCTAACGGCTGGGGTTGAAGTCTGGTGTAGTGGTTAAGTGCACGGACTCTAACCTGGGAGAACCGGGTTTGATTCCCCACTCCTCCACTTGCAGCTGCTGGATGACCTTGGGCAAGCCATACTTCTGGTCAGAGCTGTTCTCTCAAGGACAGTTCTGGAAAGAGCTCTCTCTCAGGGCCACCTACCTCACAGGGTGTCTGTTGTGGGGAGGGGAGGGAAGGGGAGGGGAAAGGAGTTTGTAAGCCGCTCTGAGACTCTGAAGGGCAGGGTATAAATCCAATCTCCTCCTCCTCCTCCTCCTCCTCCTCCTCCTCTAGTGTCTTCCAATTCCTGTTGCGTGCCTTAGTGTCGTGGGTTGTGTAGAACATTTCTTCTTAAACTAACTTGGATGTCCTGGGCTTGGGGGGCTTCCTTAGGTTCTTTTTTAAAAACTGCAGATCTGTCTGAGAGCCAGCTTCCAACTCCTGGGCTTGTCCAAAATGTCAGCATTCTGCTAGTTCACTTCACAGTGGGATGTTCCAAGTTTGCTTAAAGGAAGTGTTCTCAGGCCATGTTTGCTTGAATTTATGGCAAAGATGTGGACTTTGTGGCCCTTAGCGGAGGAACGGTAATACCTTGTCAAACGTAGAGCCAGTTTTTGTCGTATAAGAACATAAGAGAAGCCAGTGTTGAATCAGGCCAGTGGCCCATCCAGTCCAACACTCTGTCACACAGTGGCCAAAAATACCAGGTGCCATCAGGAGGTCCAGCAGTGGGGCCAGGACACCAGAAGCCCTCCCACTGCTGCCCCTCCAGCACCAAGAATAGAGTGCATCACCTGCCCCAGACTGAGAGTTCCCATCTATACCTTGTGGCTAATGGCCACTGATGGACCTCTGTTCTGTATGCTTATCTAATTCCCTCTTGAAACTGTCCATGCTTGTAGCTGCCACCACCTCCTGTGGCAGTGAATTCCACGTGTTAATCACTCTTTGGTTGAAGAAGGACTTTTTATACTGTCTGTGCAGTTGCATTTGGAGTCTGAGAGGTCCTTCCCTTTGACGTAAACGAGGGCCACTGCGGCTCGCCCACTAGGCGAGCTAGGCGCCGCCTAGGCGCTGGGGTCCACAGGGCGCCAAGCGCCCCGCCCCGCCCCCGTGAAGCCGGCGCTGGGAGGAAGGGCGCCCCTTCAAACGGGCGCCCTTTCTGGCTTTCTGAGCACGCCGCTACTGCGGCGTGCTCAGAAAGCCGCGCTCCCGTCTTCAGCCGGTGCTGGGGCTGGGAGGAAGGGCGCCCGTTCAAAGCCGGCGCTCCACCCCCCGTCTCCAGCCGGCCCTGGGGCGGAAGGGCGGCCGTTCAAACGGCCGCCTTCCCTAGCTCTGAGCACGCCGCTAGTGCGGCGTGCTCAGAAGCCGCGCTCCACCCCCCGGTCTCCAGGCCCCACCGGGAGATTGGCATCCCCGTGGGGTGGGCGCCCCAGGCTGTCTTGCCTAGGGCGCCCAGACACCTGGGGCCGGCCCTGACGAGGGCCAAACTAGACGTCCACTTTCTAAAGTGTTGGACCCAAGCTTCTTGGACGCAAAGTCGGGTACCCTGCAGCCACATAGCAGCTGTAGGGAATGGCTGTTTAAAGTGAAACAGAGTCCGGTCAGGCTGAGAATGTTGTAGGGAGGCGGGGGAAGGAAGGGCAGGCTCCTGTACCCGCCCAGCTGTTTTCTGTACTGGGGGGTGCTGGGAATTATGTTCTCATTTTTGCTGCTCCACATGGAGGAGTCTGTGCTTGTGGAGCAGGAGAAATAACGAACTAACTCCCCTCTTCTCCCACCCCATGCTGTTCCAGCAGAGGTTGGGTGGGGGGCAGGAGCCCGTGTCCCCCCCCCACGGCAGCTTTCTGAGCTAGAATGGGCTCTGCTTTATTTTATAGTAGCCATTCCCCACAGCTGCCAGCAACCCAAGTGGAAAACCCGGACCCGGCTCTTTAAAAAAAGCAAACGTCTAATTTGGTTCAGTGTGAGAAGCATTTCTGTGCAGCATGCATCTCTTCTTATTTCAGTGCCCTTTCTAGAAAAATTTGATGTCATCGCAGCCTCGTTGATGCCGCTTCCCCATTGCGCTTATTTTGTGCCAGTTCGATGTCGTGGTTAAGTGTGCGGACTCCAGTCTGGGAGAACTGGGTTTGATTCCCCACTCTTCCACTTGCACCTGCTGGATGGGCCTGGGCAAGCCATAGTTCTGTTCTTGAAAAAGAGCAGTTTCTGTCAGAGCTCTCTCAGCCCCACTTACCTTACAGGGTGTTTGTTGTGGGGAGGGGAAAGGAGAGGGATTGTAAGCCACTCTGAGACTCCTTAGGGTAGTGAAGGGCGGGGTAGAAATCCAATCTCTTCTTCTTCTCTTCTTCCAGTTCTCATGCTCCTCCATCAATTCTAATTGATCTCCACCAAAACCACTCCCCCTTGTGGTAGAAAGCACCATCAAGTCGTGACTGACCTCTCGCGACCCCATGGGTTTTTTAGGGCAAGAGATGTGTTCAGAGGTGGCTTGCCGTTGTCTGCCTCCACGTAGTGATATTGGACATCATAGAGTTGGAAGGATCCGTAAAGGTCCTCTAGTCCAACCCCTTCCTCGGTGACCTCCCATATAAATACTAACCAGGGCTGACCCTGCTTAGCTTCTGAGACCTGATGAAACTGTGGTAGCCTGGTATAATGGGCCCCTGTATTTCCCCAACTGTCTGGAAGATTTTCCCCTCTGACTGAGTTGCCCTACAGTAGTGTCTACATCTTCTCTCCTGATGTAAACTTGGGATTGTCCCACCCTTTGTTTAGATATTGCTCTAGACCTAATACAGGAACTTGAGGGAAAGACAGGAACTGTTCTGTTTTATACACTTTTGTGAAATGGCACTTGAGACAAATTAACTTTCAAAAACAGAATAAAGATTTTATTAATCATATGTATACAAGGGATATTCAAGATTTTGAAATGCTGAGGTAAAAACTTTCTGATATATACACGGTTGAATTCTTAGAACATTCAAGAGAATGTATTTGTAGTTTTGTTTCAAGGTTTTGTAGTTCTTTCTTTGAGAGGTACTTTGTTCGGTATATTTCAGCACTAACATGGTTCTTATTAATGTTTCTTCTGGAGGACAGCGTTTGCTTAAAGTTTCTAGATTTCTTCCTTCAAATATTCTAGGTTTTCCTTTGGATATTACAGCTTTTCACTATTCCTGAGATGTCTAAGCTTCTCCTTTTTTATCACAGACCAGGGTTCTCTTCCCAACCCCTTTCACTGGCAGGAAGTTATTCTCCTTGTCCCTAAGAAGCAATAACTCTTTTACTCTTGGGCTTGTCTGAGAGTTCACCCTAACTACCCAGGTCTTCTGTTAAATCCTTCAGTATCCTTTGTCTGTATAAGGCCGTTCTGTAGCTTTCCTGACTGAGAATCTAAATTCTTCCTCAGATCAGTTGTAATATATCTAAGACAATGGGGTTTCTCTTCTTCTCTCTGTAGAAGTATTTTTCTGATTATTGGCTTTCAGAATACACTGACTCCCAAATGTCTCTTCCCTCAGAAGCCAAATACTTTGGCTCCTGATCGAGAGGTTAGATTTCAGACAGAGACCAAATGGTGAAAGACCTCTTTTTCACTCCAGATCAGCTGTTTTATTTCCTTTCTCAGCTGATGTTGGCCAGTCAGAGAGGGAGTAGACCAGCCAATTACATAAGCTCCTCTCTCCAGGGAAGATTAACTCATGAACTCTCTGACACAAGCAGCATTTTTAGAAGCCGTTTTTTTCCTATGCAATCCATCACACCTGGGCCGTCCTGATCAGAGCCTCCTTCCCTATGTCTGCTCTTTATTCCTTCCCATGAACACTTGAAGACATGAAGACTATTGGTCCGTCAAAGTCAGTATTGTCCACTCAGACTCTCCAGGGTCTCAGGCTGAGGTCTTTCGCATCATCTGCTACCTGATCCTTTTAGCTGGAGATGCTGGGGATTGAACCTGGGACCTTCTGCATGCCGAGCAGATGCTTTGCCAGTGAGCCACAGCCCTAGAACTGTAATTTACCCACTGCAAATACCAGCCCACAAGTCATAAGAACGCAAGAAGAGCCCTGCTGGATCAGGCCGATAGTTCATCTCGTCCAGCATCCTGTCTTGCACAGTGGTCATCCGGTTCCTCGGGACAGCCGACCACAGGGCATTGAGGCCGAGGCCTTCCCCCGGTGTTGCCTCCTGGCTCTGGAATTCAGAAGATTAACGCCTCTGAATGTGGATGTTCCCCTCAGTCATCACCATGCCAATAACCATTGATAGACACATCCTCCATGATCCATCCCCTTTTCAAGCTGTTTATTCCTGTGGCCATCACTACATCCTCTGGCAGGGAATTCCACATTTTAATCCCTCTCTGTGTCAAGTAGCATTTCCTTTTGTCCATCCTGAACTTGCTTCCCATCAGCTTCACTGGACGCCCTCGAATTCTGGTATTTTGAGAGAGGGAGAAAAATTTCTCTTTGCTTCTCTGACTCCTTTCCTGCTCCAATATATATATATATATATATATATATATATATATATATATATATATATATATATAATGTTTTAATATGTGCCTTGGTGCTTTTAGCAAACCTTTCCTCAAGACTAACATTTATTAGTATGAATAAACCATCACTTTGAAGTAAGGGTTGTAGGTGTCATAATCCTAATTAAGTAAGGAGGAAGATGATACTTGGATGAACTTGGGTTTTCTGAATTTAACAGTAATAAACTGTCTTTAGTTGTTAAATTGATCTGACCAGAAAGCAAGCTGCGCCCATGACCAGTGTTCCCTCTAAGCTGAATTAGTGTGAGCTAGCTCACAGTTTTTTAGCCTTCAGCTCACACAGCTCCAGAGCAAACTAACTTATGCAGCAGCCAAATCTCTCGTTCTCAACTTTAATGCCAGTAGTTCACAATGTAGAATTTTTGCTCACAGGACTCCACAGCTTAGATGGAGCATCGGCCCTGACTTCACACTCTAAGTCCAAACCTTCCCGGTCTTTGTCTCCGCAACCTTCCACAATGCTTCTGAGGCATCGCAGCTGTTCAACCAGAAGCTGGAGGGGAGCTTGCAGATTGATGGGCCATAACCAGCCTCGGTTTACTGCCCCAATTTGAAGTTAAAGAGGCGTCTGTACGGGTGGGTATCCCAGGGAGAAATTGAATTCTTCAGATCGAAAGCTACAGTGGGAGAGGAATCGGCAGTCAAGAGCTTGAGCACGGGAGCGAGATGCCGAGCGAAAGTCAGAGCTGATGAACAGCATCTCAATCCTGTGCATTTTAGCACCTGCACACCATGCTTTGTGGGGCCCAAGGGACTCATGTAGGAAACATCTGGGAAAGACTGGGTAATTTCCTTTGTGAATCTTTGGGCTCGTTTTTTTCAGGTATGTGGCCCAGTGCGTTATGTGCATACTGTCTATGCTACAAAGTAATATCAAAAGAGAGTCACAGTTCATCTCTAGAAACACATGAGCAGAAAGTCTCCGGATTGTGGGTTCGTTTAGTTGGCACTTCATCCAAACGGGGCCATATCGATTTATTTTATTTATTTTATTTATTTCATGATGTCTTCAGTTCTTTAAACATAGTTGACTGTTTAAACATTAAACATGGTTTTCTTTACAGCAATTCTTCCTTACAGCACTTTCCTATTATACAAACTAATACATGTTGCATTCAGAGTGGGCAAACCAAAAGGATGTTTAATGTTTAAACAGTCAACTGTGTTTAAAGAACTGAAGACACCACGTGCTCCCGTTCGGATGAAGTACCAACGAAACGAACCCACAATCCAGAGAGTTTTGTCAGCGTTTGTCTGCAAGGACCCCTTTTGTGTACCTTGTTGTTATAAATATATACACTGTTGTTGTAGAATATTTTGCTATTGCATGATTCTGGTTTATAGAGGAAGAGCTTGTTTACAGTTTCCTTTCTGCCCATGTGTTTCCATACTACAAAGTAAGGCATTAATCCATAAGAGTATAGAGGCATATATATATACATACACATATATATTTACTGTAACAATTTGATATCAGAGTGTCACTAATTGATCTAAAACCCTACTGTGAATTTGTGTGTGGGGGAATTGGATTAAAAAAATATAAAACTTAGACTAGTCCTCCTGAATATTAAGCAAAAGTTTAAAAGTCTTGCAGTGCATAAAACCTGTGGAGATGAAAAGTGACGGAGCCGCCGTGCATTATTGCCAAAATGGCCTATAGGGGATCGGTGATAAGTTACGATATGAAGCTCCTTGTCTTGATTTCTGCAGCTGAACGAGTCTTGTTCTTCTCCCCCCCCCACCTTCATACATGTGGGTGATATGGGGCTTCATGGCGCTTGTATGTCTTAGGAGACACAGAAAAGAACTGTGCATACAAACGACATCCTTCTAGTTGAATATTAAGTGCAACTCCAGTAGCCAGTTGTTTCATTGCTCTGACAAGTCCAAATGTTGGCTAGTTCTTCCCTGCTTTCCTTAGTCCTTCTGCTCTTGCTGTGGCATGCTTCCCCTGTCCCCGTGCTTTGTTTTACCCTGTGGGGCTTGCCCTCTCAGAAAGCTCAAGAGACCATACCCTTGCGGTCTGAATTTAGGGGGCAAAGGAGCCAGTTCCTTCCAGCCAGGATAGCACTTCAGCCCGTAGTAGCTATGGCTGATTTTGGCGGCAGGCAGTATTATCTTTTTAGATCCAGTTTTATCCAGGGAGCCAGTTTGGTGTGTAGTGGTTAAATGCGCAGACTCTAATCTGGGAGAACCGGGTTTGATTCCCTACTCCTCCACTTGCAGCTGCTGGGTGACCTTGGGCAAGCCATAGTTCTGTCAGAGCTTTGCTTTCAAGAGCAGCTCTGGAAAGCGCTCTCTCAGCCCCGCCTACCTCACAGGGTGTCTGTTGCGGGGAGGGGAAGGGAAAGGAGGTTGTAAGCCGCTCTGAGACTCCTTTGGGTAGTGAAGGGCAGGGTATAAATCCAATCTCCTCCTCCTCCTCTTCTTCTTCGTCTTCTCTTTTCAATACCAGTATATATATTTCAAAAATGATTTGAGTATCAAGACAGTAGGGAGCTGAAGGCAGAGAGTGATGTGATATACATGCTGTAACTTGCGCAGGCTGTTTTAAATTGCTGTGTATGTTTTCAGACTTGCTAGTGAAACAGTCTGTGGTGAGATTCGCGTGGGTAGCTGTGTTGGTCTGAAGCAATAGAACAAAGTTTGAGTCTGGGGCATCTTTAAGTCTAACACAGTTTCATTCTGGGTGTAAGCTTTCGTGTGCACACAGAGCCTCTAGACTCTAAACTGTAACCTGTGGTGAATATTTCCTCATGATTCTCTGAACAGTTGATGGCTGCACCAAAATTGAGCAGAATTTTAACTTTCCTGCTGCATATTCACCTGGATTGGATGTGTCTGGCGTGCTTACCTAAATAAATAGGTGTTCTGGTAACAGCTGCATTCTTGCGTGGCGAAATGTACATACTGCTTTTGTGGTAATCTTGTGCTCTTGCACCAGTCTTTAAACTGCTATTAACGTGGGCTTGTGCAAGAAGGCTTTCAGTCTTCCAACTAGGGCATCTTTGCAGCAAAACAAGATATTTTTCATCGCCCAAAACTTTACAAGTTCTTTTTATTTACCGAATTTTTAAACTTAGCATGATTGAATGACTGATTCCACCTGAATTAGGACAACAGACATAGAAAGTATTGATGATTACATTCTGGTGGGTAGCCACGTTGGTCTGGAGCAGTGAAACAGATATCTGAAGAAGCGGGCATGCACACGGAAGCTTATACCCAGAATTAAACTTTGTTGTTCTTAAAGGTGTCACCGGGCTCAGACTTCGTTCTATTGATGATTACAGTAACAGGGCCACTGCACTTGTGTTAGACAAAAACACTGGCCCCTTGCAGATTCCTTAGGGTTACTGTGTATTGCACAAAAGTTCTTACACCTTATCTACATGGTCTGTTTCTCCTTAAATAAGGAAAACACAGTCTGTCTTCCTAGGAAAATGTCTGTTGGAACCCTGTAATGGATTCAGAGACAGGAAGCGAAACGGATAGCTTCCTCGCGGTGTCAAATCTTGCTGTGCCCCATTGTAGCAGCAGTCACCTTTTGGGTTATGCCAAAGCCTTTTACTTAGGTGCCTTTTTGCACAGCTTCAGAAGTTGGTAAATGTTAGTCCAGGTGTCTTGGGAATTAACCCTCAGTATCAAATTTTAGTCTATAAAATTGTGAGAAAGAAGTCCTTTTCTCCCTTTCTCACAATACCAGAACTCGTGGGCACTCCATGAAATTGCTGAGCAGTTGGGTTAGAACAGATAAAAGGAAGTACTTCTTCGCCCAAAGAGTGATTCACACGTGGAATTCACTGCCACAGGAGGTGGTGGCAGCTACAAGCATGGATGGCTTCAAGGGGGAATTGGATAAACATATGGAGCAGAGGTCCATCAGTGGCTATTAGCCACAGGGTATAGATGGGAACTCTCAGTCTGGGGCAGGTGATGCACTCTATTCTTGGTGCTTGGAGGGGTCATCAGTGGGAGGGCTTCTAGTGTCCTGGCCCCACTGCTGGACCTCCTGATGGCACCTGGTATATTTTGGCCGCTGTGTGACAGAGTGTTGGACTAGATGGGCCATTGGCCTGATTCAAGATTGGCTTCTCTTATGTTCTTATGTTATGTGAGAGTGCAGCTCTATGCCAAAATCCCAAGCTTTTGCTTCCAAGCCCATATTTTCTTGAAACGAGGATGATCCTGAATGTGAGACGACTCCCTTAAAAATGTTCCGCGCACACACACACACGTGCACGCACACACAGGCACAGAGAAATTATTGGACATAACTGTAACTTGTATGCCAATATCAGATGACCCCCCCCTTTCTTTTTGATTGCATACCTGTGGAAAACCCTGTTTGAGCAGATACTGTTAAGTTCATTTTCTTGATAAAGGCTCCCTCTAGTGGTCCTTCTGTAAAAGTAAGAAGGTTTAACTCTTGTGTAACAGTCCCCTTGTCACATTCGACTTTACCCTCTGCTTCCTTCCTCGTCCACATTAGCGTGGGACAGTCCAGTGACTCGATTGATAAGCTCTGAAAGGCGTAAGGAGGTGCTGTCTGCAACGGGCAGCCTTCTTGTTGCAAAAGGCCGTGCTAGGGAGACAGGCCATTGCACGGGCTCAAAAATAATCTTTCAAGGTACTTCATGAGTCTCGCTGAAATACGAGTAATTATGCCCCAAGTGTGAACTGAGCCTCCTGCTTTCCCCTCTAATGCGTGCAGGCAGGGTGACGCTTTGGTCTGCGACTCCTGGGAACAGCAGTTTGGCAGGGATCTCGGTCTGTAGTGGGAGGCGACAAAGTTATCCTTCTGTGGGTAGAAATCCTTCTGTCTATGGAAAGGCTCCCTTCGGAGCCAACCTGCTACTATACTACAGTTACAAGTCTTTGGTTTTACGTCCCCCGTCCCCCGTGATCATTGAATGAGTTATTTTGGTGTACTCACGGGAGTCCTTGAGCTGTACAAACCCCTTCAGACATAATAAAAATGGGATGTAACTATTTAAAATACCCATTGTTGTTGTTCAGTCGCACAGTCGAGTCCGACTCTTCGCGACCCCACGGACCAGATCACGCCAGGCCCTCCTGTCTTCCGCTGTCTGCTGAAGTTTGCTCAATTTCATGTTCGTTGCCTGGCAGCAAAGTAGAAAACACCCCAATAATGGCGGAAGATAAGCCCTAGCCAGCGTGCCAGCCGTCACTCCCACAATGTCCCTGGCAACTCTCTTGCTGCCCACCGATCGGGATGTTGTGCAGACGCAGCTCTTGCATGTATCTGTCAGGTCAAGCTGTTTCTTTCCCGTATAAAGGCAACCCGTCATCCACGTGACTCAAGAAGCGGTTGAGCTACAGATTCCCTCATGTCAGTAAAAGCCAACTTCTCGATTTGGAGTTCAGGAACTTTGGTTTTGGAAGCTGCCGTGTTGGTACGTTTGTTGCAAGGATGCCACAGGGCGTTTAACTTGTGGATTCCTGACCATTCCACACGAAGCAGGTCTAGACTCTCTCAACTGGATTTGTTAGAACTTGGCGGATGAGAAACTGAAGAAATCCCTTGGAACTGAAGGGGCTGTGAACATTCGTTCATAGTTCATATATGTACCCCTTTGTCAGGGCTTGGGCTGATTATGAAGACTAAAGATACAAAGTACCATATTTACCCAAAAAGGAAGACAGTACTCCAAAAAAGTGATATATAACCGCTTTCCTTGAGCAGAACTTGCAGACAATTTAACAAGGTTGTTTTTCTCAAAAATAGCTCCAAATACAGAGCAATACAACAAAGATGTATACAGTTAAACATAAAGGAGTGACAACCACCAGAAACTTACAATGCATGTAGGCTCTATGAATTTAAGGAAGTGCCTCTAGTGCACCTGAGGAATTCTTAAGAACATAAGAACATAAGAGAAGCCAATGTTGAATCAGGCCAATGGCCCATCTAGTCCAACACTCTGTCACACAGCGGCCAAAATATACCAGGTGCCATCAGGAGGTCCAGCAGTGGGGCCAGGACACCAGAAGCCCTCCCACTGCTGCCCCCTCCAGCACCAAGAACAGAGTGCATCACCTGCCCCAGACTGAGAATTCCCATCTATACCCTGTGGCTAATAGCCACTGATGGACTTCTGCTCCACATGTTTATCTAATTCCCTCTTGAAACTGTCCATGCTTGTAGCTGCCACCACCTCCTGTGGTAGTGAATTCCATATGTTAATCACTCTTCTAATGCACTCCTCTTGCATGAGAACAAAGTGGACATCACAGGATCCAAGGCTTCATCTTCAGGTCAGTAGTTATAGCCCTTATACAAGGAGACAGGAGCCCCGAATGTTATGCAGTTCTTTAGCAACTATTCACTGACTCGGCTCCTACTCTGCTAAATTAATTAGTTCCTGGGGATTACGTATACACAAGTTATAAATTACTGTATGTAAGTCTAACTTATATGTCAATTTAATATGGACTCCCTTTTCTGCTATCACATATTGGGGACAAAACCTAGTCTTCCTTTCAGATAATTATGGTAATCAAGTTGGGATGTAAGGTGAGTTTTCCAAAAAGTACTGAATTGGAAAACTTTCCAACTCCTTAATCTGATTTCAGAAGCTTATTTGAATTCTTTACAAAATTTTAAAAAAAGGTAGAGAATGACATACTGATGTTATGTGATGTGTGACTGTCAAGGTGAACTGAAAATACTTGGTTAGGAAAAATCACAGCAGGCTTAGTGCCTCTTAATATAGATTCAGGTGGTCGCTGTGTTGGTCAGAATCATCATGAGAGGGAGGCCTTTTGGAGGTTGTGGGCCGCGGTGGCGACCGTCGGCCAGCACGGGCGTCGAGCTCCCTCAGGCCTACCTGTGTGGTGCAGGCGCGGCGTCGGAGGGCGCTCGTTGCGCGTCTGGCCATGGAGGAAGCATTTGGTGCCTCTTTTCAGGCGCATCCACAGCAGGGCGGGCCCATTGGCCTGGAGGGCGATTGTGGCTGGCCAGTGGAGGAAGTGGTCGCCGTTCCTCTTGAGGCGCGGATGGAGGTGGGTGGGCCTTGGCGGCCTGGAGGGTGAGTGCCAGTGGCGAGGGACCCCCTCTCTGACTGGCAGGCCCCTTGGCCAACTGATTCCGGCGCACATTTTGACCATATAAGGCATGACCAAAACTCAATTTTATATAAGGAAGGATAGTACAAGTCTGTGTAGTTTAAGAAGGCTTTGAAGGCTGTTAACATGCATGTTTGCTCATGAAAATTCTTTGGTGTACTTGTATCTGCTTTCACAGACGGTACCATCAGTTTCACTGACAATACTTTGCTCATTAGTTCATGCTTGGATTGATTAAAATCTGATTCAGACCTGCATGAACCAGATTCTTTCATGAAAAGATGGTTCTACCTTGCAGTGGGGTGGAGCACGCATGGTAAGCGGCCCATAATCTGTTTAGCTTGCTGTGCTTGTGACTGATATTCAGCCAGTAAGAAGAAACTCAGTGAGAACTCAGTGTCTTCTTATTTAAATCAGGTCTCTCAGTTCTTCACAAGAAGCAGCTGTTAGTGGAACACTGAACATCTTTACTATGATCCCGGGCAGCTTTTGGGTACTACAAATGTTCCTTTCAATACTCTTTTCACCATTGTAGACAGTTGAAGAGTCTCGGCTCCGAAGAAGTTTTTTCTTTGCACAATATAGCATGCATTCGATCAGTGCTAGATGTTGTTAACGCCTTCTGCAATAGTACTGACAGCAGCAGTTGTCCTCTTATGTTGAAGTTTGCTGTCAGATCTTAGTATCTATTTTACTGCTTAGATAAAAAGGTAGAGGCTGTCTTTTGGAACCCTTGAAAATATTGGTGTATATCCAAGTTTCTCGATAACTGATGGAACTGGTAATGCAAATGGAATGCTCCTTGAAATCAAACTCAAAATGTGTAGTTGTCAAATCTACTTAAGAACCTGCGTGAGATTAATCTGGCTGTTTCATCTGCTGAAGCACGCTGTAGGCTACCAAATCACTCCGTGGCCAACCTTGTCTAGTTTTTGCTGACACGCGTTGTGCTCTCTTCAGCTCCAGTTTAGTAACATCACTGAATGCCTTCCGAGTTGCATTGCAGGTTGCCAGTGTGGTGCTAATCATATTCTCAACTTGGCAGAAAATACAACCCACAAGGGAGATAGCCAAACCCTATTAAATGTAGAGTCTGCCTCTTAATATTTATGGCTTCCATGTTTGCATTGTCATTCGTAAGACCTTACACCCTGGGGGGAACTGCACATTCAGTCTGTCTTACTCAGTAAATTGGCCTTGGTTACCTGTTGAGATATTTGGTGATGATTGCTTTCAGAAACACATTTTTATGCGTTGGAAGGCATACCAGCGAAGTGAGGAGTGTCTTCCATATATCAGTCCATCCATCTGACATTGTTGATTATTTGGTCTGTTCATCATTAAACCATTGTTTGAACACTCTTGTCTGTGAAAAGGATACTGTGCTGGTAATTATACGATGGGCAAATCAGCTTGCGGCGTTTCTCCCACCTTTCAGTTATGGAAGCAAGTGTACGACCTGCAAATGTAATTCAAGCTAATGCCTTGCCTGCTTGCTCTCATTTCACATTTGGTCTATAAAACTTGACAAAGCCTGACAGTCTTGAACCGGCGGCATGTGAGAGAGCCTCATGTGGCTCTGGAACCACACCATGAGCACATCTGATCTAAGCTGGAGGCGTGTTGTAGTGATCCCACTATGGGATCCTTGTGAAAGGTCCTCCGGAAGGGGAAAAGACAGCAGTGCTGTGCTTTCCCCAATTAAAACAGGTTTAGTCTAACAGACCAAATAATCCATCCCCTTAAGCAATCCAGTATCATGTGCTTTACAAGGTCATGCTAGCTGGTATACTGAAATGTGTTTCTGCCGTCTAAGGTGGGAGGAGAGTTGTATTTCATGCCGTAAAATAAAATCATTGGTGCGACCTCATTTGGAATACTGTGTACAGTTCTGGTCACCACATCTCAAAAAGGATATTATAGCATTGGAAAAAGTGAAGAGGAGGATAACTAGAATGATAAAAGGGTTGGAACACCTTCCCTATGAAGAAAGGTTAAAACGCTTGGGGCTCTTGAGCTTGGAGAAACGACGGCTGAGGGGTGACATGATTGAGGTTTATAAGGTTATGAATGGGATTGAGCAGGTTGAGAAAGAAGTCCTTTTCTCCCTTTCTCACAATACCAGAACTTGTGGGCACTCCATGAAATTGCTGAGCAGTCGGGTTAGAACAGATAAAAGGAAATGCTTCTTCACCCAAAGAGTGATTAACACATGGAGTTCACTGCCACAGGAGGTGGTGGCAGCTACAAGCGTGGACAGTTTCAAGAGGGAATTAGATAAACATCTGGAGCAGAAATCCATCAGTGGCTATTAGCCACAGGGTATAGATGGGAACTCTCAGTCTGGGGCAGGTGATGCACTCTATTCTTGGTGCTGGAGGGGGCAGCTGGTATTCTTGGTGCTGGTATATTTTGGCCGCTGTGTGACAGAGTGTTGGACTAGATGGGCCATTGGCCTGATTCAACATTGGCTTCTCTTATGTATGTTCTTAAAAATCCACACAAGTGTTCAAATACTTGGGCAGGGGGAAGATTCAGTCACCTGCTTCCGTTGCCAGAGAAAAAACTGTGCTTCTCATTTTCTTGACATGCATTGTAGCAAAATGTTTCTGATCAGACACAAGCACGAAGCTGCAGATTTTGGTGCCCTTTTGAATAATGGGGAATAAAATCCAACATGTCATGAATGGAAGAGTAAAAGGAGTTTCCCATCCCTTCTTACCGTCAGATTGACCAGCGAAATGCAGGGCTTGTACCAGGTGGCCTGTCTCTCCTCCCAAAGCAAAGAGCCAGTGCTGTCTTTCGTCCGCCTACTTAGAGCAGGAGGTATTTCTGAAGAGCGTTGGCCTTTGTGTCTTTTAGGGAGCACCCTTTTGGAAATAACCGCCACCAGCAGAGAACACTTGGCTTGGAGCGTCCCGACATTTTGTGAAGCCTCTCTGTCTTTGGCGGTCGGCTTCCCCCACCACAGCAGCCCTCGTGTGATTTGGCCTTGGCTCCCCGATAGCGGCTTTGTTACAGTGCCCACTAGCCTTTCTCAGAAGTCCAGAAGTGCCTGCAGAGCTGGGGGGACTGGCATTATGTTTGGATTTATTAACCAGGCAGACGAGTGGGCTGGTTGCCTTGAGTGCACAGAGGGTTAAGAGGCAGTGATATAAGTAGTGAGTGTATTCTGGGGGAGGGAAGCACCTAATCTCCCCCAAATGATGTATCCATAATTCAAAATGGTTTCTATTAGATATTGGGATGAAGGAAAGTTCCTAGCTTTTAGTGAGAGCCAGTTTGGTGTAGTGGTTAAGTGCGTGGACTCCAATCTGGGAGAACCGGGTTTGATTCCCCCACTTCTCCACTCGCAGCTGCTGGATGACCTTGGGCAAGCCGTAGTACTGACAAGAGCTGTCCTTGAAATGAAAGGTCTTGAAAGAGCTCTCTCTCAGACCCACCAACCTCACAGGGTGTCTGTTGTGGGGAGGGGAAGGGAAAGGAGTTTGTAAATCACTCTGAGACTCCTTTGGGTAGTGAAGGGCAGGGTATAAATCCAATCTCCTCCTCCTGCTCCTTTGTGAAAGAAACACCAGTCCCATTACAACCTTTAAAAGAGTAACTTTGAAAAGACTAACAAAATGTTAAGAACATAAGAGAAGCCAATGTTGAATCAGGCCAGTGGCCCATCCAGTCCAACACTCCGTCACACAGTGGCCAAAACTAGAAGAAGAAGAAGAGGAGGAGGAGTTTGGATTTATACCCCGCCCTTCACTGCCCAAAGGCGTCTCAGAGCGGCTTACAAACTCCTTTCCCTTCCCCTCCCCACAACAGACACCCTGTAAGGTAGGTGGGGCTGAGAGAACTTCTGACAGAAACTGTCCTTGAGAGAACAGCTGTGCCAGAGCTTGTGACTGACCCAAGGTCACATCAGCAGGTGCAAGTGGAGGAGGGGGGAATCAAACCCGGTTCTCCCAGATAAGAGTCCACACACTTAACCACTACACCAAACTACCAGATGCCATCAGGAGGTCCAGCAGTAGAAGCCCTCCCACTGCTGCCCCCCAAGCACCAAGAATAGAGTGCATCACCTGCCCCAGCCTGAGAGTTCCTATCTATTCCTTGTAGCTAATAGCCACTGATGGACTTCTGCTCCATATGCTTATCTAATTCCCTCTTGAAGCTGCCCATGCTTGTAGCTGCCACCACCTCCTCCGGTGGCAGGGAACTCCATAATGTTGCGGCAAGATAAGCTTCTGTAGATGCTTGTGGGCGAGCCTTCCCTAGTAGACATTTTATGTGAAAGGATGAGATTACAAGAAGTCCAAATTGAAGTGTTATTGAAATGAAAAAGACCATTAATTAATTATGGTAAACCAGCTAACAGCAGGAAAGGACTGCGAGTCCAGGAGCACCTTAAAGACAAACAAAATTTCTGGCGGGGGATGAGCTCAGAACTGCTGGGCAGTGACCCTTGAAAGCTCCTCCCCTGCCACAAATTTGGCTAGTCCTTAAAATGCAACTGCTTGACTCTTGCTCTTCTCTGCGGCTACAGGCAGACTAACAGGGCTACGGACCTTGAACTGTCTTCAGCTAACAACTGTAATTGGTCTTGCTAAGGTAGTCAACACCCGTGGGGTTAACACCTTGAGTTCTGATCTGATTATCTGTTTGCAGAGTTGTAATGTGTGGGGGTACTAAGACCCACCTCCCCTATAATCTGAATTGCAACAACCTATTCTGGCCACCTCAGAATAATACCTCTTCATTTTGCGGTGTCTGAAACAGGCCACATTAGAGGATAGACAACACATCTCAGATGGTACAGATGATGTTAGTAAGTCAGAAGGAGTAGAGATTGGATTTATGCCCCGTTCTTCACTTGGAATCTCAGAGTGGTTTACCGTCTCCTTTCCCTCCCTACAACAGACACCCTGTGAGGTAGATGGGGCTGAGAGAGCTCTTTTGAGGACTGCCCTTGAGAGAACAGCTCTGAGAGAACTCGTGACTGACCCAAGGTTGCACCAGCAGCTGCATGTGGAGGAGTGGGGAATCAAACCCAGTTCTCCTGGATTAGAGTCCACGCTTCTGAGCACTACACCAAACTGGCCCTCAGAGTTGGCATCCTGGCAGTTTGCAGGGGCTGATGCCTGTGTTAGCATCTTCTTTAAATGGCCTCTTGTTGCTGATATAAAAAAAGCTGCTTTAGGTTGTGGGACTTCTGTGTAGGGTCACCAGTCTTCCAGTAGGGCCCGGAGTTATCCCAGTATTATAATTGCTCTCCAGACTACAAAGATCAGTCCCCTGCCCCCAGACAAAATGGCAGCCTCGGAGGGCGGGCTCAGTGGCCTCCAATCCCTGCAGAGCCCCCCGCCCTTCCCCAAACCGAGATGTCCACAGGCTCTGGCTCCAAATCTCCCGGCATGTCTCAGCCCTGCTTCTGCGAGAAAGCCTTGGGCTTCGGGTTGTGAGGGGTTGGACTGGAACTTTCTGCTGCAGAGTTTCTGGGTCTGAGGTGTAACAGCAATGTGATTTCAAGGTAGTCAGGGTAACAGGTGCGGTTGCATATAAATGTTTGTGTTTTTACCGAGGAGAGCAGAGAGGATGGTGGTATTTTTACGGCGTTGTGAAAGGAGAAGTGGCACGAGGTGCTGGCAGATTAAACGTGGAGAGGAAAAGGAGAAAAGTAAAGTAATACTTCAGGGGCCTAGCTATGCAAGGCAGGATATATGTTGGGTCGGGGTCCCCCCGCCTGACTTGCAGTCATATGTACCGTTGGATGATTCGGCGTAGGAAGTGCTCTGTGGGTTGGTATCTCTTTACATATGCTCAACTCCTTCAGTCCTCACATATGTATTCTCAGGGCTTTTTTTTTGTAGAAAACACATTAGCATATTAGGCCACACCCCCATGTTGCCAGAAGGGTGGTCATCCAGCCACACCCACCTTTTGCTTCTTATTCTGTTTACCTTGTTTGTTGTCAGAACCCAGGGCTTTTTTTGTAGCAGGAACTCCTTTGCATGTTAGGCCACACACCCCTAAGGTAGCCAATCCTAATGAGTTTCTGCCATTGGGTGTGGCCTGTTATGCTAATGAGTTCCTGCTGGGCATGGCCAACTTGGGAGCCAGTCGGAACTCCGTTCCTGTGCGTTCCTGCCCAAAAATAGCCCTGTGTATTCTCAACAAGAAGGGCTATACATCCTCTGCATTTTGGTGTATTTCTTTTTCAGAATTATATATTAGAAGACTGAATATAATGCAAGGGATTATATGCAAGGGACACCCTAAAGAAGAAGAAAATGCTCTTGGTTGGCTCCACACCTGAGCGGTGATGAATTAGAGCATTGCAGTTTACTTCCCACAATTAGAAAGGATACCTTACACATTTATCTCCTATTTTGATATATTTATCGCCTCACTGGTTTTGCCCCCTTAATTAAATGAAGACAACATGAGCTTATAACCATAGCCTGTTGTTTAGTTTTGTCTTCGTACATCTTAAAACATCTTCATCATGTTATGTGTTAATTTGCTGTTCAGCCTGTCTATAAGTCTGGACTGTGACCTTTCTGTCCAATGTATTTGAAAAAAGTGTGCATGCGCATGAAAGCTCATACCTTGAGTAAACCCTTGTTGGTCTTTGAGGTGCCACTGGACTCAAAATTCATTGGCCAGTACATTTCAGAAGCAAACTCCGTCTTCCAGGCCATCTCTCCTAGCAGGAATGACCATGGGGGGGTGGGTGAGCTGTTGCCCTTTGGTCTGGCTCCACATATCCTGGGATCACGTGACAGAGGACACATGGAGCCCTGACAGTGGAGCAAATTAGGTCCCCTGTGGCTGTTCCCACAAGTGAACGTGGCGCAAGAAGGAAGGCAGGCGTCCTCCCAGTGCTGGCATTGAGCTGTGTTGACTAGCGGAATGGTTTTTGAAACGGATCCCCTGATAGTGTGTATGATTGTGAGTCAGGTCAGGAGACCATGGCCCCCCCCCCCCAGTTTTTTTCCCTACAAAAGGAAGAAGCTGTTGCTTTCTCAAAACATGTGGGTTGAGCTCTTCTTGTTATCGGATATCTGCTGAAGAAAATGGGTTCTGGTGGGTAGCCGCATTGGTCCAAAGCAACAGAAGAAATCTGGAGTCCACATAAGAACATAAGAAAAGCCAATGTTGAATCAGGCCAATGGCCCATCCAGTCCAACACTCTGTCACACAGCGGCCAAAATATACCAGGTGCCATCAGGAGGTCCAGCAGTGGGGCCAGGGCACCAGAAGCCCTCCCACTGCTGCCCCCTCCAGCACCAAGAATAGAGTGCATCACCTGCCCCAGACTGAGAGTTCCCATCTATACCCTGTGGCTAATAGCCACTGATGGACTTCTGCTCCATATGTTTATCTAATTCCCTCTTGAGACTGTCCATGCTTGTAGCTGCCACCACCTCCTGTGGCAGTGAATTCCATATGTTAATCACTCTTTGGGTGAAGAAGTATTTCCTTTTATCTGTTCTAACCCGACTGCTCAGCAATTTCATAGAGTGCCCACGAGTTCTTGTATTGTGAGAAAGGGAGAAAAATACTTCTTTCTCAACCTGCTCTATCCCATGCATAATCTTATAAACCTCGATCATGTCACCCCTCAGCCGTCGTTTCTCCAAGCTGAAGAGCCCCGAGCGTTTTAACCTTTCTTCATAGGGAAGGTGTTCCAACCCTTTTATCATTCTAGTTGCCCTTCTCTGCATTTTTTCCAATGCTATAATAAGTCCAGTGGCACCTTTGAGACCAACAAAGTTTAATTCTGGGTATAAGCAGGCAGATTCCTTCAGTTACAATTAAAAAAAGACTTTGTTCCTCCCAAGCCTTGCTTCAGCATCTCTGAAGAAGTGTGCGTGCGCACAAAAAAGCGTACATTCAGAATGAAACGTCATTAGTTTTAAGGATGCCACTGGACTCAAACTTTGTTCTGCTGATGAAAATGGAAGTTGAAATTGAAAGAATTATATATACAAAGCCAATATTTGACATTTCTCGGGGGATTTAGAATGTCATTTGAGTTGTTTGACCTACAGAATCTTGAATCTCTGCTGATTTATACTGAGTCATGAGACTGACGTGTACAATATTTCTTCAGATATTAGCTCTTGCATTCTAAGTTTTCGTTCTGCTTACGCGGAATCCTTTTCTGTTGGAGAGGCAGCGCTTTGCTACACAGCGTGTCCAGTGGTCCCTGTAAGCTGTGGAGTCTTGTGAGCAAAAATTCTACTTTGTGAGCTGCTGGCATTAAAGTTGTGAGCCAGCAATTTGGCTGCTGCGTAAATGAGTTTGCGCTGGAGCCCTCCTTCCTGAGCTAGGACAAGAACGTGTGAGCCGGAGGCTAAAGAGCTGTGAGCTCGCTCACACTAACTCAGCTCAGAGGGAACACTGAGCGTGTTGCTCTGGCAAAGCACTTCTGCTCACGCGAGACTTAGCTGGAGAGGATCTAGTGTCACAGAAATGTACTCGGTAGCAGAGGGTTGTGTCTGCCAAGACAAGTTGGTTTTGCATTTGTATATTTTGACGGATGACAATATTCACCTCTCGGGGATAAATTTAATGAAGCCCCCAGTGCCCGGTGGCCGTCAGCCAACTCCTTAATTACCTGCGGTGTGCTGCCTGGGGGAGAGGTCTGGGTTGCAGTCCTCAGCATCCTGCGAGCCGTATCAAACGCCCCTGCCGGTAATTTGAAGCTGTGGCCCAGTGGAGGGAGTGGACTGCCTCAAATCTCCCCCTCTCCAGTTTGTAGGTTGCCCTTTGTGGGAACCATGCAGCACCCATTAAGGATTAGCACAGGCTGTGGAAGGTCAGTAGTTCAGCAGTTCGAGACCCAAGAGTGCCGCATGATGGAGTGAGCTCCCGTCTCTAGTTCCAGCCCCTGCCAACCTAGCAGTTCGAAAGCAAGAAATTGCAAGTAGATAAATAGGTACCACTTCGGTGGGAAGGTTAACAGCGTTCTGTGCGCCTTGGTGTTTAGTCATGCCGGCCACATGACCACGGAAACATCTTCAGACAGCGCTGGCTCTTCGGCTTTGAAACGGAGATGAGCACCGCAACCCTAGAGTCGGATTCGACTGGCTTTCGAGCGAGGGAACCTTTACCTTTACCTTTACCAACATTCTTGGCATTTAGTGTGGAGAATAGGGTCCCCAGCCCCCAGGTCCCAGTAGGGGTCCCCCCACTTTTGGGGGCTTTGATCCACTGCTGGGCTGATGCAGTGACATCACTTCAGGGTATCATCATTGTGCCAGGGATGGGGTGCAGTGACACTCTGGGTTTTGGGCAAACTCTATAGTTTGAAAGCAAAAAACCCCAGTTTTGCCCCAAAACCAGAGCATTATGTGCGATGACCCCAGTGTGATGATGTCACTTCTGGGTGATGTCATTGTGTCAGGGACATGCATGACATCCCACCCATCCCTGCAATGCCCCTAGATCCCCCTGCCACGATGGCAAGGGGACCTGGCAACCCTATTTAAAAAGGAGGGTGGTTATAGTTCCGTGCCAGAGCAGCTTTTGTGCAAAAGATCCAGGTTCAAATTCTGAAAATAATGGCAGCCTACTGGGAAACTCCTCTGGCTGATTGGATGGGGCTAGATGAACCAGTGGTCTGGAAATAAGGCAAGTTCGTATGTGCATATATATTAAAATGCGTAATTACGTAGAACTAGATTTATAGTTCCTGGGGTTGCATCCATGTATTAGATTTGTGTGTTTCAATTCTACAAATTAGTGTTGTTGTTGTTTGTTGTTGTTCAATCACACAGTCAAGTCCGACTCTTTGCGACCCCATGGACCACATCACGCCAGGCCCTCCTGTCTTCTGTTGTCCTCCGGAGTTTGCTTAATTTCATGTTCGTTGCATTGTTAACACTGTCTAACCATCTCATCCTTTGCCGCCCCCTTCTTCTTTGACCTTCAATCTTTCCCAGCCTCAGGGTCTTCTCCAGTGAGTGCTCCCTTCTCATTGGGTGGCCAAAGTATTTGAGCTTCAGCTTCAGCCTCTGGCCTTCCAGGGAACAGTCAGGGTTGATTTCTTCTAGGACTTACTGATTTGATCTCCTTGCAGTCTGAGGGACTCTCAAGAGTCTTCTCCATAATTCGAAAGCATCTATTCTTCGGTGCTCGGCCTTCCTTATGGTCCAACTCTTGCAGCCGTACATTACTACTGGGAATACCATTGCTTTGACCATCCAGACTTTTGTTGGCAGGGAGATGTCTCTACCTTTTATTATGCTGTCTGGGTTAAATAATTAATAATTAAATAAATTCAGTAATTTTTGCATTCTGTTTACTCCAGTACTATAAGAATTCTGTACCCGAAGTGAATCTCCGATGTGGCTTTTCGTTTTCCACGGCGTGTTGCAACTCTGACTGTTTCCCTTTTCCTTACAGAGGAGAACACTAAAGAAGCTTTGCCAGTGAAGAAAAGTCTGAGTGAGAAAGTCTCCCTGTACAGAGGTGATATTACATTGCTCGAGATTGATGCCATAGTTAATGCAGGTAGGTTTAAAATGCGTCATAAAACACTGAACTTTTAAATAATTCATTGTCCAACAACATATCGATCCTGTGCCTGGCTGTTGGAAGGCAAATGAAACAAGCAGGGTGCGCTTTCCACTAAAACAGTACGATTTCTGCATTGAGATTGTGTGCCGAGAAAACCGAAACGTTATCAGTACATGTCGTCTGACAAGCAGTTGTGCATATTTTCTCTTCTTGTGCAGAGAGAGCCTGTTGAACCTTCCACTGCCGGTTTTACCAGGTAGTGCCAATATTACATTTTGGGTCACGGGTTTAAAAAAAAAAAAAGTTGGTCCCACAAAGCCGAGTGTATGTTTTCTCGATCAAGTCCTTCTCCGTTTAAGAGGCAGGATTTTTTTCTACGTGTGTATTTATTGGTGTGTTTCTTACAAAGTACGTGGTTAGTGTCTGGTAATTTTAATAAAGGTTTCTTTGGCTCTTTTCCAAGATAGTCTTTTGAAGATTAGCTATGTATCTTGTGCTGGGATCCGGAATGTTCTTATGGTTCAGTGCCTTTTCAGTCACTTTTTGTGCCTCCCAATAATCAGTGATCCTGTTGTTTCCGAGGAATAATGGCATGTGGTCTAAATCATGGAGAAGAATGAGAGTATTGATCCATCCGCAAATGGCCCATCTGGGAATCGGCCACACAGACAGAACAGGAAGCCACGGTCTGCTGCTTTGTCAACAAGCCCGGGGCATCCTTTGACTCATCCCCTCGCATGTAGCCAGCCGACCTGAGATTCCTGCTCTCTGTTATATCACAGCTGCCAAGCTATGGCTTGTACTTTTTCATTCAAATCAGGATTCTAAAACGTGATTAAGCCGCTGTTAAACCATCCCATAAAGTCTGTATTTTTGTTGTCACAATTTGAGCCAAGAACTTCCTTTTACTACCCTGAAAGCTGAGATTCTCAGGGCTTCGTGTTCTGTGGTCAGCATGAGTTTGTTGGTCTTTCTGCTTTTGCGAGCAGTTGTAGAATAGACATCATCCTGCAAGTATATCAAGCAAACTATGTCAAGTTCTGTGGAAGTTTGGAAAGTATCTTTGTATTTCAGGCTCAGTTGGGTAAGGGAGGCTAGATTATAAAGAGTGCGCGCTTACTCTTTTTTCCATGGGCATTTACCCATTTATTGAGACTCATTAATATGTTATTACATTGGCAAGGGCATTTCCCATAATCACAGTGAGCCTAAATCTTATTCCAAATGTGGTCTTTCACGACTATTGGTAATGCTGGAGCTAATAGCGCTATCCAGAGTTAATATGGAAACTGTACTAATTCAAATCTCTGTGCTGTGGCTTTAAAAAGGCTGACCTTTTCTTTTGACCGAAGTCCGTTGTACTTTGCTCGCTTTTTTAAAAAACTGATGGCTTACATAGTATGAAAAATTACACTTTCTGTTTGCTATGTTAAGCTTTGATACGGTGCTTGGATCTTTTTTTCCTCTTAACCGGAAAAGATTTTGCTTTCAGGACTTTTAGTTGAGACTAATGTGTGGGAAGTGAGAGGACGGAGTGTGTGAGAATATTATATAAACTGGAGTGGCTGTCTATTTGCATTTTTTTTTTAGTCCGAGGGCCCAATTAGGCGTTAAACAGTTTTGGAGTTCACCCTGGCTCTGTCAATCCAAATCTTCCCTGAGAGTCCTGTGTCGAAATTTTAAATCAAATTAAGACTATAGGGAGAGGGTGCTTAAGAAGAAAAAGAAGATATTGGATTTATACCCTGTCCTTCAGTACCTGAAGGAGTCTCAGAATGGCTTAGAATCCCTTTTCCTTCTCCTCCCCACAGCAGACACCAAATGAGGTAGGTGGGGCTGAGAGAGCTCTTTTGAGAACTGCTTGTGAGAGAACAACTCCGAGAAAACTTGTGACGGATCCCAGGTCACACCAGCAGCTGCATGTAGAAGAGCCGGGAATCCAGCCTTGTTCTCCCACAGATTAGAGTCTGCGCTCTTAACAATTGCACCAAACTGGCTCTCCACTGCCTTGGTTTCCCAGTCTGAAGTTGCCCTGGGGAGTTGCTGCATGTCCTGTTGGGGAAGCCGACATGTATTAATAGGCTACATCTATATTTCCACAGTGGGACAAACAGCTGTTCCCTGGGGCAGTTTCCAGTAGGGATATTGGGAGCCAAATAATTTAAGTCCCCTTTCTTCATTTCTTCATTTCTTCACATGCTGCAGTCCTGATCCGAATTGGCTCCCACATACCTGGGTGTTGTTTGTTTAATGATTTCGTTTGTGCCTCACCTTTCTCCTCAGTCCTTCACTTAACCCTGGAGAAAAAATGCCGTTTCTCTGCCAGGCCATTCTTAAAGGTAAACACTCCCAGCTCGGCCGTCTGACTCTTTCTGCTTCCAAACAAAATACCGACACAAGATTCTTGCTTGTAGATATATTTATAGTCCAAAATACAAATAAAACAGTAGAAGATGTACCGGTTACACAAACTTTTCGGTAATCCTGTCTCAAGACTGGACTTATATTGAAGCCACGCCTGCAAACTCAATTTCCAGCCCTGAAAGCTCCTAACCCTGGCACAGCGTCAATCTCCCCAGTGAGGCGTTTTGACTGTTTTATTTGTATTTTGGACTATAAATATATCTACGAGCAAGAATCTTGTGTCGATATTTTGTTTGGAAGCAGAAGGAGTCAGATGGCTGAACTGGGAGGGTTTACCTTTAAGAATGGCCTGGCAGAGAAACGGCATTTTTTTCTCCAGTGTTAAGTGAATGACTGCTATTGTTTTTCACTGGAAGTCCTTGCATCTCCACCTTTCTCCGCAGCTGGGACCCAAGGTGGCTTGTATAATTCACCTCTCCTCCATTTTATCTACACAACAACCCTGTGAGGTTGTTAGGCTCAGCGTGTGACTGGCTGAAGGTCATTGAGCAAGCTTTCATGGCATGGTGATGATTAAAACTTGGGTCTCCCGAGTCCTAGTCCAACACTCTTAACCATTACGCTGCATTTCAGCATGGAAATCCCAGTGTGTGTCTGGTTTGTCAGGATGTGCGGTAGAATCATAGAATCACCGAGTTGGAAGGGTCCTAGAGGCCATCTAGTCCAACCCCCTGCTCAGTGCAGGAACAGCCTCCAGCATCCCTGACAAGGGTTTGTCCAGCTGCTGCTTAAAGGCTCCCAGTGAGGGGGAGCTCGCCATCACCTCCCTAGGCAGCTGATTCCACTCTTGCACCACTCTGACTGTAAAGAAGTTTTTCCTAAGATCCAGCTGGTACCTTCCCACCTTCAGTTTAAACCCATGGCTGTGAGTCCTCTCCTCTGCTGCCAACAGGAACAGCTCCCTGCCCTTTTCTAAGCGACAGCCCTTCAAATACTTAAAGACAGCAATCCGGTTCCCCCTCAACCTCCTCTTCTCCAGACCGAACATTCCCAAGTCCCGCAGCCTTTCCTCATAGACCCACGTATAGTGTGGTGTGTAGTCAGACACTGAGGGCCCCTTCAGACAGTATGAGGAAGCGAAGCGAGTAACTCAGCCACCGTCTTCCCACTTCTGATTTAATGCCTGATCCAGCAACTGATTTCACACAAGGGACAAGGTGCGAGAGTTTCCACTTAATGCCAGAAGGGCGAAAAGAGGATTTGCAAGTAACTGGTGCTTTCCTGTTATGTCTAAGGCCACCCTAAATCTTGCACTGTTTATTGCATCACTGTTAGTTGTGTCACCAGGGATATTGGGGTTTGCAGGCTGATTGCCCTAGGATGGGGATGAATAGAGTGAAGAAAACAAGTCTTGTCGAGAGAGTGTCAGTTACAGTCGGGGCATAAGGTGCACCAAAACGGCACTTATGGACTGTTTTATTTAGATTTACAGTTGCTCTGCCCCTAAGGTTTGTGCTGGGAACTCAGTAAAGTGAAACTGGGAGTACATGTGCACAGGACCGTATCGTAAGTCTGTGACTGCGCAGGAGCATGGTGGTGAGGAATGAACCCCATTTAGAGTGAAAAACCAGGCAGTGAACAGCGTGAATTGGAGCCCCGTTTGCAGAGTCCGGGGAACATTACTCAATTCTCAGAAAATCATCCCGCACATGTGGAAAACAAGATGAGACTCTCATACTTAGGTTCATCTCCCCTCCCAACTTCTTGTTTTCCATTAGTTGCTTGCTTCTGCAAGATCACAGAGAAGATTGGAACAACTTTTTCAGCACCAAAGCCCGCCTTAGTAACCCTTGAAAGGTTAAAGTGAATTTGCACGTAGGTAAATGAAAATATATGAAGTTGAGTACTCTGTCCCCATATATTCTAATGAACTGTAGTGAAAAACTACTCTAATGAAATGTGCTCTACTGAAAAACTGTGTCAGGAGGTCCAGCACCAACCTCTGTAGTAGCACCTACATGGCCTCAGAAGGCAAAGGGAGAAGGTATGAGGAAACCCAGTTCTCCTCTGTAATGACTTTGTATTTTGACGTGTGTGTTTCTTTACATGTTTAGTGTGACTGCAGCAATGTAAGGAGAGTGATAGCGGGAGACAAGTGTGATGTGATTGGCTGATGGCCGAGAGTGTGGGAGGGGAGATGTCTATGAGGTGATTCTGTGTTCTTGAAGAGACGAGTACAGAGAGTTATTGTGAGTCTGTATGACAGAGGAAGCAGTTGGAGCTTAGTTTAGCCTGTGTGGCTATATGAGCAAGAGAGTTCAGCCTGTGTGGCTGCATGAGAGAGAGAGTTCAGCCTGTGTGGCTATATATGAGCAAGAGAGTTCAGCCTGTGACTGTATATGAGAGAGAACGATAAGCCTGTCAGAGTTGAGTTTTGGTGTCTGAGAGACTGTGTGTGATGCCAAGCTTTGTCAGTTATATTTTCTTTCTCCAACAGTTCAAAAAATACCCAGAAACTCATTTTGTTCTTTAATAAATAAATCCTTATTTGTTTAAACGTATCCCAGCATTCAGAACAGTCCTTCCTCAGGACCACATAGTCCTCTGAAGCGCCCAGACCCTAGGTCGTTCTACCAAAATAGAGAGATTTGGAATTTTTAATTCCTGGTGGCAGCAGAAATCTACTAAATTCATGTACACAGAGTGTGGTTTAAAGGAGAAACAGTCTCCCCAATAAGCAAGGACGCCATATCCTCCCATTTCTCTCTTCAGTCAGCTGAATATTCCTTGGCAACTTTGTCTTAGTTGATGGCCACATCTTAAAATGGGGGAATGGTCCCCTCTCCCCACTTTATATTCCTTAACAAACTTTTCTTACAGGGTGGAGTCCAGTGCAGCATCCTATTAGCTCCTGCATTAATGTCAGCACACTGAGACCATCAGGGTAAATCAAGATAAATCACTATGGTTGGGTGGCAGGGTTCGCAAGAAATGAGGCTTTGTGGCTGGTAAATCACGAGAAAGGTATAATGTGATATTTAATTTACTTTCCTGATAGTGATTCCATTCTCGTGCCAAGAAATGAAACTTACTAGTAGAGAAATGATTTCTGAAACATCTATGTGGTAGTGTATGTCTATAGCACAAATGCTGTTTTTTTCCAATAATCAAGGGTTTCGTTAGAAAAGAAATTGTAGCGCTACTGCATAAAATTCACTGACGTGAAAGGAGAGGATTAGGATAATGTCCTATAGATAAACAGAGTGAAGTATACTCTTCTTGCTGTTATTTTAGCACGTACAGGACAGCAGTTTTTACTGCTTGACTTTTCTACTGCTGCTGTTGACCTTCAGGGACTTTCTGCTTGGCTTTGCTGCAGCTTAATTTTACGAAGCATCACATCGCTGTCAGGCCAAAAATTAAATTTCAAGGTAAAGGTACTGTGTTTATATATTGGAATTGTGTACGGAATATATTACCCATGAATTATGTGCAAATGAATGTGTTAGCGTCGTCTGTTGACTAACTGAGCTACACCTCCCCACACGAACAGCTTGTTAATGCGCAATCAGTCACTGGCGTTGCCCCGAATCTGGAGTTTAATGAACAGGTGAGGGGAGAGGAGGAATTTAAATCTGAAATTGATCTGACAGCCTATCGCTGATTGCTAATCCATTTCATTTGGCAACTTAATTTATCACCCAGCGAGAATTTTCTCCTTGTAGCTTTTTCTGGGAGGAAATTAATTCAGAAGCATGCCTGGCCATATTAGGTTGAGCCACCCTGTTCGAATATTGCGGCAGCATGGAAGAATGAAATACCGTTTGTGGAGAAGAGGAATGGGGGAAGATGCTATGAGTAATTATCTTCGGTTTTGAATTGCTATAGGCAGGGAACTGTGTGTGGGTCTTATTATGACTTTGGTATTCAGTGTATTATTTCCTCATACGAAGGGCATGACTTACAGTCTTTGGCAAGAGGTGGAGATTTCCCGGGCCATTCTGATGAGGGGGGCGTTGACACCTTGTGCGGTGATGGCTGGGGCCATCAGAAAGCGAGGCCGCCAAAGATCCACCCGCCCCCGTGAGCCTAGATTTGCTTTGCTTTCATCTACTCAGAGCTCCTGCCATCTGTATCTCGATAGATGCAGTTGTGGCATGTCTTTCTGTTGGCTAAATTAAATCTCCATTTTCGGGTGCAGTGTACCCTTGAATACCAGAAGTAACTCATTGGTTGAGGAAATGTAGGGTTCAGGGCAGTCCTAAAAGAAATCAACGCTTTCGGGAGGGGGTTTGAAAGACCTGAATCAGATTGCGGTGACAAGAGAGGAAGTCCTCCGACTGATGGACAATTTAAAAACTAATAAATCACCGGGCCCGGATGGCATTCATCCGAGAGTTCTGAAAGAACTCAAATGTGAACTTGTGGATCTCCTGACAAAAATATGTAATCTTTCTTTAAAATCTGCCTCCATTCCTGAGGACTGGAAGGTAGCTAATGTCACTCCCATCTTTAAAAAGGGCTCCAGGGGAGATCCAGGAAATTACAGGCCAGTCAGTCTGACATCGATACCGGGTAAGTTGGTGGAAACTGTTATTAAGGAAAGAATTAGTAGGCACATTGATGAACAAAAACTATTGAGGCAGACTCAGCATGGGTTCTGTAAGGGAAGATCTTGTCTCACTAACCTGTTAGTGTTTTTTGAGGGAGTGAACAAACATGTGGACAAGGGGGACCCAATAGATATTATTTACCTTGACTTCCGGAAAGCTTTTGATACAGTTCCTCATCAAAGGCTCCTAAGTAAGCTCAATAGTCATGGGATAAAAGGACAAGTCCTCTTGTGGATCAAAAACTGGCTTATAAATAGGAAACAGAGAGTGAGTATAAATGGGAAACTTTCTCAGTGGAGGGTGGTAAGCAGTGGGGTACCACAGGGATCAGTACTCGGTCCCATGCTTTTTAACTTGTTAAAAAGGATATTATAGCATTGGAAAAAGTGCAGAGAAGGGCAACTAGAATGATAAAAGGGTTGGAACACCTTCCCTATGAAGAAAGGTTAAAATGCTTGGGGCTCTTTAGCTTGGAGAAACGACGGCTGAGGGGTGACATGATCGAGGTTTATAAGATTATGAATGGGATTGAGCAGGTTGAGAAAGAAGTACTTTTCTCCCTTTCTCACAATACAAGAACTCGTGGGCACTCTATGAAATTGCTGAGCAGTCGGGTTAGAACAGATAAAAGGAAATACTTCTTCACCCAAAGAGTGATTAACATATGGAATTCACTGCCACAGGAGGTCGTGGCAGCTGCAAGCATGGACAGTTTCAAGAGAAAATTAGATAAACATATGGAGCAGAAGTCCACCAGTGGCTATTAGCCACAGGGTATAGAATGAGAACTCTCAGTCTGGGGCAGGTGATGCACTCTATTCTTGGTGCTGGAGGGGGCAGCAGTGGGAGGGCTTCTGGTGCCCTGGCCCCACTGCTGGACCTCCTGATGGCACCTGGTATATTTTGGCCGCTGTGTGACAGAGTGTTGGACTAGATGGGCCATTGGCCTGATTCAACATTGGCTTCTCTTATGTTCTTATGTTCTTAACGCTGACTGTTCCCTGGAAGGCCAGAGACTGAAGCTCAAAGACTTTGGCCACCCAATGAGAAGGGAGCCCTCACTGGAGAAGACCCTGACATTGGGAAGGATTGAAGGTAAAAGAAGAAGGGGGCGGCAAAGGATGAGACGGTTAGACAGTGTTATCGATGCAACAAACATGAAATTAAGCAAACTCCGGAGGACGGCGGGAAACAGGAGGGCCTGGCGTGATGCGGTCCTTGGGGTCGCGAAGAGTCGGACTTGACTGTGCGACGCAACAACATCAAGAACAGGGTTCGTGTCCCCACTATGGTTAGGCAGTTTGCTGAGTGGCCTTGTGCTAGTGACTGTCTCTCAGCCTAATTGCCCTAGCGGGGGGGGGGGCAGTTGTAAGGCTAAAATGGAGGCAGGAACAGTGTGTGCTGTCCTGATTCCTTTAGGGGAAAGGCACGATATCAGTGAAATGAAATTAAGTGCCTTGCATTCAGGCTTTCTTGTTGCAAACAGGTAGCCGGACTAGATGGCTCTTGATCTGTCATCCCAGCCAGATATTTAGGTTCTTGTAGATTTAGGTGGGTCGTCGTGCTGGTCTGAAGGAACAGAACAAAGAGTGAGTCCAGCGGCACCATTAAGACCAAAAAGTTTAATTCTGGGTAGAAGCTTTCGTGCGCGTGCAGAGTTCTAAATACCTCCCACTGAATTGTTCTAGTATCATTGTGCTGATTGTATGCTGAGGTTTTAGAATTTTGACTCTGACTGCCTGTGATTATGTTTTAGAAATGTTTTAATTGTGAAGGCCCAATGGCCGTGAACAATAAATTCCATACCTACCTACCAAAGTTTAATTATTTTGTGTGCCTACGCACTTCATCAGATACGTGCACACGAAGTCTTATACCCAGAATTAAACTTTGCTGGTCTTAAAGGTGCTTCAGACCCACACAGCCACCCACCTGAATTTGTCTTAAAGATGGTGGTTCACCATATTTTTGTGCATGCTCTGTTAGAAGTTGACATTGCCTCAGTAGGAAATGAACGTTACATTTACATTATTGATTATCTTCCTGTAGCATCTATATGTTTTCCCAGAGTCATTGTCACAAGTGTACAGGTATCACCTTCGCTCTGGTTAGTTGCGGGTGTTGTCTTGCTGGAGGCCTCTCTTTTTTCTTTTCTTTCGGTATACGACTGCCGTAAGATAAGTTCCCCCGCATCTTTAACTATTGCTGCTTTCTGTAATAGGAGGGTTTCCTCCAGGAGTTCTGTACCTTTTTGGTCACGGGTGTCCCGCCCTGGCCTTTTGCCAGGAAAACAGGCAGGGTGACCACCACGGCTAACTGTGGCTGATTTGGACTTGCCACCCAGGACCTATATGAGGCCAGTGTCGCTGTTCCAGCTCGAGGAAAAGAGCTGGGGAGAGACAGTCACAATTTACTTCCTGAAATAAACTAAACAGCCTTATTTTTAAAGTTTGCAGCGTGCTATTTAAATTGGTTCGATTGTCGTGGTTTCCCTCAAGGCATTCTGGGACTGGGCATTCTGTTGGAGGTCAGGTGCTTTCCAGAATTCGCAGCAGGTATCACGGAGCTCCTTAGAGGGAAGCGGTAATGGAACGGCTTTGAAATGCGTTTTGAAATGTGTTTCTGTTGGTAGTACAGATGTGGCCTCGGGCAGGAATGGGCAACTGGTTTGGCCCAAGATACCACCTAGGACGGTCCTCCTGGAACTCCTCCTCCAGTTGTTGACTAGGTAACTGCAGGGTTTTGCTGGCTAGGATCATTCCATGAGTGATGCTTTGTACTCGAGAACAGAATCCCAGGCACAAAGCCCTGCACAAGTGTCATTTATCGAGGAACCATGAGAACATAAGAACATAAGAAGCCAATGTTGAATCAGCCAATGGCCCATCTAGTCAACACTCGGTCACACAGCGGCCAAAAATACCAGGTGCCATCAGGAGGTCACAGTGGGGCCACAACATAGAAACAATGTTCCCTCTAAACTGAGTTAATGTGAGCTAGCTCACAGTTTTTTAGCCTCTGGCTCATACATTTTTGCTCAGGAAGGATGGCTCCAAAGCAAACTAATTTATGCAGTAGCCAAATCGCTCGCTCACAACTTTAATGCCAGCAGCTCACAAAGTAGAATTTTTGCTCACAAGACGCCACAGCTCAGAGGGAGCATTGCATATAAATAATGTCTCTTTCTCAGGTATGCGTGAGCTGCTTCCTGGACAGAACATGCACCTGCATTGTAGGCAAAGGCTGCAGTTTGTAAGGGTGGGTGTCTTTTATAAATGAAACTTGGCTTAGTGTTTGCAAAATACCTAGTAGAGTAGCCACTACTTTCAAGCACTGTATTACGTTCAGACAACACTTTGGCCCTTCAGTCCACACTGTTGTGGCTTCCAAAGCTCGTTTGCTGAGTTACATTTTTTCTGCCATCGTAACCCAACCTCTTCTGTTCCCAGTGTTTGTGCGGGGCTTTCTGCCAGCCCTCTTTCAGCTGATGGCTTGCGGGCAAGCGGCAGCCGGACTTCAGCCAACATGTAAATAGTACTGAATTTGCGTGACCCGAGTCAATCCCAGTCCTCACTTGGTGGACATTTCGCGTTTCTTCTGCATTGGTGGTTGTGTAACAAGCTATGTGTGTTGTTAATTTGATGAAGAGGCTGGAATGTGGTGTAATCAGAGTGGATATTTTCAGACTTCTTCATTATATACGTCCTCAATCCTGTGTGTGTGTGTGTGTGTGTGTGTGTGTGTGTGTGTAGAAGAAGAGGAGAGTGGATTTATACCCCACCCTTCACTACCTGAAGGAGTCTCAGAGCGGCTTACAATCTCCTTTCCCTTCCCACAACAGACACCCTGTGAGGTGGGTGGGGCTGAGAGAGCTCTTTCCAGAACTGCCCTTGAGAGAACAGCTTTGACAGAACTATGGCTTGCCCAAGGTCATCCAGCAGCTGCGAGTGGAGGAGTGGGGAATCAAACCCGGTTCTCCCAGATTAGAGTCCACGCACTTAACCACTACACCAAACTGGTATGTACGTATGTGTATATATATTAGGAGGAGGTAAGGAATGGAACGCCACCCCTGACATCTCTTGTAGCAGCTGTTTCCGTCTAAGAATTTCAGTTGCCCTTAAAACTAGGCTGATGTTTCAAAGCGGTGGTGTCATCTGAGGCTGACTGTAGAAGATTTGCCCGTGTAGCAGGAATTAGGGGGGCACCACCTTTGAACCTCACTCATGGAGCTGCCTTCTACTGTATGAGGCCCTTGGTCCATCACGGTCAGTATTGTCTACTCAGACTGGCAGCGGCTCTCCAGGGTCTCAGGCGGAGGTCTCCCACGTCACCTACTGCCAGATTCTTTAACTAGAGATGCCAGGGATTGAACCTGGGACCTTCTGCATGCCGAGCAGATGCTCTGCCACTGAGCCGCGGCCTCATGCTCACTCTCTACAATGAGGACACCTTTGGAAAGCTTCCCCTAGCAACTCCCTGTACCCGCTGAGAATGGGCTGTCTTCCTTTTTGAGAGTCCCAGAGAGGGTCACTGGGTTTGCTAGTCATTACAGCAAGCAAGTAACCTTGCCACTCACGCGCCTTAGGGCCAAACTGGACGTTCTGTATTTTGAGAGTTGGGTCTGGGTTCCCTGGGTGCAACTGGGGTTCCTTGCAGCCACACAGCAACTGCAGCGGGTGGCTCTTAAGAAATAAAGGAGAGCCCAAAGCAGGAAGGGCAATCTCTGTCAAAACCTTACCGACCAGCATCATCTACCTTGTCCACACTCAGCGTCAGCTTCTTCCCCTCGGCCACCTGACCACAACCTTCAGACACCGGCCTGGCATGGAGACTGTCTTCAAAAATGCAAATGTGTGGGTATCAACAGCACACTAAGGACATTCAGCTCCAAGGCTTCAATCACACTGAGAAGTCTCGAGTACAAGTTAAAACAGCAGAGCTGAAAGGATCCCCAGAGCCTCCCGAGACAGGTTTCATGCTCCCGATTCCTAGCCATTCACTGTGACTTTCCGGGAAAGATGGGACAGAACGCAAGGGAATCACTTTAATATCATGGTTCTCAGCCTGTCTCTTCTCAAAGTGTTCCAGCAACACCAAACGCTTGTCAAAGACGGCAGGAGGCCAAAGAAACGCATTTCCCTTATTCAGCTGCTTTCAGAAATTGCCCGCCGCACCTCTGCAAGGTCTAATCCCAAAAGAAAAGCAAAAGACTGAAGGAGGTCAAGGACAGACAATTCACCCGGGAAACCTTGGAGTTGCTCCACCAACCCCACTCTCAAGTATTTCGTCCGAGCCACTGGTGGACTTCTGCTTCATATGTTTATCTAATTCCCTCTTGAAGCTGTCCATGCTTGTAGCCTATCAAAGAAGAAATAAAGGTCTTAAGACTGTCTTGGAAGGTAGTGGATGCTCCTTCGCTGACTGTTTTTAAGTGGAGGCTGGTTGACCATCTTTCAGGTGTGTTGTAGGGCTATCTTTCGGCTGTGCTCCTGCAGAGTGCAGGGGGTTGGACTAGATGACCTGCAAGGTCCCTTCCAACTCTAACATTCTATGATTCTATGACTATCCTGGAAACACGCTAACTGGTGTTACATAGGATGGCTTGGCTACTGGTTAGAGCTTGTAACTGGGAGCGTATTATTCTTGTTTTCGGACCTCTGCATTGGCTACCACTATTGAGGTTCAATTCCAACTGGTGGTTACGACCTTTAAAGCCCTTCATAATTTGAGGCCAGCTTCCTTCAAGGACCGTGTCTTCCACTGAGAGCCTGTTCGCCATCTTGGATCTCATGGCTGACCTTTCCTTTGGGCGTGTCCACTTAGCTGCAGTGTGCCAGGTCGGGGTGGGGGGGGGAGTGTAGCTCTAGCATTATGGAACGCAACTGCCTAAGGAGCATCAGCGGGCCCCTCTGCTTTCTGTAGGAAATGTGAATATGTTCTGTTTAGGTTGGTGTTTATTTTGAGGGGAAGCCATATTATTACTTTTTTCCTAATTGATTTTCAGTTTTTGCACACACACCCCCCCCCCAGGTGGGTCAGTTCTTTTTGTGACCCAACTGGAACAACCATGTTCTGGAAAGGTGGCGTATAAACTCTCTAATAAATCTGCTTCATTTCACAATACGACAGTCACTTTAAATTGCCGTCATTGAGTGTGCAGTGAACTTTTTACAGCATTAATGATCGTAGCCCCACTACAGTGCTCTTGCTTGTAAATAAGTGATTGACAGCAGACTGTGAATTGTGCCCTTTATCTCAAGGAGGTGGGCTGTTTTGGTTCCTCGGCTATTACTTGCCCAGCTGGTTGGAGGGCTCTAGCGTTTTTCATCTCTTTCCTTGCTAGCCGACTGTCCGGTTCTTGAGGTCTGCCCTCTCCGCTGCGTGTGGAATCTACAGACGAGAGAACGTGGCTTTACTTGGCCTGGAGACCTGCTTCCCAGAGCTCCCGCCGTCTCTGCTCTTGCCTTCTGCTGTCGGCTCAGGGTGATGCAGAAGTGTTTCTGAACATCAAAATCCTGCTCGAGGACTGAAACACCTTGATTCATTTACAAGGAAGCAGAATTTTTTCGTCTTGTCAGTACTGGGCCGGATGAACCTTCCCGCAGTGAGATTGCCTAGGAAGTTTGCCTTCTAAATTCAGACGACTGATGGCAGGATGTGTCCATCCGGGTTGCAGGACAGATGCCGTGGGGTTGCTCGAAGGGACTTGTGTATTGTTTTCGGCTTTTAAGGCTGAACTCTGCCACTGAAAACTGCTTCTGGGCTAATCTTTGTTAGGGTTGTACCTTGAAGATAATGTCTGTTATGGACTTTGTGGATGGGGGGCTTCTGTTCTGGGTGGGGGGATTAAGACAGCCATGTTTAATGTGTGTCCTATTTCAGGTTTTCCAATCTCACCTGGGTGTTCCTATGACATTATTACCCAAACAAGTACATGCACTTGGAGCATCCTGTTTGCATGTTGGATTGAACATGTGTGGCCAGGGCAATTGGGGGGGGGCTGAACTTTCTAGTGTATACCAGGGTCCCATCTTGGGTCAGCACGCTGAAGAACAAGCAGAGAAAAATAGTTCTTAAATTGCATCCCTCTAACAAGATACAGAGTGTAAATCAGAATGACAAGAACAGCCAAATGAAATGGTATTGGCCGGGCAGTGATGCAATGAATTAACAAGACTTTTGCATGAGCCTACTTACTCATGAACTCTTGCCCGTTAGGAAGGACCTAGAATGGGGTTGGCCGGCTTGCAGGAAAGAAGGCTGGGGAAGCTTCAGGGAGGTAAAGGGGAAAACAAGGCATACGACCGCGATCCTGAAGAGAAGAAACAATGGAGAAGAGGAGGAAGAAGAAAAGGAGGAGGAGAAGGAAGGAGGAGGGGAAGGAAGAAGAAGAGGAGGAGGAAGAAGAGGTTATACCCCACCCTTCACTACCTGAAGGAGTCTCAGAGCAGCTTACTAATCTCCTTCCCCTCCCCCTCCCCACAACAGACACCCTGTGAGGTAGGCGGGGCTGAGAGAGCTCTTTTGAGAACTGCTCGTGAGAGAACAGCTCTGATAGAACCTGTGACTGACCCAAGGTTACACCAGCAGCTGCATATGGAGACGTGGGGAATCAAACCTGGTTCTCCCAGATTAGAGTCCGCCCTCCTAACCACCATACCAAACTGGCTCCAGAGTCCAGTTCAAGGAAGGTGACAGAGAACTGGGAGGGGGTGCAGGAAAGGAACCCAGTAATTTCAGCAAGACCTAGTATGGGAAGGCCGGGAAGAGCGTTTGGGAACAGAACTGGCTGCTGATTGGGGGCTCCAGGCGAGGTCTCGGTTTCAGCAGAGAAGGATGGCAGTCCTGAAGGTTGGGGAGCCAGGCTTAGGATGAAGAACCAGCTGCACAGGCAACCAGCCTGGCAGGGCATTTCTGTAGACCCTTGATTATGTCAACTGCAAAGATAGCGTTCGGTGGGGACCAGATTGGATTTAGGGTGGAAACGTGAAATCTAATTGAAGAGTTTGAAAAAAAGGGCAGAAAGTTGTGCCTTGAAGGGAGCTTGGATGAAGGAGGTCCTTTTCTCCCTTTCTCACAATACAAGAACTCGTGGGCACTCCATGAAATTGCTGAGCGGTCAGGTTAGAATGGAGAAAAGGAAGTCCTTCTTTACCCAAAGCGTGAGTAACACATGGAATTCACTGCCACAGGAGGTGGTCGTGGCTACAAGCATGGACGGCTTCAAGAGAGAGTTGGATAAACATACGAAGCAGAGGTCCATCAGTGGCTATTAGCCACAAGGTATGGATAGGGGACTCTGGGGCAAGTGATGCATTGTAATCTTGGTGCTGGGTGGGGGGGCAACAGTGGGAGGGCTTCTAGTGTACTGGCCCCACTGGTGGACCTCCTGAGGGCACCCGGTATTTTTGACCACTGTGTGACACAGAGTGTTGGACTGGATGGGCCATTGGCCTGATCCAATGTTGGCTTCTCTTATGTTCTTGAGGGGCTGAATTCTCAAATGAAGTTGGGGTGTCGCTGAGATGTGCTTGGGCTGACAGTGGCTGGGGGCAGGGCTGGAAGTTCTGCCTGGGAGCTTGGTGGAACCAAGTTGGGAGTGGAGGGGGTTGAAGGAGGGGCAAGAAGAGTCTCAGTTCCTGTCCAGCAAGCTTGAGCCGGATATTCATGCCCAGGTTGTGAGGGAGCTCGAGAGGCTTGAGATAAAACCAGTGTAGTTTTCCAGCTGGTTGGTTACTCCCTTTTCATTTATTTATTTTTCCAATTTATACCCCTCCCTCCCCGCCAAGGCAGGCTCAAGGTGGTTTACATAGAGTAAATACATAAATAACAATTAAATTACCATAAAAAGATCTAAAAGCAGTTCATTATAAAACAATACAGTATCAAAGGGCTAACAGTGTTGTTTGAATTTCATAGTGATGGCGTTACCGTATGAGTGCATTCAGTAAATTATCTAGATGTTCAGCTCGCTGATCTTTCCCAGATATAGTTGGCAGGCGGAGGCTGTCAATAGCAAACCAATGGCCAGGGCTCTGTAAATTTCAGTTGTTGTTGATAATGGTAAAGGTAAAGGTAAAGGTTCCCTTGCTCGAAAGCCAGTTGAATCCGACTCTAGGGTTGCGGTGCTCATCTCCGTTTCAAAGCCGAAGAGCCAGCGCTGTCTGAAGACATTTCTGTGGTCATGTGGCCGGCATGACTAAACACCAAAGTGCACGGAACGCTGTTACCTTCCCACCGAAGTGGTACCTATTTATCTACTTGCAATTTCTTGCTTTCAAACTGCTAGGTTGGCAGGAGCTGGAACTAGAGACGGGAGCTCACTCTGTCATGCGGCCACTCGGGTCTTGAACTGCTGAACTGCTGACCTTCCACAGCCTGCAGTTCAGCATCTTAACCACTTGAGCCACCGCAGCTCCTAATGTTGAGGGTGGTGGCTCTTAATTGAAGGCTTGGTGGAAGAACTCCATCTTGCAGGCCCTGCAGAACTGTAAAAGGTCCTGCCAGGGCCCTGATCTCTTCCGGGAGCTCATGCCACCAGAATGGAGCCACCACTGAGAAAGCCGTGGCCCTGGTTGCAGCCAGCCTGGCATCCTTGGGGCCCAGGAGGGCCAGTCGGTTTTGTGACCCTGACCGTAGTGCTCTCTGGGGTATATATGGGGAAAGGCAGTCTCAGGTATGTCGGGCCCTGGCCATAAAGGTGTGTCCCCGGGAATTTCTGCCACTTCCACAGGCCTCAAATTTCACATCAAGCTGGATATTTTATCCAGGCACCTGGCTGTGTAGCCAGAGGATCTTGAGGGGTTAGCAACTGTTGGGTATTCCCATGGGAGAGAGGGGCTCGCAGGTATCAACATCTATACCCACGTCTTTATTAAAACACACCATGCCTGGTTACCCGAAGGGTAAAGTGTGTACAGAGGGGGAAGTAATTCTTCCTTCTGCAAATTATCTGTGTAACAAACACTGCACGGCATACCATAACATTCAGTTTCGGGTTCACTAATAATACGTTTTCCACGGCAGAAATACCTAGAGCTTCAGCCACAGGGAGGGCGGGGTATAAATCGAATAAATAAATAATAAATAAATTTTGCCTGGCTTTTGAATGGAGTGGAGATCGTAAGTGTAGTCGCAAAGAATATCAGTTATTTTTAAACACACACACACAACCTGAGGGAAGTGCCACGTTGTGGTGGGGTTTTGAGAGTTGGGTTTTTACGTTTTGTAACTATGTAGAAGAATATTTTAACAGATGCACTAATAGCCATAAAGGGGTAGTTGCTGCCCAGGGGCAAGAGACCCCGGCCTGGAAGCTGCTGCGGGTGGCCGCTGTAGAGAATGGTCCCTTGAAGCAGCTATCGCTGCAACAGCTAGTTATCGGCAGCGGCAGCAACTCAGAGTGTCTGGGGAGAGGCAGAGCTTCACTTAGAAGGCCTTGCCCCCAGACTGGAGGGTCTCACGGCTTCTTGGGAGGAGAGGGGGCAGTTGGGGTACCTGCTCACCTTGCTGGGCAGCCTTTGAATGGGACTCAGAGCAGATCCATGACAGCAGCCCAGGTTCCCCGCTCTAGGGAGGGGAGGGTGACCCTCCCCCAAACTCCCACCCTTGTCCATCGGAGGCTCCATGGGTTGGGGGGGGGTCAGACCCCCTCCCTCACTGTCACCATCTTTCCACAGAGGTAGTGAAGGCATGAAGCAGGGGTGTCAAACTCATTTGTTATGAGGGCTGGATCTGGCAATAATGAGACCTCGTTGGGCCGGGCCACGTGCGTCATAAAATGTCATGCCGGGTAGCGGAGAGATAAACTTTATAAAGGACACAAACACAAAGGGCTCTTTTTTTTTTTTTACTCAAAATAAAACCATGCTTAAAACATCAGCACTCTTGCAATATTTTGCTTATTTAACCGTGCCTGATGACTGACACCCCTTGCTCTGAATTATTGCATCAAAATGTCTGTGCCGTTGCAATCTCAAGTGTGCTGTTCAGGTGTGTCTCTGTAAGCTGCAAACCTGCGATGACGCCGCAGCAGCAGCAGAACTGGAAGAAGCAGCAGGAGACAGCCAGTCCCACTGTGGGCCTGACAGAAGCCCCCGGGGGCCTCATCCCCTGCATAAGACATATTTCCTGTATCGCTTCTGACAACTGCAGACTCACGGCCAGGTTTTGGACAAATCTTGCCTTCCCCCTCTCCCCCTTTGCCTGTCTGGAAATGCACGTGATAAGAGTGGTGATCCACTTCAGGAGTGTTCTGAAGCCAGACAGCGATCTGTAAAGGCGTCAGAGGTTCATTCTTCAGTCTCCTCCAGTTTGTGTTCTTTCAAAAGAGGAACAGCAGCCGTCTGCCTTCCTCCTGTGGTTAAGATTAGTGGACATTTTGCTCAGAGTCTAGTGCACGCGTAGCCGGTGGTTTACAGAGTGCAGCCGGCAGTTTTGATATCTCTCCTGGTGACTGTTTCCTTGCCGGTGTTTCGGACCCGCTCGCTCTGTAGTCAGGGACCAACTGATGAGGAGAGATCTGGGAATAATCTGATTCGGTATAGGCAGCTCTTCAGTTGTGGTGTGAATTGGGGGCAATGCTCCCTCCAAGCTGTGGGGTCTTGTGAGCAAAAATTCTACTTTGAGAGCTCCTGGCATTCAAGTTGTGGGCGGGCGATTTGGCTGCTGCATAAATTAGTTTGCTCTGGAGCCCTCCTCCCTGAGCCGAGACAAAAGTGTGTGAACCGGAGGCTAAAAAACTGTGAGATAACTCACACTAACTTGGCTTAGAGGGAACACTGATTGGGGGATGGATGCAAAGGATGGGAGGAGCTAGCTAGTGTAGTTGCGGGAATTTGGGAGTAGATCTCCAAGTACCCTTACCTCTGGTGGAGGAGAAGCAAATTCATGCCTGTTCATTGTACTGTTCTGGGTGACTGATTGAGACAGGCATGCACTTAAGAAGCCCTAGACACATAAGAACATAAGAGAAACCAATGTTGGATCAGGCCAATGGTCCGTCTAGTCCAACACCCTGTCACGCAGTGGCCGAAAATACCAGGTGCTGTCAGGAGGTCCAGCAGTGGGGCCAGGAAACTAGAAGCCCTCCCACTGTTGACCCCCCCCCCCGAGCACCAAGAATACAGAGCATCACTTGTCCCAGACCAAGAGTCCCTATCTATACCTTGTGGCTAATAGCCACTGGTGGACTTCTGCTCCATATGTATATCCAGTTCCCTCTTGAAACTGTCCATGCTTGCAGCTGCCACTACCTCCTGTGGCAGTGAATTCCATGTGCTAATCCCTCTTTGGGTGAAGAAGTACTTCCTTTTATCTGCTCTAACCTGACTGCTCAGCAATTTCATGGAGTGCCCACGAGTTCTTGTACTGTGAGAAAGGGAGAAAAGGACTTCTTTCTCTACCTGCTCTATCCCATGGATAATCTTGTAATCAATCATGTCACCCCTCAGCCGTCGTTTCTCCAAGCTAAAGAGCCCCAAATGCTTTAACCTTTCTTCATAGGGAAGGTGTTCCAACCCTTTTATCATTCTAGTTGCCCTTTTCTGCACTTCTTCCAATGCTATAATATCCGTTTTGAGGTGTGGTCACCAGAATTGTACATAGTATTCCAAATGAGGTTGCACCAATGATTTATACAGGGGCATTTATGATACTGGCTGATCTTTTTTCAATTCCCTTCCTAATAATCCCCAGCATAGCGTCGGCCTTTTTTATTGCAGTCGCACACTGTCTCAATATTTTCAGTGAGTTATGTACTATGACTCCAAGATCTCTCTCTTGGTCAGCCCCTGCCAGTTGGGACCCCACCAACGTGTATTTATAGTTAGGGGTTTTGGCTAGTTTGCTTTCTTATATCAGACCATGGATCACCCCAGCAACATCTTTGGTTCATTTGCTGCATAACACACAAGTAAAGATATTACTGGAGAATCTTTGTTTCCGTTTTACAGGATTATCCTCACCTTTTGCATTAAGCAGCAAGGACAAGCAAAATTTATTGCTGATGGTAAAACTTGGTTATAATCTTGAGAACATGTTTCTGCTCCCGTGTCCCTATTAGGCCTCGGGGTGGGTTTGTATTAGGTTAGCGGGGGAATTCTTTTCCCTGTGAAGGAGGAAGGATTAGCCCTTCCTGCTCAGAGCTTTAAGCAAGAAAGGATGCAGGGCAGGAACCTGCAGTTTTGGGGGGAAACGGCAAACAGTGCTGAACTGGAGCAGGGATTGAAGAGAACGAGAGAAAACCTTCCTTCTCCGGGACCCTGTCTGCACTTCCCTGGGCCTGGTAAGCTGGGTGGCTGCTACCTTTGGGAGATGTACCTTAGAGTTGTTCAGAGTGGTGGCAGCAGGAAAAAAAAAAAGCCACTGACCTTTGTGCCTGTATATCACTTCTGGGTAACTCTAGAAATCACAGGAAACTGTATGGTAAAACCAGAGTTTGTGGCGATTCCTAGAGCTACCTGTTGTCATTGCTGGGTTGTGACAAGAATTGATGTAGTGACATAGTGATGTTCCCAACAGCTCATGTTCCCCATGTGCTTGCCCCAACCCTCCCATAGGTTGCCAGGTTGGCTTGGCAGCCCTATTGTACCACCATGCCAAGGAGGCCAGGCAGTCTTTTTAAAGACAAGGGTAGTTAAGTTTAGATGGACTGGGGAATTTGTATTTGTTGGTCTTTGCTTGATGGCCATACCCTATCAGAGCGCTTGCAGCAAAGGTGACATTGGTGTAGCCTGGTTTCATCAGCTCTCGGGAGCGAAGTGTGGTTGGTGCTTGGATGGGAGACCACCAAGGAAGGCAACGGCAGACCACCGCTGCTTCTCTCTTGCCTTGAAAACCCTTTGCTGAGGTGGCCATAACTTGGTGGAGTCTCGACGGCACATATGTGCGCATTAAGAGTTTCTTGTTTCTTTAGCGTACCTTTCGACCTTTTCTCTTTTCAATGTAATCTGTTGATAAACATTTTTCTAACTTTGATAGTGGTTTTCTGTGTAGCTCAGGCTTGGTTTTTGAACCAGGCCATTTCTTCTTGTAATAAAAACGAGCTCTGTAATGGGATCAGAAGGGGAAAGGAGGGGTAACACGGGCCCCCTTCAGTAAATCGAACCCTCCAAACCCTCCAAGGGTTTGGTGGCAGTGGCGAACCCCACCCACCTAGTGGCGAAGCAAGGTGGGGACAGAGGCAGAAAAAGGAGCGTGGGGGGGGCAGGCCAGGTAAGGGGCTGTGTGTTTGATTCTTCCCACTCCAGGGCTTCTACGACACGCTGCTTATGCCAGTAGATAATCAAGGGAATGTGCACCTGGGCCCTGACTGAGGGGGCACCAAATTCAGCCCACAATGGAGCCATCGGAGTACCCTGGGGCAGAGCCAAAATCTTTCTTAGAAAAAGATTTTGACCTTGAAATAATATAATACTTTCCATTGGGTGGGATCCAGATTAAATTTTCTAGTGGCTGAACGGAATTTACCTGCCTTTCATCTGTAGCCCACTGATCTTCAAGAAATACCTCTCCAGGGGAACAGGGAACCCCGAGGAGTGACACGAGGGGGGCCCCACTCTGCAGTGGGAACAGGATGTCAGTGGAAATCACCAACTGAGTCTGAATCGAACCCATTAATTTTACATCGATAATTAAAGGAGAGCAACTAATTAGAATTAGTATTTCTTAACTGAAAGCAGGCCACAGCAAGAAGCCCCTTCTGAGAAGGAGCTGATAACCAGTGCAGACTTCCATGATCGTTGGTCTTCACAATCATTTTTCAGCAATAGTTAGGCGTTCCTTTGATAGGGCTCACATTCTTGGCAAATTGATCATCAATATATCTAATTCTCATCATGGCCTAATCTGAGGATGCTTAAATCTAGAGATTAGAGCTTGGAGCAGACAAGATGGATCTTTCTACAAACCTGAAAAATGCCCCAGGTTTGCAGAAAAATCTGAAATTAAAATAAAAAATGGGTTAACGCCCCTTTCGAATGATAGCAGTACCTTTAGCTTTGTTTAGAAAAAACAAATGCCGTCACTGGCCACAAGAGTATTGTCAGCCTTCATGCCTTGGTTTCTGTCAGGAAGAGACAAGGGGAGTGGGTAGCACCTTGACTCATCCAGGTCCAGCTGCTTGTTACTGTTCAACAACAGCCTCCCTATGGAAGCCCGTGTTGTATAGTGGCTAGAGTTTCAGTCCGTAGCTGAAGATGGATTGCATGTACGGGGGGGGAGGAGAGGAGGGCAGGGGAAAGTGAGGATATCGGCGTTGCCAGGAGGATGTGCAGAGGAAGTAGTGGGGTAGGGGAGAAAGACGTGCTCACCACAAGTCCTTGTGGGGTTGTCCACTTGTTACCTTATAACTTTGAACAGCAGAGCAAGTCAACTGTACTTGTGTATCCCTAAAAACATGTAACTGTTGTGTTAACTTTTAGTCACAAGCAACAATGTCAAAAATAATTACGTTTTCTCATATGTATGGCTAGCTTTGTACCCCAGCCAATAGACCGATTTGCACCTCACCCAACAGCCCCACTTCTGTATTTGGTTGGAGATTCTTTCTGTTTCCAGGTGCTTCTTGCATCTGGAACCCAACCCATATCCATTGGTTATGCTATTTCTAATATCCTAGAGGCCATATTTGTCTGTTACTCCCTTGTCTGCTCTTCTGTTAAACTCTTGTCCGGGTCTCCATATTTGGCATGCTTAGTTGAAAGACCAGGGCTGCCCTGTTTCTGCAGAAGCGTCCTCCATATTTTTAGGGAAAACCAATAACTCGTCTCCTGTATTTCTGGCTATATCTGTAACAGCATGCTCGAGAGATACACCTCTAGTTGTTTCACACAAATGTGCATGATTTAGCAAAAATGAGAAAGAGAACCTCTTGAAAGCAAGAACTGGAAACATTTATATGCTGTAACAGAATATGATACTTGGGTCTTACGAAGCATCCAGCACAGGAAAAAGGAGGGGAAGATTCCCAAATGTTAAAAATACTTAAGGTGCCAGCATAACCTTGACAAGGAAGCGATGAACATGCCTAACCAAGTGTTTCTAATGATCATCCAGGCCACTGGTGGGTGCAGTACATTTTATATAATTACCCAGACCTTTAGAATTCATGCTTTTTTGTTTTCCTTGGATCTAATATTGCCAGTAGCGATACCTCCTTTGAAAAGATAAGTAACACCAACGAAAGATGGATGGAATAGTACCACAAGCTGTCTTTCTTCTAGGGTGCTGTCAGACAGGGAAGAAGAAAAACAACGAGCATGAGCCGAAGATCTCAGTAGTGTGGACACGTGTGACTTGATGTTAAAGAAGCACTGAGGGATATGGACTAGGGGCATGGATGGATTGCCTGTCGTGTATGATTGCCTGGGGGTGGGCGGGCATAATGCCGCTCACCGTGCCCACTGATGTGACGGAAGAAGAATCCGTGGTTGTCGGTAGTGTTCTGTAGAAACCTGTTTCAATGCAGGTATCCTGTTCGCCTTTGTGTGTCTGTCCTGAAAATATGAACCAGGTGATCACATTGGAGCAACAGTTCCTTTGCTTATTGTGTCAGCTGGCCCATAGTTCTGAAACGGAAGAGACCTTTCTCACAAGCGTATTTAAAACTCACAGATATAAATCTGCAATCTGCCCAGTGAAGAAGTGATGAAGAAGAAGAGGAAGAAGAAGCAGAGATTGGATTTATACCCCGCCCTTCACTTGGAGTCTCAGAGCAGCTTACAATGACCTTCCTTTCCTCTCCCCACAACAGACGCCCTGTGAGGTAGGTGGGGCTGAGAGAGCTCTGAGAGACCTGCTCTTGAGAGAACAGCTCTGAGAGAACTTGTGACTGACCCAAGGTCACCCAGCTTGGCTGCATGTGGAGGAGTGGGGAATCAAACCCAGTCCTCCCAGATTAGAGTCCGTGCTCCTAACCACTACCCTCACCAATACCTGTGACTCTCTTTTTTAAACAGGTGTCTTAATTAAGGAGAGCCTCAGGTGTGGATTGTAACTATTTTTATAGCAACTTGTGGTGTTATCAGTTTGTGTGTATTCAATAACAGTTCAGTTTATGGAGCCTGTAACATAATAACTGGGCATAATTCATTACTCTGAAATTGCAATTTACAGAGAACTTGTTTTACCTAAGTTTCCTCCCCACTGTGATAGAATCATAGAATCACAGAGTTGGAAGGGACCTCGGGGGGCATCTAGTCCAACCCCCTGCACAATGCAGGAAATTCACAAATACCTCCCCCCACATACACACCCAATGACCCCTGCTCCTTGCCCAGAAGATGGCAAAAATCCTCCAGGATCCCTGGCCAAACTGGCCAGGAGAAAAAATGCTGTCTGACCCCAAAGTGGTGACCAGCACTTCTCTGGATGTGGGATACTACACCTAGTTATTTATTTAATTAAAACATTACTTAGCTGCCTTTCTTCCTTACAGAACTCAAGGCAGCTTAAAACATAGATAAAACGCATAGAATAAAATGCATTAAAAGCATAAAAAGTGTAACGTAAAAGACCCAACCCAGGACTGCCAGTAAACGTAATCAAACACAGTTCTGAATAGAAGTGTCTTAAACTGCCTCCTGCAGATGGAGAGTGAGGGGACCAAGTGCACCTCCCTGGGAGGTGGTTACGTAATCGTGGGGTCACCACAGAGTAGGCCCTCTCTCCTCTGCCCACCAAACAAGCTTATGGTTTTGATCTTAAAATCTAAACTGTGTTGCCTTTATTAGGAACTTGATATCCATTGGGTTGGATCTCCCCAAATCATTTCCATCCTTGGGGGAGGGGGGGGGCTGGCTTTCATCAATTTCATCCCCTCCTCCAGGCAAGTCCCGAGCATGTCCCTCATGCTGTTCTGGGACTCCGTGGTCTTCCAGAAGCAGAAGAAAGAGGGAGCATTTCCGGGCGAAGCTGGAGAGAGGCGTCCGAGAAGTTGCGCTCCGCTGACGGAAAAATCTTCTGCCAGCAGAGATTTTCTTTCGGATCCAAGTATGTGCTGATTTGTGTTTCTGAAGCAGTGGTGCCCCAGTGCCCAGCAGGAGGTGGTGCTGGTGGTGGCAGCCGGTGTTCCCTCTAAGCTGAGTTAGTGTGAGCTAGCTCACAGTTTCTTAGCCTCCAGCTCACACGTTGTTGTCTTCGCTCAGGAAGGATGGCTCCAGAGCAAACTAATTTATGCAGTAGCCAAATGGCTCGCTCACAAGTTTAATGCCAGTAGCTCAGAAAGTAGAATTTTTGCTCACAAGACTCCACAGCTTAGAGGGAGCATTGCTGGCAGCCACTGCCAGGGGAAAATGTGTTGCAGCCGTGGCTATTGAGCCCTTCCCTTCCCTGTGCTTGAGGCACTGTAAGAACAGGCGTCCGGGAAGTGGGGGCTGCCCCAGCGGCCTCTAGGGGAGAGAGTGTTCTGGCCGTGCCCACTCCGCTGAGCCCTGCTCTCCGCTGTGCTTGGGGAAAGGACTCAGAGTCGTCCTGCCCGAGACACGTTATATTTGAAAGATATTTCCTATCATGCTGTGTTTGTTTGGCTGTGACTTGCTGTGAGCTGTTTTGAGAGGAAGGCTAGGTAGAACCGTTTTAAAACAAATAAAATTTTAATGCATTGTAAGCAATCAGTAGGAGAAATCCACTGCCAGTGAACAGTTGGCCATTTATTTTTCAAAGTGAGCATTTATTCGTCACATGCCGATTCTTCCTACACATCAAGCAGAAATACTGTGGCAAGAAAACACTTTGTCACGTGAAGTCAGCGTTTATAAATTATTTGGAGACAGAGTGGGTAAAAAGCAAACTTTTCTACATCAGGAGGTTCTTTTTATAGACTTAAAAAAAATAAGAGTGGAGGAGTTAATAGCAGAGAGTCTTGTGAGGTAGCCGTTCTGATTGCTCTTTTTTGTTTCTTTTGTTTTGAGTTTATTTCAGGATTCATGGATGAAGATATGCTGAAGCAAGAAAAATGTTGTGTTAATTGTTATCAATTAAGATAATGGAGAATAAAATGAAGTGAAACGTAAAGCCAATCATCCAGATAATGTAACTCCTTGCTTTGCTTTAATTGAATTTGATTTAATTTCATTTCTTGTATCAGGAGATACAGTATATTTCAGAAGATGTAAAGGACTTTGCCCATCCTTAATCTTGGAAGTCATGGCATTAGATAAGCTTACAAGTACCTGTAAAATACAGATATCTGCATTTTGTCTGATGCAAGGCTAATAGCAATTTGGGGAGGGTGGTTTAGGACCTCCCCCCCACGCACCAAAAAAAGGATCAGATATCAAAGAGGACATGGTCCTTGAAAATTCCTGTGCGGGACTCTGTAGACAAACATATGGAGTTCTTTTAACCAGAAACCTCGGTGAGTTACCATTCCATGGAAACAGCAGATTAGTTTCTACCAAGATATTTCACCCACTGTCAAGATATTTCACCCACTGACACTTTTGGAAATCAGACTGTAAAGACAAGTTGGGCACCGTTCAATGAGATCTTGGCGACTGATTTACATTTTTGGATTTTTTATTCTGTGCATTGTGTTTATCTTTTGTGAAGCAATGGTTCTCCTTAAAATGTTTGTAGAGACCGTTGATGAAGACAGTACTTCAGAATTGATCTGTTATAGTTTACAATAGGGTTGTTTGGCAGGTTAAAGATACATTGTTCATTTATTAAAATATATGCAATCTGTTTACCTTGTATTGGTTTCTAGGTGTGGACTTGTTTTTCATCTATGTCTTTGTTCTTCAACCTTTTCTGGTTTTGCTTAGAAGTTAAACGGGATAAAATTATTCAAATGCCACATCACTATTTTAGGTTAAAATTACACTTTGCAAGGGAAAGACATGATTCATTGTGATGTTAATGAATGGGGGGGCTGCTTTATTTTTCTACCTTCTGTCCCCCCCACAGAAGCCCTTTTCCAGCCATTTTCATTCCAGCCATATGTTAAGAACATAAGAAAAGCCAAAGTTGGATCAGGCCAATGGCCCATCCAGTCCAACACTCTGTCATACAGTGGCCAAAAATACCAGGTGTCATCAGGAGACCCACCAGTGGGGCCAGGGCACTAGAAGCCCCTCCCACTGTTGACTCCCCTCAAGTACCAAGAATACAGAGCATCACTTGCTCCAGAGTCCCTATCTATACCTTATGGCTAATAGCCACTGATGGACCTCTGCTCCATATGTTTATCTAATTCCCTCTTGAAGCCGTCCATGCTTGTAGCTGCCACCACCTCCTGTGGCAGTGAATTCCATGTGTTAATCACTCTTTGGGTGAAGTCGTACTTCCTTTTATCCGTTCTAACCCGGCCGCTCAACAATTTCATTCAGTGCCCACGAGTTCTTGTATTGCGAGAAAGGGAGAAAAGTACCTCTTTCTCGACCTGTTCTATCCCATGCATAATCTTATAAACCTCAATCATGTCACCCCTCAGCCGTCATTTCTCCAAGCTAAAGGGCCCCAAGCGCCTCAGCCTTTCCTCATACGGAAAGTTCTCCAACCCTTTTATCATTCTAGTTGCCCTTTTCTGTACTTTTTTCCAAAGCTATAATATCCTTTTTAAGGTGTGGTGACCAGAACTGTACATAGTGTTCCAAATGAAGTCGCACCATTGATTTATATAGGGGCATTATGATAGTAGGAGTAAGCCAATTTGGAGGGAGGGTTAAGAACATAAGAACGTAAGAGAAGCCAGTGTTGGATCAGGCGAATGGCCCATCCAGTCCAACACTCTGTCACACAGTGGCCAAAAATACCAGGTGCCGTCAGGAGGTCCAGCAGTGGGGCCAGGATGCTAGAAGCCCTCCCACTGTTGCCCCCACCCCAAGCAACAAGAATACAGAGCATCACTTGCCCCATACTGAGAGTTCCCATCTATATCCTGTGGCTAATAGCCACTGATGGACCTCTGCTCCATGTTTATCCAATTCCCTCTTGAAGCCGTCCATGCTTGTAGCCGCCACCACCTCCTGTGGCAGTGAATTCCACGTGTGTATCATTCTTTGGGTGAAGAAGTATTTCCTTTTATCTGTTCTAACCCGACTGCTCAGCAATTTCATGGAGTGCCTTTGGTTTGGCCTTTGGGAGGCATTTGCAAAGGGCAGATCAGGCGCAGGCTGAATGCTTGCTTTCCCTGCAAAGCCTTCCCTGAAGGTTTTGGTTCGCTTCTGTTAAACGGAATGTTTAGCTGTGCCTTTTGTTCATACGGAAATTGTTTTACTGTTTTGTTGCTGCTAAGCACTAGATAAAATAAAACTAATAAGATGCACTGGAGTGAACATTACAGAGAATACAGTCATGTAAGTATGAAGGCTACTGAAGTGTTGCCTGTCTGCAGTGCTAATTTTTGTCTTCTTGCTGTTGTGAGTGCAGAGGTGGTTCCAGTAATGCGAGGAATTGCAAGGACTGTGCTGTAGCTGTGTGAACATCCAGTGACAGTTGGCATATTTCCGTCACTAGGGTGTGCTGTGATTCCACAGAAAGGCCACGGCAGACCTCCTCCCGCAAACGAATCTCTAGTCTGCCTTTCTTCAGAATTTCTGAGCGAGCCCTTCAGCGTCACCCGAACTAACGGTCAACAGGGCCATCCTACGCAGAGCTGCACCCGTCTGTATCACTGGTTTCTGTGGGCTTAGAAGGTTTTTACCTCTGCTTAGGAGGCACTCTTGAGTACAGATGTTTCCTTTTTATTTTTAAACACGCTCCTCTGCTCTTCGGCATGTTTGGACGAATGAGTGAATATCGCTGGCTTGCTCGACAGGGCACCAGAAGCCCCACGGGAGAACCACGCTGTGATGGAACTATCACCTCCTTGATGGCTCTAAACAACAAATTGTATGCGGCTTCCAGATACCAACATTTCTTCCCCACCTTTACCTTCTCGGAGGTTGTGGAGTAGTTTTCTCTCTGAAAACACTGCATAGCAGTAAACAAGCCAGGTTGCTAGCCCACCAGTATTTTGCTAGTTTTACCATGTTCTGTTCTGAAGCTACTGTTGTCGTCTAAAAGTACTGTACATCCTTGGGCGGGCCGGGCTTGATCCATAACCTAGCCAATGTTGTCCAGCTATGCCCAATTCCCCTTAAAACGCCCCCCCCGCCCCATCTTCCTGCTCTGGCCATAGAAACACAAGCAACAGTAGAGGAGAAGAGAGATTGGATTCATACCCCACCCTTCACTTGGAGTCTCAACAAATTCCTTTCCCTTCCCCTCCCCACAACAGACAACCTGTGAGGGACGTGGGGCTAGAGATGTAAAATTTCTGGAAATTTTGAAGCTCAGAAAACCCCCGGTTTTTTTTCCCGGAAGAAAATCAGAAATTTTCAGAAAAATTGGGAAAAAAATGCTACATTAGCACTTCTTTTTTCTTCTCCAGATTGAAAGTCATTCTGTTACTTTAGGAACATAAAATATGACTATAGACAATTTTACTTGGCATGAAATTATCACAACTAGCATATTAAAAATATAATGTATCCAAACAATTATTACAAACAGAATTTACTTATTTTATAATCTTTATTTGTAATTGAAACAAATAGAGCAGCAGTCTTTTGGTGTAGTGGTTAGGAGAATGGACTCTGATCTGCGAGAACCGGATTTGATTCCCCACTCCTCCACGTGCAGCTGGTGGTGTGACCTTGGGTCCATCATAAGTTCTCTCAGAGCTGTTCTCTCAAGGGTAGTCCTCGAGAGAGCTCTCTCAGCCCCACCTACTTCACAGGGTGTCTGTTGTGGGGAGGGGAAAGGAAAGAAGATTGTAAGCTGCTCTGAGATGCCTTCAGGTAGTGAAGGGCGAGGTATAAATCCAAACTCTTTTCTTCTTCTGAACTGTTTACTAGTCTATGTGGAACAGACAAAAAACCTCCACAAAACGATATTTAAAAATCCAGAAGTAACAGTTATTCATATTTCCTCTTCACAGAATTAAATAAAAATAAAAAACCCCATTCTCATAAAAAGAATTGAAGATGGCGGAAATGTATAAAAAGGGAGTGAATGGGCGTGGAATTTATTCAGAATCATTTTCTGAGCTGTAATTATCAGTATCCATTTCAGTCTCTGCTTTTGCAGCTACTCTGTTGTGTCTGTCATTATCACATTCCATAACCAATTTCTTTTCTTTTTTCAATTTTTCCAATTTTTTGAAAAAAAAACAAGGCTTCAGGGAAAAATGGGGGGGGGGGAATGTTTTTTCTCCAAATTTTTCTGTTTTTTCCCCAGGCCTTCACATCTCCACATGGGGCTGAGAGAGCTCTTTCGAGAACTGCTCTTTCAAGAACAGCTCTGAGAGAACTGTGGCTTGCCCAAGGTCATCCAGCAGCTGCATGTGGAGGAGTGGGGAATCAAACCTGGTTGTCCCAGATTAGAGCCCACGCACTTAACCACTGCACCGAACTGGCTCAGTAATCAGCAGTAAAGTGAGGCCCAACGGGTACAGATATACACAGAGCCAGTAAGCAAATATTTTGACACAAACCAGTAAGTATTCCAAAATGCTGGAGGCAAACCTGGAAGTTCTTCTTGCTAGCTATATTTGTGTGTGGGAGATAGTGGTGTTGAGGCCAAGGGGGTTTAGCTGGTTTTTATCAGGGAGACCGTTTTCCAAGCCATGTCTGCAAGCTTTAGTGCTGAGGGACTAGCCAAGCTGGATAAGCGTTGTGACTTGTCAGATTAATATCTGTATTACTTCCAGCCTGAGGGGGAGAGAAAGAAATCCTGGCTTCTAGCATTTTGAATACCCGTTTGCTCAAATCAAGAGGTTTTTGATACCAAACGTCCCTTGTTTTTGGGAGCATTGCTGCTTCAAGTCTTTGTGTTGAGCCAAGATAGCTATTAGCAAGGGAGCATGCTGGCAAAACACAAAGGACTTACGTGTTAAGGGAAGGAAAGGAAATACATATGTTGGCTTGGGTTTCTTGGCTCCCAGGTAATGGCCATGACGGGGTCTCATAGTATTGACAAATAATATCAATTTCCTCGGCAGACAGAATTACAGGTTCCCAAAGTCCCTTTCGTTGTGATGAAGTCTGGCGGCATCAGCTCCCGCTGGAGATCAGGGCCCCGCGGGACTTTCTGTCATCCCGCAGGGCCTGCGAAACGGAGCTGTTCCGCCAGGGCTCCGGGTGAGGCGGCAGGCGTCTACCTTAGTTGGCCTCCCTGCCTGAGTTCCCAGTCTGCTGAAAGGGCCCATTCGATTTCATCTTGCGGCTCTAACAGATTATATGAAACGGTCGCTACCTGTGTGACTTTTATTGTTTATTGTTTTAATGATTACAATGTGATTTCATTGTGACGAGTCTCGGACGCGGTTTCCGGCGATCTGCCCTGAGCTGGCTTTGGGGAGTGCGGAATAAAAACCTCAAAACAAGTGACACCAGTGGCTTTGCATGCAGTTTCAAAATGCAGTCGTTATTGCCATGCTTCACTGTGCTCACCTGATTTAAGCATCCGTTCCCAGCTTGACTGGGTATTTGACCTGGGACTGGGAGAAAAGGTTGAAACCAGTCAGCAGAGAACAGTGAGATGCGGCCGCTAGGAGGAGGGTTTTCCTCCCCTTGCTTTCTGCTTTGCTTTTAAAAATAGACCCTTCCCTTGCTTTATGCATGAATAGGTACACTGATGTAAGAAATACACAGGGATGACCTCATTTTGCTCTGCACTCTAAAGCATATCTCCTCTCCCCCCCACCAAGTGCTGTGGCCCTGATCCATGCTGGATCTCCTGTGGCTTTATAAAAAACAAAGCTGCTGAGAATGATCCTCATTGCTGATCTCTCATAGAGGCATCTTAGATTCCTCATCACCAAAGTCTTGCATATTGTCTGATTTGGCCATGAACTGCAAACCGGAAGGTCGGTATTTCAGCTGTTCGAGACCCAAATGCCGCATGACGGAGTGAGTTCTTGCCTCTGGTCCCAGCTCCTGCCAACCCAGCAGTTCAAAAACAAGAAATTGCAAGTAGATAAATAGGTACCGCTTCTGTGGTAAGGTAACAGCGTTCCGTACACCTCGGCATCTAGTCATGCCGGCCACATGACCATGGAAACATCTTTGGACAGCGCTGGCTCTTCGACTTTGAAACGGAGATGGGCACCGCATCCCTAGAGTCGGATTCAACTGGCTTTCGAGCAAGGGGAACCTTTACTTTTATCTTCCTTGGGGGGAAAGGGAGAAAAAGAAAGCATTTGCCTCCATCCACCTCCAAGACTGTAACAGTCTGCCTGCCCTCCAGAAGGTGCAAACAAATCGTTTGCTTATTAACGCTAGAGGTGTGCTGCCTGTTTTTTCGTGTGTGGGGGGAGAGGTTGTAGTTTCTGTTTCCTCCTTTTGTCTTCAATGCATACATTGAGGGGTGGAAAAACACATTTGCCGTAGCTGTCAGGTATAGTACCAGAGCAGAGAACAACATAGCAAGCAAATATGACCCATTTCCACTTGTATAAGCCTGCCCCTAACCAGATGGAAAGTACAGTGACTGGTGGAAAGTGAAAACACTTGTACCAAAATGCCTATGGGGACAATTCTCTGTGTTAGGAGCATCTGCTAACACTTCCTGGTGAAAGGCGCTCCTGTTGCTAAGGCTATCTGCTGAGTAACTTTCCCTTTTACTGCATCCACCTCATATAACTGTGAAAAGCAGATGGTGAGGAACCAAAACAGTTTCTGGAGATTAGATGAGGCACATGAAAAATAGAGGGGGTTTGGCTCAGTTCTGTTTTCTGCATTTCATGTACTTTGAGGCCAGGATGACAGGAGCAGTGTGTCAGAAGTTGAACTCTCTGGTTGCGTACCCCTCACTGTGTTAAAATATTAGTTGTCATGATCTCTCCCTCCCCTTTGCATTCAGGCAGAGCTTCCTCTACTTTGCCATTGCCTGATGAAGTGACCGTGCCAAAGTGCCCCGTTTCTAACTACCCGGTAACTCTACTGAGCATGCAGATAACATACCGTTTGCTTTGATAAAGTGGCAGAATCGTTGACAAAATCCTTAAAAGTGGGGTTAGCTTGTCCGCGTATGATTTAATTGGAAACATAAACATTTCCTTCTGTATGTCTGCAATGAGACAAATTCAGCCAGCAAAACGTACCTGTGGGGGGAAAAAAGTTTAAATTACTATATGACAGCCCTTCATTACTAGCAGAGAACAATCAGTAATGGATGGGAGCCAAAGACGATATCGACATTATATAGTAGCCTCCACAGCACCTAATGCGGTAATCGGACCTCCTTAGTCAGTTGTGCCGCTCCATTTAATAATTTAGCCCAAGTTAAATGTTTTAAAATATTTCATATCCTTTATTGTACGAATAACTATGACAGTGAAACCCCAGAAGTATTATTTGAGAAGGATACAATGAGGCTGACAATTCTGTTGGTTAGATATATCTCAAGAACCATGAATGTGGTTTTACAGGTCTTTAGGTTCTTCCTTCCTGCCTCCGGTGGCCAGACCACAAAGCACTAGGAGTATGCCCAGCAAACTTAAGTACAAAAGCTAATGAGTATCGACACATTCTTGAGAGCCAGTTTGGTGTAGTGGTTAAATGCACGGACTCTAATCTGGGAGAACCGGGTTTGATTCCCCACTCCTCCACTTGCACCTGCTGGATGACCTTGGGCAAGCCACAGTTCTGGCACAGCTGTTCTTGAAAAAGAGCAGTTTCTGTCAGAGCTCTCTCAGCCCCACCAGCCTCACAGGGTGTCTGTTGTGGGGAGGGGAAGGGAAGGGAGTTTGTAAGCTGATCTGAGACTCCCTTGGGTAGTGAAGGGCGGGGTATACATTCAATCTCCTCCTCATCCTTATCCTTCAGCACATGAAGCCCAAGTCCCCCCCAATATAGTTGATTCAGCTGGTCCCACTGGCAATGTGTATAAAATTAGAGGCCATGGATGGATCTGCGAAGAAATGGTGCAGGTTTATTGAAATCTGTTCATACTAAGGGATTGCTGAATGAATGGACACAAAAGAAATGTGAAAAGCGGGAAATGCTCAAGTCGACCCCCTAAACGTCGACCCCCTAAACTTGCAGTTGTAGGGCTGATCTGCATTTAGCATTTGCTCAGTCGTTTTGCCAAACCCACACTGGAACAGAAAAAGATGCAGTTAAAACCACATTCAGCTACCTCGGGCCAACACCGTACTGACTGCGGAGTCACCCCCCCCCCCGAAAGGCCATAAATCTACGCAGACAGCCACCATTAAACCAGAGATCAAACGAAGTGAAAGCAGCCTGCAGTCTGGACGCTGCCATAAAATGCGACACTCAATCAAAGTGAAAGCGGCCTGCAATGTAGACGGGGATTTCTGTTCCAGTGTGGGTTTGGTAAGACAGCGGAGCAAATGCTAGATGCAGACTGTGCAGTAGTTTCAAAGAGGGACTCCAGCAAGAAGCTAGTGGGTCAGAGTTACGGTGCAGACTGGATGGGTTGGGTCACTCCAAAAAAATAACTCTGCTTCCTTACAGATTTATCTACCCTGCCAGTGCATCGCCTGTCAAAGGGAGCAGTGGTCCGTACCCGCTGTGACTGTTTACTCTTTGGCAGGGCTCTTTTTGTAGCAGGAACTCCTTGGCATATTGGGCGACGCACCCTTGATGTCGCCAATCCTCCAAGAACTGACGGTAGCCTTGTAAGAAGAGCTCTGTAAGCTCTTGGAGGATTGGCTACATTAGGGGTGTATCACCTAATATGGAAAGGAGTTCCTGCTACAAAAAGAGCCCTGCTAAAGACAGAATCTCAGTTTCTTCACTGTTAGGCAGAACAGCTTGTCCTGGAAAACTGGGCCTTCTGACCTCTCTTCTGGATTACTCCCCTGTTTTGGCTGCTTGCAGCAATGGGGATAAATCTTTCTGCCAGCTGAATGCACACTTCACGCCTGTGAAGAAGCAGCCTGCAGCTCATGAAAAATCATGCCATAATAAATGCAAATGAGTCCCTAATCTGCCGCAGGACGAGGGCCCACAGGGCAGGGGGACCGCTGGGTCTGGGCATCGAGCTCAAATTGGCACTTGATAAATTTTCCAACTCGTTTTTATGCACATCCCTGCCTTATTGAAATGTGACACCCTCTAAGCTTACAGCTACACATTTAAGTAAATAGGAGAAGAGATTTGGATAGTAGCCATTGATGGACCTATCCTCCGTGAACCTATCCAGTCCCCTTTTAAAGCTTTTTATTCCTGTGGCCATCTCTACATCCTCTGGCATCAGATTCCCCATGTTAATCACTCTCTGTGTAAAGTACTATTTCCTTTTGCATAAAGAAGTCTAGGGTTGCTACGTTGGAGGCAGGCGATGACCTCTAAATATTTCTTGCCTTGAAACCCCTATGGAGTTGTCATAAGTCATCTGAAATTCGATGGGTGCAAGTTAGAGGTAACAATGGCCATTTCTGCAACATAATGAACTTTTGATATATTTTGTGTAGAAACATCTGGTGGCTAGTTTCTTATTCTACAATAACTAAACAAATCATTTGATGGAAAATGGGTTATTTTGGTGTAGTGGTTAAGTGCGCGGACTCTAATCTGGGAGAACCGGGTTTGATTCCCCACTCCTCCACTTGCACCTGCTGGATGACCTTGGGCAAGCCACAGTTCTGACAAGAGCTGTCCTTGAAAGGGCAGTTTCTGTCAGAGCTCTCTCAGCCCCATCTACCTCACAAGGTGTCTGCCGTAGGGAGGGGAAGGGAAAGGAGTTTGTAAGCCACTCCGAGACTCCTTTGGGTAGTGAAGGGCGGAGGTATAAATCCAGTCTCCTCTTCTTGTCTACAATAACCCTTAAGAATGTAACACACATCTTAAAATGCTGAAAGCATGGCGGGTTTAGAATACCACAACCACCATGATCTCTGTGTTTTTAACACAATTAAACAGTATGAATACAGCAATAAAAATACATTGTAATTTTTAAAATGGAGTATTACCAATGGCGTTTAAAATGGTTTCCCGAAGAGAAACTGAATATTCATGTTGTGTCCCTTGTCTGACCAGATTATTTATTCTATATCACATCTTTCATGAACTTTGAGTCTTCTCGTATTTATAGAAACTGATTGCAGCCCTCTCTTTCTAAGGTTATGTACTTATGAAGCTTGAAGTACTGTAATGACTTTCCTGTAGCGTTTGCTTCCTTCAACCACATCATATGAAAATAGCTAGAAAAAAGCAGCAGATAACATATTACTGCTTTTCTCTTGAATGATGAATAGCGTGGCAGACCTCTTAACCAACATCAAAGAATGTTTGTAATGAATCTTTGCGAAAATACAAAGTTGTTCTAGTGATTAATTTTACATTGAGTAATTATTTAAATCTGCACAAATAAGAAAGCAAGATTTCTGTCTCCCATGTCTTCTTCCAAGTCTTGTCTGCCTTGCTTCTGCAATTATGAGCCAATTTTAGCGTGGCCATTAGGCTGCACGAAACTATGCTAAAATTCTGAGAAGGGGTGCTGTTAAGTAGAGAGAGACCACATTTAGTAGCCTGTGTGCTGATGGAAAGCTTTCTGGTAATGCTTTGTGTATCAGAAACTATCTGCAGTATTCTGAGTGAAATAGAGATAAAAGCACTCCGTAATAAGTCTGGAAAGAGCTGAAGGTTAAACGACAAAGTTCAAGGGCTGGTTATCAGTCCAGCAAATAACTAAACAAATCGTTTGATGGAAGACGGGTTTGTCCAGAAACCACCTGCAGTTAGAGGGAATATTAATTCTTAAGTTTAATGCTGGAAGAATAACTCTCCCCCTAAAATAGGGGGAAGGGATTAGTTTGATAATGTTCTTCAATACATTATTTTCTGCAATATATTATTTTCATAGTTGGTTTGTTTCCCCTTTCTTTTTTTTACCGACTTCAGTTTGCAATTATTTTCTTAGACTATGTCACCTTCACACAATAGTGAAAGGCACACAAAAAAAGCCCTACCAGAAGAATGACATTCAGACGACCTAATCCCAACCATTGCGAGAGAGGGCTGTCCAGATAGGCAAAATCGCGGATTCAGAGCACAAATACCCAGAAAGTACTTGATTTTCCCGGTGTCGGAAAACTCACTAGGGAACCAGGAGGATCGTGCGAGTGAGCCCACTTTGGTGCGGGAGACGGATGTGGGCATCTGATCAGCAATTTTAAATGCGAGAGGGAACAGCGGTGAAATCCGGTCAAAATGACTGGGTGACCACAGCCTAAGTGGGTTCTAGATCAAATCAAGCCCGAATTGTCTCTAGAAGCACACATGGCTAAACTGAGGCTATTGTACTTTGGTCACATTATAAGAAGACAAGAGTCCCTGGAAAAAGATAAAAATGCTATGAAAAGTTGAAGGCAGTAGAGGAAAAGAGGAAGACCCAATGTGAGATGGGCTGGCTCCATCAAGGAAGCCACGACCCTTGGTTTGCCAAGCCTGAGCAATACTGTTAACAACAGGACATCTTGGAAGTCATTAATTCACATGTAGGGTTCGCGGCGGCTCAGAGCTTAAGAAGCTGAGCTGCAGAACAGAAGATCAGTAGTTCGGCAGTTCAAGACCTGAGTGCCGTGGGATGCAGTGAGCTCCTGTCTCTGGCCCCAGCTCCTGCCAACCTAGCAGTTTGAAAGCAAGAAATTTCAAGTAGATAAATAGGTACTGCTTCGGTGGGAAGGTAACAGTGTTCCATGCGCCTGGTTGTTTAGTCATGCTGACCACATGACCACGGAAACATCTTCGGACAGCGCTGGCTCTTCGGCTTGGAAACAGAGATGAGCACCACCCCCTAGAGTTGGATTCAACTGACTTTCGAGGAGGGGAAACCTTTACCTTTACCTTTCAAATTCACATATACCTGGAAGCAACACTTCAAAATATGTCGTCGTTGCAAAATTAGCCTGTTCGCAGCTGTTAACCTGTCTAAGTAGAGAAGCACATCTTGTGTTCCTACGCTTAGATGAGCGTCACTTAGGAATAACAGAACCTGTGGAGTGACCTTTCAGAACCTGTGAAGTGACCTTCTGCCTGTTCTCAATAGTTTCCGACCCATCATCGGCATTGTTTAGAGCTCAGCACATTGGTTCACCTCAGTCCCTTTTGTCCACTGTTGACTGATTTTTCTCAGTCTTCTTCCTGTTTCCCAAGCCTCTGAAAGGACAGGGGGAAGGAAAAGACTTCAGCAGTAGATCACATCAGAACATAATGTGGATTAGATTCAACGGCTCCTGGTACAGGGAAGTCAGTAATTAAGGCGAATCGTGTGCTTTGCCACATGTCCCGGACGGTGACTGCTTTGAGTGACCCACGTGTTGTGGCTGGAAATGCACTACTCAGAAGTAGAAGAAGACTTGGTTTTCATACCCTGCTTTTCTCTACCCTATGAAGTCTCAAAGCATCTTACAATCAACTTTCCCTTCCTTTCCCCACAACAGTCGCCATGTGAGGCAGGGGGGGCTGAGAGAGTTCTGGGAGAACTGGGACTGGCCCGAGGTCATCCAGCAGGCTTCAGGTGGAGGAGGAGTGGAGAATCAAACCCGGTTCTCCAGATTAGAACCTGCCACTCTTAACCACTTTAACGCCACACGGGCTCTCAGGTTAACCAGATTTTTGTACTGGAGACTTATCCAAGGTGGATGCTGGTGTTGCGCCCCTTTCCTTGCCGTCTCCCCTTCCAGTAGTGTGCCAAATTCTCAGTGGTTATAGCAAGTGTGTTCAGGTGGTTGCAGATTAATATGTCCAAAGGGTAACTTATTTCTGTCTCGATAACTATGCATTTCAGAAGAATGGACAAGGCGGTCTGGGAGGTGGACATGTTAGCCAGTTTGATGTGGTTGTTAAGTGCGTGGACTCTAATCTGGGAGAACAGGGTTTGATTCCCCACACCTCCACTTGCAGCTGCTGGATGACCTTGGGCAAGCCAGCGTTCTGTCAGAGCTGTTCTCTCAAGGACAGTCCTTGAAAGAGCTCTCTCAGTCCCACCTACCTCACAGGGTGTCTGTTGTGGGGAGAGGAAGGGAAAGGAGTTTGTAAACACTCTGAGTGAATGGCGGGGTATAAATCCAATCTCCTCCTCCTCCTCCTTCTTCCCCTTCCCCCTCCTCCTCCTCTTCTTCCCCCTTCCTCTTCTTCTTCCCCTTCTTCCCCTCCTTCCTCCTCCTCCTCTTCTCCTTCTTCTCCTCCTTCTTCCTCTTCCTCCTCCTCTTCTTCTTCCCCCTCCTCTTCCTCCTCCTTCTCCTCTTCTCTTTAGTAGATTTTCTGTTCAAGATGGCCGTCTTCACAGTAAAGATGACCGCAAAAGCAGTACACAGCTCTGGCGTGTTGTGGCAGGCTCCCCAGAAACAATCTGGCTGGGCGGGGCAGGGCAGTCCCTTGGCTCAAGTAGCAGGACTCACGTGCGTAGAGCAGGGTGGGACCAAGGGCAGAAATCAGCCTTTGCCGTCTGGCCCAGAGAAGCCCAAAGGGTGTGGAGGCAGGGGGCAAGGAAGCAGGGGGCAAGGAAGAGCCATGGTTCTCTGGGCCCAGTTTTTCTGAGGCAGGGCAAGGGACAGAGGAGGAGAGGACAGAGCTTAATGCAGGGGCCAGGTGCAGAAGCTGGGGCTATAAGAAAGGGAGGAAGGGGACTTGGGAAGAGGCCGGCAGGAGAAGAAGGAGGAGGGAGATGCTGCATTGTGGCTCTTCTCCTGCGTCACACAGTGCAGCCGTGAGGTGGGTGAGTGACCCACGTCTGCAGGGGTCTGGACGGATGAATAAAGCAACCGGCATAAGGAAACAGTGACTGGGTTCGTCATCTCAAGAGCCCGTGGACTCCAGGTATGATGTCCCCCTGCCTCCAGAGGGCACTACGCATGTTCATATTCTTACAGTGAATTTGTATCATGGGTACAGCCTTCAGGCTCCCTCAGTTCTGAAGCTTGATGTAAGCTGTACTTAAGAGGAGAGGAGGAGCTGTGGCTCCCTGGCAGAGCATCTGCATGGCACACAGAAGAAGAAGGAGGAGGAGGAGGAGGAGGAGGAGATTGGATTTATATCCCGCCCTTCACTGCCCAAAGGCGTCTCAGAGCGGCTTACAAACTCCTTCCCCTTCCCCTCCCCACAACAGACACCCTGTGAGGTAGAAGAAGAGAAGAGATTGGATTTATACCCCGCCCTTCACTACCCGAGAGGAGTCTCAGAGCGGCTTACAATCTCCTTTCCCTTCCCCTCCCCACAACAGACACCCTGGGAGGTAGGCGGGGCTGAGAGAACTTCTGACAGAAACTGCTCTCTTGCAGAGAACAGCTCTGCCAGAGCTTGTGACTTGACCCAAGGTCACATCAGCAGGTGCAAGTGGAGGAGTGGGGGAATCAAACCTGGTTCTCCCAGATAAGAGTCCGCACACTTAACCACTACACCAGACTGGCTCCCAGGTTCAGTCCCCGGCGTCTCCAGTTAAAAGGAGCAAGCAGTAGGTGATGTGGAAGACCTCAGCCTGAGACCCTGGAAAGCCACTGCCGGTTTGAGTAGGCAATACTGACTCGGGTGGACGAAGGGTCTGACTCAGTGGAAGGCAGCATCATGTGCTCGTGTGAGGCACTGAGACACCTCAGCTGCAATGCTCCCTCTAAGCCGTGGAGCCTTGTGAGCAAAAATTCTATTTTCTGAGCGACTGGCATTAAAGTTGGGATTCAGCGATTTGGCTGCTGAATAAATTAGTTTGCTCTGGAGCCCTCCTCCCTGAGCTGAGACAGAAACGTGTGAGCCGGAGGCTGAAAAACTGGGAGCTAGCCCACACTATCTCAGCTTAGAGGGAACACTGCTCAGCCGCAGCATATCTGTTGGGTAACTAATTTGGGCATCTGTCCGCCTCCATTCGGAATCCTTCTGTAAGAAAAAGAGCTGAAATCACCACACTTTCCAGCTAGAGTTTTAAGGGGCATGTGTAGTCAGCAGATAATACTGGGAGTATGGAGTTGACAGTACAAGCTGCTATTTAGGGATGTAGTATTTTTTTACAGATGGGGAGCCAGTGCTCCCTCTAAGCTGTAGAGTCTGGTGAGCAAAAATTCTACTTTGTGAGCTACCGGCATTAAAGCGAGTGAGCAATTTGGGTTACTGCATAAGTTAATTTGCTCCGGGGCCATCCTCCCTGAGCGGAGACAAAAATGTGCGAGCAGGAGGCTAAAGAACTGTGAACCAGCTCACACATCAGCTTAGAGGGAACACTGATGAGGACATCTAATATTTTTCCAAATTTGGCATCTCTAGATAGTAACCTTCGTAGAATCCGACACGGTTCCAAATGTTTCTGTACACAGAACCGAGAAGCACAGACTAATAACGCTGCGAAATGCTAAGCAGGTACTGAACACTCATCATCGCGAAAATTTACTATATTTGCTCTATATTAAACATAATGAAATTTGGGTGCGATTAACATTCCGTTCTCGCTTGGCGCTTCGTATTAGCTTTCGTCCGTTCCTCCGTTTTATATAGAGTCAAGGATTCTGCACTGTACCGTTTTCTACAGAGATTAATATCTGGAGACCACATTCATCATACTTTCCTCCCTGTCAAGCCGTTTTTCCTTGCTGAGGTGGGATTTTGCGCTGGATGGTGAAGAATAATTGCATTGTGCAGAGACGTTTTCTCCGCCAGTAGTGCTCATCAGGTTTAATATTACACTACTTGTATGTAAAGGTGAAAGAGGTACCCTTGTGTGCAATCTTTTATTAAAATTGTATTGGAGTCTTACTTATTTTGTATGCCATCTGTTCGGACGCGTCCTCTCAGGCCCCGTTCTGTTTCGTCTGGCAGCTTGAAAAGTTGCACGGTTCCGTCCCGAGTTGGCTTTTTACCGGAGCAGCCGTAATTGTTGAGCCAGCCTCAGCTGGAAAAATACACCGCCGCTGTGGCTTAGTGGTAGAGCGTCCGCTTGGCGTGCGGAAGGTCTCAGGTTCAACCCCCGGCATCTCCAGTTGAAAGGCCCAGGTAGGAGGTGATGGGAAAGACCTCTGTCTGAGACCCTGGAGAGCTGTAAAGAGGGGCCGTGGCTCAGTGGAACAGCCTCTGGTTGGCATGCAGAAGGTCCCAGGTTCAGTCCCCGGCATCTCCAGTTAAAAAGGTCCAAGCAGGAGGTGATGGGAAAGACCCTCACCTGAGATCCTGGAGAGCTGTAAAGAAGGGCTGTGGCACAGTGGCAGGGCCTGTTCTTGGCAGGCAGAAAGTCTCAGGTTCAATCCCCAGCAACTCCAGTTAAAAAGGACCAAGCAGGAGGTGATGTGAAAGGCCTCCGCCTGAGACCCTGGAGAGCTGCAAAGAGGGGCTCTGGCTCAGTGGAAGAGCCTCTGCTTGGCAGGCAGAAGGTCCCAGGGTTCAGTCCCCAGTATCTCCAGTTTAAAAGGTCCAAGCAGGAGGTGATGGGAAAGACCTCCCCCTGAGACCCTGGAGAGCTGTAAAGAGGGGCTGTGGCTCAATGGAAGAGCCCCTGCTTGGCATGCGGAAGGTCTCAGGTTCAACCCCCGGCATCTCCAGTTGAAAGGCCCAGGTAGGAGGTGATAGGAAAGACCTCTGCCTGAGACCCTGGAGAGCTGGTGCCAGTCTCTGAGTAGACAATACTGACTGTGATGCGCCAAGGGTCTGATTCAGGATAAGGTAGATTCATGAGTTCAGGATAAGGCAGCAAGTGAAGCCTGCACAACATCTGGCCAAACAGCTTCGGCTGTTCGAGCCCCACCGCGGCCGGAGTGAGCTCCTGGCCCTAGGTCCCAGCTCCTGCTCATTCAGCGGCTCGAAAGCCCGTTAAAGGGCAATTAGACAAAATGGGTACCTGCTCTTAGAGCGGGGGGGCACCCGCCCCTGTGGCGTGGCGGCGGCGGCGTGAGCGGTGGTGAACGGCGAGTGACGGCGGCGGAAAAGTATGGTGGCGGCTGACGAGGCTGGGCGAGTGAAAGGAGGCTGGGTCGACAGGTGCGGAGGCGGGGCGATGTGACAGGCTGGAGCCAGATGGACAGAGGCCGTCAACGAGCATGCGCAAAAGCGTGTGTTTGACCCGAGCTCGAAAGATGTTGCAACAGCCACAAAAAGGTCGGAAGAAATCAAGACCAGCGCCAGGAGGACGTCGCCCGCAAGGCAACAAGAAATAACAACAACTCGCTGCAATAAGGGTGCCTGGTAGGCTTGTCACCCCCCCTGGTATGTGGCCCTAAGTTAGGATTTGTGTGTTAATGAAATATGTGAACGACTCAGAGCCCTCCGGGGGTGAGCGGTATACAAATCGAAAGATAAATAAATAAATAAATAAATAAATAAATAAATAAATAAATGAGTTCTGCCATTTTCTCTCCATGGCCAGTAAGATACCTGTGAACTGCATACCTGCTGGGGAGGGGGGAAGGTTCAACCCCATCCGAAGCAGGCTGTAGACATATTTCTGCATCGGTTTTGTTTCAGAACCACAGCCTTTCCATTTGTCCGGGCTAAGTTTCAGTTCAGCGACGCACATCCAGTCCTTTACTACCTCCAGACACTTGAGAACCACCTCGGTGTAGTGGTTTAGTACCGATGATGCGGTACAGAAGCAGTTAGGGTGGTGGTGGTGAAGCCTGGCTTCTTCATCTCTGTAGGGCAGGTTTGAAGTTAAACTTGCACCGCCCTGTCCTGGATATCCCAGGCAAGCCCGATCTAATCGGATCTTGGAAGCTAAGCAGGGCCGGCCCTGGTTGAATTTGCCTTGGATGGGAACGCTTCAAGGAATACCAGGGCTGGGATGCAGAGGCAGGCAATAGCAAGCCACCTCTCTGAAACGTCCAAGCCCCACTAGGGGTCACCAGAAGTCAACCATAATTTCCAGGGACACACACACACACAAACAAAATACCCCCCAAAAGTTACACTCTCACTCCCTGGAATTCAGCCTGCAGCTTGCAGAAAGCCCCATTTGAAATTCCCATCAGCCAAAAGAGCCGCATTGACCTTCCATCCCAGGGATGAGGCCGGCATCTCGGAACGGCACGCAGCTTACCCTTTCTCCTGGCACTGGCGGCTTCGGAACGGGAGCTGCCTGCCAGCCACGAGCCCACTGGGCGAGGTAGGTCCTTGCTTGCTTTCCAGAAACACAGGGCTGGTTGTGCATTGGGGGGCGGGGGCGGTGCTTAGAAGAGCCACGGGTGGTTCCCGAGCCACTGAGTGAGTTTCACTGCTCCAGCATTTCTTTGGTCATCTTCAGTCTTCCTGCACCACTGCTCTGGTTGCCATCTCGTCTGCGCCGCCTCCCCTGGTTCTTCTGAATGCAGCGGAGGCCTGTGAGAAGTGATATGTGGGAGAAGGTGATTAGGAGCAATCCTGGATGTTGCATGTGAGATCTGCTGCTGCGAGAAGCCAACTAGTTCTTTCACACAACTGCCAGCCAAATTAGAATGCAGTGCCCAAGACCTGGCAGGAAACCATTTGGGCCCATCATTCTGTGATGTCGGACCACTTATGGGCAATAGAAGAAGAAGAAGAAGAGATTGGATTTATACCCCGCCCTTCACTGGCGTCTCAGAGCGGCTCACAAACTCCTTTCCCTTCCCCTTCCCACAATAGGCACCCTGGGAGGTAGGCGGGGCTGAGTGAGCTCTTGACAGAAACTGCTCTTTTTCAAGGACAGCTCTTATCAGTACTATGGCTTGCCCAAGGTCATCCAGCAGGTGCAGGTGGAGGTGGAGTGGGGAATCAAACCCGGTTCTTCCCAGATTCGAGGCTGCGTACTTAACCACTACACCAAACTATGCGTTTTATTTAAATCTGTAGGGTTTTATTGTCGCGAATAGTGTATCTGAGGAGTCCCTGGTTTTCAAAGCATGCCTAGATTTATTGGACACGTCACTGTCTTGCTCACATGTTTGTTTCTGGTTTTCCTGACACCATTCCCCTCTACCTGCTACTACTAGCAGTCTGATATAGTGGTTTAGAGAGCTGGTTTGGTGTAGTGGTTAGGAGCAGAGCTCCCTCTAAGCTGTGGAGTCTTGTGAGCAAAAATGCTGCTTTGTGAGCGACTGGCATTAAAGTTGTGAGTGAGCGATTTGGCTGCTGCATAAATTAGTTTGCTCTTCTGGAGCCATCCTTCTTGAGCAAAAAGTCTATGAGCTGGAGGCTAAAAAACAGTGAGTTAGATCACACTAACTCAGCTTAGAGGGAGCACTGGTTAGGAGCACAGACTCTAATCTGGGAGAACCGGGTTTGATTCTTCACTCCTCCACTTGCAGCTGCTGGCGTGACCTTGGGTCAGTCACAAGTTCCTTCAGCGCTGTTCTCTCAAGAGCAGTCCTCGAAAGAGCTCTCTCAGCCCCACCTACCTCACAGGGTGTCTGTTGAGGGGAGGGGAAGGCAAAGGAGGTTGTAAGCTGCTCTGAGACTCCTTAAGAACATAAAGGAAGCCAATGTTGGATCAGGCCAGTGGCCCATCCAGTCCAACACTCTGTCACACACAGTGGCCAGAAATACCAGGTGCCATCAGGAGATCCAGCAGTGGGGCTAGAACTCCAGAAGCCCTCCCACTGTTGCCCCCCCCCCAGCACCAAGAATACAGAGCATCACTTGCCCCAGCCCGAGACTTCCTATCTATACCTTGTGGCTCATAGCCACTGATGGACCTCTGTTCCATGTGTTTATCCAATCTCTGAAACCATCCATCCTTGTAGCTGCCACCACCTCCTGTGGCAGTGAATTCCCTTCGGGTAGTGAAGCTCTTGCCTATCTTTAATGTTCCGCCAAGCCAGATAGAAATGGGTAGGGAGTGAAATAATGAGTTAGGTTGTAATTGGTATTAATATTGGGTGTCAATTATGCGATCTGTAAGATAGGTATTGCTGATGTTTTAATACTAATTACTTAGTATTAGATGTTCGTACAACTGTGTAGTGTTGCCAGCCTCCAGGTGGTGGCTGCAGATGTCCTGGAATAACAGCTGGTCTCCGAATGATAGAGGTCGGTTCTCCTGGAGGAAATGGCTCCTTTGGAGGGTGGGCTGTATGGCATTATACCTGACTGAGGCCCCCCTCCCCGAATGACACCTAACCCAGGCTCCACCCCTCCAATCTCCAGGTATTTCCCAGCCCAGAGCTGGCAACTCTAGGTTAGACCTGAAGACCACTGTGATTAAGAATACATTTCTCCTAAAAATGTCCGAGTCAGCTAGGTAGGCCAGGAATCATACGGAGAAGCGGGAGGGACACCTGAGCTTTTGAGCTGCATGAAAGATCTCAGGGCTGGTTGCTGAGATAAAATACCAAAGTTTTTTTGCAACTGGAACGGAATACTTTTGAGGAAACTGACTTTTCAAGTATCTGCTAACAGTGCGTAGCCAAAGGGAGTTCTGGGGTACACTGGAATCCAGAGGAAGAAACGGAAGGCAAACCAGTAACGGCAGACAGAAGGAGAATTTGTTTGTGTCTGTTTTAAAAATCCCCCTGAGGAATAACTTTAAAAGCTCACTGGGAATTCTGTATTAAATTCCTTAACTGCATCTTATTGCCTTTGCCTTCTGTGTCTTTTCTGGCAGCAGCGGGCTGTCTCCTGGCAGCTAATATTGAACGTTACCCACCAGAATATCTTGAAATTCTGCCTCATTGAACTTTGCTCATTTGTGGCTGTCAGATAAAATGCAGCGTGAATATATCTTTAGAGGACTAATGAATCTGAGGCTTCACCAGCTCTTCATTTGAGAAATGTCGCTCCGGAATGTGAAAGGCAGGAAAGTATTTGTGCTTCCTGTAACATTTGAGTCCTGTTCCTGAGTCCCATAAAAGATCGCCTAAGGACTTTAGGGCGTCATTTGTCCTGAGAAAAAGATCATTTAAGGACATTTGGCACACACATGCCAGAAAGAACAGAGGTTTGGGAATGTATCTTACTTCAAACTCTTCCGTAGCCAGTTAAATTTGAGCCTTTCTAAACCTGGGAAAGATTAACACTTGCATCATACTGAGTTTCAGCAAATGGGGATATGATTTGCTTTTTTCCCCCTCCTGATTTGAAATGATTGATTGATTCTGTCAAAATATTTGAAACATATACTGCCTCATGGGAGTATCATCATGAGTTTTCAACGTGGCAGATCTGTGGATACTTAAATCCAGAGACTGGAGCCATGGACAGAGAAGACAGATCTTTCTACAAACCTCACCCTGGACCGGCCGCTTGCTACTGTTCCAACCTTGTGAGAGTGGAGACTTTAGTAAAATTCGGAGTGGCGATTCCCATCGGAAGATATTTATGTGCTGTTCAGGCTTCAAGGCCAACTGCACGATGTTAAACTCTTTCGCTTAAGTGATCGCATCCAATGCATCTTGATTACCGCTTTTGAAGTGTAATCTTCAAACACAAAACATTGAAGAAGATCCAATTCGAAACAAGTGACTGAACCGGGGCCCGTCAATTTGTGGGTTTTGAAGATGTGCGACATGTGCTTTTGAAGATTTTTCATTTGTACTGTTTGGTATCCTTTATGATTATTTGTGAGCAATTGATACATGTATGAGAGCCAGTTCGGTGTAAGAGAGCCACTTCGGTGTATTGGTTAGGAGCATGGATTCTAATCTGGGAGAACTGGGTTTGATTCCCCACTCCTCCACTCACAGCTGCTGGTGTGACCTTGGGTCAGTCACAAGTTCTTTCAGAGCTGTTTGTTTAAGAGCTCTCCTCAAAAGAGCTCTCTCAGCCTCACTTACCTCACTATGTGTCGGTTGTGGGAAGGGGAAGGGAAAGGAGATTGTAAGCCACTCTGAGACTCCTTTGGGTAGTGAAGTATGGGGTATCTCCTGTTCCTCCTGTGCCTTGTTTTTGTATATGACATTAAGGTTCTTATTCTGAGTTGGTGCACGTTAATAACGATTTAATATTACAAATTTGTTTGGTGTAGTGGTTAAGCGCGCGGACTCTAATATGGGAGAACCGGGTTTGATTCCCCACTCCTCCACTTGCAGCTGCTGGATGACCTTGGGCAAGCCATAGTTCTGACAAGAGCTATCCTTGAAAGAGCAGTTCTGTCAGAGCTCTCTCAGTCCCACCTATCTCACAGGGTGCCTGTTGTGGGGAGGGGAAGGGAGAGGAGTTTGTAAGCTGCTCTGAGACTCCGAGTGAAGGGCGAGGTATAAATCCAAATCTCTTCTTCTCTTCAAATTTCATTCTTTAAAATTCTTTCTAAATTCATTCCTTAATATATAATATTAAAAAAAAAACATTGTAACAATCATCTAGACATTATATATGGGCTTTATACAGTTTGTTCTGGTGGTTTTCAGTTTTGATTTGTACAGGCTACTGTTCGACAGCAGCCACCCCACAAAAACCAGTGTGGCGTAGCAGTTGGAGTTTCAGAACAGGACAGAGGACACCCGGGTTCAAATCACACTCTTCTGTGGAAGCTCACTGGGTGGCCATCGGTTAGTTACACATTTTCAGCCTAACTTACCTCCCACGCAGTTGCCTATATTTATTTATAGTCTGCTTTCCCCCCCAGTTGGAATTCCAAGCAGATTTCGAACAGTGTTCTTCCCTCCTCCTCCATTTTCTCACAACAGGCCCGAGGTCATCCTGGTAGGCCAGGCTGGGAGTTTGTGATGGGCCCGAGGTCATCCACGGCAGAAGGAGGGTCGCCCAGGATCCTAGTCCGTCATTCTGTCACCTATATCATATTGGCTCGTGCGTCGTTGTTGTGAGGATAAAATGGAGCAGAAGAGAATGATGCATAAGAACACAAGAGAAGCCCATGTTGGATCAGGCCAAAGGCCCCTCCAGTCCAACGCTCTGTGTTACACAGTGGCCAGAAATACCAGGTGCCATTAGGAGGTCCAGCAGTGGGGCCAGGACACTAGAAGCCCTCCCACTGTTGCCCCTGCCCTTTTGTTGTTGTTGTTCAGTAGCACAGTCGAGTCCAACTCTTCGCGACCCCGTGGACCAGATCATGCCAGGCCCTCCTGTCTTCCGCCATCCTCTGAAGTTTGTTCAATTTCATGTTCATTGCATCGGTGGCACTTTCTAACCATCTCATCCTTTGCCGTCCCCTTCTTCTTTGACCTTCAATCTTTCCCAGCATCAGGGTCTTCTCCAGGGAATGCTCCCTTCTCATTTGGTGGCCAAAGTATTTGAGCTTCAGCTTCAGGATCTGGCCTTCCAAGGAACAATCAGGGTTGATTTCTTTTAGGACTGACTGATTTGATCTCCTTGCAGTCCAAGGGACTCTCAAGAGTCTTTTCCAGCACCATAGTTCAAGAGAATCTATTCTTTGGCGCTCAGCCTTCCTTATGGTCCAACTCTCGCAGTCATACATTACTACTAGGAATACCATTGCTTTGACCATGCAGACTTTTATTGGCAGGGGGATGTCTCTGCTTTTTATCATGCTGTTTAGGTTTCCCCTGCCCTTAAGCACCAAGAATACAGAGCATCCCTTGCTCCAGAGTTCCTACCTCTGCTCCATATGTTTAACTAATTCCCTCTTGAAGCTGTCCATGCTTGTAGCTGCCACCATCTCTTGTGGCAGTGATGCAAGCCAATTTGGATCCTCATTACGGAGGAAGTGGGATATAAATTATATCACTAATTTATAGCTATACATAAATTAGTAGCTTGGTGGTTGGCTGGGAAGGAGAGGAAGAAGCAGGGAAAGGTAAGGATGTGGGGATTGCTAGATGGAGGGAAAGAAGAAATGGTTCCTTGTAGGTTCTCCACTGCACAACTGGGCCTGGCCTGGCAACAGGCATCCTGCAGTGCTGATTCCTGCTATTTTCCTGGTTCATGTGTCAAATGTTACAATACTCTGAATATTTGTGTCAGTATTTCCATAACAGTCTAGTGGATCAGCCCCGAGTAGGATTCCAACTACCCTGCCTATTCAAGAGATGTCCTCCAATAATCCCTCGTGTCTCATCCTGCTCTGCCTCAAGTTCATCTAATGTTTCAATAAAGTCCATGTGTTCTACTGTCTATCTGCCTTTACTAGAAACAACAGTATTTACAAATATAATCTTTCTTGGTGTGTATTTACAGTAGACACAACTGTTCCTTAATGTATCTAATGCTCTAAACAACAAACATTTCAGTAAGATTATTTGATTTGTATTTGTTCAATGTGTTTTTAACAAAAGACCGCTTTCCTGTTTAGCATTAAAACAATTCTGCGGCCATTAACCAATTAAAGTATCATCAGAAGATATTGTGTGTTTGAAAAGGAAACATTGTTAATGAATGTGGCCGTGCTCTGAATTATGCCAGATGTTCCGTCTGTGCATAGAACGCAAGTCAGCTAATGAAAAACTGGCAGAGATAAAACCAAAGTGGTCTACTGGAGCTTAGTTTTAAAGTCACTATTTATATATGAGGGGAAATTAAAGTTAATGTTCATATAATGCTTGTTTTACCCAGGGCTTTTTTTGTAGAAAAAGCCCAGCAGGAACTCATTAGCATAATAGGCCATACTCAACAGCAAAAACTTATTAGCATATTAGGCCACACCCTGACAGCACAGCCTATTAGCCTATTAGGCCATGCCCCATGTTACCAGAAGTGTGGCCATCCAGCCACACCCACCTTTTGCTTCTTATTCTGTTTACCTCATTTGTTGTCAAAACCCAGGGCTTTTTTTGGAGCAGGAACTCCTTTGCATGTTAGGCCACACACCCCTAATGTGGCCAGTCCGAATGGGTTCCTGCTGGGCGTGGCCAACTCTGGAGCCAGCCGGAACTCTGTTCCTGTGCATTCCTGCCCCAAAATAGCCCTGGTTTTACCTAATTATAGTATCCTCTCCTTTTTTGTTTTGCTCAGTGTCTTTTCATCCTACTCTGCTTTTGAGTCCCATCACCTAAAACTGTGGACATCTCATCCAGTCCATTCGCGTTTCCTTTTTTGCCCCTTTCCAGTAATCTAGTTGATCTATATAGCTATATCTCAAGTGTGCCGTCCCCCCATCTGCGGATATCTAAATTGTATATTTATTTATTACATTACATGTATTGATCACCTAATCTCCACGACCATGGGGCTCTAGGTGATGTGCAACATTCTAAAACCGTAAAAACATATAAAAACCATATCCAGCATTATACAATAATTAAAAGCAAGCGGCAAAAAAAAAAAAAAATTGCCGTTCCCTCCCGCCTGGTCTGTGAGTGCTTCACATGCATGGGAGGGGGGGGTAGGCTCCACAAGGAACCGGGGTCCAGGTAGGGTGTCAGCCACGATGTCAACTGTCGCTGTCCTCAACCGAATGCCTGGCGGAACATCTCTGCCTTACAGGCCCTGCGGAATTGCATAAGATCCTTCAGGGCCCTGATGGTATTTGGCAGAGAGTTCCACCAGGTCGAGGCCAGTGCCGAAAAGGCCGTGCTTGAAGGCAGCCAGATATCTCTAAGGCCAGGGACCACCAGCAAGTTGTTCTGTGCAGAGCATAATTCACAGATTGGGGCCACATTTACTCAAAGCAGATGTTTCTGAAAACTGGGGGACCCCCTAGGTTGGCATAAAAACCTGACAATTAAAAAACAACAACATGGGGTTCAAATTCTCCAGCAGACGTTGGTGGCAGAGGAGGAGCTCAGGAGCCCCGCTGGGCCTGGGGTCAGTGCAGCCCAGGACCCCCAGCAGGGCTGGTGAGAAAGTGGGGAGGAAGGGAATCCCCCCCCCCCCGTGAGTCTCATGGGCCCACACTTGCACTTTTATAATTTCTCTCATGTTACAGCCAACCTTTTTTTTTTTTAATCATTTCCAGGTAAACCTTGTCAATCAGCTGAGAAAACATTTGGTTGCCATGGCCAGACTGGATATTTATTCAGGAAAATAAACATTTTCCTTCCATGGAGAGTCTTGTGACACCTTAAGACTAATGATTGTATGGCGGTGTGATCTCGCACAAAAACCCCCTCATGCCATAATAAAATCAGTTGCCTTAGGACTAAGGCAGATACTCTTCTGGAGGGAGATTGTAAGCCGCTCTGAGACTCCGAGTAAAGGGTGCGGTATAAATCCAATTCCCCTCCTCTTCCTCTTCCTCCTCCTCTTCTTTCTCTTCTTCCGTATCATCTCAGTGTTGACTATTCTTTTAGCATCTGGCTAGAATTACTCTGTGCTTCAGCTCTCATCTTGATAACGCGAAGCTTGGCTACTATATTTAAGACTAGAGAACCCTGGCTTGATGGGATATTTCTGATACAGCATTGATCCTAATCATGTTGACAAGCAGGACCATAGCCAGGATTTTTGGCTTCAGGGGACATTTAAATATTTATTTATTTATTAGTTGTAGTAGATTTTCCAGGTCGGGTGGCCATGGTCTTGGCATTGTAGGACAAGACGTTTCGCCAGTAGCTGTGACTGGCATCCTCAGAGGTATAACACAGAAAGATGGAGTACTTTCTGTGTGATCTCTGAGGATGCCAGTCACAGCTGCTGGCAAAATGTCATGTCCTACAATGCCAGGACACGGCTACAGAACCCGGAAAATCTACAGCACTAATGACCCGCTGTGAAAGCCTTCGACAACATATTTATTTAGTAAAGGCAAGGTTCCTTACTCAATAGCCAGTTGAATCCGACTCTAGGGTTGCGTGCTCATCTCCATTTCAAAGCCGAAGAGCCAGCGCTGTCCGAAGATATTTCGTAGTCATGTGGCCCGCATGACTAAACATCAGGAACGCTGTTACCTGCCCGCCAAAGTGGTACCTATTTATCTCCTTGCAATTTCTGGCTTTCAAACTGCTAGGTTGGCAGGACATATTTATTTATTATTTATTAATTCAATGTGTACCCTGCCCTCCCCGTGAGCAGGCTCAGGGTGGCTTACACGATTGGTAGAAGAGTAACCAATAAAACCACACAAAACCATTTAAAATGATTCAGATACAAATGAAATCATGAAACCATAAGGTGCCTAGTGATAATTCATTAGCTGCTTAAGTGGCACGCTAAAAATGTTTGCAAGCAGACAGTTTCCAGCTCCATGGTCATTCCTGAGTCATGCCGTGGCATAGGCCAGATGGTAGTCATGAGGGCGGCTCCTTAGTTGAAAGCCTGGTGGAAGAGCTCCGTCTTGCAGGCCCCGCGGAACTGCAGAAGATCCCTCAGGGCCCTGATCTCCTCCGGGAGCTCGTTCCACCTGTAAGGAGCCGCCACTGAGAATAATAAGTAGGGGGCAACCCCCATACACGCCCAGGCGGTGGCAGGAACAATGAGAGGGTAAAGTAAAAAAAAAAAAAGCGATGAGAGAGAGTTGAGAGGCAGTGCAAGGGCGATGGCTTGGCACGGCATGGCCATGGTGGGCACAAAAAATAAAATAAAATAAAATAAACCAGATGGATGGGAAGTTGGGAGGCCTGGGCAGTAAGTCGCGGGGCCTGTCCCGGAGATACTCCACTGTAGCTACGGGCCTGCCTGCAAGATGTGCTGGCTTTACAAAGTTTTAGGAATTAATTCATTGTCTCCTTCCCCACCCGTAAGTAAGGTATAAATAAGATTCTGAGAACCCGTACTGGAGAAGGGACTCTGCGACAGAGCTGAAGTGTCCGCAGTCTTACCAGCCCCTTTTGCAACAAGTTAAGAGACCATGGAATTATGTTTGCTTTGTGAGAAAATTACTAATCCTTGGTGCAAGGAAATGAAGGAATACGTCACACATGGAGAGATGTCCATAACGGCTATAGGGAGAATGTGCAGTTGTTACTGGTTCTGGGAAATGCACCTCCGGCCCCTTGTATTCTTGTATTTGAATTTAAAGAGACTGTGCGGTAGCCAAGCGAATAAAAAGTATCAGGCCTAGATTTGTCATAATGTGGTATGCAGTGATTGAAATGTCGATAGTTGGTCTGTCTTTTCAAATGGCTTCGTTTTGGAGGAGCTCTTCACTGCAGCATATCTCTATTAGCTAAACCTACGGAGGCTGGATTTTATACTTTACTTTCAAAGGTGTGGGTCTTCCAAACACAACTTTGCCTACAGCACATGTTCATGATGGATTTTTTAAAAACCAGCTGAATGCCTCAGATGCTGGCTTTATATCAGATGCAAAACAGATGCCTTATAATCAATAAATCTCATGCTTATACATTTGAAGTTTAATGGGCTATGCTAATTACACCATGTCATACCTAACCAAGTAATCAGAAAACATATTTCTTTCCTGTTTCACAAGATGGGCTGTGTTTCGAGTTCTGAAACTTAATGTGCTTGTGTAATTATGCAGTGTCACAGCTCAGCAAGAGATCTTTTTTTAAAAAAGAAAAAAAAACCCTGTTCTATATTCTCTTTCTACACTCTGAGCCAGGGGTCGCCACCCTTTCTGAGCCTGAGGACATCTTTGGAATTCTGACATAGCGTGGTGGGCGCTGCTACAAAATGGTTGCCGCAAAATGGCTGCCGCGGGAGGTGTAGCCAAACACAAAATGGCTGCTGCAGCTTACCATGAAACAAGCAAGCACTGCGTAAATAACACAGACCAAAGAGCGCCCAAGTAATACAGACAACAGAGAAAACATTTATATAACAAGAAAACACTATACTGACAAGGAATAACAAGGAACCACATGTTATCAGTGATAGCAAAATTACATCATGCAATGCACAAGTACATTAAGTAGTACAGACGAAACAGAAGATAGACGAAGACTCCGGATTTCAGTCTTCGTTTCGATGGCTCTTCTTCAGAAACTTCATCAAACTTCATAAAGCACTCATAATGTACAGAAGCCTTCAAAACAGTATATACAGGCAAAAAACCAATCCTTGTGTTAAATCATTCTCAACCCGGCACCCGATCACCAATAGAACATTTTCTTATATAGTCGGTAAGATAGTGTTACCTTGTTATATAAATGTTTTCTCTGTAGTCTATATTACTTGGGCACTCTTTGGTCTGCGTTATTTGTGCAGTGCTTGCTTGTTTCATGATCCAGTGTACTGTGTTCTCACACTAGTTTTGCTGCAGCTGACCTTAGAACATAAGAACATAAGAGAAGCCAATGTTGAATCAGGCCAATGGCCCATCTAGTCCAGCACTCTTGTCACACAGCGGCCAAAATATACCAGGTGCCATCAGGAGGTCCAGCAGTGGGGCCAGGACACTAGAAGCCCTCCCACTGCTGCCCCCTCCAGCACCAAGAATAGAGTACATCACCTGCCCCAGACTGAGAGTTCCCATCTATAATGTAAAGGTAAAGGTTCCCTTGTTCAAAAGCCAGTCGAATCCGACTCCAGGGTTGCGGTGCTCATCTCCGTTTCCAAGCCGAAGAGCCAGCGCTGTCCGAAGACGTTTCCGTGGTCATGTGGCCGGCATGACTAAACACCAAGGCGCACGGAACGCTGTTAACTTCCCACCAAAGTGGTACCTATTTATCTACTTACAATGTCTTGCTTTCGAACTGCTAGGTCGGCAGGAGCTGGAACTAGAGACGGGAGCTCACTCCGTCATGCGGCACCCGGGTCTCGAAATGCTGAACTACTGACCTTCCACAGCCTGCAGTTCAGCGTCTTAACCACTTGAGCCACTGCAGCCCCTTACCCTGTGGCTAATAGCCACTGATGGACCTTCAGTCGCCCAGTGAAGATCCTTGCGCTGTAGTGACAGCTGCCGCCAAAGAAATGTTTTTAAAAATCCGCACGGCCGATCAATCTTCAGTGACCAATTCGAAGTCTTGCTGAGCCAAAGCCCCCTGCCAAAGCCCCCTGCCTTTTCTAGAAACACTTGCTGTGCACCAGAACAAGGTGATGGCAAACACCGTGGTGCCTTGGTATAGCTCCCCCCCCCTTAGGTAGCGCTTTGTACTGCAGGCTCACATTTGAGTTTGCGACATAGGTTTTGGATAGATTCACCTGCACACAGTGCTCTTAAGGTCTCCGTTGAAGTTTGATCTGGGGGTTATGACAAGTTGCTTTATTTAACAGGTTGGTCCCTTTGAATGAAGGGAAATCCGTTCCACACTGTACTGCAGCCTAATTGACGGATCCAGGTTCAAATGGCCACACAATGATAAAAGTTCGGCCCGTGGTCTTGCGGAAGTCTCGCAGGATTGCTCCGGAGATCCAGGAGATGAGAACTGTGAGCAGTCGGTACTCTGAAAGCCGTAATATTTACGCTTCAGGAGCAGCCTGATGTAATGTAGCGTTTGCTCACTCGCCCCCTGCTCTATAAACTTTTGAGCCCTGTGTTTGAAACGAGCAGCGGCATGTCTCCTTGTGCCACCACAGCACGGCACCAAGGGAAACCCCAGCTGAATTTGTTGTATCCTCCTTTCCCTTCTGCTTCTGTGTCGCTCTTTTGGATCCTGGCCATTATCCTGGTAATACATATTATGCTCCAAACTTGCTCATAGGTGGGTTTGACAAAGTGGGCAGCGTGCTGAATGCCAGGCGTTCACAACAGAAGATTTTCCAGGGCGGAGTCATCTAAGGAGAAAGAATTTTTGTTGGCATGGATCGGTGTGCATCTCAAGAGGATCGTGTGGGGATTCTCTAGTTTGGTGTTTCCCAAAGAGGGCCGTACCGCTCCCTGGGAGCAGTGGGCATACCTAGGGGGGATGCGAAGAGCTGGGGGTGGGTCCCTTCAACGACGTTGTTCATTCTTTGTGCACGTTATTCATGTCCTCCTCTTTCATGGGGATTCAAGCTGGAATATATGGAATCTGCACGGTCAACAAAATGGGACATTCAGTAACTGATGCATTAGAACTTTTAGAAGTCTGGAACCACCAGAGAAAATGGAAGAATAGCATAAGAATTAACGTGATATGTTAAATCAGGGGTGTCAAACATGTGGCCCAGGGGCTGGGTCAAGCCCCCAAAGGGCTTCTATCAGGCCCGCGCTGGAACTGGCCGTCTCCTGCTTCTTCTTCCAGTTCTGCTGCTGCTGCGTCATCGTAGGTTTGCAGCTTACAGAGACACACACCTGAACAGCAGACTCAGGACTGCAACAGCACAGACATTTCGATGCAACAATTCAGAGCAAGGGGTGTCAGTTTTCAGGCACTGTTAAATAAACAAAATATTGCAAGAGTGCTAATGTGTTAAGCATGTTTTTATTTTAAGTAAAGAAACCCCACCCTTTGTGTTTGTGTCCTTTATAAAGTTTGTATCTCTGCTCCCTGGCATGACGTTTTATGGCACACACCTGGCCCGGCCCAACAAGGTCTCATTTATGTCAGGTCCGGCCCTCAGAACAAAGGAGTTCGACAGCCCTGCATTAAGTGATGCAGAAATTGCATACAGGTCAGGCATGTCAAGGTATGGGGCGTCTTACGGGCAAGGCAGCATGCTGGCAAATGGGACTCCATTTCTGCTTCTGCATAGTGCTGAAATGTGATGGAAAGTGTTGGAATCGCTAGCCACTGTGCCACCAGAGCTCCAGGCAGACCAGTAGACCACATTGTGAGACACCGTCGTCTCCGTGCCTGTTTTTGTCTCTTTCATCTTTCATGGGTTTTTTGGTGGCAAATCTTTAGCATGATAGTATTGAGTGTGGTAGTTATTATCCAGGTTCTCGGTTACTGAACCTGCGGATTATGAAATGTGCCTTTTAGCCATAGAAGTGTTATTTTTGATGCAGCCTGCCCAGTATTAATATTTCTTGATTATGTAAGGATTTAAAATTTCTCAATAACTGTTTTAAAAAAGGAAAAAAATGGGTTTTGGAAGAAAAATTTAGGGGAAGGGAAGGGAAGGAAAGACAGAAGGACAGATAGACAGACAGAGAGAGAGAGAGAGAGAGAGAGAGAGAGAAAGAAAGAAAGAAATTTTAGGGTATAAATAATAAAAATTCCAGTAATAGGAGGAAAAATTATGCTAAATAAATATTGGGGGAAATTTTGGGTACATTTTTGTCAAAAGTAATTTTTTTAGACAAACCTTTATAAAAACACTGTTTTTATTTAGTATTGCAGTAATAAAATAAAAGAAAATATCCCCAAAAGTATTAAAAGGAGGAAATACGTTAAAATAATCTTTATTCCTTTAAGTTCAAGCCATTTTTTCTTCTTTTCCAGTACCTTTTGGCCTTCCAGGACCTTTAATGTATTCCATTGCCATCTGTCAAACATTATCTTCCTTAGTGGGCTATTCTGAATAATGCTTTTATAGGGGGGGCATTGGAGATGAGTTTATGGAACCAAGGGGGCTGTGGCCCCACTGCTCTGGTTGATTGCCTGAATGTTCAGAGCTTGAGATTCCATGCTGTTTTGTTTATTGCAAAACATGAGTGACTGGCCAAACATTATATGGTTGTAAGCATCTTGAGGCAGGAAACCAAGGAGTAGCACTAACAGGTGAACAGAAGGAAAGGGTGTCTTGATTCCCCTTGTTAGAACGAGACCAACATTTCTTTCCTGATAAAGTTTATAGAGCTCATGTGGAAAACCTTTTTGACATGAGCTCTATAAACTTTGACATTGCAGTCATATTTTGCAGAACTATCAAAATACTTCCCACCCGTAGTCTCTGAACCAGTGTGGTATAGTGGGTAAGAGCAGCGGACTCTGATCCAGAGAACTGGATTCAATTCCCCACTCCTCCACCTGAAACCTGCTGGGTGACCTTGGGGCAGTCACAGTTCTCTTTGAACTTTCCCAGCCCCACCTGCCTCACAGGGTGCATGTTGTGGGGAGAGGAAGGGAAAGTGGTTGTAAGCCACTTTGAGATTCCTTAGGGTGGGTAGGGGGATAAAAACTAACTCTTCTCCTTCTCCTCCTCCATTGAGGTAGCTGTGTTACTGTTTTTCCCCAATGAATTAGCTGGTCTCTGTGGTGTCACAGGATTCTTCATTAGTGTCTGTCACGTCTCAGGTGGGGTGTCACCTGATGCTGCCAACACTCTGGATTTAGGATCCCTTGAGAAGGCCCAGAGCCCCCTCCCAAGACCTTCAGACCTCCCTTTTGGCTGAATAATAGGCGTGAGGACCAGGCAGAGTGAACAGCAAGGAAAAGGTTTATTTTATAGGAGGTCAAACAAACAAGATGCAGAATAATAACAGTAAGTGGGTGAAAAGAAAAAAATCTAAATATATGCTGTCTCTAGCTCACTATCTCAAGTGGCTTTAGACGACTCACCCTTCCCTCAGGATGAGGGTTTCTCCCCCACAGCAGTCTTTCTTCTGGCACTGTTCCCTGGGAAGACGAACAGCTTTTTCTCTGGTACCAGTTCTTTTATTCTCCAGCCCTCTTCTTCCCTATTGGTCAAAATCGGTGCCAAAACTTCCCAAGGCCTTCTGGGGTTTGTAGGCCCAGCGTCCCCTACTGCTAGCCAGGCTCCGTGGGCCTAGTAGGCCTCTGGTGGCACAGCCCAGATCATGACAGTGTCGTAGCATTAGTTGTCACTGCATGGTTTTGTTTTTGTTTTACTTATGAGTTTTTGCAGTGTTGATATATTCAGATGGATGGTTTGCAACAGTTTTATGAAGATGATACTGTAATATGTGCTACCGGGTGATATAACCAGTGCCCCTTTGTGCTTTTGCCTTACAAACTGTAGCACACAGGTTATTTATTTACTTTGGACCATTTTTAGGCCCCTTCTCCAGGAACCTGCTCAAAGCAGCTTACAAAATTTAAAAAAAGTAATAAAAACAGAACATTAAAAGGGTTGACTAAAAATTCCCCCACCCATAGGCTTGCCAAGTCCCCTCGGGGGGCGGGTAACCCCCCGCCCGAGAGGCCCATTACCCGCCCCCAGAAAATCGGGCCCCGGGGGGAACTCCACCCCCTTCCAGCAACGTCCCCAGCGTGATGATGTCACTTGGAGGTGACATCATCACGTTGGGCACGTTGAGGGCGGGACACTCTATGATTCGAGGGAAAACTCTATGGTTTTCCCTCAAATCCTGGTGGCCCCGTCCCCAACGTCCCAATGTGATGATGTCACTTCTGGGTGGCGTCATGGCGGCGCGCGCGCAGGGACTCCAGGGATAGAACGGGACTCCCCCGCTCTAAGGTAGTTTACACTTGGCATCCCTACCCACCCATCATCATAAAAACAAACAGACCAGATCATAAAAACAGACCACAGACAGCCCGACACAACAATATCCAGGCTAAAATAGTGTTTTTAAAAATCAACTTCTTAAAAGCCAAGATGAACGGTAAGGATTCTGGCCTGCCCCCTAAAAAGAAAGCAGTGCCTGGTGGGTTTCAAAAGGAAGGACGTTCCACGAGCAAGGTGCCACTTATTCAAGTAAATGTTGCTGGTTTAAAATCGGTTGAAGTGCTGAGCAGTCATAAGAGAGCTTTTGGGGACTTTCTTTTTGGAGCCAATTGAAGATTCCTTGGAACAGAAATGTTCCACCCCTGGTACTGATGTTTGTCCCCGTCAAAGAATCCTAACATGCTCCATATTCTCTCGCTGATGTAAAGAATCGGTGTTACACTCTGCAGAAGATCTTCTTTAAAGGACAACACAAGTTCATTTAAAATTCTGTCCAAACTGCTGAAACGTGAAGAACATAACTGGTAACAGATAGCATCAACTTGTATTAGATGTACCTGGCTTGCCATTTTATATTAAGGAACACATTGATCTAGCTGAGAGCCTTTGGGTAGTTTAATATCAGTGCCACAGAAAGATAAGAATGGCAGAAGCATTGCGAGAGAGAGGAAGGCAGACAGGCAGTGAAAGGTCCAAAGTGAAACGTGAGGTAAAACCAGATCTTGAGGAGGACACGAATGGAGGGAAGGGGTGTTACACGGGGAAGCCAGGTAGGCGTCGGCAACGTGTCAAGCTTTGCTGTAGGTCTCCTAAGACTTGCCAGCGTGTGGAAAGTCAAGGCAGCGAGATGGCCTATATCAGCGATAAATGTTCTGGGACAAGCAAGTCACTCGTCGTGAATCGTCGCATTTTGAAGCTAAATCAAGGATGACACATTTAAGTCGGGAGGAGAGATTTTAAGCTAACCGTAGACCTTGGTGCTCTCCCACCCAGGGACTAACCAGGGCCCACCTTGCTTAGCTTCTGAGGTGTGACGAGGTCGGGCCCGCCTGGGCCTTCCGGGTCAGGCCAAAATAGCTGGCGTTGGTGGCTGGAAGCAGTGTTCCCTCTAAGCCGAGTTAGTGTGAGCTAGCTCGCAGTTTTTTAGCCTCCAGCTCACACATTTTTGTCTTCGCTCACGAAGGAGGGCCACAGAGCAAACTAATTTATGCAGGAGCCTGATTGCTGGCTCAACAGCTTTCATGCCAGTTAAAAGGCTTGCCTGATGGCCGCCGTCGTAAAACTGAGCGTGAAGGCAGAGTGTTTATTGAAGGCCACAGAATATTTATTGAAGGTTTATTGGAGACAGAATGTTTATTGGTTCAAAGAAAAATCCAGAAACAAAGGGGCACTGAATACCTTTTATTCGCTTGACTGAACTTTTACACAGCGGCATGCAGCCTTGCGAATCTTCTGCAACTCTTCGTCTGGCTGAATACTAGAACACAATTTTCTGTGTACTACTTAATGCCTACCCCAACAAAGGGTTTTGGAGAACAAAAAAGCTCGCAGGCTGTTGTGTGATGTTTGTGTGATGTCTGGATCGAAAATAACTGTTTACTTTATTTATATCTTGCCTTTCACCCCCAAAGGGGACCCAGCACGGCCTACCCCATTTCTCCTCTCCTCTACTTTATCCTCACAGCACCCCTGTGAGGTAGGTTAGGCCGAGAGGGGCCCAACGTCACCCAGCAAGCTTCTATGGCACGAGCAGGGTTTCGAACCTGGGATTCCCAGATATTAGTCTGATGCTCTAACCACTGCACCGGACTGGCTGTTCCCTGTAGTTATGTAGTATATAAACAGTTATGTAAGGGAAAAGTTTCAAGGCTTTAAATTCCACAGGTCTTCATAATACTTTTAAGTCCTGGAATGATTTAGAAGAACAGTTTAAAAAAAAACTAAACTGTGGACTTCTGTGGAGTCTTTAGGCTGTTTTGAAGTTCAACATGAAATTAGATTGGGTTCCTGGCTTAGTTTTAGCAACGGAGTCACCTTTTCTGACTCAGCATCCTGAGCTTTGCAAAGCTCCATATATCTTTTTTTTTTAAAAAGGATCTAGGTTCAAGTAATTTAGTTTAGTACAATGCACATAGTAGGAGATGCAGTGGCAGTAGGAGCTGCGGCGGCTCAAGTGGTTAAGACGCTGAACTGCAGGCTGGAAGGTCGGTAGTTCAGCAGTTCGGGACCCGAGTGTCGCATGACGGAGTGAGCTCCCATCTCTGGTCCCAGCTCCTGCCAACCTAGCAGTTCGAAAGCAAGAAATTGCAAGTAGATAAATAGTTACTGCTTCGGTGGGAAAGTAACAGCGTTCTGGTTGGGAGTTGGGACCTTCTTTCATCCCAAAGGCTGCCGTCATGATTTACCGAAATTAATATTGTGTGTGCAATAGCAACACTCACATGCCAGTAGATAATAGCGCTCACGTTAAATGTTTATACACCGAACCAGTTGATGTGAAGTGGCTACATTCTCTTTGGGCAAGCCGTCCTGTTGTGAATTGTGTGGGTCTGGCACACAGACGCCTCCCCCGATCACTTTGAAAATGTCAACACCACTCCATTCTAATTTGGCAGCGGTGTTCAGTGCCGCCCCGTAGACGGATCACAGGCCAGCTGACGGCGCAACACCATTCGGTCCCTCATCAGTCGGTGGCTTCAGCACAGACAATTTTTGGCAGAATGTGCAAATTGGCTCCACGGAACAGCATTGCATTTGAAGCGATCTGAAATGTGGCGGAATCTCTGCTTGTGAATTTTGGGATGGCCGAATCGCACGTGCCGGTCAGCGTTGGATGCTGAAAGCGTCAAGTGACAAACATGCATGTGTGAGCTAGCCCTGTGCGCGGCACTTATTAAAGCAAATAGAACTTTAGAGAGAAGAGACGATGATTGTGACACAAGATACTTGTCAGCATAGGAAAGGTATTAGACTTGCTGTTTCTGCATTGCAGTTTTCCCTTAGCCATAATTCACCTTCAGATGACACGGAAAAGGATGGATGCTTATTTACAAATCAGACAAAGAAGAAGAAGAGGAGAAGGAGGATGTCATGATCTGTGCAGGACGGAGACAGGGCCTAGAGGCCTAAACTATAGGAGGGGTCTCTCTGGCAGTAGAAAGACAGCCTACAATCCCCACAATGCTTGGGGACAGTTTTAGCTAATGGGAGTGCAGGGATTCTGGGAGGAGACTGTTGCATTCTGGTGAAGGTGTGTCTTAAAGCTGTAGGTTGTGGAAAATGGTGTCTTTCTTCACACAGGAGTGAAATGATGTGGACTGTGATAAACTCTGTGTGTTGTGAGGAAACAGAGCTTGCTGTCTCTCTGCAGTTTTCCCTCCCGCGGAGTTACTGAGGGAGAAGGGCTGGTCTGAGAGGAGAAGGTCCCTCACTAGTCAGAGTGACTGTTACAGGTAGCGAGGCCTGGTAAGAAGGCTTGTAGGCCTTAAGTAGTACCAATTAAGGAGTAACAGGTAGCTGTGTTAGTTTTGTATTCTTTTTGCCTTTCACCATTGTTATACCTTTTTAAAGCACCTTGCCTTATTTGATTTGCCCCAGCATTGTTCTTAATAAACCATTGTTAAGTACTCTGCCTGGTCATCACACCTGTTTTCTCGGCTGTAAAAGGGGCATTTTTGGATGGGCTTGAGAGGGTACCCTGGGCCTTCTCAAGGGACCGTTAAGTCCAGGGTGGTGGCAGTGGAAGGTGGCGACCTCCTGGGGTCATGACAGAGGAGGAGATTGGATTTATACCCCACCCTTCACTACCGAAAGGAGTCTCAGAGCGGCTTACAATCTCCTTTCCCTTCCCCTCCCCACAACAGACAGACACCCTGGGAGGTAGGTGGGGCTGAGAGAGCTCTGACAGAAACGGCTCTTTTTCAAGGACAGCTGTGCCAGAACTATGGCTTGCCCAAGGTCACACCAGCAGCTGCAAGTGGAGAAGTGAGGGAATCAAAACTGGTTCTCCCAGATTAGAGTCCGCTCACTTAACCTCTATGCTAAACTGATGAGGGCATAACCTCAGGTTGCCAGCCTCCAGGTGGCACCTGGGGATCCCCTTCTATTACAGTTGATCGCCTCGTGCCCAAGATCCCTGGAGAAAATGGCTGTGTTAGAAGGTGGACTCTGTGGCATTAGACCCTGCTGAGTTCCTTCCCCCCAGGCTCCACTCCCAAAATCTCCCAAGTGTTTCCCAACCGTGGAGCTGGGACCCAGTGTTCCCTCTAAGCTGAGTGAGTGTGAGTCGGCTCACAGTTTTTTAGCCTCTGCCTCACACATTTTTGTCTTCGCTCAGGAAGGAGGGCACCAGAGCCAGACTAATTTCTGCAGCAGCCAAACCGCTCACTCGCAACTTTAATGCTAGTAGCTCACAAGGTAGAATCTTTGCTCACAAGACTCCACAGCTTAGAGGGAGCACTGCAGGGAACCCCAGTGTAGCCTCATAATCTCGGTCATTCTAGAGATTTTCAGGTGAACCCAAATAAAACAGGTTATAATGTTGGATGTAGACTTGAGCAGTTGTATTCCAGTAAATCTTGTGGATCAAAAACTGGCTTCTAAATAGGAAACAGAGAGTGAGTATAAATGGGAAACTTTCTCAGTGGAGGGTGGTAAGCAGTGGGGTACCACAGGGATCAGTACTCGGTCCGATGCTTTTTAACACATTCCAGCGCCATTTCATAGCACAGGGAAGATTGCAAAGAGTTCAGAACTGTACCTTAGCATTTGGGGCTCCTTGTTCTTAGTCAGTCCTGTAACTGACTGAAGATATAAACTAGGATTCTAGAAGCCTTTAAGTACTGGCTCAAATGTTTCCGCACGTACTCTTCAAATTACCTGTTCTGGCTGCATTAGCCTGTTCTCCATGTTCGGCCCATTTTGACTTAGTGTCTTCCATCCTGGTTGTCATATGCACATCTAAGCATCTGGGTCCAGAATAAGATCATGTATATTTTTGTAAATTCAAGAAGAAGAAGAAGAAGAAGAGGAGGAGGAGGAGGAGGAGGAGGAGGATGCGGCGGTGGAGACTGGATTTATACCCCACTCTTCACTACCCGAAGGAGTCTCAGAGCAGCTTACAACCTCCTTCCCCTTCCCCTCCCCACAACAGATACCCTCTGAGGTAGGCGGGGCTGAGAGAGCTCCTTCAAGGACTGCTCTTGAGAGAACAGCTCTGAGAGAACTTGTGACTGACCCAAGGTCACACCAGCAGCTTCATGTGGAGGAGGAGTGGGGAATCAAACCCGGTTCTCCCAGGTTAGCGTCTGTGCTCCTAACCACTACACCCAACTGGCTCTCTAAGCTCTCTGGTGAGAAGCACGCTACTGCAGTATCCTAAGCGATATGGATCCTTACATAATTAGTATGTTGAAAAGGATGATGACACTGCTAAGTGTACGGAATGTTCAGAATTAATCGTTTCAGCCTCCAGGAAACGAGGGTTAGCACCACAATTCATCACAATTTTAGTTTCAAACAATATTTTGATTATGATTTATAGTATTAGTTTTCATTGTTGCAGCTGCCAGAGTGTCGTGTTCTGAACAAACTTCTGCATGCCTAAATCCTAGTATCAATTCATTGAATGTGTCCAACATGCCTGCTAGCTGAGATCTTCATCGGAGGACCTTCAAGCGTTCTGGCCTTCTGTGGGTCGGTTGGGGTCTTCTCTATGGCTGTGCCCTGATTGTGGAACACTCTTCTTCTTGTCCCAGACACACGTAGCCTTTTAGGTTTTCCCTGTAACATTTACAGGGAGCCGTAGGCAGTTAATCATTGTGATACAGAGTCCGTTTTCGGAGCGGTAAATATTGCTGTTTGGCGTCGCTTGATTATAATTTGGGCTGGGTATATGTTTTGTTCTGAGTCTACTTGACTTACTTTGTACCTGGATCCTTTACCAAGTTGAACTGCTAGTGTGTGTAGTATCTTGTTGGCAGTTAATGGCAAGAGGGAGAAGAAGAAGAAGTGGAGGAGGAGGAGGAGGAGATTCGATTTATACCCTGCCCTTCACTTGGCGTCTCAGAGCAGCTTACAAACTCCTTTCCCTTCCCCTTCCCACAACAGACAACCTGTGAGGAAGGCGGGGCTGAGAGAGCTCTTTCGAGAACTGTCCTTGAGAGGGGAATCAAATCCAGTTCTCCCAGATTAGAGTCCGCACACTTAACCACTACACCAAAGTGGCGATAGTTCCCAACGGTGCCCTCCTAAGCAGTTTCAGAGGGCAGGGCTATTTTTGGACAGGAATGCACAGGAACGGAGTTCTGGCTGGCTCCCAAGTTGGCTACGCCTACAGCCTCCCCTCCCCTTGGGTTCCCCAGGTGCCTCGCAAGCCAGGGGTTGCCTGGGGAAGCCAAGCCGATCCAGGGAGGGAAGGCAGTTTAAACTGCTTTCCCCTCCCTCAGGTTTCCCAGGCACCCCGCAAGCCATGGGGCACCTGGGGAGGCCAGTCCTCGGAGGGAGCTGTGCCGTCAGGGGTGTGGCCTAATATGCTAATGAATTTCTGCCGTTGGGTGTGGCCTGTTATGCTAATGAGTTCCTGCTGGGCTTCTTCTACAAAAAAAAGCCTTGTCAGAGGGTATCCGTGTTGGTATGCAATAGAATATCTAGATTCAAATCCAGTAGAATCTTAGAGACCGACAGGTTTTTTTTTTGAGGGGGGGGATGAGCATTTGAGAGTCAGAGCTGTCTCAAAGGTATATGACGAAAGAGAGCACTGACCCTCGAAAGCTTATACTCCAAAAACCTTGTTGATTTCTAGGGGGCCACCGGACTCAAATCCGGTTATCCCAAGCAGCAGAGCAAAGTTTGAGACCAGTGGTGCCTTTAGGACCAACAGAGTTGAATTCTGGATAGAAGCTGTCCTGTGCACACCTGAATCTATTCCAAGCAGTGTAACAACCTTTATAAACCCAGTTCTTTCACAGAACAACGTACCAGGTCACTGGTAAGTAAACAAGAATCAATCTAACTGATCTATATTGAATTACAGCTGTGTAATCACTTAGTAAGATATAAAAACCTATTACATTCCAAGATCAACTACCGACTGGGGAATCTCCCCTTGAGACAACAAGTATTCCAGTATTGGTGGCCATATAGAGGAGAAATAGGACTGGTCTAGAGGGTTTAAGAATGTTATCCAGATTACCTGTGAGCTTTGCCATGATGTATAATTTCCAAAGTTTTCGATGCCACTGAGAGATTGTGGGTGGTTGTGATGATTTCCAGGGTAGGGCAATAGTGTTCCTCGCTGCGTATATTAATAGAGACACCCTTTCTCTGATTGAATATGAGCACATCAAGGATTTCCAGTCTCCCAAGAGCAAATGCTCTGGCATAGGAGTAAGGTCCAGCTTTGTAATGGATTTAACCTTTATTAGAATAGAGTCCCAAAAGGGGGCAATCTTGGGGCGGGAGATCCAACAATGAAGGTAACTTCCTATTTCCCCACAATTTCCCCAACATTTTGGGCTGGATGCTTTGGAAGTGTGAGCGAATTTTTTAAGGGGTGAGATACCCGCGCAAAATTAATTTAAAGGCGTTCATGCGTACATCTATAATTTTGGAACAGGAAGGAGATGTGCCCCAATTGGATGACCAAATATCATCTGATAGTTCGCGGCTACATTCTTTATCCCAAATGGATTGACACGTTAAAGTTTTCTTTAAGTCTTGCCCCCAAAGAGAGCCAGCTTGGTGTAGTGGTTAAGTGCGCAGACTCTTATCTGGGAGAACCGGGTTTGATTCCCCACTCCTCCACTTGCACCTGCTGATGTGACCTTGGGTCAGTCACAAGCTCTGGCACAGCTGTTCTCTCAAGGACAGTTTCTGTCAGAAGTTCTCTCAGCCCCACCTACCTCACAGGGTGTCTGTTGTGGGGAGGGGAAGGGAAAGGAGTTTGTAAGCCGCTCTGAGACTCCTTTGGGCAGTGAAGGGCGGGGTATAAATCCAAACTCTTCTTCTTCTTCTAAAGGTGTGAAACTAAGCCTTTTTTGGATTGAAATGATACTTTAATAAGGCGTTAGAAATCTGTCAGAGGTTGTTGCATTATATGTGGGAGCTTAATAGCAGAACTTAGATGTGAAGCTGGGTTTTGAGAATGGAGACATAAATCGTCTGCGTTGTAATATTTCAGCGCATATGAAGGCCGTGACATCAAGACGACAATCTTAGCTTGTTCTTAAGTTGTTCTTAAGTTGTTCTTAAGTTGTTCTTAAGTTAACTAATTTGCTGTTTCGTTGTGTCTTTCTGATTACACATTATATCGAAGGCCCTTTATGGTACTTCAAGGGAGAACATTTAATACAGTAACATTAAAATTGTGCATCCATTTTATCTTTCTTCCTATAGATATCTTAATTAGATGCCCTTGTTGACAGGCACATGACTACTTAATAAGGGGAATAAACAGATAGTGCCTGTGGGCAGTGATAAGAGCTTACCTGCCAACCACCAAAGTGGGAGAACTCAGAAGTGAGCAGTGAGCTAATATTCTTCCTGGTTCAGTATCTGACTTATGGCGACCCTGTAGCATTTTCAAGGGAAGAGACGGTCAGAGGTGGCTTCCCATTGCCTGCCTCTGCATACCAACCCTGGTATTCCTTGGTGGTCTCCCATCCAAGTACTAACCAGGGCTAATCCTACTTAGCTTCCAAGATCAGGTGAGAACATACTAGCCTGGGCTATGTAGGTCAAGGTAAGAGTTTGTTTGCCTCTGCACAGTGGCCCTGGACTTCCTTGGTGGCTTCACATCCAAGTACTAACCAGGGCTGACCCTTCTTAGCTTCTGAGATCTGGTGAGATCAGACTAGCCTGAGCCATCCATGTCAAGGCAAGAGATGTTCAGAGGTGGTTGGCCGTTGCCTGCCTCTGCATTGAAGCCCTTGATTTCCTTGGTGGTCTCCCATCCAAGTACCCTGCTTAGCTTCTGCGATCTGACGAGATTGGGCCAACCCGGGCCATCCAGGTCAGGATCTATACTGAAGCAATTGGCTTGCCCCTCCTAACTAGCTAATAGTACCATCTTGATATCGTCCATACAGCCGCTCTAAACAACCGAGAGCAGCAAGTGACGGTGAGCTCTTGGTGGCTAATCCCCAATTATGGCGCCTCTTTCCCACAGGGGTTCACCCGGACAAGTCACTCCATTTTGTTTTGTTTGCGTTTCAGGGGGCAGCCAAATTGGTCCGCAGTAGAAGAGCTACATTTACATAAGAACATAAGAGAGAAGCCAATGTTGGATCAGGCCAGTGGCCCATCCAGTCCAACACTCTGTCACACAGTGGCCAAAAATACCAGGTGCCATCAGGAGGTCCAGCAGTGGGGCCAGTACCCTAGAAGCCCTCCCACTGTTGCCCCCCCCCAAGCACCAAGAATACAGAGCATCCCTTGCCCCAGACTCCCTATCTGTACCTTGTGGCCAATAGCCGCTGATGGACCTCTGCGTCTTATGTTTATCCAATTCCCTCTTGAAGCCGTCCATGCTTGTAGCTGCCACCACCTCCTGTGGCAGTGAATTCCACGTGTTAATCACTCTTTGGGTGAAGAAATACTCCCTTTTATCCGTTCTAACCTGACCACTCAACAATTTCATGGAGTGCCCACGAGTTCTGGTATTGTGAGAAAGGGAGAAAAGGACCTCCCTCTCTACCTGCTCTGTCCCATGCAGGAGCCACTCAGAAACCAATGACTTTCAAGGGAAAAGCTTCTAAGAGTCAAAAACTATCTGATGAAGGCAGCGTTGACTCTCACGTTGTCTCCCACAAGTCCCTCCCCGCCATCTTCTTGCTCTCTGTGGTGCTACTGGGCTCAAATCAAGCTGTTTGAGTCTAGTTTGCTCTTGTTATTTAGAATTTTTTTCAGTGTTGCCAACTTCAGCTTTTGGGGTGAAAGCCAGGTTTAAAATATGTTAAATACAGGGCTTTTTTTCCCCGGGGGAACATGCCGGAAAGGAGTTCTGGGACCTCTTCAACAAAATTCTTTTAAAAAAGGTTTAAAAGTTCATGAGCTTTCAGTATACGGCTTGAAAAGTTTGTTTCCCTCTTGAGAGTTCTGGCACCTCTTTGTTAAAAAAAAAACCCAGCCCTGCTTAAATACAGTCTATATACGGTGGCAGCATATTTATTATTTTGTGTCTAGTTTCCCTCTATCCTTCTGGCTCAGAATGACTTGTGGCAGTTTTCCCACAGATACTTCTGTCTCCGAGGAGCTCACCGTCAAAGCAATTAACAGGTTTGGCGGATGAGGCCAAATTAATTTTTTAAAAGGCTCTTTTTTTATAGACCTAACAATGTAAAGCGATTAAGTGGCTTAGTTCTGTCCATCTTTTCAGTGAAAACAAAACAGGGATGGATGTGGAGATGAGAAGCCTGAAAAGCGCTCCTAGGACAGTTTTGGGGACTAGACTGCAGTCTTCCTCTTTAGTTCTCAGACGGCAGTTCTTTAGCTCTTCTGCGGCCTGCAGGATGGAAGCGGCAAGTGTCTTGCATTGACAGACAACTGATGGCAACCCCATAAGGTTTCTCAAGGCAAGAGATAAAGAGAGGTGGTCTGCCAGTTGCCTGCCTCTGTGTAGCAAACCTGGACTTGCGTGGTGGTCTCCCGTCCAAACACGAACCCGGGCCGACCTTGCTTAGTTTCTGAGATCTGACGAGATTGGGCTAGCTCTCTCAATTCCAAACATGGCCTCAGATACCCCGCCACGCTGTACGTGACAAGTCCCAACAGTTGTCGGAAGGGGTGTGGTTTGTGGTAGAGAGCCTCTTGCTCATTGGCTCATTGTTGCCACAGAGGGGCATAGGCTGGGCGAGGCAAAAGATCGGCCCCACATATTGTGGGGGTGGCATCATTCAGGGTTCTGCAATAGCAGTACAGATCCTTGTTGGCAAGCTCCAAAAGCGTATCTCTGCCTAAATTCAAAAGTCAGTCTATGCCCGGGGACCCCAGTATTGCGCCTATGGGTGTCATGGCACCTGCTGGTGCCTTTCCTGGTGGGCCTTTTGCCCAGCAAGGGTGTGGAGAAATACCTCCCCCCCCCACTTTGTGTGGGCTCTGAGATGGTGTTCTAAAAGTGACCATGTTTTTTTCCCCTGTGGGTGAAAAATGGGAGGGGAAGGAGCAACTCACAATTACTAGGCACAGGTCAGCTGACCGCATGCCTATGCAAATAGCTTCTGCTGTGAAAAGCGTCCTCCCCTCTTCCCAGCTAGCCGCCACAGAGAAGGGCTGATTTTCTAGACGGACCGGAAGAGAAGGGGACGTTCCCAGGGACACTCCGGGAGGTTTCCTAGCAGTGCTCTGGGCCCCATGGTGATGAGATCCGGGGTGGAAAGGGGCCTTGGGAAAGAGGAAAGCAGTCAGAGGGCTATTTCTCCAGGAAAACCCCAACACTGTGACTGGTCCCTATGGTAACCAGGCTCTGGGTAATGGGAGAGATAGAGGTGAGGCCTCCAAAACAGGAAGGGGAACTGGGAGACCTTTTCATCCCAGTGGGAAATCCCTAAAACGAGTGGTGGCAGTGAGTACTCTAGCGAAAGAAGGTGGTAAACCCCTCCAGGAGTTGGCACTGCCTAGGAGTGGGTGGGCAGAGCTGGGCCTGCAAGTCAAAGCAGGCCTGTTCCGCCACAAAGACCACTGGCAATTTGACTGGCTGTGCAGATTTCAAAATAAACAAGCAAATAAAAAGTTGCTTTGGCAGCAGCCGCCAACACAGCACAAGGATCTTCACTCCGTGACTGAAGGCAAGCCGCGGGAACAATTTTATGGCTGGCTCCACCTCCCGTGGCAGCCATTTTTTGGTTGCCTCCACCTCTTGTGGCAGCCATTTTGTGGGTCCGCCCACCACACTGAGTCAGAATTCCAAAGGTGCCCGTGGGCTCAACAAGGTTGGGGACCTCTGGTCCATGCCTGCTATGTGGGGTTGCAAATGTGTCACTAGTCATCAGAGGTGATCAATGAGGACCCTGCAGCCCACCACGAAGTGCTGGACTGTACAAAACCTAGAGAGAGGGGACTATTTTGCATAAGCAGAGTTTGTTCTTAACCATATACATGCATATGCCAAAACACGTTCATGAAAACACAGAAAACCAGGCAATTGGTTGAGGACAATGATGGGTCAGTATAAAATCTGGCACTCTCGCACACACACCCCCACCCTCCGCAACCCCCTCCTCCCCTGGCGGCCTGTGGAAATTGAAATCTTTCTTCCACCATCTTGGGAAGTGTAATGTTTAATTTGCTGATATGGCATAGGTATTTTAACTTTGGGTTTAACTTGCATTATTTATTGTATTTTAACATTGGTTTTAACTTGCATTATTTATTGTATTTGCGCAGTTGTAAGCCGCCCTGAGCCCTGCCCACACGGAAGGGCGGCCTAATAAATCTAATTTAACAAACAAATAAGTAAATTTCTGCCTAGTCCTCGAGCACCAGCAGTGTAAAGTTTCATGGCCGCTTTGGTCTTTCGTCGTCGGCATTATTTAAATCGAAACAGTTACTGGGGAAAGTAATAAGTGAACAACTTTAAAATACCACATTGTGGTGTATCCCTTTTGAACTGATGGCAGCTTAGCTCCAGATGTTAGTTTACTGATCCCATAGTTGCCATATGTGGAGTCTGGCTTTTGCAAGGATACTCAGCAAATTTTTTTTTAATGCTTTCCTGTTAATATAGTCTTACTGGGAAATAGCTACCCTTTTTATTTTGGAGAAGGTAAAATTAACTTCTTTAAAAAGCGGTTTGTGCAGCACTTCAGGTTTTAAGATACAATAATCTCGGAGTGGAAATTGTTTTAATTGGGAAAGAAACGAATCCTGGCAGCGAGCCAGGCCTTTTTAAACGTATTGTGTCCATGCTGAGCATCGGCAATTAGGGACCTCGTTCTCAAGGGGTCCCGTCCTAGGAATGAAATGTACCACTCAAAGCCCGGGGTCTCTTTGGAAAAATCAGGCCTTCTGTGGTTCTGCTATTAGTAATCTCTTAATTGCTCGTGCTTTTTTGTTGGGCTTTTTGGTTTGGGGTTGGGTTTTTTTTTTTGTCCTGGAAGCATTCTCATTAGGTAAAACGAATGAGCGCTTAGATCCAGCGCAGCGTGTCTTGTGATCCCTTGCGTCCTAACGAAACATCCAGGCAATCGATGGGACCAGAGGAAGGATAGCAGGAGCACCACGTTTAGTGCCCGGAGCAGCTGCGTCCCACCTTAAGAGAAGACGTGCCTTCCCCTCTGCCTTTGTATGGCTTCAGGTCATGCCGGGGGCACAGCTTTTAAGAGCCTTGGCACATTTCCTTATTCAGTCTGCTGGGCTGGATCATTTCAGCTCACAAGAGGGTTCTGCCAGTTCCCCCTCCCCCACTGCTGACCCTCATGCTGTAGCCCACGCTGTTCCTGGGTCGGGTTGCTGGGTCTTACCTGGCTGCTGGGGGGGCGGGTTTGTCCAGTCTTGATCCTGGAGTCTTCCAGTGCCTGTGAATAGAGTGCGCACCATGATGAGGTTACCTAGAGGCAACGTCATCACGCCAGGCACGTCGAGTGGAATGCCGTAGTATCTGGGCAAAAGCCTCTATGGTCACCATAGAATTTTGCCCAGATGCTAGAGCATTCCCTTTGCGACATGCCGAGCACAACGATGTCGCCTCCTGGGATATTTGGGGCCGGGGCTCCCACTGGTCAGCTGGCCGGCTGCAGATTAGGGGCCCCCAAATCAGATTAGGGGATCCCAAATATACAAATTCCACTAGTAGAAAACACCATCAAAGATTGCCAAAACAATATATTAAACAATTATAAAGTTGGTGGTGTCATAACGACAACGTTATTGCAGACTGTGACTATAATATGGCATAAGATGCAGTATTTCCTCCTCTGAAGATAAGACATAAAGTCCATGTAGTCAGTGTAACTTGATAGGAAGAGTCCACATAGTCATGACGTTTTCCAAACAGCCTTTGCAAAGATGCCCGTTCTGGATATTTGGAAGATGCGTTTCCTTCGACTTCTTCAGTTTGCTGGCCGTGTAAGTGGAACCTGATTTCAGCAATTTCAACAGACCGCAAGGTTCATAGTGTGAGAAGTGAATCATATCTTTGAGGGTGGTATATAAATCAAATCAATCAATAAATAAATATCCTCCGTGACTCTATGTAATCCCCTTTTAAAGCTGTCTATGCTTCTGGCCATCACTACATCCTCTGGCAGGTTCATGGAGAACAGCTCTATCAGTGGCTACTATCCACAGTGACTAAGGGGAACCTCCACATTCAAAGGCAGTAAATCTCAGAATCCCAGAACCAGGAGGCATTTCCCTGATGTTGGCTCCTGGCGCGGTGAAAGACCTCGGCTTCGGAAGTCACCTGAAACCAGTAACCAATCTGTATTACAATATAAGCCATTTTTCCCGGGCTATTTCCCCATTGGCTCTGTGCCAGGTTTCCCTTCCAGGTCAGTCTAAACAATAGGACACAAGGTAAACAAGTTAACCCCATAATGACTGGGAGTCTCAGAGCGGCTGACAATCTCCTTTCCCTTCCCCTCCCCACAACAGACAGACAGCCTGTGAGGTAGGTGGGGCTGAGGGAGCTCTGACAGAAACTGCCCTTGAGAGAACAGCTCTGTCAGAACTTGTGACTGACCCAAGGCTTCTCTTACGTTCTTATGGTGACGGCTGTCCTGGACAGGTGGGGTGGTTGGGGACCAAGCAGTAAGCTGGTCCCACCCACGGTGGTAGCGGTGTACGTACAGCTGTGAGCGGTACACAGTCAAGCTTTGGTGAACACCCCGAGGCAGGGGCACTGTTTCACCTGGAGCCTTGGGGCCTTCATGGAACCTCGACCCATGGGCCTCATAGCAGGGGGAAAGTACATGGATAAATCTTCGGGTATCTGAAGAAGTGAGCAGTGTCTCACCAAAGCTCCTCCCCTGCCACAATTTTTTTTAGTCTTTCAGGTGCTGCTGGACTCTGGCTCCTTTCGCCCGTAAAATCTGTGACGCACAGGCAGAGGGGACTTGACTCTTCTCCATCTCATCAATATCCCCCGCCGAGACTAGGTACAGAAGGGGTTGACTTGTTGGCACAGCAAGTCCCTTGACTGGTGTAAAATTAAATGAAGTTGGCCCCTTTCATTACCCGAGCTAATGGGGTCGGCTTGTCTTATTCCACGTCCGCCAGCAAGCCGCTCACACCCAGTTCGAAAAGTCTCTAGATAAGTCTCTGAAGGTGAAAGAGGCAAAGCAAACTTATTCGGATCAGCTAAAACGATAGCGCTAGGAAAACTTGCCTTATCCGGCATTAAATCTTCATAATAATAGGAATATGAAAAGGCCAATTGACCCTGTAGAGTTATTAAACTGATAGAATATATAAATGCCATTACCCCTCAACTGACTATCGCGAACTTTTGTCATTACTGTGTAATGTACATGTATAAAAATCTAATCTTGTATGCAAAATGAGAATTAAGCTATTTCGGCCCGCTGCTACGTACGGAAGGGCGATTTGCCTTTTGCCAAAACGTGCACGAATAACCTCAAAAAGGTTATCAACATTAACGAAAACACCCTCTCCCCGTAGTCCTCAACTGTGCATACCAAGTGCCTCCAGAATCCCAGATAAGAGGGAGTACGTTAATTGCTCTCCGTGCCGTTATCAGTCCACTCCTCAAGACTTTGTACAATAAAATGACGAGCAGATGCGAGGAGTTTGCCTATTAAGAGAGAAGACCCCCAAGAAGAGCTTCCCTTGCGAAACCTCCTCATTCAAAGATGTCCTGATCAAAGACTCTTCAGACTAGAACTGGGAAATACCTGGGGCTTTACTCATTTCGTCATTGCGCCGTTTCCTTGGCCACGGGGGGGAAAAAAATCTCCCTCACCCTAATAGGGCTGCCAACTCCAGGCTGGGGATTTCCTGGAAATTTGGGGGTGGAGAGGAGGGACCTCAGCAGTGTATGATGCCATACAGACCACCCTCCAAAGGAACTGGTCTCTGTAGTCTGGAAATCAGTTGCAATTCTGGGGTTGTCGCCAGTCCTCACTTAGAGCAGGGGTGTCGAACCCATTCGTTCTGACATAAATGAGCCCTTGTTGGGCTGGGCCACGTGGGTCGTAAGAACATAAGAACATAAGAGAAGCCAATGTTGAATCAGGCCAATGGCCCATCTAGTCCAACACTCTGTCACACAGCGGCCAAAATATACCAGGTGCCATCAGGAGGTCCAGCAGTGGGGCCAGGACACTAGAAGCCCCTCCCACTGCTGCCCCCTCCAGCACCAGGAATAGAGTGCATCACCTGCCCCAGAAGGAGAGTTCCCATCTATGCCCTGTGGCTAATAGCCACTGATGGACTTCTGCTCCATATGCTTATCCAATTCCCTCTTGAAACTGTCCATGCTTGTAGCTGCTGCCACCTCCTGTGGCAGTGAATTCCATATGTTAATTCCATATGTTAATCACTCTTTCGTAAAATGTAATGCTCGGTAGTGGAGACATAAACTTTATAAAGGACACAAACACAAAGGGTTTTTTTTTTTAACTTAAAATAAAAAACTTGCTTAAAACATCAGCACTCTTGCCATCTTTTCTTTGTTTAACAGTGCCTGAAAACTGACACCTCTTGCTCTGAATCCTTGCATCAAGACGTCTGTGCTGTTGCCGTCTTGAGTATGCTGTTCAGGTTTGTGTCTCTGTAAGCTGCAAACCTACTTTTGATTGACTGACATTCGCCACAGAAATCTCGTGCTCGAAGAGTTCTGAGTCTAGGACCCAGGGGGAAACATGAAACAGTTGAGTGATTAAGAGAGCCTGCCAAAGCAAGCGATGATGCAGCAGCAGCAGCAGAACGGGAAGCAGGAGATGGCCAGCTCCACTGCGGACCCGATGGAAGCCCTCCGGGGGCCTGACCCGCCCCCCGGGCGCATGTTTGACACCCCTGACTTAGAGGCTGGCCACCCTACATTCTAACAGACACCACTATCTTATATGAGAACCAGTTCACGTATCATTTCTAGCACCTGCTACACTCTGAGATTTATTCCACAGACGGCAAGAAACAACTCCCCGTCACCTCGGCAACTGCTTGTTCCTTAGAAGGACCTGAGAACTCCTCGGGGTATCAAGGGGACTCTGTCCTGCACATACACATTATTCTCCATTCAAGAGCACACTGCTAAATCTGGGCATTGATGCTTCGTAATATAATTAGACTCTGGCCTGAAGACGCACGCCCGGAATCGCCCCCAGTCTGCTTCCCTAGTGGCTCTCGCCCTATGAAGTGGGCTCCCTGAGAAGGCTGCTCTCTTCAGAAGTTTCTGGGAGGCATTCCAAGGCCATCTTATTCGGAAGGGCTTTTAATGGGGTGAAGGCTGTAGGCCAGGGGATGTCAAACATGGGGCCTGGGGGCTGGATCAGGCCGCCGGAGGGCTTCTCTCAGGCCCGCACTGGAACTGGCTGCCTTCTGCTGCTGCTTCCAGTTCTGCTGCTGCTTCTGTGTCATCGCAGGTTTGCAGCTTACAGAGACACACCTGAACAGCATTCTCAAGATTGCAACGGCACAGACATTTTGATGCAATAATTCAGAGCAAAGAGGTGTCAGTTATCAGACACGGTTAAATAAACAAAATATTGCAAGAGTGCTCTGGTTTTAAGTAAAAAAACCCCCCTTTTGTGTTTGTGTCCTTTATAAAGTTTATATCTCCGCTACCTGGCATCACATTTTATGACACACACATGGCCTGGCCCAACAAGGTCTCATTTGTGTCAGATCCGGCCCTCAGAACAAATGAGTTCAACACCTCTGCTGTGCTGGAAATGTATGTGTTTGCAAGGTCTTCTTCTTCTTCTTCTTCTTCTTCTTCTTCTTCTTCTTCTTCTTCTTCTTCTTCTTCTTCTTCTTCTTCTTCTTCTTCTTCTTCTTCTTCTTCTTCTTCTCCTTCTCCTTCTCCTTCTCCTTCTCCTTCTCCTTCTCCTTCTCCTTCTCCTTCTCCTTCTCCTTCTCCTCCTCCTCCTCCTCCTCCTCCTCCTCCTCCTCCTCCTCCTCCTCCTCCTCCTCCTCCTCCTCCTCCTCCTCCTCCTCCTCCTCCTCCTTCCTTGACAGCAATCTGAAGAAAACTCTGTGTTGACATTCACATATATAGGTGCGAAAGGATAAATCTACAGAAAGACGGGCGTGATAGAGATGAAGGCAAAATTTGCCCTGACCTGGAGAGCCGAGGCAAGCCTGCTCTCCTCCTGGTCCGGTGGGCCTCCCTGGAGCCTCTGAGGGGTGGGGCCGGCTCCCTCCATCTCCTCCCCCTCATCCGAGGAGACGTCAGCAGGCAGACCCCCACGGCACGCAACGGAATCGCTCGGTGCCCCGGTGGGACCTGGCGCCTGGGATTTCTCGAGCCCTGACTTAAAAAGCACTTTAAGTTTACTTCTTTCGTTTTTTCGGCATTGCAATCAGTGCACTGCTTCCCTGGCAGAAGTGCCCGAGCCCCTTTAAAGTCGACTTTAAATTTCAGCCGTCCTGTTCCAGGGCGGATGCTTTGAGGACAGTGCCACATAAGGTAAACACCATCATTCATTGATTGGATGTAATTATGTACAGCACTGCAGAGCTTGCTGGAGTCGATGCAATTTCGTAATTAGGTTGGGACTTCTTAAAACTTGGCACAACTTGCCTTTGGCACAGATTAAAAACAACAACAACAACAACAACCTATGATTTTTTTTTTTTCTTGACAGCCAGTACGCCTTCGTGTGGGGAGACAGCTTCATTGTGGGACCGAGGCTGCGATTCTCATCTCTTTCTTTAATCTTGTTTCCCTTGGAAGGGAACCAAGTGATGCAAACGTTCATTATAACTGTACGTAGGATCATAATTCTGTATGTTTGCAGCAAGGGAAAAACAGTGGCACAGCCTGCCTCGGGAGGTGGTGGATGCTCCTTCGCTGGACATTTTCAAGCGGGGGCTGGACGACCATCTTTCGGGTCTGTTGCAGGGCTGTCTTTCGGCTGCGGTCGTGCAGAGTGCAGGGGGTTGGACTAGATGGCCTGCAAGGTCCCTTCCAAGTCTAACATTCTGCGATTCTATGTTCTGAGCCACACAGATGGAGCTGTGACAAAACCAGAGAAAGCGGGCATGGAGGCTTTAAGGAAAGGCAGAGGCAGAGTAGTCATGCACCATGAACTCCCACTAGAGAAGACAAAGTCCTTGGAAATGTGATGTTCCCTCTAAGCTGTGGAGTCCTGCAAGCAAAAATTCTACCTTGTGAGCTCCTGGCATTAAAGTGGTGAGTGAGCAATTTGGCTACTGCATAATTTAGTTTGCCCTGGAGCCATCCTTCCTGAGCGAAGACAGAAATCTGTGAGCTGGAGGCTGAAAAACTGTGAGCCGGAGACTAAAAAACTGTGAGCCGGCTCACACTCACTCAGCGTAGAGGGAACACTGGTTGCCTGGCCCCCAGAACTGGTAGGCTTTTCGGGGCAGGAGGACACAGCCCAGGACTGAAACAGAAACTGGGGGCATATAGTTATCAGCTGTGCACCACCCCCACCCCCCTTTGTAGTCCTGGCTCAGCCACCCTCTGCTGTCCAGGATGGGTCTGGGCGAGTCTCCCGGCTGGCCTCGGAATGGTCCTCTTCCTCCCTTCCCTCCAGGTGAGCACAAACTCCCTCTCCCTCTCTGGCCCTGGGTGGGTGCTCCACCTGGTTCTTCTTCCCTGGCCTGGCTCGGAAGGCTCCCTTGACCCCGCCCCCAGGACCTGGGCTCCAATCAGGTTTCAGCCCTGCCTCTTCTTGGAAGTGATAGGAGGAGGGTGGATACCCCCTCTCAGGGCTGGCTGCCTTTTGTTCTCCTCCTCCCACCTGGCTTTAAAGATAGCAGGCCCAGCCTCCCTCCTCCATCTTCTTCTTACCCTTCACCCTTACAGGCCGCCATTGAGATGTCTAGCAGTGGGGGGGGGGGCAAGGGTGTAGACTTTCCAATATCCGGGGGGATGGGTGGGTGAGGGTGCTAGGGCTGGGCCAGCGCTGTTGCTATTTATTATTTATTTATTTATTTATTAATATCGATTTATATCCCGCCTTGCCTGCACAGGCAGGCTCAAGGCGGCGAGGGAGAACCGGGGCCCAGTGACATCATAGGGGGTTGCCAGTGACATCACAGGGAGGGGCCTCCATTGCCACTATCTATGGAGGCAGGGGAGTATCAAGGTTTAAAATAATACAAAAACAAATCGACCTAAAAATAAAATTTAAAAAATGAACCTTGGACACAGTCTGAATATTCTGGCGTTAGATGTTATATCTAGGTCCTTGGCAAATATATATTGTGTACATCACCCAGAGCCCTACAATAGTAGGGTTGGGGTGATTCAATGATAATGACAATGACATTGACAATGACAATAATAATAATAATAATAATAATAATAATAATAATAATAATAATAATAATCTGCTAGGACAGGCTTTCCATGGGTTTTGCAGGCAGGGCGCAGCTTCTAACTTTTTGTAATGGCATTTCATATTTGGCAAAGCGTTTTATCGCTTTTTTATCCAAACAGCCACCGTGCACAGTAAGCCACAGTGCGATAATACTATTAAATGTTTGAAACCAGTTCGTGCTAGCTGTAGCTTGCCTCGGTGCTGAACAATTGTCAATACACGCCCACTTGACCAACTATTTAAAGTGTATAAACATTCCTCCTTCGAGCAAAGACTTTTTATCAAACCTGGGTCTCCACCCCCTTGACATCACTCTCTCCAGACCCTTTGTCCCAGTTCACCGAGGCTGCAGATGCATTCTGGGGGCCCACCTGGAAGCCATCCTGGGAAACCTCCAGGAATGGCCTGGAAACTTCCTAACACCAAATCCCCCTTCTCTGTTTCCTGTTTGGAGAAGGGCAGGAGGGGAAGCATGACCATTGAGCTTCCCCATTACCATTGGTATACAGATACCCTGGGCTGCCTTCCTGTTCTCTGACTGCAGAAAATAAATTTTTAGAACTTCCACCCCAGGAGAAAAAGGCATTCTGTAACACTTGTCAGTGTTCTCTCTGGGCTGCACACAGGGAAAAAAGGATTTTTTAAAAAGGCATCTGATCTGCATTCCACCCCCCTTCGCCCAGTCCTGTGCTTCAGCTGCCGTCCAGTGTAACTGAGCCCCCCTCTTGTGAGTTTGCCAATATTGGGCAGTGGTTGCCCCGGGGAGGCTCAGCACTCCCCCGTCAAATCTCAGGGGTGCGTGAGCACCTCAGCACCCCTGAAGTTTACACCTATGGTTTGGGCTTGTTATTAGCTGCCCTGCTGGGCTGGCCACTGCTCCAGGGTTCCCCACTGCCCCCCTCTCTGGATAAGGGCTCTCCGGGTACTGGGTTGTTCATGGCTTGGATGGCGGCTGGCCTTGGACACCTTGATTAGGGAGATCTGTCTTGCACTTTGAATGAGTCGTGAGTTCTTAGCACGCCTGTCAAAACAGCTCCTAACACACGAGCAGATGTTTTATTTATATTTTAGTCGTCAACGGAAAGCTGATGAAGGGAAGAATTAACTTGCTCAAGAGTTCCCACTGAGGCAACATAGAGATGAGCCGCCTACTTGCCCGATGAATAAGCCATAAAGTTCTGTGTCATGCTGCATTTCCAAACCTAGGAATGTGTATTGTACAGTCTGGCCAGGGTCACAGAAGTAGTACATTGCATTAGGAAGAACTATGTATACCTGTATGTGCCGTCAAGTCACAACCAACAGATCATGACTTCAGCAAGGGGCTTTCAAGGCAAGTGAGAAGCAGAGGTGGTTTGCCATTGCCTTCCTCCGCAAAGCCTTCCTCGGTGGTCTTCCATCCAAGTACCAGGTTAATGGCAATCCCAGCAAGAAGCTTTCAAGGCAAGTGAGAAGCACAGGTGGTTTGCCATGGCCTTCTTCTGCAGAGCCTTCCTTGGTGGTCTCCCATATAAGACTTATGGTGACCCCAGCAAGGGGCTTTCAAGGCAAGTGAGAAGCAGAGGTGCTTTGCCATTGCCTTTCTCTGCAAAGCCTTCCTTGGTGGTCTTTCTCCCAAGTACCAGCCCTGTTTAGCTTCAGGATGATGGCGACCCCAGCAAAGGGCTTTCAAGAAAGTGAGAAGCAGAGGTGGTTTGCCATTGCCTTCCTCTGCAAAGCCCTCCTTGGTGGTCTCCCATATAAGACTTATGTTGACCCCAGTAAGGGGCTTTCAAGGCAAGTGAGAAGCAGAAGTGGTTTGCCATTGCCTTCCTCTGCAGAGCCTTCCTTGGTGGTCTCCCATATAAGACTTACGGTGACTCCAGCAAGGGTCTTTCAAGGCAAGTGAGAAGCAGAGGTGGTTTGCCATTATCTTCCTCTGCAGGGTTTTCCTTGGTGGTCTGCCTTCATAGTTCTGACCTTACTTAGCTTCCAAGAGCTGATAAAATCAGGCTCCACCATACCATTCCACTTCCTTAGAAGAACTATACATTCAGCTGGATTTAGTCCCTACTGCCATAGAGATGAGCCTCACTTAACAGCATGGTCCCAATCCCAGATTTGCTGAGATGGTGGGGGATGCATGGATGGGAAGGGCAGGTGACATTGAGAAAGGAGGTTAATGAGAAGATGTTTCTTGATAGCCACTGTGCGGCATGCTGATGGACTTGGCCCTGATACAGGGCGTCGATCTGGAAGCATCTAGAGCCAGCTTTTAAGGCCCCTGTAATGATTTCATGTTTTGGTGTGTGTGTTTCTTTTTAGTTTTGACTGCAGTAATGTAATGAGAGTGATAGAGGGAGATGAGTGTGATTGGCTGATGACTCAAGAATGTTGGAGGAAAGATGTCTATGAGGTGATTCTGCGTTCTTGAAGTGAGGAGTGTGTGGAGAGTTTTTGTGAGAGTCTGTATGACAGAGGAGGCAGTTGGAGTTTAGCTTTTGCGGCTATATGAGCAAGAGAGTTCAGCCTGTGTGGCTATATATGAGCAAGAGAGTTCAGCCTGTGTGGCTATATATGAGAGAGAAAGATAAGCCTGACAGAGTTGAGTTTTGGTGTATGAGAGACTGTGTGTGATGCCAAGCTTTTTCAGTTATATTTTCTTTCTTCAACAACAGTTCAAAAATACCCAGAAACCCATTTTGTTCTTTAATAAATAAATCATTATTTGTTTAAACGTATTCCAGCATTCAGAACAGTCCTTCCTCAGGACCACATAGTCCTCTGAAGCGCCCAGACCCTAGGTCATTCTACCAAAATAGAGAGATTTGGAATTTTTAACTCCTGGTGGCAGCAGAAAATCTATTAAGTTCATGTACACAGAGTGTGGTTTAAAGGAGAACAAGCCGCCCCGATAAGCGAGGATGCCACAGCCTCCTTCCCCAAAGTCCCCTCCTTTCTGAGGCATAGTCTTGACTGTGTATGCCCAAGGGCTAGGCGTTACGAAAATGTAATGTCACAGCAGGGAAGCTTCCTGTGGTTGTTTGTGGGCTTTGTGCACCATGCTGGTGGATACATTTCAAATAAATAAAGATTATTTCATTTTTATTTATTGGCAGCCCTTAATTAGAGGTTTTGTGGCCATTTGTGGTTTCTTTTTTTAAATAACCATTGTTCTGTTTATATTGTCAGCTGCCTTGAGTTCCGTAAGGCAACTTCAACTTCAAGTATAGGCTACTGAAGAATGAACTTGCTGAGTCGGAGAGGGGAAAAGATCTTGGGGTCGTAGTGGATAGCTCAGTGGAAGCATCAATGCGGCAATGAAAAAAGGCCAACTCTAATGTTAGGGATTCTTAGCAAAGGGACTGAGAATAAAATGGCTGATCAGATTATTGGTCTGTTCCAGCAGGGCTCTTCTTATATTTTTATGGGAGAAAGGTGGCTAATACATGTTTTGTCGAAAGAAAGAAAGAAAGAAAGAAAGAAAGGAAGGAAGGAAGGAAGGAAGGAAGGAAGGAAGGAAGGAAGGAAGGAAAGAAAGAAAGAAAGAAAGAAAGAAAGAAAGAAAGAAAGAAAGAAAGAAAGAAAGAAAGAAAGAAAGAAAGAAAGAAAGAAAGAAAGAAAGACTCGGAGTCTCAGAGCGGCTTACAAACTCCTTTCCCTTCCCCTCCCCACAATAGACATCCTGTGAGGTAGGTGGGGCTGAGAGAGCTCTGAGAGAAACAGCTCTTTCAAGAACACCTCTGACAGAATTATGGCTTGCCCAAGGTCATCCAGCAGCTGCAAGTGAAGGAGTGTGGAATCAAACCCGGTTCTCCCAGATTGGAGTCCATACACTTAACCACTACACCAAACTAGCTCTTCTTTTATTTTAGAATTGGGAAGCTTTCCCTAGAATTACAGCTCCTCTCCAGCTTTGTGGGGTGGACTCTGGGGCACTGTCCCCCACTGAGGTCCCTGTCTTCCCCAGGCTCCACCCCCAAATCTCCAGGAGTTTCCCATCCGGGACCTGGCAACCCTAGACCCCCAATCCCTTGCCAGTGGCTGGGGGGACCTCACAGCCCTATTTTATTAGGATTTAAAACCCAGGTCTGGCTTGCCTGCGTACATTTTACAGGCAGGCTTCTATTTTTCACTCTGCCCAGAAGACTCGGTTTAAATTACTGTGATCTTAGGGGTGTTTGAGAAGCACCCGGAGGTTTTATGCAGCCGTATCAAAATGCCTCTTTTCATTAGGCCCGTCCTTCCGATTCTTCGCGTCTCTCAGCTGTAATAAAATGCCGAGCTATAGAGCTAGTTAAAGCTTATTTCAATGCAGGAGGCGCGGGTTATTCTGTTTGTTCAAGATACTTCTAACCCACCTTTCTCGGGGAGAGGTTCAAGGTGACACGAACCGTGGTGGGATATTAACAGTGAAGGCAGGCTTTTTAAAAAAAAATCTTGGCTTGCTTCTCATTCCACAACTGCTCTTATAAATGATTTACACCACAGCTGTATGATTTGGGGAGTATTGATAAAGGAAGAACACCTCGCCGGTATTGACGAGCATTTCTTTTTTTCCCTTAATTTGTAAGAGTGAGTCTCACTGGCTCAGCAACTTGACGGGAGAGTGAAGGACACCAGTAACAATGTTTTCCTACTAGCAGGAAGCAGGAATAGAAGGAAAAAAAGAAAAGGAAAGAACGCTATTTGGTCTACAAAGCCTTATCTGTGTCAATAAACATTGCCTCAAGGCAGGTATATAATTAAACGAGAGAACTAACTGATGATGGATGTGTTCTCAAAGAACGGGCAGAGGCACCAGGAATGCAGAAGGATTGTCATAAAGCGCTCGCAAGGTGTATTAATCAAGAGCACCCCGTGGCTTAAAATACATCAGTCGTGCAAATTAAGCCCTCTCAGCGGCTGTTTTGAACTGTCATTACCTTCTGCAAACAGTGAATGTCGGAAAGAAAAGTTTTCAGCTTTTGTTTTCTATACTTCTGCAAGACTTTTTACCACCAGCTAGCATACGTTTATTTGTATTTATTTATTTGAAACATATTGTTAGATACCTTTCTTCCTTATGGGGCTCAAGCTGGCTTACAACGTAGCTAAAAGACATACAATGAAATTAATTAGAACTACATTTAAAATCACAATTCAGGACCGTTAGTAAACTTAATCCAGCACGGTCTTTCATAAAACTGCCTTCTAATGATCGAAAATGATCATGTTTTTAAAAATGTTCTATCTAAAAGATCTTCATATCTCCACATTGGATGTTTTGTCAATAAGGTGGGGTTTATAAAGGCTTCGAGTGGTGAGACCCATTTAGGTATTTTTGTATAGAACAGGTCTTTGGTTTCCTCCCATGTTTTCAACAGTGCTGCTCTTAAAAATGTGCTGCTTAAAATATTTATGCGTATTGCTTTTTTCATACCATACAAAAGCACGCCAGCCTATTTTCAGATCATGGTCTTCTAACTCTAAAAGTCTTGGGTTTTCCAAGTAACGCATTCCTTCATCCATGTCAAGGTTGATGCATTATGATATAAATACCAGTGTGATAAGAAGAATCCTCCTCTCTCCTTTGTATCCTGTAATACTTTCATCTTTATTCTGTTTTTTTTACCTTGCCAAATAAAATACCGTATCAGTTTGTCTAGTTCTTTAAAATATTGCTGCTTTTTTAAAATTGGGATTGATTGAAACAACAAAAAAAATCAGTATAGGTAAAATATTCATCTTTACTATGGATATTCTTCCCATGAAGGATACTTGTAAGTTTTCCCAATTTTCCAGATCTTTTTTGATTTCCATCAGGAGTTTCATGTAGTGATCTTTAAAAAGTGAACTACACCTATTAGTTAGGTTTATCCCTAAATTTTTATTTTCTTCTGAACTTCGATACCAGAAATCTCTTGAAGCTGTTGTATCTGGTCTTTAGTAGTGTTTTTTTTGACAATATTTTAGTTTTCTTAAAGTTAATTTTCAGACCAGCTACCTGTCCATATTCCTTTAAAGAATTCAAAAGTTGGATAAACCTCCCAGAGGAAGTTCTTCCTTAATCGTGGGGCTGCCACCAAAAAGGCCCTGATGTGTACCCACCAAATGAACTTCTTTGATTGATGGGAGAGTCAGGAGGGCCTCTCCCTGTGATCTTAATTCCCGTGCAGAAATATGATTTGTTAATGATGCGACGGGATTGCTTTTCAATTAAGAATGTATCACTCAATTCTGATCTTAAATTTCCAGTTTATGATGAATTGTATAAACTCCAACACATATTAGTGTGTGTACTTCACTTGTTTACTTGTTTTGCTTTATTTATATCCTTCCTTTTTCCCCATTGGGGACCCAAAGCAGCTTACGCCATCCTCCTCTCCTCCGCGTTATCCTCACAACAACCCTGTGGGGTAGGTGAGGCTGAGAGGATGTGACTGGCCCAAGGTCACCCAGCCAGCATCCGTGCAAGGTTGATATTTGAACCATGCTTCTGGCTGTTCAAAGCACTGTATAGACGTGATCTTAATAATCCTTAAAAAAAGCCCTGCAAAGGAGCCAGTACGGTACTCCCTTTTCTGTAGTCAGTAGGTTGAAGCTGAAACAATGAGGAGATAATGGCTGGAGACTTTCACAGTTAGATACTGTAGTACAGTGGCTTACAGAACCTAAAATAAACAATAATCTAGACTGCAGTTCCTAGGTTTGATGGTGTAACTAGACAAGAGGCGGAAATAATGAAAGAACCACAACTGCCAATTTAAGGAAACAATACGGAAACAAGGCTGTGGTAGAATGCTATAACGGTACTCAAGGTTTCCAGGTAATGCGTTCATTTCCAAGCTCTTTGTAATGAAATGGCTGCCTGGCAGAGGCAGCAGTGTATTTTAAAATGGATGCCAGCCTAGTAGTCCTTAGGAGGGGGGAGGCAGTCCATAAGGAACAATGGAGCTGCCATACCTCCCTACCTACTCTTCCCAGAAGCTTTAGGGAAAAGAGTGGGAAAATATGGACACACCTGAAAAGTACTGGGTTCGATACCTCAGGACTCGGACCATGACATAAGCGAAGACGCGTTTATTAGTACTTCTCACATGGAACAACAAACTAACGGCTGGGTGGCCAACTATATACAATGGGGGGAAACGCCCCGGGGTTCTATTGGTGGGTTTAAACCTCCCGCCAATGTCCCTATTGGCTCCTTACTGGAAGTTTCAGGAGCCTAGTCCCTATTGTCTACAAGACTTAATCTTGGCTGCTGCTGGCTGATGCCTGGCAGTGGTCTGCGGACATAACAACACCTCAGGGACGGAGCCAGGCAGATAAAGACTTTGGTCCCTGAGGGGGGGGAGTTCAGTCTCATCCTAGTCCGGCCTTTGGCTCAGCATGAACGGCAGCTTCAAGGGAGCGGACAGGTGGGGCTTCTGCTACCACAGACTCCAGCGCATCCAGGCCACTATAGACCGTGGTGGACAGCCAGGAGGGTAACAGTACCAGTGACCAGTCCCGGGGAGGGCTGGGGTTTCTCTACAACCACAGGCGGGGAAAGCGAATCCCATCCTGAGGCCCACAACCTCCAGAGACAGAGAGGGTGTGTGTAGGGGAGAGAGGAATGGCCTTTTAAATCATGTTTATTTTCGGTGCCCAAGTTGTGTTGATGCAGTGTTTAAGTGCTGTGCCTAATATGTTTGTTGTTGTTCAGTCACACAGTCGAGTTCGACTCTTCACGACCCCATGGACCAGATCACACCAGGCCCTCCTGCCGTCCTCTGAAGTTTGCTCAATTTCATGTTTGTTGCATTGATGACACTGTCTACCCATCTCATCCTTTGCCGCCCCCTTCTTTGACCTTCAGTCTTTCCCAGCATCAGGGTCTTCTCCAGCGAGTGCTCCCTTCTCATTTGGTGGCCAAAGTCTTTGAGCTTCAACTTCAGGATCTGGCCTTCCAGGGAACAGTCAGGGTTGATTTCTTTTAGGATTGACTGATTTGATCTCCTTGCAGTCCAGGGGACTTTCAAGAGTCTTTTCCAGCACCATAGTTCAAAAGATTCGATTCTTTGGCGCTCGGCCTTCCTTATAGTCCAACTCTCGCAGCCGTACATTGCTACTGGGAATACCATTGCTTTGACCATCCGGACTTTTGTTGGCAGGGTGATATCTCTACTTTTTATCATGCTGTTTAGGTTTCCCATTGCTTTCCTCCCCAGAAGCAGGCATCCTTTAATTTCATGGCCGCAGTCACCGTCTGCAGTCATCTTGGACCCCAGGAACATGAAGTCTGTCACTGCTTCCATGACTTCTCCTTCTATTTGCCAAGGAGTGATGGGGCTGGATGCCATGATCTTAGTTTTTTTATGTTGAGCTTCAAGCCCACTTTTGCGCTCTCCTCTTTCATCCTGAGCAAGAGGCTCTTTAGGTCCTCTTCACTTTCTGCCATCAGAGTGGTATCGTCTGCATATCTGAGGTTGTTGATCTTTTCCCCAGCAATCTTAATTCCGGCTTGTGATTCATCCAGGCCGGCATTTCGCATGATGTACTCTGCATATAAATTAAATAAGCAAGGTGACAATATACATCCTTGTCGTACTCCTTTTCCTATTGTAAACCAATCAGTTGTTCCATATCCGGTTCTAACTGTTGCTTCTTGACCCTTATACAGGTTTCTCAAGAGACAAATGAGGTGGTCTGGCACTCCCATCTCTTTAAGGACCTGCCATAGTTTGTTGTGATCCACACAGTTAAAGGCCTTAGCATAGTCAATGAAGCAGAAGTAGGTGGCCTAATATGTATATAATCCAAATAAACCTTTTTTGAGTTTAAGACCTGGTGTGCCTTGACCACTTAGTCCTCCCCGCTCAGCGTGTTACCAGAAGCAAAAGGGAGGCCAAGGAATCCAAACGGGCCCAAATTGGAGGGGTTGCCAACTCTTCAGGGGGCACTCAAAGATTGTGATACCAACTTCCCAAGGTTGGGGAATCAGCCAGAGGGGTCTCACTGTCCCTCTAGGAAAGTGGTGTGAATCCAGTGAGTGGTGGCAGCGTGTAACGAAGGGAAATAGCCTCACCAGGGTGGGAAGTCAGAAACAGGGGCTTGCGAGCCACAGAGCGGCTGCTCAGTCTCCCAGGGCTGAGGGTCCCCATTTCGCCACAGTCTTCATCAGAGAAGGACCAGTTGTAACTGCACAACTGTTTTCTTTTCTAAAGTCTGTCAAGACTAGTCAAGCATGATTGGAAAATCAATACTCCATATTCTTCCTAAGGCATATAGGTATCTAAGGCGTATCTCAGAAACTTCATTAGAATAAGATTACTTTTGGGCCTTCTTCATTTTTTGTATTCCGTGCTTTAAAGGTTGAACTTAGACAACTTTATTAAAATTTTGTATATTGTTCAAGTAGAGACAGATATGCTTGTGTAAATGCTTTGAATATCATTATAGCATTATAAACAGACTTGTTTCCTTATTGCTTCCGTAACCAGACAAGATACAGCAGATTCATGACTGGATTTTCCTGCATCTTTAATTTCATCTAAAACCCTCTCAGTGTGGGAGAGTGGGGCTGCAAAGTGGATCAAGACCATGATGTTGGGAAACATTTTATTTGAAGTATTTCATCCCAGCCTACTTTCCTGATCTCCCTGTCCCCCACTGTTGGGGAAAACATGTCTAGTTTCATCCCACTGAAGTCTCCCGGAAGTGGGCTGGGAGGCCCCCCCACTGGCCAGGTAAGTCCACCTGGCAACCCTGTCTGGGGCCAGTAGAGGCAGGAAAGAGCAGGGATCCTGTGTTACCTGAGGGAAACGGTAGGTTAGGGACCTGTGAGGAGACTGAGGAAAACATCCTGAGAGACCGGCAGACCCTATTTCAGTAGGCCGAGATTCTCCGGCATAAGGAGGAGTTTCAAGCGAAATCATTATTTCTCTGTCCCTGACAGAAAATACCGTCTCAGCTCAGTAATGCTCTGTGTGTGTGTGAACATGTTAGCAGCTTAAAGCAAAACTCTGCTGTCCCTTGCTCTAAACAACCAATAACTTGTTACGTCCCTTGTCTTGTCCACCCAACCACTAAACATCGAGCCCTTCTGAAGAACAGACAAGAAACTGAACTTCTTGTGTTGTTAAAAGAAGGCGTTGGTGTGAATTACTCCAGGAGACGGGGAAAGGAGGAAGCAAGGAGAATTACCTCAGATTCCTCGTCTACCTCCCCTGACTTCCCCTATAATAAAAGCACGTAATTACGGCACAGTTATTTGTTAAGATTGCCTCACTGATCCCTCGTAACCCACGGCATAACTGAAGTCGACTCCGTCACCCCGACCAGAAAGTTGTGACCAGGTTGTTGGGAGCTGAGAAAACTCCTGGGCATCACACTTGCCACTTATAGTTTCTTTTTCTATAAGCAAAAAGGTACCTGAGGTACAAAAAACCCTTCCAGAAATACTGAGCTTTGGGATATTTTTACTCCGATGTGCATAACATATTGAGGTACAAAAATCCCCCCTGAGATTTTGTCTGAAAACACTGAACCAGGGAAACATTTTTAAATGCTCAGGAGAGCACCCTTCCGGACAACCCGGTAACCATTCCTGGTATCCTGACAAACATTTACCTCACTGGAGAGGGGCGGAGCGACGTCGTTGATGGCAGTCGCATAGCCGAGGAGCTCCCGCAACCAACCCCCTTACCAGCTACAAAACACATCATTCTGAGGCGATTTAACAACAAAACATAATGGGAAAAACTGGTGGAACAAAAAACAACTCTTCAAGGAGAGATTCAGAATCCATGACCAGTTATTTTAACGCTGAAAGAGCAACGAGAGCTGCAGGCCTAAGAGACGTAACTACAACTAAAATGGCGGCCGCAGCAGAACTCGACCATGACGCAGACGCACCAATCTGCAAAAAAGATTTAAATGAACTGAAAGCGGACATTCAACAATTCTTCAAAGAATCAATGACTGACCTACTCCGTCCAGTTCACTCTAAACTGGAGGAACTAGAAGAAGGACTACAAGAAGTTTCAACCACAGCAGAAGAAGCATATCTAAACGGAACAACTATGCAAATGGAATTAAAAAAAATTGCAAGACTCTGAGAAGGCTATGAGAGAAAAAATGCTATTACTGGAAAACAGATGGAGACTACAGAATTTGAAATTTCGCGGGATAGCAGAAAACGCTGAAGGTACGTCTGATTTGGCTATATTCCTATCCACTTGGCTAGTGAAATGTTTAAATACAGAAAATGGCGTCGCCCCGGCAATAGCTAAAGCACACCGATTAGGACCTCTAGCCTCGGCTCGACCAAATCGTCCTCGGGACATATTAGTTCAATTTATTTACGTACGTACCAGAGATAGAATCTTAAAAGAATCACGTCAATCTCAAGCCTTAACTATGAACGGAAAACCAATACAAGTGTTACTGGACTTACCTCAGGAAGCCCTAGAGAAAAGAAGGCAATTGAAGTTTGTTTCAACCAAACTCGTCTCGGCCCAGATCCGATTTCGTTGGAGCCCAACATCCAGCATTATGGTCTATAAAGAGGGCTTGTTGTATCAAGCTTCTGATGTAACAACGGGAATAGCTCTACTTTCGGCCTTAAATTTACAACTTTCCCCAGAAGAAGAAAAGGCCTTAGGTCGTTAAGCAATTCTTGAATAACTTATAAGGGAGAATAGAATTTTTACTAATGAAGATAGACTGAAATATTCAAGCATATATATTCTTAATGTTGGACTAAATGTGTTAAAATTGTTAATTAAATTTCTTAGGCATATAAGTTTGAAATATTGAACCAAAAGTGTTATAACAGTTAATTATAAACTTTTTTGATTTATATTTACTGGTAGTATTGAAGTCCTACTGATGTTTTGAAAGTTATACTTGATTGAAATAATGGTGGTTTTTTGACTTCTGTGGTATAAACTTTGATTTAGATATATAAACCTCAGAGTTAGAAATCTAAGATTTTTCTTTGTGGCTGGGGGGGGGGACAGTGTATATACTGATTTTACTCAAGTTGTTTGTTTTTCAGGTTAAACGTTAGGGTGGAAGGAATTTAACTCACCCTTATCCCTGCTTGGAAAGCAGGGAGGAACGAACCTAATCCTCTCAGTAGAGTGGAAGTGTTAAGTTAAACTGTAGTTGTGTTATACAAGTTAAAAATAGCAGTTGTTTGAATTTTTTTTTGTTTTTATATATAAACAGATAAAGTTAAAGGTATTTGGTTTTTGTTATTAGTTATTATAATTTATTAGAGTAGATAAGAGTTAAAGGAAAGTGGGCAAGGACTATATTTGTAGCTTGTAAAGATTTATAAATAATATACTTTCATCAATGGCACATCAATTTTCTTTTTATACCTGGAATTGTAAAGGATTAAACAACCCTATTAAACTTAGAAGAATCACAAACAAACTAACAAAAGAAAGACCAAATTTTGTATGCCTCCAAGAAACTCACTACAAAAAATCTGTTAAGCAAGTTTTAAAGTCAAATTGGTTCACCCAAACTTATCAATCATCAGGCTCCTCTAAGGCACGAGGAGTCGCCATACTTGTATCCAAAAATGTTCCTTTTCACTGGGAGGCTACCAAAAGTGATCCAAAAGGGAGATATCTATTTATTAGAGGAAAACTAAATGGGGAGCCATTGACAATTGCCTCCATTTACGCCCCAAATACAGGGCAACTGATCTTTTTTCAAGAGGTATTAGAACTACTACAAACATTCCAACAAGGGGAAGTAATAATTGGGGGGATTTAAATTATATTATAGATCCTAAAATAGATAAAACATACAAACCACATCAAATATCAAGGAAAGCTTCCCAAGTAACAGAATTGAAGGAAATGTTAAACAAATATAATTTAGATGATGTCTGGCGATCCCTTAACCCTGGTACAAGGGAATATACTTTTTTTTCAGAAGTACATAAAACATACTCGAGAATAGACTATTTATTAGTTTCCAAACCTTTATTAAATCAAATCACAGAATCAAACATAGGAAATCGTTGTATTTCAGATCATGCATGGGTTACATGCCAAATTTTAGACAAAACTCAAGATGGTAAAGGTTATAATTGGACTTTAAATAAATTATTGCTTCAGGACGAATTAACATGTGATAAAATTTCAAAGGAAATTAAGGAATACTTTGATTTCAACACAAATTGCGAGGCTTCCCAAGATAATATTTGGGATGCATTCAAAGTAGTTTTAAGAGGTAAGCTTCTTTCTCTTGCTTCGACCTATAAAAAAGAAAAGAATAAAATTATTTTGGAATTAAAAAACAAAATAGATATTCTGGAAAAAAAACATATGAGATTTGGAGGCAACAAAACTTTAAGAAAACTAAATTTAGAACGCAAAAAACTAGAAGTATTAGAAATATCTAAAGTACAAAAAAACATTTTATATTTAAAACAAAAATACCTTACTAAAACTCAAAAATCATTAAAATGGTTATGTTCTAGAGTAAAACATAAGAGGTCTTCTACATTAATCCATTCAATTAAAAATTCACAAGGCAATATAGTAAATACCTCTAAAGATATAACAGAAACATTTTTGTATTATTATAGTAAACTATACAAATCAGACAATATTGATAAAAAGGATATACAGAACTATTTAGATTCTTCCAAGTTCAATATCAAAATTACTGAAGAACACTTGAAATATTTAGATCAATCCATTTCGGAAAAAGAATTAACTAAAGCCATCGCTAAAATTCAAAATAATAAAGCACCAGGTAGGGATGGACTACCTATTGAATTTTATAAAAGATTTCAACCCCTTATCATTCCACCCTTATTAAAAACCTGTAATTTTTTATTCTCAGAAGGCAAATTACCTAAATCATGGACAGAAGCAAGAATGGTAGTTCTCCCTAAAGAAGGCAAGGACAAACAAAAACCTGAATCATATAGACCAATTTCAATATTGAACCACGACTTCAAAATATTTTCCACTATTTTAGCTTCCTGTCTAAATGCAATAATAGCCGATTATATTCACAGCGACCAATCTGGATTTATACTAGGTAGGTCGTTACAGGATAACATACGCAAAACAATAAACATTATACATTATAGTAAGCTAAACAAAATTAATTCTTTGATTTTAGCGCTTGACGCGGAAAAAGCCTTCGACAAGGTTGAAATACCATATCTTTTAACAGTTATGACTAGAATGGGATTTGGTCCTAATATAATGAGAGCAATAGGAACTTTATACCAAAAACCATCAATTCAAATTTCTATAAATAATTTTAGATCGGAGGAATTATATCTTTATAGGGGTACCCGCCAGGGATGCCCCCTGTCCCCACTTTTGTTTGCTTTATCCCTAGAGCCATTAGCCTGTGCAATAAGACAAGATCCATTAATCTGTGGGATAAAGATAGATTCACAGATTCATAAACTCAGTCTTTTTGCAGACGATGCAGTGTTGTATTTAAGCAACCCATTAACATCTTTGCCCAGATTAATGAATATTATCAAAGACTTTAGTAAAGTCTCAGGATTTACATTAAATCATAATAAAACCGAAATATTTCCCATAAATTTATCAAAAGAAGATAGAAAAAAATAACTACTCAGTTCCCATTTAAATGGGTAACAACATCATGGAGGCATTTAGGAATACAAATTCCTTTAGATTTAAAAGACCTGTATGAAATTAACTTTAAACCTTTAATTAAAACAATGAATAACACACTGTCAGATTGGCTGAAATTGGGACTTTCTTTACTAGAAAAAATAGAACTTATAAAATCTATTTTATTTCCAAAATTCTTATTTCTTTTTCAACATATTCCACTTCAAATAAAACCCCAAGACTTACAACAATGGCAATCAAACATTTCTAAATTCCTTTGGGAAAAGAAAAAAGCTAGAATAAATTATAAACTGCTAACTAGACCGATAAAATTAGGAGGACTTGGTCTTCCAAACCTAAAACTTTACTATGAAGCATCTCAGTTGAAAAACATTTTATATTTTACTTCATTAAATCAATCTAAGGCGTGGGTCCAAATAGAGAAGTCTTATTTACTTCCCGCATTAATACAAGAAAGCATATGGAATCTAAAGACAGAAAGACCAACAAGAATACAACACAATCCTTACTTAAAACTTACTTTAGAAATATGGGATAAATATAGGAGAATATTAGCTCCAGATATCTCACCTGTTGCATCTTTTTTGGGTCAACAATGGTTTCCTCCGGGAAAAGAAAGCACTTCTTATTCCAATTGGAGAAACTTAAAGAAATTTAGAATTAATGATATTTGTCAGAATGGTAAACCTTGGTCACCAACCCACCTAGAACAAAAATACAATTTTAAAATCCCATGGTTCCAATCACAACAAATCTCATGTAATTTCAACTAATGACCTTTCAAATCAGACAAATAGACCCCTTACAAAATTTGAAAAACTTATACAACAGGAAGAAACAGGGAGAAAGGGAACAATATCTATAATATATAAAGAATTAAATCAAACTTTCTGGGCGGCAACCTCTTCACAACAGCAGGCCTGGCAGAGGGATAGTAATTTAAAGTTGACTGAGAAACAATGGACTAAAATGTGGTCTTCATTTCTTTATACCTCAAAATCTTTAAACTTTAGACTTCAGAATTACAAGCTTTTTGCCAGATGGTATATGACACCTTTGAGGTTATTTTATTCAAGGGTGCTTAAAGATCCTAAATGTTGGAAAGGATGTGCACAAATAGGTTCGTTTATGCATTGTTGGTGGGCTTGTCCTAAGATTATGCAATTTTGGAACAATATTCTTTCAACAATTGAAACCATTATAGACAAGAAGATCCCAAAAACTCCAGAATCCATCCTGTTGAACATCTGGGAAGATGACTATTTTACGAAATCCACGGCAGAACTTACCTCAATAATGATATTGGCAGCAAAAACTTTAATAGCAAAACTATGGAAAACGGAAAAAATTCCGACGGTGAGACAATGGTTCTTAAAACTTTGGGACATGATAGTGATGGACAAAATAACATCACAGTTAACGGCAGCAGAGAATCCTCTTGTTTCATCAAAATTTGAGGAAAGATGGTTTAATTTTTTTTCTTATATTTCTACAACAAATACAAAAGACAATGCCTTACCTGCTAAATACAAAGACTTTATGTTTTTTTGACTTAATTATATGTGAATATCATGTATTGTTAAGTAGTTTTAGAACGTTATATAAGGTTTCATGTTTATGTATTTGTTATATTGAAAAATAAAAATATATAATTATAAAAAAAAAAAACATTTACCTCACTGGAGAGAACTGTGTTCTTGGGCTAAAACCCCCCAAGGTACCAAGATCATTACAAATTATAAATTTTAGACCTTTTCTTTAATACGTTTCGGAGCTGCTGTGGCTCAAGTGGTTAAGACTCTGAACTGCAGGCTGTGGAAGGTCAGTAGTTCAGCAGTTCAAGACCCGGGTGCCGCATGACGGGGTGAGCTCCCGTCTCTAGTTCCAGCTCCTGCCAACCTAGCAGTTCGAAAGCAAGAAATTGCAAGTAGATAAATAGGTACCGCTTCGGTGGGAAGCTAACAGCGTTCCGTGCGCCTTGGTGTTTAGTCATGCTGGCCACATGACCACGGAAACGTCTTCGGACAGTGCTGGCTCTTCGGCTTTGAAACGGAGATGAGCACCGCAACCCTAGAGTCGGATTCGACTGGCTTTCAAGCAAGGGAACCTTTACCTTTACCTTAATACGTTTGGAAGTCTTTTCGTTTTCTAGTTCCTTTGGTTCAAATGATTGTTTTTTAGGGGGGAACATTTTATAAAAGAAAAGTATTGGAGTGCATTATTCAGTATGCAGCAGGGAAGAGGAGAATCTACTCAAAAGGATGCATTCTGCCTCATGCAAAAAGTGTGTTTTCAGGCGCTGGGCTTTTGGGTAATGTTAAACACAGCCGACTGGAATCCTATAAACAATTCCATGTGTGCTAGATAGTCTCCACTGTAAAGGGTGCTTCCATTTCCGTTAGCACTTTGGTTTTACATGAGCAGTCATTGAAAACCATTAATGTTGCAGAAATGGGAACGCTAAAACAAGAAGGAAGAGTATTCCACCTCGGAGACTGTCTAGTGCGTATGGAACACTTTCATCCATGCCAGTGAATTCTGAAACACCAAACATTTCTTGTTTGTGGGAACTTTTCGACCCCAAGATACCCTGGAATTTCTCTTGGGGTATTAATATACCCCAGAATACAACACGTGTAATTTTTTTTTAGATTTCTTAGAGGGTGCAAAATTAATATGTGCTTGTAAGGAACAATCGATACAACAGCAAATTTGAAAGTAGAAAGCCTGTCTTTTGAGCAACAAGTAAGGACAGTGCTTTCTGCTGGCTGGCATTTCTATAGTGGAAGGTTCCCCAACTCTTTAATGAGCTTGATGCATCGCTTTATGGAAATAGTCAAGTTCTATTTTCTTTCTCATTAAATGTATCTTTGATCAGTGCATGACCTAAGACAACCTTTTCCCCCACCACAGAAGTTTTTGCAGCAATACTTAGAATATCGAATATTAGTTGTATGGCTTGTGTGAGCGGGTTTGTGTGTGTGGATGGGTGAGGGCACTCACTTGGTGCTGGGCAGCATTCGACTGAACCTTAACTTCTGGATGCAAAGGGAGATGTTGATGAGTTTCAGCACCCCTCAGCCATAATTATGTGTAGGAAATAAATAAGGTGCCACTGAACAGCATTTTTTTTTTAAATACTGTATTTTGTAAAATGGTATACAATTCTGGGTAAGCAAACAATGAAATGGGGATGATAGCAGTTTTTTTGGTAGCCAATGGGAGAACATCCTTCTTATAAAAATAATATTATTCAAACACTATCCACACTGCAAGCAAAGTAAGATTTTGTGCGCTTAATAGACATTCCGAATGTGCAGCAAGCCCTTTTGAACAGGTTTGTGCTAGCTTTAAGGCCGAGTCATCAAAACAGGAAGTCAGTAAGTCCAATATCGGATAGAAATACATGGTGAAAGGGTAGAGATCCCCTCCGTCCATTGAAGGGGCTGTAGGTCAGTGATAAGAGTTGCCGCAGTGCTCGGCATGCAGACGGAGTCTCTGCTTGGCATGCAGAAGGTCCCAAGTTCAACCGCTGACATCTCCAGTTAGAAGGCAGTAGGTGATGGGAAAGACTCTGCCTGAGTCCCTCACTGATGGGAAAGACCTCTGCCTGAGACCCTGGAGACCCTCCGCCGGTCTGAGCAGACAACCCTGACTTTGATGGACCGAGGGTCCGATTTAGTATAAGGCAGCTTCACGTCTTCATCTCTTCATGTTACACCTTAGCTGCCTCCCGCTGAACTCCACTCTTCCTTAGACATGGGAGAAAGAGCTCCCGTTCAGAAAAAAGCAGAAGTAGTTCTTAACACAACTTGATTTGTGGGAAGACAGTAGGCTTCTGAGACTCGCTTAACAGCAACATCCTGAGTCTTGTTCATTTTTCCCCCCTTAAGGAGTACGCCACTGACATAGTTACGGCTCAGTTTTCTGGCTTTAATGCCACTTTCAGTCGGCTGGCAGAGTAAGCCCGAAACTTAAAGGTCAACAAATGTAGCATATAATTCCGCGGACTCCTGGAAAAAACCCCCACAAAATCCGCCAAAAGCATCCATCAGAGCGATTTCAGTCCAGTGATGCGGCACGATGTCGAAAGATGTAAGCCGTTCTAATCCAGCGCTTTCAGCTGCTTCAGATCCGGCCTCCGCGACTCGTTGCCAAGGCCCGGCTGACAGGTTCTTCAAAGCAAGAAGGCTGAGCGGTGCCTGGCGACGGAGCTCTTCCGAGGTTTTCCAACTGACAGCTGTTTGCTTTGGGTTTATATACTACGAAAACAATTCGGGTGGCGAGTAACATAAATGGCACCACGTTCCAGTCCAGGAATTTTTATTACAATGAATCTCGCTTTGGGCAAGCTTCCATAATCAGCGTATTTTGACAAGAAATTCACTGCCTGTGTGTTCCCCCCGCCCTCAGAATCGCATGCATCATTTATGCCGCAGCATTTATGGACGGCGTAGAGCTGCACACAATAAACTTTTATGATAGCATAAAATATTAATTTGTCGGGAGTTTTGCCCAAGTGATTTTGCTTATCTGTAATTTACAGCAAAAATCGTCATTACCGGGATATGCTAATGAGGTATCTAGTTTTAACAGGATTTTTTTACTATTTAAAAAAGTTGTTTTTAGATGTTGCATGTAATGAATACTTGGCAAATAGGAGCCTTGGTCGCCTGACTGGGCAGAAAGATGTAAGTAACTTGTAACCATTGTAAATAAATTGCAGATAAATGTCAGGGAGTTTGTGGGTATATTTCCCAATAGATTTAGTTGCGAAAATAACACATTCATCTAACTAGGGGGGAAATGTCATAGGAATTCATTTGTGTGTTGTAGTTAAATGAGGGACATCTTTTTAGAGCCACATTTTAGGCATTTTGTTTTTTAAAAATCTGTTCCTTTCCAGCTATGCTTTTACCGTAAAGTTTTGCCCAGATCCTAGTGTATTACATTGACCTCATACTGGTGATGTGATATCACTTCTGGATATTCACTGGGAGTGAAGTCACGCTTCCGGTGTGGTGCCATTTTTTAAACCTTTCAACTGGAGATGCATGAAGCTGCTTTCTACTGAATCAGACCATTGGCCAAGCAAGGTCAGTATTGTCCACGTAGACTGGCAGATGCGCTCCAGGGTCTCAAGCAGAGGTCTTTCACATCACCTACCCTCTGGTCCTTTCAGCTGGAAGTGCTGGGGATTGAACCCGGGACCTTCTGCATGCCAAGCAGATGCTCTACCACTGAGCCACGGCCCTCAGCTGGCTGGCGGGCGACAGAGACTTGGTCTCCCTATTTCCAGTACAACTCAGTTCTTATAATTTTGTGAAATTTGGTGTTTCTCCCTGATTTAGTGTGATAAAGCTGGCTGCAAAACAGATTTAAGAATCGGTGCCTTGCCTAACCCCTCTCTTTCTCATGAAGGCTTCTGTGGTTTTATACAGAAACATATGCAAGAGGACTTTTCAGATGAGATATTTTTTGGGGGGAGGAATTGGCCTACAGGGGAACTAATTTTAAAAGAAGCTTGTGCATTGGTCTGTCAGCGTGGACTACTGTATAGCGGTTGATTGTTTAGCAGTTATCAGGTGGTGGCCGTGGTATTAAAAAGTACTTGAAAGGTTCTCACAAGTAGGAGTATGCTCTGAAAGGCTCCATTTTATCTTACCCGGAGATAGGTAAAGGTAAAGGTTCCCTTGCTCGAAAGCCAGTCAAATCTGACTCTAGGGTTGCAGTGCTCATCTCAGTTTCAAAGCCGAAGAGCCAGCGCCGTCCGAAAACACTTCCGTGGTCATGTGGCCGGCATGACTAAACACCAAGGTGCACGGAACGCTGTTGCCTTCCCACCAAAGTGGTACCTATTTATCTACTTACAATTTCTTGCTTTCGAACTGCTAGGTTGGCAGAGATAGATGAACCTAAAATGGATACCCCAAGGTGATACATGCTTTCAGTGGAATTGGGCTTCCCGTTTTGGTGGTCGTCAATGTTAGATTGTACATGGGACAACAGACTGGAAGAAGTCCAGGGGTGAGGTGAGTATCCGATGCAGTGAGCATTTCAGTGAGGACCAGTGTTCCCTCTAAGCTGAGCTCGTGTGAGCTAGCTCAGTTTTTTTAGCCTCCGGCTCACACATTTTCATCTTTGCTCAGGAAGGAGGGCTCCAGAGCAAACTAATTTATGCAGTAGCCAAATCACCTGCTCACAACTTTAATGCCAGTAGCTCTCACAAAGTAGAATTTTTGCTCACAAGACTCCACAGACTACGTCTTTTTTTTAAAAAAAAAATAATACAGACTGACAGCACATCAGGGCCCTTTCATCCATATCTTGGAGAATATGGAAGGCTTATGTTGCAGCTGTTTTAGGGGGTTTTTTTGTCTTTAATATAATGACAGGCTCTTTATCTGAGGGTCAAGGCATCATGAAAAGCAAAAACAGTCTTTTCCAGAGTGCCTTTTAAGAGGAGGGAAACCAGTTTTTCAACGTGGTCCACTCCATTAAATAGATCATTTTAAACATTTTCATTTGTGTGTGTATGGAATAAACAGGATTTTATTTGTACAAATGGAGGCTAAAATGGAGCAAACTTCAGCGGACAGCGGAAGACAGGAGGGCCTGGTGTAATCTGGTCCATGGGGCCGCAAAGAGTCGGACTCGTCTCTGCAAATGAACAACAAAGGCTAAAATAATACCCCTCTCTCTGTTCGGTGGGTGAAAGGCAAAACTTTCTGAGGCATTGTACCTCGGTATGCTGAGAGGCTAGTAACTTGTCCTTTTAATATACCTTTATTGGTTTTGCTTCATGAAATTATTTGCCACAATTTTTTTTCTGATTTTGAAGTCACAGCTATGGGCCAGAAGCAAGCATTTATAGGACTTGCATATGTAAATGAAACAGAAATGTCCAATCCTGTCAGTTTTCCCCTCGTGAACTACTTAATTCCCTTTCCACTGTGTGTTAACAAAATTTCTTTGAGGTTCCCCTCCATATGAAACTACATTTCCCATGTCTGCTTCTACCTTTCAGTAACAAGGCACTCAGAATTAATTCTGTAGGAAAACAAACCTGTACATCCTGTCAACTGAAGAGAATTGATTACATAACATTGCCAGAGATGGAAAAAAATCAGTGTTGAAAATTCCTTACCCCTTTCTATATCTAAATAGAAGGTCAGAGAAATGTGCTTTTAAAATAACTTCATTAAAAAACAGATCAAACGCAAAATGGTATCATATCCTACTTTTGATGGAAACACCAATCTACGTGCTCTTGTCCTTCCTAGTACGGGGTATACGTCGGTATAATAAGAATTGTTAGGAGCATGGATGTTCAGAATTATTTATATGTCCATACTGATAACTAATTAAACTTCAGCACAGTACATTTTTTAGAAGTACCTTAATTGGCATTTGATGCAGCCACATTTTAATACTTAGCACTGTAAAAGCTACTGATTAAATTTATTTTTCACATTTTCAGGTAATACCCTAATCTTTCAGACTTGAAAGCCTACCGCTGCCCTTTTGAAAGACTAACCTATTTGCATAATACGATTCTATGGATTTAAGCCATAACCTTATTAGGATGCTACGTGCATCAAGAGCAAGGATATGCCATTTTAGGTCGCTTTGAACAAAACGTCACGTTGCAGAAGGAATAGTGACTGTCAATTTTTGCCGATACTGAGGTTAAACATAAACTACTATGTAATGTTTGTTTTATTTATATGACTTGCCCTGCCCTTTTCCCCATTGAGAAGAAGACATTGGATTTATACCCCACCCTTCACTACCCAAAGGAGTCTCAGAGCGTCTTACAATCTACTTTCCCTTCCCCTCCCCACAACAGACACCCTGTGAGGTAGGCGGGGCTGAGAGAGCTCTTTCAAGAACAACTTGTGACTAACCCAAGGTCACTCCAGCAGCTGCATGTGGAGGAGTGGGGAACCAAACCCGGTTCTCCCAGATTACAGTCCGTGCTCTTAACCACTACACCAAAGTGGCTTACGTTGTCCTCTTCTCCATTTTATCCTCACGACAGCCTTGTGAGGTAGGTGAGGCTGAGAGTGTGTGACTGGCCCAAGGCCACCCAGAAGGCTTCCATAGTAGACGGAGGATTCAAACCTGGGTCTCCCAGACCCTGGTCAGACACTCTATCACTTCACTACACTGGCTTGTTTATTAGATTTACCCTACTGCACTGTCTCATTTATTAAGTTAAGGTAGCGGTGGGTATTTAGTATCACAAAAACATGATACCTGTTCTCTTGTTTTATTGTTCTATTTATACAAACACTGTTTTGTTCTCCAAGGAAAAAACAAGCCCCAAAATATGATGGAACAACAAAACATATCTTGTTCTCTTTTTCTTTTCCCTACTCCGCCTCTTTTAGGGATATTGAGGAGGGGGCGGCTGGGTGGAGACACAGCTTTCTGCTCCTGTCACGTGGCCAGTTGCTGCAGCAGCCATTTCCTCTGAACGTGATTCTGTGTTGGCCTGCAAGGCGGCCAGGCACCAAATATCAAAAGACATTTACAGAACCTTTAGGCTGCCTGTTCTTTTACCGCTCGCTGTGAGCAGCCGGTGACTTCTGGCTTGTGCCATGGCTACAGAACCACGCTGAAATCTGAGGCGTGTAGAAGTGTGTTATGAATGCATCAATGAAAAAGAGAAATACGGTAGTATACTTTGTATAAGCATCCATGGGAAGTGGCTGACCCATTGAGATAGCGGCCTAAAGGTGTAACAAGAGCTCACACGAATATGAAAACAGACCGACACCCTGTATTTTGTAGAGCCAGGCTTTATAGGCACTGTCCCACCAACAGCGGGGGCCAGTTCAAATCTTTGCTTATCCTTGGGGGAGCAGCATGAGGATAGCATCTATGCAGGCATGGGCACGATGTGCTCCGGCACGCCTGGTCCCCTCCTCGGTGTGCTATCCCATATAACTATCCAGTCTGCTTGTGTGGATGGACCGGCCCTCTGAAAATCCAGCCCTTCTTCTCCCTAAAACATGCATTTCTAAACCATTGGTGAATAGCTTATATGCATCTGGTTAGTTTCATAAGAATCTGCTAGATCAGGGGTGCCCAATTTGGTGCCTGTGGGCACCGTGGCCCCTCCTACCATGTTTCCTGGCACCCACATAGAAAGCGGGCAGGGCCAGGTAGGGCTTTTACCCTGCTTGGCCACTGGAGATTTGATTGGCCGTGCAGATTTTTTTTTATAAAAAAAATATTGCTTTGGCAGCAGCTGCCACCATGGTACAAAGATCTGCCCTTTCTGAAGTTAAGCTGTGGCAATCATTTTGTGGCTGGCTCCACCTCCGGCAGCAGCCATTTTGTGGCTGTGCCCACCGTGCTGTCAGAATTCCAAATGTGCCCACGGGTTGGGGACCCCTGTGCTATATCAACCCCTACCTAATTGTATAGCCAACCGCCACTATAAAAATCCTTGAGGAAAAATTGGCTTCTCGCCATTATGTACAGATACTTCACTATGTCACCTGCCTCCATTCTGTTCTGAAACTTAATTGCAGAAGGAAGACAGCTGATAAATATTATGGTAGTCTGTTGACTAACAAAACAATTGTCGTCTGTGCTTTGTCACACTTTTTTTCTGGGACGGGCTCAGTATAAAACAGAGAATCGGAATCCACTTCAGATTACGTAAGAAAAAAAGAAAAACGACTTGGCAAATAAGAGCACTTAGTTTCCTGTACTTAGTTTTATATTTTATTCAGCATTAAGACCAATATCTTTCCATAATTAAGTGTATGTGTGTGAAAAGTTTGTTCCCCGTTAAATGTGGAACGCGTATAACTTTGGATCAAGGCACATACAAGACTGACCAAAGGGCGCACACATGCACTTTGGTTTTCATTTTGGGAAAATTGTTATGGCAACAAAGTGTCTCCAGTATTAAACATTAACTTGGTCACAACTAAGCAAAAAGCCAAAGTTTTGTTTGTCTCCCCCTCCCCACTTCCGTTTTATTAAGGAATTTCAAAACAACCGGAAGAGTAATGGGCAATAATCTCTACTGTCGTTGAAATACATCTAATATGTGTAATATTTTAGGGTGTCTTGAGTGTTTGCGGTAGCAGCTTGTGTCTCTGCCAGTGATGCAAATTCTTCTCTAGAGTAGTTGGGAAGTCTTTGGATTGTTTATACATTGAAGGAAATCTTAGATCCTGTAACGGTCTGTTTTTGTGTTTCATGAACAGAAGTAATCATTTAACTGTCAAAGAATAAGCCTCCATTTTTCGTCTGGGGCGATTCTGTGTGCTTGAATTATTATCTAGGTTCCTCCATCTTGTGGAATCTCTGCCAGATCATTGGTTTTACTTATAAACACGTTTATAGCCAAACTTGATATTGCCCATTACTTTGCACACCTGGACTATTAAACTTGAGTCCTGTTTATAGATAATAAAGTAATACCCAGAGTTATATTTTGATCCATTTTGCAGCCACTTCGGAATATCCTCAATTTGCCAGGTTTAACCTTTCACAAATACCAAAGTGAGAACGGCCTGTGCTTATACTTACAAGGATCTCAAATGTAGGCAAAGTCCTGATTGTTCAACACAGCAAGAGAATTCACTTTCACAGTCAACAAGTCATCTTACTCAGTAGAACACAAAAGTTAAATGGTCTGTAATTTCAATATTAGCAAGGAAAATACAGTACAAATTACTAAAAAATACTAAAATATAGAATTGTTTTTTTCCCAGGCATCCTTGCTACATTAATCGCAGCAGTAACCTGAAATCTGAAAACTTTTCATAAAAAGTTCTTAAATATAAATTATATGGCAAATGTACAATACATTGCTTATTCAGTCTTTTTAATCCAGTGTTCTGCAGTAGAGTAGCAACCTTTAAAGCTGCCTTTCTCGGTAAGAAATAAATCATTCGCAAGTCTAATCCTTTCCTTTAGTATCATGAATGCGAGTGATCCGAATCGGGTATGCCACTGTCTCTGTAGCTTCTGTTACTGCTACTTTCGCTGTGGTTGTTTTTATATATATTCATTCCATTGGGTGGGAATATAGTATGTATTACAAACTCCTCCTTGGATACTTGTTCATTGTTTAAAGAAATCATCTGAAAGGAGGTCTCCCTGATCTCCAAGATGGAATTGTCCTTCTTAGTCCCGGCTTCGGCGTAGTCGTCTTTTCTCCTCCGGCCTTTGCTGTACGCACAGTTTCTTGAGAACAAGGACCCGTTCCGATGGACGTACCAACAAACCAAAGCAAGCAGCGCAATTGCGACCAGGGCCACCGCACCTCCTATGATGGCCGCTAAAGGCAAATTAGAATTTTTGTACGGTTCTTTCTCTTGTTCATGGTTTAGGGTGGTGGTAGGGTTGTACATTTTAAGGGGCGCCGTTTCGGTCTCTATGCAAACAGGCGTTTCATCCGACAGGTAGATGTTACTGGTTTCCATGGGAACCAGACATACACGGTACGGCGAGTCAGGCTCAAGGGCCGTAAGGAGATAGTCGCTCCGGTCTCCTGTAACTATTGTTTCAGTTATAGATCCAAAGACAGGGCTGTGACCCATTTTGAGCCAACTGAGTCTTAAAGCAGTCATGGGTAGTGCAACTCTCCAAGAAATATGTATAGTTTCAGTGCTGACGGACTTTACCACAATGGTAATGATTTCCTGTACCGGGGTAACCGTTGTTCTGTAGTTTCTGTGTAGGTTAGGACCCTTTATTTCAGGCGGTTTAGTCACAGAAACTGGCCAGTGTCCTTGCACGGGGTATAAAGTATTTGGTATTGAAGCAGTTATTTGGATAGTGCTTACAATATCCTCATCTTTACAGTCAAACAGCTCTGGGTTGAGGTCCTTGATTGCCATCCCACGCACTTTTTCTGGCGCTTGGCACATCAGCCCCCGCACATTGACCCTGACAGGCAGTGTCTGCAACCAGTCACGGACCCATTTCATTTTGCACCCGCAGTGCCAAGGATTGTTGCGGAGAAACAACTGGGTTATATTGTCCAGGTCATCAAAGACACCCTGAGGTAAATTACTTAGATTGTTATTGGACATATCTAGTCGATACAGTTGCCGTAGGTAAGCAAACGCGTTAGGCGGTACATGATTTATATGGTTTTCTTGCAGGTAAAGCTTTCTCAGACTCGTGCCTGGCAAATTCGTCGGAGCCGCTACGAGGGAATTCCGAACCAGCGAGAGTTCTGTTAGATTGACTAGGTTCACAAACACTTTCTCTCCTAATCCGTGATTGTTTAAGAGGTTCCCATCTAAAACTAGACGTTTTAGATTGGTAAGGTCTTGAAGGGACAGCTCCGAAATTGTGGAAATACGGTTATCATCCAAGCGCAGTTCCTCTATTGTTTTAGGCAAGCCCCAGGGAATAGTGCTAAGGTGATTCCGAGAGAGGAAAAGGAGTCTCAGGTAGATATTATCCCGGAACGCTCCGTCCTCGATGCTAACTGCAGAAACAGAATTATCATCCAAATGCAGTTCCTCTAGATAAGGAATCTGCGAAAGCGAATCATAAGTAATGGTCCTTATGTTATTCTCCTGTAAATGCAGTTCTTTGATGTACTTTGGGAGGTTGGTAGGGAACTCATCCAAATTGTTGTGATACAAATAGATCCTCTCCACTTTGATCAAGGTTTTTAAATCGGAAGGAATCCCAGCATTGTTAATCTGATTGTTCTGAAGGTAAAGGGTCGTGGCGTCCTCTGGGATCCCCGTGGGGATTGACGTCAAGTCACGGTCGTTGCAGTAAATGAAGCCCGCGTCACAGCGGCAGACTGAAGGGCATGACTTGGCATTGGCGGGCTGAGGTGCCATTCTGAGCAGCAGCCCTATCTTTGTCCAAATTAGGATGAAGTTCCAAGTTACGTTGATCATGGTCGAGTTGCGGTGAGGTTTGTGCACAGGTCAGTGTTTGGTTTCCAGCAACCTAGGAAAGAAACGAACCAGGGTTAGTACTAGAAAGTGCCAAGTCAGAAGTCAGTATACATTTCATCACCGCCAAAGATTTACAGTTGGATGAGTTTCTGTTCACGTGCTACACTCTATGTCCACCTGACTGCAATTCCAGGAAATAGGTTTATTTGAGAGAAGGAGATGTTTGCATTTTAGTTGGTCTACCGATTTCTTGTTTGGTGTACTGTAAACTAGTCCCCCTCACAAAAGGGGGCTGTGGCTCAGTGGAAAAGCATCTAGGTGGCATGCAGAAGGTCCCAGGTCCAATCCCTGGCATCTCTAGTCAGGAGGATTAAACAGCAGCGGATGGGGAAGACCCCTGCCTGAGACCCTGGAGAGCCGTTGCCAGTCTGAATAGACAATACTGACCTTGATGGATCAGTCGGTCTGATTCGGTATGTGGCAGGATCCAAATCAGTCTTTCCGGCATATCCAAGCATGCGTCATGTTTTCCCTTGCCCCCCCTCCCGGTATTTACACTGCATTTCAGCAGAACCTTTCTGAAGTTTCCCCCCAACTTTGATTGGCAGTTGGTGTTAACCTGGCAACACTTTCCATGAGGAAGTGCTTTAGAAGCCCATTCCATGCGAAGAGCTTGCTGACACAACTCTTTGGACTAGAATCATTCTCTGGAACTATGGTCGCCAACTCCAAGTTGGGAAATTCCTGGGGACTTGGAGGTGGAGCCTGGATAGGGTGGGGTTTGTGGGGGCAAAGGGCCTCAGAGGCATGTCATGCCTCCAAGGCAGCCATTTTCTGTGGGGGAACTGAGCTCTGTAGTCCGAAGATCCGTTGTAATTCTGGGAGATCTCCAGGCCACACCTGGAGACTGGCAGCATGATTAGGGGCTTACGTCACTTCAGTCTATTATCCGAACATGCCTACACTGCAATAACGAAGCTCATAGCTAGGTAGTTTCCAAACTCTCCTTACTTAGACTTGCAGGGCTGTTGGTGAGTTAATGGGCAGGAGGCACTGACTCTTGCAAAGTGTGACTATTGGGTGAGCAATTAGATCTCTCTTAGCATCTAATCATGAGCAGCGATGAAAAGTGCGTGGCAGTTCCAAGCTGTTCACTTGGCTGGAGTTATAATTAAGGAAGCCACCCGGCTGAAAGCTTAAATGCAGAACTGATCTTCTTTGACCTTATGGTCAGGCTTCATAAACTGGCACATGAAAAATTAATGGTGCTGCTTCAGTGAAACAGTACAGAATTTGTAATTGTAAAATTTTCCAGTGTAGGAGGCGTGAAAATACAGAAGAACCCAGGTAGATGGGGAGGCTAAGCATAAGATCTGCAGTCTTTTGAAAGGCTAGAAGGAATTAGTTGTAGTGTTACTTAATACAATATATTATGTTAAGGATTAGGATACAAAGGCATCTTAATAAGAACATAAGAACTCGAGAAGCCAATGTTGGATAAGGCCAATGGCCCCTCTAGTCCAACACTCTTGTCACACAGTGGTCAAAAATACCAGGTGCCATCAGGAGATCCACCAGTGGGGCCAGGACAAGAGAAGCCCTCCCACTGTCCGTCCCCCCCCCCCGCACCAAGAATACAGAGCATCACTTGCCCCAGACTAAGAGTTCCTATCTATACCTAGCCACTGATGGATTTCTGCTCCATATGCTTATCATAAAGAACAAATACTAATAGTATTTATATTACACTATTTGTCAATATTAAATGGCCTTCTATCCATCTTGTGGCACTAAAATGTAGCTGCTAACAATGGTCCTACATACATCTAAGTCCATGGAAGCAATTACCTACAAAAGTGCAACTCATTGTAGGACTGCGTTGTAAGAAATTTTGCTGGTTGTGTAATCCAGTTGTACAATGGACAAAATACAGGTTGAGATAACTGGAACGGCTTTACTGATAAGTTATCTGAAACTTCACAAATCTCTTACAACTTTATTTACTTAGTTTCCCCACAGCCTACTAAACTAACCTATCATACTTATTCATCTACACAAATTCTACAGTTTCTTTCATAACTTTCTGCATCTCGTTGATGAACTGATGAACAAATGAAACGTCTTACTGGGCCTACCTTATTTAGAGATGCGAGAGAACCTATTGTGCTTGCTTAAGATCCGGCGAGAATTCCCTTTTTCAAAGACCAGTTGACTTGAGGGAACTTTCGAGTTTAATTCACCCGGCTGTACCTTCCTGCACGGTAGCAGCTCAAGTGATCCTTACGGTAGAATAGCTTTCCTGGTAGGCCCCACCATATTCAATTAACATTCCCATAAAGTTTTTTTTCCATAGTACATCAGGTTGTCGAGGATGAAAGCTTTAGATTCCTGGAGGGCCGAGACTTTGAAGAAGAGGGGAGGGAGTTTCTCTTCCGTCCTTCAAGTCTCTGTGTGAAAGAGATCCTTTTGTTTTGGTTTAATACCCTTAACAAAATTTGCCTTCTTTGTAATTCTTACAAGCTCTTCTACATAGCATCATGGCTAGAGATAGTAAATTCAGCTCCACATTTTCAAAACCATTCATGATGCTGAGGCTTGGAATTCTGATGGATTCCTCAGAAGACAGAGGAGCTCGGATTTTTTTTCTCCCCCCTGTCCAAAATCATCCAAGTATAAATTTTGAACTGTAGGTGTTCCTTGATAAATCCATGCCTGCTGGGTCGCGCCCTCTTCATTTAGGACTTGATCAGAGTTTCTGGCTCAGAACGTTTCCTCATTCTGTCTGTAGCTTTCAAGGGCTCACCTATTGTAGAGAGTTTTTATTGAATTTGGAGACTTTTCTTTTTGAGGGAACAGACATGCTAATGCCGGTGGAGAGCTTCCTTCCTGGGACTTCACTCCGTCAGTTTCCTGTGAAAGCAAGCAAAAGTTAATTAATTGTTATCGAGAAGAGGTGATTAACTATCTATCACATATCTTTCTCAATGTTTTTTAAGTACTAAGGCTTATGGTGAGAAAGAAAATTGAGCAAAAATGTGAAGCTGCCGCATATTGCTGTCTTAAGTTCAGCTTGTGAGCTAAGTAAAACGGTAGTGGAAGCCAACTTTGATCAGCAGACCAAGGAGGTACTGTTTTTTAAATGTGACACATGACTCTTTGGATATCAAGTTGGAGCCCTGCTTCATGGGACAGGTTTCTGGTTTCCTGCTTTCAAGAAACCTGCACTTTAAAATACTTAAATGTCTCCAACACACTATCAAGACCCAGTGCTCCAAATTCTATCAATTACTGTTGTAAATGCCTCAGAAAACTTACTTCTTTGGGTATGTGCCAAAAGAAGGAACAGATAGATATAATTATAGACGTGTGCATTTCAGAATGAGCAATTTGCTTGGAAAGTGAAGCTATATTGCATTTGCTGTATCTTGACAAGTGAAGGATTGTTTTTGGATCAGCGCTATTAAGCAGCCCAGATCTCAAGACTGAGCTGTTCTGTGAAGTTCCATACATGGGATGCGTTTAGTTTGGCTGTCCAGGTAACTCGGTTGTTTTTTTTGAAAGCTCAGGTGACTAGACTACTTTGTACACCAAGAACCACAACCATGCTGTGAAAAGTCATTGAAACTGTCGTGCCGAGTATATTCCATTCTCAAATGAAAATCTAAATACTGAAACTATGATGAAGGGTATGGTCCTAAACAAACTTACAAGGAAATAAACCCTGTTGAACACAGTGGGGTTTATTTCTGAGTAAACATGTTTAGGATTGCTGTATACCTTGAAATCTGCTTCTCTCTCCACATTGGGTAGGCTCCAATTAGCCATGAGTTTCTGCTTCTTAGAAAGAGAACAATGTAGCCTCTTAGTGGCTGCAGTATACTACTGGCTCAGTGTATTCTGTTCAAAAGTCTGATACAAGTATTTACCTTTTTCCTTTTGTTTCCTTATTGCAGCTGGCTTTTGTGTGGTTAGCCACATGAGTCTTGATAAAATATAATTCTAACAAAGACATAAGATACTATTTGGGCAGAGTTAATCTGATTACTTAGATTCGGAAAGTGAAGCATACAGGGTTAATTCTAGGTGAAAGTTGACTTCCAGTTTTGGCATTTGACAATAAATCTGTGAGAGATATTCATTGTAATTCGTAATTCATATGTATGAGCATATGGTACTGAGACAGGGTGTCTTTTTCTTTTTTGTAAGAAGAAGCAGCACTGATAAAGTATTATCGCTTGAAGTAGAATGAATCAATCTTCAGCCTGGCAAAGAGCTAGTAGTCTCTGCTCATTTATTTGGCAAACTCTTTTATCCCACCCCACCCCCAGCTGTCTACTGGAGAAACCATGAGGTTCTGATGTTTAGAATCCACTTTAGCTAAACTGCACAAGAGGAGAAATATCAGTCTTAGATCTGTGTTAAGTTTGGGCAAGGGCAAAGTAGCTTGAAGTAACACTAGCACACAGGGTATCGGTGGAATGACAGAAGATGGAGAATTGTGTAGGAATGGGAAAATAAAGCCACTTAAAAGTCGTTAACTAAATAGCAAGGATTTCCCGTAAAGTAGTCTTGCAGGGAAAACTGCATGCAAACACTGAAAACGAACCTATAGAACATCTGAGCATCTTGCCTCAAACAAGTATGGTCCTGCACCTACTTTTGGAGACTGAAAACTTTTTCACTTTCCATATGGTTCAAAATCCCGCTTTGGGACTATCTGCTATTCAACACCTCATGCTGCCCCATTGTATTTGTCTTAACGTTGGATTAAAATGAAAGTACTAAAGTTAAAAAAAACCCCTCATCAAAACAAAAGGATAAAATAAAACAAGCCTCTTTTGGAAGGAGGGAAAGACTGTTTCAGAAATGTGGATTAAGCCTCCTGGAGTCCCCCCTTCCTTCCTTTCTTTCTTTGAGAAATGAGAACAGTTTTCTTTAGTTTTGATTTAGTTTGATATCCTGCCTTTCCCTTTTATAGCCAATGCTGCTGGCTGAAAACAATGCGCTTGCATAATGAAGGCAAGCCGCGATCTATCCACACAGAAGGGAATCCCGCTGCCTGTCTTGGCCTCTCCCTTGTTGGCCCCTCCTTTGCGTCTTCCCTGACTTCAAGGCCTTCTCGCTGAGCTTGCAGGATGAAAAGAGAAATGTCCCCCACTGTTACGGAGAACTGTGGTCAGGTTTTTACAGCGTCCAGTTGGGAGCTTCATGGGCCCGTGGCTTTGAAAGAGAACATTAAATTTTGAACAAAAACCGGGAGAAAGTGGAAGAGCAGAGGCCCCAGCTAATTAAGGGTTTTCTTAATAAATTGTAGGAGCTTTCACTGTATCCCTTTTTAATACATCGGCATTATGCCTGGAAACGTTGGGGGGACAGGGTTGCATTCACATAGGACTTGATTTTCTTAATCAGCGATAACATTTAACCTGGGTAAACACTAGATAAGTTTTGTTGGCCTTAAAGGTACCCCTGGACTCAAAACTTTGTTCTGCTGCTTGAGACCGACAGCGACCCCACCTGAAGCTATATAAGCTTACTGGATGCCAAAGGCTCCAATGCAATTCTGTAACGGTACAATAGAAGCACTTTGGTTTTGCTCAAAGTGTATTTTGAAAAGCATTTAAAATATTATTAAAAAAAACAGAATCAACAGAGGATCTCATCTAGGAATCCAAGCTCTGAATCAAAGGTGGGACGATTAAGTGAGGTCCTTATTGGATACTTGGTTTAAAAGAGAGAGAGAAAAAAGATGGAACGTGTGATTCTCTGTGTTCAGTGGAGGGACTCAAGATGTCTAGATCTATTCTAGCGGCCCTCCGTGGCAGCACTCTACAGATTCAAATATATCTCTCCTCAGGCTATAAATGTCAGCGGCATGACATCCAGAATTAATTTGCCTCGGCTGCACAAAACCGATTGGTCAGCAAATCCTGGTTCTGCATAACCATTTGATTTATTTCTCGGCGGTCTCTGTGGAATGAAGAAAAGTCTCGGCTCACCCACCTCTCCCTGAAATCTCGTGAGTGGACTGCATGGCTGTCGAAGAGCCCAGTCTACAACCGGGCTGTCCCCGGGCTGCGGTTGCTATTAAAAACCTTTACAAAGTTATTTTGGTAAAACATGACTCAGCTGTCTGGAAAACAAAGTGTAGAACATTGTTTTCTTAAGTGCACTACTCAGGGTTAGTTGATAGTGACAGCAAAATGCTTCTCTAAGCCACCCTGTCTAGTAGCTACAATTTTCACGAGCATAGTATTTCAGGAAGGTGCCCCATTCTTTTGTTCGGCGTTAGGCACGCAGAAGCAGCTTAAAATATCCTCCTGAGAGCAAAGGAATGCAAAGCTTTGTTGAGAAGTAGACTCCTGAGCTCTCTCTTGCCTCCCTTTCTCTTCTTTAAGGAACATTTTCTTTGGATTATGGAAATAAGCACGTTTAGCATTTGTATCGCAACTCAGTATTCAGGCCTGCTTACACTTCCTCCTTAGTAAGCTGGTTATATTAATCGTCAGGGCCGGAGTAAACAGTGTGAGTTTTAAATTAAGGCCCTGTAGCTCAAGGCAACGAGCATAAATTGGCCCGTCTTAGCCTAAGCCACCCAACAAACGTGATTTTTGTGTGTGGCATGGATGGAATAGCACAGGTGTTCTTTCCTAGCAGACAGTAAAGATGTAATGCGACTGTTCAATGGGGGGAAAAAATGTCGAGCTTCTAGATGAGAAGACGTTGATGACTGAACTTTTAATTGGGTGTAAGTTTTATAAGCTAGGGTTGCCAGATCCAGGTTGGGAAACCCTAGAGATCCAGTGGGGCCCACCCTCCTTTTCTCCAGGGGAGCTGATCTCTGTAAACGGAAGGTGAGTTGGAATTCCGGGGGGATCCCCAGGTCCCATCTGGAGGCTGGCATCCCAAAGAGTTTCCTTTAGTATGCACACTAATCCACTATTTGCCCTTTTGTCGTAGGGAGTGAGAAATAGTGTTTTGTACTGATGGGTCTTGAAGCCTGATGCTAATCATGTGGGGACTGCACAGTGAAGCTGTAGTCCTAGGACTGTTTACTCAGAAGTAAGCCTCTCCAAGTTCAACCTGACATACCCAGAGCACCCTGTCTACCGCGGCCTATGCCTCTGGAAAATTGAGACAAGCCAACTTTGTGGCTATCACAGAACAATCACTGGGATTGCTGGGATCACTTGCTTTTGCACAGTTTACCCGAGTAGACTGTAATGCGTTCTTTGCCCTCTGCCCTGGCCGAGACCCACTCTGGATGCAGAAGTCTGTTTCCCCCCCACTTCCTGTTCGCTGGGCAAAACAGCTATTTCTACTCCGAGGATGCTGCTGGTGTAAATCCTCTCTCAGCGGATCGCTCACGTTTTAATAACAGCTGTTTACAGATTTCATTACTGGCTGTTGAAACGACACCTATAACAGAGGCCCTTTTTGCACACATCCGTTCTTAACAACGCCCCTTTTTGACAGTTTAGCTGCTCTGATGATCTTAAGCACACGCACTTGGAAGCATGTCCCACCGAAATCCGTGGAGCACGTTCCCACGTAAACTGGGGCGTTAGAAATACTGAGTCAAACACGCTGCAATAGCTCCCACCAGCAGCAAAACAAAAAAATAAAATGTTCTGTGGGCATTTCAGAGTTCCCTTCGTTTTTCAAGGAAGCACTGAAACAGGAGAAGAGACCAGTAACAATCTCGGGTTATCGTTTTTCAGCTGTTTTTTGGGGGGGGCAGGGAATCAAAACTGTAGCATAAAACCAAAAGGCATGACTGGTTTTGCTTCTCGGAGCATTAGTGTCTGAGAGGGGAAGACCGCTGTGTTTGCAGCAGAGCAATTCTGCCCGCTGGGGGGTAGCACACTCCACAAGAAATCTCTTTACAGAGAGCTGCGAGTCTGATTTTTTAAAAAAAGAAAGAAAGAAAAAGAAAGAAATTGCTGCTGTCCAGTTTCTCTGCTTTAATCACAAAGACTTCTGGTGAGAGAAGAGTGGATGATTCCAAAGGTGGTGTGAGGGGAGGGGAATTTGCTGTGCAAAATGCATTTTACTTTGTTGAGCTGGTTTTCCGGGGGTGGGGGGTGGGGATGTGCTTTTAAATTCTATTTTGGTGTTACAGCCTGCATTCTCAATATTTGACACCTGCAATATTCGAGAAGGCAAATTATTTTAATTTTCAAGGTGTTACTATCCCTAGTAAAGGCAAATTAACATAAGCAGGGGTGCCTTGGGAAGCCAAATCGGCTGCATCCTGGCTGGCTGCATCCTGGCTTCCGTGGCACAAGCCACATATTTCTTTCAAGTGATCCACCTTTTTGATCTGGCCTAAAAGCTTTGTTCAGAATTCATCTATGCAAGTCCTCCTGTTATCACTGTAATTTGAACGTCTTCTGCCTGGGCAAGGGAGCCTCCTGCGAGGAAACCAGGCTAGACGTAATTAATAGTATGTTCAAAGTCTGATAGATACCAAATTTCAATTAAACTTTTCTCAGCGCTTCACTTAGTAGTAAAACCACCACCATTTATTATTAAAAGGGATGGCTTGAACTGCTTCGGGAGGAGAAGATGGGAAACCTGTAATTCATCCCCAGCCCTGCCTTGCATAACTCAGTTGTGGAAATAATGTCAATTGTGCTGTAGGTTTATAAGTGTTATAAAGACAGGACCACACAGAACAGTCCCTTTTTGCTAATATTTTTGGGGAAATCATTTATTTATGGGTAATGCTGAAGATACATCATAAAACACAGTGGCTTTATGCAGACCTCAGACAGCAACTTGATGACTGCAGTAATTCCTGCAATCACAAAGTTACAGTTTAAATGCGAGCACTTAATTCAAAGCATATACTGCTTTTCTTTTTTCCCTTTTTGGTGGTTTCACATTATAAAGTTTCCCTGGCCAAACGCATGTCGAGGACAAGACTGCATTGTGTTCTAGTGGCTTTGATTCATTCCCCCACATTGCTTAAAGCCATAAACCACAATCTTGGTCAGACTGAAACTGCAGGTCAAAAGAAAAAGCAACGCATGTGCATATAAAGCATTCACAGTGAAAAACTACACAATACAGGATCTTATATCTCCTTAAAAAACAAGTTTTGTAGGTGGTGGTGAATGAAATGTGATATGGGGTAACATTATTTTTTAAAAAATCAGCCAATATGGAGAAAAATCTTAAAACACTGACGTTCACGGTACTGGGATGTTGTGCTAGCATTTGCAAAATATCTTTTTTTTTTTAAGTGGGCCTATTGTATACTTGCACTCTTTGAAACCATTTCGGTTTGCATTTCTACCCGGTAGCTTTCTTTAAATATTAATCACAGTCTTTTGTTCCTAATCGTGTTTCTAACCGGCAGAGATTAAACATCAACAGGTTTTTGCAGGGACCGAACAGCCCCCAGCCCCCTCCCCAACCGCCTGAGGAACAATACAGCGACCATACAGACGGCTCTAAATGTTCAGTATGGCAGTCGCTGCCCCAGTGCCTTCACGCGCTCTTCTGCTAGCACAAGATTTGTTGGCTTTTGTGCTGCAGGTCGCATCCTGCCCTGGGCCAAAGAGCGGCCTCCGGGCTTTGCATGGAGGGAAGGCGACGGTCTGCGGCGTGTGTCTCCCGGGGTTGAGGGGCTCTATGCTGGGCGGCATCCCCCACCGCCTCTGCGCCCCCCCCCCCGTCTGCCTTCAGCCTCCCGGGCTCGGGGAGTCGCAGTACAGGCGCCGGAGCCTAGGGGTAGCTGTGCCTACGCTCTTCGCCAAGGAGCCCCCAAGTTCCCGCAACGTCGGAGCCGGCCGTTCCCGGGCCAGGGGGCTCCTTCCCGCCCGGGTCTCCCCTGCCCCTTCCAGGAGCCCCGCGAAAAGGGAGGCGAGAGGGACACGCCGCATGCCCGCCACCAACCACCCCCGGCGGCGCGGCTCTCGGCGCTGAACCCGGCAGCACAACGGCTTGTGCAGACTGGGGCGCCTGCGAAGGCGAAGAGCGAGATCTGGGAAGAGTCAAAACTCTCCCATCCGTCTCCCGGCTGGCTTTTCCCGCCGGGCTCCCCGGCGGCATCCTGCGCCCCCCGTCCCGGCACCGCGCGCTCCTTTTCGCGCCGACCCCCGCCTGCCCCGCTGCGCGCCTCCCGGAGCCGGGAAGAAAGCAGAGGCTCCAACTTGCGCACTTACCGGCAGGCTGGAGGGAACGGCCGCGGGGTCCTGCCGGGGCGCGCCGGAGCCGCCGTAATCCCGCCGAAGAAGGGCTCGCAGCAGGAAAAGAAGCCGCCCCCCCAACCACCCCCCCAGAGCGCCTCTCCCCGCTGCAGATCCCGCGCGGAGCCCCGACAGCCGGAGCGCCGCCTCCGCGCTGCAGTCCCTTCGCCGGCTCGGAGGAGGAGTGAGCCGGGCGGGCGGGCGGGCGGAGCGGGGCGGGTGCGCACGGGCCGCCCACCTCCCCAGTCTGGAGGAGACGCCGCCGCCGCCGCCGCCGCCGCGCTCGCTCGCCCGCCGTCCCCCCCGGCCGCCCAGTGGCTGGAGGAAGGGCTGATGTCATCGAGGGGGCAGGTCTCCGGGCGGGGCGGGGGGGAGGAGGGGGAGGCAGCAGCGCCGCCCCGGGACCCAGGGCCAGCCGCGCCCCCGACGGCTCCGGCCTCCGCCGCGGGCAGGGAGCGCGCAGGGCCCGCCGTCTCCGTCGGGAGACGCGGCGCGGCCGCGCTGGGCAGCCCGGTAGAGGGGGGCGGTTGCGGCTGGGCCCTCCGGGGGAAGAGCCCGCCGGCAGAGGGGCGCCGGGAGCCGGCCCCGGGGCCCCCGGCGCGCCCTCCACGCCGCCGAGTCCGGCCCGCGAAGAAAGATCCCGCGCTGTGCGCTGCTGCTGCTGCTGCTGCTGGCATTCAAAGCTGCGCGCCGGCGATTGGGCCGCGGCAGGAGCTCCTTTGCTCTCCGGGGCCCTCCCTTCCCGAGCGGAGGCAAACATGCGTGAGCTGGAGGCTAGGACACTGTCAGCCGGCTCACACTGACTCCGCTTAGAGGGAACGCCGGCTGCGATGCTCCCCCCAAGCCGTGGAGCGAAAATCCCGCTTTGGGAGCTGTGACCGAGCGATTTGGCCAAGGCATAAGCTAGTTTGCTCTCTGGGGCCCTCCCTTCCCGAGGGAAGGCAAAAATGCGTGAGCCGGTGGCTAGGAAACTGTCAGCCGGCTCACACTCACTCCGCTTAGAGGGAACGCCGGCTGCAATGCTCCCCCCCAAGCCGTGGAGCGAAAATCCCGCTTTGTGAGCTGCTGGCATTAAAAGCTGTGAGCCAGCGATTTGGCCAAGGCATAAACCTGTTTGCTCTCTGGGGCCCTCCCTTCCTGGGCGAAGACAAAAATGCATGAGCCGGAGGCTAAGAAACTCTGAGCTGGCTCACACTGACTCTGCTTAGAGGGAACACCGGCTGCAATGCTCCCTCTAAGCCGTGGAGTCCTGTGAGCGAAAATTCCGCTTTGTGAGCCGCTGCTGGCATTAAAAGCTGTGCGCCATCGATTTGGCCACGGCATGAATTCTTTTGCTCTGGAGCTGTCCCTTCCTGAGCCAAGACAAAAATGCCTGAGCTGGAGGCTAAAAGACTGTGAGCTAGCTCACACACACTCAGCTGAGAGGGAACACTGGCTGTGAGGGAAAATTCAGCGTTGTGAGCTGCTGGCATTAAAAGCTGTGCGCGAGCGATTCGGCAGCTGCATACATTAGTTTGTTCTCTGGAGCCCTCCTTCCTGAGCAAAGACAAAAATGTGTGAGGCGGAGGCTAAAAAATGGGTGAGGTAGCTCACACTAACTCAGCTTAGAGGGAACACTGCTGACAATGCATTTTTGGAGGGGGGAATAGATTGAGATTTGTCATTGGTCTTCAGGAGACAGTTGAAAACTGCTTGGTGCTGGCCTCCAGGTGGGACCTGGGCAACGCTCCCTCTAAGCTGTGGAGCCTTGTGAGCAAAAATCCTCCTTTGTGAGCGACCGGCATTGAAGTTGTGAGCGGGCGATTTGGCGGCTGCATAAATCAGACGGCTCTGGAGCCATCCTTCCTGAGCCAAGGCAAAAAATGTGAGAGCCAGAGGCTAAAAAGACCTGTGAGCTAGCTCACGCTAACTCAGCCGAGAGGGAACACTGTACCTAGGGAATCCCCCAGAATTACAGCACATCTCCAGGCTACAGAGCTCGGTTGCCCTGCATACAAATGGCTGTTTTGGAAGGTAGGCTAGACTCTGTGGCACTGCACCCCACTGAGGGTCCCTGTCCTCCCCAGGCTCCACCTCCAAATCCCCAGGGGTTTCCCAGCCTGGATCTGGCAAGCCTGCCTCCCCCAGGCCCTGCCGGTGGCTGGGGGGGGGGATGACGGGACCTGAGAACCCTAGACTCCTTGGAGAAGATGTGTACTTTGGAGGGTGGACTCTATGACATTGCACCCCACTGAGGGCCCTGTACCCCCCAGACTCCACCCCCAAATCCCCAGGACTTTCCCAGCCTGGATCTGGCAAGCCTACCTCCACCATCCCCTGCTGGTGGCCGGGGTGGGAGGGATCCGGGGACCCTAGACTCCTTGGAGAAGATGTGTACTTTGGAGGGTGGACTCTATGGCATTGCACCCCACTGAGGGCCCTGTACCCCCAGGCTCCACTCCCAAATCCCCAGGACTTTCCCAGCCTGGATCTGGCGAGCCTACCTCCACCATCCCCTGCTGGTGGCCGGGGTGGGGGGACCCGGGGACCCTAGACTCCTTGGAGAAGATGTGTACTTTGGAGGGTGGACTCTATGGCATTGCACCCCACTGAGGGCCCTGTACCCCCAGGCTCCACTCCCAAATCCCCAGGACTTTCCCAGCCTGGATCTGGCGAGCCTACCTCCACCATCCCCTGCTGGTGGCCGGGGTGGGGGGACCCAGGGACCCTAGACTCCTTGGAGAAGATGTGTACTTTGGAGGGTGGACTCTATGGCATTGCACCCCACTGAGGGCCCTGTACCCCCAGGCTCCACTCCCAAATCCCCAGGACTTTCCCAGCCTGGATCTGGCGAGCCTACCTCCACCATCCCCTGCTGGTGGCCGGGGTGGGGGGACCTGAGGACCCTAGACTCCTTGGAGAAGATGTGTACTTTGGAGGGTGGACTCTGTGGCATTGCGCCCCACTGAACTCCCTGTCCCCCCCGGGCCCCACCTCCAAGTCCCCAGGCGTTTCCCAGCCTGGATCAGGCCTGCCTGCCTCCGCCATCCCCCGCTGGTGGCTGGGGGGACCTTACGACCCTGGGCTACGTTTTCTTTGGTTATAAAGCATGGCTTGCTTTCAAACAAAAGAAAACGATTTTAAAAATGTCGCAGAACACTTGTATTATTACCATTAATAATACAAAAACGGTATCACGTGGGGATAATACCGTTTTGTGGTATTAATTATAATTAAAAACACAAGTGTCCTGCTGCATTTTCTTTTGTTTAAAGGCACTCAGTACCCAACATTTGCCTGGTTTCAGGGGGTCGCTGTGTCGTTCTGCAGTGGGACTGTCAGGTTCAAGTCCAGTCGGACCTTAGAGTCCAGCGAGGTGTTCAGAGTATGAGCTTTTGAGAGGCTTGAAAGCAAACCTCCCGGCCTCTAAGGTGCTGATGCCTGGACTCAAATCTAACATTGGCCTAGGAATCACTGCCATTGTAGCAAAAGAGATCATTCTTGTAAAGAGCGTGTCATAGAGAAGGTGGTGGGGTTCTTTTTCCTCTCCTCCCCAGAGCTGGGTTGAGGGGTAAACTGGTACTTGGAAAAGTTAACTTTTTAGAACTGTAAACCAATACCTTAGGATAGGGGTGTCGAACTCATTTGTCGTGAGGGCCAGATCTGACATATATGAGACCTTGTTGAGCCGGGCCACGTGTGTGTCATAAAATGTGATGCCAGGTAGCAGAGATATAAACTTTACAAAGGACACAAACACATAGGGGTTTTTAAACTTAAAATAAAAATATGCTTAAAACATTCGCACTCTTGCAATAGTTTATTTAACTGTGTCGGATAACTGACACCTCTTTGCTCTGAATTATTGCATCAAAATGTCTGTGCTGTTGCAGTCTTGAGTGTGCTGTTCAGGTGTGTGTATCTGTAAGCTGCAAACCTACGATGACGCAGCAGCAGCAGAACTGGAAGAAGAAGCAGGAGACAGCCAGTTCCACTGCGGGTCTGATAGAGAAAGAAGTCCTTTTCTCCCTTTCTCACAATACAAGAACTCGTGGGCACTCCATGAAATTGCTGAGCAGTCCGGTTAGAACAGATAAAAGGAAGTACTTTTTCACCCAAAGAGTGATTAACGTATGGAATTCACTGCCACAGGAGGTGGCGGCAGCTACAAGCATGGACAGTTTCAAGAGGGAACTGGATAAACATATGGAGCAGAAGTCCATCAGTGGCTCTTAGCCACAGGGTATAAATGGGAACTCTCAGTCTGGGGCAGGTGATGCACTCTATTCTTGGTGCTGGGAGGGGGCAGCAGTGGGAGGGCTTCTGGTGTCCTGGCCCCACTGCTGGACCTCCTGATGGCACCTGGTGTTTTTGGCCGCTGTGTGACCCAGAGAGTGTTGGAGTAGATGGGCCATTGGCCTGATTCAACACAGGCTTCTCTTATGTTCTTATGTTCTTAAGCCCTCTGAGGGCCTAATCTGGCCCCTGGGCCACATGTTTGACCCCCCTGCCTTAAGGTTAGCAGACATCCTCTTTTTAGACAACTTGTCCTCTTTTTGTGGTGTCCGTCTTTTTGTGGTCTTTCTTTAAAAAAATGATGAAAATTACCTCTTTTTTGGTTGGAAGGTTAGGGATATTCCTAGTCAGCAGCCATGATTGCGGCTTAAATATCTGGGGTATTTGAAATGAGGTTTATTTATTGATTGATTTGATTTATATACCGCCCTCCCTGCGAGTGGGCTCAGGGCAGTTTTCAGCAATTTTTACTGCAACATCATTAAGACAACCATTAAAAACAATGTAAAACCATAACACCCTAAAATACCGTGCAGCAGTTGTCAGTCAGCTTATTTGAAATTCAGCTGGCCCGTGCCCCAATATTGGGGTCCGGGCCACTGGAGGGGAGATAGCTGGGAGAGAAGAGGGGACACCTGCCGCCTCAGCCTGGCGGAAGAGCGCCATCTCGCAGGCCCTGCGGAACTGCAAGAGATCCCGCAGGGCCCGGATCTCAACTGGGAGCTCATTCCACCAGGTGGGGGCCAGGCCCGAAAAAGCCCCGGCCCTTGTTGAGGCTAGTCAGATGTCCCTGGGGCTGGGGGTTGCTAAGAGATTTCGATTTGCAGACCTCCGTGACCTCCGGGGCTCATATGGGGCGAGGCGGTCTCTAAGGTATGCTGGCCCCTGGTTGTATAGGGTGTGTCATAGCGATCATTGGTTTGAAGTAGTCATTCAGGGAATGTGTCCTCCCTTTTGCTTTTCTAAATGCGGTAACCCTACAATGAACGGGATCCTGGGTCTTCTCCGGGCACAGCAGGCCCATCTGCCGTCAGTTGTGCATCTTCCTTATTCGGCCGGCAGTCTGACATCTTCCCCCTCCTCTGCAGTGGTTCCCTGGAAGCCGGTGGCCTTGCTTTGCAAAGGGCAGTCTGGAGACTGCAGGCTGCGTCAGGAAATGCCGATTAGACTAGATACAACATTGTAGATACTTATGTCTCCTTATCTCACTGATAAGGAAGGCCCTTTAAAATATTTGGAGGCTTTTTCTTGCAGTTTAGCTTTCTTTGAACTAGTAGTCTATTAACTTGGGGTTGGTTGGTTGAGTACAGTTGACATTTCTCAGCGTCGGAGTTTCCCTCGGCATACCTCCTTGCCTCTGAAATCTGGTCAAGTCGCCACCAGTGTTCCCTCTAAGCTGAGTCAGTGTGAGCCATCTCACAGTTTTTTAGCCTCCACCTCACACATTTTTTGTCTCCGCTCGGGAAGGAGGGCTCCAGAGCAAACTAATTTATGCAGCAGCCAAATTGCTCGCGCACAACTTTAGTGCCAGTCGCTCACAAAATAGAAGTATTGCTCACAAGACTCCACGGCTTAGCGGGAGCACTGGGTGCGAGTCTTTGGCCGCATTCTCCCCGTCAGCTTAATTTCCTTTATCTCGTCTCTGGGCTCCTGGCGTAGCGGTGTGGTGCCTTGGGTTCGAGAGAAAGGGACTGTGTGCTATCAGCTGGAAGTGCCTGATAAGAATTGGGCTGACCTCCATTGTTCGCCGGCTCCACTTTTCGTTGGCGTCAGAGGACGGAGAGGCCAAGCTCAATTAAGTCCACAAGAGAGCTGGTCATTTAAAACTCCCGTGACTATGGAAATCATTAGGGAGCTGAGAAATTGGGGAATGAAAACAAGGGTGGAAGCATTTAACCCCCGGTCTTTTCTAGTGTCACTCTCCATTTGCATCAGTGCAGAAGACAGGTTAGTTGGGTATGCTTGGATAACTAAAGTTAATTGCAAATCGCAGTTTAGGATCTTGCTAGTGTCGTCTTCTTGCAGAGGCACAGGGTATGGGGCTCAGTCCGTCGGTGTCGTCCAGCAGATTGCCGCTCACGCTGTAGCGTAGCGCCACACGTATCAGCGGAAAGTTCATAAAAAGATACGTAGAATGCGCATTCAGCTATCTCAGTCTGTGATGCCCGGCCGAGTGCTTAATGCATCAGCTAGAAACTGTAACAAATCTTCTTGAACAATTCCAAAGGGTCCTAGAGAAATAATTAGATTTTACCGGGTCACGGCTGCCGCAGAATACTAAAAAGGGTTTTGAAAAAAGTCTACATCAGATGCCTCTTGTGTGGCTGTCTGTATTATTTAGGCTTTTAAGACACCTGTTTGAGGCTGTGGATAAAGCTGTTCTTCCACCAGAAGGTGTAGGTTGAAGATGTGGCTTTTGCTTAAGGGGGGGGGGAATCAGCATAATGCGCTTGGGAATAAAAGCTTGTCGTGGAAGGATAATGTGTATTACAGTGCTAAGTAATTTCTGCCTCAAATTAAAAAGTAACGATACAGTCACAGGTGGATAAAACTCTGCTGGAACATGTTTTCGAGGCAGAAACCGCTCAGATCTAATAACCCAGAAGTCATGGTTCTAGTCTTTTAACAAAACTGACTTCTGGGAAAACTACCTTCATGAACAGTTAGGTTCAAGTTCAGCGGCGCTTTAGAAAGATTTTTTTAGGGTATAAAGCTTTTGAGGGGCGAAGCTTATTCTCTGAAGATCTTGGTGTCGAGGTTAAGTGCGCGGACTCTAATCTGGGAGAACCGGGTTTGATTCCCCACTCCTCCACCTGCAGCTGCTGGTGTGAAGTTGGGTCAGTCACAAGTTCTTTCAGAGCTGTTCTCTCTTGAGCAGTCCTCGAAAGAGCTCTCTCAGCCCCACCTCCCTCACAGGGTGTCTGTTGTGGGGAGGGGGAGAGGAGTTTGTCAGCCGCTCTGAGACTCCCTTGGATAGTGAAGGGCAGTGATCCCTCTAAGCTGAGTTAGTTTGAGCTAGCTCACAGATTTTTAGCCTCCAGCTCACAGATTTTGGTCTTAGCTCAGGGAGGATGGTTCCAGAGCAAGCTAATTTATGCAGCAGCCGAATGGCTCGCTCACAACTTTAATGCCAGCAGCTCACAAAGTAGAATTTTTGCTCACAAGACTCCACAGCTTAGAGGGAACATTGGTGAAGGGCGCGGTATAGATCCAATCTCCTCCTCCTCCTCCTCCTCCTCCTCCTCCTCCTCCTCCTCCTCCTCCTCCTTCTTCTTCTTCTTCTTCTTCTTCTTCTTCTTCTTCTTCTTCTTCTTCTTCTTCTTCTTCGCTATTAGACTTCCAATCTAACTGTTCTGTTGCAGACCAACACAGCTACCCTTTGAAATGTCTTCCTGTGAAAAGGCTGTTGCCCAAACCGGACTCCCTGGCAGCACCGGCGCATCACTAGTGCTCCTAACCTGTGTCCTGAGCTCGCTCAACGGAGGGGAAAAACGCTCGAAAAGACCCAGCTCCAAGCCTAGCAAATGCCCTGGAGTCCCCTGCAGGCCACGCGCACAGCCGGCCAATCATGGATCCCCGCAGCAGTGATGTCGCTGTGATGGCCGTATGAGGAAGCAGCCAACCAACAGGCACCAATTCTGGCAGGCCTCCTTGACGTCCGCTTCCCACCACCCGTGCACAGCTGAGGTTCCGGGGGCATTGAATGCCCCAGCTTAGAACGGGTTGGCCGTTCCGATTGGCTGCCCCACAGGCCAGTCTTTGTGGTTGGCGATCCCTTCCGCTTTGTTCAGGGGTTTCAGTACCACTACCCGTCCCTCTGCATCTCAGGAACCTTTGCGCTTCGTCTCTCCCCATGCCCGTCATGCAGGGTGCTTGGTTTATAGGTCCAAGTCTGTTGGGTTGTTGGCGTATTTGAAATACAATAGATAAAAGACCCCAGCAGTGGTCAGAGTGTTGCATAGCCTGAAGAGCCTTCCCCCTTCATAGAGCACAGCTGAGCAGGCAGGAGGAGCGTACCTTTGTCCCCCTCCTGGAGTGGGTCCCAGGGTGAAGACAACTGAGGTCAATATGGAGCTTGTGGCAGGAACTGATTCCTATTTACTAAACCCCAATCAGCCCTGACCTGGGTGACCCAGGCTAGCCCGATCTCGTCAGATCTCGGAAGCTAAGCAGGGTCAGCCCTGGTTAGAACTTGGGTGGGAGACCACCAAGGAATCCTAGAAACCTAGAGTTGGAAGGGACCTCCAGGGTCATCTAGTCCAACCCCCTGCACAATGCAGGAAATTCACAACTACTTCCCCCTCCACACCCGGAGTGACCCTTGTTCCACACTCAGAAGATGACAAAAAAAACCCTCCAGGATTGCTTCATGACCCCAAAATGGCAATCATAATTTCCCCAGGCTGTAAAAAAGGGTCATGAGAACTAATAACGGAGGCAACCCTTCTTGCCCTCCCTCTCATGATCTGCCTAAGTTCACAGAATCCACACTGCTGTGAGATGGCCTCCTTAGCCTCTATTTGAAAACCTCCCAAGGAGGTCCCACAGTTGCTGTGAAGAGGCAGGCAATGGCAAACCATGTTTGTTTGCCTCTTGGCTTGAAAACCCTACAGGGTCACCATAAGTCAGCGGTGACTTTACGGCAAAAACAACAGCTGGATACACAGTGATTAAGCGATCCAGACATCTGTTGTACAGCACCAGGCACAGAGTTCTGAAAGAGGGGGTAGATGGGTGAGGTTGCCGGCTGCCTGCTCCCAACAAGTCTCCTGTGCCTCGTTTCGTGAAAGTCGCTTTCCCCAGAAGTCAGCTGTCTTGGCAGACCACAGGACCATGGAGAGATCTGCCCCATCACTGTGTGCATGAAAGCGCCTGCCGGTGGTCTGTCAGGCTAGAGCGGGAGCAGTGTGATGGACAGCCTCTAGTTCCGCCCCCAACCAGGCATCCCAGCCAATCCCTGTCCAGAAAGGGAGCTGGCAGATGCTAAGCAGCTTCAGGCAGTGAGAGGCTGTGGAACCCCAGGGCGGGGTGGTGGTCGTGGTGGAGATTTAAATAGAGGGAAAGTCTGTCATGGCCTCAGAGAGGGATTGGGGAAGTGACAGAGAAACGGGAAAACTTATCTGGGAATAGATAGATAGTTGAAAGGCTTTGCCCATTGGTGGCCACAGGAATAAACAGCTTGAAAAGGGGATTAGATAGATTCACGGAGGATAAGTCTATCAGTGGCTCCTAGCCATGGTGACTGAGGGGAACCTCCACATTCAGAGGCACTAATCCTCTGAATCCCAGAGCCAGGAACTGGTTGGCCACTGTGTGAGACAGGATGCTGGACTGGGTGGACCACTGGTCTGATCCAGCAGGGCTCTTCTTATGTTCTTATGAGAACTTGGTCTCTATGCTCTGTTGTTGGCTGTCCAGAGGAACTGGTTGGCCACTCGGTGAGACAGGATGCTGGACTAGATGGACCATTGGTCTGGTCCAGCAGGGTTCTTATTATGTTCTTATCAGGGGAAGGCCTCGACCTCTCTGCCCCGTTGTTGACCCTCCGGACCAACCAGTTGGCCACTGTGTGAGACAGGATTGTGGGCTTGATGGACTATTGGTCTGATCCAGCAGGGCTCTTCTTTTGAGAACTTGGTCTCTATGCTCTGTTGTTGGCCCTCTAGGGGAACTGGTTGGCCTCTGGATGAGACAGGATGCTGGACTAGATGGACTATTGGTCTGATCCAGCAGGGCTCTTCATATCTCTCCTTATTATAAATAATAATCTTTTGGTTTCGCAAGATTCCATGTGCTCCCATTGGCTGTAAAATGCCCTCCCTCAGCCATTGGCCCATCAGCCGCCACTCAAGAATACTCGCGTGCCGTTGGCCGGGTGCTGGGTCTGCTCCTCTTCCCCACCCACTCCCCCTGGCAGACAGCTCTCTCTCCTGAGGAAGACAGTTCTCTTGACTCCTGTGAGGGACTGTCTCCTCAGTGACTGTTGGTAGGCAGCCAAGCTTGGTTCTGGGAGTGAAAAAACAAAGGACTTTCAGCATAACCCCCTCCCCAATGGCCACTTTCCTGTCAGAATAAACGGAAAAAGGCTCTCTCTCCTGCTTAGCTTCAGCATGGCTGGCTGGCTAAGGAGGTGGGCCAGCGACCATCAGACCATTTTCTTCAACTCCCCGCTGTGCGGCTGCCTTGCCCCTAGGGTTGCCAATCTCCCAGGTGGGACCTGGAGATCTTCCACTGTTACAATTGACCTCCAAATGACAGAGATCAGTTCCCCAGGAGAAAATGGTTGCTTTGGAGGGTAGACTCTATGGCATTATACCCTGCTGAGTCCTTCCACACACACCCCAAATGCTGCCCTGCACAGGATCCACCCCCCCAAATCTCCAGGTATTTCCCTAATCATAGTTGGCACCTGTACTTTCTCCTCTGTCAGTAAAAGGCCCTTTCCACACCTATGTTGGCCTTTGGGAGAAAACTCATTGGGCCCAGTCCTGATCAGGTTGCCAACTCCAGGTGGGCAATTCCTGGAGAATTGAGGGATGGAGCCTGGAGAGGGTGAGGTTTGAGGAGGGGTGGCACCTCAGACAGGTATGATGCCATAGACTCCACCCTCCAATCCAGCCATTCCCTGATGGGGAACCATTGTTGCCAATCTCCAGGTGGGGGCTGGAGATCACTCAAAATTACAACTGCTCTCTAGGAGGGAGGGAGGAGGAGATGGAAAACTAAAGGTAGGTTGATGGTTGGCTGGGAGGGAGATAGGGTTGTCAACTCCAGGTTGGGAAATTCCTGGAGATTTGAGGGGTCGAACCTGGAGAGGGTGAGTGTTGAGGAGGGGTGGGGCCTCAGACAGGTACAATGCCATAGACTCCACCCTCCAAACCAGCCACTCCCTCCTGGGGAACCACTGTTACCAATCTTGGGGGTGGGCTGGAGATCACTCAAAATTACTACTGTTCTTCAGGTAGCAAAGATCAGTTCCTCTGGAGAAAATGGTGGACTCTGTCATTATACCCTGCTAAGATTGCCACAGCAAATTGTCACTGAGCGCCCAAAGCCGGGGCACTCTCCCAGAGCCTCTTTCTAGAGCCCGTTGTATTTATTTCCACAACGGGCCTTATTCCTAGTGTTCTTATAAAGGGAAATAACCCGGATATCTATAGGATAGGGCCATAGAGGTCTGGAGCCAATAAAGAGTCAGGAATAGAGTACGTATCCTGTGTTACCTGAGGGAAACTGTGGGTTAGGGACTTGTGAGGAGACTGAGGAAAGAGACCAGCTGACCCTGTTTCAATAGGCTAAGATTATCAGGCATAAGGGGGAATTCCAAGCGAAATCATTATTTCTCAGTCCCTGACAGAAAATACCCTCTCATCTCAGTGACACTGTGTGTGTAAGAAGTTGTAGCTGCTTAAAGCAAAGCTCTGCTGTCCCTTGCCTTGTCCATCAGACCGCTAAGCATTGAGCCCTTCCAAAGAAGAGACAAGAAACTGAACTTCTTGTGTCGTTAAAAGACGGTGCTGGTGTGAATTACTTCAGGAGACGGGGAAAGGTGGCACAGTAGAATTACTTCACACACCTAGTCTGCCTTCCCAGGCTTCCTCTATAATAAGAGCACATAATTCCAGCACAGTTATATCTTCATGTTCACCTCACTGACCGCTGGCAAATCCATGCCATAAGTAAAATCAGCTCAGTCACTGCTGTTGGAAAGGTGTGACGGGGTGGGAGAGGACTGAAGGAAATACCTGGCCGTTACAAGCAGCCATTCCCACAGCAGGGCAGACGCATGCATGCCAGTCACTGCAGCCGGCACCAGTGCTCCCTCTAAGCTGAGTTAGTGTGAGCTAGCTCACAGTTTTTTAGAATTCTTGCTCACAAGACTCCACCGTTTAGAGGGGACATTGGCTGGCACTGCACTATGAAAGGAGTCCATCCAACCCCCTACCCTCCTGGGTGGCTAAGGCACACAAGGATGCTATTCCACAGTAGCACCAAACAGCACATGGGCTGTAAACCTCTGCACCAAAGGACGATAGCCTCAGTTTAGTCATTTTAGCTTCTAGGGAGAGTTCAGACTTGATTTGATCTAGAGCTCACTGATCTGTCAACTGGGTGGTCCACTGTATCCGTAAAACTCTCTTCCAACACCAGATTTCAAAGGAATCAACTTTCTTCCTGTCTGCTTTCTTCATTGTCCAACTTTCACACCTATACAGAGTAATGGGGAATATTATGGCGTGAATTGACTTGATCTTGTTCAGTGGCGATACATCCTTCCACTTAAGCATCTTTTCCAGCTGGTTTTGGCTACCCTATCCAGTCTCAATCTCCTTCTGATTTCTTGGTTGCAGTCTCCCTTTTGGTTGATGAGGGAACCAAGGGATAGAAAATCTTCATTGTCAACCCTAAAGTTCTGGAATTCCCCAGCAGTCACTGCTTTTGTCTTCTTGATGTCCAGGTGTAACCCTACTTTGGAACTTCCTGCTTTATCCTCCCTCAGTAGTTGTTGCCAGCCTTCAGTATTTTCTGCCTGCATCTCCATATCTCAAACTGTTAATGTTCCTTCCCCCAATTTTCACCTTCACTTAAATCTCATCCAGCTTTCTTTACAATGTCTTCTGTATACAGATTGAACAGATAGGGAGGTAAATTACATTCTTGTCTGACACCTTTGCCAGTTGGAAACCATTTCTGTTTCTTCTAGCACAATTTACTAAAGATCTGAACAAGCCAACCAGAGAGCTGACCAGGGAGATTTCAGTGACTAAGAGTTTCACAGTAATAAGACTCTGTTTTCCGCTTGGTAAGGGAATGGGGGAAACAAACCAACCCTGAGCAATAGATTAGAAGGAAACAGAACTTTTTATGCTAAGTGTTAACTTCACTGAAATGTTAGTACACAGGACTTAAATGCTAATCTGACTTTTGCTAAACTAAAGGATGCTTCTTAGATTACTTTCTTGAAAAGCTGATAGACCAAAAGCAAAATCCCAAAACAAAAGCCACAGAATATGCCTTCAGCATTTCACGCAAGAAAGATGGTGGGACGTGGCCTTAAGATCATGGCCTGAAACATGCCAGCCAGTCAGATGAAGAGTTGTACACTGATCTCTGTCATTTTGGCTGTTCCTAATAAATGCGGTTTCTGAGTTTGGATTTCTTGGCACATGACTGCATATCATCTTGTCTTTAAGATATGTAAATCTTGTAATATTGGGATTTTGGGATCTGCCTCTGTATCCCACTATTTCTTACTATTTCTGTGCAACATTTTTGGAGTTCTGTTGAGCTTGCATGTTGTCTGAGAAGTAGATATTAGCTGTGACATTCTGTCTCCTTCCCCTCTATCTTCCTTTGCCATGACTGGGAATATTAATATTAATTAATATTAATATTAAACCCATGTGGTGTGGAAGTCCAGTTCAGGACTCATGGGAACACAATACCTGTTAATGGAGAGAAGATTCCGCATTGCAGGGGAAAGTGTGCTTCTAGAATGTTGACCCCCATTTACATGTAATGGACATTCTTGTTCTTTTTTTGCTGGGTACACCCCTGTTTTAGTTTCATACACTTCAGTAAGTTATCACATTATGAACATGTTCCCGTGAACACTTATAGGTATTGATTTTCAGCAAGGCAAACGAATAAACACTACACCAGGCGTCCCCGGCCTTTTTGAGCCTGTGGGCACCTTTGAAATTCTGACCCATGACAATGGGCACCCTCACAAAATGGCTGCCACAGGAGGCAGAGTCAGCCACAAAATGGCTGCTGCAGGAGGCGGAACCAACCAGGAAACCTCACAGAGAGAGGTTATATATAACCGTACTAGTACCGCTTCCAAATTTCAGGCAGAAGCACTGTTTAACAGGATGCCTTTCATTGGCATTGCTAATCTGAGGCCTTGCTGGGCAAAAGTTCCACCTAGCCATGCCCAGTTTTGAAAAGCATTTGGCGGGAGCCAGGAAAAGTGTTGGCAGGCCCCATGTTGGGGTGGGGACCCCTCCACTACACAGAATAACTTGTGCTCAAATGCACTTCCAGTGTGACCCAGTGTGCTTGTTGGTCTTGGATCAGAGACCTTAGTTTAATTCCCTCTCAGCCATAATGGTCACTGGGTGGCATTGAGGAAGTCACTTCCTGCTAGCATTGCCTGTGGGACTGTTGTTTAAATAAAGTGGGGGGTGGACCATCTTGTCTCGGAGGACGTGTACAGGCCAGGAAGTCGAAGCCAACTGAGTTACCGACATCATTTATTCTCAAGCTCATTCTTTCTTATGCCCTTCATAGTTTGACTTTTCTAATTAACCGTCTTAATAATTGAACAAAGCTTGATTGGAGCAATGAGGATTTTGATCAGGAGAACTGCTGAAAATGGATGGACCCGGAGATCACGTAGTTATGCTGGGATTCACAGCAGCGCCTAGGCCAGTTTTTCTTGAATCAGAGTCTAGCTGACAAAACTGAGACTTGGAGAATGCAAGTTGTGTGGATCTTTTTTTTACTGGTGTCATGGCTCAAGTGGGGTGTCACCTAACGCTGCCACCACTCTAGTTCCAGGCTCCTCTGAGAAGGCCCAGAGCACCCTCCCAAGCTTTTAGACCTCACTTTTAGCCGAAATGAGTGTGAGGACCAGGCAGAGTGAACAATGAAAGCGGTTTATTTTATAGGAGGTCAAACAAACAAGGTGCAGTAATAATAACAGTAAGTGGGTGAAAAGAAAAGAAATGCCCTAACGCGTCTAAATATACTGTCCCTAGCTCACTATCTCAAGTGGCCTTAGACTACTCACCCTTCCCTTAGGATGAGGGTTTCTTCCCCACAGCAGCCTTTCTTCTGGCTCTGTTCCCTGGGAAGACGAACAGTTTCTCTTCTTGTACCAGTTCTTTTATTCCCCAGCCCTCTTCTTCTCTATTGGCCAAAATTGGTGCCAAGGCCTTCTGGGGTTTGTAGGCCCAGCCTCCCCTACTGCTAGCCAGGCTCCCTGGGCCTACTAGGCCTCCGATGGCACAGCCCAGATCATGACAACCGATATAGGAGTTACAACTGTGCTGTGGCGCAACTGTGTCTTGATGACCCTTTTTTTTTTTGCAGCTCTGTACCCCCTCCCCCATTTTGTGCTCAGAAGAAAGATCAGCTCTTTGATGCTCGAGTGCATGAAGTGAATAAGACAGGTACACAAGGCATTTCACCCTCTGATAAATCAAAGGTGGTGGCCGTTGTCGGAGATTGTCATAGATGGAATGGGTTATTACTCTGATCAAAGAAAGAGGACAATGCCTGTGTTCCTAATCAGATCAGCTTTGTATAATTGGCTTTTAAACAATGTTATTTTCAGAGTGCTAAATGCGCTTCTTGCATCAGTGCCCTTCTTTCTCAGTTTCCCGTGGAAGGCATCCTACCAAATAGTCCCTTTTCCGGGGAATATAATAGAAGAAAGCAATTCAAAGCGTCTCTGTTGGGCCGTGGTTCTGTGAAACAGAGCTGCCTAAAATGCGAGCATACCTTAGTACATTCAAACTATTGTGCTCGCGTACCCACAATGGACGCCTCTCCCAAGTGCGCGGTGTATTTGGGATGTGCATAGTGGCTTAAAAAACAGAAATGCTTGAAAGGATCATTATAACTCCTGTAAGTAGCATTCATCTTCAAGCATGCTCATATCTAAAGAGGTATCTGCAGAACATGAAAATCTGTTTCTCCCTGTTATATATATGTATTTTTTGTTGTTAGTGGGAGTAAATTGGGTGTTTATAGTATTAAAGATGATATGCCTTTGTACTGCGCTCTGGAGCTGAAGAAACAGAAAAGTATATTGTAACTGTTGCGTTCTTTCATGCGAACTAGTTAAGTTCAGCAGGATCTCTTTAATCTTACAGTGAATCAGTTCTCCAGAATCTAAATAACCAAACTTCCCAAGGCTTGTGTACTGTTCCTTCCCTTCTCGGCATGCGTGCATTTTACAAACACAAGAAAGGACACTTGTAAGCTCCAGCAGTTGCTGCGCTGCTCCATTACAGTATTACCATCTGTGCGGAAGGATGAAAAAGAAGAATGGGAGTACATTGCCCGGCAAAGCTAAGTTGTAACTCCGGATCACAGAGGTGACAGTACCAGTGTTCCCTCTAAGCTAAGTTAGTGTGAGCTAGCTCACAGTTTTTTAGCCTCCAGCTCACACATTTTTGTCTTGTGCTCAGTGCCTTGGAGGAAGAGACCGTGATATACTGCAGAGTCACATTATAGTTACTTTTTGGAGCACGTGGCCTCATCCCTTTCATGCTAGCAGAGGGACTCCGCTTTGTCTCTCTTCCTTGATGCAGAGATGCTCCTACTCGCTTTTACTAGTGCACTGTTGCCAGGCCCCATTGGCTCCAGTCCTGCCTCTGTGTTGTTGGCCAAATCCACAGATTACAGCTCTCAGCACGAGGTTTTTTGCAGCTGCCTGCAAAATCCGACAGGAAATTTTATGTAGTGTAACCAAATTTTAATAATAATTATTAATTATTTTTAACCTGTAACATTGCATCTCTCCTATATAATAATTCCGTTTTGGAGTGGCAAGATTCAATGCATGCCAAAATCAATTGACTGCCTGAACTGCCACTCAGAAGGCACTGGCTGTGTTGGCTGTCTGGGTTGCGGAGTCCCACCCACAGGACCGGCAGCCACCGTCTTTGTCTCAGTGTGCTCAGAGCTGATGGAAGGGACGGATGGGACTTTCTGTGGGGCTGCGGAAGGCTGGGACCTCCTTCCCTCTGGCTCCCGCACAGCGTCGTGGGTGAGGGGTGGGGAGGGGGTCCTCGCTTCAGTCCTCTCCCATGGCCCCCTCCATCCCTCATGCGCCCCATCCATGGAGTGGGGACCCAGCACGCAGCAGCCGGTTCCCCCCTCACCTCTCCTCCCTGGCTCCGGCCACTCGAACTGGCTCTGCCTCACATGCCAGGTCCATTGCCTGCCTCGCGCTGTTTAAAATGGCAGTGAGGGACAGCGGGGTGGGGGGGAGAGGAGGGCAGAAATGCCGCGCAGGCAGAATCGTGGGGGGGGAGCTGCCGAGGTGGAGGACAGGGCCACCCACGGCAGCGGTGGTCTGGCTATGGCACTTGGGGGTGGTGGGGAAGGTTGGCCAATGCAGGCCAGAGCACTCTCCCAGGCCCTCTTTCTAGAGCTTGTTGCATTTCTTTCTGCAACAGGCCTTATTACTAGTATTTATATATTTCATACTTCTTTTATATATATATAATACTGGACTAATTCCCTGTAATTCATTTATAATCCATCCATACTGTCTTAACGTGACTTGTGCTGGTCCTTGACTGTATTAATAAACTGAACTGAACGTCTTAACAGTTCTTGAAACAACTGACCTCTCCAAACTTATTCTCTCCTGAAGCTATGAATTTTGGCCACGTTGTGAGCTAAAGCCTGGAATATTGTGTGGAGAGCCACAGATAATTCTAAAACCCAGTCGCAGAGAATCAATTTAGAATATGTAAAAAGAAGTCAAAGGACTCGGTAAGTGTGGTTTAAAACAGTCCTTTCTTCTTGGGAGGAAACAGTCAACGCGGCTGGCCTCTCAGAAGTGGGAACCATTTACGTTTGGAACTCTGAACGTCAGCAAAATAAAGCCCATAAATCAACCAGAGCAATGGAGGTGTCATTGGGTCTTGAATATACTTACTCCATCGGAAAAATCTCCTGTGTTGTCTAACTGAATGTGCTGCAGGTGGCAAGAAGATGGGAGAAAGGAGGAGGGTTATCACACTCACATAAATGAATGGCTTGGTGGGCTAGAGGTTCCGCCGGGAAATTAGTATTGACTGGGTGAATTCTGTCACTGTTTGCTAAAAATGTAACAGCAACAGCAGAAGAAGCAGCAGCAAACTTGGGCTCAGTCCAGCATAAGTGTAGTGGTTGGATATACTGGGTTTTCTGTAGGGCAGGGATCCTCAACCTTTTTGAGCCTGCAGGCTCCTTTGGCATTTTGATATCACGAGGTGGGCACAGCCACAAAATGGCTGCCTCAAAATGGTTGTTGCAGGAGATGAAGGTAGCCGCAAAATGGCTGCCTCAATGAGGATCCTCGTGTGGTGGTGGCAGCTGCCAAAGCAGTGCTTTTAAAAAACTGTGCAGCCAATCAAATCTCCAGTGGCCAATCAGAAGCCTTGCTGGGCAAAAGCCCCACCTTCCCCTTCCCACCTAAAAATAACAACAAAACCCATGGGCATCAGGAGAGGTGTAAGCGGGCACTATGTCACCCATGGGCGCTGTGTCGCGGATCCCTGCTGTAGGGCATACGAGAGCCTTTGTACATCTCTCCCCCTCTAGCATGTGTGGTTAGAAGAGAAGAAGAGAAGAGATTGGATTTCTACCCCAGAGAGCCAGTTTGGTGTAGTGGTTAAGTGCCCGGACTCTTATCTGGGAGAACCGGGTTTGATTCCCCACTCCTCCACTTGCACCTGCTGATGTGACCTTGGGTCCGTCACAAGCTCTGGCACAGCTGTTCTTGAAAAAGAGCAGTTTCTTTCAGAGCTCTCGCAGCCCCACCTACCTCACAGGGTGTCTGTTGTGGGGAGAGGAAGGGAAAGGAGTTTGTAAGCCGCTCTGAGACTCCCCGCCCTTCACTACCCAAAGGACTCCTTTCCCTTCCCCTCCTCACAACAGACACCCTGTGAGGGAGATGGGGCTGAGAGAGCTCTGACAGAAACTGCTCTTTTTCAAGAACAGCTCTGACAGAACTATGGCTTGCCCAAGGTCATCCAGCAGCTGTGAGTGGAGTAGCGGGGAATCAGACCCGGTTCTCCCAGATTAGAGTCCGCACACTTAACCACTACACCAACCTGGCTCTCACGTGGGTATCATATCAGACAGACGTGGAGAGAAGGTGAACATGTTCATGTGTCCCATAACCCCATCCGGCCTTTCCCTTCTCCGCTTGGCAAGCTATTGTAAGCTCCACGTTCATATTCCTTGACTGGCTGGAGGCGTGGGGCTAGCTAGGGCTATGGGACGTCTGCACAGACTGCCATTTTGTTCCCTGTGAAGGACCTGGTGTGCTGAATGCCGATGCGTGCAGAAGAAAGTGGGTGGACATGGGCTCTGTTACACCTTGCACCTCTGCAGATAGATCAAGATGGTTAGCCATGCGTCTGTAGCCGTAGAAAAGAGGGAACAGTAGCACCTTAAAGACTAACAAAATCTCTGGCTGGGTATGAGTGACTCACAATAGCTTCTCCCCTGCCACAAATTTTGTTAGTCCTTCAGGTGCTACCGGACTCTTTTCTCTCTCTGCATACAGTCAAGCTGGACTTTCTCAAGTCAAATGCTATCACGTAGTCAGCTTCTGTATGTTTTTGCAGGTGGTACCCGAGTAGTTCCCCTAGTTGCTAGGGTAACGCGATTAACAGAGTTTTGCTTTGTTATAGAACCCCATCAGTGTTAAAAACGTTGCTTTTACATCTCTTATCTCGTGGGGCTGAACAGTTTTGATGGGACCCCGCTCTATTGTTCTTTCATCGTTTGGTCTACAGAGCGTTCGGAGCAGTTCATGCGTATGTATTTCTTTCTTTCCAGACGATCTGTCCAAAAAGGATAGTTTAGGGAAGGAAAACTAAAGTCTGGGCCCTGAAATATCTGAGATGGAATCATAATGCAGCGTTCTACGTTAGTTGCTGTGCTGTCCCTCTTGAACATAAGAACATATGAAAACATAAGAGAAGCCAATGTTGGATCAGGCCAATGGCCTATCCAGTCCAATGGTGGCCAAAAATACCAGGTGCCATCAGGAGGTCCAGCAGTGGGGCCAGGACACTAGAAGCCCTCCCACTCTTGTCCCCCCCAAAACCAAGAATACAGAGCATCCATTGCCCCAGACATAAGAACATAAGAGAAGCCAATGTTGGATCAGGCCAATGGCCCATCCAGTCCAACACTCTGTCAGAGAGTGGCCAAAAACTAGCAGGTGTCATTAGGAGGTCCAGCAGTGGGGCCAGGACACTAGAAGCCCTCCCACGGTCTTGATAATTAACACATATATGCATAGTTTGTTTATTCATTATTTTATTTTACTGAATTTATACGTCATCTTTCTTCCCAGTGGGGACCCAAAGCAATTTACATAATTCTTCTCCATTTAATCCTCCCAACAACCTTGTGAAGTAGGTTAGGCTGGAAGTTCATGACGGGGCCAAGGTCACCCGGTGAGCTTCCGCAGCACTAGTTGGAATTCAAACCCAGATCTCCCAGATTCTAGTCCGGTGCTCTAACCGCTGCCCCATGCTGGCTTTCTACCTTCAGAAACATACTAGGCCGCTGAACAGTGTTCTCTCTAAATCGAGGAGTCCTGTGAACAAAAATCCTGCTTTGTGAGCTACTGACATAAAAGTTGTGAGCGCGCGGTTTTGGCTACTGCAGCCCTCCTTCCTGAGAGAAGGCAAAAATGTCTGAGCGAGAGGCTAAAAAACTGTGAGCTATCTCACACTAACTCAGCTTAGAGGGAACACTGCCGCTGAACGTCTTTCAAGAGAAAGGGCCGTAGAACATTTTTGTTAGAAATCCCAGAGAAGAAAGGCAACGCAGTTCGTGCTACCCGACACTTGATCTTCGTCAAAAGGCCGAGCAGCGATTGTTCTTGCATAACCATGTTGATAACGTTTTGTGCCTTTTTCATGCGAAGACATATTATGTGGCATTTCTGGAACATTTTTTCCAGTAGCTTGGACAAAAGGTAACAAAGGTCTCCTCTAGGTTTCCTTTTTCCTGTTCCGCATTAGGAGAGGGATGTACAGGCCGGCTCGGAGAGAGGAAGCCCAGGACAAAAGGCTGTGAAGTCGAGCAGTTCCCGTAATCAGGTTTCTGTACAGCTTATTACCAACTGGCCGCAAACTAGGTTTTAATTAAATGTAAAGGGATAAAGGACAATAACGGGGACTAAGAAGAGGGATTCAGCTCCAACTTTGAAATTTCCTGACTTTCATCCCCTCTGTCACTATGTCAATGTAACTTAAACACAGGATTTCGAGAGGTAATTTCCTTCTCCTGGAGGTTAATAACAGTATTCTGTTTTTACAAAAAAAATAAAAATAAAAATCCCAACCCCTTTCAAAGAATGCCCTTTTTAGCTACTCAGTAAATTTAATTCTTTTATAGTCCATAAGGATATGGGAATCAATCCTTCGTCAGTTGTCTGTGCAATTTTCAGAGCACTATTCTGTTTTCAAATATAAACGTGCGTGTGATATGAATGATATGACAAATGTTCTTGCATTGTGGTGAATTTTCATTCCTTTCTGTTTTTCCCCTGGACAATACAGCCCTTCCCATCCATGTCTGCTTTTCCTTCCAAATAATGTTGTATACACAGCTTTAATGTACACAAGAGCTTCTGTAGTCCAACATTGATCCAAAGTTCTCTTTTGTTTTTAATGAAGTAAATATGTCTAAAGATTACAACTCAAGACCATACTGTGAGCACGGACTTTGAAGTAAGTTTAACTGCAGTTGCTGGCCTTGTTTTTGAGTCAGGCATGTTTTGGATTAAAGGTGTTTGAAGTCGTTGATATGCGTGGACGGCAAACTTTAGGGCAATTATTGTCTATACTTTGCAAATGGTAAAACCAAGCAAACAAGAAGCTCAGCGTGAAAGAGATGCTGTTGTTGATAATCCTGCAAATTGCCCATATTTTTATATTTCTGTCTAGAACAGGGGTGTCAAACATGCAGCCCGGCGGCCGGATTAGGCCTAGGATTACCAAGTTGGAATTAATTTATGGTGGGGGAGTCCCGTGCTGTCCCTGGAGTGCGTGTGCGCGCGCTCTGCACGTGCGCCGTCAATATGATGCCATCTAGAAGTGACGTCATTGTGTCAGGACGTTGGGGGCAGGGCCACTAGGAGTCGAGGGAAAACTAGAGAGTTTTCCCTCCAATCATAGAGCATCCCCCCCCCAATATGGCTAGTGTGATGATGTCACCTCCGGGTGACATCATTATGCTGGGGACGTTTGCCGGAAGGGGGTGGAGTTCCTCCCGGGGCCCGATTTGTTGGTGTTGGGTAACAGGCCTCTCGGGCGGGGGTTTACCCACCCCCCCGGGGGGACTTGGCAAGCCTAATTAGGCCCCCGGAGGGCTTCTATCAGGTCCGCAGTGGAACTGGCTGTCGTCTGCTTCTTCTTCCAGTTCTGCTGCTGCTGCACCATTGTAGGTTTGCGGCTTATAGATGCACACAGCTGAACAGCATCCTCAAGACTGCAACAGCACAGGTGTTTAGATGTAATAATTCAGAGCAAGAGGTGTCAGCTATCAGACACTGTTAAATAAAATATTGCAAGAGTGCTCATGTTTCAAGCATGTTTTTATTTTGAGTAAAAAAAAACAAACCCTTTGTGTTTTGTGTCCTTTATAAAGTTTATATCTCCACTACCTGGCATTATATTTTATGGCACACACGGCCCGGCCCAACAAAGTCTCATTTATGTCAGATCCGGCCCGCATAACAAATGAGTTTGACAGCCCTGGTCTAGAATATAAGCAAGATATAGACTAACCTATACCTTCAGGTGGATAGCTGTGTGGGTCTGAAGCAACAGAACAAAGTTTGAGCCCAGTGGCACCTTTAAGACCAACGGAGTTTAATTCTGGGTATGAGCTTTCGTGTGCTTGCTCACTTTTAAAGATACATCGGAACAGACTTCTTCAAGCTTTACATATAGGTGGGGGGTGGGTTAGTTGCCCGGAGGGGCCGGTTAGAGTCAAGATGCATAAGTAGCTGAGTAATAGTATAGCTAAGATTGCATTAACACAGTTGGTAAGACCTGCAGGCAGCAGCAAATTAGCATATAAATAATAAAAGAGTGAACAACAGATGTGAGAACTCAGTTTGAGTCCAGTGGCTCTTTTTAGATCTACAAAGTCTAATTCTGTGTGTAAGTGAGAACCGAGTGACTTAAGCATGTGTAGTGAGATAAGAACCCAATATCTCTGTTAAGCCTTGGAGGTTCCATTGTCCTGAGTATTGTAACAACTTGTAATTCAGCAGTCTCCCATGCAGCCTGTGTCTGAGGATGTGTGCATGCACACAAAAGCTTGTACCCAGAATCAAACTTTGTTGGTCTTAAAAGGTGCCACTGGACTCAAACTTTGTCATTTAAATAGATAAGTGCGGAGCCAAAAAAGTGACAGACTTCTACTGGACCAAGCCAGGCATGGGCATCGCTTGCAATGAGCTGTGGGTAAAACACAGGCTCCAAAGGTTTTGAAAGGTGCTGTCAAGGCCCTGGTTACTACTTGAGTAGGAGACCGCCAAGGAAAGCCAGGATCGCGACACGGAGGCAAGCAATGGCGAACCAGGCTCGCCCAATCTTGTCCTCTATCAGAAGCGAAGCAGGATCAGACTTTCTTTGTACTTATTTATTATTTATTCCATTTGTACCCCGCCCTCCCCGCGAACAGGCTCAGGGCGGCTTACACTGATTGGTTGGTATATAAATAACATTAAAATCCCACAAAATCATTTACACAGTTCCATTTCAAATAAGATCACACAATCATAAAGTCATAAAATCGTAAAGTGCTGGCAGTATTTCATTAATGAATTACTTAAGATGGCATACTGAAGAGCGCATACTAACAACAGTTTTTCAGCTCGATGATCTTCCTAAGTCATGCGGCGGCACAGGCCAGATGTCAAAGTTAAGGGCCAGGATCTATAACCACTGTTGTTGGTGGTAGTAGTGGGGGCAGCTCCTTCATTGAAAGCCTGGTGGAAGAGCTCCATCTTGCAGGCCCTGAGGAACTGTAGAAGATCCTCTTCTGGGAGCTCATTCCATCAGTGTGGAGCCGCCACTGAGAAGGCCCTGGCCCTGGTAGTAGTGAGCCTGGCATCCTTGGGATCAGGGAGGGTCAGTCGGTTCCGAGACCAGATGTCAAAGTTAAGGGCCAGGATCTATAACCACTGTTGTTGGTGGTAGTAGTGGGGGCAGCTCCTTCATTGAAAGCCTGGTGGAAGAGCTCCGTCTTGCAGGCCCTGAGGAACTGTAGAAGATCCCTCAGGGCCCTGATCTCTTCCGGGAGCTCATTCCATCAGTGTGGAGCTGCCACTGAGAAGGCCCTGGCCCTGGTAGTAGTGAGCCTGGCATCCTTGGGATCAGGGAGGGTCAGTCGGTTCCGAGACCAGATGTCAAAGTTAAGGGCCAGGATCTATAACCACTGTTGTTGGTGGTAGTAGTGGGGGCAGCTCCTTAATAGAAAGCCTGGTGGAAGAGCTCTGTCTTTCAGGCCCTGAGGAACTGTAGAAGATCCCGCAGGGCCCTGATCTCTTCCGGAAGCTCATTCCATCAGTGTGGAGCCGCCACTGAGAAGGCCCTGACCCTGGTAGTAGCGCGCCTGGCATCCTTGGGACCAGGGAGGGTCAGTCGGTCCTGTGACCCTGACTGTAGTGCTCTCTGGGGTATATATGGGGAAAGGCTGTCCCTCAGGTATGTTGGACCCTGGCCATAAAGGGCATTAAAGGTAAGAACCAGCACCTTGAAGCGAATTTCGTATGCTATTGGCAGCCAGGGCGATACCTTCAGCACAGGATGGATGTGCTCCCATCTGGGGAAGCCACCAAGGAAGTACAGGGTTGCTGCGCCGAGGCAGTCAATGGCTAACCACTTTTACACATCTCATGCCTTGAAAACCGTATGGGGTCGAAAAAGCAAAAATGTTTTGGGCTGAGATCCACGCAGAAATGGGAAAAATTGTGAAATGTAGTTTTAAGAAAGAACCGGAAATACTACTTTTGGGGCTTAAACTGGAAGAAATATGGCAAAAAGAACATTGATGTGGTATATGATCACAACTGCCAGAATGATATATGCTCAATACTGGAAACAAGAGAAGGTCCCTGAAATTGGGGAATGGATAAAGAAATTACTTTTTATGGATGAAATGGATAAAATGACAAGGAAACTTAAAAATATGGAAGCAGAAGAATTTTTTGCAGACTGGAAAGATTTCAAAGACTATTTAGAGAAATACTGGGATGTAAAGGACAATTTGCTTTGCTTTGATAACTACTGAAAATTAAGAAAAGTAGAAAAGGGAGATGAATGTATAAGAATAACAGTTGAAAGATACGTTACCTGTAGAAATGACTAATGAGAAAAGGAGGGAGGAAGAAGATATACGTTTTGGGCTGGAGGTTGGAGCACTGTGGGAAGCCATTAAGGGGGGGGTGAAAGGAGGAAAAGAGGTATAATAACTTAGGTTTCAATGTATGTTTGAACTTTTAATATATCTTAATAAACTGTTTTTCAAAAAAAAAGAAAAGAAAACCGTATGGGGTCGCCATAAGTCGGTGGCGACTTGACAGCACTTTCTACCACTATATCACAGGGACTGGCCAGAAGCGAGAGCTGGGCAACTGGGAACATCTATGCCGGCTGAATGAGGCCTGGGCTGAGCCCCTGCCCCCCTTTTAGCAGGTATTTGGAGCTTGGCCGTCATCTGCTCACCCATGGCTCACTGTTCTGGGCCCTGCGTGGTCTGAGCTAGTGGAACCAGCACTGGCCCGGAGTAATCCGGGGGCTTCTCGCCTCCTTCAAGGGAGCCCGTTAGGTTACAGGTCTTTCTTTAAACTGTATTTCATACTCCGGGCTGCTTTGCATCCTCCAAGGTGGTAAAAAATATTGCTTCTCTATGTTATGTTATTCTCTGTGTTCTGTCTTGAGCCTGAAGCCCTCCCTGAATGTGGACCTTGAACGAGGTGAGCTTGCTGCCCAAGAACAATAGCTGACCAGGATCCTGGAACCGACCAGTAGACAAGTAGTGCAATGTAGATAGCCTATTCTTAGGAGTGGGTGTGTATGTGGGGTGTGGTGTTTGCATGCTTTATAAGCAGGGCTAAAACCCGGCTGGGTTTGTGGCGTTGTGTTCCTGAAATCACTAAATCAGCTAGAACTGATCGCTGCAACGTGTCCAGAACCCGGTACTTAACACTCTAGGAAAACATAGCATTAGAATAAAAGGTACGTTATTGATATTAAACTCTCTTTGGTATCCCGAATTATAATCTGTTGACGTCACTGTGTTAATACGACTTCCGTCTCAGCTCTTTAAGCTGCGGGTGAAATTACGGACATTTAATAATGAACATATTCTGGTAAGCACTTGAAAGGATCAGGTTCGTTTTGGTTTTCCCTGTTTCTTTTTTTTTAAATTCAAACAGTTTTCGTTCAAAAAGAAAGAAAACTAATTTTTGTACTCCGGTTTATCCTGGGACAATAAGCAATTTGTGCAATTGACCCGCTGACCCCGGCCACTAAGAAACCATCACATTTTCTCCTTTACTCCTTTGTCCAGTTGAACAATGTGACTTCAAATACCACAGAGCCCGAAAGTTTCTCAGCATTGTGAGGGCGAGCTTTGGTCACCATAGCTACAATTTAGATCTCCGGGGGTCAAAGGTCAAATAGATTAATGATGTCAGGCACATCTTTAAACGGCTCTAACACTCCTTCGCCATGTGGTAAGCAGCTGAGCATATTTGATATGACAAAGGCCACCTCAAAAGCCTGGCTACCAGGGAGGATCTGTGGAAACATCTGATAGAATAAACTTTTCCTCTGCAAAGAAATGTTCCTTATTAAGCAGTTGTGGCCACCAGCAAAGGAGGGCTTCTGTTGAGACTGTCACGTGTACCGGTTAAAGATCTTGCACTGTAACCGTCCTGTTTCTTTCCGGTCATCAGAGCCCTTTTGTTGAGTGTTCGATCTTTTGGGCTAAAAGCGGCGAAAAAGACAAGGAGGCGGCTTTGGTCTCTTACTTGGCTGGCTAGTGGTTATTTGTGTAGTACATTATGACAGTGAATGTTTAAAACGGGGGTCTCCGGCCTCTTTCCGGCTGATGGCCCCTTTGGGATTCCGACACGTTGTGGAGGGCGGAGCCACAAAATGGCTGACGAAAAAGGCCTGCTGCGGGAGGCGGGGCCAGCCACAAAATGGCTGCCACAGCTCATCTTCAGGAATGTTGTGAAGATCTGTGTGGTGTAGTGGCAGCTGCTGCCAAAGCAACATTTTTAAATAGCTGCACAGCCAATCGTATCTCCATTCGCCAATCAGAAGCCCTCCAGGGCAAAAGCCCCACCTGACTCCCCTTCCTTTATAAAAACACTTAGCGGGTGCTAGGAAAGGGGTCAGCAGGCATCCTGGTGCCCACGGACACCGTGGTGGGGACTCCTGGGCTAAAAATTGGGGACTCCTGGTCAAAAAGAGCCAGTTTGGTGTAGTGGTTAAGCGCCCAGATGCTAATCTCAGAGAACTGGGTTTGATTCCCCACCTCTCCACATGCAGTTGCTGGATGACCTTGGGCAAGCCCTAGTTCTGGCAAGAGCTGTCCTTGAAGGGACAGTTCTTGAAAGAGCTCTCTCAGCCCCACCTGCCTCACAGGGTATCTGTTGTGGGGAAGGGAAAGGAGTTTGTAAGCCACTCTGAGACTCCCAGTGAAGGGCGGGGTATACATCCAATCTCTTTCTCCTCCTCCTCCATTCAAATGGTTTCAGCACATGTCGGCCTAGGTGGGTGGCTAGAGGCTGTGTAATGCCTGCATTTTGGGGGCACTGATTGTTTGGAACAAGCCAGGGTGAAAAAGACCGTAGGGGACAGTTGGGAGTTGGGTTGCCTACTCCAGGTTGGGAAATTCCTGGAGATTTGTGAGTGGAGCGTGGAGAGGGTGGGGAATGGGCGGGGCCTCAGTGCCAGAGAGTCCGCCTTCCAAAGCTGCCCTTTTCTCCTGGGGAACTGGTCTTGGTAGTCTGGAAATCCGTTATAATTCTGGGAGTTCTCCAGGCCCCACCTGGGGATGGGCAGCCATAGTTTGGAAGGGAGAAAGAAGAAGGAGGAGAGAAGCCTCGGATAGAAGGAAGGACAAGTGAGGAAGACAGACATGGGAAAAAAGGTGAGAAGTCGACATAGAATGGCAGAATGGAGCTTGAGAGGTGTTTTCTGTGGCAGGGGCTGGTTCATTTAGCAATTGGCATTGTTGCTATAACCCAGCGGTGGTTTGGGATTGGGTTGGTGGGTTTTTTTGGTTGTGGTTGTTGTTCCTTGCTCTAACTGACTTATTAACGATGTTTTAAAGAATAAGGAAATACCGGTAGCCTACGCGTAACCTCCAAGTGTGCCTCTCCTCGGGCGAAATACAGGAAATGTGGTTCCTTACGCTCATATAAGGAGGAGACATATTGCGACACACGTAAACAAATTTGCCAGTAAGTTGTATAATTCATCTTCCAGGAGTCAGGTGTGCCAAAGATCTGATGTGTGGGTGTTGTTAGTTGCAAAACAAATTAAATAGGGTAATATATATATATATATATATATATATATATATATATATATATATATATATATATATATATATATATATATATATATATATATATATATGAAAGGTTAGTCTTGATGGGGAGAGACCAAGGACTGAGCTAGGCATTCGAGTAATATATGTCCCTGGAAACCCTGATTTTTTAGTTCTTGGCCCTCATTTCTCTGTACTTTTCTACTTTTTTAAAAAAAGCCACGTGACATTCGATGCTCCCTCTAAGCTGTGGAGTCCTGTGAGCAAAAATTCTACTTTGTGAGCTCTTGGCATTCAAGCGGTGAGCGAGCGACTTGGCTACTGCATAAATCAGTTTGCTCTGGAGCCCTCCTTCCTGAGCAGAGCCAAAGATGTGTGAGCCGGAGGTTAAAAAACTGTGAGCTAGCTCACAGTAACTCAGCTTAGAGGGAGCACTGGTGACGTTCCTGGTTCTATGTTTGACCGAACGTTTGCCTCAAAGCGAACCGACGGGAAACCTGCAGGGCCGGTCCTATGTCAACAGGGTCTCCTCTCTCCGCAATACCAGGGAGACTTTCTCATACACATTCGGGGGTGAGGGGTGGGGGGGCTGCGTTGGTCTGAAGCAGCAGAACGAAGTTGGAGTCCCGCGACACTCGGAAAGCAGATACCCGGAATCAAACTTCCTTGTTCTCGAAGGTGCCCCTGGGTTCAGACTCTGTTCTGTTTCTCACACGCAGTGGGTGACCTTGGGGAGAACAGCCCCCCCCCCCCAGCATTTAAACTTGTGTGACTTGTTTTAGGATTGCACAGTAAGTCGCATCTAACATTTTGTCCAATATAAATGTACAAGTCAGGAATGGCTAATAGAGTGTCCTTTCTGGAGCATTTCAAATGAAGTAGTCAATGTTGCTGGCTGATTTTCAAGTACTGACTCCAGAGCAATGTTCCCTCTAAGGTGAGTTAGGGTGAGCTCGCCCACAGTTTTTTAACCTCTGGCTCACACATTTTTGTCTTCGCTCAGGAAGGGATGGCTCCAGAGCAATCTAACTTATGCAGTAACAAAATCGCTCGCTCACCACTTTAATGCCAGTCGCTCACAAAGTAGAATTTTTGCTCACAAGACTCTGCAGCTTAGAGGGATCATTGCTTCAGAGCATCTTGAGCAGGCGTTTTCTGGAGTTTTCCAATAGATGCCCCTAGCTAAGCCCTTCCCTTTAATTTATCACTCCCGTACATGCAGCACCTTTCGGTATTTTGCTGCCGAGGCAGTTTGCAGAGAGACCAGGCGGTTAGAAATTAACCGATTCCCGCTGTTCCTCACAGAGGGCCTTGCTCGCTCCCCTCTCCTTCTCGGGGTGGTGGTGGCAGCTGGCAGCAGGGGCCTCATTCACTCCCCCCTCTCCCCCCCTTTATAGGCTAGTAAAAATGCCACCCTGACGTGGATGGCCCAGGCTGGCCCGATCTCACGAGATCTCAGAAGCTAAACAGGGTCATCCCTGGTGGGTCCTTCGGATGGGAGACCACCAAGCAAGTCCGGGGACAGGTTGCTATGCAGAGGAAGGCGACAGCAAACCACCCCTGTGTCTTGACATCGCTTTCCGCTACCACCAGCAGGAAAAACACCGCCTTTGGTTCAACATTCTTGAAACAAATCATAGGAGTGTATTGTAGTCCTCCGAACATCTCTTGCCTTCAAAACCCTACAGGGTTGCGGTGAACTGGCTACAACTGAATGACCCTGTCCACCACTAACTGTTTCCACTCTGACCTGGATGACCCAGGCCAGCTCGATCTCGTCTGATCTCAGAAGCTAAGCAGGGTCGGCCCTGGTTGGTCCTTGGATGGAAGACCACCGAGGAAGGCCAGGGTGGCTACGCAGAGGCAGGCGATGGCTAAACACTTCTGAATGTCTCTTGCCTTCAAAACCCCATGAGAGGTCACCATAAGTTACAAGAGAATAAGGACTTACCTTAAATCTGACCTCCTTAGCCCAGCTGTCCTTTTCTCCTTCTGATCTCCTTGCCCGCCTGGTCTCTTTTGATCTTCTGAACTGGGCCTGTGATGTCATAGAGAGTGGGTGTGGTCAGGGAGGGTCACTAGCCTAGTGGCCCTCTTTTTTAAAAAACAAACAAACAAAACACGACATACTGTTGGCAGGGGGCGCCTTGACCTGGATGGCCCATGATAGCCTGATCTCATCAGATCTCAGAAGCTAAGCAGGGTTGGCCCCGGTTGGTTCTTGGATGGGAGACCACCAAGGAAGTCCTTGGTGTGTTTCTTTATTATTTTATTTATTTTTTCCCAATTTATACCCCGCCCTCCCCAATGAGGCACGCTCAGGGCGGCTTCCATGGAAGTAATTACATAATTAAATTAACATTAAAAATATCTTAAAACAGTGCAGTATCATAAGGTGCTGGCAGTGTTGTTTTAATTTCACAGCGATGGCGTTACCATATGAGTGCACTCAATAGATTGTCTAGATGTTCCGCTCACTGGTCTTTCCCAGATATATTCGGCAGGCACAGGCTGTCAATAACAAACCAAGGGTCGGGGCTCTATACTTTTCAGTTGTTGTTGATGATGGGTTCAAACCACCTCTGCTCCCCTCTTGCTTTGAAAACCCTACGGGGTCACCATACATTAAAAGAGAATAAGGACTCGTCTTCACCCTACCCTCCTTAGCTGGGCTGTCCTTTCCCCCTTCTGGTCTCCTTGCCTGTTGGGTCCCTTTTGTGCTGTGGGCGGGGCCTGTGATGTCACAGAGAACCGGTGTTGCCAGGGAGGGTCACTAGCCTAGCTGCCCTGGTACTTAAAAAAAAAACAACGCACTGAATAACTTGGGGTGGACCACCTTGACCTGGATGGCGCAGGCTAGCCCGGTCTTGTCAGATCCCAGCAGCTAAGCAGGGTCGTCCCTGGTGAGTCCTTGAATAGGAGACCCACCAAGGAAGTCCAGGCAGGCAAGTGCAAACGCAAACCACCCCTGAGTGTCTCTTGCCTTGAAAGCCCTGCGGGGCCGCTGTGACTCGACTGCGACTCGACGGCGCTTTCCGCTGCCACCACCCACCACCAGTAAAAATGCCAGCTTTTGCTCCACGTTCTTAGAACAAACTATCGTGAAAGTATCCTGCAGTCCACTTAGAAGTTAAAAATAAATGGGCAGCGCAGTGAAGGAATTAGTCAGCTAAGCAGAAAGAGTCAATATCTGTTTGGAAGTGTAGTGCTCAGTTAAGTGGAGTGGAACTCCGGCATCTGACCTTTCCCGAGGTCTCTGCCGGTTTCATCGAAAGCTAATTCTAATTGGGCCCTGCCGCTGGAATAGTTGGCAGGAGCTTCACATACAGGCACTTGGGGGAGAAGCTTATTTGCTTAAAAGAGAGAGAGAGAGAGGCTTTTACATGCTGTGTAGGAAACCCTTATTTAGGCTCAATGAAAACAATTCCAGTGTTGTGAAATCTGGAAACCAGAGAGTCAGGAATTATTGCCTGGGAATACTTGGAGACATTAGCGGTGTGGTCCTAAACACAGTTACACCCTTCTAAACCCTTCTAAAGTCGATGGGCTTAGAAGGGTGTTACGGTGCTTACGCTGGAAAGTCTTTTCAGTCATTTAAAGACATGAATTTGAGCCAGGAGATTGGAGGGGCTGTGGCTCAGTGGCAGAGCTTCTGCTTGGCGTGCAGAAGGTCCCAGGTTCAATCCCCGGCATCTCCAGTTAAAAGCACTAGGCAGTAGGTGATGGAAAAGACCTCCACCTGAGACCCTGGAGAGCCGGTGCCAGTCTTGAGTAGACCAGCCTGACTTTGATGAACCAAGGTTCTGATTCAGTAGAAGGCAGCTTCGTGTTGTTAGAAGTGGAGGACTTTGGCACTGTCTCCTATCTCAAAGAGTCTAGACAGGCAGAGAGGTCAGGTCCTGTCCTTCCTTCTGTCTGAGCCTTTCCTTTGAAGTAGAATGCTACTCTTAGGGGCAATTTCCTCTGCTTCCGCTCTCTTTCTCTTCTCTCTCGCACGGACACAGAGAAGGTGCTTGATCTCCATCTTGCACCATGGAGGCTGGACATGTGTCCAGCATCTGACACCATCTCGCTAGTTAGAACAGGCAATCTATCTCTGTCTCTTACCTGCACTCTCAACCATGTATTTCCTTTAATAAAAGTTGCGTATTGGTTTTAGAACTGACTGCTGACTCCGTGTGACTTTGTACGTCTTTGCCACACCGAACCCCCAAGCTCTGCTGCGTTAAAGCCTTTGAGCACTCTGCGACATTTTGTGGTCCCCTGGCACCAAAGTCCAGAGAATCCAACACATGTGTCTAGACTCAAAACTTGGTTGAGAAGCGAGTAGGGAAGCCAGCTAGGTTGAGAAGATCTTAGTTTAGCCTGTCTCGGGATGGTTGGAAGAACTGGAAGTTTGTTTTCCGGTAGTTTTGTACTTTTTCGTGAGGACTGCAGCTGTAAAATGTGAGCTGGTGGACACCGGGCGAGGAACAGGGTCTGTCATTTGTCTGTTTCTGAGTTGTGATTCTTGAATCTAATTAGACAGATGATTGTGTTATGGAGTTAACTGCTCAGGGTTGGGGACACAGGGTGGCGCTTGGGGAGGGGGGTTTCACCGTGTTACCCTCTAGTTTGTGGCGTCCCTCGAGGGCAATCCTGTCTCGTGGGTTGGCCTGCCCGAGGAGGTCCGTGGGGCTCCCCCTCTCCTGGCCTTCCGCAAACTGTACAAAACTGAACTATTCAAGAGGGCGTTTCTGCACAGGCCGTAGTGTTCTGCTGTACGAAATGGATCACCAGCTGACTTGGAGAAATGACTGGGACTGTGGTCTCTACTGCTGCGCATAGCTTATTATAAGTAGGATCCTATTAGGTCATTTCTGTGCCGCTCAGTGTGTCCTGCGAATACTGACGCGATGCTTCGGTTCCTTCTGGTTGATTACAGACCTCTAAAATCCTAATGCACTGTTTCATTGAATGTCCCATTTTTAAATGGTACTGACCATTTATTTATTTATTTATTTATTTATTTATTTATTTATTTATTTATTAATTTATATTATTGATATTTATCCCTCCCATCCGGCCTAGGCTGGCTCAGGGCAGCTTACAACAGAGTAAAAGTTCGCATAAAACATAAAACACGATTCCGTACATTAATACCGTTTCTCATAAATAATAATAAAACGATAGAAAAACAATGTTAAAATCAAACATGGTGTTAAAGTGGTAGCACATTCCAATTTTTGCTTTAATTCTGTTGGTCTGCTTCAGTTAGGGGAGGCTAAGACGGGCAGTAGTCGCAGGGACCAGCGGCTCAGGGCTTCCACCTGAATCTGTGTAATTTGCCTTGAGTTCCCGTGAGAAAGTGGGTTATAAATACTGCAGGGGTCATTTTGTAGAAAAAGAGGTGCAGGAGCTCATTAGCGTAACTTATTAGCATAACTTGGTGCTGGAGGGGGCAGCAATGGGAGGGCTTCTGGTGTCCTGGCCCCACTGCTGGACCTCCTGATGGCACCTGGTATTTTTGGCCGCTGTGTGACAGAGTGTTGGACTAGATGGGCCATTGGCCTGATTCAACATTGGCTTCTCTTATGTTCTTATGTTCTTAACTTATTTGCATATGCCACACCCCCTGACATCATTGGAAGGGTGTCAGAAGGCAACACCCACCACCCAGGCTCCACTGGACTGTTTTGGATTGCTAGCTATGGGTGGGGGGATGTGCAGATCTGCCCTCACAGAGGAGGGAAAGCTTGTACCTGAAGACGGGCTGGGGGGGGGCTCTGCAAGTTACCTGGCTGCTTCTTGATCCTTGTGGCCCGACTGAGGGCTGCTGGGAGCAGGGGGCAGGGCTTGTTGCATGTGCCCATCCCCTGGGCTCCTTACTGCCGGAGCTCCGCTCCTGTGTGCTCCCGCAGGAAATGACCCCTGAAATACTATAAATAAAATAAATGGAAGGGGTCATTTCCTGTTAAGCACTAGAGTGCATCTCTTAGCTGTGGCAAAAGCGGCGTTGCCAGTTGCCATACAGAACTACAGATGTGCTGGTTCCTATTGATTGGAGCCAAGTAGTACCAGCTTCAGCCACTCACAATGTCTTCATCACAGCTCTTGATTCCTCTCCAGAAGAATTCTCCTCTCTTCCCCTCCCTTGCTGCTGTCAAATTTGTGGACTGTGGCAGGGTACCGTGATGTCCTATTTAATTATGACTGCCGGGTCCATTAAGAGAATAAAAGACCCCCAAGTACTGCAGACGAATAGCATCCATGGCATCCAGTGCGCTCTGGGTAATGTAGTTCCCTAAATGGTTGGTATGGATTGCTTGGCAAATATCTTGGTTTGTCCAAGTCTGATTTTGCGGGGTGCTGGGGGAGGGGGTGCTCCCCCGTCACTTTGCATAAGTTAATCATTTTGCAGAGCTGAACTCTTTTCAGGGTTGTTGACACGATGCTGTTTTGGAGGCAACCTTTGGAGCAATCTGCAGTTTTCCAAGGAATTCTGGGGAATGCTTCCAGAGGATTGGTCCCTTATCCTTAGCCTTTGCCATGACTTCTAATTAGAACCCGAGCTATTTCATTGCTGCTTACAGGCCAGAAGCCCAGGGTGGGACTATATTTAGGAGCTAGAGTCTGAACAACTGCATCAATTCCTCCTCCGGGATGTCTTGACCTTGTATCTCATCAACAGCAGCTCCCACTTCCTGTGTGCCAAGCTTTTTTTAAAAAACTGAAGCGAGTTTCATGACAACTCTAGGTTGGGACGTTCCTGAAGACTTGTGGGTGGAGCCTAGGAAGGGCAGTGCTTAGGGAGGGGTGGGTATAAATTAGCATTGCCAAGTCCACTTACCTGACTGGCGGGGAGCTCCTGACATCCTTCCGGGAGACCAGAAATAATGTTGGGCATCATTGTTGGACCAGAAGTGGTGTCATCACATCGAGGGTGTCAGGAGGGTGACACTTTGATTTTTGGGCAAAACTCTATGATAAATATGGCTTCAAACCATAGAGTTTTGTCCACCAACCAGAGCGTTGCCCCCAGGTGAAGCCATCATGTTGGGGCCTCCACTTCCAGTTTTAACCGGAAGTTGCCTGGAAAGGTCAGTTAGGTGCAGGGTTCCCTCCCGCCAGCTAGCTGGCCAGCAGTGAGCAAGAGTCCGCAAAAGCAGGGGTTCCCCCATCCCCACGGGGGGACTGAGAACCTTAAAGCGGATGGTTTGGGGCAAGGCACGAAAACACCAGCTCCTTCATCTATAGGCGAGCATTGCGACAGCTGCAGTCTTCCTATTTATCTACTGTTGCGAGGACAAAGACGAAGCGTTGCCCGAAAGCCTTTTAAAATGTGAACTTAAACAAGAAAAAGTAATTTGTTTGTTTTTAAGAGTGAGCAATCACAATGTAGCTAGAAGGGGCTGGCCTCTAAAAAAAAAAAAACCCTTCTAGAAGAAGAGTTTTTTAATTCCCTTTTCCAGTTATAAAGCAGAGAATCGTTAATAAGAACTCTGTTCCATTGTGTGAGAAATTTAATTTCTTTTTTCAACAAGGAGGTACAGTAATAACTTTCCGCCTGGGTTTATTGCAACAAACTTGAGAAGCGGAAGAATTAATGCTAGTTTTTTTGTCTTTGTTTAATAAGACAAATCTGGTGACTGACAGGGCGAGGTTAATTAAGTTCTTCAGCAGGAGGTTTGAAATTTGTCACTGTTTCACATTTAAGATGTCTTTGAAATGAGTGTGGCTTGTGTTCCTCCCCTAGAAGACTGGCTCTTACTGCGCCCTGTCTTGATCACTGTTCCTGTTTCATGTGTCTATCTGTGGGGTTTTCCCCTGATGGTCGTTAGAGTGCATTTTCAGCAAACATTTTCATACAGTGCTGTCAATTTTTGTACGGTTGGCAACGTTAACCCAGGTGAGTAGCCGACCATGTTAGTCTGAAGCAATAGAACAGAAGTTTGCGTCCAACGCAACAAAGTTTGAGTCTGTGTGCATGCACGCTTCTTCAGATATATAAAGTAGTGTGCGTGCACACGGAAGCTTGTACCCAGAATCAAACTTTGTTGGTCTTAAAGGTCCCACTGGACTCAAACTTTGTTCTTTTTTTTTTTTTTGGTAAATACAATTTATTATTGGATATATCACATGTTCAAACATTTTCAACCAACCTACATACCCATTTTTTCTAATTTCCCCTTCTCCCCCCCAAACAAGACTTCCCGCACCGCTCCAACCCCATTAATATCTCTCTTATTCTATTACAATTATTCCTAAACTTATTTTCTCTAGCAAACGGTAACAATTCAGAAATCTAATTCTATTTCATTTTCCACTTAATAACTATCAAAGCAGATCAAGCCGCGTTTAATGTCCCAGTTTTTCAACAAGTATTTTTGAAAGTCTTTCCAGTCTTCAAAAAAGTTTCATCTTCTTCGTTGTTTAATTTTCTTGTTAATTTGTCCATTTCTGCTAAGAACAACGTCTTTTTAATCCATTCCCATGTTTCAGGTACTTTATCTTGTTTCCAACATTGAGCAAAAGTCAGTCTTGCTGCTGTAGTCAAGTACCATAACAGTGTTCTCTTGGCTACATTTATTTCTTCCATTTTAAGACCTAACAATAACATCTGTGGGTCTTTCTTAAAAGTACATTTCAAAATTTTTTGTATCTCATTGTGGATCTCTGTCCAATACTTTACTGCCTTATCACATGTCCACCACATATGATAAAAAGACCCCTCATGTTTTTTACATTTCCAACATTTGTTGGACATACTTTCATTTATAATAGCAATTTTTTTAGGCGTCATATACCATCTGTACATCATTTTATAGCAATTCTCTTTAACATTTACACACGTTGAAATTTTCATTGATTTTTTCCACAAATATTCCCAAGATGTCATTAATATCTCATTATTAACATTTACAGCCCATTTTATCATTTGCTCCTTTACAACTTCATCCTCAGTATACCATTTCAATAACACCTTGTACAGTTTAGAAATCATTTTTTTATCTTTTTCAAGCCATACAGTTTCAATTTCAATGTTCTTTGCTCTAAAACCATGTTCTCTTTTATCGGTCTTAAATAGATCATAAATCTGTCTATACTTCAACCAATCATATTCAAATTCAACATCAAATCTATCTTTTAACACAAAATTTTTCCCTTCAGATTTTAAAAGATTTTTATAAGGTAGCCAATCTAGTCCTTGGTTTCTTGAATATGGATTAATTACTTCCGCTGGTACAATCCAAAGTGGTCTTTCTTCTGAGAAGAATTTTCTATATCTCGTCCATGTCTCGAACAGTGATTGTCTTACAAAGTGGTGTTTAAAAAATTTATCCACTTTTTCTTTTCCATACCATAAATATGCATGCCATCCGAATTTGTTATCATGTCCTTCCAGGGCCAATAACTTCTTATTGTCCAAATTAATCCACTGTTGCAACCATGTTAAACAGACGGCATCATAATACAGTCTTAAATTCGGTAGTTGTAAGCCTCCTCTCTCTTTTGAATCACATAAAATTTTCATTTTAATCCTTGGCTTTCTTCCTGCCCATACGAATTTGGATAGTTCTTTCTGCCACATATCCAATACCTTCCTTTGTTTTAATATTGGAATAGTCTGAAACAAAAACATCAAACGTGGTAAAACATTCATTTTTACAGTTGCGATTCTTCCCATCAGTGATAAATTCAAAGTGTCCCATTTCTTCATATCTTGTTGAATCTTATGCCACACCTTTTCATAATTGTTTTTAAACAAGTCAATATTTTTCATGGTTAATTCAATTCCAAGATATTTAGTCTTTGTGACCACTTCACATTGAATTTTCTCTTGCAATTCTGTTTGTCTTTGTTTCGTCATGTTTTTACACATCACTTTGGTTTTGCTTTTATTAACATAAAATCCCGCAACTGACCCAAACTCTTCAATTTTTTCCATCAATTGTGGTATTTTCTCAATTGGGTCTTGAATCATAAACATTACGTCATCTGCAAATGCCCTGTACTTGTAGGCAAAGCCTTTCACTGTAAGTCCTTCAATACTATTGTCTTTCCTTATCGCTGTCAACAATATTTCCAATATCCAAATAAACAGCAACGGAGATAATGGGCAACCTTGACGCGTTCCCTTTTGGACTCGGAAGAAGTCCGTCCTTTCTTTATTTATATTCAAAGCCGCTTTTTGTTCTGAATATATTGCCACAATCATGTTTAAGAAAGACTGTCCAATATCCATTTTTTCAATAACTTGTAGCATAAATTCCCAATTTAAATTGTCAAAAGCTTTTTCCGCATCTAAGAAGAGGAATCCTACTTCTTTTTCAGGATGCTTGTCATAATATTCAATTGCATCTATCACCACTCTCAAATTGTCTCTGATTTGTCTATTTGGTAAAAATCCAGCTTGTTCTTCCGCTATTGTATCTTTCAAATACTTTTTCAGTCTCTCAGAAAGTATTTTTGCAAATAGTTTGTAATCGTTATTTAATAGCGAAATTGGCCTATAATTCTTTACTTGAGTCAAATCCAAACCTTCTTAACACTTATCTGGTGAGGTTTAAACTAAACTAAGAACAGCATAAGAACAGAAGAGAACCCAGTGTTGGGTCAGGCCAATGGCCCATCCAGTCCAACACTCTGTCACACAGTGGCCAAAAATACCCGGTGCCATCAGGAGGTCCAGCAGTGGGGCCAGGACACCAGAAGCCCTCCCACTGTTGCCCCCCCCCCAGCACCGAGCATACAGAGCATCACTTGCCCCAGACTGAGAGTTCCTGTCTATACCTCGTGGCTCACAGCCACTAATGGACCTCTGTTCCATATGCTTATCCAATTCCCTTTTGAAGCCGTCCATGCTTGTAGCATGGCTCTTTTAGTGGCGCTTTCTTCCAGGAGATCGTTCTTTGGATTGCAGCTTCAGTAGCTAAACTTTTAATGGTAAACTAAGGCTGGGTTGCCAGGTGCCTTCCTCCTGGCAGTGGTGGGGGGATTTGAGGAGCATTCAGGGGGAGGGAGGGGACATTGGCGATGCACTGACGTCACTTCTGGAAGTGACGTCATTGTGTCGGTGACGTTGGGGCGACACTCTACTTTTTGGGCAAAACTCTCTGTTGAAAATGGCACCAGACCATAGAGTGTTGTCCAAAAAGTAGAGCATCACCAATCCAAAAAGTAGAGCATCATCTAGAAGTGACATTAGCATGTTGCTGGCGTCATGCGAGGATGTCTGTTTGGGTGTGGGTTCCCCCCTGCTGTCCAGACCCCACAAAAGCGGGGGGATCTCCCACCCTCACCTGGGGACTGGCAAGCCGAAGGCAAGAAGATGCCGTGCCATTTGGCCTTAGCGCGAGGGTTACCATCTCTGGGTTGGGAAATACCTGGACATTTGGGGGTAGAGTCTGAGGAGGGCAGGGTTTCTGGAGAATTTTTAATTCCCTTTCCCAGTTATAAAGCAGAGGACTGTTAATAAGAACTGCAGTTCTGTTGTACAAGAAATTTAATGTAATGCCACAGAGTCCAGTCTCCAAAGCAGCTGTTTGTCACGCCCCCCCGGGAACCAATTTCTGTCATGTGGAAATCAGTTGTAATCTGGGTTATCTCCAGGTCCCACCTGGAGGTTGGAAACCCAAAGGAAGAGCAGGATTTGGGGAGGGGAGAGGAGAGGCAGGACCTCCATGAGGTATAATGCCACAATGTCCGCTTTCCAAACCAGCTGTTTTCCCCAGGGAAACAGATTCCTTTCCACCGAGCAAAACACTTGCTCTGTTAGAGGAAGAGAGTCATAGGATGCAACTCAATATTTTTACCTTCATTAAAATATTAAGGCTTAACATTTGAATATCAAATTTAGTGTTAAAATGTCCCAGGTTTTGGTTGCATTGATCTGAAACCTGTTACAGTGGCAATGCGTGTGGGGGATGAATCGTGGAATGAGAGAAAAAAGTAAAATTGAAACGAATGCTGTCCATTTCCAGTCTTATCCTGGTCAAGTCTTGAAAAATAAGATGCAGGAACATCTCGCCTCGATTCTGATAACTGGCTATAATGTAAGCGACAGGTTAGGAATTCTTAGTTATAAACTGGCTTCAAGAAAATCTAAATTTGGGGTTAGAAGAACGAAAACACACCTTTCTATCTTTACCGACGGTACATCCTTACTTTTTGTTAGCTGTGCAGCAAAAGTTAATGTGCAATATTTTTTTTTTACACGACGTAGTCAGTCCAGGTTGTGTGTTCGTCTGATTCCAGCTGCACAATCTCATTGTTGATACTAACTTCCATTAACTGCGGATGTGTTTGCCAGAACCTTAGAACGGATCTTGGGAAATTACTTTCATCATTCTCACTTCTGAAATAAGTATCAACATTAGACTACTGTGTTCATTTGGTCCATTAATTTTAATCCTGACTAATGTAACCCTAAAGTCTGTGTCACTTGTAAGCACGTTGAATTTTAAAAATTGGCTCTGGCGTTAACGTGAATATGAGTGCTTAATGGCGGGATGATTTATTGACTTGTAACGAAAATTAGAACGGTGGGTGGCCCCATTATTTCAAGGAATGATGAGACGCTGTGGCGTTATGTATCCGCCGAGACAGTAGCTCCACTCAAAGGCAGGCTTAACACAAGTACGTGCTTCATTTTGCACCTACCCTGGCATTAATAACGTTTGAAAGCCTCAGTCTGTTTTGGCTGGATGAACATCAAACACAACAGCCATTTGTTGTTTCAAGCATAGGCAGGGCATAACAGGTCATACCCAAGAGCAGAAACCTATTAGCATATTAGGCCACACCCCTGACAGCACAGCTCATTAGCATATTAGGCCACACACCCCATGCCTTCCCTTGGCTTGCCCGGGCGCCCTGCGGCTGTGGGGAGGCCAGGCAAGCCGGCCCTTAGAGAGGCTGGGGAAGGCATAGGGAGTCGCCGGGGGGTCACTCTCCAGGCCTTTCCTTTGTGTACAGTTCTGGTCACCACATCTCAAAAAGGATATTATAGCATTGGGAAAAGTGCAGAGAAGGGCAACTAGAATGATAAAAGGGTTGGAACACCTTCCCTATGAAGAAAGGTTAAAATGCTTGGGGCTCTTTAGCTTGGAGAAACGACGGCTGAGGGGTGACATGATCGAGGTTTATAAGATTATGAATGGGATTGAGCAGGTTGAGAAAGAAGTCCTTTTCTGCCTTTCTCACAGTACAAGAACTCGTGGGCACTCCATGAAATTGCTGAGCAGTCGGATTAGAACAGATAAAAGGAAGTCCTTCTTCACCCAAAGAGTGATTAACACATGGAATTCACGGCCACAGGAGGTGGTGGCAGCTACAAGCATGGATAGTTTCAAGAGGGAATTAGATAAACATATGGAGCAGAAGTCCATCAGTGGCTATTAGCCACAGGGTATAGATGGGAACTCTCAGTCTGGGGCAGGTGATGCACTCTATTCTTGGTGCTGGAGGGGGCAGCAGTGGGTCCTGGCCCTGCTGCTGGACCTCCTGATGGCACCTGGTATATTTTGGCCACTGGGTGACAGAGTGTTGGACTAGATGGGCCATTGGCCTGATTCAACATTGGCTTCTCTTATGTTCTTATGTTCTCTGTAGCCACGCACACAGAGGTTTTGGCTGTAGTGGGCGTTGCCAACTCTGAAGCCAGCCGGAACTCCGTTCCAGTGCGTTCCTGCCCAAAAATAGCCCCGAGCATAGGGTTGTCAGCACTGGGTTGGGAAACACCTGGACGTTTTGGGGGTGGAGCCTGAGGAGGGCGGGGTTTGAGGAAGGGAGGGAGTATAATGCCACAGAGTCCACCTTCCAAAGTGGCCATTTTCTCCAGGGGAACTGATCTGTCATCCGGAGACCAATTGTCATTCTGGGATCTCTCCAGCCACCCCCTGGAGGTTATAGAAAAATATACTTGTGTTTATTAACTTCTATGACCAAAGGTCTTAAGCTCAATTGTCAAACACGGATATACAGAATTAGCCTCAAGGTTTGAGATTTACAATACAAATTTACAGTCAAAATAATAAAATCTAAAAAAATCTAAAATGTTAAAACAGAAGTCATTAATAAAATGATAATTCATCTAGATACTCGTTTTTGCCGCTTCACAGATAAAACTATCATTAAAAATTTTTGTAACAAAATAAGTGGTTTCAGAATTAATATCTGCCAACAGAGAGGGGACCACCCAGAGTTCAGTAGGTAATCAGTGTTTGGTAAGAACCAGAGTGATAAATAAATGCACACTTAAGGAAAATCTATTTTGTTATTTTTATTTTTATTTAATTTTTCTGTACTATTTTATAAGTAGTACTACTTTATAAATATGGGTGTCAAGTATTTGAAAACATAGATTCACCGCAACAATATGCTATGTACAATCATTCAAACAGCACCTTGTCAATTTCACAAACAGGATCCCAGGGGGCTCTGGTAATTTACCCATATCAAATACAATCTTTTCAAGGACCGTGGTGTACATACAAGATGTAAGGTGCAATAATTTCTCTTTGTGAGTACAAGATTCTTAAAACAGCTGCATTTTTCTAGGGTCCCATCGAAACCCTTCTGGCAAACATAACTTATCTAGGAGTACATATTTCTCAAGTTCTATCAGGCAGATTAGATAAGTGGTTCAGTGTGAATACCGATTACAACCTTAACACATTATTTCCCCTCTCCCCCATCCCTCTTCCTTCTGTAGTTTGGATATCAGTTGTAATCTCAGGAAATCTCCAGCTACCACCCAGAGGTTGGAAGCCTTATTTAGGTATAGTGGATTGTGGCTGTTTCCATACAGGGATTTCTTCCCCTGCATGGGCAGCCAAAAGTTCCCTCGGTAAACAGGAACTTCCTGATGTGACATCATTTAGGATTGCCATTTCCCAGATGGGGGTGGGGATACCCCAGTTTTGGTCAGCTGGCCATCAGGAGAAAAGCCCTCCCCAAAAAATGACATCACCAGAAATAAATGCAACGTGCTTATGTCACCTGGAAGTGATATAGGCACGTTGGTGACGTTGGTTGTGTGTGTGTGACACTCTGGTATTTGGACAAAACTTTACGGCTTACCATAGAGTTTTGCCAAAAAACCATGGTGTCACCCCTGACATTACTGATGTGTCTATTCCACTTCCGGGTGATGTGGGCATGTCGCACAACATCCTTTCCCACCGACCTGGCAACCCTAGACATCATGCCCATTGTGGGCCCAACTTGACTGGTTCCTGTCCCCTCCTCGAGTTTAATCCGGAGAGAAGAAAACTTCACTTTCCTTGTCTTCAAAGGAAACTTAGGAACATAAGAACATAAGAGAAGCCAATGTTGAATCAGGCCAATGGCCCATCTAGTCCAACACTCTGTCACACAGCGGCCAAAATATACCAGGGGCCATCAGGAGGTCCAGCAGTGGGGCCATGACGCTAGAAGCCCTCCCACTGCTGCCCCCTCCGGCACCAAGAATAGAGTGCATCACCTGCCCCAGACTGAGAGTTCCCATCTATACCCTGTGGCTAATAGCTTGCAGAGTGGCTGCGAGCAGAGTATCTGTCTGGCCCTCCCTTTGGAGAGGGGACCGAATGAAGCTCCTCTTTCGAAATGCCATGTGCCACACCCGCCTCCTTAGCTTCTTGCCTTTCCCTGATGAGTCACGCTGAGGCATTATAGCACCTCTCAGTAGGGAAATGAGGGCTTCTGAGCTGGGGGGGGGGGCACCAAAATCACCGTCATGCTTCTGTTTTTGTGCAGATGTGACAGAGAAAAGGAGGAGAAGCAGAGGCTTTTGGGTGGTGGCAGCAGTGAGTGGAAGGGCGTGTGTGTGTGTATGGAGACCATTTCCAGTCCCTTGCTGCTCCTTGCATTTTTCTGCTTCTTTGTCGATGCAGTCCATGAAAGGAGCAAAGTCCTATTGGGACACAGCACCTCCTTCTGCTACTCCTAAACTAGCTGTGGAGATGGCCTCTCTCGGGGGGGGGGTTCACAAGTGTCAAGAGAGCCAGTTTGGTGTAGCAGCTAGGAGTGCGGACTCTGATCTGGGAGATCAGATGTGATCCTCCAGGTGGGACCTGGATCCCCCAAACTTGCAGCTCACCTCTAGACTGCAGAGATCAGTTCCCCTGGAGAAAATGGCTGCTTTGGAGGGTGGACTTTGTGGCACTGTACCCCACTGAGGTCTCTGTCCTCCCCAGGCTCCATCCCCAAATCTCCAGGTGTTTCTCCACCTGGAGATGGCAAGAGAACCAGTTTGGTGTAGTGGTTAAGTGCGCAGACTCTAATCTGGGAGAACCGGGTTGGGTTCCCCACTTCTCCATTTGCAGCTGCTGGATGACCTTGGGCAAGCCATAGTTCTGATAAGAGCTGTCCTTGAAAAAAGCAGTTTCTGTCAGAGCTCTCTCAGCCCCACCTACCTCGCAGGGTGTCTGTTGTGGGGAGGGGGAGGGAAAGACTCCTCTGGGTAGTGAAGGGCTGGGTATAAATCCAATCCAATCCAATCTCTTCTCTTCTTCTTCCCTAACCCCAACCCCCACCCCCGCCGGGGTACCAGCCAACCCTACAACAGCCTAATACCTAATGTTCCAGCGGTAGTGTTTGGGATTAGGGGGCGATGGGTAATGTTCGCAGCATGCAGCCACAACCCACTGAATTTCTCTGGCATGGTGACGCCACTGAAGCCATAATGCTAGCACATGGAAGTTGATTCGATGCTACTGAGCTGGGAATGTTAACAGTCCTCAGGACCAGTTTACGGATTTATTTATTTAACATACTTGAAACGTTTTAACGGTGCCTTTCCTCCCGATCAGGGTCCCCGAGGCAGCGAACATTAAAACCTTTGAACAATTTAAGACACTTAAAGTGATAAAATGATTCTATATAAACTTATAAACAGACAACACCAGAACTAGGGAGGAGGGCCAATAGCCATTATTGGGGAGTATGCTCAGTGAAAGAAAAAAAGTCTTCGCCTACTGGGAGACGACACCGAAAGAGGGGTATCTCTGTTGACTTCAGATGCAGAGCATGCCAGTTGTCCCCAGGGGTGAATTCTGTATGAAGAACATAAGGGCCACGTTCAGACAATTTAGAATGTTAAGAATGAGCTGGAAAGTGCTTAGACTCACATACTGTTTCCTTCCCTCTCCGTGAGATACAGAGATCGGAGGGCTTTTGGTCTGGAATAAACCAATTTGTTGTGAAATTTGGATTGGATTAAACTAACTGTGCATTGATCCAGAGATCAACTTTCCCAATGTCAGAAAGGACTAGCGGGGAAAGGGGATCAAAGGAAAGAGGCATATTCATCCTTGCCTTCCGCTGCGGGATTGTCGGGACCAATTCTGTGGTTCGTTCTCTTGCCTACAGGCTGGAATTCAAAACCACAGTTTAATCCTCGTTCAGAATCTTGATTTTTATGCAAGGGAACAAACCAGTACTTTGCCACCAGTTTGGTGTAGAGGTTAGGAGCACGGGTTCTAATCTGGGAGAACCGGGTTTGATTTCCCGCTCCTCCACATACAGCTGCCAGTTACAAATTCTTTCAGAGCTGTTCTATCAAAGGCAGTCCTTGAAAAAGCTCTCTCAGCCCCACCTACCTCACAGAGTGTCTGTTGTGGGGAAGGGAAAGGAAAGGGATTGTAAACCACTCTGGAGACTCCTTTGGGGAGTGAAGGGCAGGGTATAAATCCAATCTCTTCTTCTTTTTCTGGGACACAGCACCTCCTTTTGCTACTCCTAAACTAGCTGTGGAGATGGCTACTCTCGGAGGGGGGGGTTCACAAGTGTCAAGAGAGCCAGTTCAGTGTAACGGTTAGGATTACGGACTCTGATCTGGGAGAACCGGGTTTGATTCCCCACTCCTCCTCCACTTGCACCTGCTGATGTGACCTTGGGCAAGCCATAGTTCCGGCACAGCTGTTCTTGAAAAAGAGCGGTTTCTGTCAGAGCTCTCTCAGCCCCACCTGCCTCACAGGGTGTCTGTTGTGGGGAAGGGAAAGGAAAGGGATTGTAAGCTGCTCTGAGACTCCTTCGGGTAGTGAAGGGCCGGGTATAAATCCAACCTCTTCTTCTCTTTTCTCCATTTCAGCTGACATCACAACCAATTGCAGCTTGTTCCAAACCAGGAAATCTTCAGTCTTTAGGGGAGGTGGAGCATAAAGTTGGGGGGGGGCGGGGCTTTGAGTCTGATCATAGCCATTTCATGACCTGGTTTATTCACAGCTGATTTCCTGGCCTCCATTCCATGGTCTGCCAAGACAACTTCAAGCATCACAGTTTGGTGTAGTGGTGAAGTGCGCGGACTCTAATCTGGGAGAACCGGGTTTGGTTCCCCACTCCTCCACATGAAGCCAGCTGGGTGACCTTGGGGCAGTCACAAATTCTCTCAGAGCTGTTCTCTCAAGGTCAGTCCTCGGAAGAACTCTCTCAGCCCCACCTACCTCACAGGGTGTCTGTTGTGGGGAGGGGAAGGGAGGGGAGTTTGTAAGCTGCTCTGAGACTCAAGAGCGGGGTATACATCCAATCTCCTCCTCTTCCTCCTCCTCCTCCTTGGCATTGCTTCTGGTTATCAGCTGCCCTTGATCACACACTGCAGTCGAACTTCAGGGGCCCGAGCTGGTGCTGAGGAGGAACCCTGAACACATTTTGGCCAGGAATAAACGCAGCCGCACCGATCACCTAGACAGGAAACAGGATTTTTCTAAGGAATGTTCAAGATACCTCTTAAACTAAGGTTGGGGCATGCGGCTCCGTGCCACGTTCCAGCTAGGTGCCGTTTAGTATCAAGAATGTAAGTCAGGCCCCGACCTGGATAGGCAGGCAAGCCCGATCTCGTCAGATCTCAGAAGCTAAGCAGGGCCGAAACTGGCAAGTACTTGGATGGGAGCTCTCCAAGCAATTTCAAGGCCAGGATGCAGAGGCAAGCAATAGGAAGCCCCCTCGCTGAACGACCGAGTCCCACTACGGGTAGCCAGAAGTCAACTGTGACTTCTAGGCACACGTACACACACTAGAGGAAGGAAGGAAGGAAGGAAGGAAGGAAGGAAGGAAGGAAAGACAGAGAAGGAAGGAAGGAAAGGAAGGAGAAGGAAGGAGGAAGGAAGGAAGGAAGGAAGGAAGGAAGGAAGGAAAGAAAGAAAGAAAGAAAGAAAGAAAGAAAGAAAGAAAGAAAGAAAGAAAGAAAGAAAGAAAGAAAGAAAGAAAGAAAGAAAGAAAGACAGGAAGGAAGGAAGGAAGGAAAGGAAGGAAGGAGAGAGAGAGAGAGAGAGAAAGAGAAAGAAAGAAAGAAAGAGAGAGAGAGAGAGAGAGAGAGAGAAAGACAGAGAAGGAAGGAAGGAAGGAAGGAAAGAAAGAGAAAGGAAGGAAGGAAGGAAGGAAGGAAGGAAGGAAGGAAGGAAGGAAGGAAGGAAGGAAGGAAATTTGGGCCCATTATCTTTTATTAGGGATTGAAAGCTATCTTGTCGGGCACAGTGTTGTGAACTGCTTTTAATGAGCAAAGATGAGGCAGCTATCTATTCAGACGAAATGTCTGCAAGAGCTTCAGTTTAGCTGCTGTTCAATTTGTAGGGTGCAAGGTAAATTTAAGGAAGCTGAAGTGGTGAACCATATTTCAGAAAACGCACAGAGCCCTAAGATAACAGAAGAACTAAACAAACTCGTAAATTTAAGGCGATCCACAGCTTCCATAAAGTCAAGAACATCCAATGTTGTGTAATGAGATTAATTCCGAGTAAATGGTTTATGGATGGCACCCCCCCCACACACACAAAAGAGTTACTGTGTCTAAGCTACTTATGGGATTTTTATATGTGGCGTTTACTTCCCAAAATTCATTAAGTGTTTTTCACAATACCCGGCTAGTAGTTATTTGTTAACGTCGTTTAGCTCCTGTGAAAACCGGGAAACGCCGCGATTTGCCCCGGGCCGAAGAGTGGATGGTGATAGTCCAGATTAGAACTCACTCAATTATTTTTTAATGAGAGAGAAAAAATGGCTATGAGTAATTAGGAAGCTATAACAATCACACTAACAAAGCTTTTGAAGGTTTTCTGAATGCCCACCCTACTGGGGGTGAGGGGGGGGAAAGCGAGAGATATACTTTAAACACAGAGGAAATGTCAGAATGAAGTGAAATATTGCTCTGACCTGGGTAGCCCAGGCAAACCCGATCTCGTCAGATCTCGGAAGCTATGTAGGGCCAACCCTGGCAAGTATTTGGAAGGGAGACCTCCAAGGAATACCAGGGCCAGGAGGCACAGGCAGGCTATCAAGCCACTTCTCTGAACATCCTCCATGCCCCAGTAGGAGTCACCAGAGGTCGCCATGACTTCCAGGCATGGGCACACATGCATGCACACACACACAAATGCAAAAAAAATGCAGAAAAAATGGAAGTGAAATATCAACCAAATGCAATAGCTTAAATATATAGCTTGAGACCAATTTAATGAAACTTGAAGGTAAGAACATAAGAACATAGGAGAAGCCAAGGTTGGATCAGGCCTATGGCCCATCCAGTCTAACACGCTGTGTCACACAGTGGCCAAAAAGACCGGGTGCCATCAGGAGGTCTAGCAGTGGGGCCAGGACACTAGAAGCCCTCCCACTGCTGCCCCCCCCAAGCACCAAGAATACAGAGCATCACTTGCCCCAGACCGAGAGTCCCTACCTATACCTTGTGGCTAGTAGCCACTGAGGGACCTCTGCTCCATTTGTTGTTGCTGTTGTTGTTGTTCAGTCGCACCGTGGAGTCTGACTCTTCGCGATCTAATTCCCTCTTGAACCCGTCCATGCTTGTAACTGCCGCCACCTCCTGTGGCAGTGAATTCCATGTGTTAATCACTCTTTGGGTAAATCAGTTGTTGTTGTTGTTGCTGTTTTGTAGAGAATGATTACAAAAAAGATTTGGTTTAAATCTGTGTTCAGACCAAGTCCTGGACATAAGATATAGATCAGAGGAAGTGAAATAAACTCATCCAGAGGGTCACTTAAGGCAGTGGGCAAGCCAAAGACACTCTAGAGTAGTGGTCCCCACCTTTTCTGAGCATGTGACACCTATGGAATTTTGAGGAGGTGATGAGAGCCGAAATGGCAGCTGCAGGAGGCGGAGCCAACCCCCAAATTGCTATAGCAGGAGGCAGAGCCAAACATAATACCTCTCTTCTCACTTTTGCAAAAGAATCACGGAATGAGTGCCGCTTTGGGGAAACCTGCCCTAGAATATCTGTGCAGTGTATCCAGATTCCAGTTCCCAGATTGCTGGTATCGGGCATAACCGAATGCATAAGAGAAAAAGCATGCAGATCTAAGGTGGTCGGGAAATGTAATTTTCACTTTCCGTGAATAGAAGTCCTCTTTGGGTAGTTGCTGGGGTGAAGGCGAGCAGAAAACACGATTTTCATTAAAAAACTAGATCTTGCTTTAATATATATTAGGCTGCAGGAGAGCAGCGAATAATTCCACCGACGGTTGTGCTCCTTATTCACTAACTCTGAGGGATGATTATCTGGTTCTGTATGCACCTAGGGGGTATTTGGAAAAGAGCAAATGGAACTCTACTTTTCGGGGCTGTCGCTAGGCTGCGGCCGATCAGGGTAGTTCATTTAGGAAGACAATGGCCCTTTCCTTGTAGCTTTGTATGTTCTATTAAAAACCACCCTTAAGACTGTTTGCATTCCTAAATGAACTAATCCCGAGTTAACTGTGTTATTCCTTCTTTGTACGGAATCGTTCGCTCCGAATGGTTAGCCCGAACAGATGTGTTTGCGAAGTTAGAGCGAAAATTCATCTTGACAAAGGGAAGGAAGACCAGGCACAGCTTTCCTCCGCACCAGTGTAAATAAAAATGAAAATGGGCTGTAGCAAAGTGGAAGGGAAGTGAGGAGACAACGCTTCTTAAGATCCTAAGGAGAAAATCTTCTTAAGTAGTCAAAACAGGAGCTGAATAGCAGAGAAGGTGAAAGTGTTGATTTAAATTTTCCCATGTGAGTCATGTGCATTCAAGGGATACAGTCGACGTGGTTTCATCTTTGACCAGTCTTTTTGAAGACCCCCCCCCCGCCCCCGATTTTTATTAGCACATTAGTTAACTGGACTAATTACATTCTTATTAATTTTTAAAAGATTAAGGAATTTTGCATCCGAGGCTAGTATTAAATTAGCAATATATTTCAAGAAATAAGACCAGCAGGTGTGCGCGATCTAAATCTTCTTGCTTTGCCGCATCTATTTTTCGTCGGGTGCAACTGTTTAATTGTAGGTGTTCTGTTGCAGAGCCTAAAGAGGAAAAACCGTGCGAGATCCCCCCCCCCCGCCAAGTATTTCCTTCAGAACAGAAGCTGAGGTTTACATTGCTCAAAGAAGCCGGAGAAAGGGGAGTAAAAACCAATGATGAAAAATATGAAATGGGAATGCACATGAATACATGAAGCTGCCCTGTTCCAAATGAGACCACTGCTCCAACCAAGTCAGTATAGTCCACTCACGCTGGCAACGGCTCTGGTAGAGGTCTTTCATATCACCTACTGCCTGATCCTTCCAACTGGAGATGCCGGGGATTGAACCTGGGACCTTCTGCATGCCAAGCAGGTGCTCTTCCACTGAGCCATGGCCAGTTTGGTGTAGCCATGGCCAGTTTGGTTTTTCCTAGTACTGTACTGAATGTGTGTGTGTTTCTAATTTTATTATATGCTTGAGAATTATTCAGTAAAAGACCAGTATTTCATCAACCTGATCTCTTCTTCTATTCACGGGCTCTGGGAATTCTGACTCTGATACACACTGGTTATGTCCCTATATTTTATGCCTATTGGTCCTTTAATATTAATAATTCCCCAAGCTTAATAATAATATAAGGCGATTTGGTTAACAGGTACCCCCAAAGAAGGCAGCATATCGGGTTGCAATAACAAGCCAAGGTAGTGAGCAAAAATATGACGACAAGGGCCTTTCCCAGTTATTTGCCAGAGAGACTCTAGACCTAGAGACTCTATGTTTTTTCTCCCACACACTTGCCAGTTTGGTGTAGTGGTTAAGTGGGCGGTTTGATTCCCCACTCCTCCATTTGCAGCTGCCGGATGACCTTGGGCAAGCCAATAGTTCTGATAAGAGCAGTCCCTGAAAGAGCTCTCTCAGCCCCACCTACCTCACAGGGTGTCTGTTGTGTGGAGGGGAAGGGAAAGGAGTCTGTAAGCCGCTCTGAGACTCCGAGTGAAGGGTGGGGTATAAATCCAATCTCTTCTCTTCTTATTTTCCACACATAGTAGACCTGATGGTTGAAGGAGGAGCGAGGCAGAAGGACCAGGCAAGTGGCGCTTGGGGTAGGGAGCAGAGCCAGAACGAAGGGTGGGATGGGGAACACGAGCACTCTCGCAATCCATAAACTGGGTCTGGGAACTCTTGGGGGGTCCCTGCAGGTACTCCAGCCGTTCTTCTGCTTCAAAAAGGAAAGCCCGGATTGGCTTTTTGCTTTGGGGGGGAAAAAACAGATGGGCACAAGGAGACCCATCCGTGGGTGCTGTGGTGCCACGGATGCCAAAATGGGAATCGTACGATTAGGGCCGGTTGAGTTGTGACCCTGTAGATTGAGCTATCCTCTGAAACCTGACCCTAAACCTGGCAGGCCAACCTGGAGGGGGAAAAAATAGCATACATTTTAAATCAATAAAGGGATCTATGCTACACTGGCACCATGAATATGAGGGGTTTAAAAAAAAAAAGACGAAGAAAGATTCCCACTAGATTGAATTTAATTATCTCTTCATGTAGACAGAAAGACAGACAGACAGATATATAGATATAATTAAAGATAATTCTGTTTTGAAAGATTCCATTACATGTTTCCCTTTCTTCAGTGATATGTTTTGTGCTTAGTGCATTAGAAGTTAAACACGATTTGCACTTTTTTTGGTTCAGTTAGAAACTTCTTAGCTTTGGCTGGATTGTGCCCCAAGTGTGTTTGCATGGATCAGTGGCTAGAAAACACTTTTACTTATGTCTGGGAAGGCAGAATTTCTCTACCGTATGACAAAGGAGACCTGAAAAAAAGTGTGTGTCTTTTTTACCATTAAAATTCTTCCAATATTGAAAAAAAAAAAAAGGCAATGAAAGAGTTTGTATTTCTGCTTAGAAGAATAACAGGCCTTTCAAGCTGAATTATCTCTCCCCCCTTCCCCTGGTGCTGCACCCCAGAATTAAATACAGTCAGCCACTCCATCAACACAGTCTTTAAAACAGCATAAAAGCAAGTTGTATTAGCAGCGACTTGAATATGCTGTGACTGCCGGAGTTAATTCCGGATTCGTGTTAAAGCAGGGGGGAGAAGCCTTTTTTTTTAAAAGGGAATGAAAGCATGTTTGCTTTAAATGACATGAGTGAGAATATTTAATTTGGCCCCCTTTGTGCTGTTCCTCCAAACGATATAACATAAAAGTCATATTTGAGTGTGGTCGTTTCTCAATCATATTTTCTTGAGAGGTTTCTGTAGCAATAAGCTAAGAGTGTGTGTTACGCATGAACAGTTGGCAAAGAGGAAATCTGGATGTCATGTTTTGAGCATGTGAACTCTGGCCCCAGGATATCTTCAGCTACCACCTGGAAGTTTGGACAAAATAAATGGAAGTACAGCAAAGAGGGCTGTGCATATAACAACACAGTCAAAAACTGTAACACTCAGGGCTTTTTTCGTAGAAAAAGCCCAGCAGGAACTCATTAGCATAATAGGCCACACCCAACAGCAGAAGCTCATTAGCATATTAGGCCACACCCCTGGCAGCACAGCTCGTTAGCATATTAGGCCACACCCCCATGTTACCAGAAGTGTGGTCATCCAGCCACACCCACCTTTTGCTTCTTATTCTGTTTACCTCATTTGTTGTCAAAACCCAGGGCTTTCTTTTTGGAGCAGGAACTCCTTTGCATGTTAGGCCACACACCCCTAATGTGGCCAATCCTAATGAGTTTCTGCTGTTGGGTGTGCCCTATTATGCTAATGAGTTCCTGTTGGGTGTGGCCAACTCAGGAGCCAGCCGGAACTCCATTCCTGTGCGTTCCTGCCCCCAAATAGCCCTGGTAACACTGCACCCCAAAATACTTGACACTTGATTCAAAGCATTCTTATATTAAGGGTGTAGTACTCTAAATAACCTACAGACCCATTCCAAAGACACCAATGCAAATAGTCCAATACAGTTCAACAAATTTCTAACAGTTGATAAACGTCCACAAAACTAAGAGGAGTAACGGTTGGTAGATGTCCACAAAACACAGTCGCTAAGAGGTGTGGCAACAGACTGCCCAGGTTCCCATCCGTTTCCTTTCCGGACTTCGTCAGGCCACCTCCAATGACGGAGCACCAAGCTCTACATATTTCTCTTGACTGTATACAGCAATTTATGACCGATTCCCCACAAGCAACTGTGCCGCCCTCACTCTTCCATTTTGCCCAGTTGCATTGGTCAATGTCACACTATTCACTGCGCAGCCTCATTTTGACCCACATCTCCCCCCGATTTCACCCGCGTCTTCTCGATCCTCGTTTTTTTAGATCAGGAAGACACGGGGGAAATCGAGGGTGCTTGGGGGGGGCAACACTGGGAGTGCTTCTGGAGTTTTGGCCCCACTGCTGGACCTCCTGATGGCACCTGGGTTTGGGCCAGTGGGTGACACAGAGGGTTGGACTGGATGGGCCATTGGCCTGATCCAACATGGCTTCTCTTATGCTCTTATGTCTGGGGTAGTGATGCTCTGTCTTTTTGTTGTTTGAGGGGGCAACAGTAGGGAGGGGGGCTTCTGAAGTTCTGGCCCCTCTGGTGGACCTCCTGATGGCCCCTGGGTTTTGGCCACTGTGTGACACAGAGTGTTGGACTGGCTGGGCCATTGGCCTGATCCAACATGGCTTCTCTTATGTTCTTATGCCTCTTTGGCATTGTAACCCACCAAAGTCCCTGTCCTCCCCAGGCCCCATCCCCAAGTCTTCAGGAGTTTCCTAACCCCGCTCCCCCATCCTTCACTGGTGGCAACCATAGGCAAGGGTCAAAATTCCAAAGGAGTTCCTAGAGTGCTAAGAGATACTATGAAGAGCTAGTTTTGAGTAATGAATATGAAAATACTTTTCATGAGATAAACAGTAATTATGCACAAGTCAGTCGGTGTTACTCTATTTGAAAATATGACATTAAAAATATGACATTCTGCAAATACAGCACAAGCCATTAAATTCCCTGCACACAGGTGCAAATTGCATTTGTCAACCTGTGAGGCACGGGCTGAAGTAAACTAATAAAAAGGTAGTTACTGATTTTAGTACTTTATCATTAACCTAATGTCATGTGCTCTTACTCTAAGTAAACGTCCGCGCTATTTGGCTGGTCAAGTCATAAATATTTACCGTTTGGAAACCAAATACGTTGCATAGCCCAGGTCTTTAGAAGACATAAAAAGGAAAAGGAAGATGTTTCAGCTTGGCTCCGTGTATTACTGTGGTGAGAAATAGTGGTCTGTGCCTCTAGAAGGAAGCTCAATAAAAATGCTTAAAAATTATCGCACCCCATTATTTCAAGCCAGGTTATCTTTCCGACCAGATTTAGTATAAACACGTAAAACCAACACGATTAAAGTGCACTTAGCACCTCCTTTACCCCCTCCCCAAACATATCATTTTGCATGCCACTTTTTTAAAGTGTAGAAGCATCATAACCTTTCTTTAATTATGAAATTTAGTTTTTGTAAGTTAATTTTATTTTTATGTTGTCGAAGGCTTTCACGGCCGGAGTTCATTAGTTGCTGTAGATTTTCTGGGCTGTATGGCCATGGTCTTGGCATTGTAGGACCTGACGTTTCGCCAGTAGTTGTGACTGGCATCCTCAGAGGTATAACACAGAAAGATGGAGTTCTTTCTGTGTCAAGGTGAGCAGAAAAATGGTAGGCAGGTAATTTATATCTACCCTGGAAGGTGGGGTAGGGCTGAGTCATTATCTTGTAGGAGTTCTCCAGGCTATGAACATGCTAATGGAGGAGCTTTCCTGAGGAGGTTCTTTTGTCTATGGATTGTTTCCTGAGGAGGTTTCCTGTTTCCTGAGGAGGTTCTTTTGTGTGTGGAATGGCTTGTCATTGTTCTTCAGTCGCACAGTCGAGTCCAACTCTTCGCGATCCCATGGACCAGATCACGGCAGGCCCTCCTGTCTTCCGCTGCCCTCTGAAGTTTGCTCAATTTCATGTCCATTGCATCGATGACACTGTCTAACCATCTCATCCTTTGCCATCTCCTTCATCTTTTGCCTTCAACCTTTCCCAGCATCAGGGTCTTCTCCAGTGAGCGCTCCCTTCTCATTCAATGGCTATTGAAACTCTAATCTTATCTGTAGTGCTATTGACAGCTGTAGGGCATTTTGTGTTTTTCAGGACAGGAAACCATGCCCTATTTATTTTTAAACTCTCTTATTCTCTGTTGAAATTGTGTTTATGTTTATGAATTTCAATGGCTTCCCTGTGTAATCTGACATGGTAATTGGAAGTGTTGTCCAGCCTTTCAGTGTCTTGGAAGAAAATGCTGTGTCCTGTTTGAGTTAGGCTATGTTCAGCCACTGCTGATTTTTCAGGTTGGCCAAGTTTGCAGTGTCTTTCATGTTCTTTTACTCTTGTCTGAATGCTACACTGTGTGGTCCCGATGTAAACTTGTCCACAACTTGTCCACAATTTTGTTTTTGTCTGCATGGTTTACAAAGCTGCTTCTGGCTTTGAAACTTGTAGCTTCAGACAATTTACCTCCATGTCAATTAGACTACAGATAGTAAGCATTAGCTTTGGCCATGACTTTACAGCAGGCATCCCTAGGGTTGCCAAGTCTGGGTTGGAAAATACCTGGAAACTTTTGGGGTGGAGCCAGGAGGGTTTGAGGAGGGGAGGGGCCTCAGCACAGTACAATGCCGTAGAGCCCACCCTTCAAAGCAGCCATTTTCTCCAGGGGAGCTGATCTCTGTCGGCTGGGGATCAGTTGTAAAAGCGGGAGATCCCCAGGCCCCACCTGGAGGCTGGCAACCCTAGGCATCCCCAATGCTGTTTAGCTTGTAGGAACCTGACACAGTGTGGTGGACGCAGCCACAAAATGGCTGCCTAAGGAGATAGAGTCAGTCACAAAATGGCTGCCTCAGGAGGCAGAGGCAGACGCAAAATGGCTGCCTCAGGAGGCAGAGCCAGACACAAAATGGCTGCCTCAGGAGGCAGAGCCAGACACAAAATGGTTGCCTCAGGAGGCAGAGCCAGACACAAAACTTCAGCCACAAAGTGAAGATCCTTGTGCTGTGGTGGCAACTGCTGCCAACCCAATGCTTTTTTAAGATCTTCATAGCCAATCCAATCTATCAGAAGTCTTGCTGAGAAAAAGTCCCACAGGTCCTGCCCACTTTCTAAAAACGCTTGGCAAGCCTCAGGAAAGGTGTCAGTGGGCGCCATGGTGCCTGTGGTCACTGTGTTGGGGACCCCTGCTCTGTAAGATCGAGGTTTATAAGATTATGAATGGGATTGAGCAGGTTGAGAAAGAAGTACCTTTCTCCCTTTCTCACAATACAAGAACTCGTGGGCACTCCATGAAATTGCTGAGCAGTCGGGTTAGAACAGATAAAAGGAAATACTTCTTCACCCAAAGAGTGATTCACATTCTGCATCTGTTTCCTTCTTCCATGAGAACTGTGATCCAGAAACACATTTCAATGTACAGACTTGTTGCTTTTTCCCCTCTTGTGAAACAGACTGTGTAGAACATGAAGGATACAGTCCTATAGTCCTTCTAAGCATGCCCCTATGTCAAGTGCATTGCCTACATGCATGGATTCAACATCAAAACGCTGCATATTTAGATAACACTGAGGCACTCACAGCAGACATGCGGCCGAGAATTCCTGACAGCCCGGCCTCGAGTAGGCGGACTTGCTCTTTTGTTTTTCTACTCCTGTCCGTCCTTTCACCTAACGAACCACCACCAAGGTGAATGATGCATTCATAAAAGCACAGTGAGATTCAACCGGGAGGGAAGGCGGCCTGGTGTAGCCCGATCTCGTCAGATCTTAGCAGCTAAGCTGGGTTGGTTGCTGCATGATAGACCTGTTGGAGTGAGCGATTCAGCATGTCTGGACATTGGGGGGCGCTACATCACTCTAAGGCTGTAGAGATGTTATCTCCTTGAATGGGATGCCTCTCTCTGTCTTAGCCTGGGAGCTGCCCTCTGACCCCTCCGGTTTGGTGTCCCCACACCTCCACTTGCAGCTTCTGGTATGACCTTGGGTCAGTCACAAGTTCTCTCAGAGCTGTTCTCCCAGAAGCAGTTCTCGAAAGAGCTCTAGATGTTTCTCCAATTCCTTCTTGAAGCCGTCCATGCTTGTAGCTGCCACCACCTCCTGTGGCAGTGAATTCCACGTATGAATCACTCTTTGGGTGAAGAAGGACTTCCTTTTATCTGCTGTAACCCGACTGCTCAGCAATTTCATGGAGTGCCCACGAGTTCTTGGTCTCAAAGAAACTGTCTGGACTCTTTAGATTCACTTGGCCTTTTGTAAGGAAAAAGAAGGGGGCCTACAATGCCCCAAAGCTCATGTTGAAATAAATGTTGTTAATCTTTAAGATGCTGCTGGGCTTTTAACGGTAAATCTCCCAGAGATGCCATCTTTTCCATATGAACATTGATCCTGGCAATTACAGAGCACGTGCAAGCCAAACAGGGCACAATCTACACACACACACACACACACACACACACACACACACACACACACAGAAGTAGTGGACGGGTGCCTAGGCAGTGCACTGAGCTACCTTTCCCCACAAAAGAGTTCCCAGGCAGCCATGGGAGAACCACCATACAAATAAAAATACAAGTCCATTTAGAAACTCAATAAAAAGCCAATTTTCATTCACAAATGCTGTTCACAAATGGTGACCCCCCCCCCCATTACGACTCCTGGCCCTGGGAGTACACCTGTGGGTAGGCGGCCTTCTCCCTTCTAGCCAATTCAGATCCCCCTGTGCTCTGGAATGCCATCTCTAGGATAAGTTTGGTGGGTACACATGACAGGGCCTTTTCAGCGGCAGCCCCACGATTATGCAACGACTTCCCCAGGGTGGTGAGCCCTGGCTCCCCTCACTTTCGATTTGAAAGAGATGTTTTTTATTCAGGACTGAATATGGTTAAATTGACTAGCAGTCCTGGCTTGTGATTTTTAAACTGTTGGCTTTTCTGTTTTTAATGTATTTCATTCTGTGTGCTTATTTATGCTGTTAGCCACCGTGAGCTCCATAAAGAAGAAAGGCAGCTAATAAATGAAGTGTTCCCAGTTGCTTCAGCCTGTCCCCAAAGGACTGGCATTCTAGAGCCTGTGACTCCTTGAAGAACCCAGAATTTCAGTTTCTAGGAGGAAAGGAACAGATCCACACTTCCAGACCTTGGTTTCAGCAGAAGCAGGGTTGCAAATCCCCAGTTGAGCAGTAAATAAGGAAACCACAGTAATATGCATTTTTTTAAAAAAAAATGTGAAATAATACTGTAAAATAGGCACCTCAATAATTTCACAAATCCTATGTAAAAGATTGAAAGTTGTTTGTTTTCGATAAGGGCTTATTACATTTTCACACACTGCATTTGTCTTCATTTCTCATAACTATACGCTCACCAAGAAGTCGTCTGCTTCCATAGCCACAAGGCATATACAATCAATACAAGAAGAACAATCCTAACTTCACTGATCGATTATGCAATCCGAGAATCAAAATGATAATATTATTCTTGAATACACTGAAGAGTCCAAACACTCTTAATGTCCAGATCGACTGAGGTGGCAACACACTCCTGGTAATAAACACTCTTGATAACAACTTGATTTGTGGAGTGTAGTTCACGTTTCATTTTTCTTCATCAGATAATCCCCCTCCTCCTCAGAACACAAGAGACTGCTGATTTCTCATGTCTTTTTGTTGTTGTTGTTAAATTTATATCCCACCCTATCCCACTAGTGAGCTCAGGGCTCCTTACATCATAAAACCCATAAAACAATTAAAATAATTAAAATGATAAAACCAATGAAACAACAGGTGGCACAGTAAGCAATAAGACTGTGGTAGACTAATTACAAACAATAAAAACAATAAAGCCAACAAAACAATAGATGGCACAATAAACAATAAGACTGCTGTCGACCAATTACAAAAAGCTGACATTCACCACCGTCCGATCTTAATACCTAACAAATATAAAGAAAAAACCCTTCACGTCTACTAACCTTTACTTAACAATTTTTTGTTCACGGCATGAATCATGTAGTTTTAATTCGGGACAATCGGGCTCTACACTTCTGATACTGGTAAACCTCTTTCTGCAGAACTGATGGAATACTGCCCTAATAACTATTATGCTCTAATTTACACCAGCTGTATTCCATCACTTATTACCCTGTTTGAAAAGAAACTCCTGCTTACATATCGCCATCCATTAAAAAAAAAAAAACACCACGAAAGTCCTGTTACTTGATTTAAACCATGGAGAGCACAAGTGTTTAATCTGAAAATCCAATAAGCCTCTTTTTAAAGTAATAATTTATGAACATCAAATCCAGATGGGGGGAGGGGAATCCCTTGGTTTGGAACCCCTCCTCCCACTTCAGGGCTCTCAGAAAGTGTTGGAGGAATGGCCCCTGGCTGCTCCATTACACCCTACGGAGACCAGTCCCCACAGACTATAATGGAGAATCGATCTGTGGGTATCTGGGGCTCTGGGAGGGGGGCTGTTTCTTGAGGTAGAGGCACCAAACTTTCAGCATAGCTGATGGTGTCTATCCTAAAAAAAATAATAATCCAGGTTTCAAAAAGATTGGACCAAGGGTTCCAGTTCTATGAGCTCCAAAAGAAGGTGCCCCCATCCCCCATTATTTCCAAAAGAGGGAAGGCATTTAAAAGGAACACTGTCCCTTTAAATACAATGGCAGCTAACCCAGAACTCGCTTCGGAGTTCAATTGCGCTTCTCCCCTCCCCTCTCCTGGAGCCTCCTGGTAAGTCCCCTGCTGGCTTGTCGGCCTCACCTGGCAACCCTTATCAGAAGTGACTGCTTAAGGGGAAGACAGAGGGTTTAGCGTGGAGGGGGATGTGAAAGTTCCCTCCTCGCTATCTTAAGAACATAAGAACATGAGAAGCCAATGTTGAATCAGGCCAATGGCCCATCTAGTCCAACACTGTCACACAGCAGTCCTCGCAGGGGGCCGGCGCCTCCATCCATGGTACGGCTAGTGCCCATTGCATCCCCCCCCGCAACGGGCCTTGCCGCTAGTTTAAAATATTAGAGGTAGCACGAATGGATGATTTGAGTCTCATAATGTCAAATAAAAATGAAAAGGTACATAGTAAAAGATGGGTAAGGGTGTATAAATGGATAGATAATCTAAAGAATGTTTAAGACTCTACTTTATATGTAAATGTTGAGAGATGGATTGTAATACTTGTATAAAACTGAAAATAAAATGTATTAAAAAAAAAAAAGGAAATGGTCACTTAGGAGGGTGGACTCTATGACATCACATCCCTGCCGAGCCTCCGCCCCTCCCCAAACTCTGCCCTTCCCAGCCTCTGCCCCCAAATCTCCACTGACTTCCCAACCTGGAGTTGGTAAGCCTAGAAGAAGCTACAATGAAATGTTGACATCACAAACGCCTTTCTGACACTCACTCTGAGATATGCCTTATATAGCTATATGCTTTATGAAGATTTTGGAGTATTGTCATAATAGTCCTTTTCCAATGAAGACCTTGGAAACGAACGTATTACCCAGAAACTTCGTTGGAATAAGATTATTTTTGGACCTTCTTTGATTTCTGTATTCTGTACTTTAAAGGTTGAACTCAGATGTTGTTGTTCGGTCGCACAGTCGAGTCCGACTCTCCGCGACCCCATGGACAAGATCACGCCAGGCCCTCCTGTCTTCCGCTGTCCTCTGAAGTTTGCTCAATTTCATGTTCGTTGCCTCGATGACACTGTCTAACCATCTCATCCTTTGCCGTCCCCTTCTTCTTCTTTGACCTTCAATCTTTCCCAGCATCAGGGTCTTCTCCAGTGAGTGCTCCCTTCTCATTGGGTGGCCAAATAAAGATAACTTTATTGAAATTTTGTGTGTTGTTAAAGTGTAGACAGATATGCTTGTGTAAATGCTAAGTACGAACAAAGTAGTGTGGTCAGCAAGAAAGAGGTGGCCATTGTCAGATGAAAAACGAAGGTGATACGGTCTTTTGAGTAAAGCTTTGGGAAATCGTGTTCATTCTTGATCTTGTCCGTGACAGCTAATCGATTCCTTAGCTTCGTAGTGAATCTTCTATGATAAAAGTTGTCAATACTAAGGCCCAGGACAGACTGGCAATTTGCCCCGGTAGCCAGTCACGGCAAAAAAAACCCGGATTAAACAATACCGGGTTTTCCCGTCCACACAGCGGGGGCCGCTGCCGGAAGATACAGGACGGAGGCGCGCAGGAGCGTTCAGACTGCCGCACCGGAGGCGTGCTGTATTCGCCGTTTCCCCATTAATTCGGCTGTGAGTGTATGTGCGCATAAGCGCATTTTGCCGATTTTTTTTTTTTTGCCCTGCAACGCCGGCACCACATTGGGCAGTGGAGCGGAGCGCAGCCAATCACACCGCTGCTGCCTCATGCCCAACGCGGGTTGCTCCCGGCTTTTCGGCTGCGCGTTCAGACTCCCCGGAAGTGGAGAAACGCGCGATGAACGCAGGCTTTCGAGATTTGCGAAGGCTTTTATCAAGTGTTTTTTTAATCCGGCAGTGAAGCGCAAGAGCACCGGTAGGCTACGGGTGGGGGACGCCAGGCAGATGTGCCTGTGTGAACATTCCATTTACTCCGGTATTGAATCGTTGTCAGCCCAGGTCCCATCCCGGGGCAAATTGCCAGTCTGTCCTCGGCCTAAGTATAATAATAAAAGTTGGAGATTGAAACGGAACTTGGTTAATTTTGTTGTATTCTTTTCATTATAATGGAGCTATCCTTAAGGACTTGGTTGGCTTTTCCACCTGCTAAACAAAGCAGGTCTACTGTAGGCTCGGAAAGGAGGATGTATCACCTATATTTTTTCTTCTGAGCCTACCTCCTACTCAGTTAATCAGTTTGAGAATTTAATTTTTGCAGTGGCATAATAAAAGCTGTTAGTGCGAAATAAACACATTGCATTTTGTCACGCAGATGTGAAATGGCTTGCAGAACTTCGCTTGAACATTAATTTCATGTTATGAATTGGATAATGTACCATTATCCATAATTAAAATAATGGTGGTTGGAGAAAAAAAAATAAAATATTGTGATAAGTTGTTAGATAGCGCTGAGAGATAATTACTGTTGGTGAGGTGTGACAATTTTTCTTGCTTTTAATAATGCAGTTTTGTTTATTGATGACTTAATGATCATAGTGATATGGGCCAAAATCTGAAGAACTAGAGGACTAGGCCCATAAGCCCCAGAAGGTTTTAGATTTGTTTTTCTCCTACCTTTTGTTACATAGTAAACTATGTGGGAAACTGAGGTGAATGTTAAATGTAATTTGGTATCCTGGTGGGTGTCGAAGGGAGCGTTCAAAGAAAAACAGTAAAATCCCAGTGCGTGGGGACTTACTAGCAGGAAAACTAGGCCTAGGCCTGTGTCACCAGCAACACGGTGATATCACTTCTGGAATGAACCAGAAATGACATCATTATATCGCCAGGAATGCAGGGATGCTCTGTATTTGGGCAAAAGCTCTATAGGAAAAGTCATTTTTACCACAGAGTTTTTGTCCGAATACCAGATCATCCCTGTGTCACTGGGAATATGATGACCTCCCTTCCATGGCACGTCGGAATTGACATCTCTGCCTTGCCAGTGATACAGGCTGAGGCATAGGTTTCCTGCTGGTAAGTCGTCTGCCAGCCAACGGATTGGTGCCTGGGGATGGGCCACGGAACAGGGGTTCTTCCACCTCTGATGGCAGCCTGGCAACCCTGCCTGACAAACGGGTGGGATTTGGTTAGTCTCCCAAAGATCTCCAAGGAGAGGGCCCCCTCACCTCCTCAGAGAGCCCATTCCACAGAGCTGGAGCCACAACTGAAAAAGGCCCAGGCTTTTGTTGATTTATCAATCTTTACCATGGGGGCCATAGGCTGTCTAAAGTTGTTTCAGTTGGAAGTGGAAGAATTTTTCTTAGCAGGTGTGCTGGGTCTGTCTGGTTGCCACAGATACCCTTCACTGAAAGCTGGATACGCAGTCCAAAAGCAAGCCGAGAAACAGAGACAAAGGTCAGAGAGTCGGGTAATCATCAGAGTTTTCAGGAGCGGTGAGCAGAGGCTGATAGCCGTGACTAAGTCCGAGAACGCACAGTTGCTTCCACGCCGAAGCAGGTGAGCAGGGTTGTTTATGACCAAATCCTCCTTTCTCTGGGAGTCAATCTGCAAAGACTCACAGCCCCTCATGTTGCCTATGCAACAGCTGTAACCTGGCACTCTTCCTTCGCTCCTCACATCCAGCCATGGGCATGCCTTGCGTCTGGGACACTCAGGATAACTAAGTGGGGATTCTGGCCTCGGGGTGTCTCCATCTGGGGGTGCTGGGCCAGGCTCTGGACCAGATGCTCCCTCTGACTGAGCCTCAGTCTCTTCACCTTGCTGCCTCTCTTGCGCAGCTGCTGGGGCCTCTCCGCCCTCAGGTGCTGGCAAAGGTTCCTCTTCTGGGCTGACTCCGGAGGAGCCTGGGTTGCTCCCTGCCTCTTCCTCATCTGAGGAACAGTCAGCCTCAGCAGAGCCAGGACTCATGACACTGGGAGGAGAAGCAGCATTGTACAGGGTGAAGTTGATAAGAGGTGGATAGCACAATCCCACACAGATTTTCTGCACCTGAATTCATGGAAGATCATGGCTGGAGTAAATTTGCATACGATTGCACTGTTGGTTGTTCTCAGCCAGGGAGAATAACTACAATTTCTGTTGCACAAGACTAAGCCTGAGATACCTGAAACAACCCCCAATCCACTCTAGTCCCCACTAAGCTTACAACATTATCATCAAATGCCTCCCAGCTGCAAATTAAAAGAAAAGGACATAAAAACCATTACTCCAGACAATACAACTGTAGTTTTGAAGTATTTATGTGATATGTTCATACAGTACACAGGGATAGATGAAACACTGTCTTGGGCAGTGATGATCTGTATTCTTGGTGCTTGGGGGGGGCATAGTGGGAGGGCTTCTGGAGTTCTGGCTCCACTGATGGACCTACTAGTGGCCCCTGTATTTTGGTCCCTGTGTGACACAGAGCGTTGGACTGGATGGGCCATTGGCCTGATCCAACATGGTTTCTCTTCTGTTCTTATATCTGGGGCAGTGATGCGCTGTCTTCTTTGTGCTTGGGAGGCAACAGTGGGAGGGCTTCTGGAATTCTGGCCCGACTGGAGGACCTCCTGATGGTACCTGAGTTTTGGCCACTGTGTGACACAGAGCGTTGGACTGGATGGGCCATCAGCCTGAACCAACATGGCTTCTCTTATGTTCTTATGTCTGGGGCAGTGATGCTCTGTCTTCTTGGTGCTTGGGGGGCCACAGTGGGAGGGCTTCTGGAGTTCTGGCCCCACTGTTGGACCTCCTGATGGCACCTGGGTTTTGGCTACTGTATTGACATAGAGTGTTGACTTGGATGGGGCTTGATCCAACATGGCTTCTCTTATGTTCTTTTGTGTGGGGCAATGATGCTCTGTCTTCTTGGTGCTTGGGGGGCAACAATGAGTGGGCTTCTGGAGTAGTGACTCCACCATTGGACCTCCTGATGGCACCTGGTATTTTTGGCCACTGTATGACACAGAGTATTGGACTGGATGGGCCATTGGCCTGATCCAACATTGGCTTTGCTTCTGTCCTTATCTCAGGCATACGTTGATTGAGATACATTCTTTGAGATCCTTCTGGCTCGTGGCCATCACCCAACTCTTCAATGTTAGGCTTGATTCCTATTTGTGCCACTTTTTGAAGGGCCCAGAGCAGAAACTGGGGGGGTTTCAGTTCAGGGCATGATGAATAGTAGGAATAGTAGGAAATGGCTCTCCTCTACTGGTCCTCAGAGACTGTCTGATATTGGTTGCCCCAGATGCTCATTGAGCACAAAGGTGTCATACAGAATTTTAAAATAAATGCCACAGTTGCTCCATGACTTGTTTGCAAATGTTTCTGCTGTTGAATCATCCAAATGCCTTGCAGGCTTAAAGGGGCAATCTGGCTGTGAAGAAGCAAGAGTAGCTTTATAACGTAAATTGAGTCGCAAGGACTGCTCTGCAACTGACAGATTTGTGGCGGAGTCTGTCGCCAGAACCTGGAGATCCACGCTCCTGACTCTGTGCTGTCATCAAAAGTTTTGCGCCTTTTTACTAATCATAACCCCTTATTTTGCAAGCTGTTTCTAAAATTGAAAACAAATCAGCCAATATCATAATGCCCCTGTATAAATCATTGGTGCAACCTCATTTGGAGTGCTGTGTACAGTTCTGGTCGCCACATCTCAAAAAGGATATTATAGCATTGGAAAAAGTGCAGAGAAGGGCAGCTAGAATGATAAAAGGATTGGAACACTTTCCCTATGAAGAAAGGTTAAAACACTTGGGGCTCTTTAGCTTGGAGAAACGACGGCTGAGGGGTGACATGATCGAGGTTTATAAGATTATGAATGGGATTGAGCAGGTTGAGAAAGAAGTACTTTTCTCCCTTTCTCACAATACAAGAACTCGTGGGCACTCCATGAAATTTCTGAGCAGTTGGGTTAGAAACAGATACAGGGAAGTCCTTCTTCACCCAAAGAGTGATTCACACAAGGAATTCACTGCCACAGGAGGTGGTGGCAGCTACAAGCATGGACAGTTTCAAGAGGGAATTAGATAAACATATGGAGCAGAAGTCCATCATTGGCTATTAGCCACAGGGTATAGATGGGAATTCTCAGTCTGGGACAGGTGATGCACTCTATTCTTGGTGCTGGAGAGGGCAGCAGTGGGAGGGCTTCTAGTGTCTTGGCCCCACTGCTGGACCTCATGATGGCACGTGGTATTTTTGGCCGCTGTGTGACAGAGTGTTGGACTAGATGGGCCATTGGCCTGATTCAGCATTGGCTTCTCTTATGTTCTTATGTTCTTAAAACCCGGGGACCTTCAAAAGTAACTTGTGATGTGTAATATTCAGGAATCCGTTTCATGTTTTATATGAGTTCCAGGACAGTAGAATCTGGAGTGGCTCTAGTCCAGATTTTACTCATGTCTGTAGATAGACAGCCAACAATGGAGTCCCCAGCAGGCCCCTAGCCAGGATTTTGTAATTCGGGGCGGCGGGCTGTTAAATAAGTCAGGGGGCACTGATGCCACAAAATAAAAAAATAAAACTAAAATAAAATGTTAAAAGCCTCACTTTTGCAGCTTTCACACTTTGCCTGGGGAAGCCAGCCACGCTTGGGGAAGGGGTAGCGGTGGGGAGTCCTCCGGGCGGGCCAGAGAGTCAGGCGTCCTCTGGGTGGCCCAGAGAGCTGGGGGGGGGCTGGATGGAAGTCGGGGGGGGGCAGGCCCCAAAATGCCCCACTGTAACTACAGGCTTGGTCCTGAGCCTTTTAGAGCCTGTGGTCACCTTTGGAACTTTAACACAGGGTGCTGGGTGAAACCACAAAATGGCTGCTGCAGGAGGCAAAATCTCAGGCTTATACTTAATTCTAGTCGACCAACTTCCAGCAGCACCTTTGAGACCAATGAAGTTTTAGCAGCTCTTCAACATTTCAAGCAGAAGCTGTTAACGGGATGCCTTTCAGAACAAATGAAAAGAAGATCCTAGTGTTGTGGTGGCAGCTGCTGCCAAAGCAACGTTTCAAATCATCTGCACAGCCAATCAGAAGCCATGTTGGGCAGCAGTCCCACCTGGCCCTGCCCACTTTCTAAAAACACTTGGCAACCAGTGTTCCCTCTAAGCTTGAGTTAGTGTGAGCTAGCTCACAGTATTTCAGCCTCCAGCTCACACATTTTCGTCTTAGCTCAGGAAGGACGGCTCCAGAGCTAGCTAATTTATGCCGTAGTCAAATTGCTCGCTCAGAACTTCAATGCCAGTAGCTCGCAAAGTAGGATTTTTGCTCACGAGACTCCACAGCTTAGAGGGAGCATTGTCGGCAAGCACCAGGGAATGTATCGGTGGGCACCACGTTGGGGACCCCTGGCCTAGAGGAACTGCCATGAAGGTCTCTGGGAGGCGTTGCATTCCTTCATTTCATTTGTCCTGAATAAAGTTACTAGATGTTTATTAAAGAGACCACCGGCATCTTCCCGGATGATTGCTGTCAGCTACGCTGCCATAGTGAGGGAAGGCGGAAGGGAGTCTGCTGGGTGAACATCTTATTGTCCAGGAATGTTAGCTTTCACTTTGTTTGCTGGTTCTTATCTGGTTTCCTGACCTTGATGCTTCGTGCTCTCGCCTTTCCTGGGAACCGCGCATAAGGCTTCCACCTCTGATTGGCCTAATTCCATCAGAAGACCCACCTTTGAATGTAGTATATCTTTTCCCCTCCTGCCCGGCGGGTTAGCTTTTGCACAGAATGCGTGTACAGATGACCTGCCACTACTGAACTCAGTAAACTTGATCCTTTTGAGGAATATTGTTGAGCCTGAGTGCTGTGGGACTCTGACAACTGCAGCATCTTACACAATGCGGTACAGAAACCGTTTTTAAGTAGGAAAGAGGATCAGTTCCTTTTGGCATAAGAATGACTCGCTTAAATAGTGCAGTTTTGCTCGCAACTAGTAGTTCTTACCGGTACTTAATCCTGAACGTTTATTTCATGCCAGCGGCACACTTGATACAACATGGACGCGATATAATCCACCCTGAGTCTCAGAGAGCGGCGAACGATAAAGGAACAAGCGATGATAACAACAAAGAGAGGACTCCTAGCAAGTCAGATGGACAGGGCAGACCAGAAACATAGAACATATACTCCTCTGGGGTCCGAGGGATGCCAGCCTCCAAGTGTGGCCTGGAGATCGCCCGCTTTTATAACTGATCTCCAACTGACAGAGACCAGCTCCCCTGGAGAAAATGGCTGCTTCGAAGGGTGGATTCTGTGGCCTTGTACCATGCTGAGGCCCCTCCCCTCCCCAAACCCTGCCCTCTCCTGGATCCACCCCCAAAGTGTCCAGGTATTTCCCAACCCTGGCCTGGCAACCCTCGTCTGAGAAGGGGCGAGAAAGTCTCATATGGTAGGCAGAATATATAGGATTGCCAGGTCCCCCCGGCTACCAGCAGGGGATGGCGGGGGTAGGGTTGCCAGGTCCAGGTTGGGAAGATTTGGGGGTGGAGCCTGGGGAGGACAGGGACCTCAGTGGGGGACAATGCCCCAGAGTCCACCCGACACAGCATCCTTTTTGTCCATGGGAAGTGATCTCTGTAGGCTAGAGATGAGCTGTAATCTCAGGAGATCCCCAGGTCCCACCTGGAGGCTGGCATCCTTAGGCAGAGATGGATAAGAAAAAAAAAGACCCCTGGGAATTAGCCATTCCTGGCACATGGGGCATGACAAACGGCAGAAAGTGCGCTGCAGTGTATTAATTGATTTAAATTAATAGACTGCCTTTCCTTGAGAATACAGAGCTGAAGACGGTGAACAACAATTAAAAAAACATTCTTAAATTAATAAAACAGTTCCACCAATTAAATAAATATGGCTAAAACATTTTCAGATGGTGCTAAAATATCACCTGACTCGCGGGGGAGGTAGAGAGGAGGCGGGAGGAAGGGAGGGCCAGGTAAGAGGGCACCCGCCGCTGTCTTCAACCAAAAGCCTGGAGGAACATCTCTGCCTTGCCAGCCCTGCGGAACTGCATTAGGTCCTGCGGGGCGTGGAGGCTGTTTGGCAGAGAGTTCTACCGGGGGGAGCCGCTGCTGAAAAGGCCCTGGCTCTGGTTGAGGACAGCCGGACGTCTTTTGGGCTGGGGATCACCTGTAGATTGTTCTTTGCAGAACGTGATGCTCTTTGGCGGACATGCCAGAGGAGGCAGTCCCGAAGATACGTGTGTCCCTGACTGCTTAAGGCCTTAAAGGTCAATGCCAAAACCTCGAACCTGGCACCTTTCTGTCCCTTAAACTCCAAACTGTGGTATACAGGCTAAAAATGAGAGTAAACAATGCAACGCCATGTAAAAAACATCTTGTATTCTATATCAAAATCACCCTAACAGGTAACACTCAGATATAAACATATGTTGTGCTTTACAAATGATATTGCAATCTTAACCGTACATATTTAAAGATCCGTACATCAATGATTTTAGGATATTCCTACTCACATGAAAGATTCTCAGACACTTGACTTAGAATAACTTCAACAAGGTATCACAATCTTTTAACAACCACATTCCACCCGGCGTTTGACTAAGAAGCTGCATCGTACACCGAGGCGTGTCCCTGTGGCCTGGCTTTACCACCTTCGCCAGCCTGTGTCCTGGCCTTACCATCGCTCTCTTCAGCCTGTACCTGGGCAGTTTGGTGCAGGTTTGATTCCCCACTCCTCCACACTCAGCTGCTGGATGACCTTGGGCAAGCCATAGTTCTGGCACAGCTGTTTTTGAAAAAGAGCCGTTTCTGTCAGAGCTCTCTCAGCCCCACCTACCTCACAGGGTGTCTGTTGTGGGGAGGGGAAGGGAAGGGAAGGGAGTATGTAAGCCACTCTGAGACTTCTTTGGGTAGTGAAGGGTGGGGAATAAGTCCAATCTCCTCCTCCACCTTTGCCTCCTTCTCCTTCTCCTCCTCCTCCTCCTCCTCTTCTTCTCCTTCTCCTTCTCCTTCTCCTTCTCCTTCTCCTTCTCCTTCTTCTTCTACCTGCCACATAGCGTGACCAAACTGAGCTGATGTGAAGTTATGGGAATTATATGGCCACCCAAGTCATATTATAAATAATCTTTGCTCCCGTTTACTTGATAATGTTCCAGCGTTTCAGTTGTATGTTAAACGATCGGTATTTTATGTTGATGATTATATATTACAATAGGTTTTAACTGTATTTTTACGAAATATCTGTAAGCCGCCCTGAGCCCACCTTGGTGGGGAGGGCGGGGGGTATAAATTAAATATATAAATAAATATATTTGAGAAGCTTTCTTCTTTGCGAAGCGATCATTAGAGCAGTTCTTTTCCAGCGGTAAAGCAAAAAGTCTTTATGTAGTGCTTATAGCAATCCAACGGGAGACCCTTCCGAGATCTTTCCCGTTATGACTTATCATTTATACTTGTTTCCCTTTATCCCTCGTAAAATGAAATCGAGTCATTTAGGGATGGGGTTTCCTGCAGGAGGGCCCTGCTCTGGCTGCAAGGGCTTCTGCCAGCGCCACCACCTGTGGCTCTATCGGTGGGCGGCTTGCCAGCGCAGGGGATTTGAGGGGCTCCGCTTGGTCCGGCCAGTTGCTTTACGGTCATTAATTGCCGACGCTCCTTTGCCTGTTGTTGTCTTGGAAGGGTTCCCTCCGGTTTCCACGCCTGAGCCGATCACTGTCTGGGAAATCACAACTCCGAACAGGCTGATTGTCTAAGAAATCTCAGTAGGCCTCCGTCTTAGCAGCTTTGTTACTTTCTACAGTGCCGCGTTCAGTCTTCCAGAGTTGTTGTTGTTCTTCTTCTTTTTACAGAACGTAGGATTCTGCATTGCCAATTTGTTTTATTTCTTTAGTTAAAAACTTTATTAGACACTTTTCTTTCCAGTGACGCTCGAGGCAGCTTTATTGCTTTAAATTGTAATCTGTAAATACAGATATATTTATTGCATTTATTAGGACTGTATCTATAAACTGTTGTTAACTGCCCTGAGCCCCATTTGGTGGGAGGGCAGTATATAAATCAAATAGTAGTAGTAGTAGTAGTAGTAGTAGTAGTAATAGGGCTCTTTTTGTACAAAAAGCCCAGCTGGAGCTCATTAGCATAATTGGCCATACCCATCACCAGAAACTCATTAGCATATCAGGCCACACCCCATGACAACACAGCTTATTAGCATATTAGGCTAAACCCGCATGCTACCAGAAGCGTGGTCATCCAGCCACACCCACCTTTTGCTTCTTATTCTGTGTACCTTGTTTGTTGTCAAAACCCAGGTCTTTTTTTTGTAGCAGGAACCCCTTTGCATGTTAGGCCACACACCCCTAATGCAGCCAATCCTAATGAATTTCTGCTGTTGGGTGTGGCCTATTATGCTAATGAGTTCCTGCTGGGCGTGGCCAACTCAGGAGCCAGCCGGAACTCCGTTCCTGTGCGTTCCTGCCCAGAAATAGCCCTGGTAATAGTAGTAGTGGTGGTGGTGGTGGTGCCAACCTCCATGAGGTGGTGAGAGATCTCCTGGGACTACAACTGATCGCCAGATGACAGAGATTATGGGTCAGGGTCCTCTAATCACTTTGAGGACATGGCTGCTTTGGAAGGTGGACGTGATGGCATTATACCCCATTGAAGGGTCTCCCTTCCCCAAGCCCTGCTCTCCTCAGGCTCCACCCCCAAATTTCCAGGTATTTCCCAATCCTAATTGTGGGGCTGTCACTGAAAAGACCCTCTCTCGTGTAGAAGAAGAAGAAGAGAAGAAGAGATTGGATTTATACCTTGGCCTTTACTACCCAAGGGAGTCTCAGGGGGCTTACAAACTCCTTTTCCCTTCCCCTCCCCACAACAGACATCTTGTGAGGTAGGTGGGGCTGAGAGAGCTCTTGACAGAAACTGCTCTTTTTCAAGGACAGCTCTGACAGAACTACGGCTTGCCCAAGGTCAACCAGCAGGTGCGAGTGGAGGAGTGGGGAATCAAACCCGGTTCTCCCAGATTAGAGTCCATGCACTTAACCACTGCACCACACTGAATTCGGTGTACCCGCCAAACAAGCGTCCTTGATTGATGGGATAATCTAGGGGGTCTCTTCCCGCAGTCTCAGTTCCCAGGCGGAAAATTATACAACCGTCCCAACAATTTTTGATCACAACTTCCAGCCGCCTGTGCTCATTTCATCTAATCCTTCATTTGCTCAGAATCTTCCAAGCAGTTTTCCAGCCCTCGTTTAATATGATGCCTGGCGACAGGGTGGAGTGTCAGTCCTCCAGCTTTCTGAAGCGGGGCACGCTTCTAAGCTTGCTTTACCTTTTCTGGGAAGTCACTGAAGTACCGTAGGCCAGCAGCGGTGCATGTCTGAGAGGAGAGGATAAATGTATGCCGTGCCTGTCGCCTCCTATACCACCATTGGCAGGAAGCGAGTTTAGATGCCTGGGAACGAAGCCTGATGTTGCCAGACATTTACCTATTGCGAAAAACTGCCTGATTTGGGGAGGCCCAATACAGAGGGTTTGATATAAGCAACTTTTCCTTTGGCCGTCAGCTGATTCTCCTCCTCAGCGCATCCTATGTGAATCTGGCTCATGTAGAGCTCATGATTCTCCAGCTGGCACCTCCTGCTGTTACGCTGAACAGTGGAGGGAGAAATATAGGGGAAAAGGAGGCTGTTCTAGTTTCTCCCAGAAGTGACACCAGTCCTCTCTAGGAATTTGTCAATAACTCTGTGGTTTTACCATAGCCAATTCCTAGAGAGACATGATGTCACATCTGGACTTTTCTGGAAGTGATGTAACACTGATGATCGACTCCCCTCCCATTTTGCTCTACCAGTTTGGTGTAGTGGTTAAGTGTGCGGACTCCAATCTGGGAGAACCGGGTTTGATTCCCCGCTCTTCCACATGCAGCTGCTGGTGTGACCTTGGGTCAGTCATAAGTTCTTCCAGAGCTGTTCTCTCAAGAGCAGTTTCTGTCAGAGTTCTCTGAGCTCCGTCTACCTCACAGGGCTTCTGTTGTTGGGGGTGGGAAGGGAAAGGAGTTTGTAAGCCGCTCTGACACTCCTTTGGATAGTGAAGGACGGGGTATAAGTCCAATCTCCTCCTCCTCCTCCTCCTCCTCCTCCTCCTCCTCCTCCTCCTCCTCCTCCTTCTTCTTCTTCTTCTTCTTCTTCTTCTTCTTCTTCTTCTTCTTCTTCTTCTTCTTCTTCTTCTTCTTCTTCTTCTTCTTCTTCTTCTTCTTCTTCTTCTTCTTCTTCTTCTCCATCTCACACTGGTTGTCAGGCTGGGCCTGCCAACCCCCAGCATAGCCTTTTTTTGGTGATTGTAACCCCACCCCCCGCCCTTTCACCAGCAAAAACATTGATGATGACGACGACTTATTAATCGCCCCATCTCGATTTGTGCCGGGCTCTGGACGATTTACGACATGACATTAAGTCTCAGAAACCATTTAAAACATCAAACATCATACAAGATTAATAACATTAGAACCAGTTTAAAATACCCAGTCTTATATGTTCTGTGTCTCTCCACTGTATGTAATGTACATTACAGAATGGAAAGCGTTTTCTCTTGCATAATCGCCACTGTTTTATATTTTATCTTCCCAATTCATCTCTACCATTTTAGGTAGTATTGTTGTATACAATTAGTTGGGATGTAGTAATTCTGGTTAAGTGTTCCACAACACAATAGAACCTTGAAAAATGGATGTCAGTGTTCTAATGTCTTCACCAATAGCAGGTGTGTCATAAACATGATAAGACTTACAAAGTGCTTTCTGATCTTTGTCTTCAGTCTTCACTAATCCCCTGCCAACGTGGTTGATGTTTCCTCTGTTTTATTACTGGGTATCTGTCTCGGAGCCAAACAAATATTTAAAAATACCTGGGCGATTCCTGTCTGAAGTAAGTCTGGAATCCTTTTGCCAGTATTCATTTGGAATGTACTACTCAACATCTTGCCTAGGAGGAGAAAATATGAAAAATTGTATGCGGGATCTGACTTGGGCATTTCTGTTGGGAAGGAAAAACACGAGAGTGAACAGTGCAGCACCATGTAAAAACAACACGTTTTATTCTGTATTGAGATTACACTCACATACAACCATATGTTGTGCTTTACAAGTAATATTGCAGTCTTCTGTGTCTATTTAAATATATATACATCAATAATGTCAGTATCTTTCTACTAACATGAAAGTTTCTCAAACACTTAGCTTGGAATAACGTCAACAGGGTATCGCAATTTTTAACAACCATAGTATATTTGAAAAGCTTTCTTTTTCTGTAGTCTTCTTTGTGGAGCGGTCATTAGAACAGTTCTTTCCGGTGGTAAAGCCGAAAGTATTTATATACTGCTTAGAGGAATCCAAAACTGTTTCATATCAAGTATAATGAAATACAAGCCGTGCAACACCGTTTTAAAACAATGTGTTATATTCTGTATTGAAATCATTCTAACAGGTAACACATATGTTGTACTTTATGAGTAATACCAGGAATAAGGCCCATTGTGGCAGTAAATACAACAAGCTCTAGCCAGGCCGCCTGGCTGCAGCGTCCCTTGTCTCTTGCCCCATTCTCCCCCCTGCTAGAGAATCCGGCGGGCCAGGGTGGTGGTGGCGGCACGATCGGGCTCAGGTCCCCGGCCACTGGAGGGCGTGTCCCATCCGGCCGCTCCAAGGAGACTGAGGCCAAGATGGCGGGTGCCGCCTCTGTGGGTGGGACGATGCCAAGGGAGGGGGCAATGCAGCCAGTGGAGACAGATGCCCTGTGAGTGGCACACCAGGGTGCCAACCAATGCCGGAGCGTGCAGAATCTTCTAGAGAAGTGCCACCACCAAATGGCTTTCATAATATAGGGAGATTGGAAAAAACAGGCAAAACCCACCCTCCCCTTAGCAGAAGCGCCCTTCGGCTTTTAAAACAGTGGATTCAGCCAAGGGGTTTTCTGCATTCCCATTTTCCTCGCTTGTGAGTTCTGTTACTTTGGGGTTCCCCCCCATTCCACACATGTTTTGCTCCCCCTAGTGGTCATTTTGCTATTACAGCAATTTATGTCCGGTGTAAAAACTTGCAATTGAAGTCTGTAAGGAGATATGCTGGACATAAACCAATGTAATATCCAATCAACCACTAGAGTGAGGAACATATGTGCAGAATGGGGGGGGGGGGAAGCAACAGGAACACACAAGCAAAGGAAATGAGAATGCAGAAAAGCTCCATGTGTAAATATTTAGCAATAGTAGTACATCTCATATGTAATAATAACTATTTGATTTTTGCTGGTTTGTTTTTTTTAAAGGCTAGAGGTGCTTGTTAAACAGAAGGAACGCTGCTTATCTTTTGGAGGGCTAGTTAAACAACAGGGAAAACTAAACGTTTTAAATGGAACACAGTCATCTAATGAAGTATTTTCTTGTCCACAAAAGGGTACATTAGTATAAAAGTATTTAAGGTACCACAATATTCCTATTTTTGCTGTTATATATCAGTATTTAGTATACTTTAGTGTCTCGAGAGCCAGCATGGTGTAGTGGTGAAGAGCAGTGGGCTCTGATCTGGAGAGCCAGGTTCGATTCCCGACGCCTTCTCCACTGGAAACCTGCTGTGTGACGTTGGACCAGCCCTAGTTCTCTCAGAACTCGCTCAGCACCACCTGCCTCACAGGGTGCACATTGTGAGGAGAGGAAGGGAAGGAGATTGTAAGCCACTCTGAGACTCCTTAAGGCAGAGAAAAGTGGGTTATAAAAAACCTCTTTCTATTGCAAATAAATGCCTTTTTTGTTGAGTATTACATAAGAACATAAGAGAAGCCAATGTTGAATCAGGCCAATGGCTCATCTAGTCCAACACTCTATCACACAGTGGTCAAAATCACCAGGTGCCATCAGGAGGTCCAGCAGTGGGGCCAGGGCACTAGAAACCCTCCCACTGCTGCCCCCCCAAGCACCAAGAATACAGAGCATCCCTTGGCCCAGACTGAGAGTTCCCATCTAGACCTTGTGGCTAATAGCCACTGATGAACTTCTGCTCCATATGTTTATCTAATTCCCTCTTGAAACTGTCCATGCTTGTAGCTGCCACCACCTCCTGTGGCAGTGAATTCCATATGTTAATCCCTCTTTGGGTGGAGAAGTCCTTCCTAACCCAACTGCTCAGCAATTTCATGGAGTGCCCACGAGTTCTTGTATTGTGAGAAAGGGAGAAAAGTACTTCTTTCTCAACCTGCTCTATTACATGCATAATCTTATAAACCTTGATCATGTCACCCCTCAGCTGTCGTTTCTCCAAGCTAAAGAGCCCCAAGTGTTTTAACTTTTCTTCATAGGGAAGGTGTTCCAACCCTTTTATCATTCTAGTTGCCCTTCTCTGCACTTTTTCCAGTGCTAAAATATCCTTTTTGAGGTGTGGTGACCAGAACTGTACACAATACTCCAAATGAGGTCATACCAATGATTTATACAGGGGCATTATGATACTGGCTGATTTGTTTTTGATTCCCTTCCTAATAATCCCCAGCCTAGCATTGGCTTTCTTTATTGCAGTTGCACACTGTCTAGACATTTTCATTGAGTTATCCACTACAACTCCAAGATCTCTCTCTTGGTCCATCTCTGCCAGTTCAGACCCCATCAACGTGTATTTATATTTAGGATTTTTGGCTCCAATATGCATCACTTTGCTGTGTTATGTGAGTGTGCGCGTGTTTGTGCTTGTGAGCCTGGAAGTCGTTATGACTTTTGGTGACATCCAGTGGGGCTAGGATGTTTTCCAGAGAGGTGTCTTATATTACCTGTGTCCCAGCCCTGGTGTTCCTTGGACGTCGCCCTTCCAAGTACTCGTCAGGGGCGGCTCTGCTTAGCTTCCGAGATTGGACTTGCCTGGGCTATTCTGGTCAGGGCTATTGTAAATAAATGTTTGTACACTGTGCTCTAGTCTAAGCCATTTGTAGTGTAATTACATTAGTTGCCAGTGATAGTGTGTTTCCATAGCATATGTATGTTGATTTTAGGAATATCTTTGCTTCTGTCAATGATAAGGCACTGTTAGCTTCTTTCTGGTCCTTTTTGTACTTACCAGGAAGCAGAGCTGTAAAATTCCCAAAAATTTTGGAACCATGGGGCTCCTATACACACACACATGCACGCGTGCACTGGGGGAATTTGAAGTTTGGGGCACCACATTTTAGGAAGGATGTTGACAAGCTCAAGCGTGTCCAGAAGAGGGCAACCAGGATGGTCGGTGAGAGGGCTGGAATCCAAGTCTTATGAGGAAAGGCTGAAAGAGTTGGGTATGTTTAGCCTGGGAAAGAGAAGGCTTAGAGCGCACATGATTGCAGTCTTCAAGTATCTGAAGGGCTGTCATGTAGAAGATAGAGCACATCTATTCTCTCTTGCTCCGGATTGCAAGACTAGACCTAATGGGTGGAAATTACAAGGGAGTTGTTACCGGCTGGTTATCAGGAGAAACTTCCTAACTGTAAGAGTGGTTGAGCAGTGGAACGGTCTGCCTCGGGAGGTGGTGGATGCTCCTTCCCTGGACGTTTTCAAGCAGAGGCTGGACAACCATCTTTTGGGTATGTTATAGGCATGTAGGGTTATCTTTCGGCTATGCTCCTGCAGAGTGCAGGGGGTTGGCCTAGATGACCTACAAGGTCCCTTCAAACTCTAACATTCTATGATTCTGTGAAAGGATATTGAGATATATGCAGTACTCACTATCAAACAAATTTATTTTGCTGCTTTAACAACATAATAGTAATCATTACTCACAGTTAACTTATGTCAAACCCTCAAGGGGTTTTCAAGGCAAGAAACCTTCAGAGGTGTTTTGCCATTGCCTGTCTCTGTGTAGTGGCCCTGGGCTTCCTGAGTATTATTAATAATTTTGGATAATCTCCTTTTTCCTCCTTTTCTAAATTTCATGATTTTTTTTGTTTGTGTGTGTTGCAATTCACTGCCACAGGAGGTGGCGGCGGCTACAAGCATGGATGGCTTCAAGAGGGGATTGGATAAACATATGGAGCGGAGGTCCATCGGTGGCTTGAGCCACAAGGTATAGGTAGGAACTCTCGGTCTGGGGCAAGGGATGCTCTGTATTCTTGGTCCTTGCGGGGGACAACAGTGGGAGGGCTTCTAGTGTCCTGGCCCCACTGCTGGACCTCCTGATGGCACCTGGTATTTTTGGCCACCGTGTGACAGATGGACTGGATGGGCCATTGGTCTGATCCAACATTGGCTTCTCTTATGTTCCTATGTGTCTGTATGTTATTTCCTGATGTGGAATTCCTTGGTGGTCTCTCATCCAAGTACTAATCAGGGCTGACCCTACTTAGTTTCATGAGATCTGACAAGATCAGGACCACCCAGGTCAGGGCCATAAATTCCTTGGTTTTCAACAAGCAAAACTGAAATATATCCACTACTTGAGAGAGAACTGCACATCCCCGCATCCCATGCAACCTAAAAAGCAGGCATCTTAATTTTACCCCATCTGAGAGGCAGCTAAAATTAAAAACTGAAATTAGAGAACACATTTTGTAGTAAAGAGAAGAAAGTGTGGTTATTAGAACAAACGGTCTCATTCTGTCCTAAACAGGCACAACTACCGGCATATTGGAGAGCCAGTTAAATTTTAGCATTGAAAACGCTGAACTATGGGATACGTTACTATCATCAAACACATTACAGCCCATCACTTGTAGCCAAAACTATTTACGTTTGAACAATAAACATATCCTTGCAAATATGTTGAGCGTGCTTATTATACGCATACAAATTATAATTTGTCTAACGCTGTAGATTGTCTTATCTCATTTTTCCATACTGTACAGTATGCGCGAGTAAAACCATGTATTAAAAAAGCATTTAACTAATTCCAAAGGGAAACCAACCAACCAGCCAGGAGTTTCTTCCCTCCAGTATTCTCCAAAATTTCCCATTTTTTCCCCGTTGGCAAAACGGGGGGGAAAGTCTTTGATGGGGGGGGAACACAGCAGTGTTTTCTGAATCTCTGCAACTCCCCTCCCCCCAAGGCCTTCACATATCTACCGGGAAGTAAGCAGCCCTGAGCTCACAATTTAGTTATGAGTAAATATGTTGAGGATCAGGCGACATTTGTGCTTTCTAGCGTTAACACGAAATTAGATGCTTCAAAAGCTTCTTGGGAATTTACACCCACACAAATGTTCTGAGGACACGTTCACAGCCCCCCTTCCCTCCGCAAACAGCAGCCCCACAGATGGGTTCTTCTTGACCTCGTGGGGCACGACAATTCTGCGCTAGGCGTGAAGCTCTCCAGTTGCGCTTCCAGACCAAAGATGCCGGCTTCTCGTTATGGGGTGTAATTCTGCAACCGAATCTAATCAGCCGAGAGTCTTACCCTTACAGAAGTTAATGGGGGGTGGGGGGGAAGCCACATTTCTTTGTTAATCATCTCATCTATATTTATACCATACAGCTGTGCCTAGTTATGGAGGGGAGCATTGATAAATATGTGTAGCAACAGCGCAAATGAACTGCCAGGCATATTTGTTGTCGTGAGTCCTGAAAGCATTAAATTATCTCGGTCTTACAGTGTGTTTGGGCTGCTCAAACAGTGGCCCGAGGCCAGAGAGCAGTTTTAGTGACATCAAAACGGAGCCTCGCGACCGACGGAATGGGCTTGTATGGAACATCTGTCGAGAAGGCGCCCCGAGGCACTGGACCTGATCCACATTTCAAAGAGCTGGAGCTTCCGACAGGGTGCCGGGTAAACCATGGCACCCGCCTTGGTAGAGCGCGGCAGATAAGACGGTGCAGTTCAACATGATAATAAAATACGATACGATAAGAGAGAATCGAATTGAAAATATTCATGAGACATTAACACCGAAATGACCTGACGGATTTTTTGAAAGGAGACGATTTTGCAAGGAAAAGGCAAAGGTTTCACCCAATGTAATGAATGTCTTGAAGGCCTTAAGCGACGGCGGGATATCTTTTCACTTTTCAGCTGCAGTGAGGTCAGGCTTGGTTAGGGTGATGCTCTGGAAGGAGAACAAAGGACAGGAGGCAAGCTGGAAATTAAGGTTGACAAGCTCCAGGTGGGGTCTGGAGATCTCCAGGAATTATCATAGTTCTCCGGTTTGTAGAGATAAGTTCCCCCGGAGAAAAGGGCAGCTTTGGAACATAGATGATATGGCTTCCTATACCCCATTGAGGTCTTTCCTGTCTGCAAACTCCACCTTAAGAACATAAGAGCCCCGCTGGATCAGACCAATAGTACATCTAGTCCAGCATCCTGTCTCACACAGTGGCCAACCAGTTCTTCTGGAGGGCCAACAACAGGGCAGAGAGGCCGAGGTCTTCTCCTGATAAGAACATCAGAAGGACCCTGCTGGATCAGAGCAGTGAGGGTCCACCTAGCCCAGCATCCTGTCTCACACAGTGGCCAACCAGTTCCTCTGGAGGGCCAACAACAGGGCAGAGAGGCCAAGACCTTCCCCTGATAAGAACGTCAGAAGAGCCCTGCTAGGTCAGACCAGTGAGGGTCCACCTAGTCCAGCATCCTGTCTCACACAGTGGCCAACCAGTTCCTCTGGAGGGCCAACAACAGGGCAGAGAGGCCAAGACCTTCCCCTGATAAAAACCTAAGAAGAGCCCTGCTGGGTCAGATCAGTGAGGGTCCACCAAGTCCAACATCCTGTCTCACACAGTGGCCAACCTGTTCCTCTGTATGGCCAACAACAGGGCATAGAGGTCAAAGCCTTCCCCTGATAAGAACATCAGAAGACCCCTGCTGGATCAGAGCAATGAGGGTCCATCTAGTTCAGCATCCCGTCTCACACAGTGGCCAACCAATTCCTCTGGAGGGCCAATAACAGGACATAGAAACTGAGGCCTTCCCCTGATGTTGCCTCCTGGTTCTGGGATTCAGAGGCTTAATGCCTCCAAATGTGGAGGTACCCCTCAGTCATTATAGCTAGCAGCCATGGATAGACTTACCCTCCGTGAAACTATATAAAAGAATATAAGAAGAGCCCTGCTGGATCAGGTCAGTGGTTCATCTAGTCCGCAAGTGAAACATGGCCCAACTCACTACAACAGAACTAAGCCCCTTCCCCAAAATAGATATCAGTGGGTATATTGCATTCTCAGTTCCTTTCTTGGAAGTTAACTTTTATTTCCAAGCCCTAGTTCAAAAGACTAAAAGGGAATACTACTTTACACAGAGAGTGATTAAAGTGTGGAATTCACTGCCAGAGGAGGTAGTGGTGGCCACAGGAATACGCAGTTTGAAAGGGGGACTAGATAGATTCATGGAGGATAAGTATCAGTGGCTACTAGCTATGGTGACTGAGGGGAACCTCCAGGCTCAGAGGCACTAAACCTCTGAATCCCAGAGCCTGGAGGCAACCTCAGGGGAAGGCCTCAGCCTCTGTGCCCTGTTGTTGGACCGCCAAAGGAACTGGTCGGCTGCCGTGTGAGACAGGATGCTGGACTAGATGGATTGGTCTGATCCAGCAGGGCTCTTATGATCTTCTTGAGGAAGGCCTTGGCCTCCCTGCCCTGTTGTTGACCCTCCAGAGGAACTGGTTGGCCACCATGTGAGGCAAGATGCTGGACTACATGGATTGGTCTGATCCAGCACGTCTCTTATGAACTTCTCAGTGGAAGGCCTCGGCCTCTGTGCCCTGTTGTTGACCCTTCAGAGGAACTGGTTGGCCACCATGTGAGGCAAGATGCTGGACTACATGGATTGGTCTGATCCAGCACGTCTCTTATGAACTTCTCAGGGGAAGGCCTTAGCCTCTGTGCCCTGTTGTTGACCCTCCAGAGGAACTGGTTGGCCACCATGTGAGGCAAGATGCTGGACTACATGGATTAGTCTGATCCAGCACGTCTCTTATGAACTTCTCAGGGGAAGGCCTCGGCCTCTGTGCCCTGTTGTTGACCCTTCAGAGGAATTGGTCGGCCACCATGTGAGACACAATGCTGGGACTAGATGGACCACTGGTCTGATCCAGCAGTGCTTTTCTGATGTTCTCATCAGGGGCTATGTTCTTAAGACTATTTTCTTGGGAATCAACTAAGTAGTCTTTATTGCCCTCAAAGACAAAGGGATCAGTTTCACCACCAGGAAGGATGAGCAAATGTGAACTCCTAGTGTTAGTCACAGCAGGGAAATTATTGCATTTGTGCGGCTGGCACCTAATCACTGCCAATGGCCATCTATTAGATGCATCATTAGTGGAAGGCCTTATATTTGTCTTGACGTTTGTCTGCAAATAGCACTGTGTTCTTTACTAAAAGAGGATAGAGAAGAGAAGAAGAAGAGATTGGATTTATACCCTGCCCTTCACTGCCCAAAGGTGTCTCAGAGCGGCTTACAAACTCCTCTCCCTTCCCCTCCCCACAACAGACACCCTGTGAGGTAGGCGGGGCTGAGAGAGCTCTTGACAGAAACTGCTCTTTTCCAAGGACAGCTGTGCCTAGAACTATGGCTTGCCCAAGGTCATCCAGCAGCTGCAAGTGGAGGAGTGGGGAATCAAACCCGGTTCTCCCAGATTAGAGTCCGCCCACTTCACCACTACACCAAACTGGCTCTCTAGATACAGTTAAGGCACAGGAGGGACCCTGGTACAAGAACATGCGGTGCTTGTGCATGTTTGTAAAGTGTTATCGACTCGCAGCTTACTTATGGCCACCCCTTGTGGGGTTGTCAAGGTAAGAGATGTTCAGGGGTGGTTTCCCCTTACTTGCCACTGCACAACAACCTTGGACTTCCTCGGTGGTCTCCCATCCAAGTACTAACCAGGTCCAACCCTGCTTAGCTTCTGAGATCTGACAAGATTGGGCTCTCCAGGTCAGGGAAGAGGTGCCTGGACTTCCTTGGTGGTCTCCCATCCAAGTACTGACCAGGGCTGACTTGGTTAGCTTTGGTGTGGTGGTTAAGTGCGTGGACTCTAATCTGGGAGAACCGGGTTTGATTCCCCACTCCTCCACTTGCACCTGCTGGATGACCGTGGGCTAGCCATAGTTCTGTCAGAGCTGTTCTCTCAAGGGCAGTTCCGGAAAGAGCTTTCTCAGCCCCTCCTACGTCACAGGGTGTCTGTTGTGGGGAGGGGAAGGGAAAGAAGAAGAAGAAGAGGAAGAAGTAGAGATTGGATTTATACCCCGCCCTTCACTACCCAAAGGAGTCTCAGAGCGGCTTACAAACTCCTTTTCCATTCCCCTCCGCACAACAGACACCCTACGAGGTAGGTGGGGCTGAGAGAGCTCTGACAGAAACTGCTCTTTTTCAGGGACAGCTGTGCCAGAGCTTGTGACTGACCCAAGGTCACATCAGCAGGTGCAAGAAGCAGGTGAAAGGAGGTGCAAGGAGCAGATGAAAGGAGATTGTAAGCCACTCTGAGACTCTGAGTGAAGGGCGGGGTATAAATCCAATCTCTTCCTCCTCCTCTGCCTCCTCCTCCGCCTTGTTCTCCACCTCCTCGTCCTCCTTGTCCTCCTCATCATCGTCTTCCTCCTCCTCCTCCTCTTCTTCTTCTTCTTCTTCTTCTTCTTCTTCTTCTTCTTCTTCTTCTTCTTCTTCTTCTTCTTCTTCTTCTTCTTCTTCTTCTTCTTCTTCTTCTTCTTCTTTCTGATGTGTCAGACTAGAGTGGGCCGTCCAGGTGAGGGCATGTGGTTTGTACTTGCCAAAGGAGTCTCATTATTATTTCTTGAGAGTATTACTCATAGCACTTGACAATCATAGCTGCCTTGATATATTTCAGATACGAGTCTAATTTTTTACCTTCTGACATTTTGCATCTTGGAACACAGCCTAGCTGGATATTCTGCCTACATTCCACAGATTCCTGTGCACAATTTATATCCCATAATAATTCCTCAGATCATTAGGGTCCTAACTGAGTTTTACCTATAGGATTATTCTCTCACGCAGCAGTTTGTGTTTCATTTTTCCCCTCCCAAAAATGCTGTTTTAAAACCATCACCAGGTTGTGCCCTTTTTGAAAGGGGATGTGGTTTACATTTCAGGCAAAACTAGTTCAAAATCTGCAATTACCAAGTGCTGGCTCTCTCGAGGCACCCCAAATCTCAAATGTTGTGTTGTTTAACTAGCCCTTGGCAGTGGAGTGAGAACCTAAACAGACTTCAGTGGATTTAGATGGGTATTTTTAGGATTGCACTGTTAGAATGCCAGTGGGGAAAACCCCAGTGCCAATTCTAAATCCTTCCAATTAAGAAGAAGAAGAAGCTTCCAGAGCTATAAAACCAAACCAATAAGCCTTAGAAATTTTAAGCAGCATAAAGAACTAATTGTGCCACGTTTATCTCCCAGACTGCACTCTGTTGGTTTGAATTTATTCTAGTTCACTTTATCTCTTTGTGTTTTCATTTTTGGGCGCTTCCTAAATAAATTTCTGATATTCAGAAGAAGCGATGTTTTAAATAAACTGAGTGTTTTGCGTGCATGTGTGTCCTGGCACTAAGACAGGCTGTTTTTCTATGTTTTCTTTTAAGCGCTTGTGGATTTATTTATTTATACATAACTGCAGGCTGTGGAAGATCAGTAGTTCAGCAGTTCGAGACCTGAGTGGCTGCATGACAGAGTGAGCTCCCGTTCCTAGTTCCAGCTTCTGCCAACCTAGCAGTTTGAAAGCAAGAAATTGCAAGTAGATAAATAGGTACCACTTCGGTGGGAAGGTAACAGCGTTCCGTGCGCCTTGGTGTTTAGTCATGCAAGCCACATGACCATGGAAACGTCTTCAGACAGCGCTGGCTCTTTGGCTTTGAAATGGAGATGAGCACCGCAACCCTAGAGTCGGATTCGACTGGCTTTCGAGCAAGGGAACCTTTACCTTTACCTTTATATACATACATACTTTAGAGTTATGAATTACCCAATCCCTGTATGCATAGGGCTCTGGGCGATGTGCAACAAGACTTTGTCTATTTGTTTGTTTATTTATTTATTTACTTATTTAATTTGTACCCCTCCCTCCCTGCCGAGGAAGGCTCAGGGCGGCTTTCATAAAACAATGCACAAAGAACAGTTAAGATCCACATAAAACCATCTAAAAACGGTTCAGTTAAAACAATTTAGCATCATTAGGCGCTAGCGATGACTAATTAAATACTTAGCGATGGCGTACTGTATGAGTGCGAGCAAAGATCTAACTAAACGTTCTGCACAGTGATCTTCCTGATGTGAGCAGCGGTTCAATAACATTAATTGCATTCCTGAAATAATCTCATGGTGGCATCACTAAGCTCTTCTTCAACCCATTCCAGACTGTGTCACTGCCTCGTAGGCGGGGTAAAGAGGAGGCAGAAGTGGAAGGAGATGGGAGAGCAGGGGAGGGCGCCAGCCATGATGGAAAACCATCGCTGCCCTCAACCAAAAAGCCTGGCGGAACATCTCTGCCTTACAGGCTGTCGTGTCCTAAGGATGAGTCAGCCTCAACTAGCCCTGGGGTTGGGTTGAGCTTGCATCCACAAACAATAGCTGGCTAGGATCCTATCAGGGACCAATAGAGAAACAAGGATCCTAGAATGGACCAATAGAGAGCCTGTCGTTGGGAGTGGGGTGTGTCGTCTTGCATGCTTAAAAACCAGGCTTCCGGCCAGGGATTTTCAGTCCTTCTTCTCCTTGCTGAAATCACTAATAGAGCTAATCACCATACTTGGGTTCTGTTCATCCACGGAACCCACGATTTATCCATGGAACCCACCCCCACTGCTATTACCACTGGGAACACCACCTGACATTGCATGGCAAAGAGCCCTGATCCACTGGACCCCCCAATAACTGCCCGAGCCGATTCCCCCCTTTATGACGTCTGAAGTATCTTCTTATGACACCTAATGCAGGCCAATGGTACCGACGCATAAGACTAGCAGTTAATGATTATACTTGGTTTTAACATATATTCTAATGTTGTATTTATTACTTACATGTATTTTGGAATTTTATCTGCTGTGAGCCATCCTCAACTGGCCCCGGCCAGGAGGGCGGGATAAAAGCTTAACAAATAAATAAGTAAATAAAATTTAACACAGGCCCTGAGGGACTTCATTGTGGCCCACAGGGCCCTGGTGGTATTTGGCAGGAAGTTCTGCCGGTTCGGGGCCAGAACCGAGAAGACCCTGGCTCTGGTCGAGGTCCGCTGGGCGTCTTTAGGGCCAGGGATCACCCTGTTGTTATCAAAGACACTGGCTCAGAGACTTGGCTACGAATCTTATTAAGTTTTGGATTTGGGTTTTCCCTTTTTCTTGGAAACACTAGATGGCCTTAGGTGAGCTCTTTTGTCACAGTGCCCGGTCTGTAATATAGGTCTAATACTGAGTAGGGTTTCCAGGTCCCTCCTGGTGTGTGTGTGGGGAATTACCAGAGGTGGTGGTGCAGGGGAGGCCTTGAACTACTTTGATCTTCGTCGTGGTCTCTGTGCAGTCCCACACATGGGTTGGGCGCCTGCGCACGACCTCGATCGGAGAAACTTCTAGAGCTTTACCTCAGAAGAGCTTTTGGCGGGCTCTCCCCCCGCTCTGGGGGAGGAGACATGCACTGCGCATGCCCAGAGCGGGAGAGAGAGCCGCCTCCCACTCAGTTCTTCTTCGACCGCCTTCGTGTTCACACCTCGTTCCTGTCGTTCCTCCATTTACCTCAGCTGAGTATATCTTTCTTCGCTTTCGCTTTATTTTTCCATCTGCTTCTTTCTCTTCTAAAAAATATTTTTTTTAAAAAAAAATCTTTGTCTATCTCTCTTTCCCCCCCCCTCTCCTTTCTTTGGAGGGTGGGTGGGAATTTTTGTATGGGAAAGACTCAATTCTTTAAGGTCTGTCGTCGTTTCCCTGCTAAAATTCCATCCAACGACGGGCACGACCTTTGCTTAGTTTGTTTGGGAGAGGCCCATAGAGTAGATTCTTGCCCTCATTGCACGAGTTTCACTCGTCAGGCTCGCCGTAATCGAGAGGCTAGGCTCAAAGCTCTTCTTGTTGAATCGGTTCTGCATCCCACAATGTCTTCGGGAGCTTCCCAGGTCTCGGTAGCCAAAAAATCGGACACCTCCTCGAAGGCACCGAAACAGAAACCTAAGCGGGCTGAAGATAAGACCCCTTCGAAGTCGAAGGCCACGCCCTCTGCTTCGGTTTCGAAAGTGGACTCCAACATCGTGACTGGGTTGTCGACGTCGATGCCGGCCCTTGCCTCTACCTCTCATCAGTCTGCGGCTCGACAACAGACTCCGCAGCACCCCCACTCGTCGATACCGTTGGGCCAGTTGACCAGATCGCCTCCGCACCTGTCTCCGCGAACAGGCTCCCGGTCTCCACGGAGGCGCTCCACTACCCCGATCCACACTTTGGACGAGGGTCTGGTTGTGCACCGCCATGCTCGGTCCCGATCTCGACTTGGTCGTCGATGCCTGATCCGTAGGCAATCCCCGTCGTCGTCTGATTCCGCCTCTGACCACCAATGCTGGTCCTGCGAAGACCGTCGGGAGTGCCCGGATGCGGCCTACTATTATTCGAGGTCTCCGACACCGGAGAGACACCGCTATGACCGAATCCGGCATTCGGAACGCGGAGATCAGGCCCACGCCCCTGACCGCCCTCGGCGCTCGGCATCTGTGGCCTCGGCTCATTCTGCCTCTCGGGAACAGCCTTCTGACCTTCCCAGAAATCGGGACGCCCCAAGGAGTTCCCCAATGGAACCTCGACACCGTCCTGCCGTCGACCATCCGGTCGTCGACCTTGTCCAGCCCCGATCCTCCTCTCCTATGTCGATCTCGGACGGGTCGACTCGGCGGAGTTCGATCCCGAGGTCTCTCGAATCGAGGACGAGCACCGACGCTCGGGGTCGATCTCCCCTACGGAAGGCCCTAAGGCATTTTTGGAGCTCGTTACCAGGATGGCGACTGCCCTCCAAGTACAGGGCTTTACGGAGTCCCCGGCAGCGACCGACGTCATTCACCGGTTGGTCCAGGCTGATCTTCCTCCGTCTCCCGTCTTGCCTTTGCTGCCTGTCCACCTTTCTAAGTTGAAAGAGTCATGGGAACACCCGGCTTCGATCCCTCCGGTTTCGAGGCGCTATGATGGGTTGTATAGGATCCAGGATGCTCCTGGCAAATTCCTCCTTTCTCAGCCACCACCGAACTCCATGGTGGTTCACTCTTCTTCGAAATCGAGGCAGCCTGCTCACCAGTCCATGCCCCCTGACCGTGAGGGTCGTAAACTGGATCTTCTGGCCAAGAAGATGTACTCTCTGGCCTCCATGAATCTCCGGGTCGATACTTATCTGTCGTATTTATCTGCTTTCGCATTCAATGTTGCCAATGCAATTCGCCCTGTCCTGGAGTTTGTTCCGGAAGAGCACCGTCCCACTCTCTCGGCTGCCTTGTCTGAGGTTTGTGCCATATCAAAGCAACAAATCAATTCCGTTCGTCATGCAGTCAGCTGCTCCTCTAAACTCCTGGTGTCTTCTGTCGCTCTCCGGCGTCATGCCTGGCTGCGGGGCACCTCCCTACAACCGGACGTCAAGTTCCGTGTAGAAGACCTCCCCTTTGACGGAAACGGCCTCTTCCACTCCACCACCGACGAAGTGTTGAAGGCTGTTGATGAGAGTCGTAAGCAGGCCCGAAACCTTGGAGTCTCGGCTGCACCTTACCGGCCCAGGAACCGTTCCTGGAAACCTTCTGGCTCCAGGCGATACCTATCTCCGGCACCTCACTCCCAATGGAGGAGAAAACCGTACGACTCCCGTCCTCCTTCCAAACACCATTCCCAACCCACCAAAAAGCCGCCGCAGCCTAAGCAGTCTGTTTGACTGTCCCCACCGTCTCTCTCCAACGTCGTTCACTCCTTCCGTCCGTACCCGCCTCTTCACCTTTCTACCAGCCTGGGAAGAAATTTCAACCGACTCTTGGGTCCTCACCATCCTGCGGGTCGGGTACGCCATAGAGTTCGTTTCGCCTCCGATCCTCCCACACTTTGTTGTCACGCCTCCGGACCCCCTCCTCGATCTCGAGGTTTCTGCTCTCCTTGCCAAGGGGGCCATCGAGGTCGTCCCGGAGGCGCAACGAACTCTCGGCTTCTACTCGAAGTATTTCCTGGTCCCCAAGAGGGACGGCAGCTTCAGACCAATTATGGACCTTCGGGATCTCAACCGTTACATTCGGTATCAAAAATTCCGAATGGTCACTCTGCAGTCGATCCTCCCTCTCATTCCACGGGCAGCGTGGCTCGCGTCAGTCGATCTTCAAGACGCATACTTCCATGTCACGATCCGTCCCCAACATCGGCGGTTTCTCCGCTTCGCCGTTGGAGATGCCCACTACCAGTACAGGGTGCTTCCCTTCGGCCTTTCTACAGCTCCACGGGTGTTCACCAAGCTGATGGCTTTGGTGGTAGCCGAACTCCACCGACGGGGAGTCACTCTTTATCCTTACATCGACGACTGGCTTCTCGTAGCTCCAACGCCAACTCGGTTGCTCCACGACGCTCGGGAGACTCTCTCCCTCCTCCGTGCTCTTGGCCTTTGTGTCAACCACGCCAAGTCCTCCCTTCAGCCCCTCCAAATCCTTCGGTTCCTCGGGGCTCGACTCGACACCAACCTCGAAGCGGGTTTCCTTCCGGAGTCCAGGGCTTCCGACATTCGGGCGATGGTGTCCGCCTTTCAGACGTGTCCCCAACAATCCGCCCGTTCGGTCATGAGGCTTCTGGGTCACTTTGCCTCTACGGTGTTCGTTGTCCACAACGCCCGGTTGAAGATGCGGCCGCTTCAGCTCTGGCTCCTACGAGCCTTCTATCCCCTCCGGAGGCCTTGGCACACGATTCTGTCGATCCCACATACCGTCCTCGCCTCCCTCGAGTGGTGGGCTCAACCTGTCCACCTCCTTTCCGGGATGCCATTTCGTCCTCCTCCTCCCGAGTTGCTGTTGACCACGGACGCTTCCCTCTCGGGTTGGGGAGCCCAGTGTGGAGCGCTTACTGTACAAGGGGCTTGGTCTGCTCAAGATGCAACTCGCCACATAAATTACCTGGAGCTGCAAGCAATTTACCTGGCCCTCCGGTCTTTTCTTCCGACCCTCCGAGGCCATGTCGTCCAAGTGGCTTCCGACAGCACCACGGCTGTTTATTATGTCAACAAACAGGGCGGCACTGCCTCTGTTCGTCTCTGCACCTTGGCGATAGACCTCTGGTCCTGGTGCCTCCGCCACTCCATCATGCTCTCGGCGATTCATATTCCCGGGGATCAGAATGTCGATGCGGACCGGTTGAGTCATTCTGCCTCATCGGACAACGAATGGTCCATTCCCCTCCGGTATCTTCGACCTCTCTTTCGGGAGTTCGGTCACCCATCTGTCGACGGCTTCGCGTCCGTCGACAATGCTCGATGTCGCCTGTTTTTCAGCAGGGGTCCCCCGTCTGCTCGGTCGCTCGGGGATGCCTTTCTCCACAAATGGAACGGAACCCTGTTTTATCTGTTCCCTCCGTTCCCTCTCATCTCTCGGGTCCTGCAGAAGATTCGTGCAGACCGCACCTCCTGCATTCTGATCACTCCGTGGTGGCCACGCCAGGTCTGGTTCCCGCACCTGCTTCAACTCTCCTGTCGTTCCTTCCGTCCCCTCCCTGTCGTCCCAGATCTCCTCTCTCAGGCCCGAGGGAGAATCATCCATCCCAATCTGGGATTTTTCAAATTAACGGCCTGGAAGATCCAGCCCTAGACTTCCCACCTCAGGTCTCTGAAATCCTCCTGAATGCTAGGAAGCCTTCTACTCGACGTTCCTATCGATTCAAGTGGAACAGATTCCAATCCTATGCTACTGATCACTCCTTCGATCCAATTCAATCATCTCTCCGTGAGATCTTCGCCTACATCTTGCATTTGAAGGAGGCGGGCCTGGCATACTCGTCCTTGAGGGTTCATTTGGCGGCGATCTCCGCCTACCACCCCCTCATCGAAGGCTCATCAGTGTTCTCCCACCGTCTCACCAAGATGTTCCTCAAGGGTCTTCTTCGGATGTGCCCGCCTAGGAAACCGTTGGTGCCTTCCTGGAGCTTGTCTCTAGTCCTTTCTCAACTCATGGCTAAACCGTTCGAGCCGATGGCTACCGCCGACCTCAGGTTAGTGTCCTGGAAGACGGCCTTTCTCGTAGCCATTACCACTGCACGCAGAGTAGGGGAACTAGCTGCCTTTAGGGCCGATCGCCCCTACACCGTTTTTCATAGGGAGAAGGTGGTCCTTAGAACAGATCCTTCCTTCCTCCCTAAAGTCATCTCTGCCTTTCACCTCTCTCAGTCGTCTGTTCTGCCTACTTTCTTCCCGAACCCGACTGATGCCTCTCAGAGAGCCCTGCACTGTCTAGACGTGCGCAGAGCGCTCTCTTTCTATCTACACAGGACACAGCCCATACGTAAATCTCCTCGGCTGTTCCTAGCTTATGGCCCCCCTCACGCGGGGGAACCCATTTCTTCTCAACGTCTCTCTAAGTGGGTGACTTCCACCATAGCCCTTTGCTATGAGCTGGCGCGTCAACCCGTTCCTACCTGTCTCACTGCCCATTCCACGCGGGCGGTGTCGACGTCCACCGCTTTCCTGGCTGGTGTCCCGTTGGAAGACGTCTGTGCGGCTGCTACGTGGTCCTCGGCATCGACCTTCGTGACCCACTACGCACTCGACGTCCGAGCTCGGCGGGATGCTGCCTTTGGTCAGACGGTGCTGCGATCTCTCTTCGCTTGACCCTTGTGGACCCTCAGGTAGGACCCGTGGGTGATTTTGTTTGATGGTGATACTGTGTCTTAACCATTATTTTTGTGTCCTTTGTAGCTGCCAGCTCCCTCCTCCAACTGGTTCAGCTCTTGTAATCACCCATGTGTGGGACTGCACAGAGACCACGACGAAGATAAACAGGTTGCTCACCTGTAACTGATGATCTTCGAGTGGTCATCTGTGCAGTACCACAATCCCACCCAGCCTTCCCCGCTGCTGGCATCTCCAGATGTCCTGTTTTGGATTCTTTGGCCTTGACAGTGGCGGTCGAAGGAACTGAGTGGGAGGCGGCTCTCTCTCCCGCTCTGGGCATGCGCAGTGCATGTCTCCTCCCCCAGAGCGGGGGGAGAGCCCGCCAAAAGCTCTTCTGAGGTAAAGCTCTAGAAGTTTCTCCGATCGAGGTCGTGCGCAGGCGCCCAACCCATGTGTGGTACTGCACAGATGACCACTCGAAGATCATCAGTTACAGGTGAGCAACCTGTTTTTATTATGGTTTTACCATAGAGCTTTAGCTCAAATACCAGAGTGTCCTGCATTGCCAGCAAGACACTGATGCAACTTCCAGTGCCTGCTGGAAGTGATGTCACCGTGTCACCCTCTAGGCCTCCCCCCACTGCCAGGAAATCCCCCCACTGGCCAGTTGATTGGCAGCGGAGGATGTGGGGTCCGGCACCCGCCACTGGCAGCCCTAATACTGACCTGCCTTTCACTACAGTAACATAATGGAAAGCATGCAGACAGTTAGAAGCATTCTGGACATTCTTAGGTATTATCATTGACGGCTTGCAGTTGTGGGCCCACTCACCATTACTGGTCACTCCTATTTTGTATCGGTCTACATAGGACACCTCCCCCCCCCCCAAGTGTAGACAGATATCCTCAAGGCTTGCTATGCCACAATGCTGTGGGAGGCATAGGGATTGGACCCTGCCCATTTCCCCTCCAAAGATAGAATCATAGAATCACAGAGTCGGAAGGGGCCGTACAGACCATCTAAGTCTAACCCCCTGCCCAATGCAGGACCAGCCCGAAGCATCCCTGACCAATATTCGTCCAGCCTCTTCCTGAAAACTGTCAGCGAAGGTGAGCTCGCCACCTCCCTAGACAGCTGATTCCACCTTTGAATCCCTCTGACTGTGAAGAAGTTTTTCCTAATGTCCAGCCGATAGCTTCCTGCATGTGATTTAAACCCGTTGCTTCGGGTCCTCTCCTCTGCCGCCAACGGGAACAGCTCCTCGCCCTCCTCCAAAGGACAGGCTTTCAGACATTTAAAGAGAGCCATCCTGTCCCCCCTCAGTCTCCTCTTCTCCAAACTCAACACTCCCAAGGCCCTCAGCCTCCAAATGTGGAGGTTCCCCTCACTCACCAGGGCTAGCAGCCATTGATTGCCTTTTCCTCCATGAATCTATCTAATCCCCCCTCAAGCTGTTTATCTCTTTGACCGTCACTGCGTCCTTTTATTTCTATCGCTCATCACCACATCACTCTGCCACGGCTGCTCATGGTGTGGCCTTACGCCAGTCACACTCTGTTAATCTAACCGACCTCAACAGGGTTGTTGTGAGGATGCTGTGTGAAACACAGGAGAGACGGATAATGTAAGCCACTTCGGGCCCCCACTGGCCGGAAGTTACATCGGTGGGAGTTATCATGAGACCTGGCCCCTATGCTTGAGAGCCGTTTTTAAATGAGTGTAGAGATGGATTGGTGTATTGAAAAAAAAAATGCCAACGGAGAGCAAAGATTCTGTAGTAGCCTGGATGCTCTAGTTTGGTGTAGTGGTTAAGTGTGCGGACTCTAATCTGGGAGAACCGGGTTTGATTCCCCACTCCTCCTCCACTTGCACCTGCTGGGTGACCTCAAGCAAGCCCTAGTTCTGGCATAGCTGTTCTTGAAAAAGAGCAGTTTCTGTCAGAATTCTCTCAGCCCCGCCTACCTCCCAGGGTGTCTGTTGTGGGGAGGGGAAGGGAAAGGAGATCGTAAGCTGCTCTGAGACTCTGAGTGAAGGGCGGGGTATAAATCCAATCTCTTCTTCTTTTCCTTCTCCTCCTCCTCCTCCTCCTCCTCCTCCTCTCTGCCCTGACCATTTTAGCCCAATCACGTCGGGTCCTGGAAGCTAAGCAGGGTCAACTCTGATTAGTACTTGGATGGGAGACCACCAAGGAAGACCAGGGTCGCTATGCGGAGGCAGGCAATGGCCAGCCACCTCTGAACGGTTCTTGCCAATGGGGTCGCCATAAGTCACATAAGTGACTTGAGGGGACTTTCTGCCTCCACCAGATGATCTATAAACCGTTACCCCTGCTCAGCAACACATGTTTAAAGTATCTCTGTTGGATATGAAATGAGCGTTATGTGAATGTCCGATCTCTTTTGTGGGCTCAAGACTACGGAGACCCCTTATTCCTCTCCACTCCCCCTCCCAGAATTTCTGCACTTGGACCCCCCTCACCCAACAGTGTCTGTCTCCCCCAGCCAGGCTTACGGTGGAGTTTTACTGGGACAGGGGGTGGAGGTGGGAGGAAACTGAGCGAATTTATCCCCAGTTTTCCCATCTTGTTTCCAGACTTCTATCTTGGCAAATATTTCTCCAGTCTTTTTTACAAAACCTGATCTGAATAGGATCAGCCATTACGCTTGCTTTCTTTCCAGCAAATTACAAAATGGGCCAAATTTGTTTGCTTACAATGGTTACATTTTCCTTTCCTTTCAAGTGCGGCACAGACTCCCAACTAAGCCGCACGGCATTATTTTGCAAACATTTCCATAAAGGCACCGGCTCGCCAGCGAGCTTGCAAGTTGGCAGCTGTCACGAAATCGAGTAAAGCGGCCAAATAAGAAAACAAGTTTATCGGATTGTGCATTATTACGAAAATGAGACAAAACCAGTGCCTTAAAAGTCCGACGGCTGTGGCATTATAAGTCAGCAACATCTCGTCTCATTTATTGTTGATATGAGGAATCAAGTCTGTCAAAGAGATAGCGGCACACCTGTAACGATTTGGTATTCAAGCCATATGGCATTTCATTACTTCCCTTAAAAAAATAAATAAATCACACTGATGAAACCGATGGCTGGCATGAATTCACGCTTCCCCCAACCTTTTCTCGGAAAAGCCGCTTAGAGTATTTTTGTCTGTGTGTGCTTCTATATTCCAGCGCAAGATTTAATAACATCTGTGCCCCTTATCTGGCTTACATTTGCACACTTGGTAGGGTGATGAAATCGACCCCATTGTTTTACCTGATCCCGTCACTTTTAGATCCCAGGTGTTTTCGACATACCACTCAGCAAAGAACCTGTTGTTTTTTTGTCTCTCAAGACGCGGCCGACTTATTTATTAATTTGTTTGGATTTATATCCCGCCCTCCCCGATCCTGTAGGATTTCCAAGGCAAGAGACGTTCAGAGGTGGCTGGCCATTGCCTGTGTCTGCATAACGACCCTGGACTTCTTTAGTGGTCTCCCATCCAAATACTAACCAGGGCCGACCCTGCTTAGCTTCTGAGATCTGACGAGACTGGCCTAGCCGGGGCCATCTAGTTCAGGGACAACAGATCTTATGGCCCTTTACAGACAGCCTGATCTCAGTGTAACTTATCATGGACTTGAGCACCCTCTGTTAGATGCCTGAGGTACCCTCATTTGGCAGGGCCATATATGTATATGTTTACATTATGCCCATGTATTCGTACGTGTGTCCTGACCAGGGCTGTTTTTGTAGAAAAAGCCCAGCAGGAACTCATTAGCATAATAGGCCACACCCAACAGCAGAAACTCATTAGCATATTGGGCCACACCCCCATGTTACTAGAAGTGTGATCATCCAGCCACACCCACCTTTTGCTTCTTATCCTGTTTACTTTGTTCGTTGTCAAAACCCAGGGCAGGAACTCCTTTGCATGTTAGGCCACACACCCCTAATGTAGCCAATCCTAATGAGTTTCTGCTGCTGGGTGTGGCCTATTACGCTAATGAGTTCCTGCTGGGCGTAGCCAACTCTGGAGCCAGCCGGAACTCCGTTCCTGTGCGTTCCTGCCCAAAGATAGCTGTGGTCCTGACCAAGATGGTGCAGGCTAGCCCAGTCTCATCAGATCTCAGAAGTCAAGCTGGGTCGGCCTCGGTTAGTACTCAAATGGGAGACCACCAAGGAAGCCCAGGGTTGCTACTCAAGAGGCAGGCAATGGCCAACCACCTATGAACATCTCTTGCCTTGACGTTGATTGCCCAGGCTGGTCTGATATCATCAGATCATGGATGTTAAGTAGGGTCAGCCCTGTTTAGTACTTGGATGGGAGACCACCAATGAAGTCCAGGATTGCTACTCAAGAGGCAGGCAATGGAAAACCACCTCTGAACATGGCTTGCCTTGAAAACCCCTACAGGATCACCGTAAATCTGCTGCAACTTGACAGCACTTACGACGACCACCACCAAACCCATTGACTTCAGTGGGCTTAAAAGGGTGCATATGCTTAGAATGGCAGTGTAGGCCCTGCAGTATTGTACCTTTAGCGAATATGGGGACAGACTCAGCATTTGGTTCCAATCAGCAGTTGCACTAATAACTGCTGGAGGGCCACAAACAGGCCCATTAATGGCGACAGCATCTGGAAATCCATGCCCACGCTCACTGTGAACATGGAGGTTTCAGTTAATTTCCATGCCTCATAGGGTTGCCAGTCTCCAGGTGGGGCCTGGAGATCCCCCCCTTTTACCACTGATCTCTAGCTGACAGAGATCAGCTCTCCTGGAGAAAATGGCCGCTTTGAAGGCTGGACTCCATGGCATGGTACCACGCTGAGGCCCTCCCCAAACTCCACCCTCTCCCGGATCCAACCCCCAAATCTCCAGGTATTTTGCAACCCAGACCTGGCAACCCGAATGCCTAACTGGCCATGACGGGAGTGTTCCCCGTGACCTTTGTCTTGTCCTTTCTTATAAAAGTGAAGATCCATCACGTAAGCGGCAGCGTTGCTGGTGTAAGGAGGTGTCCTGATTCCCCCACCCACTTCATGCTTCCACGTCATGTACCCCGATGACTTCCAGTGGTCCACCAACCTCCTAGAGCTACATCGGGGGGGGCAGCTCCAAAGGTAGGGAAGTTCTGCTCCATGAATGTGACTCCCTTTGAGGCTCCCCTTGAGGATCCAACCCTGTGCGAACCAGACGCCTCCGCTGTATCTTATGGCAGTCAACTGCGAAGTTATTTCAGTGACCTCATCAAGTGAGCCTTGAGCGAAAGTTTCATTACTTTAAGCCAGCGAATGCCATAACTTCGGAAAACAAATGCCGTGATTGTGGCTCAACAGTAACCCTGTGAGGTCAGTTGGAGCAAGAGATTTTATTAGAAAAGTGGCAGGGACTCCGATGATAGACAGAACGCAGCCCAGAGGGTTTCACTTGAATAAAAAGTCTTGGTGATTGTTGAGTGTGGAAGAAAGGAAGAAATAAAATTAATTGGGAGCCTTATAAGAGATCGCCGTTAACAAGGAAATATATTGGTATTCTGGCTGAGCAGCCGGGCACTAGCCATGGCTTTGTGAGTTTCAATTCTGTTTTCCGCCTAACACAATGTCTTCTTTTTCACTTGGTGCGTAGAATTCACTGTGGATCCCAGAATGCCCTAAAAAATAGATGCGGGGTTCTGTCTCCCAAATGTCGTTTTTACCTTTTGAAAGTCTTTGCATTGTTAATGTTGAAATTTCTTACAAGTGTTCTTAATTGTTGACCTTTGCATCAATACAAGCTGTTTAGAACAGTCCCCCCCGGTATCTTTGTCCATTGTAGATTTTTTAATTACGATCATCAACCGCCTGTTGCTTTTCTTGTAAACAGTACTCCGGCGTGAGGCACAGTATCCGAGGTGTCCTACTTACTTCGGACCATCTCCCTTGCTGAAGTCAATCCCCAGCTGTATTTTATTTGCTACTTTACCCATTGTCTGTTTTTAAGCATGCACTTACAATCACCCTGGTCCAACCACTCTCTTCCTGATAAATTTCCCTCGTCTGCTTGTTTTTCTTCAAAGTCTAAAATGCAAGATAACTTCAAGACCCTCGATAGGGTCTAAACAGATGGCGTATTGTAATGGCTGCTTATTGTGCTTGGCGCTCTTGGACCACAGTAATGATATACCCCGATGGCTCTTGCACCAATCTCTAAATTGCTTTTTGAATGAGTGGAGTTTAAATAGTTCCGCGTAGAGCAGTTTCTGAAAGGGGAATTCAGAAAAGAATTGCGCGTCTGTCTGTATGATATAATAATCGATGATGGCTTGGTGGTGTTGCCTTTTTGCCATTTTTCCTTCTTGAGAGGTATGTTTAGCACCATCGTTCCAGGCCTTCCAGTGTTCTTGGGAAACCGTATTTATTCTGGAAGGACTCTGAATCATCTTGGACGTTTTTTAATAGAAAGGTAGCTTAAAACGCATTAAGTAAAATAAATAAGCGAATATGTTTTTTTATTGTTCAGCGTAAGGAAAAAGAACGAATAGATACAAATAAAATTTTAGTCTGGGGAAAAGCTTATGGGAATCAATATACCAGGCCAGGCGGGTAAATATTGCTTTGTTTTGAAAGATCTTGTTAAAATCAATCTTCTGACGAATCCATCCATTCTGATCTCAGTGTAAAGTCTTCAATAAATTGCTTTCCAACTGTGATTTTCTGTTGTATGCAACCTACGATCTCTGCAGAAGTATCTTCAGAAGAACATCAACTGTTGGCTCATTAAAAAAAAAGAGAGAGATTTTAAAAACATGTTTGTTTTCCATAGCCCATACCTGCTCAGTGAACCATGGGGTCAATGTATTATTATTTCCTCTCTAAAAATTTAGGTCCCAGTCCAAATTCTACTGGAGATTCTGTTCCCACAGACTCTGTGTATAATTTCCATAGATCGTAACAAAACTCATCCTCCTTCCATGGTGCACATACATGGAGTTTGGTCATTTTAGGAAGAAGAAGAAAAGACTGAGTTTATACCCCACCCTTCACTACCCAAAGGCGTCTCAGAGCGGCTTACAATCTCCTTTCCCTTCCCCTCCCCACAACAGACACCCTGTGAGGTAGGTGGGGCTGAGAGAGCTCTGACAGAAACTGCTTTTTGTCAAGGACAGCTCTTATCAGAACTATGGCTTGCCCAAGGTCATCCAGCCAGGTGCAAATGGAGGAGTGGGGGATCAAACCCGGTTCTCCCAGATCAGAGTCCCCGTACTTAACCGCTACACCAAACTGGCCCCTGCTGTTCTCCCATATCACTCTCCGTCCCTTGCCACAGAGTCCACGAATGTCAGCTCAATTCGAATTCAATAGCACCTTTGTTTGTGTGCTACGTGCTGTCAAGTTGCTTTTGACTTCTGGCGTCTCCATGAATTAATGACCTCAAGAACATCCTGTCCTTCACCGCCCTGCTCAGTCTTGCAAACGGAGGACCTTTGTGGCTTCCTTGACGGAGTCCGTCCATCTCCTCTTGGGCCTTCCACTTTTCCTAGCATGGTTGCCTTTTCCAGGGGGGTCACGGTCCCTCTCTCTTGTTTTTTGTGGCTAGGCGTGATGTAGTTTTAAATTTCTTGGGGTTTTTTTTTCCTTTCTCTCACTCAAAGTATCTATCGCTGCCACCAGGAATTTAATTCCAGTCTTTTAATTAACCTTTCCCACAGTATTGTGCCCAAGCTCTAAAGCTCCTTCGTTGGATAAGACTCTGGGTCAACAATAAACGAGATAAAACTTTATTGGTAAAAGAAGCGTATTGGTTACAAGATGTTTTGTTACGTTGCTTAGCAGAATCTTTCCCTTTCTCTCAGATCTCTGTCAGCTTTTCCCCCTCACACGCTTCTAATTCTCTGGCTACATTTGATTTTGCCTAATAGGCCCCCTTAAGTACATTTTCTTCCTCCTTTAGAATCTTAGTGCCTTTCACAGCACTTCTATACGATTCTAGTTAGAAGACTACTTCTCAGACTCTGTGTCGATTGACCACAACTGACCACAACTGTGTCGATTGACCACAACTGCTGACTGCTGACTGCTGACTTCAGAGTCTCTCTCCACACGCGCATACCTCCTAGCTCTGCCCACACCTTCTCAGTCACCAACCAATCACCTCACTCACTCTTCTTCCTCTTTCACCCTCCCCTTGTTCTTTTGACACTTACCAACAAGTTAAAGAAACACACCCATATAACTTGAAATCATTATAAGGGACTCTTGTCTTCTTAGAATGTAACTGAAGTACGATGTCAGACTCCTGCCACAGTCAGTTCCCAACAGCTTTCATTCAAAGAAGTAAAGTTTACTGTTTCTTTGAGAGTATGCAGAGATCTTAACCGTTTTGTGTTAGAACTGAAGGAAAGCATGTGCAATGAGCAGTTATACATCATTCAAGGGGACCCCCTGATGGCCCAGGGCCAATCAGGGCTCAGGTAGAAGCCCACCAAAGGAACGGGCTACTTTTCCCAGGAGAAAGACTACACCAGGTACTGAAGTTCAGACAGAGATAATAGAAACACAGGAGGCACAACAGGAATGGAACTTAACATTCCAGAGTCACCCCCCCTCCCGTGGCAGCCAGGGCTTGAGAGAGGCCTAGCTGACATCCGGTAGCCTCAGTTTGGTCACTTCATCTTCTAGGGACAGTTCAGGCTTGATTGGGTTCTTTTTGGCAGTCCACGGTGCCCGTCAAACTCTCCTCCAACACCACGTTTCAAAGGAATCAATTTTCTTCCTTTCCGCTTTCTTCATTGTCCAACTTCATTGTCCAACCATTCGTAGTAATGGGGAATAATGTGGTATGAATCCCGAAAGCTCACAATCTAGCTTTCTGTTCCAGACCAACATGGCTACCCTCTGAAAGAGTATCAGGGAGTACATTTGATTTGCCTGAGCCTCAACAGCTGTTCCTCGCTCGGGGGAAGGGAAGAGATGCCCCCAAGTGTTCTCTGAGTATTTATGTGATTAGCAAATGGAGACGGAGAAACGTGGCTTTGTAATGTCCCACGTATCTCTTGTATGTTGTTCCATGAAGATAGGCTCAGGTGGGTCACCATGCTGTTCTGAAGCAGCAAGAACAAAGAAAGTCCAGTGGGGCACCTTTAAGACCAACCAAGTTTTATTCACGGTATAAGTTTTCGTGTGCACACACACCTCCTCACATACAGCCTTTATCTGACTGCATCTGAAGAAGTTTTACGTGCACACAAAAGCTCACCTTGAATAAAACTTGGTTGGTCTTAAAAGTGCCCCATTGGACTCAGACTTTGGATCCTTCCATGCCTGGGGGGCTCTGGGCAGGTAGGGAGCAGATGGAATCCATGGTTCCCTTTGCTTTATTTTCACTTCCATGAAAGAAAAAAAATCTGTGCAAGTGATTCATTTAAAAGGAAAGAAACCCCTCTAGTTTCCCATTTTCATTTTGATTTATTTCCTCAGTAAATAGCATGTGCGCATGATAATGAATTTGTTTCTTGGGCGCGATTCTATTTGAGGTTTTGTATTTCAAAAATAGTTTGACGCTTCAAGTCACTGGGACACGTAGGAAGTGTCTTCTTACCAGGACTCCAGAACGCAATGAAAGTTGATCTTTCCAGTCATCCGTTTTTTCAGGACAAATTGTGTCTAACTGCGTCTCTCGTCCCCATCAGCTATGCAGGAAAGGGCGAGGAATTCAAATCTGATACCGTTATCTTTTTTGGCCGTCGGTTCGCAGCCAACTTATATTACAATTCCGAAATAATGAATGATTGAGACAGGTTATTTTTGCTACACGGCAGCCTTCTTAGAGCACCTGTCTTAGCCAAGTGCGCTGCCTCGGATCGTGTCAGGTCTCTGAGATTCGTGGTTCCGGGAGTGGGTGTGGGTGTCTGAGTGTGAGAGAAAATGTGAGAAGTTCATGGGAGAGATGGTTTGAAGTTAGGGCTGCCAGTCCCCCCGGCCACTGGCAGGGGATGTGGGGGTAGCGGTGCCAGATCCAGGCTGGGAAACTCCTGCAAATTTGGGGATGCAGCCTGTGGAGGACGGGGACCTCAGTGAGGTACAACGCCAGAGAACCCTCTCTTCAAAGCATCCATTTTCTCCAAGGGAACTGATCTCTGTAGTCTGGAGACGAGGTGTAATTCCGGTGGATCCCCCAGGTCCCACCTTTGAGGCCGGCATCCCTAGGTGAACTACTGCTCTTGGCCTGGTGCTTCTCTCGTGCCCTGTATGTCCTACTATCACTGCTTCATGCCACCGCCTCTCCCATGTTGTTGCTTCCGGTTGTAATTCTGTGTAGGCACTTACTGAACTGAAAATGCCTCTTGCTTCCGGGGGCTTCCCTAGGGTTGCCAGCCTCTAGGGGTGGACTGGGAATCTCCTAGAATTACAATTGATCCCCAGGCTACTGTTCACCCCTCCCTTCCTGCTAGCATTGCTGGAGATCTCCTGGCATCACACGCGATCTCCAGACAACAGGGATCAGTTCTCCTGGAGAAAATGGTTGCCGTGGAGGATGGACTCTGTGGCGTTACATCCTCCCGAGGTTCCTCCTGTTCCCAAACTCTGCCCTCCTGTAGGGTTGCCAACCTCTCGGAGGGATCCGGAGATGTCCCAAATTATGGCTGATTTCCAGATGACAGAGATCATTTTCTCCAGAGAAAATGGCTGCTTTGGAGGGTGGACTGTATTTTTTTTATTTATTTAGATTTATATACCGCCCTCCCCAATGGGCTCAGGGCGGCGTACAACAATTAAACATACAATTAAAAACAGTATTCAAATAACAGTTTACACATAAAAACATAAAATAACGTATAAATGTAAAAGTTGTCAGATGACTAATCAGAACGGGCCAGATGGACGCTTGGCCTGGGAAAAAAAATTGGGCAGAAAAAGTGAGGGCCAAAACAGTTGGGGGGGGGGATGTCCGCTGCCTCAACCAAATGCCCGGTGGAAGAGCTCCGTATTGCAGGCCCTGTGGAACTGCAGTAAGTCCCGCAGGGCCCTGATCTCACATAGGAACTCCTTCCACCAGGCAGGGGCCAGGGCTGAAATAACATGGCATTATATCCAGCTGTGGACCCTCCCCAACACAAACCCCGCCCTCCCCAGGCTCCACCCTCTATAACCAGCAGGACTTTCCCAACCTGAAGTCGGCAACGGTGGTCTTTCCAGTGGTGCCAGGGAACACTGCAGTGTAGCGTCTTCTCTTCCACATACCAGATATGTTATGAAATATGATAAGAACAACATAAGAACATAAGAGAAGCCAATGTTGAATCAGGCCAATGGCCCATGTAGTCCAACACTCTGTCACACAGTGGCCAAAAATACCAGGTGCCATCAGGAGGTCCAGTAGTGGGGCCAGGACACGAGAAGCCCTCCCACTCTTGCCCCCACCCCCAAGCACCAAGAATACAGAGAGCATCACTTGTCCCAGACTGAGAGTCCCTATCTATACCTTGTGGCTAATAGCCACTGAGGGACTTCTGCTCCATATGCTTATCTAATTCCCTCTTGAAACTGTCCATGCTTGCAGCTGCCACCATCTCCTGTGGCAGTGAATTCCATGTGTTAATCACTCTTTGGGTGAAGAAGTATTTCCTTTTATCTGTTCTAACCCGACTGCTCAGAAATTTCATGGAGTACCCACGAGTTCTTGTATTGTGAGAAAGGGAGGAAAGTACTTCTTTCTCGGCCTGCTCTATCCCATGCATAATCTTATAAACCTCGATCATGTCACCCCCTCAGCCGTCGTTTCTCCAAGCTAAAGAGCCCCAAGCTCTTTCTTCATAGGGAAGGTGTTCCAACCCTTTTATCATTCTGGTTGCCCTTCTCTGCACTTTTTCCAATGCTATAATATCCTTTTTGAGGTGCGGCGACCAGAACTGTACACAGTATTCCAAATGAGGTCGCACCAATGATTTATACAGGTTGATGATCTATATATCTTATTAATGTTATTTTTTTCTTTTAAGCTATTATCTTTTATATTATCTTTTTATATTGTACTATGTTTGAATATGATTGTTGACAGTAAAGAACAAACAAACAAACAAACTGTTAACTCTTCCACATGCATCCTGCCCTTACAATGTCCTGCATCTTCCCAGTTCTGGATAGTATTTTAACTTCCCTCCTCCCTGCAGTTGCTCTTCCCCCCTCCCCAACCAAGTAATTTCTTAAAGAGGAAGGAAGTGTGGTCAGCTCAGCCTTGAGATTTCGCTTAATTGTGTAGGCCGTTTAATTTGAGACAGCTGAAAATGTATGGCAAGCAATCTTTGGTAATTAGGTGGCACTTTATAGATAATAATACAGTTTGGAGACTGAAAAAAAAATTGGCAACCGTTTATGCGATTGACAGAAGTCTGAAAGGTGAAGGATTTCTTGGGTTGTCTTTTTGAGTGCTAATTTGCACAGCTCAAGCGTGGAGGGTAGGGGGGGAAACCCACCCAAATCCTGGATGAATGTTGATAATATGGGCAAAACACCAATTAAATATGTATATAATTTTCCACTGATGCTCACTTAGTATGTGCATTTTCTAAATACGTCTTTTGTTTAGCAGTCTTTCCCTGTCATTAGTTCGGCTTTTATTTAAATGCCTTTTAAAACCGTCCATTAGCTAATACCAAGAAAGATTTTTGTTTCTAATTTTTCAGGTTATTTCCCAAGAGAAAATAGTACTATGTCATGCGGTTTTATGCTGGCCTTTGTTCAGCGTAATAATCTCGTCAAGTAATTTACTAAGCAATTTATTAAGTCGGAGCCCGGCGTTCATAGGCATTGTTTCCCAGTGTGTACCAAACAATGGGCGATCATTAAAACACACACTGATAATTCTGAAGAGCAGACAACATCAGAGAATGTAGTCTGGCCGATAAAAGCTCCTTAACCAATTAAACCGGAATTGTTCTTAACATTGGTAAAGCCTTGCTTGTAATTTGAAGGCTGGCACATACATGTCTCCGAATCAGGTTTGGGCAAGGGTTCGAAGTGTCGTGAAATTAACTTTTCAGGTAGGCACTTGCACAGGGGTCTGCTTTGACTGGTGGCAGAGCCTTTCTAGGGTTGCAAACTCCAGGTTGGGATAATGCCCGGAGATTTTGGAGGGTGAGGTTGGGGGAAGGGCTGGCCCTCCACAAAGTATAATGCCATAGAACTGCCATTTTCTCCAGGGGGGACTGATCTCTGCCATCTGGAGCTCAGCTGTCATTCGAGGAGATCTGCAGGCCCCACCTGGAGGCTGGGAACCTTACACCTTTCCTCTGTGCATATGTTGTCTAGGGGGCACTGGCAGGAGGCAGGGTAGAGTTGGCATCTCCAGATTGGGAAATTCCTGAAGATCTGGGGGTGGAGCCCGGGGAGGACAGGGACCTCAGTGGGGTATGCCACAGAGTCCACCCTCCAAAGCAGCCATTTTGTCCGGGGGAACTGAGCTTTCTGGTCTAGAGATGAGCTGTAATTCCGGGAGAACCCCAGGTCCCTCCTGGAGGCTGGGAACACTGTTGTCTCATATGAAGCCCTGTAGATATGGGATTCAGGGGGAAAAAGATCCACATTCAAAATACTTCACTATACCAAATTTAATCTCATTCGATGTGGCTCAGTAAGTTTTCCCAGGGTTGGGGGCAGCCGTTGTAAGAGAGAATACGAGCAGTGGGTAGGTGGTCTTTTTGTGGGAGTTATAAATGGCCTTGTAAATGCCAACCCTAATCTGTGAGACCCCAATCTTGCAAGCCTTACGGGATGGCACCAGTCGAAGTTCTGATGCCTCTCTCCCCCTCTTCCACCATAGCTGTTCTCTGACACTTCGGTTTCTCGTTCCTCCTCCTCTATGGCAGGGAGGCAGACTGATTTCCCCACTCTGTATCCTTCATCTGACCCCATTTCCCATTATTCCCCTCCCATACATCCCCCCGATGTCTCTTGGTGGCCTAAGCAGAAAGCACATGTTCCACACGCAGCCTCAAAGTGGGTACCTTCCCTTCTGGTGAGGAAAATCAGGAATTCAATGAGGTATCGTGTTTCACTTCTGCAGTACTTTAAGTTGAATTGTGACAGGAAAGTATATCCTTGCGGCCTATGCTCAGATGTTTGCCACCTCTGCCCTGAACAGATTCAAAATGGCATGAAATCGATGGCTCTTGGAGGCCCGCGACTGGGGCACAGCCTCTCCAGAGAGGTGCGCTTGACCTCCTCACTTTCGATCTTTAGGAGGCAACTGGAGACGGTTTGATTTAGGACCACGTTTGATCAAAGTGGTCCTAAATTGTGATTTAGGTTGCCCAGAGGTTAAGACGCTGAGCTGTAGACTGGAAGGTCTGTCGTTCGGCGGTTCGAGACCCGAGTGCCGCGTGACGGAGTGAGCTCCCGCCTCTGGCCCCAGCTCCTGCCAACCTAGCAGTTTGAAAGCAAGAAATTGCAAGTAGATAAATAGGTATCGTTTCGGTGGGAAGGTAACAGCGTTCCGTGCGCTTCGGCATTTAGTCAGGCTGGCCACATGATCTTGGAAATGTCTTTGGACAGAGATGAGCACCGCCCCCTAGAGTCAGATTCGACTAGCTTTCGAGCGAGGGAAACCTTTACCTTTAAATTGTGATTTTAAATTTTGGATTTATGTGTTTTGATGCATTTTATTTTATGTATTTTATTTATATTGCAAACTGACTTGCACTCCATGCGGAATGAATCTCCCATTGTACCAAATGACTCCCTGACCTGAATAGCACTGCCTAGCCCCATCTCGCCAGATCTCGGAAGCTAAGCAGGGTTGGCCCTGGCTAGTATTTGGAAGGGAGACCTCCAAAGTATACCAGGTCATTACACAGAGACAGGCAAGATTGGGAGGGCTTCTGAACTTCTGGCCCTGCAGGTGGACCTCCTGATGGCACCTGGGTTTTTGCCACTCTATGACACAGAGTGCTGGACTGGATGGGCCACTGGTCTGATCCAACATGGCTTCTCTTATGTTCTTATGTCTGGGGCAAGTGATGCTCTGTATTCTTGGGTGCTTGGGAGGCAACAGTGGGAGGGCTTCTGGAGTTCTGGCCCCGCTGGTGGACCTCCTGATGGCCCCTGGGTTTTTGCCACTGCACGACACAGAGTGTTGGACTGATGGGCCATTGGCCTGATCCAACATGGCTTCTCTTATTTTCTTCTGTTCTTAATGGCAAACGACCTCTGGATGTCTCTTGCCTTGAAAACTGTATGGCATAAGTCAGCATTGACGGCAAAAAACAAATGTCTGGCATCTTAAGGCACTACAGCTGAAACAAACGTGACCCATTTTGAATGCCCTTGGGCTGCTAAATAGTTTGCGGTGCTGTCATTCCAATTTCCAAGGAAATTGGGAGGAGCCCATTTGAATCTGCCCTACCCCATCGTGATATGTTACGCTGAGGGAGAATTAGAAGTCCACGGTAGGTCTTCATGGCCAACCTTCCCTGGTACGAGGGTGGTGTTCCGTCTGTTTTGTTGGGCTAGCTGTCTGGTGTGTGATGGAAGCCATGATGCTCATCTACTTAGCCCAGATTCTAAACCTCCCCCCCAAATGTTCAGACTTTGGTGGATCTCCTTTCTACTCACAGAGCAGACATTAAAGGCAGTTCCAGAGTGAGCCCAGGAGAGGCGAACTCTCTCGTCATTGATAGCATCAGTAGGCAAGTGAGGACAAGACTATTGCAGTGATAGAAGTTTCAAACCACCAGGATACAGCACAGCATACTTTGCATTTGGATCGGAAGAACCTACAGTAATCAGTGGTGCAGTTGCAGATGGAAAAGCTAACACCGATATATATTTATTCTCTGGACCAACAGAGAGCTGTCGCTATGCTGGAGTACCGGCGAAACGAGAACTGCCTATTGGCAAATTTCATTCCTCGAAGGTATATGGTTGTGACAAACCTAATCTTATACTCTCACGTTTTGGGTACGAAGAAGGTTTCTTTTATTTTTCTGTTCAGTGCTTTTGATACCTAGCACCATTTCCTGTGGAAAGGAATGCGCTTTTGAGATACTCGAGACATTTGAGATTTTGCACAGGTTCAGACATGGCTCCATGGCCCAATTTAAAGCAATACTTAAATGTCGTTTCTAGATTTACCCAGTGAAAATAATTTTTCCAGAGCTCTCGGAATTTACAAACAAGTTGTACTGTGACCATCGGTAAAGGATCTGATTATAGCATACTATGGAACAGAGAAAAAGTGAATTTTGGGGGTTTGGCGTCAGTAGAATTTATTTATTTATTTATTTGTTTGTTTGTTAAGAACATAAGAACATAAGAGAAGCCAATGTTGAATCAGGCCAACGGCCCATCTAGTCCAACACTCTGTCACACAGCGGCCAAAATATACCAGGTGCCATCAGGAGGTCCAGCAGTGGGGCCAGGACACCAGAAGCCCTCCCACTGCTGCCCCCTCCAGCACCAAGATTGTTAGATTGTTATCCCGCCGTCCCGGCCTAGGCCGGCTCAAGGCGGCTTACAAACAGAATAAAATGCCAACGATACAGTGAAATAAAATCACATCAGTTAATACAAATACAATATTAAAACCATGACATAATAAAGCGCCAGCAGCATTTCCTCATTTTACGGTCAGCTCCTTGGTCTTCTTCAGCTGTCTGGGGTGATCGGCTCAGGCGGTATTTATGGGTCCAGTACGTAGGTGTCGATTGTTGGTGGTCGAGGTGATAGTGGCGGCGGCTCCAAAGGCCTGGCGGAAGAGCTCCGTCTAGCAGGCCCTGCGGAACTGTAAAAGGTCCCACAGGGCCCTGGTCTCCTCTGGGAGCTCATTCCACCAGAGTGGAGCCGCCACCGAAAAGGCCCTGGCCCTGGTTGTTACCAGTCTGGCCTCCTTAATGCTCGGGAGAGCCAGCAGATCCCGGGTCCCTGATCGCAGTGTCCTCTGGTGCTTAAGGCGAGAAGGAACTGCATTGCACATTGGTAGTGCCGCCAATTCCGGGTTGGGAAATTCCTGGAGATTTTTTGGGTGGAGCTTGGGGACGGTGGGGTTTAGGGAGGGGAAGGTCCTCGCCAGGGTAGAATGCCATAGAGTCCACTGCCAAACCGGCCATTTTCTCCAGGTCCAGGGGAACCGATCTCTGTGGTCTGGAAATTCCAGGAGGTCTCCAGTCTCGTCCTGGAGGCTGGCAACCCTACCCGACTGGTCTCAGCAATCCTGCCCCAGGACGTGCATGTACGTCGCCCGTCTGCTCATTAAGTGCTCTTCGTTAGCACCGGTCTGAGGACCGCTAGCCAAGAAAGGGCGAAAGGACAGCAAGTCTTTCGTGCATCAAAATCCATTAAGTGATCAGTGTCATGAAGACTTGGCAGTCGCCGACGACCCGGGGAGAGAAAGTGTTGGAAGTAGACTGTGCAGATATGCTTGAATTTTGCAAATACGCTAGAATCACTTCCTTTCTGAATGGGGATTTATTTATTTAATTGATCAGTGTAATTTATTGATGTCATTCATGTACACTCCACCTTTCTCCCCGATGGGGATCCAGAGGGGCTTACATCATTCTCCCCCCCATATTTATCCTCACAACGATCCTGTGAGGTAGGTTAGGCCAAGAGGGCGTGGCTGGCCCCCCAAGGTCACTAACTGAGCTTCAATAGCACAAGCAGGGGGTTGAACTTGGGTCTCCTAGATATCAGTCGGAAGAAGAAGTAGGAGGAGGAGGAGAAGGAGAAGGAGAAGAAGAAGAGATTGGATTTATACCCCGCCCTTCACTTTTGAGTCTCAGAGTGGCTTACAAACTCCTTTCCCTTTCTCTCCCCACGACTGATACCCTGTAGGTGGGGCTGACAGAAACTGCTCTTTTTCAAGAACAGCTCTGACAGAACAATGGCTTGCCCAAGGTCACCCAGCAGCTGCAAGTGGAGGAGTGGGGAAATCAAACCCAGTTCTCCCAGATTAGAGTCCACGCTCTTAACCACTACACCAAACGGGCTCTCTTACACTCATAACCCTTTACATTGAGCACACACACTGGAATGCCTCCACCATCACTGGTTAATTAATTATTTTTTTTCCACTTTAGAGAGCGAGTTTGGTGTAGTGGTTAAGAGCAGTGGACTGTATTGTGGGAGAACTGGGTTTGAGTCTCCATTCCTCCACATGCAGCTGCTGAGTGACCTTGGGTCAGTCTCAGTTCTCTCAGAGCTGTTCTGTCAAAAGCAGAATGTCCAATGTTTGGCAAATACATGTATTGTAACTAATATGAATATGGAAGAAGAACTTAGGAAACTGGATGGGATTACATGTAACGGGTGGTACAAGATAATAGGAGTCAGAACAGGAAGTAATTCTTGTTTAGTGATTACGTATAATCAGAGTCAGAGGATGAGCCAGAGAACACTTTCTATGGGAGACCACCAAGGAAGTCCAACCACCTCTGAACGTCTCTTACCTTGACATGATGGCACAGGCTAGCCTGATGTCCTCAGATCTCAGTAGGGTTGGCCCTGGTTAGTACTTGGACGGGAGACCACCAAGGAAGTTCGGGGTCGCTACGCAGAGGTAGGCAATGGCAAACCGCCTCTGTTACTCTTGCCTTGATCTGGGTGGCGCAGGCTGGCCCAATCTGGTCAGATCTCAGAAGCTAAGCAGGGCCGTCCCCGGTTAGTACTTGGATGGGAGACCACCAAGGAAGCCCAGGGTTGGGGTGCAGCAGCAGGCAATGGCCGGCCACCTTTGAATGTCTCTTGCCTTGACCTGGATGGTGCCGGCTAGCCTTAGCGTAAGATCTCCGGTGCTAAGTAGGGCTGGCCCTGCTTATTATTTGTTTATTTATCTGATTGATATCCCACCCTCTCCCGTGACTACTTAGTACTTGGATGGGAGACGACCAAGGATGTCCACGGGCTTCGCAGAGGCAAGCAATGGCCAACCACCTCCGAACGTCTCTTGACTGGAAGACCCGAACGGGCTGTAACTCGACAGCACTTTCCACCCACCAGCGCCTGTGGAACACACACAGCCGTCGAGGTCTTTTTGCCGTTTTTCTGCTAACCCACACGCCATTAAAATGCCACGGTCTCCCAGCATGTTAACAGCTCGACCACTTAGCCCAGAAGTTCAGCTGCAAACTCAGTGAGGCGTCTCATGAACAAATCCCCTACAGTCGGAGAAGATGAAAAACAGCTCCGCGGATAAAGGCCCCGTCTTAACATCATCAAAAAAACACCTTGGCTATTACAAGTGTTTCTACCTTGACGATTGCCTCTTTCCGCTTTCCCAAAGAATCTATACACTTTCATCTGTCTGATTGGCCGCGGTCTCTTTTATCTTCAAAGCTTTCGGAACATTCTTTTTTGGTTTCCGTGGGCTCTCGATGGGAGAATGGGGTAACTACAAAAATGATGTTTACCTGATTCCGTGTCACCCTTTCCGCGGGCTCCAAAGCTTCGAAATTAGCTGGACTAGATGACGCATTAAGCGGGACCCAGGTGTAGTGGTTTGTTTGGCAGTCCTGTATTATATAGATGCTTTCTGATATAATTGTGAAAGAGAAGGTCATAGGGAAGGAGAAGGTCATAGGCCAACCTGCAAATACGACAATCCCGCTTTCACGTGGGGGCGGATGCAGACAGTCAAGAGCTGAACCGCAAATGGGAGATAATAAATGTCATGTTTAGGGTAATATATGTAATTGGCTCCTGATTTATCAGTTGCTTTCGTGTGTGTATTTGTGTTAGAGGCGTACTTCTGGTTTATATTCCAAAATTGTAGGGACACCAGCCTCCAGATGGGACCTGGGGATCCCCTGGAATTTGAGCTCATCTCCAGGCTACAGAGATCAGTTCCCCCGGAGAAAAGAGATGCTTTGGAGGGTGGACTCTGGGGCACTGTGGCCCACCGAGGTCCCTGCCCTCCCCCAAATTCTGCCACCCACTGTCTCCACCTCCAAATCTCTCGTACGTTGGAGGTGCACTTCAAAACTTCTTCTGGCTTACGTTCAAAAGTAGTCGGTTCGAAATTTTTAAGTGGAATTGCGATGACAACATGCCATGCTTCTGTTAGAATTAGGGATTCTAGCCTCTGGGTGGGACCTGGGGATCCCCCGGAATTATAGCTCATCTCCGGGCTACAGAGATCAGTTCCCCTGGAGAGAACGGATGCTTTGGAGGGCGAACTTTAGGGCACTGTACCCCACCGAGGTCCCTCCGCTCCCCAGGCTCCCCCCCCCCAAATCTCCAAGACTTTCCCAACCTGGATCTGGCAACTTTACCCACCCTCATCCCCCTCTGGTGGCCGGGGGGACTGGGCAACCCTAGTTGGGACACATGGGTGCTGTTATTTAACCCAGCCCTTCTTTTTCACTGAATGTGCGTGCAAACGATTTATATCCCCTCTGCCCTTTAGGCCTTTCAAGTGGCCAAGAAATAAGTTGGCATGAATAGTGGAGGAGTCCAGTAGTACCCTAAAGACTAACCAAATTCGAGGCAGGGGAGGAGCTCTGGTGAGTCCCTGCTCACTTCTTCAGATACAGCTAGAATGGGAGTCCCTCTGTCCTTCGGTCTTGGTTCTAAAATTGCTCGACTCTCCAAGATATAAGGACACTCTCCAAGATATTGCCTGCCTCTGCGTCCCAGTCCAGGTATTCCTTGGAGGTCTCCTTTCCAAGTACTCGCCAGGGCTGGCCCCGCTTAGCTTCTGAGATCTGACGAAATCGGGCTTGTCTGGGCTATCCAGGTCACGGCGCACCACACTAATTATTGTGCGTCTGCAGCACACCTTTTAAATTTGGGTTGTGTCCCCTGTACTTGAGACAGCTGTTGCCTCTTTGTGCATTTGTATTTTTCCATAAAGGGGAAGGTGATTTCTCCTTTAGCAAGCCTAATATGATTGCAAGGTGTGGCGCACTGGAGTGCAGAACAGCTTTATTCTTATCTATCATCTTGCTTTTTGGGGGTGATCTCCCCCCCCCCCCTTTTTGTCATCTTGCTCTGTTGTGTTCTTGTTGTCGTGTTAGAAAAAACAAACCACCGGTGTTACAAGGGTTTAAAGAGTATTTTTCTTTCATCTACCTGGAATTAGAGCTGCAACCCGAAATCATTTTTATTAACCGGATAACAGCGCAGAACGGGTTACAATTAATCCCCACCCCCGCATCCCTGCAATTCTAGAAATTTGTTTTCCTGGGCAGAGTAGCATCCAGACACAGGTAAGGACTGATTTCTCCTAGCTGGCGCTGTTGACAATTTTGGAAGCTGGAACTGGGCCAGAAAGTCCTAGACCTATGCTAATTTTGAAAACAGCTCTAGTTTACTGGGTCGCTTTTGTTATTCCTTTTTTTTTTAATGGCTGACTCATATTCTTCACTGTTCGAAACAGCCACGGTAGCTTCAAAGCTCGGAATACCGCCTGGCTTCATTCCGAGTAACATCATCAGCCATCAGAGTTTCTGGTGTTATTCAGTCTGCAGCGTTCAAGACATTCTCAAGTCCAATTATTACTCATGTGTTTGGGCTCGGTTTCTGCACGCCAGACAGTTTGACTTCCTCCCATTTTGCATCCAAGAAACGGGTCGAGACTCCCAGCCAAAGATTCGGCATTTGCATGTTCTACTCGAAAAGTCTGCCTAGTAAAGCATTCGGCCCTGCCAGAGCTGAAGACTGTGATTATGTCTGTAGATAAATTCCGTGTCTGTCACTGTGGATTACTTTCCATATATCTTTCCACAGTTGTATCTTTATCCTTTTAATAACATCAAGTTTCAAATATTTATGCAGGACTCAGTAATGGCACATCACGTCGAGGGGTGGGGTTGAAGTTTCTCTGCCTGCTTTGATCTCTACTCCTCCCGCCCCCATCCAGCCTCTGTGCTGTTTCTTTTTTTTAAAAAAATTAGATTTTATTAATTTTCAGCAAGAAAAAAGGACAGACACCACGTATACACCTACAAACACTAACACAGAACAAACAAGAAACATGTACTCAATGTAACTACTTAAGTTTTACATGTATAGAATCGTTCCTTTTGCACCTAAACCAAGTTAACAATTTGAAATATAAGATTATATTATAATAGTTATACAATACATCTTTGAAGATGTTCCTCAATCCATTTGTATAGTCTTGACCAGGTTTTCTCAAAAACTTCTTCTTCTTTTTCTTGTAATTGTAAAGTTAATTTGTCCATTGCCGCTGTCTCAAGTAGTTTATAAATTATCTCTTCTTTTGATGGAACTTCTTCTTTTCGCCAATATTTTGCATACAAAATCCTAGCCACAGTTATAACATGTATAATCATATAAGCATCTGGTTTTTTTTTTAAAGTTCTCTGGTATAATAATCAATAAATACAATTCTGGTACAAATGGTATGGTTGTTTCTAGCATTTTTTTTGCAATATCTGATGTATCCATATCCAATATTTTTTTTGTTTTACTACAAGTCCACCTCATATGAAAAAAAGAGCCAGTGTTGTGCTTACATTTCCAGCATGCATTTGACATATTTGGATAACATTTTGCTAAATACTCTGGTGTTACATGCCATCTGCGCTGTTTCTTTTCTCTCCCCTCTCCTCCATGCCAGTTCCAAATCCTCTCCACTCCCTAGTGCAGCGGTTCCCAACATGGCATCCATGGGCAGCATGGACACCCACCTACACTTCCCTTGGTGCCCACCAAGTGTTTTTAAAAAGTGGGCTGGACCAGGGAGGGCTTTTGCCCAGCAGCTCTTCTGATTGGCCACTGGAGAACTGATTGGCAGTGCACATTAAAAGGCATCCTCTTATACAGAGCTGTTTGAAATGTTGAAGAACTGCTATTAGAGGTACACATAACCTCGCTCCCTGCCATTTCATGGCTGTCTCCGCCTCCCACAGCGGCCATTGTGTATTTGTGTGCCCCACCCTGTGTCAGAATCCCATAGGTGCCCCCAACTCAAACCGGATGGAGACCCTGCCCTAGTGGAAAGGTGGTCTGAAGGCAGAGGGTGTCCTACTGCTGGATCACCTAATGGAGTCTTGATCCTAGCTTGTGTGCCAAGCATGTTGACCCTTGACTTGATCTATTGAAGCATTTAATTTTAAAGGGAAAATGCATGCCTGGATGATAGGCTGGCCAGCCCCTAGATCTGGGCAGGGGATCCCCCGGTTTCAGAGGCTTCTCACTGGCGCGAAACAGCTGGCTGGCAAGGGAAAACCCCGCCCCTAAACAGGGATGTCGCCGTGCAACATCACCGAGATGTGATGTCATTGCATCAGGCACACTTTGTTATTTGGGCAAACTCTATGGTTTGAGGGCAAAAAAACCCCATAGAGTTTTGCCCAAATAACAGAACATCCCCTGTGCGATATCCCCAATGCAACTATGTCACTTCTGGGTGATGTCATCATGTCAGGGACATTGCATAATGTAAGAACATAAGAGAAGCCCATGTTGGATCAGGCCAATGGCCCATCCAGTCCAACACTCAGTCACACAGCGGCCAAAAATTCCAGGTGCCAACAGGAGGTCAGCAGTGGGGCCAGGACACTAGAAGCCCTCCCACTGCTGCCCCCCCAGCACCAAGAACACAGAGCCACACTTGCCCCAGACTGAGAGTTCCTATAAGAACATAAGAGAAGCCCATGTTCGATCAGGCCAATGGCCCATCTAGTCCAACACTCTGTCACACGGTGGCCAAAAATACCAGGTGCCATCAGGAGGTCCAGCAGTGGGGCCAGGGCACCAGAAGCCCTCCCACTGTTGCCCCCCAGGACCAAGCATACAGAGCATCACTTGCCCCAGACTGAGAGTTCCTAGCTATACCTTATGGCTAATAGCGGCCACTGATGGACCTCTGCTCCATATGTTTATCTAATTCCCTCTTGAAGCCGTCCATGCTTATAGCCACCGCCACCTCCTGTGGCAGTAAATTCCATCTGTGAATCACTCTTTGGGGGTAATCATATTATGGGGTCCCCTGCCCACCATAATGTCCCTGCCCACCCCAGGAAAAACCCCTGCCCACCCTCCCAAATCCCCCTGCTGGAGCAATGAGGGGACCTGGCAACCCTACTAGATATAATTTAGCACAGACCGGTTATGCCTTCACTATGAAGAGGTCCTCAGTGTGCATCCTTGCTACGGAACTATAAACCCAACAGTGGGTTAGTGATATAAGAAGGGGGAACTGGAGCCCAGTTCTAACCTAGAGCATCTTTTCCCAGCCATAACGTCGCCACTAGGGACATCCTAAGGCAGGGGTCCCTGACTTTTTTGAGCCCGTGGCTACCTTTGGAATTTTGGAAGGGGGTTGGTGAGCACCACCCCAAAATGGCTGCTTCAGGAGGTAGAGCAGAACCGAAATGGCTATCGTGTAAACAAGAGCAGTCCCTTCTTGGAGGCAATGGAAGTTCTGCCGTGCACGGGCAGGCGTGACATCATGGTGGGCGAGTGTGTTTTCTCGCCTCCCCCTGGATGTTCACACCGGCTAGTGAGGGCGGGGGTCTATTTTTAAAGGGAAAAAATATGCTGGAAAAGGGAGCAAGTTTGGTGTAGCGGTTAAGTGGGCGGACTCTAATCTGGGAGAACCGGGTTTCATTCCCCACTCCTCCACTTGCACCTGCTGGATGACCTTGGGCAAGCCGTAGTTCTGATAAGAGCTGTCCTTGAAAAAGAGCAGTTTCTGTCAAGAGCTCTCTCAGCCCCACCTACCTCACAGGGTGTCTGTTGTGGGGAGGGGGAGGGAAAGGAGTTTGTAAGCCGCTCTGAGACCCCTTTGGGTAGTGAAGGGCAGGGTATAAATCCAATCTCTTCTTCTTCTTCTACCTCACAGGGTGTCTGTTGTGGGGAGGGGAAGGGAAAGGAGATTGTAAGCCGCTCTGAGACACCTTTGGGTAGTGAAGGGCGGGGTATATCAATCTTCTTCTTCTTCTTCTTCAACTTCTTCTTCTTCTTCTTCTTCTTCTTCTTCTTCTTCTTCTTCTTCTTCTTCTTCTTCTTCTTCTTCTGTCTCCAAATCAAAAACGGTAGCAGCAAAGAAACTTTATGTTTTTTTTTTCCAGTGCCCTGAAGTTATAGTTGATTTATGGCAACCCCACAGGGTTCCCAAGGCAAGAGACGTTCAGAGGTGGTTCCCCTTTGCCTGACTCTGCACAGCCACCCTGGACTTCCTTGGTGGTCTCCCATCCAAGTACTAACCAGGGCTGATCTTGCTTAGCTTCTGAGATCTGATGAGATCAGGCTAGCCTGAGTCGTCCAGGTCAAGGGAAGAGATGAACAGAGGTGGTTGGCCTTTGCCTACCTCTGCGTAACCACCCTGGACTTCCTTGGCGGTCTCCCATTCGAGTACTAACCAGGACTGACTCTGCTTAGAGCTTCCAAGATCTGATAAGACTGGGCTAGCCCGGGCCTTCCAGGTCAAGGCAAGGGTTGAACAGAGGTGGCTTTGCCGTTGCCTGCCTCTTCATAGCCATCCAGGTCAAGGCAAGAGAGGTAGCTTGTCATTGCCTGCTTCTGTTCAGCAGCCCTTGACCTCATGGTGGTCTCCCATCCAAGGAGTAACCAGAACTGACCCTGCTTAACCTCTGAGAGCTAACTAAATTAGGTTGTCCTGGGCTACCCAGGTCAGGGTGTCGTCACAGGACCAGTGCAACAAACCCCTCGCACAATTCCATCTGGAGGGAATGCCACAATCTAGAGGCCATTTCTGGAAACTCTGTGTTTTGGCCCATCGTTTTATATAAAAGGACTTTGATTTATCTCAACTGTTGGGGGCAGGGGGCATGGGAAAAAGTGTCCATTGACAGTAGGTGCCTTCTTTTCTTGCTCTCTTGATGGACCTGAGGTCAGACTGTCAGTGGAGAGCTCAAATGATGGCGAAGTACCTAAACTAGGAGTCTTTTTGAAGAGCTTTTTTGAAAACCAGGTCCTGTGTCTTGCCTCTTTATGTCACTCCTCATGGATATAGGACAGGGGTCCGCAACCTTTCTGAGCCCGAGGGCACCTTTGGACTTCTGACACAAAATGGCTGCCACGCAACGGCTGCCGCAGCCGACCTTCGGTCATACCACGATGATCCCTGAGTTGTGGTGGCAGCGACGGGCAAAGCAACGTTTGTAAAAATCTGCACAGCCAATCAAATCTCCGATGGCCAATAGCCCCACTTGGCCCTATCCACCTTCTAAAAACACACAGGAACCAGGAGAGGTGTTGGTGGGTCCCATGCTGCTCACAGGCACTACATTGGGGTCTCCGATTTAGTGCACTAATCGTGCATTAATTTATTGGGAATTAGATAATCATATGGAACAGAGGTCCATCAGTGGCTCTTAGCCACAAGATCTAGATAGGAACTCTCAGTCTGGGGCAAGGGATGCTCTGTATCCTTGGTGCTTGGGGGTGGGGTCAACAGTGGGAGGGCTTCTAGTGTCCTGGCCCCACTGGTGGTGGACCTCCTGATGGCACTCTGGTGTGACCCAGAGTGTTGGACTGGATGGGCCATTGGCCTGATCCAACATTGGCTCCTCTTATGTTCTTATGTGTATTTTCTGAGCAGATATGTACTGTTAATTATCCTGGTGTAAAGAGAGAGTAAGTGGCAGAAGAGAAGTGCAGCTTCTTTCCTTAACGGTTGATCCTTCTTCTCGTGCATTAGAAGCTTACGGTGTTTGTGTGTGTCCCACCTTTTATCGGCCGCAACGCAAAGTAAATCTTTTGCAGCTCTCAAGAAAACCTAAGTACATTTTAACATGCTGTTCACAGGTAGACCTTATCGGTAATCTAATTTTGTGCTCTTGACCTTGGATGCACTAACTTATTAAACGACAAATGCTATAAGGAACATCCAGCTGTCATGTTGTCATGGTGGTAACCGGTAGTGATTCTCCGTTCGACGTAACCAAGGGTATGTGAGTTCATAAAGCTTTCGTAATAGATGAAGTCTCAAAAAACAACCAAAAAAGCAATGAACAAATGAGAGTGTCAGAGAGAAAACGGGGAATTCACCTAGAACTGCTGACTGTCTCACTTAGTCTAATCAGAGAGTCCGCGTGTGGCATTGTCTGTGTGCCGCAGGCGATCATTTACGGAGTCTGTGGGTGTGTGCACGGTTAGTCAGTTTTCTGCGCTCAGATTTATGACTTCCTTTTGGTCCTCAAGGCCGGCTCCCGTTCCTGGCTTGCTAATCACAGATGAGCATACAAAGGGGACTTCCCACTTCCCCATATTTGTGGATTTACATCTCTGTGATTGATGCCTGAGCTGCCTGGATTTCCAAGGTTAACTTCGGTGCCAACATTGGCTTACGGCACGCCCATTGGGGACAGAGGTGTAGATCTCTTTTGCTGCCTTAAGTCTTTCTCTTGGAAGAAGTAAGGTGGGGTAGAAAGCTGACTGAAGTGCAAGGTGGTTGGGCTCATCTTTCTTGACCCGGAGGTCCGAGGCCAGCCCAACCTTGTCAGATCTCAGAAACTAAGTAGGGTTCGCCTTGCTTAGTACTTGGATGGGGGACGGCCAAGGAAGACCCGGATTGCAAGGCAGAGGCAGGCAACGGCAAACCACCTCCGAACATCTCCTGCCTTGACCTAGCTTGATTTCTTCATCTCAGAAGCTAAAGAGGATGGGCCACGTGTTATGCCTGGGCCCCTCCTCCCTCGGAAGGACAAATACTTAGGAAAAGGTGGCACGGGCAACCTTCTTTCTCAGCATCTTACAGGGTCACGCACCGTAGACTCTTCCTTGGTCTGCAGGTAGCATAAAAATAGGTCCTACAGTCACATGGAATGTGTGCCACCAAATATTGACTTCAGGGTTTGTCTGGGGAAACTGATCCCAAAGGTGTGTTGTGAAAGGGTCTGGTTTCCGGCAGCTCCCTTCCCTTTTTAAATCCACCCGTGACAAAGATTGATTTCTCCAAAAAGGCAGTAAAACTATCCAACTAACCACAAACTAACTTTGCCTGACCTTTCCCTACCTGGTCATCCTAAGTAAGTACCTAGTAAAAACCATTTTAATCCCATAACATCCCTTATAATAGTTTGGTGTAGTGCTTAAGTGTACGGACTCTAATCTGAGAGAACCAGGTTTGATTTCCCCACTCCTCCACTCACAGCGGCTGGATGACCTTGGGCAAGCCATAGTTCTGGCACAGCTGTTCTTGAAAAAGAGCAGTCTCTGTCAAGAGCTCTCTCAGCCCCGCCTACCTCCCAGGGTGTCTGTTGTGGGGAGGGGAAGGGAAAGGAGTTTGTAAGCCGCTCTGAGATTCCCTCGGGTAGTGAAGAGTGGGGTATAAATCCAATCTCCTCCTCCTCCTCCTCCTCTTGTACTAGTAATTAAAGGCCACCAAACACAGTAGACATTTTCACATGGATGTTATATTGTATTCCCAATTCCTGGGAAGCTTCCTTGCTCAGACACATTTATTTCACTATAACCATCACAGCATTAGTTGCTGTAGATTTTCCGGGTTGTGTGGCTGTGGTCTTGGCACTGTAGGACCTGACGTTTCGCCAGTAGGTCCTACAATGCCAAGGTCCTACAGTGCCAAGACCACGGCCACACAACCTGGAAAATCTACAGCAACTAATGAATTCTTGCCGTGAAAGCCTTCGACAACACATCACAGCATTGTTCTAGGAGTAATCATGTCGTACTCCAAGGGGTACTCTACTCAGCAGTGCACATGTGTGTTTCAACGTCCACTAACTTACACCGCCAATGCGAGGTTGGGCACGCTTCCTTCCTTGAGTGAGATGCTGGTCCGTTTCACTTGTCCTCAGAGGCATAACGCAGAAAGATGGAGTACCTTCACACAGAGAGTCCTCCATCTTTCTGTGTTATACCTCTGAGGATGCCAGTCACGGCTACTGGCGAAACATCAAGTCCTACAATGCCAAGACCACGGCCAGACAACCCGGGAAATCTACAACAGCTTAATGTGAGCTGTCCGCAATGTGGCAGACATGCCCACCCCCACCCACCCGGTTCTACAACACAACTGTTAAAAATACGTTTTATTGTAGGAGAATTCTATGTCCCTTTTAAAATTTGTGAATCGGAGGACGTCATTATGCCAGCTTGAGTCCAGTTCACTGACACCGTCGTTTCTGCGGAAAGCTGAAGGCCTGACACAGAGGTAAAGCTCTTTTACTCGATCCACAAATTCCCTTCTTACCGGAACCTTCGTTTGTTTCGGTAGTTAGCGCCGTTTAAACTAGCAGCAGATGTAACAATCAAAGTAATTACCCCCCGATTTCCTTGGAATTAAGGCTACGTAATTCTACGGATATACTTTCGGTGTCATTACAATATTTATTCCCAATCCTTTCAGTAACGTTCTCAGAACCTTTAATCTCTTTTTTTCCGGACGAAAGTGCATTGGAGAGCATTATGCAGGAGGTGGGCTGAGGATAATTGTGACGTTCCGCAGAACTTGGTATGAATCCCGTTGGATTAGTTTGCCGTCCTCAGCTCTGACTGCAGTTTAAAATTCATTGAGTGGTAGAAGCGGCCCGGAATGAGGGCGGAAATATTAAGGATCCGAGGGTTTCGGCGGTAGAATATGTCTGTCCCGGCTGCGCCGTCATTATACCTCTGTCCCTGTTCACACCAGGAGCAATCTGAATATACTTTTCTTACAGGTAATGCCCCTTCTGTAACTATGTTAGTTTCCTTGCCGTACGTGTGGAGTGCTTTCGAATTATGGTGGCGAAATTGGCGGGGACAGCAAAAATATCCTGTAGGAGGAAAAGGAGATAAAAGAAAGGACAATAGGCAGGCCGGGGATCCGAAATCATTTATTTGCTACATTTCTAGAGCTCTTGTCTCCCTAGTCGGGGCCCAAAGGGTCTTACAACTTCCTTCCTTTCTCCGCTTTATCCTTACAACAACCCAGCGAGGTAGGCGAGGCTGCGAGTGTGTGTGAGCAACCCAAGGTAACCCAGCAAGGTTCTGTAGCAGAGGGGGGATTTGAATATGGATTTTCCCGGATCCTCCTCTAGCTCTCTAAGCCAGGGGTGTCTGAGCCATTTGTTCTGAGGGCGGATCTGACATAAATGAGACTTTGTTGTCATAAACGGTAATGCCAGGCAACGGAGATATAAACTTTATAAAGGACACAAACACAACGATTTTTTTTTTTACTTAAAATAAAAACACGCTTAAAACATTAGCAGTCTTGCAATGTTTTGTTTATTTAACGGTGTCTGATAGCTGACACCTCTCTCGCTCTGAGTTATTGCATCAAAATGCCTGTGCTGTTGCAATCTTGAGCGTACTGTTCAGGTGTGTATCGGTAAGCAGAACTGGAAGAAGAAGCAGAAGACAGCCGGTTCCACTGCGGGCCCGAGAGAAGCCCTCCGGGGAGGCTGATCTGGACCCCCGGGCTGCATGTTTGACACCCCTGCTCTAACCATTACACCAGAACTTAGTAACTCGCCAGTACATTTTAGATGTTCCTGAATGCGTTCCCAGATACCTTGAGGCATGCATACCATTAAGAGATCACCGCCTTTCCCTTCCCTGATAGGTTTCCCAGGTCCCTCCTGTTCACCAGTGGGGGCGGGTTGCCAGCTCCAGGTTGGGAAACTCCTCGAGATTTGGGGATGGAGCCCGAGAAGATCAGGGACCTCAGCGGGCTACGATGCCACGGAGTCCACCCTCCAAAGCAGCCGTTTTCTCTGTAGGGGAACTGACCTCTGTAGTCTGGAGATAAGCTGTAATTCCATGGGATCCCCAGGTCCTACCTGGACGTTGGCATCCCTGATTCATGGCAGAGGAAGGCGGTCCGAAAGTTTTCCCCACTACTCAGCAGAGTTCTTTCCTGATGCAAAACCACAGCCTGTATTCACTTATTGCCATTCCACGGAACTCTAGTAAAGGGAAAGGTTCCCTTGCTCGAAAGCCAGCCAATTCCGACTCTAGGGTTGCGGTGCTCATCTCCGTTTCAAAGCCGAAGAGCCGGCGCTGTCCAAAGACGTTTCGGTGGTCATGTGGCCGGCATGACTAAATGCCAAGGCCTACGGAACGCTGTTCCCTTCCCACCGAAGTGGTACCTATTTATCTACTTGCCATTTCTTGCTTTCGAATTGCTAGGTTGGCAGGAGCTGGAACTAGAGACGGGAGCTCACTCCATCTTGCGGCACCCGGGTCTTGAACTGCTGAACTACTGACCTTCCACAGCCTGCAGTTCAGCATCTTAACCACTTGAGCCACCGCAGCTCCTCACAGAACTCTAGGGAAGAACAAATTAGAGCCAGCTTGGTGTAGTGGTTAAGTGCGCGGACTCTAATCTGGGAGAACCAGGTTTGATTCCCCACTCCTCCACTTGCACCTGGCTGGATGACCTTGGGTCAGTCACAAGCTCTGGCTTAGCTGTTCTTGAAAAAGAGCGGTTTCTATCAGAAGTTCTCTCAGCCTCACCTCCCTCACAGGGTGTCTGTTGTGGGGAGGGGAAGGGAAAGGAGATTGTCAGCCGCTCTGAGACTCCGAGTGAAGGGCAAGGTATAAATCCAATCTCTTCTTCTTCTTCTAATGACTGTTTCACCTTTTGCTTTATAAACAGGATAGGTGCTGTTTTAACCATGAAGTGTTGGCAGTTCTGGTTTAACTGAACTGTGGAACAGAATAGTGCAGGGTGCGCATGTGTGAAAATGCCTAGAGAACATGCAACAGAGATCTGCAGTTAGGGTTGGCCGTTCCAGGCTGGGAAATACCTGGAGAACTTGGGGGCGGAGCCTGAGGAGGGCGGGGTTTGGGGAGAGGAGGGACCTCAGTGGGGTATAGAGTCCACCTTCCAAACTGGCCATGTCCTCCAGATGTGCTGATCTCTGTTGCCTGGAGACTAGTTGTAATCCCCGGAGATCTCTCCAGCCACGACCTGGAGGTTGGCAACTGTACCTGCACATCCTTTGTTACGAGAGCAGAGGGACTTTACGAGTATCTTCATTTTCTTCAGCACTGACAGTTCATTCCCAGGCAGGAAGGCTTTCTTAGCACTTCAAAGTGTATCGTTGCGCCGAAATGACCAGAAACTCTAATACATCTGAGGGGGGAAATTCTACTTTGGCAGAATGATGGATTCCGATGGCATTTTAAAGGATTTAGTAGTTTTCATCTTCAGTTTGTCTTTTTTTCTCTCCGCCGTGCTGGTGAGGCGTCTATTGATCGGCGGTGCCGACGTGAAAGTGAAACCGTGGCCGATGAAGTCGTGGTTTTGGCACATGCTGCAGTAGTCAAGCGTACACTGGTACATTTGCATTGGTCCGTCTGCACGTGTTTGTGCTTGTGACTTTATACGTTTGGCGTGAGTAGGTATCTTCCATACATTTCATTATCAGGAAAAATCTGAAACGTCTCGTGACTCGGTTAACGGTTTCAGAAACCTGTTCGTTTCGCTCATGCGTTCCTTAGTGCACGGGAGTCCTCTCCACCACTTTATCCTCACCACAGCCCTGCGAGGTGGGTGAGGCCGAAAAAGAGTGACTGGCCCAAGGTCAGCAGAGACAGCTTCAAAAGGGGATTGGATAAAGGTATGGAGCAGAGGTTCATCAGTGGCGATTAGCCACAAGGTACAGATGGAACACTCTGTCTGGGGCAGTGATGCTCTGTCTTCTTGGTGCTGGGGAGCAACAGCGGGAGGGCTTCTGGAGTTCTGGTCCCACTGGTGGACCTCCTGATGGCCCTTGGGTTTTGGCCACTATGTGACCCAGAGTGTTGGACTGGATGGGCCATTGGCCTGATCCAACATTGGCTTCTCTTACGTTCTTATGTCTGGGGCAGTGATGCTCTGTATGCTTGGTACTTGAGGGGCAAGAGTGGGAGAGCTTCTGGTGTCCTGGCCCCGCTGGTGGACCTCCTGATGGCACCTGGGATTTGGCCACTGTGTGACACAGAGTGTTTGGCTGGTTGGGCCACTGGCCTGATTCAGCATGGTTTCCCTTGTGTTCTTATGTCTGGGGCAGTGATGCTCTGTCTTCTGGTTGCTGGGGGGAGCAACAGTGGGAGGGCTTCTGGAGTTCTGGTCCCACTAGTGGACCTCCTGATGGCACCTGGGATTTGGCCACTGTGTGACACACAGTGTTTGGCTGGTTGGGTCATTGGCCTGATTCAACATGGCTTCTCTTGTGTTCTTATGTCTGGGGCAGTGATGCTCTGTCTTCTGGGTGCTTGGGGGGAGCAACAGCGGGAGGGCTTCTGGAGTTCTGGCCCCGCTGGTGGACCTCCTGATGGCCCCTGGGATTTTTGGCCACTGTGTGACACAGAGTGTTTGGCTGGTTGGCCTGTTGGCCTGGTCTAATATGGCTTGTCTTACATTCTTAAGTTCACTGTAGTACCCCCTGGGGGAAGGAGAAAAATCACACCTGGAGTCCATGGGGTCTTGAGATGATAAGGCCAGTTACTGTTCCCTTATGCAGGTTACTTAAGTTATCAAATCAGGCCCCCCTAAAGGGGGGAGGTCTCTTTTCCCACCTCAGAGTTACCACAGTGCTGCCTCCTACTTCTGCCTTTGTCTCCTACCGGCCTCTTCCCTTCCCCCTCCCTTTTTTTATAGCCCCAGCTCCACACCTGGCCCTTGATTGAAGCTCTGCCCTCCCCTCCCCTGTTCCCTGCCTCAAAACACCTGGCCCAGAAAGCCCTGGCTCTTTCCCCCAGGCTCACTCCCTGCCTGCCACACTCTCTGAGCTTCTCTGGGCCAGACTGCGAAGGCTGCCCTGTAGCTGAGGCTACTGCACCCGTCTGCCTTGGGCCCCACCCTGTCACCCCCAGGTGAGTCTTGCTGCTTAGGCTGAGGGACTGCCCTGCTGTGCCAGACAGTTTGTTTCTGGGTAGCCTGCCGCGGTCACCCGGTAAGCAGGGGTCCCAATGGTGACCTCCCCTTTTTCTAGTATGGTGCTCTAATCATTAAATCACGAGTTCTTATTCCCTGGGGATTATGTAAAGTCCTCATGGGGTGTCTGTTGTTGGGAGGGAAGAGGAAGAGGAGGAGAGGAGGTGGAGATTGGATTTACACCCCGCCCTTCACTACCCAAAGGTGTCTCAGATTGGTTTACAAACTCCTTTCCCTTCTTCTCCCCACAACAGACACCCTGTGTGAGAGCTCTTGACAGAAACAGCTATTTGTTCCGAGAACAGCTCTTATCAGAATTGTGGCTTGCCCAAGGTCATCCAGCAGGTGCGAGTGGAGGAATGGGGAATCAAACCCAGTTCTCCCAGATTAGAAGAAGAGATTGGATTTATACCCCACCCTTCACTACCCAAAGGCATCTCAGAGTGGCCTACAAACTCCCTTCCCCTCCCCACAACAGACACCCTGTGAGGTAGGCGGGGCTGAGAGAGCTCTGACAGAAACTGTTCTTTTTCAAGGACAGCTATTCCAGAACTATGGCTTGCCCAAGGTCATCCAGCAGGTGCAAGTGGAGGAGTGGGGAATCAAACCTGGTTCTCCCAGATTAGAGTGCACACATTTAACCACTACATCAAACTGGCTCAGAGTTTGTAAGCCGCTCTGAGACTCCAAGTGAAGGGTGGGTTATAAATCCTCTTCTCTTCTCTTCTCTTCTCTTCTCTTCTCTTCTCTTCTCTTCTCTTCTCTTCTCTTCTCTTCTCTTCTCTTCTCTTCTCTTCTCTTCTCTCTCTCTTCTTCTTCTCTTCTCTTCTCTTCTCTTCCTCCCTTTGCAGTGGAACAAAGTTTGCATCCAGTGATACCTTTAAGACCAACAAAGTTTACTTCTGGGTAGAACCACTCGTGTGCATGAACACTTTAGTGGGAAGAGAGAAGAAGAAGACGAAAAAACAAAACAGAGAGCAGTTCTGTTGGCTCAGACCAAAGTTCTATCTAGGCCAGTGAGCTGCTTCTCCCTCTAACTAACTCAATGCTTCAGAAAAGTCCCCAAGAAGGGCTCCCTCTACCTGCCCCCCCCCCAATCTCTAGGAATTTCCTAACCCGGAGATGGCAGCCCTCCATGCAGAGGAACGCTGCCTTCGAGCCTTGAGGCTCCAATTAGCCACCGTTGTTGATATCCATTAGTCAGCCCAACATCTCTCCATTTATCTAATGTTTTTTCCAATGCAACCCAAGCCAGTGGCTGTCTCCACCTGCAGGCAGTGGTTTCTATAAATCAGACGTTGTGTGAAGATGAGTTTTTTTTTTGTCTGTCCTGAGTACCTTGTCAATCAATTCCATTGGATGACCTCGAGAAAGAGAAAGAGAGACAACAGGTCATCCATTTTTTTTCTCTACCATGATCAGTTTTACAAACCGTGAAGTTCTTTCCTTTGCCCCTTAGGAAACATTATTACTTTTGCAGCAACAATTGATATTTCAATCAAATTAGTATGTTTTTGTCCTCAGGTTTACTATTGGCGGACAAGAAATGGTCACCAGTCATTGATACAAATGAACAAAGTTATAAGATTATGGATGGGATAGAGCAGGTAGAGAGAAAAGTACTTTTCTCCCTTTCTCACAATACAAGAACTCGTGGGCATTCAATGAAATTGCTGAGCAGTTGGGTTAGAACAGAAAGAAGGAAGTCCTTCTTCACCCAAAGAGTAATTAGCACCTGGAATTCACTGCCACAGGAGGTGGTGGCAGCTACAGGCACGGACAGCTTCAAGAGGGAATTGGAGAAACATATGGCCATCAGTGGCTATTAGCCACAAGGTATAGATAGGAACTCTCAGTCTGGGGCTAGGGATGCTCTGTGTTCTTGGTGCTGGGGGGTCAACAGTGGGAGGGCTTCTGGTGTCCTGGCCCCACTGCTGGACCTCCTGGTGGCACCTGGTATTTTTGGCCACTGTGTGACACAGAGCGTTGGACTGGATGGGCCACTGGCCTGACCCAGCATTGGCTTCTCTTATGTTCTTAGGTTTGATTCCAGGGGCACCTTTAAGACCAACAAAGTTTAATTTTGGATATAGGCTTCCATGTGCGCATGAAAGCTGATAGCCAGAATTAAACTTTGTTAGTCTTAAAGGTGACCCTGGACTCGAACTTTGGTCTGTTGCTTCAGACCAACATGGTGACCCACCCGAATACATCTTCACTGATAGAAATGATACTGAATGCAATATTCTATTTCTCACAGCCAGGGCTTTTTTTGTAGAAAAAGTGCAGCAGGAACTCATCAGCATAACAGGCCACACCCACCAGCAGAAACTCATTAGCATATTAGGCCACACCCCCATGTCACCAGAAGTGTGGTCATCCAGCCACACCCACCTTTTGCTTCTTATTCTGTTTACCTTGTTTGTTGTCAAAACCCAGGGCTTTTTTTTGTAGCAGGGACTCCTTTGCATGTTAGGCCACACACCCCTAATGTGGCCAATCCGGATGAGTTTCTGCTGTTGGGTGTGGCCTGTTATGCTAATGAGTTCCTGCTGGGCGTGGCCAACTCTGGAGCCAGCCAGAACTCCGTTCCTGTGCGTTCCTGCCCCAAAATAGCCCTCCTCACAGCTAATTCACACACACACTCTTTAAATGTGTGGATTCCTAAACAAATAAACGTGTAACATAAAGGTGACTTTTGTTTTCCTTTCGCTGTCCGGACTTTGTGCAGAGATGTCATTAAGAGGAGGCACGTGATCTTTTTAAAAATATCTTTCATGGAATGGCCAGGGAAGTGGCTCTTAACACACCAGTCGTTTAAGGCCGTTCCAGACAAAGTCATGCTTTTCATACATCTCTTGAATTTCAGCAGGGAAGAAAACATGCAAATTGTTTGGTCTGATTCCCCCCCCTAAAAACCCCATTAGAAAACTTTAATCTGCATTTTTATAGAGCAGAAAAATGAGGAAATGGGTAGATAATGCATGCAAATCTAATTTACTGTAATAATAATAAAATATATTTAGAATGAGTATTTATGTGGTGAATTTGTCTTCCCATTCTCATGCACCAGGTGAACCATGTCTTAGAATAGCAGGTCGTGCATTGTTTTAATATGACTCTTTTTGCTGCCGTGTGCCTATTACAAATTCACAAATAATTTTTTTTTGGAAGCCCATAGAATTAAGCTTGGGGGTCAGTGCTGACTTTTTGGGGCTCCAATGTCCCCTCCAACTGTGCTGCCTTCTCTTTTTACGTACATATATATGAATAACTTGGATGGCCCAGGCTGGCCCGATTTCATCAGATCCTGGGAGCTAAGCATGGTTAGCCCTGGTTAGTATTTGGATGGGAGACCAGCAAGGAAGCCCAGGGCTGCTATGTGGAGGCAGGCAATGGCCATCCACTTCTGAACATCTCTTGCAGTGACCTGGATGGGCCAGGCTGGCCTGGTCTTCTCAGAGCTCAGAAGCTAAGCAGTGGTTGAGCCTGGTTCACACTTGGATGGGAGACCACCAAGGAAGCCCAGGGACGGGACAAGGAGGCAGGCAACACAAACCACCTTGCCTTGAAAGCACTACAGGGTCACCGTAAGGCAGCTGTGACTCCCTCCGCCAAGTGCATATTCTTGCGCGCGCACACCCTTTGGTCTTCCTCCAGAAGGAGGGGCCTCAGCAGAACGTGCCACTCTCATGTTCCTTTAAGCCCCATCAGCGGCTGGAAGGACTACATGGGAAGTGTGGGAGCTCTGCTCGATTTCTTCCAGACTCTTCTCCCATTTTCATTCTCCCCCCCCCAGTTTCTTTATTATATAAAGAAAATATAGATAGAATCCACTTAGATCACTGGTTCCCAAAGTGGGCCATACTGCCCCCTGGGAGGGGGTGGAACGATCCAGGTGGGTGGGAGGAGCCTTGGGTGCAATTGGGGGGCGTTGAATAACAATAAGGTGTCGGTGGAAGCATCAAGAAAGAAGAGTTCAGGACCTTTCTAAAGCAGCCTTTTCCTGCCTTCTCCTGGTACATAAGAGAAGCCAATGTTGAATCAGGCCAATGGCCCATCCAGTCCCACACTCTGTCACACAGTGGCCAAAAATACCAGGTGCCATCAGGAGGTCCAGCAGTGGGGCCAGGACACTAGAAGCCCTCCCACTGCTGCCCCCCCCCCCAGCACCAAGAATAGAGTGCATCACCTGCCCCAGACTGAGAGTTCCCATCTCTACCCTGTGGCTATATATGGTCTTCCCTGGGATCAGGGGGAGGGGGAGAGGGGTCCCCACAGCCAATTACAGCCATGCATTTGCAAAGTGCAAATGCATGTACACCCTTGTCAGACTGGTGTTGCTGCTGGGCTATTGTGTGGTGGTTGCTGCTGGCCTCTGGCTTCAGGCCAACGACATCTTTCTTTACTGTGTGCAAATCTGTCAGTGCATCTGTTTGTCCTCTTCTTGAAGGTAGATTTCCAGGGGGGCGCTGAGTAATTTTTTTCCTGAAAAGGGGGCGGTAGGCCAAATACATTTGGGAACCACTGACTTAGATTAACACATAATCGTGAAAGTCACAATTATCCACCATCTTTGAATCCGTTTATACACTCTTGACCAGACTCTTAGGTATGTTTCTTCCTCTTTTCCTTGAAGTAAATGGCCCAGCCTGTCCATCTCAGCCGTCTCCAACCATCTCTGCACGAGCTCTTCCTCTGATGGTGTTTTCTCTGATTTCCAATTTTTTGCTAACAAAATTCTGGCTGTTGTCAACACATATGTTATAATATACATGTCACATTTATTACAACCATCCAGTAGTATATTTAATAAAAAGAACTCTCTTTTTCTTGGCATTGTAGGGCCTGACATTTCGCCAGTAGCTGTGACTGGCATCCTCAGAGGTATAACACAGAAAAATGGAGTCCTCTCTGTGTCAGGGCCTATAAAGAGAGTACTACATCTTTCTCTGAGGATGCCAGTCACACCTACTGGCGAAATGTCAGGTCCTACAATGCCAAGACCATGGAAAAATCTACAGCAACTAATTGTGATGCAACTTTTAATATTTGAAAAAATTAATCCGTGTTTTCCTTTCTCTCGTTCTCCTTTTAGCTAATTCGAGTCTTCTTGGAGGCGGTGGCGGTAAGTGTGACTTCTTTTTCTCTCCAACCTCTATGTTTCGCAAACAAAACTGAATTATAAGGATTTTCTGGAGGTTCAGTGAATGGGGCGACCTGCGCAAATGCAGAACAGCTGTAATAATTGCAGTCGGTCCGCTCGTGATTTGGCTGTGCCGATTGCCTGCGTTATCCATTCGAAATACACTCTCATAACCTGGAAGAAGGATTCAGGTTTGGAAAGAGATGGTAGTGGCGGAGGGCGGGAGGTTTTGTGTTGACTGCTGTATCGCTTTCATTCTGCAGTTCTTTCAAGGAACCTGTCAACCGATCTTTTTGTTTGTCTTAGCATTTTACTTCCTGTGGAACTAGTGAGGCACAAAATAACTCGGCACGTAGCGGTGTCACTCCTAATATCACTCAGAGATACAAAACCGTCTTTCCCCCCCTTCTCCCAGCCCTTTATGATTTTTGTCTCAATATTGTAACTCTGAAAATGTATGAGAGTCAATGGTTGGTGGGGGGAATATAGAGTTGAATTTTTGGCATTTCCATTACCAATTTCACTTCTCTAAGGGGGAAAAAAGAAGCAATATGGGAGGAAAGAGAAATGTTAGAAATCTAACAATTGCGTTGGAATAGAAGTTCTTGCAGTTCCTTGGCATCAATCTCCATAGAGTGGTTAGGGTTCTTTAGCTTGGAAGAAATGATGATTCGGGGCAAAATGATTGAGGTTTACAAAATTATGCTTGGGACAGAGAGGGTAGAGAATGACTGACTTTTCTCCCTTTCTCACAATACAAGAACCCGTGGACATTCGAGGCCTCAGCTTGAGACTCTAGAGAGCCATGAAGTGGGGCTGTGGCTCAGTGGGAGAGCCTCTGCTTGGCATACAGAAGGTCCCAGGTTCAATCCCCAGCATCTCCAGTCAAAAAGGACCAGGCAGGAGATGATGGGAAAGACCTCCACCTGAGACCTTGGAGAGATGTAAAGAGGGACTGTGGCTCAGTGGCAGAGTATCTGCTTGGCATGCAGAAGGTCCCAGGTTCTATCCCCAGCATCTGCAGTTAAAAGGACCAGGCAGTAGGTGATGTGGAAGACCTCATCCTGAGGTTCTGGAGAGCCATGAAGTGGGGCCGTGGCTCAGTGGCAAAACATCTGCTTGGTATGCAGAAGGTCCCAGGTTCCATCCCCAGCATCTGCAGTTAAAAGGACCAGGCAGTAGGTGATGTGGAAGACCTCATCCTGAGGCTCTGGAGAGCCATGAAGTGGGGCCGTGGCTCAGTAGCAGAACATCTGCTTGGTATGCAGAAGGTCCCAGGTTCCATCCCCAGCATCTGCAGTTAAAAGGACCAGGCAGTAGGTGATGTGGAAGACCTCAGACTGAGGCTCTGGAGAGCCATGAAGTGGGGCCGTGGCTCTGTGGAAGAGCATCTGCTTGGCATGCAGAAGGTTCCAGGTTCAGCCCCCGGCATCTCCAGTTGAAAGGACCAGGCAGTAGGTGATGTGGAAGACTTCATCCTGAGGCTCTGGAGAGCCATGAAGTGGGGCCGTGGCTCAGTGGCAGAGCATCTGCTTGACATGCAGAAGGTCCCAGGTTCCATCCCCAGTATCTGCCGTTAAAAGGACCAGGCAGTAGGTGATGTCGAAGACCTCAGCCTGAGGCTCTGGAGAGCTGCTGTCAGTCTGAGTAGACGAAACTGACTTTGATGGAGGAAGGATATGATTCAGGGGTCCCTGGGCACTGTCTTCCCAGAGCCCCCTCCCCAAACCCTGAACCGGCCCCGCTTGGATGCAAAATGTCCTAGGCTCCGTGTGGGGGGACAGGAGGGAGGCAGGGAGGAAGGGTGCTCCTGTGTGGAAGCTGGTGGGCTGGTTGTCCTGTCGCTGTCCTGTGCCTCTGCAGCAGCAGCCATAATTGGGAGCGCAGTGGAATTCTCTGCATTTCCGATTCCTCAGAATCCAGCTTGGGATTGCCATTTCTCCCTTACGCAGCCTTCAGTAGTCAGAAGCACACTGTACTTCTGTCCTTTTGGATGGAGGAGGAGGGAAGGCGGCAATGCTGGAGCAGCCGTGGGTGAATTTTTTCCTGGTGGGGCTGAAGTTCTTAGGGCATAAAGAAAAGCCATTTGGCCAACAGAAAGCTATTACCAGGATAGATCTCTGAATTACAAGCTGTCAACCACTTTAGACGACAGTTCTCAGCTGCTGCAAGTTAATCACGCCTGCCAGCCTAAGCAACAGTGCTGAGAACAAGCCGGCAGGTGAGGGTGATGACTTCTAGAGTCAAGAAAGCTAACACGTAGGAGGCAGAAAAACTCTCTTGAAGGACATCAGTTTCTTTACACGGAGTTAGAAAGGATCCTAGAGGTCAACTACTCCAACCCTCTTGCTCAGTGTGGGAATAAGTCAACTACAGGACATCACTCTGCTTAAAAGAGCACACACCTTTAATTCTTTTATAAATGTTTTTTAAAAAGCATTTACATGAGAAATTCTTGTGGGGCTGTGCCTTTAAGAAAGGGGGCAGAGCCCCCCAAAGCCCCACGGTAGCTACAGGCCTGGTAGGCCGGTAATTGGAAATGCATTGCTCCTGCATCTTCACCTCGATCCTAAAGCGAGGTGCTAAGTTGGGAAGGAAGCAAGGCATTTGGGATGTATTACCACCTCTTCTTCTACTGCTTCCAGTGCCTTAACTCATTCTCTTGGACAAAGCTTAATGCTTTCAAACGGGACAGTAAGAGGCAGAGTTGGCAACTAGCTATTTTACATATGCCATATTATTGTAAACTCTGTGCTAAAGATAGCACCCCCAATTTATCTCTGTCATCTGATTTTATTTTATTTGCTTCAGAGAAGATATATTTTGATTCTGATTGTGTTGCTGCAGTTTTCAGGGGACCCAGGAATGAAAAAAAAGCAGGCAAGCGAAAAGTAATTAATTATGTAACCAAAAGATCAGGGAATTCAGGATCGTTGTAGTAGACTCCATTTCAAAATTTCTCCCTGCCTTTTGGATAATTGTGTGACAAGTCCTAATTTTCACAGTAAGCGTGATGAGTTTTGCGTAATTCTTCGGAGAGCTGGGTTGGATTTGCATAGCTGCTTAATACGCTCATCACATTAAAGAGCACTTCAGTCATTACCCGCAAAACTCTTGATAATTTCTCCTTCATTGACAGTGAAGCTCTTTGCCACTTTTCCCAAGCCTAATAGCAACCTCTTTCTTTTTCCCTTTGAGGCATTATTGCATTTTCTCAGTCAGCCAATCAGTCAATCAATCCATCAATACTACCTTTCTTCCTCAAAGCGTATTCCAAGTGGCATATAAAATAAACAACATAAAGTAAAACTATGTTAAACAATAAAATACTAGCAACAATAAGATACTAGCAACAATAAAAACAACAACAATAAAAACAGCAACAATAAAAACAACAACAATAAAAACAGCAACAATAAAATACTAGCAACAATAAAATACTAGCAACAATAAAAACAGCAACAATAAAATACTAGCAACAATAAAAACAGCAACAATAAAATACTAGCAACAATAAAAACAGCAACAAATTAGCATAAACTGCCTCCACACACACACACACAGACGAACACACTCACAGAGAGGCACATTTAGCTTGGAATCCATTAGAGGCTTAGCAGCATACTTGAGCCTGAACACTTATTGAGACCAGCGTCCTATCTGAATGTATTATCTTTAATGACTTTTTGAAAAGCACTTTATGAGCAAGAGCGCTTTTGTACTACTCTGATAGTTCCTGAGGAAGATCCAATTTTGAAACATTGTTATATAATCAGGAGACAATGTTGATGATGTATCTTTGCACTAGGATTTTCTTATGATTTTCAGGAATTTGTTTATTGTGTTGTAGTGCTTCTGATCAATATATACAGAAGGCGTTTCCTTTGCAAGTCTTGTTGACTGCTTGATCTGTGGGTCAGACTCTCACGACTGTTCCTTTTATACTTGTTCTCTGATTCAGTCGTGATTGTCCACATTTGTCTTGCATGTCCTGGTTTGTCGTGCATATAAAATAAACAGCATAAAGTAAAACCACATTAACAGTAAAAACAGCAGCAATAAAATACTAGCGCTTGGAACATAAACTGCCTCCACACACACACATTTGTACACCCCAATGCACAGAGAGGCACATTTAGCTTCCAGGATTTTGGTTAGGCTGGACAGACTTTGTGGGGCACCTCCAAGATGGCGCCAAGCAAACCGCCCTCAGGAGGGAGTTTGGACTTGGATGCGGGAGACCCAGTTTCCTGCATCCAAGTTTCCAATCCAGGCTCAAAACCCCATTCTGCAACACAAGCACTTCCCATTTCCTGCTTACTCACAGCAGCTCCAGGATCTCCATCTTCCCCCCTTGATTGAAAAGGACTGAAGCGAGGGGAAGGTGCGATGCAGTTCTTACTGCTGATGGGTACATGACCGGTCAATGGTGATCCCAAACCCAGGTAGCAGTGAATGAGAAATGCAGGGACAGTTTAGTGTAGTGGTTAAGTGCGCAGACGCTCATCCGGGAGAACCAGGTTTGATTCCCCACTTCTCCACATGCAGCTGCTGGATGACCTTGGGTGAGCCATAGTTCTGTCAGAGCTGTTCTTGAACAAAAGGAGTTTCTGTCAGAGCTCTCTCAGCCCCACCTGCCTCACAGGGTGTCTGTTGTGGGGAGGAGAAGGGAAAGGAGTTTGTAAGCTGCTCTGGGACTCCCTTGGGTAGTGAAGGGCGAGGTATAAATCCAATCTCTTTTCTTCTTCTTCAGTTATGTGTGTTGTTGCAGAGGCCCACAATGGCACCGGCCCCCATAGTCTATTTATTCAGTGCTTCCTTTTCTCTTCTCCTCCCCCAGCAACCTTGTTCCGTCTCCGCATCTTAAGCTATATTCATCATGTAGATAAGTCTGATTTGTTGAAAGATCTGTCTTGTCTCTACGTGGCTCCAGAGTTAAAAATCCACAGATGGCGCCACACTGAGAATTAAATATATTGATGTTTAAGACATCCACCGTCCTAATACAGAGTTGGTTCTCGTGGGCTTAAGCGCACTTAATTCTTTTTTGGAAGTTTCTATTCATTCTCATCTCTCCCTGGGTCTCTCTGATATGGCCATAATTTCCCTAGAATTCATGTGAGAAACTGATTTCCGGTGTTGTATATGAAGGAGGGGGGAAGTGAGAATTGTGAGCTAATGAACTGACTATTTATTCCATCTACCTAAGCAAAGAAATACTTTGTGTACTGCGCTGTCTATTCCATACATTCCTATGCCAAGCAAGGCAAAGTATTTGAGTTAATGTCACATTACGGCTGTCTGTTCCTTTAAAAATGAATGGAAAAAAATGAAGCAACCCCCCCCATTCATTTTGGAGCTAATTGGAATCAAAAGAAATGAATGGTTTCAGTTTAATAGGGGCAGAGATCAGAAATAAAAGGTTGGTTTTGATTGATTGCTTCCTGTTGTGTCACTTTTATAATTCTTTTCTCCTTTTCTCTGAGCACCCTAAACCAAATATTTTATTTCTGATTGCTTCTGGTTTATGGCAGACCCCTTTGAAAGGTGTAAGTTTCCCTGCCTTTCACGGTTATTGAGTTAATCGCTCTTTGAATGCAATGGTATCCATTTTTTAAATATTCATTAGCCTTTGTTTTAATTGCCTATAAAATTGGTATCCCGTTTCCAGTCTCCCGGCAATGTGGCCAGGTGAATCGCTTGGGTGAGCGGCCCGGACCCCCTTGAATCTCATCGAAACCCAAAGGAAAACCAAGATGCCACAGACAGAAATGTGCTCAGGTTTAACGGTCTAACCGAATGCCTGAAAATTTCCTCCCAGTTGCTATCAGAAATGTGTTTTCTATTAAAATCCAATGGAAAATGAAAATAATTGAATGTGAAAATGAATGCAACAACGGAATGTTGGAACGATTTTTTTTTTTAAACCCTCACACTGTATCCATCTATGGTACATTCATTGTTTTTGGGGCCATTACTGTTTTATTGATGCTGAATATAAAGCCTTTAGGATAAATCTATAGGCATGGCATCATTTTAATGGGAACAGCATGGATTGGAAAGGATGGGATAGTTTCTCTGTATACACACTGACTGAAGATCTGGATCCTGAATTCGGTGTTTCAGTTATAGTTGGAGCGAGTGACTCAGCGTGCCTGGACTCTGGGGGGCGCTACATCACCCTTGTGTGTATGGATGATATCTCCTTGAATGGGACGCCTCTCTTTGTCTTAATCTGGGAGCTGCCCTCTGACCCCTCCTATCTTTGCCCTCTGACCCCCTCCTATCTTTGCCCTTTGCCCTCTCCCTCTCTCTCATGGCCTTCCAAGGAGACACATGTCTCTTCAGGTCTCTCCTCTAGAGACACATGTCCTCGTACTCCCGCACACGTGCTGCCAGACAAGCTAGCCATTTGTGATAGGGAAGGTACTCTTTAGATTAGGCGTCTCTCTCTCTCCTTTTGAAGGCAACCTGACCGTGGATTGGATTTACTTGAATAAAGGGAAGTTCCTCTTTTTTGCAATATGTTTTGCGGGAGATTTATTTGCTGCACTCCGCACCACGCTTCTATGACTGGGCAAGCTCTGTCCTGTTAACCAAATAGCCCAGTAGTTGTTACCAACAGTTCTATTGCCGATGCAGCTGTAACGTTTTTCCTTGCTTAGTTTCATGTTTTCACTTAAAGTTCACCGTTGTGGTACCTGTGACCGCTCGAGGAACAACAATTACAGGGGAGTGCAAAAGTGTTGGGCTTTTTCAGAAAGTTTTAGAAATAACGTAACTGAAGTTGGCTGTATGCTGCTTCGATCTGTTCTGGGAAAGTGATCGTCTGTATTGATTTGGTTATGTGTGTGTGTGTTTTTTTTAAGAGCATTTAGTCCTCTGGAAAATCATTACAGCATCCACAAAAAAACCCCCAACGAAAAACAGGTTCTTCTTGAACGTTATTGCAGCTACTAATAATGAACTAGTCAGGTACCGTAAGGCGAGTTGCCCAGGGAAATGGGTTTCCTAACAAAGAAGTGTTCATAAGCACCTTGACCTGAAAGGATTCTGTGCTCAGAGTTCTCTGCCAGCCGAGGCAGAAGCTGGTACTGCCGTGTGGCTGTCTACGCGTGATCTGTTTCTTCATAACTCTCAATGTGTTGTTCCCCGATCGATGTCGCTTAATATCCCAGCTAAATCAATGCATCGGTCATGTGATTTCTTTCAAAACTGCTTTTTTGATTGTTTTGTTTCAAAGGTTTTATTTTGGTGTGGCCCCCGGGCTGTTCAAAATTTTGCTCAAAGCGGAATAGCCAAGAAATGGCTACCTGAAGACCGTAGTTGTCACACGGGGACATACGGAAGGTGACTGTCCCTCCTCAGAGCATTTTCTTCTTGCTCTCTGCGACCTGATTGACCCCCCAGGTATACTTGGAAGCTTGGCAGGGCTGGCTTAAGCCCTTTGGCTACCCCGAGCTGTCCTGGCAAGGTGCAGGGCAGCAGAAGTTCCACTCTTGCCGCCACTGCTCAGATCTAGCGCCCCCTCACGGGAAAGAGCCTCCTCTCAAGCGCATCAGCAAAAACCATTCCTCACAAGTAGAAGCAGAAGTATGTTTCCCCTTTGCTCTGAGAGCCAGTGCGGTGCAGGCGTTAGGAGCATGGACTCTAATCTGGGAGAATCAGGTTTGATTCCTCACTCCTCTACATGCAGCTGCTGGTGTGACCTTGGGTCAGTCACAAGTTCTCTCAGAACCGGGTTTGATTCCCCACTCCTCCTCCACTTGCAGCCGCTGGATGACCTTGGGCAAGTCATCATTCTGGCACAGCTGTTCTTGAAAAAGAGCCGTTTCTGTGAAGAGCTCTCTCAGCTCCACCTGCCTCCCAGGGTGTCTGTTGTGGGGAGAGGAAGGGAAAGGAGATTGTAAGCCACTCTGGGACTCCTTTGGGTAGTGAAGGGCGGGGTATAAATCCAATCTCCTCCTCCTCCTCCTTCGTCTTCCTGTTAATGTGTTTCCTTTGGTGTCAGGGAGAGAGTTGATGAAGTGTTGGCCCTTACGTTTCAGTTGGGTGGCTTCCTCTTCCCGCTTATAGTTCTCAGCGTGCGACCTGATCCTGGCCGTTCACCGAAGCACAGTGCACGGGATGCTGACGGCGGCCTGCTTTTGATCCCTTAGCATTTCACCGTTGAGGTCTCGGCTAATTTAATTACATACATCAATTAAGATTTTAATGGGTTTCTTACTTAAAGGCAATTTCCCCCCAGGAGATACGGTTCCATTCCCTACATTAACGCGGGCTTTCTACCATAAATGAACCGGGCTACACGGAATATTTAACTTGCACTCAAAAGAGGGAAGCCTTTCTCTGAGACCCGACGTGCCTGGTGAAGATAGTCAGTCTGGCGCGGAAGGAGTCCGACATCTGCCGCCCCCCCCCCCCGATAAGCTTTATTACCTGCCTGCGGATAAAACAGATAACTGAAGATTTCCCCTAAGGGCAAGACCCGTGAACTGTGCGGCAAATTATACCTGCATTTTATGTCAGAAAGCCCTGTAATACATATCTGACAGAGTGGAAATGCAGTCTGTTCTTTATCAGTAGGTTTTGCGGAGGTCCTGTCCCGCCCCAGGCCTTTTCACACTGTCTGGTAACAGAGCACGGTTCCCCCTAAAAAAATCTATCGGGGAAGGCCGTATCTGCGTCCCTGGAGTTTAGAGCCAGTTCTGACGGTCTGTTGGGCAGGTAATTGGCACAAATATCTGCTCATGTGATTTACTTGCATGTGGACCGTAATGCTGGTGAGGCAAAGAGTTTCTCTGTGCTCTGGCCTGGCCTCGGCGTCTCGTTTTAAATTGCACTGCAACCCTGCGCAAAGCATCTATGCATGCTTACGTAGAAGAAGAAGAGAAGAGATTGGATTTATACCCCGACCTTCACTACCCAAAGGCGTCTCAGAGCGGCTTACAAACTCCTTCCCCTTCCCCTCCCCACAACAGACACCCTGTGAGGCAGGTGGAGTTGAGAGAGCTCTGACAGAAAGGGCTCTTTTTCAAGAACAGCTCTGACAGAACTATGACTTGCCCAAGGTCATCCAACAGGTGCAAGTGGAGGAGGAGTGGGGAATCAAATCCGGTTCTTCCAGAGTAGAGTCCGCGCGCACTTAACCACTACACCAAACTGGTGAAGACTACATCTTTAACCGTTGAACGGACTTCTATACGAAAAACCTAAATATTATCTTGTTTACTTAAATCTAAATCATATTCTTACCAATTATTTAAATGCTAATGGAGTACAAAGTAAAATATTGAAATTATGGGATGCAGCACTTTCGAAACAAGACGCTGAGCTCCCTGCGCAAAGCCTCAGGGGCGACTTCTTCTGCCGGCTCAGCATTGCGTCTAAGGCGCAACTACAAGGGAGATCACAACGCCGGACTGCTGCACTAGAATTCATCAGCAAGTTTGGGACGATGGCACCCCAGGGCTGGAAAGGGACACGGGTTACTCATCCCACTGCAGATGTTAGTTTTCGACATTTCCTGCCTCTGTGCTCATCTCCTAGCCCTTATCAAGCTGATCGTGTTTTGCATTGTACCTCGACATCCTGTCTGACCCTGGTCTCGGTAAGACAAATAGGCATCCTGTTAAGGGCCTGATATGTGGTTAAGACGCTGAACTGCAGGCTGTGGAAGGTCAGTAGTTCAGCAGTTCGAGACCCGGGTGCCGCATGACGGGGTGAGCTCCTGTCTCTAGTTCCAGCTCCTGCCAACCTAGCAGTTCGAAAGCAAGAAATTGCAAGTAGATAAATAGGTACCACTTCGGTGGGAAGGTAACAGTGTCTCCGTGCGCCTTGGTGTTTAGTCATGCCGGCCACATGACCGCGGAAACGTCTTCGGACAGCGCTGGCTCTTCGGCTTTGAAACTGAGATGAACACCGCCCCCTAGAGTCAGATTCGACTGGCTTTCGAGCAAGGGAACCTTTACCTTTACTATCCCTCCCTTATGGGGTAAAAGAGCAAACTTGAACCTGGGGGGAGAGTCCTGTCAGTTGTGGAATTAGATTCCAGTGAGGCCCAGTCAGCTGAGGCGACCTCTCTGGAGAAAGGGGAATCCGGTTTCCCTGTAGGCTTTATTTGCCTTAATTGAGGTTCAGCCGCAAAGCGGTTACTCTCTTTGGAGAAGAGTTTGCAACCTTTGAGGGTGATGTTGAGGGCCAGTTTTACTTTATATATTGAAGCCATCCACGCCGAACACAATTAAATAGTTGATTTTCTGTTCAATCAACCTTTGTTCTTCATCTCTATCTGTGCCCTTACCCATCTAGTCAAATATCTGTAAAAAATTATTTCCGTTTGCCTCATTTATGAGTAACCCGCTAGACCACGGCTGTACTTTTATCAGGCTTGGTCTAGCAGGTTCCCATATAAGAGGGAGCACATAGCTTTCCTGCTACCAGTCGGGTAGCCGTGTTAGTCTGTTTGTAGCAGTAGAAAAGAGCACAAGTCCAGTAGCACCTGAAAGACTAACAAAAATTTTAGGTAAGGTATGACCTTTCGTGAGTCACTGCTGAAGAAGCAAGTAGTGACTCATGAAAGCTACGAATTTTTTGGTTAGTCTTTAACATGCTACTGGACTCTTATTCTTTTCTATCGGTGGCTATTAGTCACAAGGTATAAGGGACTCTGGAGCAAGTGATGCTCTGTATTCTTGGTGCTTGTGGGGGGGAGGTAACAATGGGAGGGCTTCTAGTGTCCTGGCCCCACTGGTGGACCTCCTGATGGCCCCTGGTATTTTTGGCCACTGTGACAGAGTGTTGGACTGGATGGGCCATTGGCCTGATCCAACGTTGGCTTCACTTAGGTTCTTACGTCTGGGGCAAGTGATGCTCTGTATTCTTGGTGCCTGTGGGGGGGAGGTAACAGTGGGAGGGCTTCTAGTGTCCTGGCCCCACTGATGGACCTCCTGGTGGCCCCTGGTATTTTTGGCCACTGTGTGACAGAGTGTTGGACTGGATGGGCCATTGGCCTGATCCAACATTGGCTTCTCTTATGTTCTTATGCTACCAATTTCTTAAATTAAAGCTTGTGTCCTCCTTTTTAATTTGACTTGGGGTGGTTGGAGTTTAAAGAATCCTCAGGCGTGTCCAGAGTTGGGCACTGGACATTCTTTAGTCCAGTGGGCAGTTGCCTCAGAGTCCCCCACCGTTTTCTTCCCATCGCCACCACACACCCCTTCCAACTTCTGTCTTGGATTTACGGGCCGATGGATCTTCGTTCTCATTTGTGTCTGAAGAAGTGAGCTGGAAAAGGTTTGCTGGTCCTTAAGGGGCCACTGGAATTGAATTCGGTGCACTCCTCTCCGGTGGTACACCCTTCTCAACCCAGTTGACTTGACTTGAGTCCTTGGCAGGGGGGAAATGGGGTGTGGAAAGTGCCGTCAAGTCTCAGCTGACTCATGACGAGCTCGCAGGTGGGTTTCAAGGCAAGAGGCATTCAGACGTTGGGTTTCCCATTGCCTGCCTTTGCGTAGTGACACTGAACTTCCTCGGTGGTCTCCCATCCAAGTATTAACCAAGGCCGACCCTGCTTAGCTTCTGAGATCTGATGAGATCGGGGCAGCCTGGGTCATCCAAGTCGGGGCCGTATGAACTACTGACCTCCCAAACACCCTATCGTTGACAGCTTCGCTCAGGTCTTGCAGACTGAGGGCTGTGGCCTTCTTGATTGAGTCAATCCATCGCCTGTCGATTGGGTCAATCCATCTCTCTGCTTTTTCCGGCATTACTGTCTTTTTCCAGTGACTCTTGTCTTCTCATAATGTGACCAAAGTACAATGGCCTCCGTTCTGTAATTTTAGCTTCTAGATTTATACCCTTCTAGCTCCACTGCTTCAGCTTCCAGTAGGAAAGAGCAGGAGTCCAGTGGTACCTTATTTGTTGTTCAGTCGCACAGTTGAGTTTGAATCTTCGCAACCCCATGGACCGCATCACGCCAGGCTCTCCTGTCTTCCGTCATGCTCCGGAGTTTGCTCAACTTCATGTTTGTTGCCTCGATGGCACCGTCTGACCATCTCATCCTTTGCCGTCCCCTTCTTCTTCTGTTACCTTCAGTCTTTCCCAGCATCAGGGTCTTCTCCAGGGAGTGCTCCCTTCTCATTGGGTGGCCAAAGGATTTGAACTCCAGCTTCAGTCTCTGGCCTTCCAGGGAACAGCCAGGGTTGATTTCTTTTAGGGTTGTTAGTTCTAAAGGAGGAGGCGCATCCGTGAGTCACTACTCAATTCTTCAGATAAAGTTTTAGCTTCTAGGGACATGTCGTTCAGGCTTGATTCAATCTAGAATGCTCTTATTCATCTTTCGGGGGAGAGAATTGCATACAGCGAATGTCCCAGACTAATAGCACTTCTGTATCGGAAACCATGTATCCCAGCGTGTACCGCTTATCGATGAAAACGGACCTTGTGGACTTTGCTTGCCAGAGCACAGAGCCGGTCCCCTCTGTCGTCAGAGAACGCTTAGGCATGTGTTTACTCTGCCCATTCAAATAAATTCCAAATGTAATCTGGATCGGAGCCTTTATCCCCCTTGCAATTTTGTTCGGTCTGGCACGTATTATGATAAACCGTTATGGGTTTACACTCTTCGCTGAACATGAAGGCGGCATTGCTTCTCGCTGTTTGCTTTATACAAAGGACAGGACTCTCGTCATGCTCATGGCTATAGCGGAATCAATAAAGATCAGAGGTTTGATGGGTCATACTCGCTTGCAGGGAAAGGGCGGTATTTCCCTCCCGCCTTCACACAATGCCAGGTATTTTATAGCCGCATCTAATGAAGGGTGCCGCGGGTGGGTTCCCCTCCCAGCATTTTCTGGAGATGAAATCCAGGTTTTTTGCAGGTTGTGCTGACATAGATGTTCCCGTTCTTTGGTTATCTTCGCCATGAGAGTCTTTGTAGCCGCTATCAGTGCAAGAAAACAAGTATTCCCTGTCTATCAGGAAAAATGGAAATGCTGAATGTTGCTACAGCATCATAAGACGGATAGTAGTGATGTTCCTTGCCGCTGCCTCTGTTTTTTAAAATATGTGTTGCCATCCTTGGGATTTGTGTAGCAGCAGAGTACTTTTTATATAGTATATAGAACTTTTCCCTTGGAAAGGGCACCCTTTCCATGGCGATCCTGAACGTGCGGGCATCCATAAACTGTGCCGTAAGGCGTAAGTAATCCGTTGTGAAAATGATAAGGATTGTAGATGAGACATGTCCGTTTTATATTTTCCAGCCAGTACAGTTCATGTTCTTGACAATGTGTTACTCTAGCTGGGTTGCCAGCTCTGGTTTGGGAAATTCCTGGAGATTTGGGGGCGGAGCTTGGGGAGAGTAGAGTTTGTGGGGGAGAGAGACCTCAGTAGGGTACAATGCCGTAGAGTCCACCCTCCAAAGGAGCCATTTTCTCCAGTGGGACTGCTCCGTGTTGTCTGGAGATCAGCCGTAATGGCGGGTGATCTCCGGCCCCTCCCTAGACATTCGAAGACTATTGAGTTCTTACCCAATGCCCAGTTCACTTGGAGCAAATCAGTCTCTCAAAAAACAGACTGTTCATATCAAGTTTCATCTCATTCACAAACATTGTCAGAGTGCGTAGTGTTGAAGTTTCTATATAGTTAATTCACTGAACAAGCAATATGGCCATTTCTCATGTTAACTTTCATCAAATAGTCAGTAGTCTTTGGATATTTTTTCTTTGGCATAATACTTCATGGTTGTTCTACTTATTTCCACCACCCATCCCGTGATCTCTCTTTTTGGTTTGCACCTATCTAGACACTGGCAACCATCTCAGGTAGTGGAGTAGTGTGCCAATCACCTCTTTGCGTGAAATCAAGGTTGCACAGTAACAAATTCATGGCGTAACTCGCCACTGTGTGCATGCCGGATTACCAATCATTGAAGAGGTTTGAGCCGATATGCTGCTTGGGTCGGAGCCATGGCCCAAGCGCCGGAAGATACAGGGTCAGATCCCTACTTTCCATGAATTTTACAGGGTGACCTTGAGCCAGTTGTTCTTTCTGCAGGTAGCCTACCTCTCAGGGTTATTGTGAGAACAGAACAAAGGCACGGAGAACCAGGTATGCCATCCAAAGAGCCTTGGAAGGAGGCTGTGTCGTCCCCCCCCCCCGAAGTAACCAACAGAAAGTTTCCCTGTGATTTCTGCAAACAATAAAATGCTCACTCATGATAGGCTACAGGTAACACCAGTGTACACAATTTGGGGGAAATTTCGCTGATGCAACTTTTTTTGATGACAGGTCAGATTCATTAGTATCAGAAAACTGCAAGCCTAGGATCATTGTTCAAATTACATATCAGCATGTAAGATACCATGAGCAATTAATCACAGTGCAAACTTCATCTTCGAGGACGTCAGCTACCTTTGCCCTTGAGAACTAGTACTTAATGAATGAGATGTGCGTGATTTTGGCTCCAGGGACCGAACTCATAGTTTTAGCACTAAAAGAGGGAAGAAGAAGGGGGGGAGGACCAGTTCATAATAGTTGTTCAAATGTAACCTTCTGCTTATATCTCAGATCGTATCTTTGATTTGCTTCATTTAGACCCCGCCTTTCTCCTGAATGGGAACCCAAAATGGCTTATTCCGTTCTTCTCGCCACCATTGATAGCCAGTTTGGTGTAGTGGTTAAGTGCACGGACTCTAATCTGGGAGAACCGGGTTTGATTCCCCACTCCTCCACTTGCACCAGCTGGTTGACCTTGGGCAAGCCATAGTTCTGACAAGAGCTGTTCTTGGAAAAAGAGCCGTTTCTGTCAGAGCTCTCTCAGCCCCACCTACCTCACAGGGTGTCTGTTGTGGGGAGGGGAAGGGAAAGGAGTTTGTAAGCTGCCGTGAAACCCCTTTGGGTAGTGAAGGGCGGGGTATAAATCCAATCTCTTCTTCTACTCTTCTCTTTTCTCTTATTCTTAATATATTATTGCTAATTTTCGCAGAGTTTTTGTTTATTCCTTAAAGAGAGAATCTAATCCAAGATTCTCTAATACTGATGCTTTATGAATTGTTTCTATATTTAAATTATGTAATACATTTGGTAATATATCTGAAGTTACTTGCTGTATGTAACAATTCATAACCTTTGGCTACCCCGAGCCGACGGCCTCCTGTGCTGTCCTGGCAAGGTGCAGGGCAGCAGAAGTTCCACTCTTGCCGCCACTGCTCAGATCCAGCGCCCCCTCACGGGAAAGAGCCTCCTCTCAAGCGCATCAACAAAAACCATTCCTCACGAGTAGAAGCAGAAGTACGTTTCCCCTTTGCTCTGAGAGCTAGTGCGGTGTAGTCGTTAGGAGGGCGGACTCTAATCTGGGAGAACCGGGTTTGATTCCCCACTCGTCCACATGCAGCTGCTGGTGTGACCCTGGGTCAGTCACAAGCTCTCTCAGAGCTGTTCTCTCAGGAGTAGTCCTCGAAAGAGCTCTCTCAGCCCCACCTACCTCACAGGGTGTCTCTTGTGGGGAGGGGAAGGGAAAGGAGATTATAAATCACTCTGAGACTCCAAATTGAAGGGCAGGGTATAAATTCAATCTCCTCCTCCTCCTCCTCCTCCTCCTCTTCTTCTCCTCCTCCTCCTCCCACAAATACCCCTGCAAGGTAGGTTATACTGAGAAAGAGTGATCGGCTGCTGTCATTCAGCAAGCTTCTGGGGCGGAGCAGGGATTCGGCCTTCGGGCCACCAGATCATAATCCAGCCCTTTCACCCCTACACCAGAGCACCTCTCTCTGCATCTGTGTTGGCCACATTGTGCCTTTGTGTTACTTACGTCTAAACGTATAGGTGATGTGTTAAAGTGAGATACCCAAGATACACTTATGTGACGCAGAAAGAAGCGTTGCGTATTTCGTATGGAATATGATCTCATGTCTTATTTATTTACTTAAAACCTCTATTACCTGCCTTTCTACCCAGCAGCACTCAAGGGAGCTTACAATATAAATAAAATGACAGTTATTAAAAAAAGAAGGAGCTGCGGTGGCTCAAGTGGTTAAGACGCTGAACTGCAGGCTGTGAAAGGTCAGTAGTTCAGCAGTTCGAGTGTGCCGCATGACGGAGTGAGCTCCCATCTCTAGTTCCAGCTCCTGCCAACCTAGCAGTTTGAAAGCCAGAAATTGCAAGTAGATAAATAGGTACCACTTTGGTGGGAAGGTGACAGCGTTCCGTGCGCCTTGGTGTTTAGTCACGCCGGCCACATGACCACGGAAACGTCTTCGGACAGTGCTGGCTCTTCGGCTTTGAAACAGAGATGAGCACCGCAACCCCAGAGTCGGATTCGACTGGCTTTCGAGCAAGGGAACCTTTACTTTACTTTTATTAAAAAAAGAACCCAAAAGGCAACAGTTTAAGATCTCAGTTAGGACCTCCCGATAAATAAAAACTCAGTCAAATGTAGTCCTGAATAATCAGCGGCCTCCCGAAGACCAAAAGTGAGGAGAAGGTTGGGCCCACCTCCCTGGGGTGTTTGTTCCCTAATGGTGGGGCGGCCACCAAATAGACTCTCTCTCCCATGCCTGCCGGCCAAGCCTCTTTGATTGGTGGGCCTCTCCCTGTGATCTTAATTCTCAGGCAGGGAATTATGGGAGAAGAATATTGTTCAGACGCCCCGGTGCCAAGCCATGTAGCTGTTCCTCGTAAGAACTTACTGGCAGATCCCATGGGTGCATTAGGAAGGGAAACAGGTCTTTCTGGGCATGTGGGGTATGCTGTCAGACTCCCACAGCGATCAGAACCAACCACTCGCTTCTTTATAAAGGAAGTTTATTGATCCGTATTGGTAGGACATCTGCACTTCAGGTTCTGTGCTGAAACTGTTGGGAAAAGCGTGGGACGGGATGATAGTCTGGATTCCTAGGAGGTCCAGGGCTGGGAGAGGGCCAATGGAGGTAGCCAGCGCCAGTGTTCCCTCTAAGCTGAGTCAGTGTGAGCCAGCTCAGTCTTTTAGCCTCCGGCTCACACATTTTTGTCTTAGCTCAGGAAGGAGGGCTCCAGAGCAAACTAATTTATGCAGCAGCCAAATCACTCGCTCACAACTTTAATGCCAGGAGCTCACAAAGTTCCATTTTTGCTCACAGGACTCCACAGCTTAGAGGGAGCATTGGCCAGTGGGGCCCGCCAGAATCATGGTGGTTTCAGTGTTAGCAGAGATGATGTGACCAAGGTCAGGCACTTAAACGACAGATAAGAGCCCTGGGTATAGACAGCAGGAAAGCGAAAGTCACATTCCAAGGGATTCATTCCGCTTCCTCCCCCCCCAGCCTCCTCCATCACCCTCCACAATACATGGCCGCGATCTGACAAATGCAGACTAACGTTGGTTCCCCCTTCATATGCAAAGTTACTGTATGTGTGGACAGGGAGGGGGTCATGTACCTGTGGCACCTGTGACCGAATACTTGCCCACTTGGACCAAACCGACCTGAGTATCAGGAAGAAAGCCCTCTTCCCCCTGCCTCTCATCCGTTCACTGTAGGACCAGCTAGGCCCTTAATCCTTCTAAAGGAGTCCCCTAATCTGGGCCACAAGGCACACTAATGGTATGATAGCCTTTTGGCTAAGATCAAGTGTAGCCATAGGGTATAATGCAATTATATAGCAGGGGTGTCAAACATGTGGCCCGGGAGCTGGACCAGACCCCCGGAGGGCTTCTCTCGGGCCCGCAGTGGAACTGGCTGTCTCCTGCTGCTTCTTCCAGTTCTGCTGCTGCTGCGTCATCGCAGGTTTGCAGCTTACAGAGACACACCTGAACAGCCTACTCAAGATTGCAACAGCACAGACGTTTTGATGCAACAATTCAGAGCCAGAGGTGTCAGTTTTCAGGCACTGTTAAATAAACAAAATATTGCAAGAGCGCTGATGTTTTAAGCATGTTTTTATTTTAAGTTAAAAAACACACCCTCTTTGTGTTTGTGTCCTTTATAAAGTTTGTATCTGCGCTACCTGGCATGACGTTTTATGGCACACACGTGGCCCGGCCCAACAAGGTCTCATTTATGTCAGGTCCGGCCCTCTTAACAAATGAGTTCGACAGCCCTGGAGTATCGCTTTCAGCAAATGAGAAGCACATACAGTAAAAAATGACTGGCGATTCTATGTCCAGGCATGCTATGATCAAAAATGGACCTTGACAGATGTAAAGCACCATTCCCAGTTCAGTTTCTTCTTACCTAGTCATTTCTGGGTTGGGATGTCCCTGGAGGATTTGGGGGCGGATCCTACAGACGACGGGGTTTGGGGAGGGAAGAGACCTCGGCAAAGTGTAATGCCAGAGTTCGTCCTCCAAAGCAGCCATTTTCTCCAGGGGAAGTGATCTCTGTGGTCTGGAGATGAGGTGTAAATCTAGGAAATCTCCAGGGTCTGTCTGGAGGTTGGCAGCAGTGTTCCCTCTAAGCTGAGTTAGTGTGAGCTAGCTCACAGTTTTTTAGCCTCCGGCTCACACATTTTTGTCTTGGCTCAGGAAGGAGGGCTCCAGATTAAACTAATTTATGCAGTGGCCAAACCAGTTACTCACAACTTTAACACCAGTAGCTCACAGAGTAGAATTTTTGCTCACAAGACTCCGCAGCTTAGCGGGAGCATTGGTTGGCAGCCCTACTCTAAGAAGAAGAGGAGATTGGATTTATACCCCGCCCTTCACTCAGAGTCTCAGAGCGGCTTACGAACGTTTTCCCCTTCCCCGCCCCACAACAGATACCCTGTGAGGTCGGTGGGGCTGAGAGAGCTCTGACAGAAACTGCTCGTTTTTCAAGAACAGTTGTGCCAGAACTATGGCTTGCCCTAGGTCATCCAACGGCTGCAAGTGGAGGAGTGGGGAATCAAACCCGGTTCTCTCGGATTAGAGTCCGCACACTTAACCACTATACCAAACTAAACAGAGGAGCTCTTTCAAGCCGTGCCTCGCTTATGGGGAAACAGCTCAGGAAAGTCCCTGTGCCATTAAAACACCCCACGGTTTTGTGAAACAAAGCTCTGGAATCCCAGCACAAAACACCCTTTGGGAAAACTTCCTTTGCTGCGACTTTAGCCTCTTTTTCAAAGCTGTCTTGAACTTCTAAATAATTGCTTCCAGTTTTCCCTGACTAGGTCCTCTTACTTTAGCGGATTGCAAGCTGCTTTCATCATGTCTGACCGATAGTTCACTATAGCTGCCGAAGCTGAACAGTCACATTTTTCTCTGTGCCGAAAAGCATTGACAGGTCAATATTGGCAGTTAATTATATGCCTTCTGCTACAAGCCTACCTTAATTTTCGAGGCGCACACTATTTTTCTCCGTTCAGTAAGTGCGTCAGCATCGCAGTTGACGTCGAAGACCATTTTCATTTGGGAGAATTCAACTGCATTTCTCTCATACCAACCAAAATGAAATTGTTGAGGAAGTTTCCGGCGGGTAGCCACGTTGATCCAAAGCGGTAGAACAAAGTGTGAGTCCAGTTGGGCCCCTTGAAGACCCACAAAGTTTACTTCTGGGCAGTATTCCCTCTAAGTTGAGTGAGTGTGAGCTAGCTCACTGTTTTTTAGCCTCCGGCTCACAGGTTTTTGTCTCAGCTCGGGAAGGAGGGCTCCAGAGCAAACTAATTTATGCAGTAGCCAAATCAATCGCTCACAACTTTAATGCCAGTAGCTCACAAAGTAGAATTTCTGCTCACAAGACTCCGCAGCTTGGATGGAGCATTAAGCGTTCATGATGAAGTGTGCATAAACACAAAAGCTTCTACCCAGAATTAAACTCGGTTGGTCTTCGAGGTGCCACTGGACTCCAACTTTGCTTTGTTGTTTAAGAAGGTTTAATTAAGGGAACCATCTTTATACTTTGAGTAAATTATAGTAATTTATGTGAGCAGTCGCCGCTCTGTGTCGGAAGCTGCTAGATGAGTTCCACAGAATCGTGACAACTGAAAACACCCCGAAAGTTGTGGCCCCTTCAGAGTCTAAAACTGGAGAAGAAACAAGGAAGCGGAAAGCGCAAAGGATAATAGAGGTTATTAGCAACTGTAGACTGGTGCATATTTAAGTTCTTTGCCGCCAAAGGTAGAATGAATTCCAGTCAAAGGTGAATGGCTAATTAGAGAATGAAGATGACATGGATTAAAATTAGGGTCCCGCCCTGTCCCAGAAATCCCCGGCATTCTGGAGCATCTGAGCAAGTTTAAATTTTAATTAGTAATATGTTCAATCATACTTTGATTGTGCATGGCTGGCTGCACCCGTGAACATTACAGTCGCCGGTCTTTTGCTGAATGCTTCAAAGAGTCCTGTAGGATCACAAGCAGTATGCTTACGCAACATGTTTTCTCTCATGGCTTTTATGCAGCTTTCCCTGTACCTTCTCGTCCATCTTTTGTCCGCTCAGTCTACCAGGCAGAAAAAGGCCCTTTTCTTTGCTTACCTTGATCCTGCTGTGAGTTCAGGAGGGCCGAGAGAAGCTGTATCGCTTCTGTCGCTATCGTTTCCTTTCTGCCCATTTTGCCTGCCGGAATCCCAAAGTTGAGCATGTTTGTGTTTAAGTTATTTAAAACATACATGCACCACCTTTCTACCTTATAGAACTCAAGGCAGCTTATAATATAAATAAAACTACCATTGTGTTTTTACACATATGTGTGCGTGTGTGTGTATACAGACAGACACACACACACACAAGACCACAATTTAAAATCTCCAATTAGTACTGCCTATAAAAACAGCAACAACAAAACCTTACATTAGTTCAATGAAATCCTAAATAAAACTCTTCAACTGCCCCCTGAAGACAGGAAGCAATTTTTCTCCAGGCCAGTTTGCCTGGGGATCCCGAAGTTTTTTTGGTCATCATCTGGGCGTGGAGCAGGGATCATTGGGTGTGTGCGTGGGGGGGAGGTATTTGTGAATTTCCTGCCATGTGCAGGGGGTTGGACTGGAGGTCCCTTCCGACTCTATGATTCTATGACCGAGAGCGGGGAGGGAGTCAGGCACAACTGCTTGGGGGAGTCGTTCCGTTTGATTTGTTTGTGGGTTTTGGTTGTTTTTATGATGGATTTTAATTGTATTTATATATGCATTTTATTTAAGCCGCCCCGAGCCTGCCTTGGCGGGTAAGGTGGGGTATAAATCGAACAGATAAATAAATAAATTGTGGGTCTGCCATCGAAAGCGCCCTCTTTCCTGTGCCCCCCCCCCCAGACAAGACTCTTTGATTGGACCTCTCCCTGCGATCTTAATTTCTTCAGTATTCCAAATTGTACCGAAAAGAAAAAAAAATCTGATTTCTCATCTTGCCACCTGGAAATGGCAGTTTTGGCCGAGCGTGTGCCAATACAATCGATGCAGTTGGCGAAAAACGTTGCCAACTTCATAGGCACGCAAGCAGCCCATGTGCACAAAACGTTCAGGTGGCATAACCCTAAAGAACCCAACGGTGAAGCTGTAGATCTTCTAACCAGCATCGTACGTTGAACTGGTCTCTAAAAGCAACTTTCGTACCAGCAGACCTGGAAAATAGGAACTGTAACGCTGGGTTTTAAAAGTGGGCCCAGAGAACCCTACAAGCCAAGTTAGCCTTGTGTCTGTTCTGAGTAAACCGGCAGAAACCATCATTAAGGATAGAATTATTAAGGACACCGAGAAACAAGCCCTGCTGAGGGGGGGGCGGGGAACGTGAAGGGCCTCCGCCTGAGACCCTGGAGAGCTGCTGCCGCTCTGAGTAGACAACGCTGACCTTGATGGACCAAGAGTCTGATTCAATAATGAGGCTGCTTCATGCGTTCATGCGAATCTTTGGGGGGTTTTATGAAAAAGGTAAGAAGCATGTGGACAAGGGTGATCTGGAAGGCCTTATTACTAGGACTGTCAAAAGTGTTTTGACAGGGTCATAAGAACATAAGAACATAAGAACATAAGAGAAGCCAATGTTAAATCAGGCCAATGGCCCATCCAGTCCAACACTCTGTCACAAAGTGGCCAAAATATACCAGGTGCCATCAGGAGGTCCAGCAGTGGGGCCAGGACACTAGAAGCCCTCCCACTGCTGCCCCCCCAAGCACCAAGAATAGAGTGCAGCACCTGCCCCAGACTGAGAATTCCCATCTATACCCTGTGGCTAATAGCCATTGATGGACTTCTGCTCCATATGTTTATCTAATTCCCTCTTGAAACTGTCCATGCTTGCAGCTGCCACCACCTCCTGTGGCAGTGAATTATATTAATATATATTAATATATATTAATATAATTAATCATATATTAATCACTCTTTGGGTGAAGAAGTATTTCCTTTTATTTGTTCTAACCCAACTGCTCAGCAATTTCATGGAGTGCCCACGAGTTCTTGTATTGTGAGAAAGGCAGAAAAGTACTTCTTTCTCAACCTGCTCAATCCCATGCATAATCTTATAAACCTCGATCATGTCACTCCTCAACTGTCGTTTCTCCAAGCTGAAGAGCCCCAAGCGTTTTAACCTTTCTTCATAGGGAAGGTGTCCAACCCTTTTATCATTCTAGTTGCCCTTCTCTGCACTTTTTCCAATGCTATAATATCCTTTTTGAGATGTGGCGACCAGAACTGTACACAGTATTCCAAATGAGGTCGCACCAATGATCTATACAGGGGCATTATGATACTGGCTGATTTGTTTTCAGTTCCCTTCCTAATAATCCCCAGCATAGCGTTGGCCTTCTTTATTGCAGTTACACACTGTCTAGACATTTTCATCGAGTTATCCACTACGACTCCAAGATCTCTCTCTTGGTCCGTCTCTGCCAGTTCAGACCCCATCAACGTGTATTTATATTTAGGATTTTTGGGTCCTTCACCAATAGGGTTGCCAGCCTCCAGGTCCGGGTGGAGATTTTCCCCCGCGTCTGGGGGCTTCAGTCTGCCCCCGGGCAGATGTCTGGCAGGGGAAGCCCTGCCCCCAAGAGCTACCACCTGCCTGGCCACCTCTCTCCCTACCCCTCCTGCCCAATTTAAAGGGCTTCAACTGATCAGCGGGGACCATGTGACCCACTGAGCAGCTGGAGGGCCCTTTAAATCTAGCAGGAGGGCTGCACAGGCAGCTCACAAAAAGACCCTTTAAAGGGTCTTTTTGTGACTGGGGTGGCGGCTGCGGCACATGGGGCTGGGGTGTTCTGGGGCGGTGTTACTGAGACAGGTGTTATTTATGCTGATGTTACATGTTCTGGAATTGGTGTCGTGGCCAGATTTGTAGACGATACCGAAGTACTCTGGGCGGTGAAAACCAAAATGGATCGTCAGTAGCTCCAAAGCTCTAAATTGAACAAATAGGCAACAGCATGCCGAAATAAGTCCCGTGTAGAGAAATGCACGGAGATGCAAACTGGAGCAGAGATCGTAACTTCGAGCACGTTCCGTTACAGTCCGAATTGGCAGCCGTTGAGGAAAAATGATCCTGGTATAGTGGATGGCTTCATGAAAACATTTACTCTGCATGCACCGATAACGGAAAGCGAAAATTCGGTGCTAGGGCTTATTAGAAAAGGGAGTGGAAGACATTCATATTATTCTCTGTTGTGCCCATTTAAAGTAACCAACAGGAACCCGGTGACATTTCTAGTTCGAATGGCTCTGCTTTTTTGGGGGCGGGGGGGAATCTTGCATGAACCTTGTCTATTGTATTTTGGTCACGTTGTGAGAGGACAGGAGTCCCTGGGAAAGACAATAACCCTAGGAAAAGCTGAAGGCAGCCGAAAAAGAAGAACAGCCAACCTGTCTCAGTGAGGAAGCTGCAGCAATACCCAAGCAAGGCTGTTAACAATAGGACATTTTGCAGGATATTGATTCATAAATGTCAACATAAGTCTGAAGTGATTCAACAACACTTCGCACAGAAACATGGATACTGGCAACACACAAACACACATATCTAGATGTGTGTGTGTTTGAACCAATCACGTTGCACTATTTAAAAACAGAGGCTGCCAGGGAATAGTTCAATGAAAGCATGGGGAAACTATCCAGTGACTGGTGACCATATCTGCTCGGAAACATTGCGAAATGAAAGGGGCTTTTCTGTCGAGGCCAGTAATAGGGTTGTCGCCAAGTGTGGTCCTAATGGAATCCTTTTATCGTCTTTGATAGCAAATAGAAAGGGAGTAATTTTGGTTTGATTTTTGTTGGTTGACAAAAAAAAAGGTAAATCTTGAACCGTGAGATTTTCCGCTTTGAGGTAATGCAAGAGGCAAAAGTCTTTAAAGTAAACCTGTTGTTCCACAGAAAGTTTTGAAATGATAACATTAATTTTTTAGAGAGGGAAATGGGATTCAAATGTAGAACATTCTATGACACATTCACAACTTCAGGAACAGTTTTCTTCTGGTTTTTGAGCATTTGTTGCAGGCCTACGAGAGGAGAGAGGAAAAAAATTAGAAGCTGAGTGCTCATTGGAATCTGTGACTTATTCTAGTTAATAATGAAACACACAACGCAAGTATCTCTCTGGTAGTGTCTTTGTGAGCACTTCTCAAGGCAATATGGTCTTAAGGCTGGAGCAGATGAGGTTCAGTGTGGGCAAATATGAAGAAGAAGAAGAGGAGGAGGAGGAGATTGGATTTATACCCCGCCCTTCACTACCCAAGGGAGGCTCAGAGCGGCTTACAAACTCCTTTCCCTTCCCCTCCCCACAACAGACACCCTGTGAGGTAGGTGGGGCTGAGAGAGCTCTGACAGTAATGGCTCTTTTTTCAAGAACAGCTGTGCCAGAGCTTGTGACTGACCCAAGGTCACATCAGCAGGTGCAAGTGGAGGAGTGGGAAATCAAACCCGGTCCTCCCAGATTAGAGTCCGCGCACTTACCCACTACACCAAACTGAAGTAATGTACATTGGAGCCAAAAATCCTAACTATAAACATAGGTCGATGGAATCTGAACTGATGATAAACATCTGGAGCAGAGGCCCATCGGTGGCTGTTAGCCACAAGGTATAGATAGGGACTCTGGGGCAAGGGATGCTCTGTATTCTTGGTGCTTAGGGGGTGGGGTTCCACAGTTCTAGTGTCCTGGCCCCACTGCTGGACCTCCTGATGGCCCCTGGTATTTTTGGCCACTGGGTGACAAGAGTGTTGGACTGGATGGGCCATTGACCTCATCCAACAAGGCTTCTCTTATGTTCTTACCAGATCAAGATGGGGAGCCCTGTTAATCTGTCTGTAGCAGTAGAAAAGAGCAAGAGTCTGGGAGCACCTGAAAGACTCACACAATTTGTGGCAGGGGAGCAGTGTTTGTGAGTCACGGCTCCCTCCTTCAGACCCCCACCACAAATTTTGTTAGTCTTTCCGGTGCTACTGGACTCTGGCTCTTCTTTATGGTAACTGACCAGGAGAGATAGCTAGATGTCTCAGTGAAGGTTTTGACTCCGCGGGCGAGTGCGATAAAAAAGGCAAATGCTATGCTGGGGATTATTAGGAAGGGGATTGAGAACCAATCAGCCTGCATCATAATGTCTCTGTATAAACCTATGGTGCGGTCCCATTCGGAAGACTGTGTACAGTCCTGGCCACCGTACCTCAAAAAAGATATTATAACACTGGGAAAAAATGCAGAAAAGGACAACTGAAATTATTAAGGGGTTAGAACACCTTCCCTAGGAAGGAAGGCTTAAAAATTTAGGGCTCTTTAGCTTGGAGAAACCATGACTGAGGAGTGACATGATAGAGGTTTACAAAATTAGGCATGGGATAGAGAAGGTAGAGAAAGGTAGAGAAGGAAGTGCAGGAACCCGTGGGCACTAAATGGAATTAATGAGCAGCAAGCTCAGAACAGATAAAAGGAAGTCCTTCTTCACCCAAAGAAGAATTCACACGTGGCATTCACTGCTGCAGGAAGTGGTGGTGGCGGCTACAAGCATAGACAGCTTCCAGAGGAGATTGGATAGACTTATGGAGCAGAGGTCCATCAGTGGCTATTAGCCACAAGGTATAGAAGGGATACTCTGTCTGGGGCAGGTGATGCTTTGTCTTCTTGGTGCTTGGGGGGCAGCAGTGGGAGGGTTCTGGAGTTCTGGCCTCGCTGGTGGACCTCCTGATGGCACCTGGGTTTTGGCCACTCTGCGACACAGTGTTGGACTAGATGGGCCACTGGCTGGTCCAACATGGCCTGTCTTATGTTCTTAACTTAGACTTGGACTTTTCCAGTGAAACCGGCTTTTTAGTATCTTTTCTCTGCAGCTGGTCATGGGTTGATCCAGACCAGTTAGTTCTGGTTTCGAAGTTACTTATTTTTGTTGTCACGGCCTACCTAACTTCACTACCTGGTCTACCTACCTTCACCATAGCATACTTTACATAGTATCTACCATGTCTTCACTCTGTTGCTTTTTTGGGGGGGGGTTTGGTCCACAGTATGACTAGCAAAACATAATTCTGCTAAGTTATATTTTAGATATGTTCAAAACATACTTCGGTGGTGGAGGAATGTGAAAGAGCAGGCTTTGTGCGGCACCGTATGGGGCGTTGGAGCACATCTTTTCCTGACCTGAAACGGACTTGATGGGAGGCCCTTTCCTGCCCCGCTGAGGGAAGCCGACGTGGCCGCGAAGTTCTCTCGGCAGTCTTCAGTGTATTGATCGTAGCCTATATTACATTGTCCTTCTGCATCGTTCTCCAGTTTCGAAATCCTGCTCGCTTGTATGTGTTATACAGTTTTCTAGCGTATTCTCTAATTACGTAATCCAGTTTTTATTGCATTGTTTGCCCTTGGCATAGTGTGGTTTCCCTGGCACAGTTTAAATTGTGTGACCCACCTTGGTGAGTTTTTTAAAAATAGATTTCCATCCACACTTCTCTTAGAGGTTGCAGTTCCAAGCACGCAGCCTGAGAGGGAACCCCGTAGTAAACACGCATAGGATCACACGGCCTTTCTGCAGTAGCTTTCCACTGACAAGCTTCATTGCCAGCTTGGCACTGGGGAAGACAGTGGGAAGAAGAAGGGGGGGGGCAGCAAAGCCACGATGCCGCTTCTCAACCTAGATAGGAACTCTTGGTCCAGGGTAGGTGATGCTCTGTATTCTTGGTGCTTGCAGGGAGGGGGGGCAACGGTGGGAAAGCTTCTGGTGTCCTGGCCCCACTGGTGGACCTCCTGAGGGCACCTAGTATTATTGGCCACTATGTGACACAGAGTGTTGGACTGGATGGGCCATTGGCCTGATCCAACATTGGCTGCTCTTATGTTCTTAAAGGTTAGTTCTAGGAATTGCTGGGAATTGTGGTTCTTTTTCCAGAAATGTGAACTAAAGAGCCAATTTGGTGTCGTGGTTAAGTGCACGGACTCTAATCTGGGAGAACCGGGTTTGAGTCCCCACTCCTCCACTTGTACCTGCTGGATGACCTTGGGCAAGCCATAGTCCTAGCAGAGCTGTTGTTGAAAAAGAGCAGTTTCTCTCAGAGCTCTGTCAGCCCCACCTACCTCACAGGGTGTCTGTTTGTGGGGAGGAGAAAGGAAAGGAGTTTGTAAGCCGCTCCGAGATTCTGAGTGAAGGGCGGGGTATAAATCCAATCTCTTCTCTCAGATCCTTCGTTAAATTTCCCTGTCTGGGTGACTGAGAGTATAAAAAAGGTAATGCGGTGTTCCAGTGGAGTTTGCGGGATCTGGTGTGAAACTTAAAGCAGTTCCAATCCACTCTCAGTGCACTTTACAACTGGATTTTACTGCGTGAAAACGGAAAATCTGGGGGCAAACGATCACTAAAGTGCTTCGAAGGTCGATTGAAAGTGCATTATACAGCATGTGTGAAAGTGCAAAGGCCATAGCAGCAGCATGTTGCATTTAAATGTTACAAACCTCTCTGAAACAGTCTTTCCCCCCCCCCCCTTGAGCATGTACTGTTTAAAGCCTAACATCCCACAGCTCCTGGCTTGATTGTTAGTTTACCTCAGTTTACGTGTGTTTTTTTCCCTAAATTCAATTTGTTCTTGTTCGTGTTTTCAAAGGAAATCCTCCCGTTCCTGCCTGTTTACCTCATTATCCCTCAGTTAGGCATCGAGGCTTGGGGGGTTCCGTACCCAGGCCCAGATGCAATCCCTTCAAACTGTTTTGATTCCCCCCTGGGAACTCCAGTGCAGTAGGGCGGGTGGGAAATTATGGGATGGGCAAAAAAATCCTGCGGAGTGGTGTCCTGCCCCCAGGAAACCTGACACAAAGATTACCTCCTGCGACTGGCAAGCTTTGCGTAGAGAGACAGGAGGTAACGGGGCCCCGATAGTCCTCGATTTCCCGCATCTATTTTTGTACCGCGTTCGGCAAAATCTAGCGAATGTTCCGAAGTCCTTCACAGCACCCTGCATAAACAGTACAAGATCTTGGTTTTAAGAAGATTGAAATCACAGGAGGAGCACTTAAAAATTCAGCTGTTCAGTGAAGCAGTCTGTTCAAGGGGGGAAGAAAAAAAATATGCGGCTATTTTAGTATTAACTGTAACGGGATTAGGAAGTAACCATCTAGCAGTAGCATCTGGGAGAGGCCCTGTTAATTAAAGAAAAGAGAGAGAGGAACACTAGAAATTCATTCCTTGATTAAAAAAGCAAATTTGAGAACACAGATAAGCTTGTTTAAGACAGCACCTCCCCCCAAAAAAACCAGTAAGCTTTCTATTAAGAAGAGATCACGGCTTTGAACGGATAAAGAAAGGATTGTTTAGGTGTAGAATTAAGTAGGCGGCTTCAAAAAGAAATGGATTTGGAATCTTTTTTCCCCCTTTTTTTAAAAAAATAGTGGGTATGGTTAATCTGACAGTCATAGAATCATAGAATGTTAGAGCTGGAAGGGACCTCGCAGGTCATCTAGTCCAACCCCCTGCACTCTGTAGGAGCAGAGCCGAAAGATGGCCCTACATACCTACAACGTACTCGAAAGATGGTTGTCCCGCCTCTGCTTGAAAACGTCCAGGGAAGGAGCATCCACCACCTCCTGAGGCAGACTGTTCCACTGCTCAACCACTCTGACAGTCGTTTCCATTGGTTTCAATGGAATACAGAACCTACCGCCAGGTATAACTCCTTCCGCAATTGGAATGGCATTTGCCTTCTTCCAAGGGATTCCGTTTTCCAGATTGCAGGCAGATGTAAAGAGGAAAGCATCCTGAGTTTAAAAAGGTAAAGGTTCCCTTGCTTGAAAGCCAGTCGAATCCGACTCTAGGGGTGCGGTGCTCATCTCCGTTTCAAAGCCGAAGAGCCAGCGCTGTCCGAAGACATTTCCGTGGTCATGTGGCTGGCATGACTAAACACCAAGGTGCATGGAACGCTGTTACCTTCCCACCAAAGTGGTACCTATTTATCTACTTGCAATTTCTTGCTTTTGAACTGCTAGGTTGGCAGGAGCTGGAACTAGAGACGGGAGCTCACTCCATCATGCGGCACTCTCGGGTCTGGAACTGCTGAACTACTGACTTTCCACAGCCTGCAGTTCAGCGTCTTAACCACTTGAGCCACCGCAGCTCCTGAGTTTAGAGGCAGTTAAAAAAAAATCCCTTTCAGGTAGGGTTGCCAACTTCCAGGTGGAACCTGTAGGTCTCCCGCTATCACAGCTGGTCCCTAGATGACCGAGATCAGTTCACCTTGAAGAGAATGGCCAACTTTGGAGGGTGGACAGTATGGCGCTGTACTCTGCTGAGCCCCCCCCCCGGACCACACCCTCGTCAGATTCCACTCCTAAAATCTCCAGGTATTTCCCAACTCGGAACTGGCAGCCCTACTTCCAAAACTCAGGGCCGTGTGTGTGTTTCCTCCTTTCCTGGGATGCTCAATTGGGGGAGCTTGTTTTGCATTAAACTGAGGGGAACTAGAACATCCCTGTTCCGCTTCTTGTGACAGTCCCCTTCTGGTAGGGATGGGAACCTTGGAAGTCCCTAGGCCGGGGTTTGGGGGTGTTTCCTACAGAGTGGAGCTTTGGGGGCAGATTTCACCTAGAATCGATCGGGTTAAATATATATCCATTTGCCTTGCAAGTACAGAAGCTTTTACGCAGTATCCCTGATCCTCCACGTATTCCTGGTTATGGGGGGGAAATGCTGTTCAAAGAAATTACAAAGGTGATCTGGCTCCAATCGTAGCAAAGGAAAGAAACGTTACTCACAAAAAGATTATAAGCATTTCTTATGCAACATTCGTGTAGGTCCTTCACCCAAACAGTGATTCACACATGGAATTCACTGCCACAGGAGGGGGTGGTGGCTACAAGCATGGACAGCTTCTAGGCTTCCCAAGAACTTACCACGTGCCGGCGGGGGATGGATACGTCCTCTCAGGACCATCCCCAGGGGAAGGAGAGGCACGGAGCACCATGCCGTCGCCAGGAAGGGACGGTAGGCGACGCTCTGGCAATGGGGCTGGAAACTCGATGGTACCATTGAGTTTTCAGCCCCTTTGCCAGAGCGTCACCTGGTATCACTTCTTGGCGATGGCATGGTGCGTTACCAGGAAGACTGGTCCGGCCGGGGAGCATTCGTCCCCCGGCCCCAGAGGGTAAGTACTTGGGAACCCTAACAGCTTCATAGATAAATATCTGGAGCAGAGGTCCATCAGTGGTTATTAGCCACAAGGTAGAGATAGGAACTTTCAGTCTGGGGCAAGGGATGCACTCTATTCTTGGTGCTGGGGGGGGGCAGCAGTGGGAGGGCTTCTAGTGTCCTGGCCCCACTGCTGGACCTCCTGGTGGCCCCTGGTATTTTTGGCCACTGTGTGACCCAGAGTGTTGGACTAGATGGGCCATTGGCCTGATCCAACATTGGCTTCTCTGATGTTCTTATGTTCCTATGTCCATTTTGTAAACAGATGAATTTCGAAAAGGTTAACTTGCTAGAGCTCCAACCCCAGGGAAGAGAGAGAGGAGAGGTCCTATGTAAGATGAAACAAAAGGCAAGTGAGGGCCGAAGAGGCTCAACATCTACCTGATTGGAGGGTGGGGCCAACTGCCAAGTTCACACGAGTGAGAGAATTCTCTTAACCCTTTCCTTCCCAGGTCCTCTTTCATGCAGTTACAATATCCAGCAGAATCTAGGACAAAGTTCAAGTACAGTGGCACATTTAAGACCAACCAAAATTGAATAGAACTTTGTTTTACAGATATGTATCTGAAGAAGTGTGCGGGCACATGAGAGCTTATACCTTGAATAAAACTCTGCTTTACAGATATGTATCCAAAGAAGTGTGCATACGCGCGAAGGCTTATACCTTGAATATAACTTTATTTTACAGATACGTATCCGAAGAAACGTGCATGGACCCAAAATCATTGGTGTGATCTCATTTGGAATACTGTGTACAGTTCTGGTCACCACATCTCAAAAAGGATATTATAGCATTGGAAAAAGTACAGAGAAGGGCAACTAGAATGATAAAAGGGTTAGAACACCTTCTCTATGAAGAAAGGTTAAAACGCTTGGGGCTCTTTAGCTTGGAGAAATGACAGCTGAGGGGTGACATGATCGAGGTTTATAAGATTATGCATGGGATTGAGCAGGTTGAGAAAGAAGTCCTTTTCTCCCTTTCTCACAATACAAGAACTCGTGGGCACTCCATGATATTGCTGAGCAGTCGGGTTAGAACAGATAAAAGGAGGTATTTCTTCACCCAAAGAATGATAACATATGGAATTCACTGCCACAGGAGGTGGTGGCAGCTACAAGCATGGACAGTTTCAAGAGGGAATTAGATAAACATCTGGAGCAGAAGTCCATCAGTGGCTATTAGCCACAGGGTATAGATGGGAACTCTCAGTCTGGGGCAGGTGATGCACTCTATTCTTGGTGCTGGAGGGGGGGCAGCAGTGGGAGGACTTCTAGTGTCCTGGCCCCACTGCTGGACCTCCTGATGGCACCTGGTATATTTTGGCCACTGTGTGACAGAGTGTTGGACTAGATGGGCCACTGGCCTGATTCAACATTGGCTTCTCTTATGTTCTTAAGCTTATACCTTAAATAAAACTTTGTTTTACAGATATGTATCCTAAGAATCATGTGTGCACGCAAGAGCTTATACCATGAATAAAACTTTGCTTTACAGATATGTATCCAAAGAAGCGTGCATGCCCACGGAAGCTTCTACCCAGAATTAGACTTTATTGGTCTTAAAGGTGCCACCGGACTCGAAATTTGCTCTGCTGCTTCAGACCAACACCCCAGTAGACCACCTGAATCTGTCAACAGAATCTAGAGATCTGAGGGTGTGATTCCAATGGAGCAGGACTTTGGGGGAGGGATTTCTCCTGGAATCTGGGGTGTTCTATAGATCCTGCCCTCTGCAGCTGCTGTCTGGAGATCAGTTGTAACTGTGGAAGAACTCCAGGCCCCACCTGGAGGTTGGCGACTCACTTGTGCCTCACCGTGCTGTGCTTCAGGGGGGGTGTCCCCTCCGCCTCCTGTACCGGCTGATACCAGGAGTCGACTTGGTTGGGAGAAGAAAGGATGAATGAACAAGGGCAAGGCGTGGGGAGGGAAGAGGGTGTTTAGCTTCCTCCGTCCTTATTTAAACTTAAAAAAAAAAATGGGTTCCCGTGCCCCGTGGATCGCTCATTCCCTTCCCGAGTGAGGTTAACATCTTCTGGCCATGGAGGGGGTTTCTATGAGCATGTGGTGCAGCCGCCAGCGTCCGTGCTGCACTGTGAAAGTAGGAGACTGAGATGTCTTGATCCTCATCGCGGAAGAAGAGGGGAAACATTAACTTCCCCCCCCTCTGCTGCATATCACAGGAGGAGGGGGGGAAACACGGTAAGGCTCGGCTCTCCCCCCACCCCGACCCTGTTGCCTGCAAACAATAACGCTCTCATCTTCCCTGCTGTGCTCGTCTGTTGGGATGCACTTTCAAAGCCCGAGACAACACACTGACAGGCCGAAAGCTAAACGGCAAGGATGAAAGCGCCAGCGGGGATGATCCCGTTTGCGGCAGCCGTTGCAGGCTGTCCTCCTTAGATCTTAGTTCTCCACACTACACTTTATATTGTGTTTTATTCCTATCCCTGCCAGTTTGGTGTAGTGGTTAAATGCACGGACACTAATCTGGGAGAACCGGGTTTGATTCCCCACTCCTCCACGTGCAGCTGCTGGATGACCTTGGGCAAGCCATAGTTCTGTCAGGACTGTTCTTGAAAAAGAGCCGTTTCTGTCAGAGCTCTCTCAGTCCCACCTACCTCCCAGGGGGTCTGTTGTGGGGAGGCCCTCGGACCAAGTTTTCCATGGACCGGAGCTTGGTTGGTGAGTTGTTAGCCCAGCCCAGGCCCCCTCACATTTTCCACAGACCGCCCAGGGTTTTCTGGGGTTCATTTGGTCGATGAACAGTCCATGGAAGCTGAGTCAGAAGGCATTTCAGTACCTCCTGAGTCCACTTCCACATCGTGCCACCAGGTAGAACAGGTAGAGAAAGAGGTACTCTTCTCCCTTTCTCACAATACAAGAATTTGTGGGCACTCCATGAAATTGCTGAGCGGTCAGGTTAGAACGGATAAAAGGAAGTCCTTCTTCACCCAAAGAGTGATGAACGCAGGGAATTCACTGTCACAGGAGGTGGTGGCAGCTACAAGCATGGACGGCTTCAAGAAGGAATTAGATAAGCATAGGGAGCAGAGGTCCATTGGTGGCTATGAGCCACAAGGTATAGATAGGGACTCTTGAGCAAGGGATGCTCTGTCTTCTTGATGCTTGGAGGGGGGCAACAGTGGGAGGGCTTCTAGTGTCCTGGCCCCACTGCTGGACCTCCTGATGGCACCTGGTATTTTTGGGCACTGTGTGACAGACAGAGTGTTGGACTGGATGGGCCGTTGGCCTGATCCAACATGGGCTTCACTTATGTTCTTACGTTCTTAGTGAGGAAGCCAGAAGTCGACTCAGAAGACCGGAAGTGGACTCAGAATGCCTTCTGAGCTCCTTCACATGGCGTGTCGGTAGCACAATGCGAAAGTGGACTCAAAAGGCATTTAAATACCTTCCGAGTTGACTTCTGCATGGCGTCACCACAGAAGCAGTGACAGGGGTGTGTTTCCTTTAAATGGCTTTTATAAGCTCCCCCCATCACGATCCTCACGAACTACGAACTGGTTCGTAAAATGGAAAAAGTTTGTGGTCCATGAAACCCACGGACCTCCACGGTCCTCCAATTTTGGGGGGGGTTGATGCCCATCCCTACTCAGCATCTCTTGCGCGGTTTTTGATGGCTCTTCGCTAGCTAACTAGGCTCTTGCTTTGGATTTCATGAAGTTACAGCCACATCCTCCTTACTTAGTGTGGGAAGAAAGTGTAGTAATTTATTAATTAAGTAATTAATTAAGTAATAATAATTAGTTACTTAGCTACCCCTTGGAGATCGGCTAGTTATTGTCTCTTTTTTATTTTTAAATTTTCTTCTCCCATACTAAGCGCCTGGGCATATGTGCAGTTAAAAACCCTAACAATGCACATGCTACTACAAGGGTTCAGACCTTTCTTAGCAGTGGTGGCCTTCTGTGCTTCTCACAAGTGAATGGGCAGCTAAAATACCAGTGGTTTCTTTCTCTTTCAGTGATGGCGTATATGTCGGGGGATTCTTGGCTTTTGTTTCAATCCCTAAGGGCGAGAGAGTCCATTAGTAGCCCTGTGATGGGCGGGGAGGGAAGGGAAGGGAAAGGCTACTTGAGTGGGAACCACCATGGGCTAGATCAGGAGCAGGCCTGTAACCAGGATTTTGTAATCCAGGGGGCCTTTAGATAAGTCGGGGGTCACTGACATCACAAAATAAAAAATTAAACTAAAAATTTTAAAACTCACTTTTGCAGCATTCAAACTCTGCTTGCCTACACGGGGAAGCCAGCCACGCTTGGGGAAGCGGTGGCGGTGGGGAGTCCACCAGGCAGCCCACAGAGTTGGGAGTTCTCTAGGAGGCCCAGAGAGCTGGGGGGGGGCTGGATGAAAGTCAGGGGGCCTGGGCAGGAAGTCAGGGGCCTGGCCCCAAAACGCCCCACCGTGGCTACGGGCCTGATCAGGAGTCCCCAACATGGTCCTCATCGGCACCATGGCACCCGCCAGCACCTTTTCTGGTACCCGCCAGGTGTTTTTAGGAAGTGGGTGGGGCCAGGTAAGGCTTTTGCCCAGCAAGTCTTCTGAGTGGCTACTGGAGATTTGGCTGGCTGCACAGATTGTTTAGAACGTTGCTTTGGCAGCAGCTGCCAACATAGCACAAGGATCTACACTGTGTGACTGAAGCTGTGGCAATTATTTTGTGGTTGGCTCCACCTTCTATGGCAGCCATTTTGTGGCTGCGGCCACCATGCCCTGTCATAATTCCAAATGTGTCCGTCGGCTCAAAAAGGTTGGGGCTCCCAGGGCATCTGGTGGTTCTCTCTTCCTTCTCACGGAAAGTTGGATGCAGCTATGTGTACAGCATGGGTGTTAGCTTATATACACTTCTGGAAAGAAACCTTGTAAAATGAAGAATGTAAAAAAACACACATACCCAACCCCCACCCCAATTCCTGGCAAGAAAAGTTGAAGAGTCAGGGTGCCACCACTCTGGACTTAGGGTCCCCTTGAGAAGGCCCAGAGTATCCTCCCAAGCCCAACCAAAATGCCCCTTTTAAGCCGAGAAACATAGGTGTGATAACCAGGCAGAGAACAATTTAAAAAAGGGTTTATTAATACAGTACTGGAGCAAGGCAAACAAGACAAGGTGCTTTAAATATATATAACAGTGTTTAAAGGAAAAATAAACAAATCTAATGCAACTACCTATTTCTTCCTAACTGGTTCTTATTTCAAGGCCCACAGCCTTCTTATGCCAGGCCTGTCTGTACTCACTCTTTCCCAAGTGAGGGATCTTTCTTTCAGACCAGTCCCCTCAGTTTTACTCGGTGTAAGGGAAGACCACAGAAGAGAAAAGAAACAGTTTTCACAGTTTACAAAGCTTAAGTTACATCTCCTCACACAATTCCTGTACACTGATTGGTTACAACAGTCACTAAGCTTTATGGGGATTGTAGGCTGTCTGCTTTCCACTCCCACACAGGTCTCCTAGGGCCTAAGCCTCTAGGCCTTGTCTCAGTCCTACACAGATCATGACACAGGGTATGTAACTTATTTGGCCTGTGGAGAAAGATTAAATCCTCTAAAATTCTTCAAAACCATTCTAGAAAATCTTGTCTGCTGTCTCCATTTGCGGGCTTATTACGAATGGACCATATCCATTTTGAACTCAGGTGACGAAGTAATATATCTGATGTATGTAGTATTAAGTATATGAATGCCTTCCTAATTTGTTCCTCCGTGTCGGAATAAGTTCTTGTTAAGGTGGCAAAGCCATCATTTATGAATGGACAAGAATTCCTAAAAGGACTACAGAAAATAGTCTTTCAACTGAAGCCTCAATTTCTATGTCCATACACCCTGTACATAACTTCCATATTTTTGTAACCTTAGACTGATTCAGTACATTGCTTCTTATCTTAGATTCAAAGCATCAGGGAAGCAGTGTCTGTGTCCTACTTTGAATAAACCTTTTAAGTATTATTAATGTTATTAGAACATCCCCCTTGTTTTAGGGTGTTGCGGTTTCATGGTTGGCCTCTTTCTGTACCTTGTGAGTTTCTGATTCAAACTCCACCCTTTTTGATGCCATTTCAGAGGCTTCCGTATTACAAGGCGCTCTTTTAACTAACTTCTGATGATGCGCCGCATCAAAGCCGTGTGTTCCCATTGAACAACTTGAAAACCACAAATGAAATATAGATCAATTGATGGCGGTGTCGTATGCTAAGACACTGTTTCTTTGGAAGGAGTGCTTCAGGGCCAGTGGCAGGGTGAGGCACAGGAAACTTGGAAAACTAGCGGCATCAAATTTTACCAAGTTTTACTGCCGTTCTGTGTTTATTCAATGTTAGTAGCACTGTAGTCATTCTGCCAAAAAACAAAACAAAACATGCTGTCTCGACTGAAGAGGTCTGTTGTATCTTTTTACGACAAACGGTGATAGCCAGGATTTTGTGGTCTGTGGGGCAAATTATTTTCTGGTGGGGCTGAAGTTCTCAGCGCAGAAAGAAAAGCCATTGAGCCAATAGACAGCTGTGACCAGGACAGATCTCTAAATTGCAAGTTGTCAACCACTTCAGGTAACAGTTCTCAGCCGCTGCAAGTTAATCACTTCTGCCAGTCTAAGCAACAATTCTGATACCAAGCCGGCAGGTGGGGGTGATGAGTTCTAGAGTGAAGAAAGCTAACACTTAGGAGGCAGGAAAACTATCTTAAAGGAGACCAGTGTCTTGACACAGAGTTAGAAAGGATCCTAGAGGTCACCTACTCCAACCCCCTTGCTCAGTGGGGGAGTTAGTCAACTACAGCACCCCATTCTGCTTAAAAGAGTGCATATCTTTAAGGACCTCCAAAACATCCTATCATTAATAGCCTTGCTCAAGTTTTGCAAACCGAAGGCCATGGCTTCCTTGATTGAATCGATCCATCTCATGTTAGGTCTTCCTCTTTTCCTGCTGCCTTCAACTTTTTCTAGCATGATTGTCTGTTCCAGTGACTCTCGTCTTCTCATAACATGACCAAAGTACAACAACCTCAGTTTAATCATTTGAGCTTCTCCTCAAATATTACATACAATTGGGGGGGAGGTGTATAGTTGCCAGGAAGAACTGATTAGAGTCAAGATGCATAAGTAACTAAACAATAAATACAGCTAAAATTGTAATAACACATTTGATAAGATATGTAAATAGCAGCAAATTGGCATACAGTAAAAGAGAGGACTAAGTTTGAGTCTGAGTGTATAGCGAGATAAGAAGCCAATATCTCTGTTAAGCCCTGGGGGTTCCATTTTCCCGAGTGTTGTAATAACTTGTAACTTAGCAATCTCCCATTTCCATCTGTTTCTAAAATCCCTTTGCGATAAAACAGCTACTTTGGGGTCCCATACTGAGTGCCCTGGGAGGCTGAAATGTTCTCCTAAAGGTTTCTCAGTTTTGTGATTCCTGATGTCAGATTTGTGTCCATTCATCCTTGGACGTGGGGTTTGACCTGCTTGTTCTATGTAGAGAACTGAAGGATGTTGTTGGCATTTAATGGCAATATACCGTGTTAGAAGACTAGCAAGCAAATAAGCCTGAGATGGCGTAGTTGATGTTGCTTGGTCCAATGGTTGTGTTATCTGGGTTTATGTGTCAGCAAAGTTGGCATCTGAGTTTATTGCAAGCTCTGGTACCAGCGTCCATGTTCACATGAGATGTTGTATTATTGTGAGGAGTTGTTTGAGATATGTGGGGCTGCCTGTGCACTAGAATGTTCATCCAGCCGCTGCTTGAAGACTGCCAGTGAGGGAGAGATCTTCCTCCTGGTGAGGCAAGGGTATCCCCTGATATTGGGGCCCCCAATCCTCCATGGCCCAACTGGCCAGTGTTGGAAGTCCCACCGCTGAGAAGCCCCCTCCCAGTGGTGCCGGTACAATGACATCTCCCAGGAGTGACGTCATCACGTTCCTGATGTCGGGGGCAACACTCTAGGTTTAGGGCAAAACTCTATGGTTTTGAGGCCAAAAAATCCATAGTGTTTTGCCCAAAACCTAGAGCGTCACCCCAGCGTCAGAAACGTGACGATGTAATTTCTGTTGACATCATTGCGGCACGCAAAGCATGCACGCGGGAAGATCTTCAAGGAGGAACCCGGAGGCCACCCTGCCGGCAGCCGGGTAGGACCTGGCAAGCCCTATCAACCACCTCCCGTCATGTTTCCAATAATATTCAATATCCGTGCCCAGAAAGGTGTGTGGATGTGTGTTTATGATTAACATTAAAAATATTAATCATCCCGGTCTTGTGAAAAGACCTTCCCCCCCAGTTCTAATCCTATTCACTCGCAGGTAATTGCTATTGCTTTCCGTGCTGCTTATTTCCAAGTTACCTGTGCTCTGTGTGACATCCCTGTGGTATATCTCTAATGTATCTATTCAGGGGGAGTTTTAGTAACCTGAGTGGGCCTAACAAGAGCATGGGTATGTTCTAATTGGCCCCCCAAGCACTCACCAAAGCACTGTCGTGATGTAGCTCTCGATCGGAATCTTTGTAACTAGTGTGCCACTGATACGGCATATAATTTTCCGATCAGTGGTGTCTCTGCTAAGTTAACAATGTAATACGGCTTTTCTTGCATTAATTCATTCCTATGTTAGAAAAACGAGTTGTAATGAACGAGAGAGAGAGAGAGAGAGAGAGAGAGAGAGAGAGAGAGAGAGAGAGAGAGAGAGAGAGAGAGAGATTACCCGCTTCTCTTTCATAGAAGAAAGCATGCCTACCTATGAAAAGTTGGTTTCTCCTCTAAGAACAGTATTTATTACTTGATGTTTAAAGGTCTTCATGCAAATCTGTTGAGAGTATGGAGATTTCTCCAACAAATTTGATCTAAAAACTAAAATCAAATCAATCTATAGAAGTTACAGTGTTTTTAACCGGATGTAATTTTTGCATTCATATTTTCTCAAGTGTAACGTTTGCTGCTGCTGCTGCTGCTGCTGCTGCTGCTTCTTCTTCTTCTTCTTCTTCTTCTTCTTCTTCTTCTTCTTCTTCTTCTTCTTCTTCTTCTTCTTCTTCTTCTTCTTCCTTTTTTTGTTGCATATTTAAGAAGCATTTTTTCTTGTTGGATGTTATATTAGAAATTAAACTATTGTGTGAGTTTTGAAGGGTAGCTGTGTCGGTCTGTGGGAGAACAGCGAGGTTCGAGTCCTGTCACATCGTAGAGACAGACAAGATTCTTTGGGGTACGAACTTTCAAGAGTCATGGCCTCGTTCATATCATACAAGTCAGAACAGAGAGGTCCGCGTTCTTATATCTTTGTCCGAAGGTGGGAGCGGGTGTAGTAGAGAAGGAACTCAGAATGCAGGGGGGTGAGCTGTGGGTTGTTTAAACAGAAGGTAAAGGGGGATCTCAGTGTGGGGATTCAGGTTAAAAATCCTGTATATATTTATCACAAGAAGAAGAAGAGGAAGAGGAGGAGGAGGAGGAGGAGATTGAATTTATACCCTACCCTTCACTTGGAGTCTCAGAGCAGTTTACCAACTCCTTTCCTCCCCCCTCCCCACAGCAGACACCCTGTGAGGTAGGTGGGGCTGAGAGAGCTCTCTCGAGGACTGCCTTTGAGAGAACAGCTCTGACAGAAGTATGGCTTGCCCAAGGTCATCCAGCAACTGCAAGTGGAGGAGTGGGGAATCAAACCTGATTCTCCCAAATTAGAGTCTGCGCACTTAAACTACTACACCAAACTGGCTCTCTGAAGAATGTGCATTTCTTCTTCTTATTGCCAAAACAGTCTTTGCGGTAGACATTACGAGAACTGTATCCTTTTGCAAACTCTCCTGATACCCCTTTATGTACTGCCCCAGATTTATTGTATTTATAAAACGTATTAATGCATTAATGGCCTTCCCACTGCCGAGTAGCCCTCCAGGCAGCATACAGCGACAGGGGACTCGCACACACACGCCGCTCACAACTCTTCACAAGGAAAAATGGACAAATAATTGAAAGCGAAATCTCTTTCCTCGAATTTGCCCGCTGAATTCGGCTGGTACGTGAAGCACGGGTGCAGAGTTAGAGCATTTCAGTGCATCTCTGTAGAAACTGCAAGTCTTTAGTGAAGGGGCCCAAGGGAATTGGAAGACGTTGACGTTCTTGATGAAGGGCAAGAGAGGGAGCATGGGTTGGAGGTAGGGTTGCCAGCTCTGGATTGGGAAATACCTGGAGATTTTGGGGGTGGAGCCTGGGGAGGGCGGGGTTTGGGAAGCAGAGGGACTTCAGTGCCGTTTAATCCCGTAGAGTCCACCTTCCAAAGCAGCCAATTTCTCCGTGGGGGGACTGATCCCTGTCACCTGAAGATTAGTCGTAATCCCAGGATATCTCCATCTACCACCTGGAGGTTGGCAACCTTCACTGGCGGCCTCTTTCTACTCGTGTGAGCCTTGTGATTCCAACTCATGCAAACCCAGGGCACCAGCTTTTATTAACTGAACAGCTCCTAATTGCTTGCACTTTTCGTTCACTGTGCTGTTTCCCCGTGATTGATTTTATTTGGGAGCGTGCAAATACGATAGACGTTAGCTAAGTTTTCACGGGGACCATGGAGAGTGCTTTGAAGCCCCACCTGGGGCTGTTGACGCGCAGGTGTGAAAGAGGAATGGAGCTTTTAATGTGTGGGCCTCAGGGTGTTTGAATGTGAGGCCTCCCCTTGAAGGGTTAACATGAACGGTAAGGAACCGATCTATCCTGGTGGTGTTGCCAATGGGTCCCACGGCCTGCACAGTTCTTATCGTCTTCAAGGCCGAGGCAGTTAACTTCTCGTGAGTACCTGCCATCCGTGTGAGGGGAGGGGAAGGGTGTGTGTCCGTGAGATGAGGTAATTTTCTAGAGGCTTCTTCCGGGAGCATGTTCTGATTGGATGTCATCCTCTCTTGATGTTGCTGGGCCAAAAAAAAAATATAAAATAAGCTAAGGGCCTAATGATGAGAGACTAGCTGAGAGATTCTGATGGGCCAAAGACCCGAACGACGGCCTGCTTGGATCTTGATTGCTGGCAACACAGAGAGTGCCGGGGCTTCGGCCTTTGACTTTTGAAATTGAGGTCTGTGCTGTCTAACGCTAGTCCTAAAAGTGCTAGACTCAGCTGGCAGTGGGGGTTGCCGGCTCCAGGTTGGGAAATACCCGGAGATCTGGGAGGGGAGGGACCTCAAGTGAGGCGTAATGGCATATCGCCCACCATCCCAAGCAGCCATTTTCTCTGTCGTCCGGGGATGAGTGGTAATTCGGGCAGATCTCCAGCCACCACCTGGAGGTTGGCAGCTCTAGTTGACAGCCACGTGTCCAACTTGTGCATGAGGGCGTCACCTGCGAACGGAGGCGCTCGTCGGAAGATCAGTCTTCGTCGTCCTCGTCTCGTTCCTCCCCACACGATCGGCAAAGGCGTCCTTCATGTGTTTCAGTCTCTCCTCCCCATAGGGCAATGCAGCGTTCACCACACCTGACAGACAGCGAGAAGGAAGGAGTGCGCGACTTGGGCTTTTCCCCCGAGCGTGGGAGGTGCATGAATGTTGAAGGACACAAAAGCACTGGGAGACGGGGTCGCACATAGTCGTGCGGCTTTTTAAAAAAAGTATCTGGTTGTTTTATGTGTTCAAGTGCCTGTGTTCTTGAAAAAAATAACTAACTGAAGAGCGAGTACTTTCTCTTAAGACAGTCCCCCCCCCTTTATAAGACAGTGAAGGGGGTGTGAATGTGGGGGGTCTGAGGAAGGAGTTCTCATAGGAGAAGAATTGCCAACTCTAGGGAAGTTCCTGGAGATTTGGGAGTGGAACCTGTGGAGGACCTCAGCAGGGGGTGATGCCAGAGAGGAGACCTTCCAAAGCAGCCATTTTCTCCAGGAGAAGTGGAATGAATGAATGAATGAATGAATGAAACAATCGCTTGTGCAGTTCAGCAGCAGAATCCACAGCCTTATTCTTAAGAACATAAGAGAAGCCAATGTTGGATCAGGCCAATGGCCCATCCAGTCCAACACCCTGTGTCACACAGTGGCCAAAAATACCAGGTGCCATCAGGAGGTCCAGCAGTGGGGCCAGGACACTAGAAGCCCTCCCACTGTTGCCCCCCATCCTAAGCACCAAGAATAGAGTGCATCACCTGCCCCAGACTGAGAGTTCCCATCTATACCCTGTGGCTAATAGCCACTGATGGACTTCTGCTCCATATGCTTATCCAGTTCCCTCTTGAAACTGTCCATGCTTGCAGCTGCCACCACCTCCTGTGGCAGTGAATTCCATGTGTTAATCACTCTTTGGGTGAAGAAGGACTTCCTTTTATCCATTCTAACCTGACTGCTCAGCAGTTTCATGGAGTGCCCACGAGTCCTTGTATTGTATTGCATTCTTCTAGTAACTGTTTTCTCTTATTGCCCTGCCTTTCCCATTCCTGTCTAATTGGGGCTTCAGAGATTAGTAAGATTAGCAGGGGGTGGGCAAAAGAACTGGGAGAGACTGGTTTGCAGATGCTGGAGATGGGAAAGCAGAAACTTAAAATAATAAAAATAAAAAAGGACTGGGTGGTGGTAGCTGGGGTGGTGATGTTTATACCCTCAAACATGAGCAGTAAAAGAGGGCACGGAAGCAGGGCAGGGATTTTGGAAGTTATCTCCTCTCAGTGTGTCTTTGGGCCAAAAAGGGAGTAGAAATTCGATACCAAATTGCAGATTTAGCTCAAAGGATAGTTACCAGGGGTATTGTGGGATTTCATCCAGCTCTCTTCACGGGGGGCGGTGGGTAGGTACATCGCGGAGTGCGGCTGGATGGGGAATACTTGATGCAAAAAGCGGGGAAAGCATATGTTGTGAACCATAACAGACGTGGGCACGGGAGGGAGGGAGATTCCGGAAAGATAATTAGAGGGCTTTAAAATGCGTGTCCGACCTTAGCTTTATCCTCCCTTTCATCCTCCAGTAGGAAATTAATTTTGCGACGGACAGTGACCCGCCCTGACAACTGATGGCTGTCGTTGAAAGTTCCTCATTTTGCCGTTTCCTTTTCTTTCTGTCTAAAGTAACACGCTGCCTGGACCACCGTCTAATTGATGGAAAGTTGAGATATGCATTTTTGTCAGAGTAAAGATTAATTCATATTCGCTATTTGTGACTGTCTTAAATAAGCCAGTCTGTTTTTTTTCCCCCTTTTTTGACACCTCCAGTTAGGAAAAGAGACATTCTCAGAGCAGCCTAGATAGTTAGCTCCGTCTTCAAGTTGCTGTCATTTCAGTTGTCGCTATTATGCTATTTGTACAGATGCATTTAGAATTTGCTCACAGAGGCAATACCAAAAAGAGATCATGGGAATAAAACTATATGTCAGTGAAGGATATTAAGGTACATATCTGAGAGCGGAGTTATCTTGCAGTAATCTGTTGAAACTTTCAAATTCTGCCAGGCAGAGAGAGTCAATTCAGTCAAGCACAAACATTTTACACTTAGTTCTGCAGAATAATACCTTTTCTAGGTTCTTAATCTTCTGGCCAGGAACCAGGGTATTCTTTTCTATCTTGTGCCTAGCGTAAACAAGAGTACTGTAATATTTTGTACACCGTACTCCATGAAACCAACCAGCGCCTCTACAATAACCCCAAATGGAAATGACGTGATGGTTTTATGAGTTATCAAAACGTGCAAAAGTATAAAGGGGAAAAAAAATCCCATATGTCTATATTTCACCATAACGAATGAGGAAAGGAGAGCTCTGATATGAAGATGATTATTTGGGCTGTATCCAATTGCGCCCTTTGGTTAGCAGAGGAACTGATGGATTGATTTAGCAGATTTTTTAGGTCCCGTCTCCAAAGGAACCTGCCCAAGGTGGCTTACAAAAATAAAACATAATACAAAACAAAGCATTAAAAGTTACTAAAAATCCAGCATGACAGACCCATATAGCCTGAAACACAGACTTCCGAGCAGCTCAAAAGTTTCTGATTTAAACATCTCTCTGGTGCCTTAGGTTTTTTTAGGGGGATTAAAACACCCCAATTATTTTTTAAGTTTAGAAAATTGGTTTTAGGGGGGAATGAGGCGCCTTCATGTTTTTCTCCAAAGCCAACCGGCCCCATCATCTGCAAACAGGAAGAATAGGTTTGGTGTAGTGGTTGGGAGCATGGATTCTAATCTGGGAGAACCCGGGTTTGATTCCCCACTCCTGCACATGCAGCTGTTGGTGTGACCTTGGGTCAGTCACAAGTTCTCTCAGAGCTGTTCTCTCAAGAGTAGTCCTTGAAAGAGCCCTCTTAGCCCCGCCTACCTCACAGGCTGTCTGTTGTGAGGGAGGGAAGAGAAAGGAGATTGTAAGCCACTCTGAGACTCCTTTGGGTAGTGAACAATATTCCCTCTAAGCTGTGGAGTCCTGTGAGCAAAAAATCTACTTTGTGAGCTACTGGCATTAAAAGTTGTGAGTGAGCGATTTGGCTCCTGCATAAATTAGTTTGCTTTGGAGCCATCCTTCCTGAGCTAAGACAAAAATGTATGAGCCGGAGGCTAAAAAACTGTGAGCTAGCTCACACTAACTCAGCTTAGAGGGAACACTGGTAGTGAAGGGCGGGGTATAAATCCAATTTCCTCCTTCTCTCTTTTCTTCCCCTGAACTTGATGCTTAAGTGAAGATTTGATGTCTGACTGGCATCCATAGCCAGCCAATTCCTCAAATTATGTATGCCTGAAAGCACTGTAAAATTTATTTGGCAGGGAGAATCACGGCTGCTTTATGCCCCCAAATATGAAAGTCTCTTACGGAGGGCGAGATGCGCTTTCGAACTGTAGCTTTAAAACAAGCAGAAAGCAGAAGTTACTTAACTGGCTTAAAAACCAAATCTGATACTTCGTCGTTTGGGAAAATGCCATACTTTGCTTGCCAGCCGAACATCGAAAACCTGAATACGTGTATCTTAAAAAAAACACCTGCGCTCTTTGAAATTAAAGCATAGCAAGAGCCGGTGATGTCTGGATAGTTCTGCTCTCGGTTCAGTCCTAAAAATAAAACCTCAAGATGTTTTGCTTTGTTTTCCATCTTCCCGACGTGTCGGCTGTGCGGCCTGGTTTCCACGCGGGCGTGAGGCCCGTCCTTTGCCGTGTGAGAAGAATGCTCCCCCCTGCCGTGAAAACCCATTCCTTCCAGAGGGCGGCCTTGTGATCCCTCATGTGTCCCAGCGTCGCTTGAGGCAAGGTCTCACAGGAGACAAGGCAGCACAGTTTTGCACAGACCTCAGGCTGTAAAGATTCCCAGTGGTCCCCAAGGGGAGGGGGGGTCTCGGTCATAAAATAAAACCGCAAAGCAGTATTAGCAATGGGAGCTCGGCGGGGGATATCGCGATTCGAGCCCACTGGCGCTTCTCCCATGACCACCCTCATTTGGCCCACAAAAGGCCAGGCGAGTTTGGCAATCCTGAAAACAGTGGGGATTGTGGGGACGCTGAATGTGGGTTTTCAGCTACAGGTGCGGAGGGACTCCAGACATAAATTTGCCTCGTTTTGCGCTAAGAATGCCGTGAGCGCTGATTAGGTTGTCGAGTGATTACATGCTTAGATTCGACAGGGAAATATATAGTTTTATTATGCGGGGTTGCGGCAGATGTATAGAAAGGGCTCAGTGTGATGAAACTGGGGCCATAGTCACAACAGCCGCAGCCTTGTTTCCCCATAGAAATATCTTTTCTGAATCATTAGTGAAAGCTGAGAGAGATACCGCAAAGCGGCTTTGTTGAAGTCAATTAAAAAAAAAAAAGACATGGAGCACAAACATAACTAGCTTTAGAAAAGTGGTAAAAATATTGAAGAAGTTTCTAGTTAAAAACTGATTTGGTGGGTGGGAATGAAATCCTTTCTGAATATTCCCCCCGCCCCACCCCGGGTAATCATATTGCACTTCTTGAGGTTTATTTATAAATGGGACATGAAATCTTGGTTCGGTTTTCTACTATAAGAATTATCTTTGCAAATATGAAATACTGAGAAGGTCAATTCTGGACCAGAATTGCATTACAAAAGAATAAAGCATATTTGTTCTGGCCCTGCCTTTTGATTGTTTTGTTTGGACCACCGTGCCCATGAATGCTGTTATTGGTGGGGGTGACTAGATATCTCTAGCAAACAGGTCAGCTTCTTGTAAGAAGAAAAGGAGGAGGAGGAGGAGGAGGAAGAGATTGGATTTATACCCCGGCCTTCACTACCCAAAGGTGTCTCAGAGTGGCTCACAAACTCCCTTCCCTTCCCCTCCCCACAACAGACACCCTCTGAGGTGGGTGGGGCTGAGAGAGCTCTGACTGAGAACTGCTCTTTTTCAAGAACAGCTGTGCCAGAACTATGGCTTGCCCAAGGTCATCCAGCAGCTGCGAGTGGAGGAGTGGGGAATCAAACCTGGTTCTCCCAGATTAGAGTTCGCACACTTAACCACTACACCAAAGAAGCTCTTTCAATTGCTGTACCTCTGGCATCTAAAATGGGCAGAAATCTGTGTTCAAAATTCAAAGCAATACCTGGGTGATGTAGACCAGGGCAGGGGTCCTAGTGTGGTGCTTGTGGGTGCCACGATGCTGCTGACAACTTTCCTGGCACCTGCCAAACATTTTTATGAATTGGGCGGGGCCAGGTGGTGCTTCTGCCCAGCAAGGATTCTGATTGGCTATCGGAGAGTTGATTGGCTGTGCAATTTTTAAAAAATGTTTTGGCAGCAACCGCTGCCCCACCACAAGGAACAGTACTGTGTGACTGAGTCAAGCTGTGGCAATCATTTTATTGATTGATTAATTTGATTTGATCTCTACCCCACCACCGCAGCAGGCGCGGGGTGGCTGGCTTTGCCTACTGTGGCAGCCATTTTGTTGCTGATCTCACTGTGCCCTGTCAGAATTCGAAAGGTGGCCTCAAATTCAAAAAGATTGGGGACTCTGGATGTAGACGTATCCCATTATATACTGCAAGGATTGCTGTACAGCTGTGCCAAACCTCACTGAAAACGTGCCTCTTTGAACCACTTGGAGATTGATGTCCCGATATTCTAACTTCATTCTTTCCATTAAAATTCAAGGCTAATTTGGGATGATCTGATCTGAAGGAGTAACGATTATGCAGTTGCCTTAAATACATTTTTAAGAGGAAGTGTCAACACGAAACTTGTGCTAGAAATGAGGTTATATTTAGTACAAAGCCTTCTTCACGCCGTGATGCTGAGCGGGTATTTCATCTTCGATCTTTTGTGCAGACCCCTCCAGGGGGGACACTGTGTGCGGGAGCCAGAAATTTGTTCCCGCCTTGGGACCACGTGCTCTCACACAGCAGCGCCCCCTCCCCGGTTCCTCTTTTGTTGCCGAAGGAGAAGGTTGTCTTTCTGGAGTCCCCAGTTTTTTCTTCGTTGGTGAGGGATTGCTCCCCCAGGTCGCTGAGGTTGTTCTGGCTTCAGAGTTTGCACCATGGCTCCAAAAGCCCTTTTCAAAAAATGCACCCATTGTGGGGCGAAGAAGAAGAAGAAGAGAAGAGATTGGATTTATACCCCGCCCTCCACTTGGAGTCTCAGAGTGGCCTACAAACTCCTTTCCCTTCCCCTCCCCACAACAGACACCTGGTGAGGTAGGTGGGGCTGAGAGAGCTCTGACAGAAACTGCTCTTTTTCAAGAAGAAGAAGAAGAAGAAGAAGAGATTGGATTTATACCCCGTCCTTCACTACCCAAAGGTGTCTCAGAGCGGCTTACAAACTCCTTTCCCTTCCCCTTCCCACAACAGACACCCTGTGAGGTAGGCGAGGCTGAGAGAGCTCTGACAGAAACTGCTCTGTTTTCCAAGAACAGCTGTGCCATAGCTTGTGACTGACCCAAGGTCACCCAGCTGGCTTCATGTGGAAGAGTGGGGGAATCAAACCCGGTTCTCCCAGATTAGAGTCCGCGCACTTAACCACTACACCAAACTAGCACTCCCTAACTGACCCTAACTGACTCTCCCTAACTGACCCTAACTGACGAACACAACCTATGTCTTTTTTGCTTGGGTGAAGGGCGCCAGGTTTCCACAGGTAAGGCTTGCCAACGCTTTACCTCCCAAAGCTCGGGGGGTGGGGGGAATAGGACATCAAAACTTAAAGCAACATTGCAGGAGAAAGCTCTCAAAGCTTCAGAGCCATCACCCAAGCCAGCTCTGGGGAAATTGTCCATTGCCACGTCCTTGAATTTGGCACGGTCGGCTCCACCTCCGGGATCCACGTCGCAACAGGCCTGATCCAGGTCGCATTCTCCTCTGGCTCACTGTACCTCTTCCCGGCGACCAGGTCCTCCAAACCATCCTCTTGTTAAGAGCCTTTCTCAGGCCTTGCAAACTTGAGGGCCTTTGTGACTTCCTTGATAGAGTCCATCCATTTCCTGTTGGGTCTGCCTCTTTCCCTGCTGCCTTCAACTTTTCCCAGGGTTATTGTCTTTTCCAGGGACTCTCGTCTTCTCACAATGCAACCAAAGGATGATAGCCTCAGTCGTTTTAGCTTCTAGCGAGAGTTCAGGCTTGATGTGATGATCTAGAATAGTTATATACTGGATAGTTATATATTGGGAAAGAGAGGGTTGGGAATATTTCTTTGGATTTATATCCCAACCTCCCTGCAAGAGTGCTGCGGTGGCTCAAGTGGTTAAGACGCTGAGCTGCAGACCGGAAGGTCGGTAGTTCAGCAGTTCAAGACCCATGAGTGCTGCACGACGGAGTGAGCTCCCGTCTCTGGCCCCAGCTCCTGCCAACCTAGCAGTTCGAAAGCAATAAATTGCAAGTAGATAAATAGGTACCACTTTGGTGGGAAGGTAACAGCCTTCCGTGTGCCTTGGTGTTTAGTCATGCTGGCCACATGACCATGGAAACATCTTCAGACAGTGCTGGCTCTTCGGCTTGGAAACAGAGATGAACACTGCACCCCTAGAGCACCGCACTCAACTGGCTTTCGAGCAAGGGAGACCTTTACCTTTACCTCCCTGCAAGCAGGCTCTTCCCCCCATTTCCCTCTAGGGTTTCCGCTATTACAGCTCATCTCCAGGTGACAGAGATCACTTGACCTGGAGAAAATGGCCACTTTGGAAGGTGGACTCTATGGCATTGTGCCCCACTGAAGTCCCTCCCCTCCAAAACCCCGCCCTCCTCAGGCCCCACCCCCAAAATCTCCAGGTATTTCCCAACCCTGGGAAAATGTCTGTCATCTTTTCCAGGAGCTTGTTCCAAAGATGTTTGTGTTTCAGTGAAGAAATCTTGCTTCTGACTTAAGGGTGTCCCTGCCCAAGTCATTTTATCTGTTCTGCAATTAATAATAGCTTAGAATACATTTCCCCGTATTTCAGCTGCCACCGTAGGGGAGTATCACAATGGAGCATAAGATTTTAAAGAATCTTTCCAAATACTTGGATTATCCGTTGCATTTTGTATTCTGTGTTGCAAAGTGAACCCCCCCCATCCCCAAAGTGAGCATCGCTTGCTCCCCAATCATAGTAACTTCGGTAGCTTTGCTGATACGGAGCCTCTCCTTGCGCCAGAAAGCATATCTGGGAGGGAAGGGTTGACAGCTTTATGTAACTGCACATTAATGGAGCTGTCAACCCGACTGTTATTGGAGGGACTGTGAACTTTCCAGAACGAATTAAAAATGATTTGCTATATCACAGATCTCAGCTTCCTCCTTTGTCTAAATAACAAATGGCCCGTGCTTTCCAAAACAAACACGCCCTTACTAAGCATTGAGTTGCTTAAGAAAGTTGTGAGTTTGTTTGGCTATCCAAATCTTCAAACTCTACTTTGGTGGAGCACGGAGCACTGGAGGAGCTGTGGCTCAGTGGCAGAGCATCTCCTTGGCATGCAGAAGGACCCTGGCTCAGTCCCCGGCATCTCCAGTTAAAAAGATCTGGCAGTAGGTGATGTCAAGGGCCTCTGCCTGAGACTCTGGAGAGTTGCTCCCAGTCTGAGTAGACAATATGGACATTGATGGACCACAGGTCTAATTCAGTATAATTAATGTCTTCATTGATGGCTTCATTAATGTCTTCATGGATGTCTTCAAGAGGAAATTAGATAAGCATATGGAGCAGAAGTCCATCAGTGGCTATTAGCCACAAGGTATAGATAGGATCTCTCCATCTGGGGCAAGTGATGGTCTGTATTCTTGGTGCTTGGGGTGGGGGGCAACAGTGGGAGGGCTTCTAGTGTCCCGGCCCCACTGCTGGACCTCCTGATGGCACCTGGTATTTTTGGCCACTGTGTGACACAGAGTGTTGGACTCGATGGGCCATTGGCCTGACCCAACATTGGCGTCTCTTAGGTTCTTATATGAACTCTCTGTCTTCTTGGTGCTTGGAGGGGACAACAGTGGGAGGGCTTCTAGTGTCCCGGCCCCACTGCTGGACCTCCTGATGGCACCTGGTATTTTTGGCCACTGTGTGACACAGAGTGTTGGACTCGATGGGCCATTGGCCTGACCCAACATTGGCGTCTCTTAGGTTCTTATATGAACTCTCTGTCTTCTTGGTGCTTGGAGGGGACAACAGTGGGAGGGCTTCTAGTGTCCCGGCCCCACTGCTGGACCTCCTGATGGCACCTGGTGTTTTTGGCCACCGTGTGACCAGAGTGTTGGACTGGATGGGCCTTTGACCTGATCCAGCAGCGGCTTCTCTCTTATGTGCTTATGCCTGGACATATGAAGATCTCTAGCACTGATCATTTGTTCATTACATTAGATAATTTATTATCTCATAATGAGAAGCAAGCTGGAAATAACCCTGTTCCATTGCCATTGTATAAAAGTTTTGCATAAATTGGCGCTTCTACAGATTTGGTCGTAGGTGAAGAAAAAGAGAGATGGTGGATACAAGGGTTGCCAGCCTCCAGGTGGGGCCTGGGGACCTCTCGGAATTACAGCTGACCTCCAGACTAAAGAGATCTATTCCCCCTGGAGAAAACGGCTGCCTTGGAAGGTGCACTCTATGCCCTTATAACCCCACGTAGGTCCCCCTCGTCCTCAAACCCCACCCAACCCAGGCTCCACCCCCAAAATCCCCAGGAATTTCCCAACCCAGACCTGGTGACGCTAGAAGAACTGGTGCTTTACATCCAGGGATCTTTTGGGGGGGGGGAACGCACTGGAGCACAGCTCCGGGAGCTCAGGAGTCAAGCCCCGCCCCCAGCCGGCATCCCGGGGAGTATTTCAGGCAGCCGAATGTCAATTTCAGCTCCATTATATCCTATGGGCCATTGAAGTCAATGGTGAAAACATAGGGTATAATCTGGGGGCTGGAGGGGAAGGGGTTTTAGGGAGAGGCTCCAAACTCACAGGGTAGCTGATGGAGCATCTCCCCAAGATACCCACCAAGTTTCAAGAACATTGGACCAGGGGGTCCAATTCTATGGGCCCCTAAACAGGTTGCCCCTATTCCCTCCATTGTTCTCTATGGTGGGAAAAAAATAATTGAACCCCCTGATCCAATGTTCTTGAAACTTGGTGGGTATCTTGGGGAGAGGCTCCATCAGCTACCCTGTGAGTTTGGAACCTCTCCCTCAAACCCCTCCCCTCCAGCCCCCAAATATACCCTATGTTTTCACCATTGACTTCAACGACCCATAGGATATAATGGGGCAGAATTGCCGCCAAATTTCTTTCATTCCCTCCTTTTCTTCTCTCTTTTTCCTCTTCTCCTCCTTCTTCTCTCTTTCTTTCTTTCCCACCTTCTTCTCTTCTCTTTTTTCCTCCTTTCCCTGTTTCCCTCCTTCTTCCCTCTCTTTCTTTCCCTCCCCTTTCCTTCTCTTTCTTTCCTTCTTTCCTTCCTTCTTGCCTTCTCTCTGCTCTCTCTCTTTCTTTCCCTCTTTCCTCCTTCTGTGGCCCAACTCTAGTGAGAAGGAGTTTAAACTTTAAACCCCTTCTCTCTTAGCTCCCCCACCCAGACCAGCTGGGGAAGGGAAGGGGAGGCTTTTGAAGATGCCTCCCCCTTTTGCTTCCCCTTCTGACATCACTTCTGGTGATGTCAGGGGTGTGGCATATGCTAATAGCCTAATAGCTCATTAGCATACCATATGCTAATGAGCTCCTGCAGCTGTTTTTCTATGAAAAGACCCCTGTTTACATCCATCAATGACCTTTAAAAAAAAACACAAAAAACACTTTATTAGTGTTCAGTACATACATCGCACAGGAATACCATACAATGAGATACATGTTGTAAACAATAACATGAAAGCAGAGGAGTTATTTCCGGTTAAATTAACAAATGACAACTGTATGCGTTAACAAGCAGAATATAACAACCAAGAGCAGTATCATTCCCAAAGATGTATCATATACCCATTTGTGGGATTTCATGCTGAGATGTGAGACATTCGAGTATGGGCAACCAAATCATGGAGAAGGTAGAGCGCCTAGAAGGCTGAGAAAGACGTGTCAAATTCTCTGTGATCTTTGCCATGGTATACAGATTCTATATCTTTCAATGCCATTGCGTAAGGGTAGGGGATTTTGGAGACTTCCAATTCAATGCAATAGTATTCTGAGCAGCACGGAGCAGTAAAGAAGCTCTTTCTCGGATGGAATAGGAACTGATTGCAGGCCCCCAAGTATTTAAGAGGAGATCTTCTGGTGTAAGAGTACATCAGTGACCGTTTTTGATCACCCTGTGCCCGAACACAGAAGCGTCAGTCATATTTGCGGTACGCCCTCCTCATTTGCCGAAAGCGAGACGCCTTTTCATCGTACGGAATGGAATCACCCAGCACCATAAATTAATTTGCTTTTACACCTGCGGAGGCCATTGTGGCGGCCAATGGACAGTTAACCACTGGACCTGCACCATGCCAACGTTAATTGGCAAACGATAACTCTTCTTACCGAGATTGGTTCTTTTGCCATATGAACATCGGTGCTCCTAATCTGATGTAGCTGAATAACGGGGGGGGAAAAGTGCCTGAAAAGGAACGAAGGGGAAATGTTGGAGGCGATAAATGTGGGCTGCCGGCTAATGTCGCCAGCTGGCTCCTCCGAAGTTTGCTATGGATGGAAGGTAGGGAACACCCAAGAGGTGGAAAATCTGGCACAAAATCTGACTGTTTTCTGGAGATAGGAAGCCGTGCCCAGGGTACAGGCATTTCTGAGCCAGATCATTGTAAAATGTCTACATTTCAGAGTCTGGGGGAAATGCCTTTTTATGCCTTTTAATTTTTTCCCCCTCTCTTGGATATTTTTGAATAATTTTGGATAGTTTTAGGAAAACTGGAGGCAATTGTTATTATTCTTTTTAAAGACGCAGCTTTACAAATGCCTGCCATGACAAATTATATATTTATAATCGCAGATAGTGAGGTCAGTGTGTTTAGTTACGTGTTGTGATGGAAAGAGAATCAACGTGCAGCGTTCCGTGGACGCCGATGCCTGCTTTCTTACGTATGTTACTGGAGGACAAAGTGAAATTTCTAAAAAACCAGGCAAACTACTGACATTTAGTATCCAGGGTGATAGATTTAGGGTTAATCCTGAGCCAAGAGTCAGCAGGACTTAGCGCTGGAACCTGGTTTAAATATTAGAATCCGTTGTTTAATGAGTGAGTTTGAACATATGCGGGTTGCGCTTTATTACTAATCCGGTCTGTCCGCACAAACAAGGGATGTTGTCTCCCAGCCAGATTTGAATCCCAGGCTGCCTCTGCATGTGAACAATTTCCCATTTTGCTCTCCTTGCCACTAAAAACAGAGAGGCAACAGAGTTTCCACATGGGATTTTCTCTGGGTCAGCCCTCCCACTATACTTACTACTGGGTCAGTAGTAAGCAGGGCTATTTTGGGGCAGGAACGCACAGGAACAGAGTTCCGGCTGGCTCCTGAGTTGGCCACGCCCAGCAGGGACTCATTAGCATAATAGGCCACACCCAACAGCAGAAACTCATCCGGATTGGCTACATTTGGGGTGTGTGGCCTAACATGCAAAGGAGTTCCTGGGTTTTGACCACAAACAAGGTAAAGAGGCCAGCGCTATGCTGGGGATTATTAGGAAGGGAATTGATAACAAATCAGCCAGTATCATCATGCCCCTGTATAAATCATTGGTGCGACCTCATTTGGAATACTGTGTACAGTTCTGGTCACCACATCTCAAAAAGGATATTATAGCATTAGAAAAAGTGCAGAGAAGGGCAACTAGAATGATAAAAGGGTTGGAACACCTTCCCTATGAAGAAAGGTTAAAATGCTTGGGGCTCTTTAGCTTGGAGAAACGACGGCTGAGGGGTGACATGATCGAGGTTTATAAGATTATGAATGGGATTGAGCAGGTTGAGAAAGAAGTACTTTTCTCCCTTTCTCACAATACAAGAACTCGTGGGCACTCTATGAAATTGCTGAGCAGTCGGTTTAGAACAGATAAAAGGAAATACTTCTTCACCCAAAGAGTGATTAACATATGGAATTCACTGCCACAGGAGGTCGTGGCAGCTGCAAGCATGGACAGTTTCAAGAGGAAATTAGATAAACATATGGAGCAGAAGTCCACCAGTGGCTATTAGCCACAGGGTATAGAATGAGAACTCTCAGTCTGGGGCAGGTGATGCACTCTATTCTTGGTGCTGGAGGGGGCAGCAGTGGGAGGGCTTCTGGTGCCCTGGCCCCACTGCTGGACCTCCTGATGGCACCTGGTATATTTTGGCCGCTGTGTGACAGAGTGTTGGACTAGATGGGCCATTGGCCTGATTCAACATTGGCTTCTCTTATGTTCTTACGTTCTTATGTTCTTAAAGAGAATAAGAAGCAAGAGGTGGGTGTGGCTGGATGCCCACACTTCTGCTAACATGGGGGTGTGGCCTAATATGCTAATGAGTTTCTGCTGTTGGGTGTGGTCTATTATGCTAATGAGTTCCTGCTGGGCTTTATCAACAAAAAAAGCCCTGGTAGTAAGTATACTGTTATAGTGTCATGACACTATAGTGATACATCTACTAGCATTTGGTTGTAGTGTTCTGTCCACTCTAGTGATAAACCTACTACAGTTGTGTGCATGTGTTTGTCTGGTGTTTTTTTGAACTGGCAAACCCCCCACTAATGACAGGAGGATGGGAAATGGTGAGAGAAAGGCTTCGGGTATATGTGAGCAGACAGGAGAATCCACAGCTTCCTGTCCACGCTTGGGCCAAACCCACTTTGAGTTGTTGTTGTTCAGTCGCACAGTTGAGTCCAATTCTTCGCGACCCCATGGACCACATCACGCCAGGCCCTCCTGTCTCCCGTCATGTTCGTTGCATCGATGACACTGTCTAACCATTTCATCCTTTGCTGTCCCCTTCTTCTTCTTTGACCTTCAGTCTTCCCCAGCATCAGGGTCTTCTTCTCCAGTGAGCGCTCCCTTCTCGTTTGGTGGCCAAAGGATTTGAGCTTCAGCTTCAGTCTCTGGCCTTCCTATAATTATTGCACTGATAAAATTTTGGGAAATGCCCTCTGTGGAAAACCCGGAAGGTATATGATTGTGAGACGATACGTGGAAATTTTGTAAAAACATCACAGTTTTTTTAGGGGGGATGCTGAACGGAAGGTAGGGTTGCCCGGCTCCAGATGGGAGCTGGAGATCTCTCGGAATGAGAACTGATTTCCGGAATACGCGGATCAGTTCCCCCGGGGAAAGGTGGACTCTGTGGCCTTATAGCCTGCTGGGATCCCCCCCACCCCCAATCCTCCAGCCCCCAGGCTCCTCCCCCAAATCTCCAGGGATTTTTCATCTTGGAATTAGCAACCCTGGCTTCTTTGGGGGTCTTCAAGCAGAGGCTAGCTGGCCATCTGACAGCAATGCAGATTCGGTGAATGTTATGTATTGGGACTGAATCATCCCTGATCGAATCACCCTAGAGACTGGCTGAGCTTGGGGCACAAGAACAATAGCCGTCCAGGACTCTGGAATAAACCAATCAAGTAGTAATGTTTTGTAAATAGCCTATCACGGGGAGTGGGTATGTGGGGGGTGGGGTGTTTTGCATGCGTATAAGCAGAGCTCTGGCAGGAAGGGTTGCCTCAGTGCTTAGTTCTCGTGGCCCTTTCTTACACGCCCAGGGAAATGCCGATCGCCACTTTGGGGCCAGGAAGCAATTTTTCCCCAGGCCAGTTTGGCAAAGGATCCTGGAGGTTTTTTGTCCTATTCTGGGCTTGGAGCAGTAGTCACTGGGGGTGTGGAGGGGGAGGTATTTGTGAATGTCCTGCCTTGTGCAGGGGGTTGGACTAGATGACCCTGGAGGTTCCTTCCAACTCTATGATTCTAGCTGAAGGTGCTGGTTATATGCTTCTTCAGCAGCAATAATGTCACCATTAATTGTTCAAGGGTACATTTGAATAATCGTTTTCAAAGTTCTCATGAATGTAATGGTATATGACACCTTCCAGCTTTTCAATGTATTGACTGTTTTTTATGCATGTTAGGATTCTGGAGTTCTTCAATTGGGCTTTAATGGCTGTGAATTTGAATGTTTCTGTTTTTTATGAGTCTGTCTGAAGAGACGGCATACAAATGTTTTAAATAAATGAATAATAAACAGTATTATAGTTAACATGCAGAGAATTCCAGACCATAAGATGCAAAAGAGAGATGTAAATGAAGACAGAATTATTTCCCATTCCTGTAATGCTCCTTAGAAATATTGTATTATGAACTCTTTTCCCGTAAGTGCTCACCAATTTTTTTTTAATTTAATGGAGTTTGCACACTGTTTTTCTTTCTTTTTTTTTAAAAAAAAATATTTATCACCATGACATTGCATACAAATGTGTGATTTTGTTCATTATGTATTCTGTAATTTTTCTAGCCCCCTTTCAAATTACTTGTCAGTATTTCTTAGCCACTTCAAACATCTTTACGTTGAACTGTTTAACATTCCGCACGCTGTTCCCACATCTCAAGGACTTTGTCTTTCCCCGTTGTCATACGAAATTTACTCTGGTAATTAATCCTTAACCCTTTGATCGTATTGGGGGGGGATAAATTGGATACCATGATTACAGCATCTGTAATTTTCTATTTTGACATTCTAACTCATCCATGAATAAAAATAGTTTGATGACTCTATCGGCTCTTTAAAACCAGTTTTCAAAAGTAGGGGGCAGACAGTCTCAAAAGCAGTTTATAATATATAAAGTTATCTATTCTAAAGGAAAAGTGTAAAAAAAAGAAGAAAAAGAGGAGGAGATTGCATTTATATACCCCACCCATCACTTTTGAGTCTCAGAGCGGCTTACGAACTCCTTCCCTTCCCCTCCCCACAACAGACACCCTGTGAGGTAGGTGGGGCTGAGAGAGCTCTGACAGAAACTGCTCTTTTTCAAGAACAGCTGTGCCAGAACTATGGCTTGCCCAAGGTCATCCAGCAGCTGCAAGTGGAGGAGTGGGGAATCAAACCCGGTTCTCCCAGATTAGAGTCCGCACACTTAACCACTACACCAAACTGGCATAAAAATTGTTCGGTGTGCACAGACCCCCATGGTTGAATTTCTATGTGGTCCTGAGCATTTTTAGTCTGAAATGACCCTCACTGAGTTCAGTGGCTAGATAGTCGCCGCTGGGGTATAGAGACATGGATGAGATTCTGGAATACCGAGGCTCAGATCTCTATGAAGCATATTCCATTAGCTTGAGCTACTCATTCTCTCTCCTAGCCTACCTCACATCGTTGTTGTGATGGTAAAAGAGGGAAGGGGAAGCCGTGTTTGAGAAAGGGCAGGACTAGATAGGTACAGCTAAGAGGCACTCTGTGTGTGTAGCTACAGGTTGTGCTCTTCCTGGTCAAATCTTCAGAGGCTCAGTGCCTGCACCACGGGTTTCCTATCATGCTGGATGGTTAGAACTTAGGTTTGCCAAGTCCCCACGGGGGGCGGATAACCCCCTGCCTGAGAGGCCCGTTACCCAGCACCAGCAAATCGGGCCCCGGGGGGAACTCCACCCCCTTCCGGCCCACATCCCCAGCGTGATGATGTCACCTCCGGGTGACATCATCATGCTGGCCACGTTGGGGGCAGGACACTCTGTGATTTGAGGGAAAACTCTGGTTTTCCCTCGAATCCTAGTGGCCCCACCCCCAACGTGCCAACGCGATGACTCCCGGGACGGCGTGGGACTCCCCCGCGGTAAGTAAATTCGGTCTTAGCAATCCTATTAGAACTGTATACCTCCTAATGGTACAGAAAACGTTTTCCCAGGGATTAGTTACCCTGCGAAATATACTGGGTTCGAGACGCGTAGAGTGATCAGCTCATAGTTTATTAGTGATTTCAGCTTAACTCTAAGACAACTCCACACACACCCACTCCCTGTGATAGGCTATTTACAAAACATTACTACTTGATTGGTTTATTGCAGAGTCCTGGTCGGCTATTGTTCTTGTGCTCCAAGCTCAGCCGGTCTCTAGGGTGATTTGATCAGGGATGATTCAGTCCCAATACATAACACCCAGGTAGCCTGCCCTTTAGCGATGCATTTTCCCGAATGATCACTTGATAATTCCTTTCCCCCGATGTGGAATAAAATCATTCCCCCTTCCCAGAGAATTTCACATCAGAGTCGGGATTTGAACCCTCTCCTCCTTGGATGAAATGACACAAATGAGTTCAGGTTTATTTTGGAGTGCAGGACACACAGAAAATGAAAAGGAGAGTCTACCCAGAGCACCCCAATGCTGGACTTCTGCACAAGAAGCCCTTTCAGCTTGGCGAAAATTCCGCTGATGAGCAGTTTGATGAGGAAGCGAGAGAAGAAGAGGAGGAGGAGGAGATTGGATTCATACCCCGCCCTTCACTTGGAGTCTCAGGGCAGCTTACGCGTTTCCCTTCCCCTCTCCACAACAGACACCCTGTGAGGTAGGTGGGGCTGAGAAAGCTCTCTCGAGAACTGCCCTTGAGAGAACAGCTCTGAGAGAACTTGTGACTGACCCAAGGTCATGCCAGCAGTTGCAAGCGGAGGAGTGGGGAAGCAAACCCAGTTTTCCCAAATCAGTCCATGCACTTAACCACTACACTGAACTGGCTAACAAGCTGAGCTAACAAGCTGAAGTAACTGGTGTAATATAGGCATTTGTCGATCATCTCTATGTGCACAGCCAGTGTGCCATAGTGGTTAGAGCAAGGGCCCTTAATGTAGCTTATGTGGGCACCATGGTACCCACCAGAACGTTTCCTGCTGCTCACCTTTTGCCCATCAGCGCTTTTAGTTGGTCACTAGATTGGCTGTGCAGATTTTTAAAACATTGCTTTGTCACAACATAAGAACATAAGAGAAGCCAATGTTGAATCAGGCCAATGGCCATCTAGTCCAACACTCTGTCACACAGTGGCCAAAATATACCAGGTGCCATCAGGAGGTCCAGCAGTGGGGCCAGGACCTAGAAGCCCTCCCATTGTTGCCCCCCATCCTAAGCACCAAGGATAGAGTGCATCACCTGCCCCAGACTGAGAGTTCCCATCTATACCCTGTGGCTAATAGCCACTGATGGACCTCTGCTCCAGATGTTTATCTAATTCCCTCTTGAAACTGTCCACGCTTGTAGCTGCCACCACCTCCTGTGGCCGTGAATTCCATGTGTTCATCACTCTTTGGCACCACATCACAAAGATCCTCACCACTTGACGGCAGGTAAGCTATGGTGAATATATTTTAAAAAAAATTAAAACAGTATGTTCATTTTAAAAAATATATCCTCTTAAACAGAACTTCTGCCTGGAATGTTACAAAAGGGGTCCCCATACTTTTCCAGCCTGTGAGCACCTTTGGAATTCTGACATGGGGCGGTCCTTGGGAACACAAAATGGCTGCCGCGGGGGGTGGAGCCGGCCACAACATGGCTGCCCCGAGAACTGAAGCCAACCACAAGATGGCTGTGACGGGTGCTGGAGCCAGCCGCAGAATGTCAGGGAGTAAGGTAGTAGGTAGTAGGTTTTCAACATGTCATCTAGAAGCTCTGTTTAATGGGATGCAGTCCTAATTTTTGGTTTTATGCATTTTTATGTACTTTTATCTTTTGTATTTTATTTATATTGTAAGCCTCCTCGAGCTCCATGAAGAAGAAAGGGGGCTAATAAATGTTTTTAATAAATAGATACGTAACCTGTGTAGAACTGCAATCTGGATGCTGTTGTTGGCAAGAGATCGTTTCCTCTGTCTCCTGTAGGGACGTAGGCCGTATGTAGGGTTTCCAGGTCCCCCTGTTGCTAGATCCAGGTTGGGAAACTTTTGGAGATTTGGAGGCGGAGCCCGGGGAGGACAGCTTGTTAGCTCAGTGGGGTGCGGTGCCACAGAGTCCGCCCTCCAAAACATCCATTTTTCTCCAGAGGGGATGGTCTCTGTAGTCTGGAGATGAGCTGTTACACATACATGATGCTGCCTTGTAGTGAATCAGGCCACCGGTCCATCAGAGTCAATATAATCTACTCAGAATGGCAGCAGCTCTCCAGGGTCTCAGGTAGAGGTCTTTCACATCCCCTCCTATCCGGTCCTTTCTAACCGGAGTTGCCAGGGATTGAACCTGGGACCTTCTGCATTCCAAGCAGGTGCTCTGCCTTTCAGCCCCCCACCCCAAGTCCCACCTGGAGACTGGCGTCCCTAGTCTGATGTGTCGCATAAGTCATCTTCTTCCAGTAGCTGTACCTGTTTAACGTTAAACCACAAAAATGCCACGGCACCAGTGACTTTACACAACGGACAGGGAGCTCCAATTTGTAAGCTTTCCCTCCCCTCTCTATTCAAGTCTCTGAGAAAGCGGAGGTCACAACACGCTTGTTTCAGCTGCCGCGTTGATTCACTGCGAAGTCGAAAAGAATACAGTTTGTGGATCGGCGAGCCCTTCTGAAATAGAAAACGTGTTAGGAAAGATTAGAGGGAGATTGATAAACAGGAGAAGGAGGAAACAGAGGGCAATTTAATTTTGCTGTGGTTTGCGCATTCTGGCCCGCCCGTTGGTCAAGTTTAGCGTGTCACTTGTGCTAGGGCTTTGCGTCGATTCGGTGGCCGTCCGTCAACTGCAGCAGGCGATCTGAAAGGCTCCTTTGGAGCCGATGAATGGGGCAGACCTGTCCCAAATGAAAAGATCTAGCAAATGAAATAAAGATGAATTCCAGATTAATGGTGAAGAGGCTGTTTTGAGTTATGGCTCTTCTCCTTCAGGTTTCAGGGCCGGGCCAAAGGTCAAAGGGCCACGCTCACTGGCCGGCCCCCCGTAACATTGCATGACATGGCAATTTGCCGTCTTTCTCCGAGTGACCCGAGACGGGGCTTGCCTCTTTCTGTCTTTAGTGGCTGTGACACTTTCCTTTATCATTCTTCCATCAAGTTTTGGGGTCACTGGAAGGCATTCAAGAGGCATTTGTAATGTGAAAAGCACATGAAAGTATTGTCTAATTTATTTTAATTGTCTCGCCCGCATTTTTAATTTGAGTCTGTTTCTGTTCAGAGACACCCGCAAATCTTTCTGTCTCTCTTAAGTGAAAGCGATTCTAACAAGTTGTCCTTTTTTATAAACTGTAAAGCTCTCTTAAAGAGCCCATTTACGTCTGTCTTAAATACCCAGAGCACTTCTTTTTTTGTTTGTTTTTTCCTCCCCGAATGCTGCCTGGTTTTTCTGCTAGGAGACCAACACTGCAATCCACTGCAGAGTTGCTCCAACTTAAACCCACTGACTTCAACACACTGCACATAGAACATGAGTAATTATTTTGAGAAAAGGTTAGAAGTAGGGAGAAAGGACAGTAACCATTCACATACTTTGCATCTTTGGAAGTATGTCGACCATCTCCTTCTGTTGCCCTTTTCCACCAGTGAGTAAAGGCTTCGTCGTTTTGTTTGGCATTCCTTCAATGATCTTCCTAATCAATGTTTGCGTGTTTTGTATTTATTTTAATCAGGGCTATTTTTGGGCAGGAACTCATAGGAACAGAGTTCCGGCTGGCTCCCGAGTTGGCCACGCCCAGCAGGAACTCATTAGCATAACAGGCCACACCCAACAACAGAAACCTGTTGGGATTGGCCACCTTAGGGGTGTGTGGCCTAACATGAAAAGGAGTTCCTGCTACAAAAAAAAGCCCTGGGGTTTTGACAACAAACAAGGTCAACAGAATAAGAAGCAAAAGGTGGGTGTGGTTGGATGACCACACTTCTGGTGACATGGGGGTGTGTGGCCTAATATGCTAATGAGCTGTGCTGTCGGGGTGTGACCTAATATGCTAATGAGTTTCTGTGGTTGGGTGTCGCCTATTATGCTAATGAGTTCCCACTGGGCTTTATCTACCAAAAAAGTCCTGATTTTAATGGTTTTCTATGCATTCTAATTCTTTTTAACCTATTTATAACATTGTTACAATGCTGTATATTTGGGAGGGTTTTTTTTAAATTTTATTTTAATGGTTTCATGATATAATTTGATCTTCTGCATTTTAAATGGTTAAATTGTTAATTTGATGACCCCTGTAAGGTCAGAAAGGCGGGATATGAATTTTGTAAACCAATAATAACTAAAATGGACAGTGCTGAATTCCCAATCTTGTTTAGTCTGCAATTGTTTCTGGAGTTTTGGGAAGGGTGGTAGGCACCACCTATGGTTGGCAGCCTTCGGGTGATCAAAAAATACAAGAACTGCAAAATTATAACTATGGAAAGTTCAATATTCCAATATTTTCTTGCTGTAGTTCGTATGTCTCTACAACAGTACCTATTTTAATCACAATAAACAATTCATTATTACTATCAACGGTCCATTCCAATGATGAATGAAAGTGCCTGTAAATGTTCTTTCCGCGATTAAAGCACTTGTGCTGTAGTAAATGGTCCTATGGCCTTTGTTCTTTCAAATCCCATTGTTCTTTCAAATCCGAATTGTGGACGATTTATGGACGTTCTAACGGAGCCTCTGACGGACTTTGTCGACCTTTAATCCCGTTGCTTCTCAGCGTTCTCAAAGAGGCAACGGAACAAAATCCATATACCCCAATATCATTCGAAGACAGAAAAAAATTAAGAAGCGCCATTTTCTCAGAAGGAAAGATTCAAACTGCCTTCATTTAAACCAACCTTCAGGTGATGGCTGGCAATCTGGAATTATGACTGGTCTCTGGCCAACAGAGATCCATTCCCCTGGAGAGAAGGGCTGCCTTGGGGGGTAAGAGTTTCTATGGCATTATTTATTTACTTATTGGATTTCTAACTCACCCTTCTGCATACAGCAGGCCTCAGGGCAAGTAACAACATATTATTATTATTTTTTTAAATCTGTAAATAGCTATTAATTTTTTAAAAAATTAAAACTAATCAAAGTTCATTCATCACAATAGACAGATGGTGCATATGGTACAAATCCATCAGAGAAAGGAATACTCATTAGCATTGGGGAGTGGCCAGAAAGGGCCAAAAAGAAGGAAGGCCTGTTGAGGAAACTCTCATGCTTCTCGGTCATATCCCTCTGAGGCCCCTCCCTCCATCAAGCCCCACCCTCCCCAGGCTCCGCCCCCAAAATTGCCAGGAATCTCCCAATGCAGAGTGGCCACCGTAGCACCACCACAAAACCGAGGGGACGGGCCCAGTCACAGACTGTTGGCTCATTCCAAGCCAAGGGTCCTCCTAGGGCGGAGTTGGTTTCCCCTCTGTAAGTGATGCACGGAGGCTGAGGAAAGCCAGGATTGGTGCTTTGCTTGGGGGAAAAGAGAGACTGTTTGGTTTCAGTTTCCAAAGAGAAGGATTGACTTGGCACGTGGGGGAGGTTGCAATACCCAGAGACAGAAGGGAGTTTGCGCCTGTTGCCAAGCTGAGAGCACGTGGCTCTAGGGTCACCATTTCCCTGCCAAGGGCTGCTGGTGCACCCCCTCAACACTCAATGGGGTGGGTGGGTGGGAATAATGCAATGCCATTCCTCCCCGTCCGTCTCCCCGGAACTCTAGCTAGCTCTGGCGTTGCTGCCCAGGGTAAACCGAGTGCTTTGCTGCGATGCTACTTTGCAGTTTGTTTGTTATGTTCAAGACCCTCTTTGGATATTATCCCCCGAGAAGCAAGTAGCAGAGCATAGACTGCGTATGCCACGCTAGAGATCACTGACTGAGTGCTAGAGTGCACAGTCATTTCCCCTTAGCAACATCTGCTTGGTAACTTTAAAATAGCATGCCCATGTTTTCACGGTGGAATACAAAGGGACTGGCAATACACACCAGTTGCTTTTTTTAAATATATAATAAGCCAAGCTTCTGTTATTGTTTCTCACGTTGCCGAATAATCATTTCAGCCAGGAGACAGTCTTTACAAGTCCCGACTGAATGTGAAGACCGCCATCGTGGTTATTTTGGGTTTTCAGGATTCTGTTTTCTTTATGAGAGCAGAAATGGCTTTTCCAAAGATTTCTCTGTATTGAGTTAGTTGCTTTCATCTTCCATGTGCAAAACCAAACTGCTCTGTAGCAGCGCATGCAAGTGCTAAAGGAGGACTGAACCGCACAGAAATTATGTGAAAATCTTTATCAGGCCAGGACCTAACGGAGGGCTTTCTCCAATCTTTGCATGTTGCTGGGCAATCAATACCATGAAAGTAGCTTTGTGGCTTCTCAAATTTGCACTGGTTAAGTACGCACCATTGCTGGTCACTTTGTGACCTTTTGCTGTCTTCTTTCTATGAGCTGCAGTGGCTCAAGTGGTTAAGATGCTGAACTGCAGGCTGTGGAAGGTCAGTAGTTCAGCAGTTCGAGACCCGAGAGTGCCGCATGACGGAGTGAGCTCCCGTCTCTAGTTCCAGCTCCTGCCAACCTAGCAGTTTGAAAGCAAGAAATTGCAAGTAGATAAATAGGGACCACTTCGGTGGGAAGGTAACAGCGTTCCGTGTGCCTTGATGTTTAGTCATGCCGGCCACATGACCACGGAAATGTCTTCGGACAGCGCTGGCTCTTCGGCTTTGAAACGGAGATGAGCACCGCAACCCTAGAGTCGGATTCGACTCCCTTTTGAGCAAGGGAACCTTTACCTTTACCTTTACCTTCTTACCTAGCATCCGTTTCTTTGGATTTTTAACATGCCCAAAGGACCAAGACTCAGTCCCTGTGCCAGTTTATCTTCTGGACTAACAGCTGCGACACGAGAGAGTTTTGCTTCTGATTCATCCCTGTTTAGAAACAGAGAGATCTCTTAACACTTACGAACTGCAGGAAAAGTGTCGGGCATCATGGTGCCCGAGGTTATGAAGTTGGGGACCTCTGTTCCATACAATAGCTCCTGTGTACACGATGCACTGCTTTATATATGCTGTGGCAGTCCCGTACTGACATCATCATGTAAAGGCTTTCTAAAACGAGACTTCGAAGTACCACATGAAGAAACCCTTAGGTTAGACTCCCGTACTCTGTGAATGAGAAGTTGCTGGGATGGATGAATGAACGAACGAACAGGTGAGGCGTTGTTAGCTGGAGCTACAGCCCAGCAGCGGCAGAGCAAATCCATACTGGAAGCATGAAACGCAAGGGGATGAATGGTTCTGCCAACCCAGCACTGTATGAAACACCTGGGATCCACTCCCGGTGTTGGCATGGGATGTGCGGGTTCCCCATCGGCCACTTTCCCGCAACGCAGACGGAGCTTCTGGTTTATATCCGTTCTCTTTAAGAGGCTATTGTTAACAGCGTTTTGAACGCGGCCAAGGGACAGCGCAGTTACTTTATTTGCAATTGATAGAAAATCATGAGTTGTTTAAGAGAACAGACTAAAGGAATAGGCTAAATGTTGGAAATTATTCCGGTGAACCGGAGAGCTGGCCTCCCCGGTAAAAGTGATTGCAATAATAGACTTGTATGAAAAAGAACCAGTACGGTATTCCACGTGGGAAGCTGGGCTTGATGACAGAAAATGAGGTTGTTCCGTTAGGCAGCTTTTATTGCTGGATGCATTTTACTTTTTTTTTTTTTTTTAAAGCAAAAACGATGTCCCGAGTTAACTGGTATAAATTGTGATAATTTTGAATATTACTCAGTGCCTTGCAATGCTGTTTATTTTGTACCATATATCCTTTTTTTTTTTTTTAGTAAATACAATTTATTATTGGATATATCACATGTTCATACATTTTCAACCAACCTACATATCCATTTTTCTAATTTCCCTTCTCCCCCCCCAAACAAGGCTTCCCGCACTGCTCCAACCCCATTAATATCTCTCTTATTCTGTTACAGTTATTTCTAAACTTATTTTCTCTAACAAACGGTAACAATTCAGAAATCTAATTCTATTTCATTTTCCACTTAATAACTATCAAAGCAGATCAAACCACGTTTAATGTCCCAATTTTTCAACAAGTATTTTTGAAAGTCTTTCCAATCTTCAAAAAAAGTTTCATCTTCTTCGTTGTTTAATTTTCTTGTTAATTTGTCCATTTCTGCTAAAAACAACGTCTTTTAATCCATTCCCATGTTTCAGGTACTTTATCTTGTTTCCAACATTGAGCAAAAGTCAGTCTTGCTGCTGTAGTCAAGTACCATAGTAGTGTTCTCTTGGCTACATTTATTTCTTCCATTTTAAGACCTAGCAATAACATCTGTGGGTCTTTCTTAAAAGTACAATTCAAAATTTTTTGTATCTCATTGTGGATCTCAGTCCAATACTTTACTGCTTTATCACATGTCCACCACATATGGTAAAAAGACCCCTCATGTTTTTTACATTTCCAACATTTGTTGGACATACTTTCATTTATAATAGCAATTTTTTTAGGCGTCATATACCATCTATACATCATTTTATAGCAATTCTCTTTAACATTTACACACGTTGAAATTTTCATTGATTTTTTCCACAAGTATTCCCAAGATGTCATTAATATCTCATTATTAACATTTACTGCCCATTTTATCATTTGCTCCTTTACAACTTCATCCTCAGTATACCATTTCAATAACACCTTGTACAGTTTAGAGATCATTTTTTTATCTTTCTCAAGCCATACAGTTTCAATTTCAGTATTCTTTTCTCTAAAACCATGTTCTCTTTTATCGGTCTTAAATAGATCATAAATCTGTCTATACTTCAACCAATCATATTCAAATTCAACATCAAATCTATCTTTTAACACAAAATTTTTCCCTTCAAATTTTAAAAGATTTTTATAAGGTAGCCAATCTAACCCTTGATTTCTTGAATATGGATTAATCACTTCAGCTGGTACAATCCAAAGTGGTCTTTCTTCTGAGAAGAATTTTCTATATCTCGTCCATGTCTCGAACAGTGATTGTCTTACAAAGTGGTGTTTAAAAAATTTATCCATTTTTACTTTTCCATACCATAAATATGCATGCCATCCGAATTTATTATCATGTCCTTCAAGGGCCAATAACTTCTTATTCTCCAAATTAATCCACTGTTGCAACCATGTTAAACAGACGGCATCATAATACAGTCTTAAATTTGGTAGTTGTAAGCCTCCTCTCTCTCTTGCATCACATAAAATTTTCATTTTAATCCTTGGCTTTCTTCCTGCCCATACAAATTTGGATAATTCTTTCTGCCACGAATCCAGTACTTTCCTTTGTTTTAATATTGGAATAGCCTGAAATAAAAACATCAAACGCGGTAAAATATTCATTTTTACAGTCGCGATTCTTCCCATCAATGATAAATTCAAAGTGTCCCATTTCTTCATATCTTGCTGAATCTTGTACCACACCTTTTCATAATTGTTTTTAAACAAGTCAATATTTTTCATAGTTAATTCAATTCCAAGATATTTAGTCTTTGTAACTACTTCACATTGAATTTTCTCTTGAAGTTCTGTTTGTCTTTGTTTCGTCATATTTTTGCACATCACTTTGGTTTTACTTTTATTAACATAAAATCCCGCAATTGAACCAAATTCTTCAATTTTTTCCATCAGTTGTGGTATTTTCTCAATTGGGTCTTGAATCATAAACATTACATCATCTGCAAATGCCCTATATTTATAGGCGAAACCTTTCACTGTAAGTCCTTCAATACTGTTATCTTTTCTTATCGCTGTCAATAATATTTCCAATATCCAAATAAACAACAACGGGGATAACGGGCAGCCTTGACGTGTTCCCTTTTGGACTCGGAAGAAGTCCGTCTTTTCTTTGTTTATATTCAAAGCCGCTTTTTGTTCTGAATATATTGCCACAATCATGTTTAAAAAGGACTGTCCAATATTCATTTTTTCAATAACTTGCAGCATATTTTTGTACCATATATCCTGTTTTGATGACGAGGTTGCCTGGGCGACCGGGCTATATCTCACCTCTCAGGCCTAAATGGCCTTGGAGCTAGGCTGTTCGTCTTCTTTCGCTTTCCTAAAGACAACAGCTAAGCTTGTGATCTTTTAGGTGGTGGGAACTTAGTTATTTAGTGCTTTGTAGTTTTCCCGCGTGCGGCCTGGCCATCTATTGGTGGATGGGTGGGGGCTTCTTCCCCCCCTTAGAGTATATCCCCAATGCTTCATGTATTCAAGTTATTCTTAACAATGCTTCTGTTCTAGTGACCTAGTATTGCAGTCTAATAAATACTATCCTTGTTTCAATGAATAAGGCCTGGTGTTTGACTGACTAACTGAGGACTCTGACAGTGCCATAGGGGTGGGCAAGGAATTAGACAAGGCCCCGAAGTCCCACACTTTCATCCGCAGGCTCATCCAGCCTTTCTGGTCACTTTCACAATTTCTCCGGTGATTGCTTTCAAGAATGTATCTGCAGCTGTGCCGGCCGGAAACCTTCATTTTAAAGAATTCCAACACTCATTTAGGAAGGTGAATTCTGTGGCCAGTATAACACTCTCCGTCACTTCTTTTATTCCACAGAATTGTGGATTACGTGCAGCCTTTTTAATAGTGGATAACATGAGTCAACTACTCAGTGGGCTCTTCTGCATTCCCATTTTTGCCACTTGTGTGTCCCTATTGCTTTGGTGTGTGTTTTTTTTTCTTTTCCACATGTGTTTTGCTCCCTCTAGTGTTCGATTTGATATTACATCATTGTATGTCCGGCAGATTTCTCTGCAGATTTAAAGTGCAGGGAAATATGTCAGACATACAGTGATGAATAATGAACCAACCACTAGAGGGAATGAAACTCATACAGCCAGGAAAAAAAGAACACAGAAGCAACGAAAATGAGAACGCGGAAGAGCCCAGCATGGTGACACAAAAGACCAAATGTCATGCCGGTTTGCGATCGATAAGCATTCGGTTGGATCCGAAGTATCCCTTTGCAGGAAAGAAGTCATATTAGAGTGGTTTCCACAATTTCAAGGGATTTTTTTTCCTGTTCCGCTACAGTAATTCCACTGCCCCCCATTCTATTTGCCAGCTTTCCCTGGCTTTTGGGTTGCATAGGGTGGGGCTGTGGAATACAAGGAGGAGGGAAAGACCTGTTCAGTCGGTGGTGTTCTGTTCAGAGTTCTTTGGATCCAACCCACGACAGCTCTCTAGACAGGCAGCATATACATTTTATAAAACAAATATATTTCAACATGGAACCAATACCTCCAACCAGGGCTCCTTTTGTAGCAGGGACTCCTTTGCGTATTAGGCGACACACCCCCTAATGTAGGCAATGCTCCAAGAGCTTACACTAGGCCCCGGTAAGAAGAGCCTCTGTAAGCTCTGGGAGGATTGGCTACATTAGGGGTGTGTCGCCTAATATGCAAAGGAGTTCCTGCTACAAAAAGAGCCCTGCCTCCAACATAAAGTGCCCTACTTAGACTATGTTGCAAGTGTGGCGTTAAAAGTTTTGGGTTAATCAAAGAAAAAAGGCGAAGAAGAAGAAGGGATCAAATCATGACGTTGCCTCTTTCATTTGACGTTTGAGATCACGATGGAGAAGGCGTGCACAATAAACTCTTGCGTACTCTATATTTTCCTGGGGGGGGGTCTTATGACCACAGTTATCGATTTCTGCTCTGCTGGGATGAATATGGGCGTGTGAATAAGAAAGACGAATAACGTTGGCAGGCACTTACTGAGAAACCGGGTGCATCGGTCTTGCCGGAGTGGGTCCTTCTTCCTGTGGAGATAAATGGTGTGCTTTATACTGGATAATTGTACACACAGCGAGTGGTCCTCCCGAAGATACTGGTTGAAACACATCAGACTTTTATTTGGAATCTGTCGAGCACTTTGATTGTATTGGATTGTTGAGTCCTGAATGCTTGTTTCATAACTATTATGTATGTACAAGCGACAGAGTCGTGAATATTCGTGGGGAGGCGAGTCCATTCCTCGATTCGTTCTGTCCCCTCTCCACTTTCTCTCCCTTTCTCCAGTTCCTGCCTTCGCACTCCTAGTTTCCCCTGACTCATCTCAGGTTTCCAAATGAAGCCGCAGCAGCCATTTTGGATGACCTGGGCAACAGTAGGTTGTTGTCTGCGGTTGCCTAAGCAATTCAAGATGGCTGCTGGGCTCTCTCGGGGTAATCTCACGAGATCGTGGCATTTAAAAACTTTTTAAATTTTAATTCCTCTCTTCCTTTTTTTAACTTTCAAGATCTCCCTGCCAACTTGAGGTTCCCTTCAGGTTTATCGAGACAGCTCCCCTTACTGTACCTGCCTCCATCGCAAACTACTGAAATCAACACGGGGTGCATTGTTGGGATCTGCAGTGGATCTGCACCTGCCCCCCCATCTCGATTTTTAGGAGGCAACTGAAGATGGTTTTATTTAGGACTGCATTTGATTAAAACAGTCCTGAATTTTGATTTTGATTTTTTTAAATGGATTGTAACAGTACAAAAGAACAAGAGTCCAGTAGCATCTTAAAGACTAATAACATTTGAGGGAGGGCAGGAGCTTTGGTGAGTCACTGCTCACTTCTTCAGATACGGCGAGAATGGGAGTTCATCTGCCTCATATATCTTGGAGAGTGGAGTGGTATCAGATACTGAATGACATTAGCAGGCAAATGACAGTAGCAGGTGAATGACAATAGCAAGTGTGATTGGATTAGGTGTGATGTGCAGAAGGGCAGTAGGCGTGGAGAAATCAGCATTGGTAATGAGTCAGGAAACCTGGGTCTCGATTCAGTCCAGGGGGACACATTGTCTTGAGCTTCATTATCATTTGTAATTCAGCAGTCTCCATCTTGATGTATTTTTGTGTACTACATGTATTTTGTTTAAATTGTAAGCTAGCTTTAGGAGGAAGAAAGGCAGCTAATAAATGTTTTAAATAAATGATCTGAAAGCTTCAGGGTCTGTACCTCATAAGAACATCAGAAGAGCCCTGCTAGATCAGACCAGTGGTCCATTTAATCCAGCATGCTGTCTCACACAGTGGCCAACCATTTCCTTTGGAGGGCCAACAACAGGGCAGAGAGGCCAAGGCCTTCCCCTGATGTTGCCTCCTGGCTCTGGGATTCAGAGAAGTGCCTCTGAATGTGGAGGTTCCCTTCAGTTACCAGGGCTAGTCGCTGATAGACTTATGCTCCATGGATCTATCTAATCCCCTTTTAAATCTGTTTATTCCTGTGGCCATCACTACATCCTTTGGGAGCAAATTCCACATTTTAATCTCTCTCCATGTAAAGTAGTATTTCCTTATGCCTGTCTTGAAACTACTGCCCATCAGCTTGATTGGATGCCCTCGAGTTCTAGTATTTTGGGAGAAGGAGGTGGTTCCCAGCTCTGCCCCCATGTTTGCCTGCATTTTTACTTCAACTCATAGCAGTAGATGTATTGCAAAGGATTCACGATAGGATATTCTTAATAAATATAGCTTCTTAGAAGTTCAGGTTGAAACCATTGTTGGGCTGGCGTGTTTCCACCATAGCAACGAATGATGGAATGATGGATTAAATGATTCTCTTGTTAAAATCAAAATGGCAGTGAGTGGATGAAAATGACAGTTCATTCAACAATAGATTTAAGCGTAGTTCTTTAATCTTTCCTGATTCATGTAGACTTAGGAAAGTCTAATTATGAGAAGTCTTTAAGATAAGGTCTAGTAGTCCATGGGGTCACAAAGAGTCGGACGCGGCTGTGCAACTGAACAACAACAACAATACCCCTATAGTATTCCCCATTACTATGTACGGGTGTGAATGTTAAACAGTGAAGAAAGCTGAGAAGGAAGAAAGTTGATTCATTGGAAATTTGGGGTTGGAGGAGAGTTTTACGGATACCATGGATGGCCAAAAAACCCACAAACAAGTCGGTTCTCAATCAAATCAAGCCTGTAAACTGAATATGAGCAGTCAGTGTGATGCGGTGGCAAAAAAGGCAAATTCAGTCTTGATTTGTATTAAAAGGGCCGCAGCATCGAAATCGCAGGAGGTCGTAGCCCCTCCGGATACTGCCTTGGTCAGGCCGCACCTGGAGTCCTGTGTGCAGTTCTGGAGGCCTCCCTTCAAAAGGGATGTGAGCAAAATTGAGAGGGTGCATAAGAGAGCGACGAGGATGACTGGGGGTCTGGAGACGGAGCCCTACGCGGAAAGGCTGAGGGCTAGGGTTGCCAAGTGCAAATTTTCTTAGAGCGGGGGAGTCCCGCGTCAGGACGTTGGGGGCGGGGCCGCCGGGATTCGAGGGGAAAACATAGAGTTTTCCCTTGAGTCATGGAACTTCCCGCCCCTGGCGTGCCCAGCGTGATGATGTCACCTCCAAGTGACATCATCACGCTGGGGACGTTGCTGGAAGGGGGTGGAGTTCCCCCGGGGCCCGATTTTCTGGGGGCGGGTAA